>CM030790.1:48406287-50806287 GCA_018127125.1 Rhododendron griersonianum | reverse complement strand
AAGCAGAAGGGCTGATGCAGTGCTGGCTTGTATTGAGTATAATGTCAGACTTCGTGTGTGCACTTGGGAGCATTTCCCCCACTCCCTTGAGAACCAAAGACAATGTAGTCTTTGGAATATTTCAAGCAAAGTTCTTGGTACTTAATTTTGTAGTTTTTTGGGCAGATTGTAGTGAGGAGTTTCCTTTGTAAAGATTTTGTACAGTGGGTTGATCTCCCCTTGTTTTTGTGTTGGTTGGTATAAAATGCGCAACTTTCGAAAAAAAAAAAAAAAAACTCTTTACTATCCTTAATAGATTTTCCAAAGTCAATCACTTGGGATGTCCATTTAAGAGCAGATGTTGGAGGCCCCCTGGACTTCCACGATCAAGATTCACATGGGAACCAAACCACACCGCTCTTGCCCACAAACAATAAAAAAGCAAATGTTCAATCGATTCTGAAGCTCCATTACAACCTAGGCACAAAGCCGACCGCCCCCAACCTCTTCTAAAAAGATTTTCTTTTGTTGCCAGGATTTTTTTACACACCTTCGTTCATAACTTCTCAAGTAGTGATATGCAATAAAAAAGCAAATGAAATAATGGATAGTGAATATTTCCTGAATCCTATATAGCACATGAATTGCATGCGTGTAGTCCATCAATTTCAACATTTGGGTTGTGGATTCCACTATCTCATGCTAAAAAAAGAATAGGAATCGAGTGAGGACACTTCTACAATAATAGATATGGGTCACTTTAAGGAGATTCGTGAAGATCACGGTTTTCAGTGAAAGCGTGATAAAGTGGTGCTTAAAATTTTATCTCAGTTTAAGTCCAAAGCTGAGATAAAAAGTGGGTTTTAGCGCAGAATTAAAGACCTCGCTCTTGCGGCGAGATAAAAGAAAAACATCCTCACCTAGGGGTGTGCAAAATACCCGTGGGTTCGCGGACCCGACCCGACCCGAAGGGGTTCGGGCGGTTTCGACCAACTGTTTCGGACGGGTACGGGTTGGAATATACAATTTTTTTTATTTTCGGTTCGGGTTCGGGTTTGCACCCAAATTACCCGCCGGGTCCGACCCGACCCGACCACATTATATATATACATAATAAGTTAATAACCCTGTGGTCCCTGTCCCTAATTCTCACTTTTCCAAAACGCCAAAGGAGCCGGCTCAGAGCAGCCAGCACACCCCCACGCTCCACGGTCTTCCAGTCCAGATCTGATGCCGCCGACTCACCGCCAACGCACGACGCACACCGTCCAGTCCACCCCTCTCTCTCTCTCTCTCTCTCTCTCTCCGCCAGATGCACACCGTCCGGCGTCCAGACTCCAGCCGTCCGGTATGTTTTCTGCGTTTTCTTGTCTTTCTTCTTCGGGTCTGCGTTTTTAGGAATAGATTTTCTGCATTTTCATGTCCTTCCTCTGACGATCTGCATTTTCTGGCTTCATTGGTCCAACCCGACGGACCCGACCTTACCCGACCCGACGAAAACAATCGGTTTTCGGACGGTTCTTTGAGGTACTCGGTTCGGCTTCGGTTCAGGAATTTTCCAACCCGACATGGTCGGGTCGGGTGGCGGGTACAGGCCAAACCCGCCCCGCCCGCCCCGTGCACACCCCTATCCTCACCCTTGCGGCGTGATAAAAGATCTTTTACGGGGGAAAAAAATGAGATAAAAGATCGCCAAAAGAGAAAAGATTTCACCTTTGTGGCGTGATAAAAGATTTTAGGGCAAAAAAGAATGAGATAAAAGATCTCGCTCTTGTGGCGAGATAAAAAAGAAAAGAACTCACTCTTATAGCGTGATAAAAAAGAGAAGACCTCACCCTTGTGGCGTGATAAAAGATTTTAGGGCAAAAAAAAATGAGATAAAAGATCTCGCTCTTGTGGTGAGATAAAAGAGAAAAGAACTCACCCTTATGGCGTGTTAAAAAACTTTAGCGCGGCAAAAAGTGAGATAAATGATCTCACTCTTGAGGCAAGATAAAGGGCCTACCCATTTAGGCGCACGATCTGAATTTTCACATGGGCGGGCTTTTAAAAGTTATGTGAGAAAAACAATGTCGGTCGTTTAAGGACTTTGAAAAGTCTTTTTTTTTTTTTACAAAAGGTAAGAAGATAAGCCCTAATTACACTCACTCACCCCAAAAAATCTTTACGTTTCATCTTCATCTTCACGCCCAAAAAGAGAGAGAGAGAGAGAGAGAGAGAGAGAGAGAGGGGGGGGGGGGGGGGTGCAAGGACTGGGTTCCACCAGTGCCCGGCCGGTTGTTTCTTCGACGACGGGCGGGCTGTTCCACTAGTGCCCGATTTTCACGTAGGCGAACTGTGATCTTTATGGTTTATTGTAGTAGTGAAATTTAGTTATTTCGAATGTCTTCTAAGTATTTGACACATTAGGTAAAAAAACAATTATATTATTATGGCTTAGCCTTGTCAGAAAAGGATTAAAATCCAATTGGGAAGCCACCATTGAAATTGAAATTCAATATAAACACAAAATCCATGTGAAATGGTTAGTTTATAAAAAAAATAATCTAAAGTTTGTCCATAATGTTACAATCTACAGGTTGTGATAATTTTCATAAAAATACAAAGCGCACACTACAACAAAAAACACTATTATCTACTAAATTTATTGGCAAAAACTAAAATTTTCGCCCCAAGAAAATTCTTTGGTGACCAACAACTAATTTTGATTGGCAAAACATCTACTGTCATATTTTTAAATTTTTTTAAACATTGTTTATATATGTATTTTTATATATTTTAATATCATGTTAATTGCATTTCAAAAAATTCAGCAAATTTTAAGGAAAAAAAAAGTTTTCTCAGTTTAGAAAGTAAGTATAAATATTTTTGTTTTCCTAATATAAGAGAAGTTCTTGGCTAGCTTAGTGGTAAGGGTTTGGGAAATCAACCAAGCGTGCGTGGGTTCGAAACTTGGTAATGACAAGAAAAGATGGTCTAGTAGATACAAAGAAAAGATCACGTTCAATGCTTTTGAACTTTCAATAACGGTCATAGACCGTGATCTAAAGTGACATACGATCACACTTAACAAGTGTGATCATTTTGAACTTTTAATCACGTTTATTACCGTGATAAAGTATTGGACTTACAATCACACCCAGAAAAGAGAAACGATCATGCCCAAGAGAAACGATCACGGCTTATAACCGTGATAAAAGAGAAACGATCACGCCTTTTGGCTGTGATATTTGTTTATCTCTTTTAATCATGGTTTATAACCGTGATAAAAGAGAGTGACTTACAATAATACCCAGATCCACCACGGTAGTAGGAGCGTGATAAAAAACTTACAATCACGGCCAATAGTTGTTATCTTTATGGTTTATTGTAGTAGTGAAAAGAAATGAACAACAATAGAGGCAACAATGAGTTGTTCAAATGCTTACTCTGGTTATGCATTATAGCTTTTAATTTATGTATATCATTTTTGCTAACCTCAACTCATTAGGTAGTGGATAATCTAGACTAAATAATAAAAAAATTAGATGTAATATGAGTGTCTTGTGGGGTTGTTTATTAGGATGAAAAGAACAAGAAGTTAGATACGTTTCTTAACTATTGAGATATTTTAGGATGTTTTGAGATCATTATAGTTGGCCACCATTATCGCAGAGTGAAAGTGTGGTGGTAGAGGTGGTGAAGTGATGGTGGTGTAGGTGGTCAAGTGATCATGGTGGTGGAAGGATTGTGTTACGGCAACATTGTTGGTGGCGGAGGGTTAGTAGTGCTCCCATGATCTTTTTAGTGGTTTGTTTTCTACCAATTTTTCATAAACTAAAACTTCATTATTTTTATGGCTGGATTCTACTATCTTTTAGTACTTTAGAAACCCTCTTTATCGATATATAACAGGTCTTTATCCATTTTAAAATGAAGGTGATGCCAACGTTAATTACTGGAATGATTTACTTTTCGACTCACTGAGGGTAAAATAGACTTATCATTTGGTATACAAACAATATTGGATCCGAACTACTTGGGTTAAAAATTAGACTCAACAAGCTTTCAAACGGTTCAAAATTTGCGAAAATTGGAAGTGTTCGGGAGAAGCCAGCAAAATTTGACAAAATTTTGATCTTCAATGCGCCTGAGGCGCATCTTATTGCGCCCGGGGCGCACGAAAGGGCGCCTAGGTGCGGCGCCCTCAAACTCCACAATTTGTCAAACTTTCCAGTCTTGTTCTGGACACTGTCGAACTTCGATTTTCGCAAGGTTTGAACCGTTAAAAAGCTTGTTAAGTCTATTTTCTAACACAAGTACTTTTGATCCAAAGTTATTTGTGCCTAAAAAGATGTGACTATTTTACCAAAGAGTAAAAAAATAAATTATTATGTAAAACGTTTGTATCTCCTTTATTTTAAACCAGACCGAAACCTATTTTATATCGATAAAATGGGTATTCGACGTATTAAAAGATGGTTGTATCGAACCATAAAAAAATAGATTTTAGTTAATAAAAAGTTGGTCGAAAGAAGACTAATTCAAAGATTGTCGGAGCCACTGAGGCTAAAACACATTTTCATGCCTCTCTACTCATTCTAAGTTGCATTCGATACTTCCATTCTAGTTCTAGGGTACCCTTTTATTTCTTAAAAGAGTTCTAGAGAATTCATATGGCTTTCCACAATTCATCGAAGCACATAAAAACTGCTTAATCATCGGGATAATCCTAAGAAGTACGCTTGACAGGGCTTATACATTTAAAACCCCAAATTTTGGTGTCCATACCACCACTGTTTTGCGGGCGTGACTCTTGGGAAAATGTTTTTGGAGTTCTATAAATAATAGAGGACCATCCACATTGGTTTTAATGCATTTTAAGTTCTCTCTTCTCTATCTCCTTTATTTTATATGGGCAATTCAATTCATACTTGGCATCCATGTTTTCCACCGATAGTGTAACGTAGAGACAAACTGTAAGATTTTTGAGTTGTATCTTGCAATTGTATTATGCCATTAGAACTTATACGAAAGGAAGCAAATATGGTTGTAGGATAGATGTTGTGCCTCTCATCCATTTCACAAACTATTTCTCCCTAGTCTACGAAAAAAACTGGAATGGGGCCTCAGCCTAGACTAGCATTAAAGTTTGCTTTTGTGAGAGAGCGTATCCATTAGTTTCCCCTGTAGACACCCTATTTTGGACTTTCCAGAATAGTTTATTTATGGTCTTTGATTCCCCGATGATGACTAAGGTCAAGAACATCCTGAGTTTATTGGTGCGTTTAAGCTTCGAGCGTCCCAAACCTCGTACAAACCCTCTTCAAACCCCTTTCAAAACCCTTCAAGCCAGAACCAAACGGCCACAGCAAAACCCTACTTGCTTACGCTGGTTCTATGCTGGCGTGTGCCAGTAAACTGCCACGTGTCAGTCATCGACCGTTGACTCAGTTTCTACTGGCGCACATAGGTATAGGACTGGCGCACGCCAGTCCATCCCTGTCAAATCAACTTTATTCAGCTGAACGCGCGGGACTTTTGTGGCCACCCCGACGTCAGCCACAGTCTCCTGATGATTGTTTTCGTCCAGGGCTGTCCCCTTCCCTTCTACACCACCTTTCAAGCCAAGGCCCATGCATTAAATGCATGTGAGGCTCCCTCCTAACTAAACCAACCAAACTAGCCCTTAAGCCAATTGATCCCAGCCCCTCTTTAGTCACTCTTTCCTCTATAAATACCCCCCTTGCATTTATTTGCAAGGGGTTAGCACCATTAAGAAGAGAAAAAGCCTTGCTCTCCTTTTCTCTCTTGTTTCCTCTTGTTCTTCTTTCATTCATTGAAAGACTAAGCAAGAGGACAATACTCTCAGTCCATATCACCCCCATATTCACCACTCAACCTTCAAGCCTCAAGCTCAAGCTCAAACCTCTTTTCTAACTCCTAGTGAAGGTATACCACATTTTATTCTGTTATCTGTTCTGACCCCTGAGGGGGGCTGGCAGGGTCAAGGCTGGTAATCTATACCAGTCCCGGCCCTAAAGCTAGCAAAGCTTCAAGGATCGTCGTGGTGAGAGGTGGCGCACGCCAGTTCATGAATGCCGTACACTAGTCATGGCAGTACGTGCACTACTGGCGTGGGGATCACCGATTTTCTGCTTTCTTTTACCCTTGATCACCTTATAGCATGATAATAACCAGTTTACAGTTTTCTATTTTTTTTAGAACTGTGTAGGTAGCTATTTGTATTTCCTGCCTAGTATGGCCTTTGGGGTTATTCTGGTCATGTTCCAGAGCCCAGATGGTGCAAAGCCAAAGCACTGAGTCAAAAGTCAACTGGCGTACGTCCCTACACCATTGGCGTATGGTAGTTGGACAGGCATCCAGTGGCTTGGCCCTTGCATGGATCTCTGATCCAGGCCTCTTTCACTTCCCCACACTGTTTATGGGATGTTCTTTCTTTACATTTGCCTAGATCCTTCCCCCCTGTTGCCTGTAACTATGAATTATTACTGATACAACTGTGTGGTTTGTCCTGGGTGTGCACTGGTCCCTTCCAGAGCCCAGAGGGTTGAGAACAGAAGCCGTGGACTTAGATCTACCGGCGCACGCCAGTCCTGACATGGCGCACGCAGGTCATCTCTGTATGTAGTGGCTTGGCCAGTGCATACAGGCTTGCCCTCTGCGTGCATCACACTGGGACAGTGTGCTCCAGTTTGTCTAAAACGTTCACGGGTGCTTGTTCTCAATCTATTATACTTGTTTTAGACCAAACATCAAACATACATCACATCTTGTCATATAAATGCGAACTTGTTACCGCTTTAATCCCCATTAACTGTTCCCCGGTCCTAACTGGCTGAAAATGATTAATGAGAGAAAAATGCAAACGTTTTACAAAAAAATGCCCGAGTAGAGACCGATCTCCGGATTGGGCGAGAGGGGTGCCATAAAACTCTTCCCCTCTCGTAACCTGGCTCCCGAACCTCAGATATCGAAGGTGACGACGGTCCAGTCTACAAGCCTTTTCAAAATAAAAAACGTAGCCAAACGTTTTCAAGCCCGGTTCCTTGGGTACTATCTGCGAAACCCGAGTGGCGACTCTGAATTGCAAAGCGTTTCGCCGCGCTTTCTAAAAGGGCGCACCCGATTTTATAAGCAAAAATGTAAAATTTTGGGGTGTGTGCCCACATCCCCCTTCTTTTTTTTAATCCGCCAATCATGCATTCAAGGCCCCAAAAAAGATCTATCACAGCTTAAAAAAGACAAGGCTGAACAAGGAGGATTAGCTAGCTCTCCTGTAAGTCAAGAGGAAGTTTGCCCGTCTTTGCCAAGGAGGCCACCTCATGCGCCACCCGATTCACCGATCTTCTAATCAAGTTGAAAGAAATCCCATGCTCTTGAGCCAAATCTCCGTTATACATAATTATAGCTGCTACTTCCCATGGTGGAACTGATTCTCAAACGCTAAGCATAATCGCCTGCTTGTTATCCGATTCTATCACCGCTTGGTTGATCCCCATTGTTGTAACAAGTAAACACGCTTGCCTGATTGCCAAAGCCTCCCCTTGAAAAAATTAAGGCAAACTTCACCCGCTTGGTTAATCCATCCACCAGCTTCCCCTCATGGTTCCTCACCACTACCGCCACCATCCCCGCAAATCCATCTTTCTCCACAGCAACATCACAATTTATTTTGAGAGAATTATAAAGTCTGGATCCTTCCACAGAGTTTTCAGGCCCTTCGCTATGGTTAGGAATAGGGACAGAAGGATTCACCGAGAAATAAAGAAACTCCATATGGGCTACCCAAGGTCTTCCCATGGTGTCCAAAGGGTTTATAGTAACACCCCTAAAAATAAAATCATTCAGAGAGTTCCAGATATGCCAAGCAATTGCCAATCGAAGCAACCGACCAAACAACTCTTTACTATCAGGATGGAGAATGGAATTGGCCAAGACCAAGATCCTCCTTGATTCAACAGATTCAGAATTCAATTCCTAGTTCAATTCGACCTCGAAGGGCCAGGGAAGATGAAGTTATATGGGTTATTTCCCCTATTGGCCAATACAATACTAAGCAAGCATACTTGGGAGGCTCTTAGGCACAGAGGAGGGACAGTTCAGTGGGCTTCAATAGTGTGGTTTTCCAGAAGTGTTTCTAGGTGGTCGTTCATTTTATGGTTAGCTTGCTTGAAGAGGTTAGCTACAAAGGAGAGACTTTGTAGATGGGGGATGACGATTGATCTTGGTTGTGTGTTGTGCTCTCAAAGTGATGAAACATTGCAACACCAGTTCTTTGAATTTAGCTATTCTTGCAGCATTTGGAAGGTTATCCTTAACAAATTCCAGATTCAGAGAAATCCGGAGGTGTGGGATAATGTGAAATTAAGTGGGCTATTGATCATTGTAAGGGTACGAGCTTCAGTTCTTTTTTGTTCAAGCTAGTCTTGGTGGCTGGAGTCTACCATCTTTGGATGGAAAGGAACTCTCGAGTTTTTGCAGGTAGAAGGAGAAGTGCTGATGCAGTGCTGGCTTTTATTGAGGATAGTGTCAGACTTCGTGTGTGCACTTGGGAGCATTTCCCCACTCCCTTGAGAACCAAAGACTATGCAATCTTTGGAATATTTCAAGCAAAGTTCTTGGTACTTAATTTTGTAGTTTTTTTGGCAGATTGTAGTGAGGAGTTTCCTTTGTAAAGATTTTGTACAGTGGGTTGATCTCCCCTTGTTTTTGTGTTGGTTGGAATAAAATGCTCAACTTCCCAAAAAAAAAAAAAAACTCTTTACTATCCTTTATAGATTTCCCCAAGTCAATCACTTGGGACGTCCATTTAAGAGCAGATGTTGGAGGCTCCCTTCCCCGATCAAGATTCACATGGGAACCAAACCACACCGCTCTCGCCCACAAACAATCAAAAAGCAATTGTTCACTTGTTTTTGAAGCTCCATTACAAACTAGGCACAAAGCCGACCGCCCACAATCTCTTCTGAAAAGATTTTCTTTTGTTGCCAGAAATTTTTTACACACCTTCGATCATAACTTCTCAAGTAGTGACACGCAATAAAAAAGCAAATGAAATAATGGATGGTGAATATTTCCTGAATCCTATAGCACATGAATTGCATGCATGTAGTCCATGAATTTCCACATTTGGATTGTGGATTCCATTATCTCATGCTAAAAAAAGAATAGGAATCGAGTGAAAAAGAAATGAACAACAATAGAGGCAACAAGGAGTAGTTCAAATGCTTTTTCTGGTTATGCATTATAGCTTTTAATTTATGTATATCATTTTTGCTAACCTCAACTCACTAGGTAGTGGATAATCTAGACTTAATAACAAAAAAATTAGATTCATTATGAGTGTCTTGTGGGGTTGTTTCTTGGGATGAAAAGAACAAGAAGTTAGAGACGTTTCTTAACTATTGAGATATTTTAGGATGTTTTGAGATCATTACAGTTGGCCACCATTATGACAGAGTGGAAGTGTGGTGGTAGAGGTGGTGAAGTGATGGTGGTGTAGGTGGTCAAGTGATCATGGTGGTGGAAGGATTGTGTTACGGCAACATTGTTGGTGGCGGAGGGGTGGTAGTGCTCCTACGATCTTTTTAGTGGTTTGTTTTCTACCAATTTTTCATAAACTAAAACTTCATTATTTTTATGGCTGGATTCTACTATCTTTTAGTACTTTAAAAACCCTCTTTATCGATACATAATAGGTCTTTATCCATTTTAAAATGAAGGTGATGCCAGCGTTAATCACAGGAACGATTTACTTTTCGACTCACTAAGGGTAAAATAGTCATATTATTTGGTATACAAACAATATTGGATCCGAACTACTTGGGTTAAAATGTAGACTTAACAAGCTTTCTAACGGTTCAAACTTTGCGAAAATCGGAGTTCGGAAGCAAAATTTGACAAATTTTTGATCTTCAATGTGCTTGAGGTGCATCTTATTTAGCCCAGGGCGCACGAAATGACGCCTAGGCGCAGCGCCCTCAAACTCCATAATTTGTTAAAATTTCCAGTCTTGTTCCAGACACTTTCGAACTCTGATTTTCGCAAGGTTTGAACCGTTAGAAAGCTTGTTAAGTCTATCTTTCTAACCCAAGTAGTTTTGATCCAAAGTTATTTGTACCAAAAAAGATGAGACTATTTTACCTTTAGTGAGTAAAAAAATAAATCATTCTGTAAAACGTTTGTATCTCTTTTATTTTAAACCAGACCGAAATCTATTTTATATCGATAAAGAGGGTATTTGACGTATTAAAAGATGGTTGTATCGAACCATAAAAATAATAGATTTTAGTTTATAAAAATTTGGTCGAAAGTAGACTAATTCAAAGATTATTAGAGCCACTGAGGCTAAAACACATTTTCATGCCTCTCAACTCATTCTAAATTGCATTCGATTCTTCCATTCCAGCACTAAGGTACTCTTTTATTGCTTAAGAGTTCTAGAGAATTCAAAAGGCTTTCCACATTTCATCGAAGCACATAAAAACTGCTTAATCATCGGGATAATCCTAAGAAGTACGCTTGACAGGGCTTATATATTTAAAACCCCAAATTTTGGTGTCCATACCACCACTGTTTTGCGGGCATGACTCTTGGGAAAATGTTTTTGGAGTTCTATAAATAATAGAGGACCATCCACATTGGTTTTAATGCATTTTAAGTTCTCTCTTCTCTATCTCCTTTATTTTATACGGGCAATTCAATTCATACTTGGCATCCATGTTTTCCACCGATAGTGTAACGTAGAGACAAACTGTAAGATTTGTGAGTTGTATCTTGCAATTGTATTCAGCCGTTGGAACTTATACGAAAGGAAGCAAATATGGCTGTAGGACAGATGTCGTGCCTCTCATCCATCTCACAGACTATTTCTCCATACTCTACGAAAGAAACTAGCATTAAAGTTTGCTTTTGTGAGAGAGCATATCCATTAGTTTCCCCCCCTTTTTTTTAATCCGCCAATCATGCATTCAAGGCCACAAAAAGAGCTATCAAAGCTTAAAAAACACAAAGTTGAACAAGGAGGATTAGCTAGCCCTTCAGTCAGTCAAGTGGAAGCTTGCCCGTCTTTGCCAAGGAGGCCACCTCATGCGCCACCCGATTCACCGATCTTCTTACCAAGTCGAAAGAAATCCCCTGCTCTTGAGCCAAATCTCCGATATCCATAATTATAGCTGCTACTTCCCATGGTGGAACTGATTCAAAAACGCTAAGCATAATCGCCTGCTTGTTATCCGATTCTATGATCGCTTGGTTGATCTCCATTGCTCTAACAAGTAAACACGTTTGCCTGATTGCCAAAGCCTCCCCTTGAAAAACTTGAGGCAAACTTCACCTGCTTGGTTAATCCATCCACCAGCTTCCCCTCATGGTTCCTCACCACTACCGCAACCATCCCCGCAAATCCATCTTTCTCCACAGCAACATCACAGTTGATTTTGAGAGAATTAAAGTCCGGATCCTTCCACGAAGAGTTTTCTGACCACAGCAACATCACAGTTGATTTTGAGAGAATTAAAGTCCGAATCCTTCCACGAAGAGTTTTCAGGCCCATTGCTAAGGTTATCCATAGGGACAGAAGGATTCATCGAGAAATTAAGAAACTCCATATGGGCTGCCCAAGCTTTGCCCATGGTGTCCAAAGGGTTTATAGTAACCCTTAAAAATAAAATCATTTCGAGCGTTCCAGATATGCCAACCAATCGCCAATCGAAGCAACCTGACCAATCAACTCTTTACTATATATCCTTTATAGATTTCCCCAAGTCAATAACTTGGGATGTCCATTTAAGAGAAGATGGTGGAGGCCCCCTTCCACGATCAAGATTCACATGGGAACCAAACCACACCGCTCTCGCCCACGAACAATCAAA
The DNA here is from genome assembly GCA_018127125.1 of Rhododendron griersonianum. Lineage (NCBI taxonomy): Eukaryota > Viridiplantae > Streptophyta > Magnoliopsida > Ericales > Ericaceae > Rhododendron > Rhododendron griersonianum. Next base: position 50,794,432 of record CM030790.1, on the reverse strand, counting down.
AAAAATCAAATGTTCAATCCATTCTGAAGCTCCATTACAAATTGGACACAAAGCCGACCGCCCACAACCACTTCCAAAAAGATTTTCTTTTGTTGCCAGGATGTTTTTGCACACCTTCGATCCTATAGCACATGAATTGCATGCATGCAGTCCATCAATTTGCACATTTGGGTTGTGGATTTCACTATCTCATGCTAGGTTCAGGCTATCCCTTACTGACCAAAGTTCGGTTGCAATCATATTTATGTTTCTTGTTCATACATTATAGCTTTTAATTTATGTATATCAGTATTGCTTACTTGTTGGGTTGTTTGTTGGGATGAAAATAACAAGAAGTTAGATACGTTTCTTAATAGTTTAATATATTTTAGGATGTTTTGAGATCATTACAGTAGGCCACAATTATCGCAGAGTGCAAGTGTACGTGGTGGTGAAGTGATGGTGGTGTAGGTGGTCAAGTGATCATGGTGGTGGAAGGATTGTGTTACGGCGACATTGTTGGTGGCGGAGGGGTGGTAGTGCTCCCATAATCTTTTTAGTGGTCTGCTTTTGACCCATTTTTTATAAATTAAACTTAATTAATTTTATGGATGGATTTCACTATCTTTTAATACTCTAAAAATCTTCTTTATCAATATATAATAGTCTTTATCCATTTTAAAAGGAAGGTGACGCCAGCATTTTATAGGAATGATTTACGTTTTGACTCACTAAGGGTAAAAAAGTCATATCGTTTGATATACAAACAATATTGGATCCAAACTACTTGGGTTAGAAAGTAGACTCAATAAGCTTTTTAACGGTTCAAACCTTGCAAAAATCGGAATTCGGAAGTGCTCGGGAGAAGCCGGCAAAATTTGACAAATTATGGATCTTGGGTCTTATTCCGCCCTCAAACTCCACAATTTGTCAAACTTTCCAATCATGTTCCGGACACTCCCGAACTCCGATTTTCGCAAGGTTTGAACTGTTAGAAAGCTTGTTGAATCTATTTTATAACCCAAATAGTTTTTATACAAAGTAATTTGTACATAAAAGGATGTGAATATTTTACCCTCCGTGATTCAAAAAATAGATCATTTTGTAAAACGCTCGTATCTCTTTTACTATAAACTAGACTAAAACTTATTTTATATCGATAAAGAGGGTATTCGACGTATAAAAAGATGATTGTATCGAGCCATAAAATAATAAATTTTAGTTTATAAAAAGTTGATCGAAAGTAGAGTAATTCAAAGATTGTCGGAGCCACTGAGGCTAAAACACATTTCCACGCCCCTTCCACTCATTCTAAGTTCTATTCAACACTCCCATTCTAGCTCTAAGGTAATCTATTATTTCTTAAGAGTTCTTAAGAATTCGCATGGCTTTCCACAATTTATCAAAGCACAAAAAAATTGCTTAATCATCAGGATAAGCCTAAGAAGTACGCTTGAAAGGATAAAATAGTAGGCCACAATTATCGCAGAGAGGATGTGGAGGTAGAGGTGGCTAAGTGATGGAGGTGTAGGTGGTCAAGTGATCACGGTGGGTGAAGGTTTGTGTTACGGTGACATCGTTGGTGGCGGAGGGGTGGCAGTGCTCCCATGATCTTTTTAGTGGTCTGCTTTCTACCCATTTTTTGTAAACTAAACTTTATTATTTCTATGATTGGATTCGACTATCTTTTAGTACTTTAAAAACCCACTTTATCAATATATAATAGTCTTTATCCATTTCAAAATGAAGGAGATGCCTACATTTTATAGGAATGATTTACTTTTCGACTCACTAAGGGTAAAAAGGTCATATCTTTTGATATACAAACAATATTGGATCCGAACTACTTGGTTTAGAAAGTACATTCAACAAGCTTTTTAATGGTTCAAACCTTACAAAAATAGGAATTCGGAAGTGCTCGGGAGAAGCCCGCAAAATTTGACGAATTATGGATCTTCGATGCGCATGAGGCGCATCTCATTGCGCCCGGGGCGCACGAAATGGCGCCTTGGCGCCATCAAACTCCACAATTTGTCAAACTTTTCAATCTTGTTCTGGACACTTCCGAACTCCGATTTTTGCAAGGTTTGATCGTTAGAAAGTTTGTTGAATCTATTTCCAACCCAAATAGTTTGGATCCAAAGTAATTTGTACATAAAATGATGTGACTATTTTACCCTCAGTGTGTCAAAAAATAAATCATTTTGTAAAATGCTCGTATCTCCTTTATTTTAAACCAGACTAAAACTTATTTTATATTGATAAAGAGGGTATTTGATGTATTAAAAGATGATTGCATCGAGCCTGATAATAATAAATTTTAGTTTATAAAAAGTTGGTCGAAAGTAGAGTAATTCAAAGATTGTCGGAGCCACTGAGGCTAAAACACATTTTCACGCCCATTCCACTCATTCTAAGTTCCATTCAACACTCCCATTCTAACTCTAAGGTACTCTTTTTTTTCTTAAGAGTTCTTGAGAATTCATTAGGCTTTCCACAATATATCAAAGCACAAAAAAACTGCTTAATCATCGGGATAAGCCTAAGAAGTACACTTGACAGGATAAAATAGTAGGCCACAATTATCGCAGAGAGGAAGTGTGGAGGTAAAGGTGGGTAAGTGATGGTGGTTTAGGTGGTCAAGTGATCACGGTGGGGGAAGGTTTGTGTTGCGGTGACATCGTTGGTGGCGGAGGGGTGGCAGTGCTCCCATGATCTTTTTAGTGCTCTGCTTTCTACCCATTTTTTATAAACTAAAATTTATTATTTCTATGATTGGATTCGACTATCTTTTAGTACTTTAAAAACCCACTTTATCAATATATAATAGTCTTTTTCTATTTCAAAATGAAGGTGATGCCAGCATTTTATTTCGACACACTAAGGGTAAAAAGTGCTTGGGAATATTGGATATCCAATATTCAATATTGATATACAAACAATATTGGATCTGAACTAGTTGGTTTAGAAAGTAGATTTAAGAAGCTTTTTAATGGTTCAAACTTTGCAAAAATTGGAATTCGGAAGTGCTTGGGAGAAGCCCTCAAAATTTGTCGAATTATGGATCTTTGACGCGCCTGAGGCTCATCTTATTGCGACCGGGGCGCACGAAATGGCGCCTAGGTGCCGTCCTACTCCACAATTTGTCAAACTTTCCAATCTTGTTCCGGACACTCCCGAACTCCGATTTTCGCAAGGTTTGAACCGTTAGAAAGCTTGTTGAATCTATTTCCTAACCCAAATAGTTTTGATGCAAAGTAATATATATATAAAAATAGATCATTTTGTAAAACGCTCGTATCTCTTTTACTTTAAACTAGACGGAAACTTATTTTATATCGATAAAGAGGGTATTCGACGTATAAAAAGATGATTGTATCGAGCCAGAAAATAATAAATTTTAGTTTATAAAAAGTTGATCGAAAGTAGAGTAATTCAAAGATTGTCGGAGCCACTGAGGCTAAAACACATTTCCACGCTCCTTCCACTCATTCTAAGTTCCATTCAACACTCCCATTCTAGCTCTAAGGTACTCTTTTATTTCTTAAGAGTTCTTAAGGTTGTAAGTTGACGAACTTCACGCATTAGGTGGTATTGGAAAAGGTTTGGTTGCTCCATCTACAAGGAAAATTTTAAACCTCAATTAGTAACGTTTTTAAGCCAGAGTTATGCAATCTATTTAAGAACTTGGATTTATCCAATTCCACATTCGTTTCTTGATTTAAGTCATCATCCAATTGTTCGGGAATTCCCAGCTCGGTGGTATTGCCAGTTCCACACCTTGCTTCAATCCGAAGATTGTTTTACCAGAATTCCACCCAATTTGGGACGGTAAACTTAAACTCAATTCACGTTTGTGCAACGGTCAACTATCTCGTGGTTCTACCCATTCTACCCATGGCCGAGGTTTTGAACCTAAAGCTCTGATACCAAGTTGTAACGCCCCCATTTTTTGGGTACGTTAAGTAAACATTTTATTGAATTAAAAGACAAAGAGTCAGGCTCATTATTACAACATGATTCCTACGAGAGTACTTTTATTACATAAAGGATGGGAAATCTAAGGTTATCTACTGCTCCACCTCTTCCTCCATCCTAGCAAGCTCTTCGGCTCCAAAAGCCTCCAACGTGTACTGCTCTCCCTGTTCGTCTATGAGATGACCCATTATACCGGCGTCGCCACCAATATAATAAGTCAGGGTCACCAAAGGCAACACCATGAGCTTATAAAGCTCAATAGAGTAAACCATACCTACTAACCCTTAACTTATAACAAGAAGCATATAAACAATTACACATGCTCATTCAACAACATAGTTAGCAATTACACATCCACATTCGCTATCTTTCTAACGTTGGTGTCATGCCTTTTTGTATTTCTCCTACGTGACTCATTGTAGACCGTGTCACCAATTTCCTTTTACAAAACCAAGTCAACTTTTCGAAAATCACATTTTCAACACACCCAACCTCGGTTCCGCTGCGCCGGGTTCCCGAGTATCCTCACAATAGTTCCGCCGCGCCGGGTTCCCATTGGCACACATTTTGCATTGGCTCCTCTCCACGGATAACCAAGCCACACACCCAACCTCGATTCTGCCGCGCCGGGTTCTCGAGTATCCTCACAATGGTTCCGCCGCGCCGGGTTCCCATTGGCACACAAAACACATCGTACTCCCATAATGACTCCCATTCTTAGTCATTATGTAGTTTCAAAAATATTTTACCAAGGCAACGCCTTTAAACACACCCTAGGTGTCATTTTTCTAACTTTTCTCGGTTTTCGTGTCTCGTCATCATGCATAGACTCCGCGGCAAGACTTCTTATGACAAAATCATATTCATTCTTGGTAATCTTGAAACTAAACTAGCAAGATCATCCAACTCTATATTAAATAGCATGCTCACTTTATCACATCATCATGCTCAATATTTAATCATACAAGGTAAATCATAGTGTCACATGGACGGACACCTTTGGAGTGGTAAACCACTTATGCTTTATCAGCAACAAGTAGACAAGTAAACACATAATCATGCTCATAATCATTCTAAGATCAAAATACGAATACTTACAGCTAAGCGACGAACATCATCTTTCAAAATTCATTCTTCCTTTTCAAAGTTCAAAACAACATATGTTTATTGAAATTCTACGTATACTTAGAGTAATTAAGTAGGGATAAGATCATTCTATATAAATACACGAATATCTATACTTAGGATTTGAGTGTATGGAATAGTCTACCGTTCTTCTTGGCGGTAGTGATGACTACGGAGGAAAGATGGTACGTCGGTGGTCGGACGGAGTAACTTCTTAAGGATGGCTTCCGGTAGCTTTGAAAGAGAAAGGTTTCTCTCGAAACTAGATCTTGACTAACACTACTAAAACTTTTGGATCGATAGGGTGGTGGAGTGGCGGTTTAGTGGCGGCCTTGGATGAGTTTCTTGAAAAACTTGGGAAGAACTTCAAGAACAAGCAAGAACAACAAGAACACTAATCTTTCTAGAGAGAGAAGTTGAAGAAATGAAGGTGTGAGTTGAAATGGGAAGGAATGGGTGCTATTTATAGCCAAAGGTTGGTCTATTATCCAAGAGACAATTTTTCCCCTAACATTTGTTATCCAATGGTTAATAGAATGACTAGATTTGATGGTACTTGGATGAGGTAGGATGATGGCCAAAGGACTATGACTAGGTTCAAGAGTACACTTGCACACATCACACCCTCTCTCTCCCTCTCCCATCCGGCCTATCTCTCTCTCTCCCTCCATCTCTCTCGGCCTCTCTTTCCCTCTCTCTCTCTCTCTCTTTGGTACAATGTGTATATATATAACTATGTAAGGACAAGGGTAAGTAGTTGACTTGAGAAAGAGTAAGAGATTGAGGTGTAAGGAAATCTAGTCCTTCCATATCTCTCTCTTATCTCCTATATCTCTTCCTTCATAAGTACAAGTACTTATATGTATATATAACTAGGATTTGGTAGAAGACAATCTAGGGTAGTTGTACATCACCCTTTTTTCTCTCTCCTATCTCTCTCTCTCTCCCTCTCCCTCTCGGATTCTCTCTTTCTCTCTTTCCCTCTCCCTTGATTAATATATAATTATGTATGGATGACTAAGGAGGAAAGGGTACACCACGACCTCACTAGGTCTTTCAAGTCAAAATTCCCTAATAAACTAAGTCTAATTGCCACATGTTGTACTTATAAACTATATTCTAGGACTTAGATGACATATACATATCTAATACTTTAAGCAAATAGGTACACATCATATCTAGTAAGCAATTAACTAATAAAACCTAGTACTATGGCTTGACTTGGCCTTATTGACCAATGGACCAAAATTCTCCTAACATTTATTATCCAATGGATAAAGATGGAATGTACTATGCTTGCATAATGTATATATATAAGTACAATGACTCATGGTGAATCTATTAAACTAATAGATATTGTACTAGGTAGAAAGACTAAGCTATGGACCAATGGGTAAAAGAGTAAGGTATAATATTGGAATATCATATATACATCTTCCAAATATGTGTACATAGGCTTATATAATACTATATAAGTGTACCTTGGTCAAATCTAATAAAATAACTTAGGTGGAAAGCCTATTGTCCAATGGATAAAGATTTCCCTAGCATTTATCGTCCAATGGGTAAAGGTCAAAGATGACTTTGGTCAAAAGGGTTCCTTTCGGGTTTGGAAAGGTTCACAAGGTTCAACTAGGGTTGAGATTGGTAGTTAGGTCATCTCAATGAATCGGTTAGAAGCTAACTAGGCTTGCTAAGTAGGATTTCTAGTCAAGAAATACGATTCTACGACTTCTCAATATGCTAGACACTTGTCTTTAGAAAATGACCTTATTGCCCGGAGTGATAATCTAATCATGACGGATTACTAAGAACGACTCAAGGTCTTAAGAGGAATTAGAAAGGAAGTTTTATAGAGTCACTCAAGAATAATAAAAGAATTATCGAATAAACAACGAGATTTTTATTTACTGAAAATCGGAGTTGTTACATGGCCGAGCCTAGTTAACTAGCTCCGGGCTGAGCCGAGCTTCAAGGAAGATTCATGGGAGATATGCCAGAGCCTAGTTACCTAGCTCCGGGCCGAGCCGACCCTTGGGGGAGCTTCATGGGAGACATGGCCGAGCCTAGCCTCGAGGGAGTTTCATGGGAGACATGGCCAAGCCTAGTCGTGAGGGAGCTTCATGGGAGACATGTGTGGGCTCCCGCGCGCCCGGCCCGTTCGAAGAGTCGCCACCCGGATTTTTAAGATGGATGATCCGAGGAACCGAGATGTTTGTTTGGAAGAAAAAGGCTTTTGGTCTAGCGAAAACGTTGAGATTTTGGATTCGGGAGCCACGTTACAAACGGGGAAGGTTTTGTTGAAAAAGCACCCCGCTCGCCCGGTAAAAACCGGTCTCTACTAAGCATTTTAAATGGGGGATTAAATACCATTTGGAAAACCTCAAAAACATATATGGGAAAGGGAAACAAGAGGAAATGTATCACATTGTCGTGCGCGTGGTGCTTATTGTACAGAAATGATGAAAGATGATGTGACGAAGATATAAACAAGGAAAGCTTTTAAACATACTGTCTGGATCACCATCTTCTGCTTCACGGCACACCGATATATGGTGCACGGCTTTATGATATGCCGTGCGTGGTTTTAACCCTGTCATCAGGCTTTTGTTGTTTTTCAAAGACTCGTACGGTGTACTCAGTACGACACACGGTGTTTCTTCAAAACATCAGAAAACTCACAGCCGTCAGATCATCTCGGAACTGTACCATTCCTCCAAGCCACAAGTAGAAAACCACTTTTGATACATTTGTTCATTCGAAAAGATTGATAGAGTTTACTCATGGTGACAAAACATGGCTTGTAGATATGGTGTCATTCCGAGACTGCTATTGGTGTACGAAAACAGATCCAGCAACAGACGATCATGATCCAGACAATTTGAACAAGAAAACAGCAGTTAACTGAAATGCCGTGCGTGTGAGTCTACTATGCCGTGCGACGCTTCAAAGCGCCGCACGGCGTAGCTTACCTAGCACAGAGGACTTGTTTTGCTTTGTAAAAAATGATTTTAGATCAGATCTTAACCAAAAGAGGTTAAGCTTATCAACAGGAGAGTCCCCTCAGGGCTAGGACAGAGCCTAGCCCAAGGAAACTTAGTTTTTACCTTTGATCTCGAGCTTGAATGAGGATGGTGATGGATGGGTGTGTTGGATGATGATGAATGAGCGTCGATGAGGTTGATAAAGAAAAGAGGAGGATGGATATGTATAATAGATGGGTATGTTGGGTAGTTGGGGTCTCAAAGTTAGTGAGAGACTAACTTTGATGGTGAAGAGAAAAATGGAGCAAGAGGCTTAGAGAATGTCTTTTGAAGGCAATATTCTCAAGACTTGGAAATGGGAAATAGATATGAAAGCAAGAAGAGAGAGAAATGGTAAAATAATGATCAAGGCCCCTTTCTCTTGAGTGGAGGGGTGTATTTATAGGCAAGAGCCATGGATTTTGAATTTCAAATATTGGAGGTATTTTCTGGGCGGGCCAGAAGTGTGTTTTCGGCTGATTTGCAGCTGTGGCTCAAATAGGCGTGACCGACAGCTTTCTGAGCCAGTCAGTACTTTTCATGAAATGCCGTGCGGCAAACCTCATGATCGTGTGCGGCATATTGATTTTCGATATGCCGTGCGGTGTAGATGTGTCACGTGCGGTGTTCCAGGTCCAGTCCAGGGATTTTGGGCTTTCTCTAGGCTTTTGGGCTTTTGGTTTACTTGGTGCGGATGTTGGAGGAATACTTCATTCAAGCTCGTTAAGGCACTGTTTCCTTTATTTCATCATCGGGGTGAACAAAGACCCTTCGAAGTTCGGATTGGGGTGTCTACAACACGGCCAAGCCTAGCCTCGAGGGAGCTTCATGGGAGACATGGCGGAGCACTTCATTGCAGACGTGGTCGAGCCGAGCCTCGAGGGAGCTTCATGGGAGACATGGCCGAGCCTAGCCTCGAGGAGCTTCATGGAAGACATGGCCGAGCCTAGCATCGAGGGAGTTTTGTGGGAGACATGGCCAAGCCTAGTCGCAAGGGAGCTTCATGGGAGACATGGCCGAGCCTAGCCTCGAGGGAGCTTCATGGGAGACATGGCCGAGCTCTTCATTGGATACATGGCTGATCCTGGCCTAGAGGGAGCATCATGGAAGACATGGTCGTGCCTAGCCTCGAGGGAGCTTCGTGGGAGACATGCCCGAGCCTAGTTGCAAGGGAGCTTTGTGGGAGACATGGCCGAGCCTAGCCTTGAGGGAACTTCGTGGGAGACATGGCCGAGCCTAGTTGCCTAGCTCCGGGCCGAGCTGAGCCGAGCCTGAATGTAGCTTAGTGGGAGATATTCCCGAGCCTAGTTGCCTATCTCCTAGCCGAGCCAATCCTCGACGGAACATCATGGGAGACATGGCCGAGCCTAATTGCCTATCTCCGGGCCGAGCCGAGCTTCAAGGGAGCTACCTGGGAAATATGCCCGAGCCTAGTTTCCTAGCTTCGGGCTGAGCCGATCCTCGAGGGAGCTTCATGTGAGACATGGCCGAGCCTAGTTGCTTAGCTCTTGGCCGAGCCGCAGAGGGTAGCATCAGGGCCTTCCGCCAATCGTAGTAATTGTGGCCGAACCAGAATATTCGAACCACTACAGAGGGGTTGTGTTACAGCGATAGTGTTTATGAAAGCGGGATGACAGTGCTCCCACGATCTTCATAGCTGTCTTGTTTCTACTCATTTTTCATAAACTCAACTTTATTATTTTTATAGTTGTATTCCACCATCTTTTAGTAAGTTGAAAATCCTCCTTATCGATATATAGTAGGTCTTTATCCGATTTAAAATGACGTAGATGCGAGCGTTTTACAGGAATGATTCATTTTTATGACTCAGTGATGGTAAAATAGTCATATACTTTGATGCACAAAAAAAATTGCATCCAAACCAATTGGGTTAGAAAGCAGACTTAATAAACTTTTTAACAGTTCAAACCTTGCAAAAATTGGAGTTCGGAAATGTTCGGAACAAACTTACAAAGTTTGACAAATTGTGGAGTTCCTAGGCGCCTCTGGCGCAATGCAGTGCGCCCAGGGCGCAATGAAATGTGCCTGAGAGTTCAAATTTTGTTCAATTTCGCGGCCTTCTCCTGACACTACCCAACTCCGATTTTTGCAAGGTTTGAACCGTTAAAAAGCTTGTTGAGTCTATTTTCTAACCCTAGTAGTTTTGATCAAAAGTAATTGGTGCAACATAAGATATGACTATTTTACCCTCAATGAGTCGGAGAATAAATTATTTTTGTAAAACGCTAATATCTCCCTTATTTTAGACCGGATTGAAATATATTTTATATCAATAAATAGGTTATTCGAAGTACTAATAGAAGGTGGGATCGAATTATAAAAACAAGAGTTTTTGGTCTTGGTAATTTAATCTAAAATAGACCAATTCAAAGATCGTCGGAGCGACTAAGGATAAAAACACGTTTTCGCTCTCTTCCGCTCTTTCTAAGTTCCACTCGGTATTCTCATTCCTAGCTCTAAGGTACTCTTTCATTTTTTAAGAGTTATAGAGAGTTCTTAAAGCCACTGAAAGCTAATTTGTCTTGGTCAAATCAGTGTGCCACTAAAGAATTTGAATTTAGTGCCGATCCACGGCAACGGAATTTCAATTTTGCGCTGCCTCACGACTCTTTTTTAGAATTTGAACTTTGGGCCGCCTCACGGCAATGGAAGTGTGCTGGTAGTGGTGAAGTTATGGTGGTGTATGTGGTGAAGTGATGGTGGTGGAGGGGTTGTGTTACAGTGACAGTGTTTGTGGCAAAGGGATTGTAGAGCTCCCACGATCTTTGTAGTGGTTTGCTTTCTACTCATTTTTCATAAACTCAACTTTATTATTTGTATAGTTGTATTCTACCACCTTTTAGTATTTTGAAAATCCTCTTTATCAATATATAGTAGGTCTTTATCTGATTTAAAATGAAGGAGAGACGAGCGTTTTACACGAGCGATTCATTTTTATGGCTCAGTGGGGGTAAAATAGTCATATACTTTGATGTACAAAAAAATTTGCATCCAAACTAATTGGGTTAGAAAGTAGACTTAACAAGCTTTTTAACGGTTCAAACCTTGTAAAAATCAGAGTTCGATAGTGTCCGGGAGAAGCCGCGAAATTTAACAAATTCTAAACGCTCAATGTGCCCTAGGAGCATTTCTTTGCGCCTGAGGCGCCTAGGAACTGCACAATTTGTAAAACTTTGTAAGTTTGTTCCGAACATTCCAGTACTCCGATTTTTGCAAGGTTTGAACCATTAAAAAAATTTTGAGTCTATTTTCTAACCCAAGTAGTTTTGAACTAAAATTATTTTTACATTTTAATATATGACTATTTTACCCTCGGTGAGTCGAGAATAAATCATTTCTTGGAGATCACTTGCTGCCTTTGCAGGTACTTCCGACCAGAAGGAAAATGCAAAGCTTCATGCAATTGAAGGAGCAATGGTAAAGCATTATATGAGTTTTTTTTGGCAAGAAGAGGTCGCAGAAACAAAGTAACTGGTAACAACATCTGTCATGCTTAGATTTTAAGAAAAAAATCCCACCCTTTACCGATCACATGTCAACCAAGTTATTGGTAAAGCAGGTAATGAACACTTAATTTGGTGAGAATTCAAACCACACCCCCACATTCCTTTCTCCTAGTTGGATTTTCTTAAACTGAAAATAGATGTATTTGCTTCGAACAAAGAAGGATTTTTTTTTCCCATAATAAATACATGCGCGTGAAGTTAGCTTCTTGGAATTTTTCGCTCAATACTTGACTTTCTAGTCTCCATTGTCTGTTGGGGAGAGTTGAACATCTGCTTTAACGCTCATATCATGTGATAATATCTTACCTTCGGACTTGAAATAGATGCATTAGAATTTCCTTCAAATAGCTATGCAATGTTGAGATGTCTGCAAATTTAGTTTATGAAGAAAACTGCTTGTGATGTAATATGGGCGGTTTTTTTTTTGTCATTCGTTATTCCTAATCTACTACATCCAAGGAGACTTGAGGAGAGGGATGGGTGCTTACCAAAGGAACCGCAAGAATCGAACTCGGCCCATAAGCGTCGTAGTATAAGTGAGACACCAACTGCACTCCACCCCACTTGCAATGGGTGTCATCTTATTTTTCTTCTCCTTAATTAAAAACAAGTCTTTTAACGTATAAACAAGCCAAGGTTTGAACTTGTTTTGATACTCATTTCGAGTCATGTTTGAGTTAATTAAATTCGACTTTCATTCAATTCAATTGTAAGTAACTTAAGACTAGCCCTGTTCAACAAAGCTTTCTTCAAAAAATAATTAATTATTTGTAATTTTTAAAATTAAAAATAATGTATTTGTTGAAACAATTTGTCGAAAAAAAGAAAAAAGAAAAGTAGCAATGTACCAAGGATGGAATTAAACATGCATTATTTACAAACAAAAGTATTTGGATATTCGAGAAAAATCAATATACTCTTGGCCACATCGAATTTCCCTTGACCGCTAGGAATTACTCTTGGATGCGGGGAATTGCACTTGGCAGCATCGAATTGCACTTGGCCAAATCGAATTGCACTTGACCGCATCGAATTGCACTTAGCTGCTACGAATTACTCTTGTCCGTCTCGAATTGCACTTGGCCGTATGGAATTACACTTGGCCGCTTCGAATTGCACATGGCCGCGTATAATTACACTTGGCCGCTTCGAATTGTACATGGCCACGTATAATTGCACAAGGCCGCGTATAATTGCAGTTGGCCGCTTCAAATTACAGTTGGCCGCGTCGATTTGCACGGCCAAGTGCAATTCGAAGCGGCCAAGTGCAGTTCGACGCGGCCAACTGCAATTTGACGCGGCCAACTGCAATTTGACGTGGCCAAGAGTAATTTGTTGCGGTCAAGTGCAATTCGATGCGGCCGAGAGAGTAATTCGATACGGCCAAGTGCAATTCGATGCGCCAAGAGTAATTTGCAATGGCAGAGTGTAATTCAATGTAGCCAAAACTAGTTTATCTATTGTTTATATCAGTTGTTGTAATGACTTGGATGCCCTCAACCTTAAATCTCTCTCTAATTTAGAGTTTGGATTAGGTTATTTTAGTTGTTTGTATGCAGGATATCAAGTAGAGGTGCCCATACCTATATAGAAGTGCAATTCCAAGCGGCCAAGAGCAATTCGATGCGGCCAAGTGCAATTCGATGTGACCAAATGCAATTACACCCTTGTATATGTATGGTATTATGTAGTGTTTATCTGTCCGAGTAGACGCCTTCAGACTGACGGCTTTTATGTTCGATTCCCATATGGCATCCAGACGTAACAAGTGAACCTAATTCCAATCAACTAATCCAATCAAACATCGTATATACCTTCACTGGCATAGTTGTAACAAGTTGGCACTGACATCCACACTCTCACGTTATCAGTTTTTGTTTTGGATCGATTTATATGGATTTTTGTCACAACTTTAATTGAGTGTACTGGTAATGGACGGCGCGATCACATCTCAACTTCAGGCGCATGTATTTTTTATGGAAAAAAAAACAATTCGTCTTTGTTCGAAGCAAATTTGAATACATCTATTTTAAATTTAAGAAAATCCTACTAGGAGAAAGGAATGAGGGCGTGGAGTTTGAACTCTCACCAAATTAAGTGTCCACTGCGACATCATTGTAAGAAAAACACATCTCAACTAGGTTGATATCTACTCATTTACGATCACATGCAAATCCTAAATCTTTGAATTTTGTGACTACACCCATGCATTTGAATGAGTTGCCTACGTGTTTGACTCATCCAGTCCGGCTTAAAATAAGTGTGAGTCCGAATCAAAATTGCGTCAACCATAGTTCTCTATTTATTTTGTTGTGAATATTTGGTTCACAATGTTTGTAAACTTTTTAAAGGAGATTTTGCTTTTGACAAATACAATTGTTTGACTGGCGATGAATTTTCAACCAATAAAAATGAAGGCCGTAAGTAATTTTAGGCCTAAGACAATCGTTAGCCTTAGTTTTATCAGGCAAATCACTTTACTTTATGTGTTGGGCTCCGGTGATCCTTTTTAGGATTAGGGGTTTGCAAAATCAACTTTAATCAGTTTGAAGTCTTCTGTTGGTACCCTATTTTGGTGATGGATTTCAAGGGGCCTAATCCCAAATCACAAGGCCAAAGTGGCGTACTTGTACCCACTATTATGAAAAACTAATTTTTGTTTTGACATTCTTAAAGCCAATGAAGGCCAAATTTGTCGAGGCCAAATCAGTGTGCCACTTAAGAACTTAGTGCCGATCCACGGCAATGGAATTTCAATTTTGCGCTGTCCCACGACTCTTTTTTAGAATTTGAACTTTGGGCCGCCTCACGGCAATGGAAGTGTGCTGGTATTGGTGGAGATATGGTGGTGTATGTAGTGAAGTGATGGTGGTGGAGGGTGCGGGGCTCCGATGAACGTTGCTCGCTTCCTCTAGAACTGTTGTTCGTCTGGATCTAAGCTCGCTCCCTTGAACCTAACCTGCACCATGAAGCACGACTAAAGACCACACTGGAGGAGCCCCGGAATGGCCCTCCGACGTGAGGATGAGAATAGGGCAGAGAGAGGAAAGCAAATCACCAGGGTTTCGAGGGTAGGAGATGATGTACCTTTTAGGGCTGCTATCCATTGGTATTTATAGAGGGTCCTTGGCTTGATCTCCAAGTTCGTCCATGCGCCTGACACGCGTCGGCTGACGTCACCCGTGACGTAGCGGATAAGGAGGTTAGTGTGAGCTGTAATGGGAGACATGGCCGAGCCCAGTTGCATACCCCCGGGCCGGGCTGGGCCGAGCCTAAAGGGAGCTTCGTGGGAGAATGGCCAAGCCTTGCCACAAGGAGCTTCATGGAAGACATGGCCGACCTTAGCCTTGGGGGAATTTCGCGGGAGACATGGCCAAGCCTAGTCGCGAGGAAGCTTCATGGGAGACATGGCCGAGCCTAGCCTCGAGGGAGCTTCACATGAGACATGGCCGAGCCTAGCCTCAAGGAGCTTAATGGGAGACATGGCCGAGCTCTTCATGGGATACATGGCCGAGCCTAGCCTCGAATGAGCTTCAACGGAGACATGGCCGAGCCTAGCCTCGAGGGAGCTTCGTGGGAGACATGGCCGAGACTAGTCGCGAGGGAGCTTCATTGGAGACGTGGCTGAGCCTAGCCTTGATGGCGCTTCATGGAAGACATGTCCGAGCCTAGTTGCCTAACACCGGGCTGAGCCGAGCCTCAAGGGAGCTTCACGGGAGACATGCCCGAGCCGATCCTCGAGGGAGCTTCATGGGAGACATGGCCGAGCCTAGTTAACTAGCTCCGGGCCGAGCCGAGCTTCAAGGGAGATTCATGGGAGATATGCCAGAGCCTAGTTGCCTAGCTCCGGGCCGAGCCGACCCTTAGAGCATCTCCAATCCAATACTCCATTTGAGAGTATCAAAATAATGTTTTTTACTCATAAAGTGATTATAGAGGAAATTACTATTCATGTTTACACCAACCACAAACACTCTATTTTTGTCTCTAAAATCACTTTACGGAAAAAAACCTTTTTTTTATACTTTCATGAGAATATAATTGGTATAAAAATTTAGTAAGAAAAGCAAACAAGGACAAAACTATATTTTAAAAAGGTGAATAGTATTTTAGAGGTGATACTCTATATTTTCTCTACCCTTTAAATATAGAGGATCAAAATCCAATACTCTCAAATGGAGGAGGGTTGAGAGGATGGGTTGGAGTGGTTTGATACTCTCAAATAGAGTTATAGAGTATGGGTAGGAGATGCACTTAGGGGAGCTTCATGGGAGACATGGCCGAGCCTAGCCTCGAGGGAGTTTCGTGGGAGACATGGCCAAGCCTAGCCTTGAGGGAGCTTCATGGGAGACATGGCGGAGCACTTCATTGCAGACGTGGTCGAGCCGAGCCTAGCATCGAGGGAGTTTTGTGGGATACATGGCCAAGCCTAGTCGCAAGGGAGCTTCATGGGAGACATGGCCGAGCCTAGCCTCGAGGGAGCTTCATGGAGACATGGCCGAGCTCTTCATTAGATACATGGCTGAGCCTGGCCTCGAGGGAGCATCATGGAAGACATAGTCGTGCCTAGCCTCGAGGGAGCTTCGTGGGAGACATGCTCGAGCCTAGTTGCGAGGGAGCTTCGTGGGAGACATGGCCGAGCCTAGTTGCCTAGCTCTGGGCCGAGCTGAGCCGAGCCTCAAGGTAGCTTAGTGGGAGATATTCCCGAGCCTAGTTGCCTATCTCCTGGCCGAGCCAATCTTCGAGGGAACTTCATGGGAGACATGGCCGAGCCTAGTTGCCTATCTCCGAGCCGAGCTTCAAGGGAGCTACCTGGGAAATATGCCCGAGCCTAGTTTCCTAGCTTTGGGCTGAGCCGATCCTCGAGGGAGCTTCATGTGAGACATGGCCGAGCCTAGTTGCTTAGCTCCTGGCCGAGCCGCAGAGGGTAGCATCGGGGCCTTCCGCCAATAGTAGCGATTGTGGCTGAATCAGAATATTCGGACCACTACAGAGGGGTTGTGTTACAGCGATAGTGTTTATGGAAGTGGGATGGCAGTGCTCCCACGATCTTCATAGTTGTCTTGTTTCTACTCATTTTTCAAAAACTCAACTTTATTATTTTTATAGTTGTATTCCTCCATCTTTTATTAAGTTGAAAATCCTCCTTATCGATATATAGTAGGTCTTTATCCGATTTAAAATGACGTAGATGCGAACGTTTTACAGGAACTATTCATTTTTATGACTCAGTGATGGTAGAATAGTCATTTAATTTGATGCACAAAAAAAATTGCATCCAAACCAATTGGGTTAGAAAGCAGACTTAATAAACTTTTTAACAGTTCAAACCTTGCAAAAATAGGAGTTCGTGAATGTTCGGAACAAACTTACAAAGTTTGACAAATTGTGGAGTTCCTAGGCGCCTCTGGCGCAATGCAGTGCGCCCAGGGCGCAATGAAATGCGCCTCAGGCGCATTGAGAGTTCAAATTTTGTTAAATTTCGCGGCCTTCTCCCGGACACTACCGAACTCCGATTTTTGCAAGGTTTGAACCGTTAGAAAGCTTGTTGAGTCTAATTTCTAACCCTAGTAGTTTTGATCAAAAGTAATTGGTGCAACATAAGATATGACTATTTTACCCTCAGTGAGTCGGAGAATAAATTATTTCTGTAAAACGCTAATATCTCCCTTATTTTAGACCGGATTGAAATCTATTTTATATCAATAAATAGGGTATTCGAAGTACTAATAGAAGGTGGGATCGAATTATAAAAACAAGAGTTTTTGGTTTTGGTAATTTAATCTAAAATAGACCAATTCAAATATCGTCGGAGCGACTAAGGATAAAAACACGTTTTCACTCTCTTCCACTCTTTCTAAGTTCTACTCGGTATTCTCATTCCTAGCTCTAAGGTACTCTTTCATTTCGTAAGAGTTATAGAGAGTTCTTAAAGCCACTGAAAGATAATTTGTCTTGGCCAAATGAGTGTGCCACTAAAGAATTTGAATTTAGTGCTGATCCACGGCAACGGAATTTCAATTTTGCGCTGCCTCACGACTCTTTTTTAGAATTTGAACTTTGGGCCGCCTCACGGCAATGGAAGTGTGCTGGTAGTGGTGAAGTTATGGTGGTATATGTGGTGAAGTGATGGTGGTGGAGGGGTTGTGTTACAGTGACAGTGTTTGTGGCAAAGGGATGGTAGAGCTCCCACGATCTTCGTAGTGGTTTGCTTTCTACTCATTTTTCATAAACCCAACTTTATTATTTGTAAAGTTGTATTCTACCACCTTTTAGTACTTTGAAAATCCTCTTTATCAATATATAGTAGGTCTTTATCTGATTTAAAATGAAGGAGAGACGAGCGTTTTACACGAGCGATTCATTTTTATGGCTCAGTGGGGGTAAAATAGTCATACACTTTGATGTGCAAAAAAATTTGTATCCAAACTAATTGGGTTAGAAAGTAGACTTAACAAGCTTTTTAACGGTTCAAACCTTGTAAAAATCAGAGTTCGATAGTGTCCGGGAGAAGGCCGCGAATTTTAACAAATTCTAAACGCTCAATGCGCCTGAGGCGCATTTCTTTGCGCCCCCGACGTACTACATTGCGCCTGAGGCACATAGGAACTGCACAATTTGTCAAACTTTGTAAATTTGTTCCGAACATTCCAGTACTCCGATTTTTGCAAGGTTTGAACTGTTAAAAAAAGTTTTGAGTCTATTTTCTAACCCAAGTAGTTTTGAACTAAAATTATTTTTACATCTTAATATATGACTATTTTACCCTCGGTGAGTCGAGAATAAATCATTTCTTGGAGATCACTTGCTACCTCTGCAGGTACTTCTGACCAGAAGGAAAATGCAAAGCTTCATGCAATTGAAGGAGCAATGGTAAAGCATTATATGAGTTTTTTTGGCAAGAAGAGGTCGCAGAAACAAAGTAACTGGTAACAACATCTGTCATGCTTAGATTTTAAGAAAAAAATCCCACCCCTTTACCAATCAAATGTCAACCAAGTTATTGGTAAAGCAGGTAATGAACACTTAATTTGGTGAGAATTCAAACCACATCCCCACATTCCTTTCTCCTACTACGATTTTCTTAAATTGAAAATAGATGTATTTGCTTCGAACAAAGAAGGATTGTTTTTTTTTTTTTTCCATAATAAATACATGCGCGTGAAGTTAGCTGCTTGGAATTTTTCGCTCAATACTTGACTTTCTAGTCTCCATAGTCTGTTGGGGAGAGTTGAACATCTGCTTTAACGCTCATATTATGTGATAATATCTTACCTTCGGACTTGAAATAGATGCATTAGAATTTCCTTCAAATAGCTATGCAATGTTGAGACGTCTGCAAATTTAGTTTATGAAGAAAACTGCTTGTGACATAATATGGGCGGTATTTTTTTGTTGTTGTTGTCATTCGTTATTCCTAATCTACTACATCCTAGGAGACTTGAGGAGAGGGATGCGTGCTTACCAAAGGAACCGCAAGAATCGAACTCTGCTCATAAGCGTCGGAGTATAAGTGAGACACCAACTGCAATCCACCCCACTTGCAATGGGTGTCATCTTATTTTTCTTCTCCTTAATTAAAAACAAGTCTTTTGACGTATAAACAAGCCAAGGTTTGAACTTGTTTTGATACTCATTTCGAGTCATGTTTGAGTTAATTAAATTCGACTTTCATTCAATTCAATTGTAAGTACCTTAAGACTAGCTCTGTTCTACTAAGCTTTCTTCAAAAAATAATTAATTATTTGAAATTTTTAAAATTAAAAATAATGTATTTGTTGAAACAATTTGTCGAAAAAAAGAAAAAAGAAAAGGAGCAATGTACCAAGGATGGAATTAAACATGCATTATTTACAAACAAAAGTATTCGGATATTCGAGAAAAATCAATATACTCTTGGCCACATCGAATTTCCCTTGGCCGCTAGGAATTACTCTTGGACGCGGGGAATTGCACTTGGCAGCATCGAATTGCACTTGGCCAAATCGAATTGCACATGACCGCATCGAATTGCACTTAGCTGCTACGAATTACTCTTGTCCGTCTCGAATTGCACTAGGCCGATGGAATTACACTTGGCCGCTTCGAATTGCACATGGCCGCTTCGTATTGCACATGGCCACGTATAATTGCACAAGGCCGCGTATAATTGCAGTTGGCCGCTTCGATGCAGCCGAGAGAGTAATTCGATACGGCCAAGTGCAATTCGATGCGCCAAGAGTATTTTGCAGCGGCATAGTCTAATTCAATGTAGCCAAAACTAGTTTATATATTGCTTATATCAGTTGTTGTAATGACTTGGATGCCCTCAACCTTAAATCTCTCTCTAATTTAGAGTTTGGATTAGGTTATTTTAGTTGTTTGTATGGAGAATATCAAGTAGTGGTGCCCATACCTATATAGAAGTGCAATTCCAAGCGGCAAAGAGCAATTCGATGCGGCCAAGTGCAATTCGATGCGACCAAGTACAATTACACCCTTTTATATGTATGGTATTACATAGTGTTTATCTGTCTGAGTAGACGCCTTCAGACTGACGGCTTTTATGTTCCATTCCCATTTGGCATCCAGACGTAACAAGTGAACCTAATTCCAATCAACTAATCCAATCAAACATCATATATACCTTCACTGGCATAGTTGTAACAAGTTGGTACTGACATCCACACTCTCACGTTATCAGTTTTTGTTTTGGATCAATTTATATGGATTTTTGTCACAACTTTAATTGAGTGTACTGGTAATGGACGGCGCGATCACATCTCAACTTCACGCGCATGTATTTTTTATGGAAAAAAAAACAATTCGTCTTTGTTCGAAGCAAATTTGAATACATCTATTTTAAATTTAAGAAAATCCTACTAGGAGAAAGGAATGAGGGCGTGGAGTTTGAACTCTCACCAAATTAAGTGTCCACTGCGGCATCATTGTAAGAAAAACACATCTCAACTAGGTTGATATCTACTCCTTTACTATCACATGCCAATCCTAAATGTAGCGGACCAAACCAAATGACTGGAGCCCACCGAAAAGTAGGCCGCGACCGAAGACGATGGTCGTACGTCATTCCACGTTCGGCTACAACCGAGGTCCGGGAGCGGGCACTGATTCGTCTTACCGATGGATGATCACCGTTGCCCACGTTCGGCCACCTTCGAAGAACTTCTCAAGCTCGGCCACCCACCGGAGGCCGGCTCATTCATCAGACTCCTTCCCACGGGTCGCCGCCATGTTCGGCCACATGTCATGCTCGGCCACATGTGGGTCTCAGCCGAACGCTGTGCTCGGCCACCCATCAAGACACGTGCTCGGCCACCTGCGGAGCACGGTTGGCTGCCGACGTCGGCTATCTGTTAAGCCACGCGTCCTGCTACGTGCAGAGGCGGTTATAACAGAAGATGATCATGGGCGCACATGGGTGTGCCAGCTCAGCCCCGAAAACGGTTACCAGATCTATTCCTTGACGTCACTATGACGTCACTTGGCCCATGGAAGGCACGCGATCGCACTTGGAGAGTGAGACAGAAGGCACTATAAATACCTAGTGATGGTAACCCTAACAGGTACACACGCTACTCAATATTCACACTTACTCCCTCTCCAGAGCTTTCTGCTTCCTCTCTGCGCTATACTCATCCTCTCGCCGGAGGGCCTTGCCGGGACAACCCCCGGCCAGGTCTTAGTCGTGCGTTCCTTGTGCAGGCTAGGAGAAGAAAGCTAACCCACCATCGAACCACCTACGAAGGATCGAGGACCGGAGGATCACGGGCCACACACTAAATCTTTTGAATTTTGTGACTAGACCCATGCATTTGAATGAGTTGCCTACGTGTTTGATTCATCCAGTCCGGCTTAAAATAAGTGTGAGTCCGAATCAAAATCGCGTCACCCATAGTTCTCTATTTATTTTGGTGTGAATATTTGGTTGACAATGTTTGTAAACTTTTTAAAGGAGATTTTCTGTTTGACAAATACAATTGTTTGACTGGCGATGAATTTTCAACCAATAAAAATGAAGGCCGTAAGTAATTTTAGGCCTAAGACAATCGTTAGCCTTAGTTTTATCAGGCAAATCACTTTACTTTATGTGTTGGGCTCCGGTGATCCTTTTTAGGATTAGGGGTTTGCAAAATCAACTTTAATCAGTTTGAAGTCTTCTGTTGGTACCCTATTTTGGTGATGGATTTCAAGGGGCCTAATCCCAAATCACAAGGCCAAAGTGGCGTACTTGTACCCACTATTATGAAAAACTAATTTTTGTTTTGACATTCTTAAAGCCAATGAAGGCCAAATTTGTCGAGGCCAAATCAGTGTGCCACTAAAGAACTTAGTGTCGATCCATCAGGATAATCCTAAGAAGTACGCTTGACAGGGCTTATACATTTAAAACCCCAAATTTTGGTGTCCATACCACCACTGTTTTGCGGGCGTGACTCTTGGGAAAATGTTTTTGGAGTTCTATAAATAATAGAGGACCATCCACATT
Organism: Rhododendron griersonianum; assembly: GCA_018127125.1. Taxonomy (NCBI): domain Eukaryota; kingdom Viridiplantae; phylum Streptophyta; class Magnoliopsida; order Ericales; family Ericaceae; genus Rhododendron; species Rhododendron griersonianum. The sequence goes on along the minus strand of CM030790.1, from coordinate 50,772,314 downwards.
GGTTTTAATGCATTTTAAGTTCTCTCTTCTCTATCTCCTTTATTTTATATGGGCAATTCAATTCATACTTGGCATCCATGTTTTCCACCGATAGTGTAACGTAGAGACAAACTGTAAGATTTTTGAGTTGTATCTTGCAATTGTATTATGCCATTAGAACTTATACGAAAGGAAGCAAATATGGTTGTAGGATAGATGTTGTGCCTCTCATCCATTTCACAAACTATTTCTCCCTAGTCTACGAAAAAAACTGGAATGGGGCCTCAGCCTAGACTAGCATTAAAGTTTGCTTTTGTGAGAGAGCGTATCCATTAGTTTCCCCTGTAGACACCCTATTTTGGACTTTCCAGAATAGTTTATTTATGGTCTTTGATTCCCCGATGATGACTAAGGTCAAGAACATCCTGAGTTTATTGGTGCATTTGAGCTTCGAGCGTCCCAAACCTCGTACAAACCCTCTTCAAACCCCTTTCAAAACCCTTCAAGCCAGAACCAAACGGCCACAGCAAAACCCTACTTGCTTACGCTGGTTCTATGCTGGCGTGTGCCAGTAAACTGCCACGTGTCAGTCATCGACCGTTGACTCAGTTTCTACTGGCGCACATAGGTATAGGACTGGCGCACGCCAGTCCATCCCTGTCAAATCAACTTTATTCAGCTGAACGCGCGGGACTTTTGTGGCCACCCCGACGTCAGCCACAGTCTCCTGATGATTGTTTTCGTCCAGGGCTGTCCCCTTCCCTTCTACACCACCTTTCAAGCCAAGGCCCATGCATTAAATGCATGTGAGGCTCCCTCCTAACTAAACCAACCAAACTAGCCCTTAAGCCAATTGATCCCAGCCCCTCTTTAGTCACTCTTTCCTCTATAAATACCCCCCTTGCATTTATTTGCAAGGGGTTAGCACCATTAAGAAGAGAAAAAGCCTTGCTCTCCTTTTCTCTCTTGTTTCCTCTTGTTCTTCTTTCATTCATTGAAAGACTAAGCAAGAGGACAATACTCTCAGTCCATATCACCCCCATATTCACCACTCAACCTTCAAGCCTCAAGCTCAAGCTCAAACCTCTTTTCTAACTCCTAGTGAAGGTATACCACATTTTATTCTGTTATCTGTTCTGACCCCTGAGGGGGGCTGGCAGGGTCAAGGCTGGTAATCTATACCAGTCCCGGCCCTAAAGCTAGCAAAGCTTCAAGGATCGTCGTGGTGAGAGGTGGCGCACGCCAGTTCATGAATGCCGTACACTAGTCATGGCAGTACGTGCACTACTGGCGTGGGGATCACCGATTTTCTGCTTTCTTTTACCCTTGATCACCTTATAGCATGATAATAACCAGTTTACAGTTTTCTATTTTTTTTAGAACTGTGTAGGTAGCTATTTGTATTTCCTGCCTAGTATGGCCTTTGGGGTTATTCTGGTCATGTTCCAGAGCCCAGATGGTGCAAAGCCAAAGCACTGAGTCAAAAGTCAACTGGCGTACGTCCCTACACCATTGGCGTATGGTAGTTGGACAGGCATCCAGTGGCTTGGCCCTTGCATGGATCTCTGATCCAGGCCTCTTTCACTTCCCCACACTGTTTATGGGATGTTCTTTCTTTTCATTTGCCTAGATCCTTCCCCCCTGTTGCCTGTAACTGTATATTATTGTTGATATAACTGCGTGGTTTGTCCTAGGTGTGCACTGGTCCCTTCCAGAGCCCAGAGGGTTGAGAACAGAAGCTGTGGTCTTAGGCTCACCGGCGCACGCCAGTTGTGTGGCGCACGCAGGTCATCTCTGTATGTAGTGGCTTGGCCAGTGCATACAGGCTTGCCCTCTGCGTGCATCACACTGGGACAGTGTGCTCCAGTTTGTCTAAAACGTTCACGGGTGCTTGTTCTCAATCTATTATACTTGTTTTAGACCAAACATCAAACATACATCACATCTTGTCATATAAATGCGAACTTGTTACCGCTTTAATCCCCATTAACTGTTCCCCGGTCCTAACTGGCTGAAAATGATTAATGAGAGAAAAATGCAAACGTTTTACAAAAAAATGCCCGAGTAGAGACCGATCTCCGGATTGGGCGAGAGGGGTGCCATAAAACTCTTCCCCTCTCGTAACCTGGCTCCCGATATCGAAGGTGACGACGGTCCAGTCTACAAGCCTTTTCAAAATAAAAAACGTAGCCAAACGTTTTCAAGCCCGGTTCCTTGGGTACTATCTGCGAAACCCGAGTTGCGACTCTGAATTGCAAAGCGTTTCGCCGCGCTTTCTAAAAGGGCGCACCCGATTTTATAAGCAAAAATGTAAAATTTTGGGGTGTGTGCCCACATCCCCCTTCTTTTTTTTAATCCGCCAATCATGCATTCAAGGCCCCAAAAAAGATCTATCACAGCTTAAAAAAGACAAGGCTGAACAAGGAGGATTAGCTAGCTCTCCTGTAAGTCAAGAGGAAGTTTGCCCGTCTTTGCCAAGGAGGCCACCTCATGCGCCACCCGATTCACCGATCTTCTAATCAAGTTGAAAGAAATCCCATGCTCTTGAGCCAAATCTCCGTTATACATAATTATAGCTGCTACTTCCCATGGTGGAACTGATTCTCAAACGCTAAGCATAATCGCCTGCTTGTTATCCGATTCTATCACCGCTTGGTTGATCCCCATTGTTGTAACAAGTAAACACGCTTGCCTGATTGCCAAAGCCTCCCCTTGAAAAAATTAAGGCAAACTTCACCCGCTTGGTTAATCCATCCACCAGCTTCCCCTCATGGTTCCTCACCACTACCGCCACCATCCCCGCAAATCCATCTTTCTCCACAGCAACATCACAATTTATTTTGAGAGAATTATAAAGTCTGGATCCTTCCACAGAGTTTTCAGGCCCTTCGCTATGGTTAGGAATAGGGACAGAAGGATTCACCGAGAAATAAAGAAACTCCATATGGGCTACCCAAGGTCTTCCCATGGTGTCCAAAGGGTTTATAGTAACACCCCTAAAAATAAAATCATTCAGAGAGTTCCAGATATGCCAAGCAATTGCCAATCGAAGCAACCGACCAAACAACTCTTTACTATCAGGATGGAGAATGGAATTGGCCAAGACCAAGATCCTCCTTGATTCAACAGATTCAGAATTCAATTCCTAGTTCAATTCGACCTCGAAGGGCCAGGGAAGATGAAGTTATATGGGTTATTTCCCCTATTGGCCAATACAATACTAAGCAAGCATACTTGGGAGGCTCTTAGGCACAGAGGAGGGACAGTTCAGTGGGCTTCAATAGTGTGGTTTTCCAGAAGTGTTTCTAGGTGGTCGTTCATTTTATGGTTAGCTTGCTTGAAGAGGTTAGCTACAAAGGAGAGACTTTGTAGATGGGGGATGACGATTGATCTTGGTTGTGTGTTGTGCTCTCAAAGTGATGAAACATTGCAACACCAGTTCTTTGAATTTAGCTATTCTTGCAGCATTTGGAAGGTTATCCTTAACAAATTCCAGATTCAGAGAAATCCGGAGGTGTGGGATAATGTGAAATTAAGTGGGCTATTGATCATTGTAAGGGTACGAGCTTCAGTTCTTTTTTGTTCAAGCTAGTCTTGGTGGCTGGAGTCTACCATCTTTGGATGGAAAGGAACTCTCGAGTTTTTGCAGGTAGAAGGAGAAGTGCTGATGCAGTGCTGGCTTTTATTGAGGATAGTGTCAGACTTCGTGTGTGCACTTGGGAGCATTTCCCCACTCCCTTGAGAACCAAAGACTATGCAATCTTTGGAATATTTCAAGCAAAGTTCTTGGTACTTAATTTTGTAGTTTTTTTGGCAGATTGTAGTGAGGAGTTTCCTTTGTAAAGATTTTGTACAGTGGGTTGATCTCCCCTTGTTTTTGTGTTGGTTGGAATAAAATGCTCAACTTCCCAAAAAAAAAAAAAAAACTCTTTACTATCCTTTATAGATTTCCCCAAGTCAATCACTTGGGACGTCCATTTAAGAGCAGATGTTGGAGGCTCCCTTCCCCGATCAAGATTCACATGGGAACCAAACCACACCGCTCTCGCCCACAAACAATCAAAAAGCAAATGTTCACTTGTTTTTGAAGCTCCATTACAAACTAGGCACAAAGCCGACCGCCCACAATCTCTTCTGAAAAGATTTTCTTTTGTTGCCAGAAATTTTTTACACACCTTCGATCATAACTTCTCAAGTAGTGACACGCAATAAAAAAGCAAATGAAATAATGGATGGTGAATATTTCCTGAATCCTATAGCACATGAATTGCATGCATGTAGTCCATGAATTTCCACATTTGGATTGTGGATTCCACTATCTCATGCTAAAAAAAGAATAGGAATCGAGTGAAGAAGAAATGAACAACAATAGAGGCAACAAGGAGTAGTTCAAATGCTTTTTCTGGTTATGCATTATAGCTTTTAATTTATGTATATCATTTTTGCTAACCTCAACTCACTAGGTAGTGGATAATCTAGACTTAATAACAAAAAAATTAGATTCATTATGAGTGTCTTGTGGGGTTGTTTCTTGGGATGAAAAGAACAAGAAGTTAGAGACGTTTCTTAACTATTGAGATATTTTAGGATGTTTTGAGATCATTACAGTTGGCCACCATTATGACAGAGTGGAAGTGTGGTGGTAGAGGTGGTGAAGTGATGGTGGTGTAGGTGGTCAAGTGATCATGGTGGTGGAACGATTGTGTTACGGCAACATTGTTGGTGGCGGAGGGGTGGTAGTGCTCCTACGATCTTTTTAGTGGTTTGTTTTCTACCAATTTTTCATAAACTAAAACTTCATTATTTTTATGGCTGGATTCTACTATCTTTTAGTACTTTAAAAACCCTCTTTATCGATACATAATAGGTCTTTATCCATTTTAAAATGAAGGTGATGCCAGCGTTAATTACAAGAACGATTTACTTTTCGACTCACTAAGGGTAAAATAGTCATATTATTTGGTATACAAACAATATTGGATCCGAACTACTTGGGTTAAAATGTAGACTTAACAAGCTTTCTAACGGTTCAAACTTTGCGAAAATCGGAGTTCGGAAGCAAAATTTGACAAATTTTTGATCTTCAATGTGCTTGAGGTGCATCTTATTTAGCCCAGGGCGCACGAAATGACGCCTAGGCGCAGCGCCCTCAAACTCCATAATTTGTTAAAATTTCCAGTCTTGTTCCAGACACTTTCGAACTCTGATTTTCGCAAGGTTTGAACCGTTAGAAAGCTTGTTAAGTCTATCTTTCTAACCCAAGTAGTTTTGATCCAAAGTTATTTGTACCAAAAAAGATGAGACTATTTTACCTTTAGTGAGTAAAAAAATAAATCATTCTGTAAAACGTTTGTATCTCTTTTATTTTAAACCAGACCGAAATCTATTTTATATCGATAAAGAGGGTATTTGACGTATTAAAAGATGGTTGTATCGAACCATAAAAATAATAGATTTTAGTTTATAAAAATTTGGTCGAAAGTAGACTAATTCAAAGATTATTAGAGCCACTGAGGCTAAAACACATTTTCATGCCTCTCAACTCATTCTAAATTGCATTCGATTCTTCCATTCCAGCACTAAGGTACTCTTTTATTGCTTAAGAGTTCTAGAGAATTCAAAAGGCTTTCCACATTTCATCGAAGCACATAAAAACTGCTTAATCATCGGGATAATCCTAAGAAGTACGCTTGACAGGGCTTATATATTTAAAACCCCAAATTTTGGTGTCCATACCACCACTGTTTTGCGGGCATGACTCTTGGGAAAATGTTTTTGGAGTTCTATAAATAATAGAGGACCATCCACATTGGTTTTAATGCATTTTAAGTTCTCTCTTCTCTATCTCCTTTATTTTATACGGGCAATTCAATTCATACTTGGCATCCATGTTTTCCACCGATAGTGTAACGTAGAGACAAACTGTAAGATTTGTGAGTTGTATCTTGCAATTGTATTCAGCCGTTGGAACTTATACGAAAGGAAGCAAATATGGCTGTAGGACAGATGTCGTGCCTCTCATCCATCTCACAGACTATTTCTCCATACTCTACGAAAGAAACTAGCATTAAAGTTTGCTTTTGTGAGAGAGCATATCCATTAGTTTCCCCCCCTTTTTTTTAATCCGCCAATCATGCATTCAAGGCCACAAAAAGAGCTATCAAAGCTTAAAAAACACAAAGTTGAACAAGGAGGATTAGCTAGCCCTTCAGTCAGTCAAGTGGAAGCTTGCCCGTCTTTGCCAAGGAGGCCACCTCATGCGCCACCCGATTCACCGATCTTCTTACCAAGTCGAAAGAAATCCCCTGCTCTTGAGCCAAATCTCCGATATCCATAATTATAGCTGCTACTTCCCATGGTGGAACTGATTCAAAAACGCTAAGCATAATCGCCTGCTTGTTATCCGATTCTATGATCGCTTGGTTGATCTCCATTGCTCTAACAAGTAAACACGTTTGCCTGATTGCCAAAGCCTCCCCTTGAAAAACTTGAGGCAAACTTCACCTGCTTGGTTAATCCATCCACCAGCTTCCCCTCATGGTTCCTCACCACTACCGCAACCATCCCCGCAAATCCATCTTTCTCCACAGCAACATCACAGTTGATTTTGAGAGAATTAAAGTCCGGATCCTTCCACGAAGAGTTTTCTGACCACAGCAACATCACAGTTGATTTTGAGAGAATTAAAGTCCGAATCCTTCCACGAAGAGTTTTCAGGCCCATTGCTAAGGTTATCCATAGGGACAGAAGGATTCATCGAGAAATTAAGAAACTCCATATGGGCTGCCCAAGCTTTGCCCATGGTGTCCAAAGGGTTTATAGTAACCCTTAAAAATAAAATCATTTCGAGCGTTCCAGATATGCCAACCAATCGCCAATCGAAGCAACTTGACCAATCAACTCTTTACTATATATCCTTTATAGATTTCCCCAAGTCAATAACTTGGGATGTCCATTTAAGAGAAGATGGTGGAGGCCCCCTTCCACGATCAAGATTCACATGGGAACCAAACCACACCGCTCTCGCCCACGAACAATAAAAAAAAATCAAATGTTCAATCCATTCTGAAGCTCCATTACAAATTGGACACAAAGCCGACCGCCCACAACCACTTCCAAAAAGATTTTCTTTTGTTGCCAGGATGTTTTTGCACACCTTCGATCCTATAGCACATGAATTGCATGCATGCAGTCCATCAATTTGCACATTTGGGTTGTGGATTTCACTATCTCATGCTAGGTTCAGGCTATCCCTTACTGACCAAAGTTCGGTTGCAATCATATTTATGTTTCTTGTTCATACATTATAGCTTTTAATTTATGTATATCAGTATTGCTTACTTGTTGGGTTGTTTGTTGGGATGAAAATAACAAGAAGTTAGATACGTTTCTTAATAGTTTAATATATTTTAGGATGTTTTGAGATCATTACAGTAGGCCACAATTATCGCAGAGTGCAAGGGTACGTGGTGGTGAAGTGATGGTGGTGTAGGTGGTCAAGTGATCATGGTGGTGGAAGGATTGTGTTACGGCGACATTGTTGGTGGCGGAGGGGTGGTAGTGCTCCCATAATTTAGTGGTCTGCTTTTGACCCATTTTTTATAAATTAAACTTAATTAATTTTATGGATGGATTTCACTATCTTTTAATACTTTAAAAATCTTCTTTATCAATATATAATAGTCTTTATCCATTTTAAAAGGAAGGTGACGCCAGCATTTTATAGGAATGATTTACGTTTTGACTCACTAAGGGTAAAAAAGTCATATCGTTTGATATACAAACAATATTGGATCCAAACTACTTGGGTTAGAAAGTAGACTCAATAAGCTTTTTAACGGTTCAAACCTTGCAAAAATCGGAATTCGGAAGTGCTCGGGAGAAGCCGGCAAAATTTGACAAATTATGGATCTTGGGTCTTATTCCGCCCTCAAACTCCACAATTTGTCAAACTTTCCAATCATGTTCCGGACACTCCCGAACTCCGATTTTCGCAAGGTTTGAACTGTTAGAAAGCTTGTTGAATCTATTTTCTAACCCAAATAGTTTTTATACAAAGTAATTTGTACATAAAAGGATGTGAATATTTTACCCTCCGTGATTCAAAAAATAGATCATTTTGTAAAACGCTCGTATCTCTTTTACTATAAACTAGACTAAAACTTATTTTATATCGATAAAGAGGGTATTCGACGTATAAAAAGATGATTGTATCGAGCCATAAAATAATAAATTTTAGTTTATAAAAAGTTGATCGAAAGTAGAGTAATTCAAAGATTGTCGGAGCCACTGAGGCTAAAACACATTTCCACGCCCCTTCCACTCATTCTAAGTTCTATTCAACACTCCCATTCTAGCTCTAAGGTAATCTATTATTTCTTAAGAGTTCTTAAGAATTCGCATGGCTTTCCACAATTTATCAAAGCACAAAAAAATTGCTTAATCATCAGGATAAGCCTAAGAAGTACGCTTGAAAGGATAAAATAGTAGGCCACAATTATCGCAGAGAGGATGTGGAGGTAGAGGTGGCTAAGTGATGGAGGTGTAGGTGGTCAAGTGATCACGGTGGGTGAAGGTTTGTGTTACGGTGACATCGTTGGTGGCGGAGGGGTGGCAGTGCTCCCATGATCTTTTTAGTGGTCTGCTTTCTACCCATTTTTTGTAAACTAAACTTTATTATTTCTATGATTGGATTCGACTATCTTTTAGTACTTTAAAAACCCACTTTATCAATATATAATAGTCTTTATCCATTTCAAAATGAAGGAGATGCCTACATTTTATAGGAATGATTTACTTTTCGACTCACTAAGGGTAAAAAGGTCATATCTTTTGATATACAAACAATATTGGATCCGAACTACTTGGTTTAGAAAGTACATTCAACAAGCTTTTTAATGGTTCAAACCTTGCAAAAATAGGAATTCGGAAGTGCTCGGGAGAAGCCCGCAAAATTTGACGAATTATGGATCTTCGATGCGCATGAGGCGCATCTCATTGCGCCCGGGGCGCACGAAATGGCGCCTTGGCGCCATCAAACTCCACAATTTGTCAAACTTTTCAATCTTGTTCTGGACACTTCCGAACTCCGATTTTTGCAAGGTTTGATCGTTAGAAAGTTTGTTGAATCTATTTCCAACCCAAATAGTTTGGATCCAAAGTAATTTGTACATAAAATGATGTGACTATTTTACCCTCAGTGTGTCAAAAAATAAATCATTTTGTAAAATGCTCGTATCTCCTTTATTTTAAACCAGACTAAAACTTATTTTATATTGATAAAGAGGGTATTTGATGTATTAAAAGATGATTGCATCGAGCCTGATAATAATAAATTTTAGTTTATAAAAAGTTGGTCGAAAGTAGAGTAATTCAAAGATTGTCGGAGCCACTGAGGCTAAAACACATTTTCACGCCCATTCCACTCATTCTAAGTTCCATTCAACACTCCCATTCTAACTCTAAGGTACTCTTTTTTTTCTTAAGAGTTCTTGAGAATTCATTAGGCTTTCCACAATATATCAAAGCACAAAAAAACTGCTTAATCATCGGGATAAGCCTAAGAAGTACACTTGACAGGATAAAATAGTAGGCCACAATTATCGCAGAGAGGAAGTGTGGAGGTAAAGGTGGGTAAGTGATGGTGGTTTAGGTGGTCAAGTGATCACGGTGGGGGAAGGTTTGTGTTGCGGTGACATCGTTGGTGGCGGAGGGGTGGCAGTGCTCCCATGATCTTTTTAGTGCTCTGCTTTCTACCCATTTTTTATAAACTAAAATTTATTATTTCTATGATTGGATTCGACTATCTTTTAGTACTTTAAAAACCCACTTTATCAATATATAATAGTCTTTTTCTATTTCAAAATGAAGGTGATGCCAGCATTTTATTTCGACACACTAAGGGTAAAAAGTGCTTGGGAATATTGGATATCCAATATTCAATATTGATATACAAACAATATTGGATCTGAACTAGTTGGAATTCGGAAGTGCTTGGGAGAAGCCCTCAAAATTTGTCGAATTATGGATCTTTGACGCGCCTGAGGCTCATCTTATTGCGACCGGGGCGCACGAAATGGCGCCTAGGTGCCGTCCTACTCCACAATTTGTCAAACTTTCCAATCTTGTTCCGGACACTCCCGAACTCCGATTTTCGCAAGGTTTGAACCGTTAGAAAGCTTGTTGAATCTATTTCCTAACCCAAATAGTTTTGATGCAAAGTAATATATATATAAAAATAGATCATTTTGTAAAACGCTCGTATCTCTTTTACTTTAAACTAGACGGAAACTTATTTTATATCGATAAAGAGGGTATTCGACGTATAAAAAGATGATTGTATCGAGCCAGAAAATAATAAATTTTAGTTTATAAAAAGTTGATCGAAAGTAGAGTAATTCAAAGATTGTCGGAGCCACTGAGGCTAAAACACATTTCCACGCTCCTTCCACTCATTCTAAGTTCCATTCAACACTCCCATTCTAGCTCTAAGGTACTCTTTTATTTCTTAAGAGTTCTTAAGGTTGTAAGTTGACGAACTTCACGCATTAGGTGGTATTGGAAAAGGTTTGGTTGCTCCATCTACAAGGAAAATTTTAAACCTCAATTAGTAACGTTTTTAAGCCAGAGTTATGCAATCTATTTAAGAACTTGGATTTATCCAATTCCACATTCGTTTCTTGATTTAAGTCATCATCCAATTGTTAGGGAATTCCCAGGTGGTATTGCCAGTTCCACACTTTGCTTCAATCCGAAGATTGTTTTGACAAAATTCCACCCAATTTGGGACGGTAAACTTAAACTCAATTCACGTTTGTGCAACGGTCAACTATCTCGTGGTTCTACCCATTCTACCCATGGCCGAGGTTTTGAACCTAAAGCTCTGATACCAAGTTGTAACGCCCCCATTTTTTGGGTACGTTAAGTAAACATTTTATTGAATTAAAAGACAAAGAGTCAGGCTCATTATTACAACATGATTCCTACGAGAGTACTTTTATTACATAAAGGATGGGAAATCTAAGGTTATCTACTGCTCCACCTCTTCCTCCATCCTAGCAAGCTCTTCGGCTCCAAAAGCCTTCAACGTGTACTGCTCTCCCTGTTCGTCTATGAGATGACCCATTATACCGGCGTCGCGAGTCAGGGTCACCAAAGGCAACACCATGAGCTTATAAAGCTCAATAGAGTAAACCATACCTACTAACCCTTAACTTATAACAAGAAGCATATAAACAATTACACATGCTCATTCAACAACATAGTTAGCAATTACACATCCACATTCGCTATCTTTCTAACGTTGGTGTCATGCCTTTTTGTATTTCTCCTACGTGACTCATTGTAGACCGTGTCACCAATTTCCTTTTACAAAACCAAGTCAACTTTTCGAAAATCACATTTTCAACACACCCAACCTCGGTTCCGCTGCGCCGGGTTCCCGAGTATCCTCACAATAGTTCCGCCGCGCCGGGTTCCCATTGGCACACATTTTGCATTGGCTCCTCTCCACGGATAACCAAGCCACACACCCAACCTCGATTCTGCCGCGCCGGGTTCTCGAGTATCCTCACAATGGTTCCGCCGCGCCGGGTTCCCATTGGCACACAAAACACATCGTACTCCCATAATGACTCCCATTCTTAGTCATTATGTAGTTTCAAAAATATTTTACCAAGGCAACGCCTTTAAACACACCCTAGGTGTCATTTTTCTAACTTTTCTCGGTTTTCGTGTCTCGTCATCATGCATAGACTCCGCGGCAAGACTTCTTATGACAAAATCATATTCATTCTTGGTAATCTTGAAACTAAACTAGCAAGATCATCCAACTCTATATTAAATAGCATGCTCACTTTATCACATCATCATGCTCAATATTTAATCATACAAGGTAAATCATAGTGTCACATGGACGGACACCTTTGGAGTGGTAAACCACTTATGCTTTATCAGCAACAAGTAGACAAGTAAACACATAATCATGCTCATAATCATTCTAAGATCAAAATACGAATACTTACAGCTAAGCGACGAACATCATCTTTCAAAATTCATTCTTCCTTTTCAAAGTTCAAAACAACATATGTTTATTGAAATTCTACGTATACTTAGAGTAATTAAGTAGGGATAAGATCATTCTATATAAATACACGAATATCTATACTTAGGATTTGAGTGTATGGAATAATCTACCGTTCTTCTTGGCGGTAGTGATGACTACGGAGGAAAGATGGTACGTCGGTGGTCGGACGGAGTAACTTCTTAAGGATGGCTTGGTAGCTTTGAAAGAGAAAGGTTTCTCTCGAAACTAGATCTTGACTAACACTACTAAAACTTTTGGATCGATAGGGTGGTGGAGTGGCGGTTTAGTGGCGGCCTTGGATGAGTTTCTTGAAAAACTTGGGAAGAACTTCAAGAACAAGCAAGAACAACAAGAACACTAATCTTTCTAGAGAGAGAAGTTGAAGAAATGAAGGTGTGAGTTGAAATGGGAAGGAATGGGTGCTATTTATAGCCAAAGGTTGGTCTATTATCCAAGAGACAATTTTTCCCCTAACATTTGTTATCCAATGGTTAATAGAATGACTAGATTTGATGGTACTTGGATGAGGTAGGATGATGGCCAAAGGACTATGACTAGGTTCAAGAGTACACTTGCACACATCACACCCTCTCTCTCCCTCTCCCATCCGGCCTATCTCTCTCTCTCCCTCCATCTCTCTCGGCCTCTCTTTCCCTCTCTCTCTCTCTCTTTGGTACAATGTGTATATATATAACTATGTAAGGACAAGGGTAAGTAGTTGACTTGAGAAAGAGTAAGAGATTGAGGTGTAAGGAAATCTAGTCCTTCCATATCTCTCTCTTATCTCCTATATCTCTTCCTTCATAAGTACAAGTACTTATATGTATATATAACTAGGATTTGGTAGAAGACAATCTAGGGTAGTTGTACATCACCCTTTTTTCTCTCTCCTATCTCTCTCTTTCCCTCTCCCTCTCGGATTCTCTCTTTCTCTCTTTCCCTCTCCCTTGATTAATATATAATTATGTATGGATGACTAAGGAGGAAAGGGTACACCACGACCTCACTAGGTCTTTCAAGTCAAAATTCCCTAATAAACTAAGTCTAATTGCCACATGTTGTACTTATAAACTATATTCTAGGACTTAGATGACATATACATATCTAATACTTTAAGCAAATAGGTACACATCATATCTAGTAAGCAATTAACTAATAAAACCTAGTACTATGGCTTGACTTGGCCTTATTGACCAATGGACCAAAATTCTCCTAACATTTATTATCCAATGGATAAAGATGGAATGTACTATGCTTGCATAATGTATATATATAAGTACAATGACTCATGGTGAATCTATTAAACTAATAGATATTGTACTAGGTAGAAAGACTAAGCTATGGACCAATGGGTAAAAGAGTAAGGTATAATATTGGAATATCATATATACATCTTCCAAATATGTGTACATAGGCTTATATAATACTATATAAGTGTACCTTGGTCAAATCTAATAAAATAACTTAGGTGGAAAGCCTATTGTCCAATGGATAAAGATTTCCCTAGCATTTATCGTCCAATGGGTAAAGGTCAAAGATGACTTTGGTCAAAAGGGTTCCTTTCGGGTTTGGAAAGGTTCACAAGGTTCAACTAGGGTTGAGATTGGTAGTTAGGTCATCTCAATGAATCGGTTAGAAGCTAACTAGGCTTGCTAAGTAGGATTTCTAGTCAAGAAATACGATTCTACGACTTCTCAATATGCTAGACACTTGTCTTTAGAAAATGACCTTATTGCCCGGAGTGATAATCTAATCATGACGGATTACTAAGAACGACTCAAGGTCTTAAGAGGAATTAGAAAGGAAGTTTTATAGAGTCACTCAAGAATAATAAAAGAATTATCGAATAAACAACGAGATTTTTATTTACTGAAAATCGGAGTTCTTACATGGCCGAGCCTAGTTAACTAGCTCCGGGCTGAGCCGAGCTTCAAGGAAGATTCATGGGAGATATGCCAGAGCCTAGTTACCTAGCTCCGGGCCGAGCCGACCCTTGGGGGAGCTTCATGGGAGACATGGCCGAGCCTAGCCTCGAGGGAGTTTCATGGGAGACATGGCCAAGCCTAGTCGTGAGGGAGCTTCATGGGAGACATGTGTGGGCTCCCGCGCGCCCGGCCCGTTCGAAGAGTCGCCACCCGGATTTTTAAGATGGATGATCCGAGGAACCGAGATGTTTGTTTGGAAGAAAAAGGCTTTTGGTCTAGCGAAAACGTTGAGATTTTGGATTCGGGAGCCACGTTACAAACGGGGAAGGTTTTGTTGAAAAAGCACCCCGCTCGCCCGGTAAAAATCGGTCTCTACTAAGCATTTTAAATGGGGGATTAAATACCATTTGGAAAACCTCAAAAACATATATGGGAAAGGGAAACAAGAGGAAATGTATCACATTGTCGTGCGCGTGGTGCTTATTGTACAGAAATGATGAAAGATGATGTGACGAAGATATAAACAAGGAAAGCTTTTAAACATACTGTCTGGATCACCATCTTCTGCTTCACGGCACACCGATATATGGTGCACGGCTTTATGATATGCCGTGCGTGGTTTTAACCCTGTCATCAGGCTTTTGTTGTTTTTCAAAGACTCGTACGGTGTACTCAGTACGACACACGGTGTTTCTTCAAAACATCAGAAAACTCACAGCCGTCAGATCATCTCGGAACTGTACCATTCCTCCAAGCCACAAGTAGAAAACCACTTTTGATACATTTGTTCATTCGAAAAGATTGATAGAGTTTACTCATGGTGACAAAACATGGCTTGTAGATATGGTGTCATTCCGAGACTGCTATTGGTGTACGAAAACAGATCCAGCAACAGACGATCATGATCCAGACAATTTGAACAAGAAAACAGCAGTTAACTGAAATGCCGTGCGTGTGAGTCTACTATGCCGTGCGACGCTTCAAAGCGCCGCACGGCGTAGCTTACCTAGCACAGAGGACTTGTTTTGCTTTGTAAAAAATGATTTTAGATCAGATCTTAACCAAAAGAGGTTAAGCTTATCAACAGGAGAGTCCCCTCAGGGCTAGGACAGAGCCTAGCCCAAGGAAACTTAGTTTTTACCTTTGATCTCGAGCTTGAATGAGGATGGTGATGGATGGGTGTGTTGGATGATGATGAATGAGCGTCGATGAGGTTGATAAAGAAAAGAGGAGGATGGATATGTATAATAGATGGGTATGTTGGGTAGTTGGGGTCTCAAAGTTAGTGAGAGACTAACTTTGATGGTGAAGAGAAAAATGGAGCAAGAGGCTTAGAGAATGTCTTTTGAAGGCAATATTCTCAAGACTTGGAAATGGGAAATAGATATGAAAGCAAGAAGAGAGAGAAATGGTAAAATAATGATCAAGGCCCCTTTCTCTTGAGTGGAGGGGTGTATTTATAGGCAAGAGCCATGGATTTTGAATTTCAAATATTGGAGGTATTTTCTGGGCGGGCCAGAAGTGTGTTTTCGGCTGAGCCATTTTGCAGCTGTGGCTCAAATAGGCGTGACCGACAGCTTTCTGAGCCAGTCAGTACTTTTCATGAAATGCCGTGCGGCTAACCTCATGATCGTGTGCGGCATATTGATTTTCGATATGCCGTGCGGTGTAGATGTGTCACGTGCGGTGTTCCAGGTCCAGTCCAGGGATTTTGGGCTTTCTCTAGGCTTTTGGGCTTTTGGTTTACTTGGGCTGAGGATTTATTTGGGGCCAAGGGAATCCCTCATTCAAGCTCGTTAAGGCACTGTTTCCTTTATTTCATCATCGGGGTGAACAAAGACCCTTCGAAGTTCGGATTGGGGTGTCTACAACACGGCCAAGCCTAGCCTCGAGGGAGCTTCATGGGAGACATGGCGGAGCACTTCATTGCAGACGTGGTCGAGCCGAGCCTCGAGGGAGCTTCATGGGAGACATGGCCGAGCCTAGCCTCGAGGAGCTTCATGGAAGACATGGCCGAGCCTAGCATCGAGGGAGTTTTGTGGGAGACATGGCCAAGCCTAGTCGTAAGGGAGCTTCATGGGAGACATGGCCGAGCCTAGCCTCGAGGGAGCTTCATGGGAGACATGGCCGAGCTCTTCATTGGATACATGGCTGAGCCTGGCCTCGAGGGAGCATCATGGAATACATGGTCGTGCCTAGCCTCGAGGGAGCTTCGTGGGAGACGTGGCCGAGCCTAGCCTTGAGGGAGCTTCGTGGGAGACGTGGCCGAGCCTAGCCTTGAGGGAGCTTCGTGGGAGACATGGCCGAGCCTAGTTGCCTAGCTCCAGGCCGAGTTGAGCCGAGCCTCAAGGTTGCTTAGTGGGAGATATTCCCGAGCCTAGTTGCCTATCTCCTGGCCGAGCCAATCCTCGAGGGTACTTCATGGGAGACATGGCCGAGCCTGGGTTCCTATCTCCGGGCCGAGCTTCAAGGGAGCTACCTGGGTAATATGCCCGAGCCTAGTTTCCTAGCTTCGGGCTGAGCCGATCCTCGAGGGAACTTCATGTGAGACATGGCCGAGCCTAGTTGCTTAGCAACTGGCCGAGCCACAGATGGTAGCATCGGGGTCTTCGGCCAATAGTAGCGATTGTGGCCGAATCTGAATATTCGGACCACTACAGAGGGGTTGTGTTACAGCGATAGTGTTTATGGAAGCGGGATGGCAGTGCTCCCACGATCTTCATAGTTGTCTTGTTTCTACTCATTTTTCATAAACTCAACTTTATTATTTTTATAGTTGTATTCCACCATCTTTTATTAAGTTGAAAATCCTCCTTATCGATATATAGTAGGTCTTTATCCGATTTAAAATGACGTAGATGCAAGCGTTTTACAGGAACGATTCATTTTTATGACTCTGTGATGGTAAAATAGTAGTTTACTTTGATGCACACAAAAAATTGCTTCCAAAACAAATTGGGTTAGAAAGCAGACTTAATAAACTTTTTAACGGTTAAAACCTTGCAAAAATTGGAGTTCGGAAATGTTCGGAACAAACTTACAAAGTTTGACAAATTGTGGAGTTCCTAGGCGCCTCTGGCCCAGGGCGCAATGAAATGTGCCTGAGAGTTCAAATTTTGTTCAATTTCGCGGCCTTCTCCTGACACTACCCAACTCCGATTTTTGCAAGGTTTGAACCGTTAAAAAGCTTGTTGAGTCTATTTTCTAACCCTAGTAGTTTTGATCAAAAGTAATTGGTGCAACATAAGATATGACTATTTTACCCTCAATGAGTCGGAGAATAAATTATTTTTGTAAAACGCTAATATCTCCCTTATTTTAGACCGGATTGAAATATATTTTATATCAATAAATAGGTTATTCGAAGTACTAATAGAAGGTGGGATCGAATTATAAAAACAAGAGTTTTTGGTCTTGGTAATTTAATCTAAAATAGACCAATTCAAAGATCGTCGGAGCGACTAAGGATAAAAACACGTTTTCGCTCTCTTCCACTCTTTCTAAGTTCCACTCGGTATTCTCATTCCTAGCTCTAAGGTACTCTTTCATTTTGTAAGAGTTATAGAGAGTTCTTAAAGCCACTGAAAGCTAATTTGTCTTGGCCAAATGAGTGTGCCACTAAAGAATTTGAATTTAGTGCCGATCCACGGCAACGGAATTTCAATTTTGCGCTGCCTCACGACTCTTTTTTAGAATTTGAACTTTGGGCCGCCTCACGGCAATGGAAGTGTGCTGGTAGTGGTGAAGTTATGGTGGTGTATGTGGTGAAGTGATGGTGGTGGAGGGGTTGTGTTACAGTGACAGTGCTTGTGGCAAAGGGATGGTAGAGCTCCCACGATCTTTGTAGTGGTTTGCTTTCTACTCATTTTTCATAAACTCAACTTTATTATTTGTATAGTTGTATTCTACCACCTTTTAGTACTTTGAAAATCCTCTTTATCAATATATAGTAGGTCTTTATCTGATTTAAAAAGAAGGAGAGACGAGCGTTTTACACGAGCGATTCATTTTTATGGCTCAGTGGGGGTAAAATAGTCATATACTTTGATGTACAAAAAAATATGCATCCAAACTAATTGGGTTAGAAAGTAGACTTAACAAGCTTTGTAACGGTTCAAACCTTGTAAAAATCAGACTTCGATAGTGTCCGGGAGAAGCCGCGAAATTTAACAAATTCTAAACGCTCAATGTGCCCTAGGAGCATTTCTTTGCGCCTGAGGCGCCTAGGAACTGCACAATTTGTAAAACTTTGTAAGTTTGTTCCGAACATTCCAGTACTCCGATTTTTGCAAGGTTTGAACCGTTAAAAAACTTTTTGAGTCTATTTTTTTACCCAAGTAGTTTTGAACTAAAATTATTTGTACATCTTAATATATGACTATTTTACCCTTGGTGAGTCGAGAATAAATCATTTCTTGGAGATCATTTGCTTCCTCTGCAGGTACTTCCGACCAGAAGGAAAATGCAAAGCTTCATGCAATTGAAGGAGCAATGGTAAAGCATTATATGAGTTTTTTTGGCAAGAAGAGGTCGCAGAAACAAAGTAACTGGTAACAACATCTGTCATGCTTAGATTTTAATAAAAAAATCCCACCCCTTTACCAATCACATGTCAACCAAGTTATTGGTAAAGCAGGTAATGAACACTTAATTTGGTGAGAATTCAAACCACACCCCCACATTCCTTTCGCCTAGTAGGATTTTCTTACACTGAAAATAGATGTATTTGCTTCGATCAAAGAAGGATTGTTTTTTTTTTCCATAATAAATACATGCGCGTGAAGTTAGCTGCTTGGAATTTTTTGCTCAATACTTGACTTTCTAGTCTCCATAGTCTGTTGGGGAGAGTTGAACATCTGCTTTAACGCTCATATCATGTGATAATATCTTACCTTCGGACTTGAAATAGATGCATTAGAATTTACTTCAAACAGCTATGCAATGTTGAGACGTCTGCAAATTTAGTTTTATGAAGAAAACTGCTTGTGACGTAATATGGGCGGGTTTTTTTTTGTTTTGTTGTCATTTGTTATTCCAAATCTACTACATCCTAGGAGATCTGAGGAGAGGGATGGGTGCTTACCAAAGGAACCGCAAGAATCAAACTCTGCCCATAAGCGTCGGAGTATAAGTGAGACACCAACTGCACTCCACCCCACTTGCAATGGGTGTCATCTTATTTTTCTTCTCCTTAATTAAAAACAAGTCTTTTAACGTATAAACAAGCCAAGGTTTGAACTTGTTTTGATACTCATTTCGAGTCATGTTTGAGTTAATTAAATTCGACTTTCATTCAATTCAATTGTAAGTACCTTAAGACTAGCCTTGTTCTACTAAGCTTTCTTCAAAAAATAATTAATTATTTGTAATTTTTAAAATTAAAAATAATGTATTTGTTGAAACAATTTGTCGAAAAAAAGAAAAAAGAAAAGGGGCAATGTACCAAGGATGGATTTAAACATGCATTATTTACAAACAAAAGTATTCGGATATTCGAGAAAAATCAATATACTCTTGGCCACATTGAATTTCCCTTGACTGCTAGGAATTACTCTTGGACGCGGGGAATTGCACTTGGCAGCATCGAATTGCACTTGGCCAAATCGAATTGCACTTGACCGCATCGAATTGCACTTAGCTGCTACGAATTACTCTTGTCCGTCTCGAATTTCACTTGGCCGTATCGAATTGCACTTGGCCGCTTCGAATGACTCCTGGCCGCAAAGAATTACTCCTGCCCGCGAAAAATTGATCTTGCCCTCGAAGAATTACTCATGGCGGCCAATAATTACTCTTAGCCGCACAGAATTACTCTTGGCCGCCAAGAATTGCGTGACCATAACTCCTTCTTTGCGGCCGGGAGTAGTTTGTAATGGCCAAGAGTAATTTGTAGCGGTCAACTGCAATTCGATGCGGCCGAGAGAGTAATTCGATACGGCCAAGTGCAATTCGATGCGCCAAGAGTAATTTGCAGCGGCAGAGTGTAATTCAATGTAGCCAAAACTAGTTTATCTATTGCTTATATCAGTTGTTGTAATGACTTGGATTCCCTCAACCTTAAATCTCTCTCTAATTTAGAGTTTGGATTAGGTTATTTTAGTTGTTTGTATGCAGAATATCAAGTAGTGGTGCCCATACCTATATAGAAGTGCAATTCCAAGTGGCCAAGAGCAATTCGATGCGACCAAGTGCAATTACACCCTTGTATATGTATGGTATTACGTAGTGTTTATCTGTCCGAGTAGACGCCTTCAGACTGACGGCTTTTTTGTTTGATTCCCATATGGCATCCAGACGTAACAAGTGAACCTAATTCCAATCAACTAATCCAATCAAACATCGTATATACCTTCACTGGCATAGTTGTAACAAGTTGGCACTGACATCCACACTCTCACGTTATCAGTTTTTGTTTTGGACCGATTTATATGGATTTTTGTCACAACTTTAATTGAGTGTACTGGTAATGGACTGCGCGATCACATCTCAACTTCACGCAAATGTATTTTTTATGGGAAAAAAACAATTCGTCTTTGTTCGAAGCGAATTTGAATACATCTATTTTAAATTTAAGAAAATCCTACTCAGAGAAAGGAATGAGGGCGTGGAGTTTGAACTCTCACCAAATTAAGTGTCCATTGCGGCATCATTGTAAGAAAAACACATCTCAGCTAGGTTGTTATCTACTCCTTTAAGATCACATGCCAATCCTAAATCTTTTGAATTTTGTGACTACACCCATGCATTTGAATGAGTTGCCTACGTGTTTGATTCATACAGTCAGGCTTAAAATAAGTGTGAGTCCGAATCTAAATCGCGTCACCCATAGTTCTCTATTTATTTTGGTGTGAATATTTGGTTCCAATGTTTGTAAACTTTTTAGAGGAGATTTTGCTTTTGACAAATACAATTGTTTGACTGGCGATGAATTTTCAACCAATAAAAATGAAGGCCGTAAGTAATTTTACGCCTAAGACAATCGTTAGCCTTAGTTTTATCAGGCAAATCACTTTACCTTATGTGTTGGGCTTCGGTGATCCTTTTTAGGATTAGGGGTTTGCAAAATCAACTTTAATCTGTTTGAAGTCTTCTATTGGTACCGTATTTTGGTGATGGATTTCAAGGGGCCTAATCCCAAATCACAAGGCCAAGGTGGCGTACTTGTACCCACTATTATGAAAAACTAATTTTTGTTTTGACATTCTTAAAGCCAATGAAGGCCAAATTTGTCGAGGCCAAATCAATGTGCCACTAAAGAATTTGAACTTAGTGCCGATCCACGGCAATGGAATTTCAATTTTGCGCTGTCCCACGACTCTCTTTTAGAATTCGAACTTTGGGCCGCCTCACGGCAATGGAAGTGTGCTGGTATTGGTGGAGATATGGTGGTGTATATAGTGAAGTGATGGTGGTGGAGGGTGCGGGGCTCCGATGAACGTTGCTCGCTTCCTCTAGAACTGTTGTTCATCTGGATTATTGTGCTTAATATATCTCATTTGCTATATAATTATGTTTATTGTTGAATATTTTATATGTTATTACGTGTAAGGTATGTTTTTGTTGATTTCAGGTAATTTAGTCTAAAGAGTTCCTAATGTCGATCGGATTCAGAAGTTGGAATATTCAAAAGTGAATATTTTAATAGTGCAATTGAGACTACAATTTCAACAATTCTGATCCAATTGCCGATTCAATAAATGAGGCAGTGGACAAAATGGCATTCCCTTATGCGCTGGATCATTCTATGCTTTAATCTGCACCAATAAAAATCTACCTTTCACCCATGCACGTCACACTAGATTATTTTCCAGTCACGACAAAATATTAATGCATGGGTCAGAAGTTCAAAGCATTTAATTCAGCAAGGATAAGCATTCAACTTTCAATGCCATGTGTTGGCACCTGGAGCGTTCAATCATGTATGGCCTTGATCTCAGCCGTTGATCCATTTCTCAAAGTCTCATGTGTGAGCCACACTGGATCATTTTGCTTCAACTCTCAGTCGACTCACTCTCTCAGCTTTGTATATATATGAGCATCCGGACAGTATTTTTAAAGGGGATTATTAGGAAAATTCCAAAAGCCTTTTCACTCTAGCATACCTTTTCCTTTGCCAGAACTTCTCTTTTTCCCTTAGTTTTCTCTGTACTCTTTGGAAGCATTTAGGGCCTGGCCCTTGTAATTTGCAGTTGTAATATTTGTTTCTTGGAATAAGATTGTAGTTTTATAATTTTCCTTTCGATTTCTTTCCAAGTTGTTAGACTGTTTAGTTCTTAGTTTAAATTCTTTAAAAGTAAAGATTACTCCACTGTAAACATCTTTTTGATATGCACTAGTATCAATTTTCCATAATCACCTAGAAATAATTAATTATGTTTTTAGTAGTTTTTAACCTTTCCTTGGCAAGTCCTTTGTCAATGGAGGGGTAATCGTTATAGGCTCGGCCCTGGGTGAATACCATCCTATGGCCTAAGTAATTCGATAATTCTCACCGTTAAAATTAATTGTATGTGAATGTGTGGTCGAATTTCTCCTTTAATCGATTCGAAACTCAAAAGTGTTCGGTCGAGCACACAAAATACCTGTGGGACTCGATTGTGTAAATTAGTGACAATATTGAATTATTTAGGTTATGGGTAGTGTAAACCCTTGGCCCGAGCCTATCATTTTAATACTTGCAACCATAATTTTAGTTTAATCTGGAATTCACCAAAACAATCACCAAAAATCAAGGGTTGGCTTCCTACAGCTACAAACCACCATATAGCCCTTCGTCTGGATCTAACCTTGCTCCGTTGAACCTAACCTACCATGAAGCACGACTAAAGACCACACTGGAGGAGCCCCAGAATGGCCCTCCGACGTGAGGATGAGAATAGAGAGAGGAAAGCAAATAACTAGGGTTTCGAGGGTAGGAGACGATGTACCTTTTAGGGTTGCTATCCATTGGTATTTATAGAGGGTCCTTGGCTTGATCTCCAAGTTCGTCCAAGCGTCGGGCCGGGCCGGGCCGAGCCTAAAGGGAGCTTCGTGGGAGACATGGCCGAGCCTAGCCACAAGGAGCTTCATGGAAGACATGGCCGACACTAGCCTCGGGGGAATTTTGCGGGAGACATGGCTGAGCCCAGCCTCGAGGGAGCTTCACATGAGACATGGCCGAGACTAGCTTCAAGGAGCTTAATGGGAGACAAGGCCGACCTCTTCATGGGATACATGGCCGAGCCTAGCCTCGAAGGAGCTTCAAGGGAGACATGGCCGAGCCTAGCCTCGAGGGAGCTTCGTGGGAGACATGGCCCAGACTAGTCGCGAGGGAGCTTCATGGGAGATGTGGCTGAGCCTAGCCTTGATGGCGCTTCATGGGAGACATGTCCGAGCCTAGTTGCCTAGCTCCGGGCTGAGCCGAGCCTCAAGGGAGCTTCATGGGAGACATGCCCGAGCCTAGTTGCCTAGCTCCGGGCCGAGCCGATCCTCGAGGGAGCTTCATGGGAGACATGGCCGAGCCTAGTTAACTAGCTCCGGGCCGAGCCAAGCTTCAAGGGAGATTCATGGGAGATATGCCGGAGCCTAGTTGCCTAGCTCCGAGCCGAGCCGACCCTTGGGGGAGCTTCATGGGAGACATGGCCGAGCCTAGCCTCGAGGGAGTTTCAGACTCATGGCCAAAGTGAGGAGCTTATAGATATGGCCAAGCCTATCGACACCAACCATGGGAGACATGGCGGAGCACTTCATTGCAGACTTGCGGCCGAGCCTAGCCTCGAGGAGCTTCATGGGAGACATATATGGGATAATGGCCGAGCCTAGTAAGAAAAGCAAACAT
The DNA here is from genome assembly GCA_018127125.1 of Rhododendron griersonianum. Classification (NCBI taxonomy): domain Eukaryota; kingdom Viridiplantae; phylum Streptophyta; class Magnoliopsida; order Ericales; family Ericaceae; genus Rhododendron; species Rhododendron griersonianum. The sequence continues at coordinate 50,748,508 of CM030790.1, read as the reverse complement.
GGACGACGAGCCTAGCCTTTCGTGGTGGCCCGGAATAGTCGCGAGGAGCTTCATGGGAGATGTGGCTGAGCCTCTTCGTGGTAGACATGTCCGAGCCTAGTTGCCTAAGGCCTAGCCGAGCCTCGAGGGAGCTTCATGGCAGACATGGAGCCTAGTTGCCTAGCTCCGAGGCGTCGAGGGAGCTTCATGGAGACATGGCCGAGCCTAGTTAACAAGCTTCGGGCCGAGCCGAGCCTCGGAGATATGCCGGAGCCTAGTTGCCTAGCTCCGAGCCGAGCCGACCCTTGGGGGAGCTTCATGGGAGACATGGCCGAGCCTAGCCTCGAGGGAGTTTCGTGGGAGACATGGCCAAGCCTAGTCGTGAGGGAGCTTCATGGGAGATATGGCCAAGCCTAGCCTCGAGGGAGCTTCATGGGAGACATGGCGGAGCACTTCATTGCAGACTTGGTCGATCCGATCCTCGAGGGAGCTTCATGGGAGACATGGCCGAGCCTAGCCTCGAGGAACTTAACGGAAGACATGGCCCAGCCTAGCATCGAGGGAGTTTCGTGGGATACATGGCCAAGCCTAGTCGCAAGGGAGCTTCATGGGAGACATGGCCGAGCCTAGCCTCGAGGGAGCTCCATGGGAGAAATGGCCGAGCTCTTCATTGTATACATGGCTGAGCCTGGCCTCGAGGGAGCATCATGGAAGACATGGTCGTGCCTAGCCTCGAGGGAGCTTCGTGGGAGACATGCCTGAGCATAATTGCGAGGGAGCTTCGTGGGAGACATGGCCGAGCCTAGTTGCCTAGCTCTGGGCTGAGCTGAGCCGAGCCTCAAGGTAGCTTAGTGGTAGATATTCCCGAGCCTAGTTGCCTATCTCCTGGCCGAGCCAATCCTCGAGGGAACTTCATGGGAGACATGGCCGAGCTTAGTTGCCTATCTCCGGGCAGAGCCGAGCTTCAAGGGAGCTACCTGGGAAATATGCCCGAGCCTAGTTTCCTAATTTCGGGCTGAGCCGATCCTCGAGGGAGCTTCATGTGAGACATGGCCGAGCCTAGTTGCTTAGCTCCTGGCCGAGCCGCAGAGGGTAGCATCAGGGCCTTCGGCCAATAGTATCGATTGTGGCCGAATCAGAATATTCGGACTACTACAGAGGGGTTGTGTTACAGCGATAGTGTTTATGGAAGCGGGATGGCAGTGCTCCCACGATCTTTATAGTTGTCTTGTTTCTACTCGTTTTTCATAAACTCAACTTTATTATTTTTATAGTTGTATTCCTCCATCTTTTATTAAGTTGAAAAAACTCCTTATCGATATATAGTAGGTCTTTATCCGATTTAAAATGACGTAGATCCGAACGTTTTACAGGAACGATTCATTTTTATGACTCAGTGATGGTAGAATAGTCATTTACTTTGATGCACAAAAAAAATTGCATCCAAACCAATTGGGTTAGAAAGCAGGTTAATAAACTTTTTAACGGTTCAAACCTTGCAAAAATCGGAGTTTGGGAATGTTCGGAACAAACTTACAAAGTTTGACAAATTGTGGAGTTCCTAGGCGCCTCTGGCGCAATGCAGTGCACCCAGGGCGCAATGAAATGCGCCTCAGGCGCATTGAGAGTTCAAATTTTGTTAAATTTCGCGGCCTTCTCCCGGACACTACCGAACTCCGATTTTTGCAAGGTTTGAACCGTTAAAAAGCTTGTTGAGTCTATTTTCTAACCCTAGTAGTTTTGATCAAAAGTAATTGGTGCAACATAAGATATGACTATTTTACCCTCAGTGAGTCGGAGAATAAATTATTTCTGTAAAACGCTAATATCTCCCTTATTTTAGACCGGATTGAAATCTATTTTATATCAATAAATAGGGTATTCGAAGTAATAATAGATGGTGGGATCGAATTATAAAAACAAGAGTTTTTGGTTTTGGTAATTTAATCTAAAATAGACCAATTCAAAGATTGTCAGAGCGACTAAGGATAAAAACATGTTTTCGCTCTCTTCCACTCTTTCTAAGTTCCACTCGGTATTCTCATTCCTAGCTCTAAGGTACTCTTTCATTTTGTAAGAGTTATAGAGAGTTTTTAAACCCAGTGAAAGCTAATTTGTCTTGGCCAAATGAGTGTGCCACTAAAGAATTTGAATTTAGTGCCGATTCACGGCAACAGAATTTCAATTTTGCGCTGCCTCACGACTCTTTTTTAGAATTTGAACTTTGGGCCGCCTCACGGCAATGGAAGTGTGCTGGTAGTGGTGAAGTTATGGTGGTGTATGTGGTGAAGTGATGGTGGTGGAGGGGTTGTGTTACAGTGACAGTGTTTGTGGCAAAGGGATGGTAGAGCTCCCACGATCTTCGTAGTTGTTTGCTCTCTACTCATTTTTCATAAACTTAACTTTATTATTTGTAAAGTTGTATTCTACCACCTTTAGTCCTTTGAAAATCCACTTTATCAATATATAGTAGGTCTTTATCTGATTTAAAATGAAGGAGAGACGAGCGTTTTACACGAGCGATTCATTTTTATGGCTCAGTGGGGGTAAAATAGTCATATACTTTGATGTACAAAAAATTTGCAACCAAACTAATTGGGTTAAAAAGTAGACTTAACAAGCTTTTTAACGGTTCAAACCTAGTAAAAATCAGAGTTCGATAGTGTCCGGGAGAAGGCCACGAAATTTAACAAATTCTAAACGCTCTATGCGCCCCCGGCGTACTACATTGCGCCTGAGGCGCCATGGAACTGCACAATTTGTCAAACTTTGTAAGTTTGTTCCGAACATTTCAGTACTCCAATTTTTGCAAGGTTTGAACCCTTAAAAAACTTTTTGAGTCTATTTTCTAACCCAAGTAGTTTTGAACTAAAATTATTTGTGCATCTTAATATATGACTATTTTACCCTCGGTGAGTTGAGAATAAATCATTTCTTGGAGATCACTTGCTGCTTCTGCAAGTACTTCCGACCAGAAGGAAAATGCAAAGCTTCATGCAATTGAAGAAGCAATGGTAAAGCATTATATGAGTTTTTTTGGCAAGAAGAGGTCGCAGAAACAAAGTAACTGGTAACAACATCTGTCATGCTTAGATTTTAAGAAAAAAATCCCACCCCTTTACCGATCACATGTCAACCAAGTTATTGGTAAAGCAGGTAATGAACACTTAATTTGGTGAGAATTCAAACCACACCCCCACATTCCTTTCTCCTAGTAGGATTTTCTTAAACTGAAAATAGATGTATTTGCTTCGAACAAAGAAGGATTGTTTTTTTTTTCCATAATAAATACATGCGCGTGAAGTTAGTTGCTTGGAATTGTTCGCTCAATACTTGACTTTCTAGTCTCCATTGTCTGTTGGGGAGAGTTGAACATCTGTTTTAACGCTCATATCATGTGATAATATCTTACCTTCGGACTTGAAATAGATGCATTAGAATTTCCTTCAAATAGCTATGCAATGTTGAGACGTCTGCTAGTTTATGAAGAAAACTGCTTGTGACGTAATATGGGCGGTTTTTTTTTTGTTTTGTTGTCATTCGTTATTCCAAATCTTCTACATCCTAGGAGACTTGAGGAGAGGGATGGGTGCTTACCAAAGGAACCGCAAGAATCGAACTCTGCCCATAAGCGTCGGAGTATAAGTGAGACACCAATTGCACTCCACCCCACTTGCAATGGGTGTCATCTTATTTTTCTTCTCCTTAATTAAAAACAAGTCTTTTAACGTATAAACAAGCCAAGGTTTGAACTTGTTTTGATACTCATTTCGAGTCATGTTTGAGTTAATTAAATTCAACTTTCATTCAATTCAATTGTAAGTACCTTAAGACTAGCCCTGTTCTACTAAGGTTTCTTCAAAAAATAATTAATTATTTGTAATTTTTAAAATTAAAAATAATGTATTTGTTGAAACAATTTGTCGAAAAAAAGAAAAAAGAAAAGGGGCAATGTACCAAGGATGGAATTAAACATGCATTATTTACAAACAAAAGTATTCGGATATTCGAGAAAAATCAATAGACTCTTGGCCACATTGAATTTCCCTTGACCGCTAGGAATTACTCTTGGACGCGGGGAATTGCACTTGGCAGCGTCGAATTGCACTTGGCCAAATCGAATTGCACTTGACCGCATCGAATTGCACTTAGCTGCTACGAATTACTCTTGTCCTTCTCGAAATGCATTTGCCGTATGGAATTACACTTGGCCGCTTCGAATTGCACATGGACGCGTATAATTGCACTTGGCCGCTTCGAATTGCACATGGCCGCGTATAATTGCAGTTGGCCGCTTTAAATTGCAGTTGGCCGCGTTAAATTGCAGTTGGCCGCGTCAAATTGCACGGCCAAGTGCAATTCGAAGCGGCCAACTGCAATTCGACGCGGCCAACTGCAATTCGCCGCGGCCAACAGCAATTTGACGCGGCCAAGAGTAATTTGTAGCGGTCAAGTGCAATTCGATGCGGCCGAGAGAGTAATTCGATACGGCCAAATGCAATTCGATGCGCCAAGAGTAATTTGCAGCGGTAGAGTGTAATTCATTGTAGCCAAAACTAGTTTATCTATTGCTTATATCAGTTGTTGTAATGACTTGGATTCCCTCAACCTTAAATCTCTCTCTAATTTAGAGTTTGGATTAGGTTATTTTAGTTGTTTGTATGCAGAATATCAAGTAGTGGTGCCCATACCTATATAGAAGTGCAATTCCAAGCGGCCAAGAGCAATTCGATGCGGCCAAGTGCAATTCGATGCGACCAAGTGCAATTACACCCTTGTATATGTATGGTATTACATAGTGTTTATCTGTCCGAGTAGACGCCTTCATACTGACGGCTTTTATGTTCGATTCCCATATGGCATCCAGACGTAACATGTGAACCTAATTCCAATCAACTAATCCAATCAAACATCGTATATACCTTCACTGGCATAGTTGTAACAAGTTGGCACTGACATCCGCACTCTCACTTTATCAGTTTTTGTTTTGGACCGATTTATATGGATTTTTGTCACAACTTTAATTGAGTGTACTGGTAATGGACTGCGCGATCACATCTCAACTTCACGCGCATGTATTTTTTATGGAAAAAAAAACAATTCGTCTTTGTTCGAAGCGAATTTGAATACATCTATTTTAAATTTAAGAAAATCCTACTCGGAGAAAGGAATGAGGGCGTGGAGTTTGAACTCTCACCAAATTAATTGTCCATTGCAGCATCATTGTAAGAAAAACACATCTCAACTAGGTTGATATCTACTCCTTTACGATCACATGCCAATCCTAAATCTTTTGAATTTTGTGACTACACCCATGCATTTGAATGAGTTGCCTACGTGTTTGATTCATCTAGTCCGGCTTAAAATAAGTGTGAGTCCGAATCAAAATCGCGTCACCCATAGTTCTCTATTTATTTTGGTGTGAATATTTGGTTCACAATGTTTGTAATCTTTTTAAAGGAGATTTTGCTTTTGACAAATACAATTGTTTGACTGGCGATGAATTTTCAACCAATAAAAATGAAGGCCGTAAGTAATTTTAGGCCTAAGACAATCGTTAGCCTTAGTTTTATCAGGCAAATCACTTTACTTTATGTGTTGGGCTTCAGTGATCCTTTTTAGGATTAGGGGTTTGCAAAATCAGCTTTAATCAGTTTGAAGTCTTCTGTTGGTACCCTATTTTGGTGATGGATTTCAAGGGGCCTAATCCCAAATCACAAGGCCAAAGTGGCGTACTTGTACCCATTATTATGAAAAACTAATTTTTGTTTTGACATTCTTAAAGCCAATGAAGGGCAAATTTGTCGAGGCCAAATCAGTGTGCCACTACAGAATTTGAACTTAGTGCCGATCCACGGCAATGGAATTTCAATTTTACGCTGTCCCACGACTCTTTTTTAGAATTTGAACTTTGGGCCGCCTCACGGCAATGGAAGTGTGCTGGTATTGGTGGAGATATGGTGGTGTATGTAGTGAAGTGATGGTGGTGGAGGGTGCGGGGCTCTGATGAACATTGCTTGCTTCCTCTAGAACTGTTATTCGTCTGCATCTAAGCTCGCTCCCTTGAACCTAACCTGCACCATGAAGCACGACTAAAGACCACACTGGACGAGCCCCGGAATGGCCCTCCGACGTGAGGATGAGAATAGGGCAGAGAGAGGAAAGCACTCAAGGAACTGTATTTCGAAGCACCTGCCGCGCTGTTTGTTTGAAAAAGTTAAGAAAACCAGTCCGTCATAACCATATCTGGGTTCGGGAGCCAGGTTACGAGAGGGGAAGGGTTTTAAGGCACCTCTCTCGCCCAATCCGGAGATCGGTCTCTACTTAGGCATTTTTATGAAAACTTTTGTGATTCTTCTTCTTTTAATTAATTTTAGCCAATTAGGGCGGGGGAACAGTTAATCGGGGATTAAAACTGTAACAATTTGCAGGATGTGATCAAATAATGGCATGGATGGATGGTATGACGAGTAATAAAATGGGATGAAACCTAAAACAGCGATCAGATGCCAAGACCAGGCTCGGGATGGATTTGCCCTGCACGATGGCCAACTTGCATGCATGAACAAATCTGCATGCAAGAGAACCATCGCGCGAGACACTCAATCCCTCGCGCGAGTGTTGTCATCTTACCACAGTTCCAATTTCATCCCCTTCTGGCCTCTGGAAGGAACAGTGCACACCCAGGAGGCAAACCAAGCAGTTTATCAAAGGACTGTAAAATACTAATTATTACAGACAGCTTGAAAATGGAACTGAATAAAAAGGAAACACAGCCCCTAAACAGTGGGGGATAAAAGGAGGCCAAGGGCCTGGTTGCCCATGCAAGGGCCATACCTGGGGTTCAGAGAACCATCGCGCGACAGAGAGTGAGTCGCGCGACAGTCCTGACTGGACTTTCAGGAATTGCTTTGCATGTTTGGGGTCCTGAGACAGATTCAAGGATCACCCAAAGGCATTCCAAACTATCTGAGACAAATAACTAAGCTACTGTATTTTGTTTTGCATGCATAACAGTGATCAATATTTGAGAATGAAGCTCAACAGGCATACTAATATTGCAAAAACAGTAAATGGCTAGCCTCCCTTCCCCACGAGGACCATTCTCTTGCTGACACAAGTGTCGCGCGAGTGTTGTGGACCATCGCGCGAGGGTTTAGCTGCCACGGATTCTTGTAACTCTGCTGGCTTTAGGACCAGGACATGGTATTAATTACCAGCCTTGGCCCTGTCAGTCCCCCTCAGGGATCAAAACAGAAACAGGCTAAACATTATACATTTGCTTGGAAAGGGTTTGGAAATGGATTAGATTGATTGGTGAAGCCTTTTGACCAAGTGTGTGTGTTGAACACTTGATTGGAAGACTAGGAAGTGGTTTGGGTTAGTAACTTTGTGCTAGAGTGCTAATTGCCTTGTGAATGGTAATTAAACTTCTTAACCTTTTTCTTGGAACCCTTAACATGGAAGACAATTGGGGCTATTTATAGGGGAAGTGAATGGGCTAGGTGGTGGCAAAACATGGCTTTGCAACCAGCCAACAAGGCTAGTCACAACTTGGTGGATAAACTAGCCAACAAGGTGAGTGGGAGTGGTTGTGAGGGTGTAACCTGCCAGAACTCTGTTCAGCTGAGGAAAACGGGGTTCTACCCATGGGGACCCATGTGACACCCAACCATCACAAATCCAGCTGGATTATGTGATAGTGACAGGAGAGAACCATCGCGCGAGGGTTCGGAACCATCGCGCGAGGGTCAACAGTAAACAGTTTGACTTTGACCACACCTGGCAAGCTGAGTATCGCGCGACGGTCAAATCTGACCCTAGGGTTTGACTGAAGGTTCAGAAGGGTTCAAAAGGTTTAAACGGGGTTCTAAGCACTCCAAACTCAATCCATTCCTAATCCAAGCTCGTTTGATCCGATTTCATCATCGGGGAAACAAGAAAACCGTAAAACAAAGTAAAACAATTGGGAGACCCAGATTGGGGTGTCTACAGATCTAAGCTCGCTCCCTTGAACCTAACCTGCACCATGAAGCACGACTAAAGACCACACTGGAGGAGCCCCGGAATGGCCCTCCGACGTGAGGATGAGAATAGGGCAGAGAGAGGAAAGCAAATCACCAGGGTTTCGAGGGTAGGAGATGATGTACCTTTTAGGGCTGCTATCCATTGGTATTTATAGAGGGTCCTTGGCTTGATCTCCAAGTTAGTCCATGCGCCTGACACGCGTCGACTGACGTCACCCGTGACGTAGCGGATAAGGAGGTTAGTGTGTCTGTCATGGGAGACATGGCCGAGCCCAGTTGCCTACCCCCGGGCCAGGCCGAGCCTAAAGGGAGCTTCGTGGGAGACATGGCCGAGCCTAGCCACAAGGAGCTTCATGGAAGACATGGCCGACCCTAGCCTCGGGGGAATTTCGCGGGAGACATGGCCGAGCCTAGTCGCGAGGGAGCTTCATGGGAGACATGGCCGAGCCCAGCCTCGAGGGAGCTTCACATGAGACATGGCCGAGCCTAGCCTCAAGGAGCTTAATGGGAGACATGGCCGAGCCTAGCCTCGAAGGAGCTTCAAGGGAGACATGGCCGAGCCTAGCCTCGAGGGAGCTTCGTGGGAGACATGGCCGAGACTAGTCGCGAGGGAGCTTCATGGGAGACGTGGCTGAGCCTAGCCTTGATGGCGCTTCATGGGAGACATGTCCGAGCCTAGTTGCCTAGCTCCGGGCTGAGCCGAGCCTCAATGCGCCTGAGGCGCATCTTATTGCGCCCAGGGCGCACGAAATGGCGCCTAGGCGCCCTCAAATTCCACAATTTGCATAACTTTTCAATCTTTTTTCAGACACTCTCGAACTCCGATTTTCGCTAGGTTTGAACAATTAGAAAGCCTGTTGGATCAATTTCTAACCCAATTAGTTTTGATCCAAAGTAATTTGTACATAAAAATATGTGTCTATTTTACCCTCAATGAGTCAAAATAAATAAATCATTTTGTAAAACGCTCGTATCTCCTTTATTTTAAACACGACTGAAACTTATTTTATATCGATAAAGAGGATATTCGACGTTAGAAAAGATGATTGTATCGAACTATAAAGTAATAAATTTTAGTTTGAAAAAAGTTGGTCGAAAGTAGACTAATTCAAAGATTGTCGGAGCGACTGTGGCTAAAACCCATTTTCACTCCCCTTCCACTCATTCCAAGTTCCATTCAACACTCCCTATCTAGCTCTAAGGTACTCTTTTATTTCTTAAGAGTTCTTGAGAATTCATAAGGCTTTCCACAATTTATCAAAGCACAAAAAAATTGCTTAATCATCGGAATAAGCCTAAGAAGTACCCTTGACAGGATAAAATAGTAGGCCACAACTATCGCAGAGAGGAAGTGTGGAGGTAGATGTGGTTAAGTGATGGTGCTGTAGGTGGTCATGTGATCATGGTGGGGGAAGGTTTGTGTTACGCTGACATGGTTGGTGGTTAGGTGGCGGAGTGGTGGCAGTGCTCCCATGATCTTTTTAGTGGTCTGCTTTCTACCCCTTTTTTGTAAACTAAACTTTATTAATTTTATGATTGGATTCGACTATCTTTTAGTTCTTTAAAAACCCAATTTATCAATATATAATAGTCATTATCCATTTCAAAATGAAGGTGATGCCAACATTTTTTAGGAATGATTTACTTTTGGACTCACTAAGGGTAAAAAGGTCATATCTTTTGATATACAAACAATATTGGATCCGAACTACTTGGTTTGGAAATTAGATTCAAGAAACTTTTTAACGGTTCAAACCTTGCAAAAATCGGAATTGGGAATTGCTCAGGAGAAGCCAGCAAAATTTGACGAATTATGGATCTTCGATGCGCCTGAGGCGCATCTTATTGCGCCCGGGGCGCACGAAATGGCGCCTTGGCGCCCTCAAACTCCACAATTTGTCAAACTTTTCAATCTTGTTCCGGACACTCCCGAACTCCGATTTTCGCAAGGTTTGAACCGTTAGAAAGCTTGTTGAATCTATTTTCCAACCCAAATAGTTTGAGTCCAATGTAACTTGTTCATAAAATGATGTGACTATTTTACCCTCAGCGAGTCAAAAAATAAATCATTTTGTAAAACGCTCGTATCTCCTTTGTTTTAAACCAGACTGAAACTTACTTTATATCGATAAAAAGGGTCTTCGACGTATTAAAAGCTGATTGTATCAAACCAAAAAATAATAAATTTTAGTTTATAAAAACTTGGTCGAAAGTAGAATAATTCAAAGAATGTCCGAGCCACTGAGGCTAAAACACATTTTCACGCCACTTCCACACATTCTAACTTCAATTCAACACTACCATTCTAGCTCTAAGGTACTCTTTTATTTCTTAAGAGTTCTTGAGAAATCATAAGGCTTTCCACAATTTATCAAAGCACAAAAAAACTGCTTAATCATCGGGATAATCCTAAGAAGTACGCTTGACAGGATAAAATAGTAGGCCACAATTATCGCAAAGTGAAAGTGTGGTGGTAGAGGGGGTTCAATGATGGTGGTGGTGTAAGTGGTCAAGTGATCATGGTGGGGGAAGGTTTGTGTACGGTGACATTGTTGGTGGCGGAGGGGTGGCAGTACTGCACCCATAATCTTTTTAGTGGTCTGCTTTCTACCCATTTTTTATAAACTAAAATTTATTATTTTTATGATTTTATTCGACAATCTTCTAGTACTTTAAAAACCCACTTTATCAATATATAATTGTCTTTATCCATTTCAAAATGAATGTGATGCCAGCATTTTATTAGAATGATTTACTTTTCGACTCACTTAGGATAAAAAGGTCATATCGTTTGATATACAAACAATATTGGATCCGAACTACTTGGTTTAGAAAGTAGATTCAACAAACTTTTTAACTGTTCAAACCTTGCAAAAATCGGAATTCGGAAGTGCTCGGGAGAAGCCCGCAAAATTTGACAAATAATGGATCTTCGAAGCGCCTGAGGCGCATCTTATTGCTCCCAGGGCGCACGATATGGCGCCTAGGCGCCCTTAAACTCTACAATTTGTATAACTTTTCAATCTTGTTCCGTACACTCTCGAACTCCGATTTTCGCACGGTTTGAACCATTAGAAAGCCTGTTGGATCTATTTTTAACCCAAATAGTTTTGATCCAAAGTAATTTGTACATAAAAAGATGTGTCTATTTTACCCTCAAGGAGTCAAAAAAATTAAATCATTTTTGTAAAACACTCATATCTCCTTTATTTTAAACAAGACTGAAACTTATTTTACATCGATAAAGAGGGTATTCGACGTTAGAAAAGATGATTGTATCAAACCATAAAGTAATAAATTTTAGTTTGAAAAAAGTTGGTCGAAAGTAGACTAATTCAAAGATTGTCGGAGCCACTGTGGCTAAAACCCATTTTCACTCCCCTTCCACTCATTTTAAGTTCCATTCAACAGTCCCATTCTAGCTCTAAGGTACTCTTTTATTTCTTAAGAGTTCTTGAGAATTCTCAAGGCTTTCCACAATTTATCAAAGCACAAAAAAACTGCTTAATCAACGGAATAAGCCTAAGAAGTACGCTTGACAGGATAAAATAGTAGGCCAAAATTATCGCAGAGAGGAAGTGTGGTGGTAGATGTGGTTAAGTGATGGTGCTGTAGGTGGTCATGTGATCATGGTGGGGGAAGGTTTGTGTTACGGTGACATTGTTGGTGGTTTGGAGGCAGAGGGGTGGCAGTGCTCCCATGATCTTTTTAGTGGTCTGCTTTCTACCCATTTTTTGTAAACTAAACTTTATTATTTTTATGATTGGATTCAACTCTCTTTTAGTACTTTAAAAACCCAGTTTATCAATATATAATAGTCTTTATCCATTTCAAAATGAAGGTGATGCCAGCATTTTATAGGAATGATTTACTTTTCGACTCACTAAGGGTAAAAAGGTCATATCTTTTGATATGCAGACACTATTTGATCCGAATAACTTGGTTTAGAAATTAGATTCAACAAGCCTTATATTGCGTCCGGGGCGCACAAAATGGCGCCTTGGCACCCTCAAACTCCATAATTTGTCAAACTTTCCAATCTTGTTCCGGACACTACCGAATTCTGATTTTCGCAAGGTTTGAACCGTTAGAAAGCTTGTTGAATCTATTTTCTAACCCAAATAGTTTTGATACAAAGTAATATGTACATAAAAAGACGTGACTATTTTACCCTCGGTGAGTCAAAAAATAAATCATTTTGTAAAACGCTCGTATGTCTTTTATTTTATACAAGATTGAAACTTATTTTATATCGATAAAGAGGGTACTCGACATATAAAAAGATGATTGTATCGAGCCAGAAAATAATAAATTTTAGTTTATAAAAAGTTGATCGAAAGTAGACTAATTCAAAGATTGTCGGAGCCACTGAGAATAAAACCCATTTTCAATCCCCTTCCACTCATTCTAAGTTCCATTCAACACTCCCATTCTAGCTCTAAGGTACTCTATTATTTCTTAAGAGTTCTTGAGAATTCATAAGGCTTTCCACAATTTATCAAAGCACAAAAAAACTGCTTAATCATCGGAATAAGCTTAAAAAGTTCGCTTGACAGGATAAAATCGTAGGCCACAATTATTTGCAGAGAGGAAGTGTGGTGGTAGAGGTGGTTAAGTGATGGTGGTGTAGGTGGTCAAGTTATCTTGGTGGGGGAAGGTCTGTGTTACGGTGACATTGTTGGTGGTTTGGTGGCGGAGGGGTGGCAGTGCTCCCATGATCTTTTTAGTGGTCTGCTTTCTACCCATTTTTTGTAAACTAAACTTTATTATTTTTATGATTGGATTCGACTATCTTTTAGTACTTTAAAAACCTAGTTTATCAATATATAATAGTCTTTATCCATTTCAAAATGAAGGTGATGCCAGCATTTTATAGGAATGATTTACTTTTCGACTCACTAAGGGTAAAAAGGTCATATCTTTTGATATGCAGACACTATTTGATCCGAATAACTTGGTTTAGAAATTAGATTCAAGAAGCTTTTTAACGGTTCAAACCTTGCAAAAATCGGAATTCGGAATTGCTCGGGAGAATCCTGCAAAATTTGACGAATTATGGATCTTCGATGAGCCTGAGGCGCATCTTATTGTGCCCGGGGCGCATGAAATGGCGCCTAGGCGCCCTTAAACTCCACAATTTGTATAACTTTTCAATCTTGTTCCGGACACTCTCGAACTCCGATTTTCGCAAGGTTTGAACCGTTTGAAAGCCTGTTGGATCTATTTCTGACCCAAATAGTTTTGTTCCAAAGTAATTTGTACATAAAAATATGTGTCTATCTTACCCTCAGTGAGTCAAAAAAATAAACCATTTTGTAAAACGCTCGTATCTCCTTTATTTTAAACAAGACTAAAACTTATTTTATATCGATAAAGAGGGTATTCGACATAAGAAAAGATGATTGTATCGAACCATAAAGTATTAAATTTTAGTTTGAAAAAAGTTGGTCGAAAGTAGACTAATTCAAAGATTGTCGGAGCCATTGTGGCTAAAACACATTTTCACGCCCCTTCCACTCATTCTAAGTTACATTCAACACTCCCATTCTAGCTCTAAGGTACTATTTTATTTCTTAAGAGTTCTTGAGAATTCATAAGGCTTTCCACAATTCATCAAAGCATAAAAAAACTACTTAATCATCGGGATAAGCCTAAGAAGTACGCTGGACAGGGGAAAATAGTAGGCCACAATTATCGCAGAGTGGAAGTGTGGTGGTAGAGGTGGTTAAGTGATGGTGGTGTAGGTGGTCAAGTGATCATGGTGGGGCCGGGAAGGTTTGTGTTACGCTGACATGGTTGGTGGTTTGGTGGCGGAGTGGTGGCAGTGCTCCCATGATCTTTTTAGTGGTCTGCTTTCTACCCATTTTTTGTAAACTAAACTTTATTATTTTGTGATTGGATTGCACTATCTTTTAGCACTTTGAAAACCCTGTTTATCAATATATAATAGTCATTATCCATTTCAAAATGAAGGTGATGCCAACATTTTAAAGGAATGATTTACTTTTCGACTCACTAAGGGTAAAAAGGTCATATCTTTTGATATACAAACAATATTGGATCAGAACTACTTGGTTTAGAAAGGAGATTCAATAAACTTTTTAACGGTTCAAACCTTGCAAAAATCGAATTCGGAAGTGCTCGGGAGAAGCCCGCAAAATTTGACGTATTATGGATCTTCGATGCGCCTGAGGCGCATCTTATTGCGCCCGGGGCGCACGAAATGGCGCCTTGGTGCCCTCAAACTCCACAATTTGTCAAACTTTTCAATCTTGTTCCGGACACTCCCGAACTCTGATTTTCGCATGATTTGAACCGTTAGAAAGCTTGTTGAATCTATTTTCCAACCCAAAATAGTTTGTATCCAAAGTAATTTGTACATAAAATGAAGTGACTATTTTACCTTCAGTGAGTCAAAAAATAAATCATTTTGTAAAACGCTTGTATCTCCTTTATTTAAAACCAGAATGAAACTTATTTTAGTCATGCTATGGGTACATATGGTAGGTACATATCATGCATGTATGATATTTGTGGGGCCCATCTCGGGTCCCACAGAGATGATTTGAACCATCCATTATTTTTAATATTTTTTTTTCGGGAACCCCGTAAAAAATCAGCTCAACCCGATATCGGTAAGAATTTTTCTTGAATTTATAGGAGGGAAACTAAGCAGTTAGGTAGTTTTGCTCCTACAAATTCCGAAAAAAATCCTTACTGATATCGGGTGGAGCTGATTTTTTACGAAGTTCCATAAAAAAATATTTTAAAAATAATGGACAGTTCGAATCATCTTTGTAGGACCAGACGTGGGCCCCACAAAATCCATATGTGCATGATATGTACATGTTTATTTGTACCCCTACTTTTTTTGCTTATTTTATATCGATAAAGAGGGTATTCGACGTATTAAAAGATGATTGTATCAAACCAAAAAATAATAAATTTTAGTTTATAAAAACTTGGTCGAAAATAAACTAATTCAAAGAATGTCCGAGCCACTGAAGCTAAAACACATTTTCACGCCACTTCCACTCATTCTAACTTCAATTCAACACTACCATTCTAGCTCTAAGGTAAGCTTTTATTTCTTAAGAGTTCTTGAGAATTCATAAGGCTTTCCACAATTTATCAAAGCACAAAAAAACTGCTTAATCATCGGGATAATCCTAAAAAGTACGTTTGACATGATAAAAGAGTAGGCCACAATTATCGCAAAGAGAAAGTGTGGTGGTAGAGGTGGTTAAGTGATGGTGGTGGTGTAAGTGGTCAAGTGATCATGGTGGGTGAAGGTTTGTGTTACGGTGACATTGTTGGTGCCGGAGGGGTGGCTGTACTGCACCCATGATCTTTTTAGTGGTCTGCTTTCTACCCATTTTTTATAAACTAAACTTTATTATTTTTATGACTGGATTCAACAATCTTTTAGTACTTTAAAAACCCCACTTTATCAATATATAATTGTCTTTATCCATTTCAAAATGAATGTGATGCCAGCATTTTATAAGAATGATTTACTTTTCGACTCACTAAGGGTAAAAAAGTCATATCTTTTGATATGCAGACACTATTGGATCCGATCTACTTGCTTTAGAATGTAGATTCAACAAACTTTTTAATGGTTCAAACCTTGCAAAAATCAAAATTCGGAAGTGCTCGGGATAAGCCCACAAAATTTGACAAATTATGGATCTTCGGTGCGCCTGAGTCGCATCTTATTGCGCCCAAGGCGCCCGAAACGGCGAATAGGCGCCCTCAAACTCCACAATTTGTATAACTTTTCAATCTTGTTCCGGGCACTCTCGAACTCCGATTTTCGCAAGGTTTGAACCGTTAGAAAGCCTGTTGGATCTATTTCTAACCCAAATAGTTTTGATCCAAAGTAATTTGTACATAAAAGTATGTGTCTATTTTACCCTCAGTGAGTCAAAAAAATAAATCATTTTGTAAAACGCTCATATCTCCTTTTTTTGAACAAGACTAGAACTTATTTTATATCGATAAAGAGGGTATTCGACGTAAGAAAAGATGATTGTATCGAACCATAAAGTAATAAATTTTTGTTTGAAAAAAGTTGGTCGAGAGTAGACTAATTCAAAGATTGCCGGAGCCACTGTGGCTAAAACACATTTTCACACCCCTTCCACTCATTCTAAGTTCCATTGAACACTCCCATTCTAGCTCTAAGGTACTCTTTTATTCCTTAAGAGTTCTTGAGAATTCATAAGGCTTTCCACAATTCATCAAAGCACAAAAAAAACTACTTAATCATCGGGATAAACCTAAGTACGCTTGACAGGGTAAAATAGTAGGCCACAAATATCGCTGAGTGGAAGTGTGGTGGTAGAGGTGGTGAAGTGATGGTGGTGTAGTTGGTCAAGTGATCATGGGGGGCGAAGGATTGTGTTACGGTGAAATTGTTGGTGGCCGAGTGGTGGTTGTACTCCCATGATCTTTTTAGTAGTCTACTTTATACCCATTTTTTATAAACTAAACTTTATTATTTTTATTATCTGATTCCACTATCTTTTAGAACTTTAAAAATCCACTTTATCAATATATAATAGTCTTTATCCATTTTAAATGAAGGTGATGCCAGCATTTTATAGGAATGATTTAATTTTTGACTCACTAAGGGTTAAAAAGTCATACATTTTGATGTACAAACTATATTTGATCTGAATTACGTGGGTTAGAAAGTAGACTCAGGAAGCTTTTTAACGGTTCGAACCTTGCATAAATCGGAATTCGAAAGTGCTCGGGAGAAGCCTACAAAGTTTGAGAAATTAAGGATCTTCGATGCGCCGGAGGCGCATATTATTGCGCCCGGGGCACACTAAATGGCGCCTAGGAGCCCTCAAACTCCAAAATTTGTCAAACTTTTCAATTTTTGTTTCGCACACTCCCGAACTCTGATTTTTGCAATGTTTGAACCCTTAGAAAGCTTGTTGAATCTATTTTCCAACCCAAATTGTTTGTATCCAAAGTTAATTGTACGTAAAAAGATGTGACTATTTTACCCTCAGTGAGTCAAAAAATAAATTAATTTGTAAAACGCTCGTATCTCCTTTATTTTAAACCTGACTGAAACTTATTTTATATCGATAAAGTGGTTATTCGACGTATTAAGTGATGATTGTATCAAACCATAAAATAATAAATTTTAGTTTATAAAAATTTGGTCGAAAGTAGACTAATTCAAAGATTGTCGGAGCCACTGAGGCAAAAACACATTTTCACGCCCCTTACACTCATTCTAAGTTCCATTCAACACTCCCATTCTAGCTCTACGGTACTCTTTTATTTCTTAAGAGTTCTTGAGAATTCACAAGGCTTTCCACAATTTATCAAAGCACAAAAAAATTGCTTAATCGTCGGGATATGCCTAAGAAGTACGCTTGACATGATAAAATAGTTGGCCACAATTATCGCAGAGAGGAACTGTGGTTGTAGCGGTGGTTAAGTGATGGTAGTGTAGGTGGTCAAGTGATTATGGTTGGCGAAGGATTGTGTTACGGTGACATTGTTGGTGGCGGAGGGGTGGTAGTGCTCCCATTATCTTTTTAGTGGTCTGCTTTCTACCCTTTTTTTATAAACTAAACTTTATTATTTTTATGATTGGATTCCACTATATTTTAGTACTTTAAAAACCCACTACTTGTTTTAGAAAGTAGATTCAACAAACTTTTTAACGGTTCGAACCTTGCTAAAATCGGAATTCGAAAGTGCTCGGGAGAAGCCCGCAAAATTTGACAAATTATGGATCTTCGATGCGCCCGGGGCGCACGAAATGGCGCCTTGGCGCCCTCGAACTCCACAATTTGTCAAACTTTTCAATCTTGTTCCGGACCCTCCCGAACTCTTATTTTCGCAAGGTTTGAACCATTGGAAAGCTTGTTAAATCTATTTTCTACCCCAAATAGATTTGATCCGAAGTTATCTGTACATAAAAAGATGTGACTATTTTACTCTCAGTGAGTCAAAAAATAAATCATTTTGTGAAACGGTTGTATCTCCTTTATTTTAAACCAAACTGAAACTTATTTTATATCTATAAAGTTGGTATTCGACGTATTGAAAGATGAATGTATCGAACCATAAAATAATAAATTTTAGTTTTAAAAAAGTTGGTCGAAAGTAGAATAATTCAAAGATTGTCGGAGCCACTGAGGCTAAACACATTTTCACGCCCCTTCCACTCATTATAACTTCCATTCAACACCCCCATTCTAGCTCTAGGTACTCTATTATTTCTTAAGAGTTCTAGAGAATTCATAAGGCTTTCCACAGTTCATCAAAGCACATAAAAACTGTTTAATCATCGGGATAAGACTAAGAAGTACGCTTGACAGGGCAAAATATGTAACTCCCCAATTTTTTGGGAGCAATATAAAATAATTTCTTAAGAAAATTTTGCTAAATAAATATAATTTTCCAAAGTTGAGATTTAACTATTACAATCTCAAGATCGATTTACTGATTCAAAATACATTAACTTCAGAGTTGACTCTAGGCTTGATACAGATCCCAAGCATACTTGACCTCCATTCCTGATATTCTTTCCGTGTCGAACTGCACCATCATTGAATCCTGCACCATCTAGCAAATTGATCGCCGAAGCAATCGATTTGCCAGGATACAGACGTATCTGTGAGTGATAAATCACCCGGTAGAATAATTCAACCCAACTACCCCTCTTACATTACAGCTAGCAGGTAACAATATAATTTCAAAGCAGGATAGTAAAACAGAAATAGCACATAAACTGACTCATTACTTTCCTTTAGCATGACGTGTAATCTAAGATCCCATCCGCGAGATCCTTCATCCCCAACCGCTAGCCATGTCCTGTCCCATGAGCTCACTTTCTCTTGTTGTCACGAATTGCACCCAAGTTATGTACTCAGAGTGTATCCCTCTCATTACAAACAAGGAAAGCTTATCATGCCCGAACCATAACTAGGGTTCGCGTATTCTAAGATCTTTCCACAAGATCAACCGCTAATCATGTCCTGTCCCGTGAGTTCACTTCCTTTTGTTGTCGCGGATTGCACCCAAGTTATGTACCCAGCGTGTATCCCTCTCAATACAAACAAAGAGAAAGCTTATCATGCCTGAATCATAACTAGGGTTCGCCTATCACCACTTCACAATCACCAATCATCACTGGACTACCCACTAGTCAATTTAAATCATCACTGGACTACCCACCAGTTTATCAATTCACATCTCATAATCCACCTGCAAGCACTCCAAATCATAACTATATGACTTTCCAGTTTATCCTTTACCTAGCAACGTATAGGTGAATTCGCAAACCAACCCATGTCTCTAGGGTCTAATCTAGCATGTACAACATGATTCATCGATAACAACTTAACTAATAGCATAATACATTCAAATGAGATAAATGTACATATCAAATAATATTGGGCGAGTAAGTAAACACATAACATTTTATGAGTGAGTCGTTGCCCTTTAATCTTGTATGGTACAAGAATTAGCGGTTTGGATAATCGTTATTTTATTATTCTTTTGTTACAAAACTCTTTTATTGTAATATATAAAAAATGATTTGTTCATTTATTAGTATCTATAGACTTGTATTAATTTAAAATTGATTAGTTAGTAAATATATGAGATACATTAGATAAAAAAAATATTAGAATGTTTATCAATATCATGACAGGAGTCCTAACGGTCCTACGTGACATGTTCAAAGATCGGTTTCGGAGGGTCACGAAGTTATTTAAACATTAGCAAAATAATAATTTAATATAATATATTAAGGTTAACAAGATCTTATCTTAGGAAAAAAAAAATTATCCGGCGTTATTAATGTTGGTCGTAAGGTTGCAAGAACTTTTGAAAACTTTATTATTATTTTTAAAATGTTTTTTTTTTCTCATATCAATATAAAGCATTTCATAAAATATCATGATTATTAGGCTACAAAGTAGAATTTAATATTTTGGAACTTAACTATATTTTAACTAAACATATTAATAGACTAAAATATAAACTTTGATTAAATTAGAAACTAATCTATAATGAGAACACCTTTATTGTTTTGGGCTGAAACTTAACCTTGGAAAGTTATAGGGGAGTTGACTGAAATTTTTGGTGAGGACTTACTATTGGGCCGAAATCGTATACTAATGAAATTAGAAGGATTGAAGTGTAAGTTTTACAAAAACATTTGAAACCCAAGAGACAGTTTCACTGTTAACGCCGGAAAACAGAGGAAACGGCCATTTTTGGCCGTGCGACGTTCGATTCGATTTCTTTTCATTTTGGAGCATAAAATTCAACTCATATTTACTAAATATATTTAGGGAGAGGTAGGAGAGGGATTATAATACCTCGGTTCAGGTTGAAAAGCGGGTAACGGTTCCGGACGTTTTTCGGACAATCGGAGAAGACGACGGAGCGTGGGACCTTGAGAATGGATCAGAATTATTGAGGTACGGTTCTGAGATGTTCGAGGACTGGGTTGTGAATGGATAACCCGAATTGGTGTCCAGCTAGTATGGAACCACCGCTCGGGTTTCTCTCTCTAGACCTCCATTAATGGAGCTTCCCAGCTTTCTCTTTCTTTCTTTCCTCCTACTGATTTCAGCGGGGTGTGTGTACTTTGTTGTGTTTTTGTGTTGTGAATTTTGGAGAGGGAGAGAGGTATTTATAAAGATGGAGTGGAGTGGGGTGCAAGGAATGAGAGAGGATAAAGGTGGCAATTGAATGGTTAGAAAAGATAAAGAGGTTAGCCAAAAAATAGACTTCTTCTTTTTTTAAAACAAAATCCTATAATTTTATGTATAGCTATGTGTGTGTTTATATTTGTGTACATGTATATGTTGAACTAAGGTTATAATGATTACTTCTTCAAAAATTTGGAAAGTTACAATAGTTATCCTAATATTGTTCAAATTAGGACGTGCTAGTAAAATTTTGGGATAATAATAATTCATGTATATATATATATATATATATATATATATTACTCAAAAAAAATAAAGCCAAAATTAGGGTCGTTACAAAATAGTAGGCCACAATTATTGCAAAGTGGAAGTGTGGTGGTAGAGGTGGTGAAATGATGGTGGTGTAGGTGGTCAAGTTATCATGGTGGGGGAAGGATTGTGTTACAGTGACATTGTTGGTGGCGGAAGGGTGGTAGTGCTCCCATTATCTTTTTAGTGATCTGTTTTCTACCCATTTTTTATAAGGGCAAAGTCCACTTTGACCCCATGTGCGGATACCCCCCTCATGGTTCAAAACTGATCACATGACCTACATGTAGTTTTGAAAATATGCAAATAGACCCCCTACCATCATGTTTTTCATCCATATTAACGGAAACAACATTAAAAGACTGTTATACCCTCATCATGTCCCTTAATTCTTCTTCTTTTTTAAATCTAACCACACCATCCCCTATACCAAAAATTGAATCCAAACCGTTGATATTATAAATTTTGACGAGTACTACATCTATGCCAAAATTCAAGGCAATCAAAAAATGAAAAGCTCATGGTTGAATCGATTTTGTTATGAAATTAAAATTTCAAATTTGAATTTACTAAAAATTAGATCACTGGGTTATTGATGCCTGATCGAGATGATTTTTTACAGAGATACTCTATTCTTTATTTAATAAATTATGAACGACTCAGATTACATTCTAGAGGCGTGTGAGATACACCTCTGTTAATATGGATGGAAAATATGACGGCAGGGGGTCTATCCGCACATTTTCAAAACCACAGGTAGGTTATGTGGTCAATTTTGAACCATGAGGGGGGTATCCGCATATGGCAATAACCATAGGGGGTGAAAGTGGATTTTGCCCTTTTTATAAACTAAACATTATTATTTTATGATTGGATTCCACTATCTTTTAGTGCTTTAAAAACCCACTTTATCAATATGTAATAGTCTTTATCCATTTTAAAATGAAGGTGATGCCAGCATTTTATAGGAATGATTTACTTTTCGACTCACTAAGGATAAAAAAGTCCTGTCTTTTGATATACAAACAATATTGAATCTGGACTAATTGGGTTAGAAAGTAGACTCAACAAGCTTTTTAATGGTTCAAATCTTGAAAAAATCGGAATTCGAAAGTGCTCGGGAAAAGCCCGCAAAATTTGACAAATTATGGATCTTCGATGCATTTGAGGCGCATGTTATTGCACCCGGGGCGCACGAAATGGCCCCTAGGCGCCCTCAAACTCCACAAATTGTCAAACTTTCCAATCTTGTTCCAGACACTCCCGAACTCCGATTTTCGCAAGGTTTGAACCGTTAGAAAGCTTGTTGAATCTATTTTCTAACCCAAATAGTTTGGATCCAAAGTTATTCGTACATAAAAAGATGTGACTATTTTACCATCAGTGAGTCAAAAAATAAATCGTTTTGTAAAACGCTTGTATCTCCTTTATTTTAAACCAGACTGAAACTTATTTTATATCAATAAAGAGGGTATCGAACCATAAAATAATAAATTTTAGTTTATAAAAAGTTGGTTGAAAGTAGAATAATTCAAATATTGTCGGAGCCACTGAGACTAAAACACATTTTCACGCCCTTCCACTCATTCTAAGTTCCATTCAACACTTCCATTCTAGTTCTAAGGTACTCTTTTATTTCTTAAGAGTTCTAGAGAATTCATAAGGCTTTCCACAATTTATCAGTGCACATAAAAACTGCTTAATCATCGGGATAAGCCTAAGAAGTACGCTTGACAGGGATTATACATTTAAAAACCCAAATTTTGGTGTCCATACCACCACTGTTTTGCGGGCGTGACTCTTAGGGAAAATGTTTTTGGAGTTCTATAAATAATAGAGGACCGCTTGTTTTAATGCATTTTAAGTTCGCTCTTCTCTGTCTCCCTTTATTTTATACGGGTAATTCAATTCATACTTGGCATCCATGTTTTCTACCGATAGTGTAACATAGAGACAAACTGTAAGATTTGAGAGTTGTATCTTGGAATTGTATTCAGCCGTTAGAACTTATACGAAAGGAAGCAAATATGGCTGTAGGACAGATGTTGTGCCTCTCATCCATCTCAAAGACTATTTCTCTTAACTCTACTTAAGTATCTTTGATTATTTGAGTTCATGATTTTAGTGTTTTATGATTATGATGGAATAAATCCCCAACAATCTGAAGCCATTCGATTCCTTTATTAAGAAGAGTCTCTGATACATATAACAAAAATGGAGAAATGGTTCTAAACGTATTCTGTGGCCTTGATGAAGTTCCAGTGGTATTACTTTGTTATGTATCTTGATATTTTGTGACCTTAATCACAATTGGATATGAAACACATACAGTTTCAAGGAAAAATTGAGTATGAGTAGGCCCGGAGGGTTTACGAAATATGAAGCGCTGGTTTATTAGAGCGAACAAGCTTGAAGCTCGTTGTGTCAAGGCCCCGGACTACCAAAAGGTAGCGGCAATTCCACAGCTTCCTTCAAGCGCAGAGAGCGACGAGGAGGAAGGGAGGTTGTTGCTGGGATTGTGGGTTGAGCAAGATACTCACCTAATCACATTCGCGACTCACCAAATCCCGAGAGAAACCCCCGGTCTCTCAGCTGCTGATTTGTCCGTGTTAATGTAATTGTGATGCGCATCTAGCTAGCTAGTTGTATCAATTTGGTATCAGCCAAGACTTTGTAGCCAAAATAACATGTTGCTCCAACGTACTCCGTTGTGGAGGTTGCAATCGAGCTATACATATAGGAGACAGTTTTAGAGGTGATCACTGTTCTCTTTTCTTTAGTCGGCAACTGCGCGCATTGTAGTGTCGGCACCTTTATATTCTTAGGGGTGTTTTGGCTTATATAATTAATTAAGTTGGATAATTCTTTACGTCTTTATTCAAAAAGTTGCGTATTGAAAGAACGACGAAGGGGGAAAATTATAGAAAGCTGGCACTCAATATATTAATAACCACATTTCAATATTTGTCTTTTTAGTGATCATATATATCATGTGTATTTTGAATGTTAAAGAATAAATATTTAAGCGGTATCAAAAAGTGGAGTGGCAAAATTAATTATTATTTTTTAAAATGGACAACAATTTGCGATAGTCGACACTTGCTGCCAACAAGTTTGGAGAGAGTACGTATAAACCATCTTTCTTTCGCAAGAGATAAGATTCTTCACGGAACTTCCGTTCAAGCCATGTTGTACGGCCATCCATTAGCAACTTGACACCGCACCTAATAGGACAAAGACGGAGGGAGTCTAAACCAAGAGATAGTATATTCTTCACGAAACTTCCGCTCAAGCCATGTTGCACGACCATCCATTAGCAACTTACACCTCACCTAATAGGGACAAAGACGGAGGGATCATAAACCATATATGGTAAATTGGTAATAGATTTTCACACTCTTCTTTTCCATAACTATACTCCGTTTTTGTCCTCCACGTGAAACTTCCATTCAAGCCATGCTGTATGGTCATCCATTATCAACTTGACACCTCACCTAATAGGTCCAAACATGTGAGGAAAAGCCCAAACTTGCTTTCATCAAGATCAAATGACCACCCAAGATCAAACTCCAAAATATTCATATCCGTTTCTAAATCATCTACCTTTGAGAAACCATCAAGATTCGCACATGTGACAGGCCTAGCTCTTTTTTTTCGATCGATAAAAGAGATCATTTACATCATATATGAAGTACAAAGTAAAAACTCGGGATCCTATATCAATTGTGAGAGTCCACGAGATAAGTCAAATAACCAAGTCCACAACTCAACCAATACAAGAGATAAACCCATTATAGGGTAGAAACAAAAAAAGAAAGGAAAAGTCTTCTAAGGGAAGAACACTCGCACGCAATTGGGGATTCGAACCCCTGATCTTCTAATGAGATGTAAGAGTGGCTAATTGAGCTAGCCCCAGTTGGTTACAACAGTCGACATGGTCAATGTTCTCAACAAACTCTAAAAAATGAACGGTTCCAATCATTGTTGTAGGCCCAGAAAGGGCCCGACAAATCCAAAACTTGACCAAACTGGTTGGAACTCACACTTGACATGACCATTGCCCGTATTTTGTGTGGTAAGATTAAACCGTTATTACCCACAAGTCTTGGGTCCCGCTGTGAGCCCAAATAGGAGTATTAATTTATTTATTTTACTTCTGAAATAGGAAATGCATAGACTAGGAAATAATGATCATGTTCCTTTTGGTATTTGGATTTTGGGTAATAAGTGGAGAGAGAAATAAAAGTAATTATTGAGAACAAATTTATTGGGGACCGTGTGCAATGAGAGAATCCAAAATCCCCAAAAGAACATGGTCAATAGTTTGGAGGTATATGCAAGTGGAGTGGAGTGCAGTTTGTGTCTCCCTTATACTCTCATGCACAAGGGCAGGTTCAATTCCTGTAAGGACTCATCTCCCTCTCCAAGTCCTATAGGATTGAGTAGATTAGGTTTAACGAATGACAAGAAAAAAAAACATCTTTGTTGAATTGCAATTCTCGAAAAGGAGGAAATGAATCAAAAAAACCCTAGACTAGCATTAAAGATTGCTTTTGTGAGAGAGCCTAAATTAGGTTTAAGAATGGCAAAAATAAAAAAGAACATCTTCATTGAATTGAAATTCTCGAAAAGGAGGACATGAATCAAAAACAACTAAGCCTAGACTAGCATTAAAGTTTGCTTTTGAGAGAGAGCGTATACGTTAGTTTCCCTTCCTCTTTTTTTTAATCCGCCAATCATGCCTTCAAGGCTACAAAAAAGAGCTATTAAAGCTTAAAAAAGACAAAGCTGAACAAGGAGGATTAGCCTAGCCCTCCAGTCAAGAGGAAGCTTGCCCGTCTTTGCCAAGGGGGCCACCTCATGCGCCACCTGTTTCACCGATCTTCTAACCAAGTCAAAAGAAATCCCCTGCTCTTGAGCCAAATCTCCGATATCCATAATTATAGCTGCTACTTCCCATGGTGGAACTGATTCAGAAACGCTAAGCATAATCGCCTACTTGTTATCTGATTCTATCACTGCTTGGTTGATCCCCATTGCTTTAACAAGTAAACACGCTAGCCTGATTGCCAAAGCCTCCCCTTGAAAAACTTGAGGCAAACTTCACCTGCTTGGTTAATCCATCCACTAGCTTCCCCTCATGGTTCCTCACCACTACCGCCACCATCCCCGCAAATCCATCTTTCTCCACAACATCACAGTTGATTTTGAGAGAATTATAAAGTCTGGATCCTTCCACGAAGAATTTTCAGGCCCTTCTCTAAGGTTAGCCATAAGGACAGAAGGATTCACCGAGAAATTAAGAAACTCCATATGGGCTGCCCAAGCTCTGCCCATGGTGTCCAAAGGGTTTATAGTAACCCCCCTAAAAACAAATCATTCCGAGAGTTCTAGATATGCCAAGCAATCGCCAATCGAAGCAACCTGACCAATCAACTCTTTACTATCAGAATGGAGAATGGAATTGGCCAAGACCAAGATCCTCCTTGATTCAACGGATTCAGAATTCAATTCCTAGTTCAATTCGACCTCGAAGGGCCAGGGAAGATGAAGTTATATGGGTTATTTCCCCTACTAGCCAATACAATACTAAGCAAGCATACTTGGGAGGCTCTTAGGCATAGAGGAGGGACAGTTCAGTGGGCTTCAATAGTGTGATTTTCCAAAAGTGTTTCAAGGTGGTCGTTCATTTTATGGTTAGCTTGCTTGAAGAGGTTAGCTACAAAGGAGATACTTAGTAGATGGGAGATGACGATTGATCCTGGTTGTGTGTTGTGCTCTCAAAGTGATGAAACGTTGCAACACCTGTTCTTTGAATGTAGCTATTCTAGCAGGATTTGGAAGGTTATCCTTAATAAATTCCAGATTCAGAGAAATCCAGAGGTGTGGGATAGTGTGAAATTAAGTGGGCTATTGATCATTGTAAGGGTACGAGCTTCAGTTCTTTTTTGTTCGAGCTAGTCTTGGCGGCTAGGGTCTACCATCTATGGATAGAAAGGAACTCTTGAGTTTTTGCTGGTAGAAGCAAAAAGGTTGATGCAGTGTTGGCTTGTATTGAGGATAATGTCAGACTTCGTGTGAGCACTTGGTAGCGTTTCCCCCACTCCCTTGAGAACCAAAGATTATGCAGTCTCTGGAATATTTCAAGCAAAGTTCTTTTTTTTTTGCCACTGTGATATACATCAGCGGGGGTTAATGGGGGTGTTAGAGTTAGCACGGGGATACCAGAAGCTATCCATAGCCCTGGCTCCCTAAAGGGCCTGCCCCCTGTGGGGCTCGAACCCAAGACCTTCCACAAAGGGGAGACAATGACTTACCAACTGCACTAAGCAGTGGTTGTACTTAATTTTGTAGTTTTTTTGGCAGATTGTAGTGAGGAGTTTCCTTTGTACAGATTTTGTACAGTGAGTTGATCTCCCCTTGTTTTTGTGTTGGTTGGTATAAAATGCGCAACTTCCCAAAAAAAAAAAAAAACTCTTTACTATCCTATATAGATTTCCACAAGTCAATCACTTGGGATGTCCATTTAAGAGCAGATGTTGGAGGCCCCCTTCCACGATCAAGATTCACATGGGAACCAAACCACACCGCTCTCGCCCACAAACAATCAAAAAGCAAATGTTCAATCGATTCTGAAGCTCCATTACAAACTAGGCACAAAATCGACCGCCCACAACCTCTTCTAAAAAGATTTTCTTTTGTTGCCAGGATTTTTTACTCACCTTCGATGATAACACTTCTCAAGTAGTGACATGCAATAAAAAAGCAAATGAAAGAATGGATGGTGACTATTTCCTGAGTCCAATAGCACATGAATTGCATGCATGTAGTCCCTCAGCTTCCACATTTGGGTTGTGGATTCCACTATCTCATGCTAAAAAAAGAATAGGAATCGAGTTAAGAAGAAATGAACAACAATAGAGGCAATAATGAGTTGTTCAAATGCTTTTTCTGGTTATGCATTATAGCTTTTTAATTTATGTATATCATTTCTGCTAACCTCAACTCACTAGGTAGTGGATAATCTAGACTTAATAACAAAAAAATTAGA
Source organism: Rhododendron griersonianum (assembly GCA_018127125.1). NCBI lineage: Eukaryota > Viridiplantae > Streptophyta > Magnoliopsida > Ericales > Ericaceae > Rhododendron > Rhododendron griersonianum. The sequence continues at coordinate 50,720,444 of CM030790.1, read as the reverse complement.
TGTATTATGAGTGTCTTGTGGGGCTGTTTCTTTGGATGAAAAGAACAAGAAGTTAGATACGTTTCTTAACTATTGAGATATTTTAGGACGATTTGAGATCATTACAGTTGGCCACCATTATAGCAGAGTGGAAGTGTGGTGGTAGAGGTGGTGAAGTGATGGTGGTGTAGGTGGTCAAGTGATCATGGTGGTGGAAGGATTGTGTTACGGCAATATTGTTTGTGGCGGGGCGGTGGTAGGTGCTCCCACGGTTTTTTTAGTGGTCTGTTTTCTACCAATTTTTCATAAACTAAAACTTCATTATTTTTATGGCTCGATTCTACTATCTTTTACTACTTTAAAAACCCTCTTTATCGATATATAATAGGTCTTTAATCATTTTAAAAGGAAGGTGATGCCAGCGTTAATTATAGGAACGATTTACTTTTCGACTCACTAAGGGTAAAATAGTCATATCATTTGGTATACAAACAATATTTGATCCGAACTACTTGGGTTAAAAAGTAGACTCAACAAACTTCCTAACGGTTCAAACTTTGTGAAAAACGGAGTTCGGAAGTGTTTGGGATAAGCCCGCAAATTTTATCAAATTTTTGATCTTCAATGCGCCTGGGCGCATCTTATTGTGCCCGGGGAGCAAGAAATGGCGCCTAGGCGCGGCACCCTCAAACTCCATAATTTTTCAAATTTTCCTGTCTTGTTCCGGACACTCTTGAACTCCGATTTTTGCAAGGTTCAAACTGTTAGAAAGCTTGTTAAGTCAATTTTCTAACCAAAGTAATTTTGATCCAAAGTTATTAGTACCTAAAAAGATGTGTCTATTTTACCTTCAGTGAGTAAATAAATAAATCATTCTGTAAAACATTTGTATCTCCTTTATTTTAAACCAGACCGAAACCTATTTTATATCGATAAAGAGGGTATTCAACGTATTAAAAGATGATTGTATCAAACCATAAAAATAATAGATTTTAGTTTATAAAAAGTTGGTCAAAAATAGACTAACTCAAAGATTGTCGTAGCCACTGAGGCTAAAACACATTTTCACGCCTCTGAACTCATTTTAAGTTGCATTCGATACTTCCATTCCAGGTCTAAGGTACTCTTTTATTTCTTAAGGGTTCTAGAGAATTCATAAGGCTTTCTACAATTCATCGAAGCACATAAAAACTGCTTAATCATCGGGATAATCCTAATAAGTACGCTTGACAGGGCTTTTACATTTAAAACCCATAATTTTGGTGTCCATACCACCACTGTTTTGCGGGCATGATTCTTGGGAAATTTTTTTTGTAATTCTATAAATAATAGAGGACCCTCCACATTGGTTTTAGTGCATTTCAAGTTCTCTCTTCTCTGTCTCCTTTATTTTATACGGACAATTCAATTCATACTTGGCATCCACATTTTCCAATGATAGTGTAACTTAGAGACAAACTGTAAGATTTGTGATTTGAATCTTGGAATTGTATTAAGCCGTTAGAACTTATACGAAAAGGAAGCAAATATGGCTGTAGGAGAGATGTCGTGCCTCTTATCCATTTCACATACTGTTTCTCCCTACTCTATGAAAGAAACTGGAACGGGGCCTAAGCCTAGACTAGCATTAAAGTTTGCTTTTGTGAGAGAGTGCATCCATTAGTTTCCCCCTTTTTTCTTTTAATCCACCAATCATGCATTCAAGGCCATAAAAAAGAGCTATCAAAGCTTAAAGAAGACAAAGCTGAACAAGGAGGATTAGCCTAGCCCTCCAGTCAAGAGGAAGCTTGCCCATCTATGCGAAGGTGGCCACCTCATGCGCCACCCGTTTCACCGATCTTCTAACCAAGTCGAAAGAAATCCCCTGCTCTTGAGCCAAATCTCCGATATCCATAATTATAGCTGCTACTTCCCATGGTGGAACTAATTCAGAAACGCTAAGCATAATCGCCTGCTTGTTATCTGATTCTATCGCCACTCGGTTGATCACCATTGCTTTAACAAGTAAACACGCTTGCCTGATTGCCAAAGCTTCCCCTTGAAAAACTTGAGGCAAACTTCACCTGCTTGGTTAATCCATCCACCAGCTTCTCATGGTTCCTCACCACTACCGCCACCATCCCCGCAAATCCATCTTTCTCCACAACAACATCATAGTTGATTTTGAGAGAATTATAAAGTCTGGATCCTTCCACGAAGAGTTTTTAGGCCCTTCGCTAAGTTTAGCCATAGGGACAGAAGGATTCACCGAGAAATTAAGAAACTCCATATGAGCTGCCCAAGCTCTGCCTATGGTGTCCAAAGGGTTTATAGTAACCCCCCTAAAAACAAAATCAATCCGAGAGTACCAGATATGCCAAGCAATTGCCAATCGAAGCAACCTTACCAATCAACTCTTTACTATCTGGATGGAAAATGGAATTGGCCAAGACCAAGATCCTCCTTGATTCAACGGATTCAAAATTCAATTCCTAGTTCAATTCGACCTCGAAGGGCCAGGGAAGATGAAGTTATATGGGTTATTTCCCCTACTGGCCAATACAATACTAAGCAAGCATACTTGGGAGGCTCTTAGGCACAGAGGAGGGACAGTTCAGTGGGCTTCAATAGTGTGGTTTTCCAGAAGTGTTTCGAGGTGGTCGTTCAATTTTATGGTTTGCTTGCTTGAAGAGGTTAGCTACAAAAAGAGAGACTTTGTAGATGGGGGATGACGATTGATCCTAGTTGTGTGTTGTGCTCTCAAAGTGATGAAACGTTGCTGCACCTGTTCTTTGAATGTAGCTATTCCAGCAGCATTTGGAAGGTTATCCTTAACAGATTCCAGATTCAGAGAAATCCAGAGGTGTGGGATAGTTTGAAATTAAGTGGGCTACTGATCATTGTAAGGGTACGAGCTTCAGTTCTTTTTTGTTCAATCTAGTCTTGGCGGCTGGGGTCTACCATCTATGGATGGAAAGGAACTCTCGAGTTTCTGATGGTAGAAGCAGAAGGGCTGATGCAGTGCTGGCTTGTATTGAGGATAATGTCAGACTTCGTGCGTGCACTTGGAAGCATTTCCCCCACTCCCTCGAGAACCAAAGACTATGCAGTCTCTGAAATATTTCAAGCAAAGTTCTTGGTACATAATTTTGTAGATTTTTTGGCAAATTGAAGTGAGGAGTTTCCTCTGTAAAGATTTTGTATAGTGGGTTGATCTCCCTTGTTTTTGTTGGAAATTGACTAGAATTCCTAAATTGACTAGGATTCCTTTTCCTATTCGGTTTAGGTTTATTTAGTGTTTTCCTATAAATAGGGACCTTGGGGGTTGCTAGGGTTATGGTCTTTTGTTCAAGGGCTTAGATATTAGGGTTTTGTTCATCTCTTAGGGTTCCACCAAGGGTTTGTGTCTCCCTTTTGGGTTCCACCAGAGATTTGTCCCTAGATATCTGTTTGGTGCTTCAAATAGAGTTACGGGTATAGCCGGCTCTTTGTTTCTCTCCCCGTTTATAGTGAATCCTCTTGCTCTTTTCCCCGTGGAGTACGTTCTTGCTTTGTGCTTGAGCGGAACCACGTATATCCTTGTGTTCTTGTTTATCGCTTGTTGATTTGTTATATTCTCAATTTCGTGTTCGGCACAACAAATTGGTATCAGAGCTTTGGGTTTCAATCCGAGGCTTTTGTTTTCTGCTGCGTATTGTGCAATTGGTGATCGTTTCAATGGCGACTCGTTTTGAAATTGCGAAGTTCGATGGGCAGAGCACTAGCTTCAGTTTATGGCGTATTAAGATGAAGGCTTTGCTTGTTCAACAAGGATTACACAAGACTTTGTTGGGGAAATCGAAGAAACCTGCTGATATGCAGGATAGTGTGTTCAAGGATCTCGATGCGAAGGCGCTCAGTTCGATTCCGGTGTGTTTAGCCGATGATGTGCTTCGCGAGGTCGGGGAGGAGGATACTACTGCCGGTATTTGGTTGAAGTTAGAAAGTATCTATATGACGAAGTCTCTTACCAACCGGTTGTATTTGAAGCAGCGCCTTTATACGTTTCGTATGAGGGAAGGTACGCCCGTAAAAGACCATCTAGATGAGTTAAATCGAATTATTATGGATTTAAAAAATATTGATGTTGTGATTAATGATGAAGATCAAGCCCTTATTGTGTTATGTTCTTTGCCTGCGTCTTATGAGCATTTTGTTACTACCCTACTTTACGGGAGAGATACGATTTCCATGGAGGATGTTAAATCTAGTTTATATTCAAAAGAATTAAGGAAAAAGGTATCTGGTGAAAGTGAGGTTTATGCTGATGGTTTGGTGGTGCAAGGAAGAACTTCTGAGAGGGATAATAGCAGTAGAGGGGTTTCTGGCTCTCGTTCCACAAATCAGGAAGTAAAGTGTTTTTACTGTAGGAAATACGGGCATATGGTGAGAAATTGTCCTAGGTTGAAAAATAAGGACAATTTTGAAGAGAAGGTTGTTGTTGGTATTGTTGAAGAGGATTCCGACGATTCACTTATGGTTCTTTCTGTGAGTGTCGGTGATGTCTGTTCGAATGCCGAATGGATTCTGGACTACGGATGTTCTTACCACATGTGTCCGAATAAAGATTGGTTCAATACTTATGATTCGGTCAGTTGTGGTACAGTTCTTATGGGGAATAATATGCCTGTAGAATTGTTGGGATTGGAACAGTTAAAGTCAGAATGCATGATGGTTTTGTGAGGACGTTGTTTGGTGTTCGACATGTACCAGATTTGAAAAGGAACCTTATCTCTTTAGGCACTCTTGACTCTTTGGGTTGGAAGCATACCGCTGAAGGTGGAGTCTTGAGGGTTTTGAAGGGTGCTCGTGTTTTGATGAAGGGTCGGAAATCAAATAACCTCTATGTGCTTGATGGTAGTACGATTGTGGGTGCTACATCTTTGGGTTCTTCATCGGTGAATTCGAGGTTGACTCAGTTTTGGGTTTTTAACTCCGTGGTGGAGTCGGTAATTAACTTCGTGGGGAGTTTGAGCAGATCTTCGTGTGTATCCGAGAGGGATGCGTTGGGTGGGAGGTGCCCGTTGGAAGATAGAGGCTCAATTTGGAGGCATGTGCGGTTGGGTTTCCTAAGTCGCGTTTACAAGGTCAAGCAGGTGTGCTTGAGCCTTGTTCGTTTGTGCCGTTGGTGATTGCCCCGTGGGGGGCTTTTGGGGGAGATGAGCGATTGAAGGAGAGGATTGCCTATAGTGTTGAGTTCGATGGAATTCAAGTCAAGGTGGAGATTTGTTGGAAATTGACTAGAATTCCTAAATTGACTAGGATTCCTTTTCCTATTCGGTTTAGGTTTATTTAGTGTTTTCCTATAAATAGGGACCTTGGGGGTTGCTAGGGTTATGGTCTTTTGTTCAAGGGCTTAGATATTAGGGTTTTGTTCATCTCTTAGGGTTCCACCAAGGGTTTGTGTCTCCCTTTTGGGTTCCACCAGAGATTTGTCCCTAGATATCTGTTTGGTGCTTCAAATAGAGTTACGGGTATAGCCGGCTCTTTGTTTCTCTCCCCGTTTATAGTGAATCCTCTTGCTCTTTTTCCCGTGGAGTACGTTCTTGCTTTGTGCTTGAGCGGAACCACGTATATCCTTGTGTTCTTGTTTATCGCTTGTTGATTTGTTATATTCTCAATTTCGTGTTCGGCACAACAAATTGGTATCAGAGCTTTGGGTTTCAATCCGAGGCTTTTGTTTTCTGCTGCGTATTGTGCAATTGGTGATCGTTTCAATGGCGACTCGTTTCGAAATTGCGAAGTTCGATGGGCAGAGCACTAGCTTCAGTTTATGGCGTATTAAGATGAAGGCTTTGCTTGTTCAACAAGGATTACACAAGACTTTGTTGGGGAAATCGAAGAAACCTGCTGATATGCAGGATAGTGTGTTCAAGGATCTCGATGCGAAGGCGCTCAGTTCGATTCAATTGTGTTTAGCCGATGATGTGCTTCGCGAGGTCGGGGAGGAGGATACTACTGCCGGTATTTGGTTGAAGTTAGAAAGTATCTATATGACGAAGTCTCTTACCAACCGGTTGTATTTGAAGCAGCGCCTTTATACGTTTCGTATGAGGGAAGGTACGCCCGTAAAAGACCATCTAGATGAGTTAAATCGAATTATTATGGATTTAAAAAATATTGATGTTGTGATTAATGATGAAGATCAAGCCCTTATTGTGTTATGTTCTTTGCCTGCGTCTTATGAATATTTTGTTACTACCCTACTTTACGGGAGAGATACGATTTCCATGGAGGATGTTAAATCTAGTTTATATTCAAAAGAATTAAGGAAAAAGGTATCCGGTGAAAGTGAGGTTTATGCTGATGGTTTGGTAGCGCAAGGAAGAACTTCTGAGAGGGATAATGACAGTAGAGGGGTTTCTGGCTCTCGTTCCACAAATCAGGAAGTAAAGTGTTTTTACTGTAGGAAATACGGGCATATGGTGAGAAATTGTCCTAGGTTGAAAAATAAGGACAATTTTGAAGAGAAGGTTGTTGCTAGTATTGTTGAAGAGGATTTCGACGATTCACTTATGGTTCTTTCTGTGAGTGTCGGTGATGTCTGTTCGAATGCCGAATGGATTTTGGACTCCGGATGTTCTTACCACATGTGTCCGAATAAAGATTGGTTCAATATTTATGAATCGGTCAGTTGTGGTACAGTTTTTATGGGGAATAATATGCCTTGTAGAATTGTTGGGATTGGAACATTTAAAGTCAGAATGCATGATGGTTTTGTGAGGACGTTGTTTGGTGTTCGACATGTACCAGATTTGAAAAGGAACCTTATCTCTTTAGGCACTCTTGACTCTTTGGGTTGGAAGCATACCGCTGAAGGTGGAGTCTTGAGGGTTTTGAAGGGTGCTCGTGTTTTGATGAAGGGTCGGAAATCAAATAACCTCTATGTGCTTGATGGTAGTACGATTGTGGGTGCTACATCTTTGGGTTCTTCATCGGTGAATTCGAGGTTGACTCAGTTTTGGGTTTTTAACTCCGTGGTGGAGTCGGTAATTAACTACGTGGGGAGTTTGAGCAGATCTTCGTGTGTATCCGAGAGGGATGCGTTGGGTGGGAGGTGCCCGTTGGAAGATAGAGGCTCAATTTGGAGGCATGTGCGGCTGGGTTTCCTAAGTCGCGTTTACAAGGTCAAGCAGGTGTGCTTGAGCCTTATTCGTTTGTGCCGTTGGTGATTGCCCCGTGGGGGGCTTTTGGGGGAGATGAGCGATTGAAGGAGAGGATTGCCTATAGTGTTGAGTTCGATGGAATTCAAGTCAAGGTGGAGATTTGTTGGAAATTGACTAGAATTCCTAAATTGACTAGGATTCCTTTTCCTATTCGGTTTAGGTTTATTTAGTGTTTTCCTATAAATAGGGACCTTGGGGGTTGCTAGGGTTATGGTCTTTTGTTCAAGGGCTTAGATATTAGGGTTTTGTTCATCTCTTAGGGTTCCACCAAGGGTTTGTGTCTCCCTTTTGGGTTCCACCAGAGATTTGTCCCTAGATATCTGTTTGGTGCTTCAAATAGAGTTACGGGTATAGCCGGCTCTTTGTTTCTCTCCCCGTTTATAGTGAATCCTCTTGCTCTTTTCCCCGTGGAGTACGTTCTTGCTTTGTGCTTGAGCGGAACCACGTATATCCTTGTGTTCTTGTTTATCGCTTGTTGATTTGTTATATTCTCAATTTCGTGTTCGGCACAACAGTTTTTGTGTTGGTTGGTATAAAGTGCGCAACTTCCTAAAAAATAAAAAAGTCTTTACTATCCTCTATAGATTTCCTAAAGTCAATCACTTGGGTTGTCCATTTAAAAGCAGATGTTGGAGGCCCCCTTCCACGATCAAGAATCACATGGGAACCAAACCACACCACTCTCGCCCACAAACAATCAAAAAGTAAATGTTCAATTGATTCTGAAGCTCCATTACAAACTAGGCACAAATCCGACTGCCCAAAAGCTCTTCTAAAAAGATTTGCTTTTGTTGCTAGGATTTTTTTACACACCTTCCATCATAACTTCTCATGTACTGACATGCAATAAAAAAGCAAATGAAATAATGGATGGTGAATATTTCCTGAATCCAATAGCACATGAATTGCATGCATGTAGTCCTTCAATTTGCATATTTGGGTAGTGGATTCCACTATCTCATGCTAAAAAAAGAATAGGAATAGAGTGAAGAAGAAATGAAAAACAATAGAGGCAACAATGAGTTGTTCAAATGCTTTTTCTGGTTATGCATTATAGTTTTTAATTTATGTATATCATTTTTGCTAACCTCAACTCACTTGGTAGTGGATAATCTAGAATTAATAACAAAAAAATTAGATGTATTATGCGTGTCTTGTGGGGTTGTTTCTTGGGATGAAAAGAACAAGAAGTTAGATAAGTTTCTTAACTATTGAGATAATTTCGGATGTTTTGAGATCATTACAGTTGGCCACCATTATCGCAGAGTGGAAGTGTGGTGGTAGAGCTGGTGAAGTGATGGTGGCGTAGGTGGTCAAGTGATCATGGTGGTGGAAGGATTGTGTTACGGTAACATTGTTGGTGGCGGAGGGGTGGTACGTAGTGCTCCCATGGTCTTTTTAGTGGTCTGTTTTCGACCAATTTTTCATGAACTAAAACTTCATTATTCTTACGGCTGGATTCTACTATCTTTTAGTACTTTAAAAACCCTCTTTATCAATAAATAATAGGTCTTTATCCATTGTAAAAGAAAGGTGATGCCAACGTTAATTACAGGAACGATTTACATTTCGACTCACTAAGGGTAAAATAGTCATATCATTTTGTATACAAACAATATTGGATGCGAATTACTTGGGTTAAAAAGTAGACTCAACACGCTTCCTAACAGTTCAAACTTTGCGAAAAACGGAGTTCAAAAGTGTTAGGGATAAGCCCGCAAATTTTGGCAAATTTTTGTTCTTCAATGCGCCTGAGGCGCATCTTATTGCGCCCGGGGCGCACGAAATGGCGCCTAGGCGCGGCGCCCTCAAACTCCATAATTTGTCAAATTTTCCAGTCTTATTCCGGACACTCTCGAACTCCGATTTTTGCAAGGTTTGAACCGTTAGAAAACTTGTTAATTCTATTTTCTATCCCAAGTAGTTTCGATCCAAAGTTATATGTACCTAAAAAGATGTGACTATTTTACCTTCAGTGAGTAAAAAAATAAATCATTTTGTAAAACGTTTGTATCTCCTTTATTTTAAACCAGACCGAAACCTATTTTATATCCATAAAGAGGGTATTCGACGTATTAAAAGATGGTTATATCGAACCATAAAAATAATAGATTTTAGTTTATAAAAATTTGGTCGAAAGTAGACTAATTCAAAGATTGTCAGAGCCACTGAGGCTAAAACACATTTTCATGCCTCTCAACTTATTTTAAGTGTCATTCGATACTTCCATTCCAGCTCTAAAGTACTCTTTTATTTCTTAAGAGTTCTAGAAAATTCATAAGGCTTTCCACAATTCATCGAAGCACATAAAAATTGCTTAATCCTCGGGATAATCCTAAGAAGTACGCTTGACAGGGCTTATACATTTAAAACCCCAAATTTTGGTGTCCATACCACCACTGTTTTGCGGGCATGACTCTTGGGAAAATGTTTTTGGAGTTCTATTAATAATAGAGCACCATCCACATTGGTTTTAATGCATTTTAAGTTCTCTATCTCCTTTGTTTTATACGGGCAATTCAATTCATACTTGGCATCCATGTTTTCCACGGAAAGTGTAACGTAGAGACAAACTGTAAGATTTGTGAGTTGAATCTTGCAATTGTATTCAGCTGTTAGAACTTATACTAAAAGAAGCAAATATGGTTGTAGGATAGATGCCGTGCCTCTCGTCCATCTCACAGACTATTACTCCCTACTCTACGAAAGAAGGTGGAACGGGACCTAAGCCTAGACTAGCATTATAGTTTGCTTTTGTGAGAGAGCGTATCCATTAGTTCCCCTCCCCCCTCCCCCCTTTTTTTTTAATACACCAATCTTGCATTCAATGCTTCAAAAAAGAGTTATCAAGTTTTAAAAAGACAAAGCTGAACAAGGAGGATTATCTAGCCCTCACGTCAGTCAAAAGGAAGCTTTCCCGTCTTTGCCAAGGAGGCCACCTCATGCGCCACCCGATTCATCGATCTTCTAACCAAGTCGAAAGAAATCCCCTGCTCTTGAGCCAAATCTCCGATATCCATAATTATAGCTGCTACTTACCATGGTGGAACTGATTCAGAAACACTAAGCATAATCACCTGCTTGTTATCCGATTCTATCACCGCTTGGTTGATCCCCATTTCTTTAACAAGTAAACACGCTTGCCTGATTGCCAAAGCCTCCCCTTGAAAAACTTGAGGCAAACTTCACCTGTTTGGCTAATCCATCCACCAGCTTCCCCTCATGGTTCCTCACCACTACCGCCACCATCCCCACAAATCCATCTTTCTCCACAGCAACATCACGGTTGATTTTTGAGAAAATTGTAAAGTCTGGATCCTTCCACGAAGAGTTTTAAGGCCCTTCGCTAAGGTTAGCTGTAGGGACTGAAGAATTCACCGAGAAATTAAGAAACTTCATATGGGTTGGCCAAGCTCTGCCCATGGTTTCCAAAGGGTTTATAGTGACCCCCCTAAAAATAAAATTCATTCCGAGAGTTCCCGATATGCAAGACCAAGATCAACTATTTACTATCAGGATGGAGAATGGAATTTGCCAAGACCAAGATCCTCCTTGATTCAACAGATTCAGAATTCAATTCCTAGTTCAATTTGATCTCGAAGGGCCAGGGAAGATGAAGTTATATGGGTTATTTCCCCTACTAGCCAATACAATACTAAGCAAGCATACTTGGGAAGCTCTTAGGCACAGACGAGGGACAGTTCAGTGGGCTTCAATAGTGTGGTTTTCCAGAAGTGTTTCAAGGTGGTCGTTCATTTTATGGTTAGCTTGCTTGAAGAGGTTAGCTACAAAGGAGAGACTTTGTAGATGGGGGATCAGATGACTATTGATCTTGGTTGTGTGTTGTGCTCTCAAAGTGATAAAACGTTGCAACACCTGTTCTTTGAATGTAGCTCTTCCAGCAGCATTTGGAAGGTTATCCTTAACAGATTCCAGATTCAAAGAAATCCTGAGGTGTGAGATAGTGTGAAATTAAGTGGGCTATTGATCATTGTAAGGGTACAAGCTTCCATTCTTTTTTGTTCAAGCTAGTTTTGGCGGCTGGGGTCTACCATCTATGGATGGAAAGGAACTCTCAAGTTTTTGCTCGTAGAAGCAGAAGGTTTGATGTAGTGTTGGCTTGTATAGAGGATAATGTCAGACTTCGTGTGTACACTTGGGAGCATTTCCCCCACTCCCATGAGAACCAAAGACTATACAGTCTCTGGAATATTTCAATTAAAGTTCTTGGTACTTAATTTTGTAGTTTTTTTGGCAGATTTTAGTGAGGAGTTTCCTTTGTAATGATTTTGTACAGTGGGTTGATCTCCCCTTGTTTTTGTGTTGGTTGGTATAAAATGCGCAACTTCCCAAAAAAAAAAAAACTCTTTACTGTCCTATATAGATTTCCCCAAGTCATTCACTTGGGATGTCCATTTAAGAGCAGATGTTGGAGGCCCCCTGGACTTCCACGATCAAGATTCACATGGGAACCAAACCACACCACTCTCGCCCACAAACAATCAAAAAGTAAATGTTCAATCAATTCTGAAGCTCCATTACAAACTAGGCTCAAAGCCGACCGCCCACAACCTTTTCTAAAAAGATTTTCTTTTGTTGCCAATATCTTTTTACACACCTTCGATCATAACTTCTCAAGTAGTGACATGCAATGAAGCGTCAACCATTCACAGGCTTAAAGATCTAGATTAACAAGAACATTCCGCTCCGGAATGTATCAGTGGGTGTAGAAATCCTTTAGCAACACATCTGGAGCATCTATAGTACTAGCATGTGAACACGCCTTTGGAACCAAACCTGGAGAAACTATAGGACTAGCAAATAAAGCGATAACCTTCAGAACTCTTAGCCCTCCCTGAAAGTTTGATGTTGTTAGGAGTTGAAAATGATTAGGTGTTAGCTATGCTGGGATGTGTATACTCCAATCCTGTAGTGGTTTCTTTCAATTTCTCATTGATCTCTTTTCTTTTCTTTTCCTTTTTCCTTTCTTGTGGCCATCTCTTTGATCCAAGTCCTTCTTGTAATTGGAGTTTGGCCTCCTCGATGTACCCTTTGTTGAGTAATAATAATTTTGTTGCCTATCAAAAAAAAATAGTGACATGCAATAAAAAAGCAAATGAAATAATGGATGGTAAATAGTTCCTGAATCCTATAGCACATGATTTGCATGCATGTAGTCCATCAATTTCCACATTTAGGTTTTGGATTCCACTATCTCATGCTAAAAAAAGAATAGGAATCGAGTGAAGAAGAAATGAACAACAATAGAGGCAACAATGAGTTGTTCAAATGCTTTTTCTGGTTATGCATTAATAACTAAAAAATTAGATGTATTTTGAGTGTCTTGTGGGGTTGTTTCTTGGGATGAAAAGAACAATAAGTTAGATACGTTTCTTAAATATTGAGATATTTTAGGATGTTTTGAGACCATTACAGTTGGCCACCAGTATCACAGAGTGGAAGTGTGGTGGTAGAGGAGGTGAAGTGATGGTGGTGTAGGTGGTCAAGAGATCATGGTGGTGGAAGGATTGTGTTACGGCAACATTGTTGGTGGCGGAGGAGTGGTAGTGCTCCCATGATCTTTTTAATGGTCTGTTTTCTACCACTTTTTCATAAACTAAAACTTCATTAGTTTTATGGCTGGATTCTACTATCTTTTAGTACTTTAAAAACCCTCTTTATCGATATATAACAGGTCTTTATCCATTTTAAAATGAAGGTGATGCCTGCGTTAATTACAGGAACGATTAACTTTTCGACTCACTAAGGGTAAAATAGTCATATCATTTGATATACGAACAATATTTGATCCGAACTACTTGGGTTACAAAGTAGACTCAACAAACTTTATAACGGTTCAAACTTTGCAAAAATCGGAGTTCGGAAGTGTTTGGGATATGCACGCAAAATTTGACAAATTTTTTATCTTCAATGCGCCTGAGGCGCATCTTATTGGGCCCGGGGCGCATGAAATGGCGCCTAGGCGCTGTAGACACCCTATTCTGGACTATCCAGATTAGTTTACTTACGGTCTTTGATTCCCCGATGATGATTAAGGTCAAGAACATCCCGAGTTTGTTAATGAATTTGAGCTTTGAGCGTCCCGAACCTCATCCAAACCTTGCCGAACCCCTTGTCGAAACCTTTAAACCAGAACCAAATGTCCTCAGCAAAACCTTACTGGTGTACGCTGGTGCTTGACTAGCGTGCGCCGGAAGCACAACCACGTGTCAGTCATCGCCCGTTACTGGCGCACGCCACTCAACAAGGGGCGTACGCCAGTCAATGCCAGTCAAATCAACTTTATTCAGCCAAACGCGCGGGAGTTTTTGTAACCACCCGACGTCAGCCAGCAGCCATTTGATGATTACTTCGTCCAGAGCTGTCCCCCTCCCTCCTACACCACCTTTCAACCCAAGTCCCATGTATTTAATGCATGGGAGGCTCCCTCCTTGCCTTAACCTTCCAAACACCCCTTAAGGCCAACTGATCTTAGTCTCTCTCCCCTCCATAAATACCCCCCTTGCATTCATTTGCAAAGGGTTAACACCATTAATACTCTCCAAGCCTTTTCTTCCTTTCTCTCTAGTTTTTCTTGCGTCTTTCTCTCATCCATTGAAGGAAAAGGCAAGGAATACTAGGTACACACACCACATTGCCATACTCATCCTTCATTCCCCATCACATTGCAAGTTCAAAGCTCAAACACCTCATCAAACTCAATCCAAAGGTATACCACCTTCTGGTCTGTTTTCTATTCTGACCCATGAGGGGGGCTAGCAGGGTCAAGGCTGGTAATCCATACCAGTCCTGGCCCTAATGCTGGTAAGGTTTCAAAGCCGTGTGAGATGATCGGTGGCACACGCCAGTCGTTTAGAGCCGTACGCCAGTCATGGCTGTATGGCAAAACTGGCGTGGGGATCACCGATCGTCCTTCTTTTGTTTTATTTATGTTCTGATCACCCTCCTGCATGCTAAAAAAACCAGTTTACTGCTTTCTGTCTTTTAGGACTGCTTAGCTGTAGTGTTCAATATTTCGTTTATGTTGCTTTGGAATGCCTCTGGGAGCCTTCTAGTCCTGTTCCAGAGCCCAGATGATGCAAAGCCAAGCACTGACCGAGTCGTGTCAACTGGCGCACAGTACCATGTACCTGCGTGCGCCAGTCACACCTTGACCAGTGGCTGGCCCTTGCATGGCAACTAGGCTCCGGCCTCTGTTTCTCCTCCCCTCACTGTTTAAGGGGTTTGCTGTATATTTGGTGGCTTTCAAGCCCTTTATCTGTCTGTAACTATATTATATTGTTGATATAAACTGCGTGGTTTGTCCTGGGTGTGCACTGGTCCATTCCAGAGCCCAGAGGGTTGTTTGCAAGAGCTGTGGGTTTGGGCCTACCGGCGCACGCCAGAACTGGTGTGGCGCACGCAGGTCGTGTCTGTATGCAGTGGCTTGGCCAGTGCATACAGGCTCGTTCCTGTGTGCACCTCATTAAGTCAGTGTGTTCCAGTTTGTCTAAAACACTCACAGGAGCTTGTTCTCAATCTATTATACTTGCTTTAGATCAAACATCAAACATACATCACATTCTTGTACATAAATGCAAACTTGTTTACAGTTTTAATCCCCATTAACTGTTCCCCCGCCCTAACTGGCTAAAAAATGATCAAATGAGAGAGAAAAGTAAACGTTTTACAAAATGCCTGAGTAGAGACCGATCTCCGGATTGGGCGAGAGGGGTGCCATAAAACTAGAGGTGTAAAATGGGTCGGGTCGGCACGGGCACGGCACGTTTGAAGGCGGCACGGCACGGCACGGGCATGGAATAATCCTGGCACGGCACGGGAACGGCACGGTCTTAGTGGGCACGCGGCACGACACGGGCACGGAAGTGAGCGGGAACGACACGGGCACGGCACGGAAGTTGGCCTGGCACGGCACGGCACGGCACGACACGGTCTTAGACGGGCACGGCACGGGCACGACACGGAAGTGGGATGGGGCACGAGTCACGACACGGCACGACACGGTTCTAGCCAGGCACGGCACGGCACGGGGACGCGGCACGGCACGGGCACGGAAGTGAGGGGGAACGACACGGGCACGGCACGAAAGTTAGTCTGGCACGGCACGACACGGTCTTAGACGGGCACGGCACGGGCACGGGCACGATAATCCAATAGTCTGGCACGGCACGGCACGACACGGTCTCAGATTATAGTTTACTTTTATTTCTGTGTATTTTTTGATAATCCAATAATTTATTAATCTTTTCCTTTTATTTAAGTAAAATAAGATTTTAAATTTTTTTATATGATTAAGAAATTTTGAATCAAAATTCAAACATAAAAATAATTGGGAGAGTAAATGAGAGGTGTTGTAAATCGTGACGGAAATAGTTAAAAATAAATTGCCTGATAATCTGATATATGAATAAAAATAAGGGGAATGGTTATTTTCTTCTTCTTTTTTTATATATTTGCACACCTGTTTGTTTATCTCGTGAATTTACCACAATATCTTTCCATTAATTTGTATGTACACACATCAAAAGATAAAGCAAACTTGATTTAACATTGATAAGGTCTAAAATATGAGTGCAAAACAATCCCAGCAAGACCCTTTTTTTTTCATCTTTGTGGGGCAATTTCAGTTGGTAGTAGACTAGTAGTGTTTTATCTAATAAAGATTTTTTAAAAAAAAGAGACAAAGAAAATAAATAAGAAAAAACACTAATTTTAAAAAAATAATTGGTTTAAACAAAAATAATCTCTAAGGACTATGGTCTATGGGGCTCGAACCCTAGTCCTTGGAGACTTGACACACATTTCAAACCACTAAGGCCAACAATCTTTTTGTGTTTATAATTAGAACAAGTAATATATATATTATATAATTCTATTCCATAAAAATGGGCTTCTTGTATGCTAGCCACACGATTGCGACACAAGTATGACGATCCATATCGTTCATTTTGTTGTTCTTGGTGTTTTAATCACTCTTGCAAATTTTCGGGTCTATCGGGTTTTAGAAGCCATTTCATCGGGATGTAGATTTATTAATAGAGAGTTTTTGGGGGAAAAAAAAGGTTAAAAAAAGTACACAACTACAACTAAAATGGGGCAACTACAACTAAAACCGTAAAACGGGGACAAGACTTCAATTCTCATCCCATTGGGTTTGGTCCGTTTGGAATCTTTGGACCCAACTTAAACAGATGGGAAAATAAGGTGGGAAATTGACTCTATGTGAAGTTTTTTGCTCTAGGAAGTTGAAGACACAATCACGATGATCGATATCGTTCATCTTGTTTTTCTTGGTGTTTTAATCATTCTCATTAATTTTTTGGTCTATAGGATTTTGAAAACTCTTTCATCGGGACACGGAATCATTGTTTGAATGGTTTTTTTTACGTTCGAATCAGTCCGATCAAGTATGTAATGATAAATAATTTGCTTGATTGTTGACATGAATGATATAATCCCTCCCACGTAAAGGTAGACGGTTCCGATTTTCAAAAAATAACTCAAACGGCCCTAGAGTGGTCCATTATATGACTTTAATGCCTTTAAAAGCATAGAATGTGATCTGATCATGTGGTTACCGACATCCGATTATCTCTACTTTGGGCCAAAATGATATAATTGATAATACGTTAAATCGTAACGGTTTAGATCGAACATTTGGAAAAATGAGTCTGTAGCTACCTTTCAAATCTATATACTGCACTTACTTGGTTCTAAACAAAAGTATTCTACTATAGTCTAATGTACGTTAGCCACACGATCGCAACATAACTATGACGATCCATACCGTTCATTTTGTTGTTCTTGATGTTTGAATCACTCTCGCAAATTTTTGGGTCTATCGGGTTTTGGAAGCCCTTTCACCGGGACGTAGATTCATTAATAGAAATTTATTTGTTATGTGAGATCAAGTATATAACGACAACCAAATTACTTTATTTTTTGCATGAATGATATAATCACTCCCACATAAAAGGTAGACGGTTCAGATTTTCAACAAACAGCTCGGGTGGCCCTCGAGTGATGCATTATAGGACTCTACGAGAATTTTCGATAAGCTGGTGCATATGGATTATGGTGTCTCGTATGCACATGATCACAAAGATCATATAAAAGGAATGAGATGCTGCCCTAGCAGACATCTCATTCAGTCATTCTCATCTCCGATCTAGATCTCTCTCGAACTCTCTCTGTCTCTCTGACTCTCTCAACGTCTCTCTGTCCTCTCAACTCCGACTCCTCTCAACGTTCGGATTCCACCAGCACGCCTTATTTCTTCGGATTCATACATTCACCGAGACACCGAGTCATTCACTGATTCACCTCTCTCACTCTCTGTCTCAGACTCTCTCTCTCTCCCTCTCCCTCTGTCTCGCTGCTCAAAGATCACGGATTCACGCAGGCTACGCAGCTCACCTCTCTCTCTCTCTCTCTCTCTCTCTCTGTTTTCGACTTTCCGGTGACACAAATCTCGATTCTCAAACGGTGAATCGGCGAGACTGTGTTGTGTGAGACGGTGACCATCAGTCTCTCAACGTCTGTCTCTCCGACTCTCTCATCACCTCAGGTCCTCAACTCACCGACTCACTCACATCAGTCACCGTATCCCTCTGAGCACAGGTACCTATCTCACTTCCCTCTCCAGTCTCCACTTATGTATTGTAATTAGGGTTTGTGAAATTAGGGCTTTGATTTGACCTGGTGTTTGAAATTAGGGCTTTTGTTAATTGTTACTAATTAGGGCTCTTGTTAATTGTTACTAATTTATGAAATCAGGGTTACGAAATTAGGGCTTTTGTTACTAATTTCTGAAATTAGGGTTCTTGAAATTAGGGTTACGAAATTAGGTCTGTGGTTACTAATTTCTTACATTAGGGTTTTGACCAGTCAGGCCAGATCTGATGATTTTGTTACTAATTTCTTCTATTAGTATATTTTTTACAAATTTGTCAAAACTGATTTTGCAGTGATTAATCAGTCTAGTGTGATTAATCACTTCCCATGTGATTAGTCAGTCTAGTGTTGCTGCTGTTGCATATGATTTTGTCAGTCTGCTGTTATATTGTACCCACAGCCACTAGCCCACTAAGTAGGATCTGTGAAGCTATTTACTTGAATATTGCATTTAGGGTTACAAAATTAGGGCTTTCGTGTTTCCCTTTTAATAACCCCTGTTATGGTGCTTTTTTGTAGATGGCTCCTGGAAATGGGGAGGATTGTGACGCCCACTCAAGTTCTTCTCATGAACTACCACAAAACCCTATTGCACCACAGGGTATGGGTTCTGTAGGTGAGGAGGCTGCTTCAAACATTGTTGGTGGTGGAAGTGGAACAGGACCTTTAGGTTCTAGTGCTACTCCTACAGCTGGAAATTCAAGCCTTAGTGGTTCAAAAAGGTCACGACGCTACTCATGGGTATGGAATCATTTCTCTATAGTTGATAACTTCAAGGATAAAAGTGGTATTGACATAGGCCGTAGGGCTGCATGCAATTACTGTGACAGACATTATGTATGCAAAAGTTATAATGGTGTAGGGCCACATGGTAGACATATAAAAACTAAACATGCTGATAAAATTGCTAGTGCATCTAATAGTAATTTTGTTTATTCAAAAGAAAAAATGAGACATGGACTGGCCCTTTATGTAGCTGCAGCAGAACAACCATTTACTTTTGGTGATGATATTAGATTTGAATATTTTGTCCAAAATTATATGAATCCTTCTTTTGCTAAAGTTTCTAGAAATTCAACCCGTAGTGATACGAAGAAAGCTCACGGTGAAGTTAAAAAAGATTTGATTAGTGAACTTGCAACTATTGGTGCAATTGCTTTTACTTCTGATATGTGGTCTGGTATAAATAATCGTGGTTATATTTGTGTGACTGCTCATTATATAGACTCTAAATGGACTTTGCAAAAAAAAATTATCACTTTCCGTTTAGTGGAGTTTCCTCATGATGCCGAACATATTTTTGAAAGTATTATGGGTGTTTTTAGGGATTTTGAAGTTGTTGATAAAGTTTATAGCATTACTTTTGACAACCATACCGCTAATACTGCCACACTTCCAATGTTTACAAGAAATTTGACGACTCCTTATTTTGGTGAATTATTGCATTTGCGATGTGTATGCCATGTCATTAACTTAGTTGTGCAAGATGGTTTGACACATATAGCTCCACAGATTTCAAAAATTAGAAATGCTGTTCTTTTTATTGCTAATTCCCCATCTAGGCAACAAGAATTTGATAAATTGTGCACATCATTATACAATCTTAAACCCAAAAGTATGAACTCTGATGTTCAAAATCGTTGGAATTCAACATACATTATGTTAAAGTCTTGTAGGAAATATAGTGATGCAATATCTGCTTATGTTAATCAGAGGTATCGATCGTATCATGGTAATCCTTTAACTCAAGATGACTGGGAAATTGGTTTTGAGTTCATGAAATTTTTGAAAGTGTTTTATGTTGCTACCTTAGGTTGTTCGGGTGTTCGTTATCCTACTTCTTGTATTGTGCTTCATCATCTTTTCAATATCAGTGTCAATTTTCGTAAACATAGGGAACATCCAAATTTTGCACATGCTTGTATTGATATGGAAGGAAAATTCAGAAAATATTATGAGGAAATGCCACCAATATTTATGTTAGCTGCAGTAATGGACCCTAGGATGAAGTTACAAGGTGTTAACTTGCTCTTAAGAGAGATTGGTAAGAATTTAGGGATTACTACTTTACCTTCGTTTGCTAATGTGTATGATTTATTGGCTACCATGTATGCTAAATATGACTCTAAGTTTCATTCTAATGCTGCTCCTTTAACATCTTCTACAAGTACCAATGATGAATTTTGGGATTTCGTTAATTCAAATTTAGGAATAGGAAGTAGCACGGTAACTTCACGCATTGAACTTGATAAATATTTGGACCTAGAATCTGTTAACGAGAATGAAAGGCGTGATTTGGATGTCTTAGCTTGGTGGAAAAAAAGTGAAGATAAATATCCCGTTCTTTCAATCATGGCACGTGATCTACTAACCCCTCCTGTGTCTACAGTGGCATCCGAATCTGCTTTTAGTGCAGGTAGTAGAGTGTTGGATGAGAGGAGGAGCAGACTAGCTCCAGACATTTTGGATTGTCTCATATGCTTGAAAGATTGGGAGGATGCACGACTTGGAATTAAAAAACGCTCAGCTAAAGATGAATTCAGAGGCTATTTTGCAGATTCTGATATAGACAGTGATTAGGGGGACCTGTTGGCATTTGGTTTGGATCTATTATTCATTTATTCTGCTGGGGTTGTGTCTGTGGCTTATTCATTTCAAGTATTTGTGTTTGTGGCTTATTCATTTCAGTAAGTGGGCTGAAGTGGATGTTGTGGCAACTTATGAAGGCCTTAAATGGCAACATGATGTTGCCCCCACTTCAGTTTTTGGCTATGATGTATTTTCTTAACTAATATCTGAGCCTAAGTTTTGCTGCATGCCTTGTGGTCTGTTTAGCTTCACTTAACTGAAATGGATGTTGCCTGCATGCGTTGTGGTGTGTGTGGCAGTGTGGGGTGTGTGTGTGTCTCCTTTTAGTCTGAAATGAATTAGCCACAGACACAACCCCAGTTTTTGGCAATGCGAAGTGTGATTGTGTTGCAACTTATGAAGGCCTTAATGGCAACTTAACGTTGCCGCATCCATTTCAGTTTACGGCTATGATGATAAAAAAAACACTAAT
Source organism: Rhododendron griersonianum (assembly GCA_018127125.1). Classification (NCBI taxonomy): domain Eukaryota; kingdom Viridiplantae; phylum Streptophyta; class Magnoliopsida; order Ericales; family Ericaceae; genus Rhododendron; species Rhododendron griersonianum. Next base: position 50,699,525 of record CM030790.1, on the reverse strand, counting down.
GTCTGAGCCGTAGTCGTATTGTTATGAACTATGAAGTGGTGTTGCAACTTATGAAGGCCATAATGGCAACTTGACGTTGCACCCATTTCAATTTTCTGCTATGATGATAAAAGGAACTAATATCTGAGCAGATTTCAATTTTCTTATTCATTTTCCTTGTTCATTTGGCTTTCATATACCTGTTTTCTGCTGCTCTTGCTGCTGCTGGTTCTTGGTTCTTGTTTTGTAGGACATTGTAGACGCCAAGGACCAAACCATGTGAAGGCTGAAGCAAATTAATGCCAGGAAAATGTAGAAGGTGGATTTTCTCACTTATTTTTGTATCCATGGCTTTTTTATGATAACCTCAATTAAAGTAAATGGTGCTTACTGTTTATGTGCTGGAAATGGTGCATACAACATACGCAGGCTAAATATTGAGTTTGTTTTTTGTAGTTTATGTGTTAGTAGCTCGTATTTAGCTTGGTGGATACCTCTAACCTGGTTTTATGCCAAACCTGAGGTGTAACGAAGCCAAGCTAAATATTGAGTTTGTTTTTTGTTAGTATAGTTGGTTTTATTTGATTGCATTGCTCAGTCGAGGTGGTGGCATAACCCCTCGCATATTCTATTTGCTGAGTTGAGGTGGCGGCCTAGCCCCTCCAGTCTGTTAGTTTGTTGTTAGTTTGCATTGTTAGTTGTACTACCTAGAAAATGCAAGAAGACTATTGTGGGTTTTCTATGGTTCCGTCTTCTGATTAACGTTCATACTGCCTAACACTATGCATGTTATGCTTTTCCAGATTCATGTGGATACAAAAAAACACTACCATTTGCTGCCTAAAACACTACCATTTGTAGCATAAGACACTTTCATTTGTAGCCTAAAAAGACACTTCAAGCTTCACGGGGGCGGGGCTGGCTGCATTCCACAATAATCTGCCCACCTTTTCTTTGAATGACATTGTGACTATCCACAATCTTGTTTGCTGCCTTTGGTGATAGGCTTGATCGTTTTAGCAATAGGAGTTTACTTACCATGTTTTAGGAGTTCGTCCACAAGTCTTATATGGCTTATTAAACTGATCATCACCTTTGAGAATATGTGCAATTAGTGATATAGCTCTATGTGTGAGGGTACATTAGTGTGATTTATGTACGAACCAAGGCGCGAAAAGGCATTTTAGCTCGTATACGGGTATCTTGCATTTGTTGTTCATACAGGTTAAATAGGACTTGTATTTGCTTACTCCTTTTTCTGCATATCATATTTATGCATGATTAATCAGGTTAGTTTGTAGCCTGACATTCATTATGACTACTATGTTCATTAGTTAAGATGTGGACTTGCTCATAGCCATCTTGAGATTAATTTGAAATAGAAAAGGAAGAAGATAGGGGACAACCCCTTTAGTAGGTATAATCTTTGTCTGTTGATTCAAGTGGATCCAATCATGTGGTTGATGCTCAGGTCTAGGATGAGATTGGCTATGTTGGTGGATCCAATCATGTGAAGAATTGGGGTACTTGAATGATATGGCTGCCTAGTTTAGGATTTCATTTTATGGCAAGGGAGATTACATTAGTGTTTTTCTAATGAGTGTAGACTCTTCAATGTAGTTTGTGTTGGAAAATTATTTTCCAATCTATATTGTCCCCAGCTTCTTCTATTACTCTGTGTGTAGCTAAGTCAAGAGCTGCATTATAATCACAAGCTATGGTTCATCCTTGTATTTGATTTGTGAGCTGTTAGCCTAGTACCATTGATCAATAGGTTATGGTGGTCTATTCTATTTAAGGCATGTTCTGTTCTGTTTTGACTGTTATGGACAGTTTTCTGTTGGGTCCAGATCAGCGTAGAGCCGGTTGTCTGCTACTGTTCTACTGCTGCTTTTGGTTAACCTAGTAGGTTGTTCACTGCTAGAGCAAGTCCAGCAAGAGGGCTGCCAATTCTGTGAGGTGCAGTCCAGCAAGAGGGCTGCCAACTATGCCAATTCTGTTGCTGTTTGTGTGCTACACGGCTGTGAAGTGCTTTTACTGTTGTTTGCTACTGCTAGCTGCTGCTACTGTTGACTGCTATAGTTTGTGGTTGCTGGTAATTGTTGGTGAGGAACTGCTGCATCTGTTATGTTTAAGCTTGCTAGGAGGCTTGTCCCTAGTTGCTACATTTTAAGCCCAAGTGTCACAAGGTTAATCTGTTAGCTGTTAGCTGTCTATTTTGCTGGTGAAAAAACAAAAATGGAATCTGTTTTGTGGCTTGACCATTACCTGCAACAATAAAATGAAAGGAGCTTGACTTAATTACATTCTGCCTAATACTTGCATCAAGTGATAAATACCAAAGTGGAAAATCTAAGACTGCTAGATTTTAATAAGTATTTACTTGCTGAACTTTGCTTTCCTTTGTTAATAGTGTACCAAGGGAAGATGCTACTCGAATTGGTTTGGCTGGTGTTGTGAGGTGTCAAGCTGTTGATATATCTCTGTTGCGACGTGTTAACCAGGCTATTTATCTCCTGACAACCGGTGCCTGTGAGAGTACTTTCAGGAACATCAAAGACCATTGCTGAATGTCTTGCCGACGAGCTTATCAATGCTGCCAAAGGGTCTTTGACTCTTCCAACAGGTAAAAAGAAGTTAATATTTGGAGTAGAGTGAGTCAAAAGTACCTTAAATTGGAAAAAAAACAAGACTCCAGTGGGCGCCAGCCTTTGTTGCTTGTACAAATCGAGTCGTGCCTCATAATTTTAGGCTATTTCTAAGATTTGACTCTTAATACTTGGTGCTCTCTCAGTCAATCAGTTCTGTACTTTCACACAAACTAGTTAGCGTTATATGGTTCACTTTTTTACAAAGTTAATCAATTTTTTTCAGTGCTAAAATTTGATTTTACTTTGGTCTGTTGTTGGTTTGATATTGCTCACATTGACTCACACGCTTATGCATATAACTATCCTTTTGTATGTGCAGTTACGCAATTAAGAAAAAGGATGAGATTGAAAGGGTTGCAAAAGCCAACCGATAAAGTTCGAGAGACAAGGCTTGTTGCCATGGATTTACTGTTATTTTTCTCTTTTGCTAGTTTTCTAGATTGAGTATTGCAACTAACGGTTTGAAGTTATCATTCGGTGGTTTTGTATTTGGATTTTGATAAAGGAGAGATAGCCAGCCCATAAATTGTTCACTTAGGCCATTTACCATCTCAATCCCCCGCATAGGCTACTCTAGAAAAGTACAGTGTTGTTGCTTGACTCAGATTTCAGACTCTGTTTGTTTGCAAGATTAGAGCGACTATATTTTATATATACTTGATTGAAACATTGCTGTCACGATTGAATATATAACAGAACAAAAAGATGTGATGCTCTTGAAAACTAGGGTGCTTTCCTGATTTCCCTTGCACATATACCTCGGTACCTCCTAGTGTCTTGATGTGTAGAATGCGATGTGCGGTGTGGTTGAATCATCTTTCAAAGAATATTCACATGCTTTTGCCTGGAAGGGTTTGCATTCATTCCCGCTGTTGCTTGCTTTGTACGTTGTGTTCCTGGACAATGTGGAATTAACCAAACGGGCACCGCGACTTATCGCTGAGCAGAGATTTTCTTTATCTGTGTTACGGTTCCTTTTGTGCTCTATCTCAAGTAATTCCAACACCTAGGCCAACCATGTTCGTAATCGCTCTAACTTCATATCGTTGTCTGATTGTGTAGACTCTAGAACAAGTGGCAAATTACTGTAGAATGCTAGGAAAAATGCAATCAATTAAGTGCTTTGGATTCACTGGCGGCTGTACATGGACCATTCCATGGTCACATGAACACCCTAAATATTTTTTTCCATTAGAATATATGTAAAAATTATGGACTAGTCTTGTTTTGAACACCCAACTCAAATATCAATGAACACCAAATTCTAAGAATTTTGAACATCTAACCCAAAAACAATTGAACACTCAACAACTCATTGAACACTCAATCACAATTCGATTACAGCCTATCAATCCGGACAATTCATTCTTGAACACCTAACACATTATCTCAAACAAAGCTCACAATCCTAATGGAAAAAATTACAATCCGATTACAGCCTATCAATCTAGACGATTAAGGGCCGGCACAGCACGACCCGACCCGACAAAAAAGGCACGGCACGATCCGACAAAAAAGCACGACACGACACAACCCGACAAGCACGGCACGACACGACCAGACAAGAAAAGGCACGGCACGACACAATCCGACAAAAAGGCACGACCCGACCCGACTAAAAAAGGCACGGCACGACGCGGCACGATTAATTAATCGGGCACGGCACGACACGACACGATTTTAAAAAGGCACGGCCCGACACGGCCCGACAAAGCAAAATGGCCCACCACGGCACGGGCACGGGCACGGTATGGCACGGCACGCTATGGAACGATGAAGTAAACAGGCACGGTACGGCACGACACGAAGCACGGTTGGCACGGAAAAAAATGGCACGACACGGCACGACAGGCACGTTTGACACCTCTACATAAAACCCTTCCTCTCTCGTAACCTGGCTCCCGAACCTCAGATATCGAAGGTGACAACGGTCCAGTCTACAAGCCTTTTTCAAACTCAAACAACGTAACCAAACGTTTTCAAAACCCGATTTCTTGGGTACTTTCCGCAAAACCCGAGTGGCGACTCTGAACTGCGAAGCGTTTCGCCGCGCTTTCCGCGAGAAGGGCGCACCCGTTTTACACGAAAATGTGAAATTTTTAGGGCGTGTGCCCACAGGCGCGGCGCCCATAAACTCCATATTTTGTCAATCTTTCCAGCCTTGTTACGGACACTCTCGAACTCTGATTTTTGAAAGGTTTGAACCGTTAGAAAGTTTGTTAAGTCTATTTTCTAACCCAAGTATTTATAGTAACCCCCAAAAAATAAAATCGTTCCAAGAGTTCTAGATATGCCAAGCAATCGCCAATCGAAACTACCTGACCAATCAACTCTTTACTATATATCCTTTATAGATTTCCCCAAGTCAATCACTTGGGATGTCCATTCAAGAGAAGATGTTGGAGGCCCCCTTCCACGATCAAGATTCACATGGGAACCAATCCACACCGCTCTTGCCCACGTACAATCAAAAAGCAAATGTTCAATCCATTCTGAAGCTCCATTACAAACTAGGCACAAAGCCGACCGCCCACAACCTCTTCTAAAAAGATTTTCTTTTGTTGCCAGGATGTTTTTACACACTTTCGATCCTATAGCACATGAATTGCATGCATGTAGTCCATCAATTTGCACATTTGGGTTGTGGATTCCACTATCTCATGCTTGGTTCAGGCCATCCCTTAGTGACCAAAGTTCGGCTGCAATCATATTTATGTTTCTTGTTTATACGTTATACTCCCTCCGTCTCTTATTTCGAGTCCAGTATTCCATTTTGGATTGACCCTTAATAAGTGTCCATTTTGTAAAGTTAGTGGGTAAAAGTTGGTGCATTGTCTATTTTGTCCCTAAAAGTAGATTCCATTTTGAAAAGTTAGTAACTAAAAGTTTAATGATGATGGTTAAGTAGGGAAAGTGGAGGAAAAATTTGATGTGAAAGATATAATGATGATGTCTTTTTAATAAGTTGGAGTTACGAAACAGGACACTTAAAAGGAGACGGAGGGAGTAGCTTTTAATTTATGTATATCAGTATTGCTAACTTGTGGGGTTGTTTCTTGGGATGAAAAGAACAAGAAGTTAGATACGTTTCTTAATAGTTTAAGGTATTTTAGGATGTTTTGAGATCAATACAGTAGGCCACAATTATCGCAGAGTGGAAGTGTGGTGGTAGAGGTGGTGAAGTGATGGTGGTGTAGGTGGTCAAGTGATCATGGTGGTGAAAGGATTGTGTTACGGCGACATTGTTGGTGGCGGAGGGGTGGTAGTGCTACCATAAACTTTTTAGTGGTCTGCTTTTTACCCATTTTTTATAAACTAAACTTTATTATTTTTTTTGGTTGGAGTTCTCTATCTTTTAGAACTTTAAAAGCCCTCTTTATCGATGTATAATAGTCTTCATCCATTTTAAAATGAAGGTGATGCCAACATTTTATAGGAATGATTTACTTTTCGACTCACTAAGGGTAAAATAGTCATATCTTTTGATATACAAACAATATTGGATCCAAACTACTTGGGTTAGAAAGTAGACTCAACAAGCTTTTAACGGTTCAAATCTTACAAAAATCGGAATTCGGAAGTGCTCGGGAGAAGCCCGCAAAATTTGACAAATTATGGATCTTTGATGCGCCTGAGGCGCATCTTATTGCGCCCGGGGCGCACGAAATGGCGCCTAGGCGCCCTCAAACTCCACAATTTGTCAAACTTTCCAATCTTGTTCTGAACACTCCCGAACTCCGATTTTCGCAAGGTTTGAACCGTTAAAAAACTTGTTGATTCAATTTTCTAACCCAAATAGTTTTTATCCAAAGTTATTTGTGCATAAAAAGATGAGATGTGACTATTTTACCCTTAGTGAGTCAAAAAATAAATCACTTTGTAAAATGCTCGTATCTCCTTTATTTTAAACCAGACCGAAACTTATTTTATAGTGATAAAGAGGGTTTCGACGTATTAAAAGATGATTGTATCAAACCATAAAATAATAAATTTTAGTTATAAAAAGTTGTTCGAAAGTAGACTAATTCGAAGATTGCCGGAGCCACTGAACTGAGGCTAAAACACATTTTCACACCCCTTCCACTTATTCTAAGTTTCATTCAACACACTCATTCTAGCTCTAAGGTACTCTTTTATTTCTTAAGAGTTCTAGAGAATTCATAAGGCTTTCCACAATTCATCAAAAGCACATAAAAACTGCTTAATCATCAAGATAATCCTAAGATGTACGCTTGAGAGGGATTATACATTTAAAAACCCAAATTTTGGTGTCCATACCGCCACTGTTTTGCGGGAGGGACTCTTGGGAAAATGTTTTTGGAGTTCTATAAATAATAGAGGACCATCCACATCGGTTTTAATGTACTTTAAGTTATCTCTTCTCCGTCTCCTTTATTTTATACGGGCAATTCAATTCATACTTGGCATCCATGTTTTCCACTGATAGTGTAATATAGAAGAGTCTCTGATACATATAACAAAAATGGAGAAATGGTTCTAAACGTATTCTGTGGCCTTGATGAAGTTCCAGTGGTATTACTTTGTTATGTATCTTGATATTTTGTGACATTAATCACATGCAATTGGATATGAAACACATACACAAATAACGTTTCAAGGAAATATTGAGTATGAGTAGGCCCGGAGGGTTTACGAAATAGGAAGTGCTGATTTATTAGAGCAAACAAGTTTGAAGCTCACTGTGTCAAGGCCCCGGACTACCAAAAAGTAGGAGCCTGCCATTCCACAGCTTGCTTCAAGCGCCGAGAGCGACAAGGAGGAAAGGGGGTTGTTGCTGGGATTGTGGGTTGAGTAAGATACTCACCTAATCACATTCGCGACTCGCCAAATCCCGAGAGAAACCCACGGTCTCTCGGCTGCTGATTTGTCCGTGTTAATGTAATTGTGATGTGCATCTAGCTAGTTGTATCAATTTGGTATCAGCCAAGACTTTGTAGCCAAAATAACATGTTGTTCCAACGTAGCTGAAGTAGACCGTCACATGTTAGGAATTGAACTCCTTGTTCAACTCACAACGCCCTACGGATCTTGAAAACTAGGATCACATATATCGCAAGCAAACAGAAATAGTGCGTAACGAACAAAAAAAGAAAGAACACAAGATATACGTGGAAAAACTCAACGCGAGGAAAAACCACGAGAGCCACACCAGTCCACTATCAAATCGAATCAAGAGTACCTATTTTCTCTCGCCTCTCTAATAGGGACAATAAACCAAGAGATAATGGTCTTGTTCGTTTAACATATTTACTTTGTTTTAACTTTATTTTGCAATCATTACCTAATATCTTTCTCCAATCATTATCATATTTCTTCAATTATTAATTTAATTTATCTCTCTATCTCTCTCCACTCATCACTCCTTTCTCCAATCATTATCCTATTTCTCTCTCCACCCACTACCAAAACTAAAATACCTAAATGTGCTAAACGAACACGGCCAATATTCTTCACAAAACTTCCGTTCAAGAGCCATGTTGTACGGCCTTCTGTTAGCAACTTGACACCTCACCTAATAGGGACAAAGACGGAGGGAGTATAAACCATGGTAATTGATTTTCACACTCCTCTTTTCCATAACCATACTCCGGTTTTGTCCTCCTCGTGAAACTTCCGTTCAAGCCATGCTGTACGGCCATCCATTAGCAACTTGACACCTCACCTAATAGGTCCAAACATGTGAGAAAAAGCCCAAACTTGCTTTCATCAAGATCAAAACCAGGACATTCCCCCGCATAAAGCATTGATGGGGCTTGTATTCTTGCAATTATTTACCCCGACAAAAATATTCGCGCGTATCCGTTCATCTACCTTTGAGAAACCATCAAGATTCGCACATGTGACAGGCCAAGCTTCTTCTTTTTTATCGATAGAAGAGATCATTTACATTATATATGAAGTACAAAGTAAAAACTCGGGATCCTATATCAATTGTGAGAGTCCATGAGATAAGTCAAATAACAAAGTCCACAACTCAAGCAATACAAGAGATAAACCCATTATAGGGTTGAAACAAAAAAAGAAAGGAAAAGCCTTCTAAGGGAAGAATACTCACACGCAGTTGGGGATTCGAACCCCTAACCTTCTAATGAGATGCAAGAGTAACTAATTGAACTAGCCCCAGTTGGTTACAATAGTCGACTTGCTCAGGCCAATCATGCATAAATAAACCCACTTTCCAACACTCCCTTCATCTCTTGCAAAACCCAACATGGCTGAAACTGCAACTCCTTCCAATCTTGAAGAAATGATCTTGACACTGCCCAAGAGTGTTCAAGAAATGTCCATAAAAGGAGACGAACCCCCACAGCCATTTATCGTTAGGGACGATGACCCTTTTGGTCCCGTAGACACTTCCCCTCCGTTAGCTTCAATCCCCACCATTGATATCAGTCTATTTTCACCATTACCATCTTCACTGGAATCATCCATACAAGAAACAGAAAAGGAATTGGACAATTTCAGATCAGTTCTATCCTCGTGGGGTTGCTTTCAGGTTTCAAATTGCCAATAACTTCGTTAAAATTTCACGAGAGTAAATGATCACATGGCACTGGATCATTTGTCGATTGGATTTTTTCCCTTATCAAATTGCTTTGATTTGGGTGATGGTTTTTGTTGGTTGTTTTGCAGAATGAATATTGGGCCAATAAATCAAACAACAGTTAAACAACAAGAACACACAAGATTTTTATGCTACTCCACGGCAGTCTCATCCATTCTCATTAATAAATCTCAATGAGTACAAATATTCACTTACATCAAACACATCATTGTGGATATTAATGAATTATCCATAATAAATGAATTACAAAATATCTGATGGAGGCACGGATATCTCGCTTTCTTTAAGGAGATTCAAGCCTTCTCTGGTTGAATCTTGAACCACTACTGATGTCACAGAACTCCTCATATGGCATGTCTCCTCCAGGATACACAGCCTGACTATTAAGTCGTGTTGGCTCGGACCACCATGCATAAGTAGGTTAGAACCCAAAGCTCTGCCACAAAAAAGCCCTTACATTTTGCTAGGTAATCTCTCTGTAAGAATAATATTGATGATTCAAAAATGGAGCAATATAGGATAACATTGATCACACTACACTGCCTCAGGCTCTCAGCCACAGGCTTATGCTTCAGCCCCTCAAACGCCTGCATGCATCAATATATAACACCAACATTTTCTAACTTTGTAGTAAATAGTAAGAGTAATTTTGAATATTAAAATACTTAAAACACCAACATTTTTTTTTACTGGGTATCAGGTAATAGGGCATGGAATATCAATGCAGTTTCTTGACAAGGCAAGGGAAGTCACCAAAAAGTTCTTTGAGCTTCCATTCGAGGAAAAGCGAAGATACGGCAAAGCAGCAGATGCAATCCAAGGGTACGGGCTTGACTCTCTAGTCTCAGAAAAACAAGTTCTTGTTAGATTGTAGTGGCTAACATGTAATGAGACATGTCTCAGTAGATTAGTTTGTCTTAGCTAGGGTGCTATTTGTTAGATTCTTTGTACAAAAGGGTACTTTAGTCATTTGTATTGTAGGGATGTATATATTCCCCTTTTCTCTGTTAATGAAATCAGATGAGAGATTTCTCACGCTCAATTCTTTCTCTCTCCAAATTCGTTCATGGTATCAAAGCATCACGATCTAGGGCACCGGATCTTTTTCCCACCTGGACTCTCGCCGACTACCGGCGACCTCCGGCGAACTTCGGCGAACCCAGGTTGTTCTCGTTTGAGGTCTTTCTACCTCCGGTTGGACTCGTTTTGAGTGTTTTCTGGTGCCGATTGGGTATTTTTTCTGCTGCCTATTGCTTCCAAGATCTGGTATGTGCTCGTTCTTTATGTTTGTTGCTGTTGATCATCTCTGTAAGCTTCCGCTACCGCCTCTTTGCTTCTGAAAGTGACTGGGCCTGGTTATCCGAGGTTCCTTTTTCATGTGTTTCGAAGCCTGTGGTTAGTTTACTCGTAACCCACTATTTAGGGGGCGTTTGCTGCACTTGAACAGTGATTTGTGTTTGTATTGTTCAGTTGTGCAACTTCTTTTTTTTCGGCAGTCCACTGTTTTTGAGCCTTCAATATGTCAGAGGAGAATCCATTTTCAAATGAAGGAACTGGTAAGTCTAGTTCAAACAGTGGAATGGGTTATAGTCCTTTTCTTGACAACACTCCAATGGATATCTGCCGCGTCAAGTTAGATGGTTCCAATTATCTACTTTGGTCGCGTGCGTTTACACTGGCTATCACCACTAAGGGTCTCCTACACTACCTTACTGAGAATGTGGTGAAACCCACGGAGGGACCAGATCTCACAAAATGGACCAATCATAATGCCTTGGTCTTGACATGGCTGTTTAATTCGATGTCTTCTACTATTCAGAATAGCTTTATGTATCTTGATACGCCAAAGCAGGTTTGGGATGCCGTGGCAGAGACTTATTCTCAAAAAGGGAATGACGCCCAAATTTTTGAGTTGAGGAAGAAACTCAAGGCCGTTGTGCAAAACAATCGACCAGTTGCTGACTATTATGCAGAGATAATGGGGCTCTGGCAGCACTTGATTTTTATCAAAGTTATCGGCCTGTTTATGCTACTGATGCTGTTGCTTTCCAACAAATGGTTGGGAAAGATCGTGTTTATGACTTTATGGCAGGTCTTGATGTGGATTATGATCAGCACCGTGGGCATGTGTTGAGTCGTACCCCTCTTCCCTCTCTTGGCGAGGCTTATGCAAGTATTCAGCAAGAGGAGACTCGCAGAAATTCTATGGCTCCTCCCTTGATGGCATCCACTCCAGATCACTCAGCCTTGGTATCTATTCCCTTTCCACGGGATGGTAAAACAGGACAGAGCCAGTTGAAGGCCAAAGGTGTTTCGGTTGATCGAGCCTCACTCCATTGTGACTATTGTGATAAAAATGGTCATACCAAGGAATATTGTTGGAAGTTACATGGTAAACCTAACTCACGGGGACACCGAGGTGGTCGTAGTGGTGGTTCTGTGCGCTCTTATGCCAATGCCACAGAGTCTGCTGGTGACTCTATATCTAATACTGGTGATTCTTTTTCTCCCGAAGAGATGCAAGTTCTCAGGCGGCTAATGAGTAACCAAGGTCCTCCATCCTCTATGGCTTCTAATTCCACTACTTCCTCCCACTCTGCCAACTCAGGTATACAAGCTCATATTTCTCCAGCTTCTATCTCTATTCCTTGGATAATCGATTCTGGTGCCACGGACCATATGACAGGTTGCTCATCCTTTTTTGATTCCTACTCTACTTGCTTCGGTAAGGACAAAGTACGAGTAGCTGATGGATCCCTATCTGCTATTTCAGGGAAAGGTTCCATTCGCTGCTCACCTACCTTACCTCTTTCTTCCGTTCTCCATGTTCCAAATTTTACTACTAATCTTATATCTGTTAGTAGTCTCACACAATCTTTGAATTGTTCGGTAACATTTTTTCCCACTCATTGTGTCTTTCAGGAACTGGAAACAGGAAAGACGATTGGTACCGGTAGAGCTCAGGATGGCCTGTATTTTTTGGAGTCTGTGCCTTGTCCTTCTTTTACACCCTTATCATTGGGTCATGCCCTTGAGGCGGATACGGGTTCAGCTCTTCCTCTATTGCATCAGTGGCACCGTAGACTTGGCCACCCTTCTTTTGGTATTTTAGAGAAACTTTTCCCTACTTTAACTAAACGATGTTCTAGAAGTAGGTTCTTTTGTGAAGCTTGTGAACTTGCAAAACATAGACGTTCCTTTTATGCTCCTGTTCATCAGAGAAGTGCTTCTCCTTTTATGGTTGTCCACACTGATGTCTGGGGTCCTTCTCCCATTACCTCTAATTCTGGTTATCGCTATTTTGTTACCTTTATTGATTGTCATTCTCGTATAACTTGGGTGTATCTACTTCGAGCAAAAAGTGAAGTTTTCTCATGCTTCCAGTCATTTCATAAGATGATGCACACACAATTTGATACCAACATCAAGATACTTCGTTGTGACAATGGGACTTAATATATGAACGGTCCCTTCAAGTCATAACTTGATGGCCATGGCATTCTTTTCCAAACCACTTGTGTAGATACGCCGCAACAAAATGGAGTTGCGGAAAGGAAGAACCGGCATCTGGCTAAGGTGGCTAGCTCTCTTATGTTTACTATGAATGTTCCTAAACATTTTTGGGGCGAGGCCATCCTTACAGCCTCTTATCTTATTAATCGAATGCCATCCAGTGTTCTTCAATTCCGGACTCCCTTGGATTTCCTTCCTGGTAACTTTCGGGTCTCTACTCTTCCTCCTAAGATTTTTGGTTTTGTTTGTTATGTGCATGCTCCTCACCACCCCGGTGGAAAGTTAGATCCTAAAGCTCGTAAATGCGTTTTTCTTGGCTACTCTCCCACTCAAAAGGGGTATCATTGCTATGACCCTCTTTCTCGAAAGAAATTTGTTTCAATGGATGTCACCTTTTGGGAACACCAACCCTTCTACCCTCTCTCGTCCTCATCTCTTCAGGGGGAGAGTTCTAGAGGGGAAGAGATGTTGACATCTTGTGGTTTTGATTTGTGGTCATTTCCCCAAACTGTTGGTGAGGGGGAGAATGTTGGTACAGCGGAGAAAAATGGAGAGGGGGAGGAGGCTTCTCCTAGCCTTAGAAATCCTGAAGGGGAGAGAGAGGAACCTGAATCTAGAGAAATAATAATGCAAGATGCAAGAGAAAGATTGGACAGACCTGAGTTAAAAACTTTCACTCGCAAGAAAAAGGGCCAACTTGGTGCATTACCACAGTACCAATCATCATCACCAGTCCCAGTTCCTGGCGCTTCAGCTGAGTCTTCTGGTAAATCTCCTTCCTCTATATCCCTTCCTTTTGATGATCTTGATGTGCCTATTGCTCATAGAAAGCCAATTCGTACACATAAAGTGCCGGCTCGATTATGTACCCAACATTCCATTTCGCAATTTGTTTCATATTCTCGTCTGTCTCCTTCGTACTCTACCTTTCTTTCTTCTCTTTCTTCTATACCTATTCCACAGGGTTGGAAGGAAGCTTTTGCAATTCCTAAGTGGAATGAAGCTATGGTAGAGGAGATGAAGGCCTTGAAGAAAAATGGCACTGGGAGTTAGTGTCTCTTCCTCGGGGAAAGAATGCAGTGGGATGTAAATGGGTGTTCACGGTTAAGCATAAAGCTGATGGCACTGTTGAGAGGTACAAGGCAAGATTGGTTGCCAAAGGCTATACTCAGACATATGGCATTGACTATGAAGAAACCTTTGCTCCAGTGGCCAAGATGAACTCTATTTGCACCTTGTTGTCCTGTGCTGCTACTCTAAACTGGCCACTTCAACAGTTTGATGTGAAGAATGCTTTTCTTCATGGTGATTTGGAAGAAGAGGTGTATATGGATATACCACCTGGTTTTTCTTCCTCTACCACTGAGAGCAAGGTGTGTAGGTTGAAGAAGGCTCTCTATGGCTTGAAACAATCACCAAGAGCATGGTTTGACAGATTTCTCAAGGCCATGTTGAAACTTGGATACACGCAGAGTCATGCTGATCATACTATGTTCACCAAGAGGAGTGATGGTAAGATTGCCATCCTTATAGTTTATGTGGATGACATAATTATGACAGTGATGATGTGAATGAGCTTCAGATGCTTAAAGTTCTTCTTGCCAAGGAATTTGAAATTAAGGAGCTGGGGGCGATGCAATACTTTCTTGGCATGGAGGTGGCTAGATCCGAGAAAGGGATCTTCATTTCCCAAAGGAAATATATTCTTGACCTCTTGGAGGAGACAGGGATGTTGGGGTGCAAGCCTGATGACTCTCCTATTGAGGTCAATCATCATCTTGGTAGCGTGGGAGAGCATGCGGATAAGGAAAGATATCAGAGACTTGTGGGTCGTTTGATATACTTATCCCACACACGTCCAGATATTTCTTATGCGGTGGGAGTTGTCAGTCAATTTATGCATGACCCTCGTTCTTCTCACCTTGATGCTGTTTATCGTATCTTGAGGTACCTAAAATCCTCTCCGGGCAAAGGTATTTTGTTTTCAAACCATGGTCATTTGAGGTTGGAATCCTTCACTGATGCAGACTGGGCAGGATCTATTGATGATAGACGTTCGACCTCGGGCTATTGCACTGTCCCTGGTGGGAATGTAGTTACGTGGAGAAGCAAAAAGCAATCTGTGGTAGCGAGGTCAAGTGCAGAAGCTGAGTACAGAGCCATGGCACATGGTGATTGTGAGCTTTTATGGCTTCAAACTTTTTGCATGATTTGGGAATTGTTGATCACAGTCCTATGAAGCTGTACTGTGATAACAAGGCTGCTATCAATATCGCTCATAACCCTGTTCAACATGATCGGACAAAGCATATAGAGATTGATAGACACTTTATCAAAGAGAAGCTGAGCAGTGGTGTAATATGCATGCCTTATGTGAAATCCGAGGACCAATTAGCTGATGTGTTTACTAAAGGTCTTAGTAGTAAGGTATTTCATCGTATCCTCTCCAAGTTGGGCATGATCAATATCTATGCACCAACTTGAGGGGGAGTGTTAGATTGTAGTGGCTAACATGTAATGAGACATGTCTCAGTAGATTAGTTTGTCTTAGCTAGGGTGCTATTTGTTAGATTCTTTGTACAAAAGGGTACTTTAGTCATTTGTATTGTAGGGATGTATATATTCCCCTTTTCTCTGTTAATGAAATCAGATGAGAGATTTCTCACGCTCAATTCTTTCTCTCTCCAAATTCGTTCAGTTCTTGACTGGTGTGATCGTCTCTCTGTGTTGATATACCCAGAAGATCAAAGAAATCTCAAATTGTGGCCAGAAAAGCCGCAAGACTTTAGGTGATTCTTTCTTATGTTTGACTCATACATTTTCTACTGTTATTTTCCCTCTCCATAGGTTTGAAGATCCAAACACAGCACCAATAAACTCTTACATCTGGATCTTGGCTATGACAAGGGGAAATACATTCAGGTTTTATGTAATTGCCCAAGGCAAAAATAATAATAATAACAGCATTAACAGTTTCTTATACTTGACAAACCCAATCTTATACTTGACAAACCCAAGATCTAGATATAGCAAACCCCAAGTACTAAGTGCTTATCCTCCATGAAGTCGCATGTTTGAATCCCACGGAAGCAAAACATTCCAAACCTTGGAGCCACTGGAGGGTTTCCCCGGTGGTTAACTTTCAGGATCTTAGAATTAATTGAGGTGCGCACAAACTGGCCCGGCCATCCAGTTATCCAAAAAAAGATCTAGATATAGCAACCTTAAAAATTCAATGCAAACGTGATGTGCAGAATTTGCTACTTTCTGTATCACAAACTGACATAAATCGCATTGATAGACTTCACCCACACTTCTCAGATATCTGCAGACCTAATATATTATATACAAAGCCAATACTCAAATGAATGCAACGAACAAAATATACACTTGTTTTCATATTTGGCCATGAGCTACGATTCTCGTTATTGCAGGGAGACAATTGATGAATACGCCACGAACATCGATTCTGTAATTGGTAATTTATTCAAGGCCATGGCAAAATCACTGAAATTGGCAGAGAACAGCTTCTCGAAACAATTTGGAGAAAGACCAATTATGCAGGGGAGATTCGTCCTCTACCCAACTTGTACCAGACCAGACCAAGTGTTCGGGGTCAAACCCCATTCAGACGGATCAGGGGTCACTGTTCTACTGCAAGACAAAGAAGTACAGGGCCTTCAAGTTTTGAAAGAGGACCAGTGGCTTAAAGTTCCCATAATTCCTCATGCCCTATTTGTCAATCTTGGTGATCAAATGCAGGTACATTCTTTTGTCTAATTTGCACACAAGCATCACGGGAATGTGGTTTGAAGCCAATACATCACAAGAATGAAACCCGAGACAATTTTTGCCGAAGCAATTTACCCAAGCATAGCAGATACCTAAGGCGCTTTTAAGCTCATCACTAATCTCAGTCTTTCATCTAGTAATCCTTTAGAGAACAGCAGAACAGTAAATCATCTCCTGTATTCTGGTGTGTGGGCATACAAAGCGGAAAATGAACACCACATGGCCGTATAGTACACATTATATGAACACGTGTTTTTGACCAACCATAAAACATAGATGTATATATAACCACAACAACATTACATCCGCGGTAAAACTGCCCTTGCCATAGCATGAGCAGCGTTCACCGACAGTCTAGGGACCTTAATAACACTTACAATACTTAAAGAAGCACATAAAGAAATAAAATCAGCAAGGGCAGTCCTAATACAAAAGGGAGCACTCGCTAGATCATTAAGCCCTTGCAAAAAAAACTACACAATCTGTCTTAATACAAATTCTCTCTAGTTTCTCCTTGATAACACATTGGAGCACCAGCAATCCCGCCCGAACCTCCATCGCAGCAGCTGATGAAGCATGGCACGCGCTAACTTGATGAACAGACTCCCCATCAGTTGATTCTAACACCCAAGCCGCAGCTCCACAACCTGACTCAGAGATCCAAGCTCCATCAATGACAAAAGAAACCAAATCTCCACCTGCAATTTCCATGTCTTCTTTCCTGTAACAAAAGGAAATATCTTGCTGCCCTCCTTCAACCTTATCATTATCCCCCCCACAGGACGGAAACCGCTTTACTCATTGGTAGAATTGGCCTTTTATGTGTATCCAGATATTGAGTAATGGAGCATTCAAGAGCCCAATCCACAGGGTAGTGACTAACCGGGAGAGGGAGAAGATGTCTGTCGTTATGTTCAAGAAGCCAGAACCAGAGAAGGAGATCGAACCTGTTGATCAATTGGTGGATGAGAAAAGACCAAGATTATACAAGAAAGTGAAGAATTATTCTACTCTTCACTATGAATGCTTTCAGAAAGGGCTAGTACCACTTGATACTTTGAAAAATTAATTTTTCTCATGTAAAAAGAGCATATGACTTTGGAAAGTCAGATTGAACAAAATAAGAAGATTGGCGTAGTGTGATTCCTGTAGCTGAGAAGAATGAGAAAAATGATTCTTGAAGCTGACTGGACTACTAGGCCTTGTGTGATTTAGTTTGGTTGTTTGGTTTGGTTTGGTTTGTTGTACTCATCTTTTTCGTGTTGCCACTTAATAAAAAGTATGGCCTTTATTTGATCATATTCACTGACTTTATTCTAATTCATGTAACAATTTTATTCATCCGAAGACATATAAATCAAATATTAGACGAAATCTTCTTGCTAGAAATAGAAGCCACTGTCCGTCCCTTACAATTGCATAAAGGGGGGGAGGGGGAGATCAAATATTAGACGAAATCTTCTTGCTAGAAATAGAAGCCACTGTCCGTCCCTTACAATTGCATAAAAGGGGGGGGGGGGGGAATCATAGAAAGTTGGCACTTCATATTTTGATAGCCACACTTCAATATTTGTTTTAGTGATCATACCATGAGCATTTTGAACACTAAATTAATTGTGAGAATTCACGAGACAATCAAGCCGAACAACTCAACTAATACAAGAAATAAACCCATTATAGAGTAGAAACAATGAAAGAAAAGAAAGGCTCTCTAAAGAAAAAACGCTCACTAGCAAGTGTAGTGACTAACCGGGAGAGGGAGAAGATCTCTGTCGTAATATTCAAGAGGCCGGAACCAGAGAAAGAGATCGAACCTGTTGATGTGGATGAGAAAAGACCAAGAAGAAAGTGAAGAATTATGCTGCTATTAACTATTAACTACGAATGCTTTCAGAAAGGGCTGGTAGCACTTCTTCTTTTTTTTACGAGAATTAAACTCGATTTATATATAAAAAACAGTGAGCGGAAACTACCGGTCCAAAAGTACAGAAAACAACAAACAAAACAAAATAGATCAAAGAAAATTAAAACAACAAAACAAAAAATAAAAAGCCGCATGGAACCAAACGTTGAAGCCGGACCCATCAAACACACTCGTGAAGGTGGGTGGAGAGACCAAGGGGAGAGGCAAGGTACGGAAAGTATGATGACCCGAATTTTTACATTGCCTCAAAATAAGTACATCTCCAATAATTACAAATTCTCAAGATAAATATACATGGTGGGCCTAAAAACCTCCAAAAATGATACGGATTTTCCAAGCAATCTCTAAAACTAAGTCTTTCAATACTCCAACTCGGGTCCCCACTAACTTTATCTGCACCTGAAAAATATAAAACGCCCAGGTAGTATATGCAATACGAGGACAAGAAACATGGCTATCAATAAGAATATGCTCAATAAACGAGGATAACAAATCAAGTAAAATCATTCTGAACGTTTTCATTTGTAGCCTCATACCCGGCTCATCTCGGTAACATGCCAAGCACCACCCAGGTCAAAACTCTGTATTGGGCACATGGGCCCCATAAACATTCTGGACTCCCCGTGGGGCAGTCCATCGTACATCTTTCATATATAACTCTGTGACCCGGTAGGCTTTTACATGTACCAATCTGTTCCATGGCTTTCAGCCAAATACTTTTTGTGTCACGATACAAGAAGTGACAATAACTGAATCAATAAGCTTAGACATCAAATGAATACAAATATGAGAGAATCAAAGAACACTCTTTGCAAAGAGATTTAGCTAGGAATGTATTGCACACTACCCGGTACCTCATATTACGATCGTTGTCGTAGCCCGTGGGATATTTGGACCCAACCTCTAATAACCTCGCAAAGATTATGCTAATCATGAGACTTCAAATCACCTTTGGTCTAAGAACTCCAGCTCATATTTCCTTTTATGTGTTTTTGGTTTCTTCCTTTTGAAGCATATCCTCTCATGAAATGGGAGGGCACCCATTTATACTACAAAGAGGCTTGTATCTCATGATATCTCAACTCTCGGTTCTCTCTTTCCAAGGTAAATTCTACAGTACTTGGCAGTAGTAAGGCTCCTCTCATGGACCCATGCAATACTAATACAAGCTCTAGAAATTAGAAGAAAACAAAAACCCAAATTGGTGAGATAAGTCCACCACCGAATGCCTCTTTCATTCTAATTTTTTTCCTATATTGTCTAAATATTCAACTCAAGTAAAATTACCATTTAAGGAAAATACGGGATGTTACAGAAAGAGCAATTCTCGAGATGACCTGCCGCACTAACTTGAGCTCGTGCCGCCGTAAACTGAAGGGCTGAACCCGCCGCCGACGCTGCCTCTTGATACTACAAAAATTTAATTTTTTTTATGTAAAGAAATCATATGACTTTGGGAAGTATGATCGAAAAAAATGAGAAAATTTAATTTAATTTTTTGTACCACGTGGTTGGAGTAAGGGTTAGCAGGTCAGTTGGTGTGGGGCGTTACAATTGCAGTCTTTATTAAAAAAAACAATTTGCATTTGTTATTTTGTGTCAATTTTTTTGTGGATTATTTATTCATCTTCACCGGAAGAATCTAAAGATTTTATAACCAAACTAATTCTTTCTTGAATAAAAACAATAACAATAATCTAAAAGTCTGTCTGTTTTTTTATTAATTTTGTATTTAGTTAACTTTTCTAAGATTTTGATGGTGAGTTTTTACCTTTTACAACCCCACAATGTGAGTCTCTTCTTGTTACTCAATCACCTAACAAAAGTGAATTAGGTCCCGTTGTGTTAAAGTTTTTATTTTTAAAAATTTTTTTTTCGTTTTACGAGGCAGATCATTCTCTCACAGTACATTATTTTTAATTCAAAAAATAAATATATTTTAGTTAGTGGAAAGGAACCTAAACGTCACTACCGCAAAATATATCGTTACGTAAACAATTGAAAATACCACGTAAACAATGCCAATCGCCGTGTCGGGGCTTTGCAATTATTACAAATGACCACCACCAACTCCGGGATCACTCCGAATGGTCCACCACCAAAACCAAGACACCCCCATCGCCAATTGCGGTGTCGGGCCTCTGTAGCATGCTTGCAGTTCTATACCCCGACCACAAGCCTAATCTATCAATTCTTTGTAAACCACCTTTCATCCACCTGATTCCCACATTGTGAGAACAGTCCAAACTTGCCCGAGAATTTATTTTTTGGTCGGGTGGGTATATGTCTTGTGGTGCCCACTCGGCACATTCGGACCGTTCAATGCACTTTTAGACGGCCTAGATTGAAATCCTCTCTCTTCTCTCACCCTCACCACTCTCTCTCCTTTTTCTCTCTCCAAATCTGAGCCGTCTAAAATCGCAATAGACGATCCAGATGTGCCGAGCCGGCACCACGTGTTACCCACCCGCCACTAGAAAAATACTTCAACTTGCCCAGAGCTTTATGCATAAATAAACCAAAATTTTCAACTCTCCCTTTACCTCTCTGCAAAACCCAAGATGGCTGAAACCGCAACTCCTTCCAATCCTGAAAAAATGACCTTGTCACCGCCCAGGAGCGTTCAAGAAATCTCCATAAACGGAGGCGACCCCCCACACCCATTTATCGTTAGAGACAACCCTTATGGTCCAGTAGACACTTCCCCTCCGTTAGCTTCAATCCCCACCATTGATATCAGTCTATTTTCCCTGCAATCATCCATAGAAGAAACAGAAAAGGAATTGGACAAGCTCAGATCAGCTCTATCCTCTTGGGGTTGCTTTCAGGTTTCAAATTCTCAAATACCCTTTTCCTTTTTTTTTTTATAATCGGATGTCCGGATCAGTTTGCGTGCACCTCCTTAATATTGATTTGGTAATGGTTTTTTACTGGGTATCAGGTAATAGGGCATGGGATATCATTCCAGTTTCTTGACAAGGTAAGGGAAGTCATCATAAAGTTCTTTGAGCTTCCAATCGAGGAAAAGCAAAGACATGGTAAAGCAGCTGTTGCAAAGGAAGGGTATGGGCTTGACTCTTTAGTCACAGAAAAACAAGTTATTGACTGGTCTGATCGTCTCTCTGTGTTAATATACCCAGAAGATCAAAGAGATCTCAAGTTGTGGCCAGAAAAGCCGCAAGATTTTAGGTGAATTCTTTCATTCATACATGTTCTACTGTTATTTTCCCTCCATAGATTTGAAGACCCAAACGTAGCATCAATAACCTCTTGCATCTGGATCTTGGCTATGCAGAGAGGGGAAAACATTCCGTTTTTACGTAATTGCCCGATGCAAAAAAAAAAAAAGAAGTAACAGCATTAATGATTTCTTATACTTGACAACCCAAGATCAAGATATAGCAACCAGCATTCAGTTTCTATGTTATTGCAGGGAGACAATTGAAGAATACGCCATGAACATCGATTCTGTAGTCAGTATTTTATTCAAGGCCATGGCAAAATCACTGAAATTGGAAGAGAGCAGCTTCTCAAAACAGTTTGGAGACAGATCTGTTATGCAAGGGAGATTCATCCTCTACCCAACTTGTACCAGACCAGACCAAGTGTTCGGGGTCAAACCCCATTCGGACGGATCAGGGGTCACTGTTCTATTGCAAGACAAAGAAGTACAAGGCCTTCAAGTTTTGAAAGACGACCAGTGGCTTACGGTTCCCGTAATTCCTCATGCCCTATTTGTCAATCTTGGTGATCAAATGCAGGTACATTCTTTTTGTCTAATTTACACAAAAGCATCATGGAAATATGCTTTCAACTGAGCATTGCTTGGATTTTTTTTAGTCAATACATCACAAGTGTGAAACCCACGACTATTTTTGACGAAGCAATTTACCCATACATAGCAGCTACCTAAGGCTCTTTTGAGCCCTTCACTAATCACGGTCTTTCATCTAGTAAGTCCTAGTTCTCAGTTATCCAAGCTTGACTAATGCAATAGGCAGACCTTCAGAGAGCAATAGATTTGGGCTTTAGCTCGGCCTTTGAGTTAGAGGGGGGTGAGCGAATCTGCTTAGTATGATGGGTAATGGGTTTGACCTCTTAGAAAATCATCTCCTGTATTATTGTGTGTTTGCGCGCACAAAGAGGAAAACGAACAGAATATGGCCATAGTACACACTATATGAACACATGTTAAGTTATTGCTACATACACAACATTTAGTGTGATGGGTGGTAGTTGTTAGATTGTGTTCTAGTAGGGGAATTTTCCCCCTCCAACCGTACCTAAGAACTTCATTCTGTCTCCCTAATATAGAAGATACGAAGCTTTACTCATTAGTAGAATTGGCCTTTTCATGTGTATCCAGATAATGAGTAATGGAGTATTCAAGAGCCCATTCCACAGGGTAGTGACTAACCGGGAAAGGGAGAAGATTACTGTCGCTATGTTCAAGAGGCCAGATCCAGAGAAAGAGATCGAACCTGTTGATCAATTGGTGGATGAGAAAAGACCAAGATTGTACAAGAAAGTGAAGAATTATGCTGCTCTTAACTACGAGTGCTTTCAGAAAGGGCTGGTACCTCTTGATACTGTGAAAATCTAATTTTCTTACGTAAAGGAAAGATGTCTTTGGATAGTCCGATTGAACACAAACACATTGGCTCCAGAATGACGAAAAATGACTCTTGTAGCTGACTGGAACACGAGGCCTAGTTTGATTCAGTTTGTTTCTTTGGCTTGGTTTGTGTTTTTTGAACATCGTTTGGTTTGGTTTGTTATAATCATCTTTTTGTGTTCATGCCATTGAATTAAAAGTACGGCCTTTATTTGGTCATAGTCACTGATATTCTTTATGATAAACGCTATCTCTGAATGAAGGGGCAATGCAGGCCCACTCCAAGGTAACTTCGACAATTCCGGTCGATCCTCCGGAGTCTGGACCCACCAATTCCTTCGGCCTATGATCTAAGTGTACTGGGTTTGACGCAAACTAGTAGCCCTTCTTTTGGAGCTCAAGTCCTACGTACCCAAATTCCTCTGTTCTTTATGTATTTCCGGTCATTGGATCAAGTTAAAATTTGTATCCCTTAAAAGTAGAGGTGGCAAATGGACGGGTTTGGGCGGGTTGAAATGGGTCGTGGGTCAAATATGGGTCAAATAGTAAACGGGTTGAAACGGGTCGGATCAAATATGGGTCAATGCAAACCCAAACCCGCCCGATCCGACCCGTTTTCCTTCCTCTTTTTTTTTTTTCCCTTTTTTTTTCTTTTTCCTTTTCCCTCCTTGACACGGTTCCTTATCCGTGATATCTTTTTTTACTTCTTTTATTTATTTTTAAAAAAAAAGAGTTTCGATCAAAAAATTTTACTTTTCCGATTTCCCTCGACGAGACGAATCAATAAGTTACAAAAATTTAAAGCAAAATTAGCAAATACGAAAATCTTATTTGCAGACTATTCCGTAAAGAAGGTTTTACGAAGATCAATTGCACAAAACAAATCGATGGCCTAGAGAACTGTGGGTTATGGCTGATCTCTTTATGGTGATTTACATACAAGGCTAATAGTCAGTGCTCCGGCAGAGAAATTTTTGGGTACTGGATGGGTACCGTGTAACCGTGCCCAAGTGGTGCCCGAACAGTTCATTCGAGAAATATATATGCGGTATTATAAGGGAATTGATATTCGCGCTCATAATTTTTTTTGGAAAAGACAAAAAAAAAGAAAAAAAAATCAAAAGACAGCCGAATGGATAATTCTTGACAAACCAATTTCGCCGTCCGCTAACGAAGAGTTAGACTGAAACGGGGACGATAGTCCACATGAATGCCGCATTTTTGCTGGCCGGAGAAAAGGAAATTGTGGCACGTGATAAACAAATTAGAGAGAGAGAGTGTGTACAATGTGTGGAATTTTTTTCCCAAAAATAACTAACGGGGATTTCACACTTCAGTCAGGAGTCAGTCAGGAGAGAGAGAGAGAGAGAGAGAGGGTGACTGTACAATGCCGCATTTTTTGCTGGAGCTGTGGAATTTTTTTTCACTTACGGGGATTTCACATTTCAGGAGTAAAACAACTCTTGTGGAGAGAATGGGTGTTTTGATTTCAACCCATATTGAACCCATTTTTAACCCATCTAAACCCATTATACAATATGGGCGGATTGGGTTAGGTTATAAGTGGGCGGGTTTGGGCGGATTTAAAAAAATGGGTTGAGATTGCCACCTCTACTTAAAAGTATCAAATTATCCAATGGCCAAAAACACGACGGAACATAAGCTCACCAAATTTACAGTACAGAGGATTTGAGAGGCTTCTTTTGGAGTCATACTACTATAGAAACACATCAACATCCAGTGTCAGCAGACAATCGGTCCTATATGCCACTATGGTTTCTGGAGAGAAATCAGCCATCTGCCATTATGCTTTCAGGAGAGACCAAATCCACAATTGCTTTGGGATACTATGCCATCTGACTATGAGTCTTATTATTAGAGAAACGCGTATGACATCCAAGATTTAGGAGACAATCGGCATCTCTCTGATGATCGTTTCTTTCGAGATAAAAACATATACCCCAAGGATTCACTTGTGTCATGTTGAACTCCAACCAACTTTAGGAAATTGGCGATTCAAGTTTAGCACGATTTGTACGATCAGCATATCTACTCGAACGTTATCCAAATTTCAGTTAAAGCAGTCCAGGGTACACGAATTATCCTAAAAAAATTGAACTGCAGAATCAACAAACAAAATGAGTACCGATATCATAGATATCATATCACACGTTATGGATTTCTAATTTTTTTTGTCTGTTACAATTTCCTAAGGAATTGATTCCTCACAATATCGCTCAAACAACTCTTCTTCAACGACTCAAATGCCAAATCCAACCACCCCACCAAATCCAACAATGTCTCATACCCTTTCGTGTTAATCGGTGTCGCCTCCAACCTCCGACACCCTCCCCATTGTACGTTTTATAAGCACAATCCTGCCGCGTGGCAATCATGCTCTGCACACACGATATTTCCACCATTCTACACCCCTCTTTTACGAAAACATTAAGGAATCTCTCACACTGAGAAATCCTAGAATCCTCGTCCCAAATTCTAACCTTAAGTAGTAATAACCAACTAGATCACTAAACATGAAACACAAGTAAACCCATGCAATTCTAGTTAAAAAGAACTCCTCGCAAAGCTGTCTGTCTTACCATTTTAAGTACCTGAGGTCCTGAGTTTTTAATCACAGCATGATAATGGCTTGGATTTGACCAACTGGGCTAGCTCAGTTGGCCAAGACTCTTGCATCTTACGAGGAAGTCAAGAGTTCAAATATTTCCACATGCATGTGGATGTTCTTCCCATACAAGGGTTTTTCCTTTATTTTTTTTATTCTTCCCTATGATGGGCTTATTCCCTGTATTGGTTGAGTAATTAGGCTTGGATATCTCGTGGACTCATAATTAATGTAGTGTCCTGGGTTTGTACTGTGTAACTCATACATGATGTAAACGATCTCCCCTATCGTTTGACCAAAAAAAGACTTGGATTTCGGTCTACGAGTCCAGGGCAGCAGTAGATTCTTGCAGCTAGACTTCTTAAAAAAGAAGATCATAAAAGACATTAACTACAATTTGATATTGACCCATAAAAGTTGCAAATCGAATAGACCAATGACCAACATCATGTGCATTTACGTAGGCAAAGAACAACAAAGCTATCCCAACTCTTCAAAAGATTGAACATTTTCATCAACATCATCAACTCCAATAATGGGGGAAAATTTATCTACACCAGAATCTAAAGCACAGTTGAAATAGAAGTTAAGAGGAGGAGACCTGGCGGAGAATAAAGGACACAGAATAATCTCGGGTAAAAAGACGACAAAGATCATAGGGAAATCGGTTGGAGAATCCCCTGCAGTACTAGCACTCCCTTCTTTGTTCTTCTAGAAAATCTTGAATAGAAGGCCGCCATGGGTAGCGAAAAAGGGAGCGAACACAAGTGATTCAACAGCCATTAGCTTAATCAGGATGTTGAGTGATGGTCCAGATGTGTCCTTGAGCGGGTCCCCAACGGTGTCACCGATTACAGCTGCCTTGTGTGCGTCGGATCCCTTGGGGCCGAGGGTCCTTGCATGCTCCGAAGCACCAGCCTATCACGTCACAATAGATACCAAAGTGTAAGGTAGCCTATTATATGAGGGCTTTCCGTTTTCCATTTCCACTACTCAATTTTTCTAGAAACTAACATAATGAAAAGTTCAAAAGACACATCATTTTCATAGTTTATGCATTTGTTCCTAAAAACAATTTCTGAAAATCCTAAAAGCAGTTTCCAGAAGCAGTTTGTGAAACAATTTTGCGTGTTTCTTCAGAAACGAGATTAGAAAACCAAAAAAGCAAAACGATACCAAGCAAGAGGAATAATTTGTGTCAAATTCGAAATTCTTTACCTCAATATACTTCTTGGCGTTATCCCAAGCGCCACCAGTGTTGGACGCAGAGATGGCAATCTGCAAATGAAGACCATAAGATAAGAGTGAGCCTTTCTGCCAAAAAATGGCATGTACTCTAACTACTCAATGCCAAGACACCTATCTCTATGGAGACTTAAATGAGCTCTTCTACCTGTATGAAGTAACCTTATCCCACGCTTACACTTGATTTAGGAAAAGACGTGTGTGTCCAACGTGTGTTCTTGGACATTCACCAAACAAGAAGGTTTAGTATCCTCAGTTTCCTATTTAGCTATGCACGAAACTCCCATATTAGGCATCATATGCTTTTTGGCACCATATAAACATCGTAGTACCCATTAAGGAAGGAACATTCGGTTGTGTTGCCTTGTACTTAGACGCGCGAATTAACATGAAACGTGACACTAAGACCTCATATTCACTGAACAATTTTACACAGTCCAAGTGAAATAGAGTGAATTACTCTACTAGCCTACTATAAAACTCATTACAACCAAAGCGAATATTTCCAGAAAGCAACAACTACAGTATACCTGTACACCAGAGACGAGGGATCCAGCAAGCACACCAGATAAAGTTTCCACACCGAAAAAGATGCCGACAATGAGGGGTGTGAGCATGACAAGAGCTCCAGGAGCAATCATCTCTCTGATCGAGGCATCCGTGGAGATCTTCACACAGGTAGCGTAGTCTGGCTTGGCAGTCCCTTCCATGAGGCCAGGGATGGTGTTGAATTGCCTGCGCACTTCCTCCACCATCTTCAGAGCAGCTTTTCCGACGCTCTTCATTGTCATGGCAGAAAACCAATATGGGAGCATCGCACCCACCAGCAATCCAATGAAAACTTTTGGTGTCAACACGTCAACAGCCAAAATCTCTGCTCGGCTCACAAAGGCACCAAAGAGGGCCAGGGAAACAAGAGCTGCAGACCCAATTGCAAAGCCCTAATACCAAAAGCAAAATACCTTTCGTTAGAAATATTCTCCACACTAGGCATCTGTTGTCGAAAAAACCTCATGTACTTCTAATGAGTTCCAATTGGTCTAGTTTCTAGCAATTCTAAATGGTTGGAAACCAAGCAGAAACAAAGCGATATTCGCTTTTAATGTGGAACACAGGCCTGAATCTTTTGCTTCAGAATTTATGAGATACCAATACAGGAAAAGGGATTTCCGGGGAATATTAAACTAGATCATATTTAAGGAGAATCAAGACAATCAAAAGGGAGACTATTGACTGAAAACCATCTGATACATGATACGACAGAGCAAAGCAACTACAATAGTTTGGCTTTGGCTGGTGGAAAAGTAGAACACGGGGAGACAAAAAAAAACAAATAGATTGGCTTTGGCTGGTGGAAAAGTAAGCATATACCTTTCCAATAGCTGCTGTGGTGTTTCCTGCAGCATCAAGAGCATCAGTTCTTTCTCGGATTCTATGGCTCATTCCAGCCATCTCAGCTATACCTCCAGCATTGTCACTGATGGGACCATATGCATCAATGGCCAATCCAGTTGCTATTGTGCTCAGCATTCCAAGGGCCGCTACTGCGACACCATACATAGCAGCAAAGCTGAAACTAACAAAAATGCCAATTGCAATGGCAAAAATTGGAATAATGACTGACTTATATCCCAATGCAAGGCCAAAAATAACATTCGTAGCTGCTCCAGTGCGGCAGGAATCAGCAACATCTTGCACAGGGCTGAAAAATAATGAAATGCTAGCATTAAAACTAGTAACTTGGAAATGTATCAAGGGTAAACACGAATGACGCCAAAACCAGATACCTGTATGCATTGCTAGTGTAGTACTCAGTTACGAACCCAATGATAAGCCCAGCCCACAAACCAACACAAACACACAAGAAAAGCTGCCTGCACGTGGAATTAAACATTAGAGGGTTGAAATCACAAGGCATTCTATAATTAATAATTCCACATTTGGGGATGAGTTCACATGAAATAAATGTATTTTAATGATAGGAATCCTGCCTTCAAATTTCAATGCTTTGGAAAAACAACATCGAACCCCAAACCTAGCTCTATCCGGCACACATCGAAACAAAACTGGTTATGGGGAAGTAAGGCCACAAAAAATATTTCTCCCAAAGTAGCGATCATTAACCTTACCAGTTCTTTACTTCTTTCTGGGCTCCAAAATTGTAGATGGTGAAGGAAGATGGAAGTGCAACCCAGCTGACTATCGCGATACCGACAGTCATCAATATTGTAGAGATAATGAGTTGCTTCTTCAAAGTTGGCTCAATGTCCTTTACAGACTTGATTTCGAAGAAATCAGTTGCAAATAAGGTGGTTAGCAAACAAACAAGGATTCCCATAGAACTGACGAGCAGAGGATAAAGCATTGCAGTGTAGTCATGATTGATCCCGAAAGAGGAGATGGAAGCAACAACAAGAGCAGCACATGAAGATTCCGCATAAGAACCAAATAGATCAGACCCCATACCAGCAATATCCCCAACATTGTCACCAACATTATCAGCTATAACCTAAGAAATGGAGAAAACGAAAAAGATAATATCAGCAAAGGGCAGTAAAACTTTAAAAGAGTTTCAAGAGTTTGTAAGGCATATGGTATCGTACCGCAGGATTTCTAGGATCATCCTCAGGGATGTTCCTCTCAACCTTCCCCACAAGATCAGCACCAACATCCGCAGCTTTTGTATAAATACCTCCAGCTACTCTGCCAAAGAGTGCCATGGAGGATCCACCTAGGCCATAACCAGTTATAGATTCAAAGAGGCCTTCCCAATCATCGCCATAATACAACTTAAAGAGGTTGATGGTAATGTACAGCACTAAAAGACCGTTGGCAGCAAGGAGGAAACCCATGACTGCACCGGATCTAAATGCAACGATAAAAGCCTTCCCAACACCCTTTCTTGCCTCCAAGGTGGTTCTGGCATTTGCATAGGTAGCAATTTTCATTCCCAGAAAGCCAGAAACCACTGAAGTGACACCACCAAGCACGAAGGCTATGGTGCTGAAGGCAGCAGTGGCAAGAGCGGGCTTGCACATTCTAGTGCTGTCATAAGTACAAGCCTGGCCCTTCGTGCTGAATCCCTCCACGGAGCCAAGGAAAAGAAAGATTAACACCGCAAAAGCAACCATGAAAATTCCAACATACTGATATTCAGTAAAGAGGAAGGATGTTGCCCCTGAGACATCAAATAAATCAAAAGTAGAGTTAACCGGAAGCTCTCCTCACATATTTGAGAATAGCTTGGATTTAAAGAAATCAACATGTGTAACAGTCACAACACACTACAAGTATCACAATGCCAATTTACCACTAACCAAACCAAACCAAATAGAGCCTTAAGTCCCAATCAATTCAGGTCTGCACCATAAATTCCGTTATTTCCATTAAGCTCTATCGAGGGTATCGTGTTCCATAATATTCAAAAGACCTAGATCCTTTTGAGCTACCACCTCCAATGTCAATTTTGGTTTGCCCATCCCCTTTCTAACTACTGCATCGGTTAACCTACTATAAACATGTACAACCCACCTTAATCTATTTCCTCTTATCTTATCTTATCTTCCATCGACAGAAATTGATATCTTGGGTCGTGCTGCGAGCCAAATTTTGGGCTCCACACACTTTGCTGTGGGCACTCAACATCACAAATGAATGGTGCTGAGAACCTGATTCTCCTTATATGTTGCTTAAGAGAATAATTATTTTCCAGTACTATTCACATAAAATTCAAATTCTTAATCACCACCTACGGTCCGAATGAAAGAATAATAACACCTGAGGGTCCACAGAAGAAAATCAACACTAGAGGCTTCCATTTCCTAGCTTGACCAACCACCAACTGTTAACTTACTTAGTAAAAAGACCAAGGACTTGAAACTTCTTTCCTAGAAGATTCGAATGGGGTGGATCAATAGTGGGTTCAATCAGTTACCCCCTTTTGTGTTTGCGTCTTAGGCCCCAATAATTACCTTTGTATATAGGCTAAAAGACAAGAATTAATATACACCCAAGGCATTAAATAACAGGTAAAACGGATTCAATGAAAAAGCATCAAAACAAGATTGCATTAAACAACAATTATTAGTCATACTTACCAAAAAAAAAATATTATTAGTCGTACATAGTTACAGTAAATAACTAAAATATAAAAAGACAAGCGGATTAATGTATATAGAGAGTATGCAGGTACATTCGTATGCAATTACGCAAATGATGTATATGAATGAAAACTTCCCACCTACCAAAAACTAAAAATCAATACAAGCAAACTGCAAATGGAAAACACAAATCCAACAAGCACCAATCAATGAAGGGTCTTGCTAACCTCCGCCTAGTTGGCTTAGGATAATATGCAAATAATGCCAAACAAGTTTGGATTTCAATACATATCTTATCGATATTAATACACTTTCACATATATAAATACACTTATCTCGACGTCGATTTTACGTATTATCCTTCGCTCGGCTGAGGTTAGCATTTCCATGAATGAAATCCACCACCAGATCTACCAAACATCAATAAATACACCCCCAAATCCACGAGATCTATGCGTTTGGGATGTCTGACAAATCATTTACTTTTACAGAATCTCATTAACTTATAGTAAAAGTATTAGTTTTTCGGTTTATCACCGACGAGAGGAAACAAAAATGTGTACCGAAGATTTTACAATTAAAAAGGAAATTTAGATTTTGTTTTTTTCATATTCGTAGAAATGATTTAGAATTCCACACACAATTTTGAACCAAACAAAAAAAGCTCAGGAAAAACAAAAGATACCGACAAAAAAATAAATAAATAAATAAATATCTTGCCTGAAAACAGGTCTTGTTCTAATATTTTTCTTCCGTATTACTGACTTTTCGTAATTTCTGGTTTAGTTTCTCGCCAAACTTCAATCATTCGTCTTGATGGGAGGAATTAAAAAAACATAAACAAAAGAAACAAAATCGAAAGAAGTTCAAACAAAACGGACCACAACAAGTTTCAAAACTTTTTCCGTAACTTTTTTTTCGTAATTTTTTCTCAAATTCGTTTCGTCGAAACCATAATTTATTCAAAAAATTAGAGGTAAACAAAATAGAAATTCAGAAAATCCCGAACAAAAATACAAATCAATAACATAGGAAGAACAAAGCCTAAGCTGAAAAGGTCTCACCTTCGGAGATGGCGTTCTGAATCTCGGCGCATTTCTGCACGACGCTGTGGTCGTTGATACCTTCCTCCTCCTCAATCAACGACTCGCTGAACCCATTCTTGTTATTCGCCGGCGGCGACTGCTTCTCCACCGACACCTTGACGCGCGAAACAACCACCCACTGGATGAGCGAGAACGCGATTCCCACGACTGCGCAGAGCGGAATCAGAATCAACGTCCACAGATCCGGCAGTATCCCCGCCCCCATTGCTTCTTCCCTCGCCGGAATACAATCGGTTGTAACAACCACCTCTTTCTCTCTCTCTAATCTAATCTCTATTCGCGGCTGTGAGGTTTCGGCGTTGGGGAGATATGAACGTATATATACACACAAACACGTAGGAGAGAGAGAGAGAGAGAGAGAGAGAGAGAGGATAAAATGGAATATTGAATGAGACAACAGGGCGTGGTGGAAAATTTGTTTATTGGTTATTCAAAACAAAAAAAAAAACAGCCTAGTACAGGGACAAAAAAAAATAAGGGGAAAAACAGAGACAGCTCACGGTATGTTTTTCATGGCTTGGGATCCTCTGTCCGACTATCCATGTCCCACTTTTCTGTCCCGCTCTTTAAACGCTGATACGTGTTTTCTCCAGTAAAAATTAAAGGGAATTGATATTCGCGCTCCAAGATTTACTGCAGGTGCTCCATCTTTTTGTTTTTACACTATGATGTTGTTGGCAACATCACAGTGTAAAAACAAAATATACTGTGATGCAGTATAAAAACAAAAAGGTGGAGCGCCTGCAGTAAATTTTGGAGCGCGAAAATCAGTTCCCAAATTAAAAGACCACACCACACTTAATCCCTCCTTTGTCTTCTCCCCTCCTGTCTCTGCCACAAAAAATTCTCGACCGCTCCTCGTCTCTTCTCTCTCCCTCCGGCCCACTCCACCATAACCTCACCGTTGAAAAATCTCTCACTCTCTCTCTCTCTCTATATATATATATATATGTATGTATGTATCTAAACACATGAAATCACAAGGCTGTTGATTTTGTCACTCCTTTTTTTGTTAACGCCACTCTCCTACAAGTGTATTTTTTGTACAAAAATACACTTGTAGGAGAGTGGCGTTAACAAAAAAAAAGGGAGTGGCAAAATCATTTCTCAATCATAAAGGATGTGTTTCCAATTCAGATTTTTATTAAATTTCTCTCTTTGTTTAATATTTTAACAATTCATTACTTGATTCTGGAAAATAAAACAAGGGCTTGTTCCATCAGGTTTTCAATCTCGTGGGGGTTGAGTGAGATGGAAATTTTGATGAGGGAGATCACAATTTGCCATAGAGAAATCATAGTGGTGGTGGTTTTACAAGAGTAGCTAGAGAGGGGAGAAACGAGGAGTGGGAGGGGGGCAACGCGAAATGGCCGTTCGAAGAGGTTGCAGCGATGCTGCAATCGCTAGCGGAGAGGTTCGTGAGGTTTTTGGGGCAGAGGTTGGAGGGGAGAAGACAAAGGAGGGATTGGGTGTGGTGTGGTCTTTTAATTTTTGCTGAGAGGACACGTGTCAACGTTTAAAGAGTAGGACAGAAAAATGGGACAGAAATAGTCGGATAAGGGATCCGAGTCCGTTTTTATCGGAAAACTGGATTTTATTTTTTTTTTTATTTTTTTTCAGTCGTCATACATCAGCAAGGGTTAGTGGAGGTGTTAGAGTTAGCACGGTGTCCAGAAGCTATCCATAACTTGGGACCTAAGGGTATTGCCCAGTAGAGGTCGAACCCAGGACCTCCTCCTCAAGGAAGAGATGACATACCAACTGCACTGAAATTTCTATTTCGATGGAGTAATTATAACGTCTGTTTGGGATATTTTATAAGGAAAAATGAGAGGTCCAGAGAAAGTTTTAGCCAACGGTGCGGGATGAGATAAGATTTTGTTTGCATGTGTCTGAAATTTCATAAAGATAATGAGTATGTTTCGCACATGCCTTCGTATTTTTATCAAATTTTATCGTTTCAGGTCTCGTTTTGCTCAGGGAAATAAGGGTGTGTTTCATTTTTTGAATTAAAAAGTAATATAATTTGAGAGAATGATTTGTCTCACAAAACAAGAAATAAGTACCTAAGAACTGTAACGGAACGGTGCCTAAGTATTGTGAGAAAATGATCTATCACGTAAAATGGAGAATAAGTACTTAAAAAATAAGAATCTTAGCGAAATGGAACCTCAATATCCCAGGAGCGGTACTCTTTAAATTTTGTTATTTTTGGTCGAGTATATGTGAAAAATACCATTGCAACACTTCCTAAAGGTTTTTTTTTATATATAGTTGAATTTATATGCCATGACAGGAATGTTTCTTTTTTTTATATGCTATATGACTAAATTTAAGGAATTGTCTCTAGAAACGTAAATAGAATAAAATCTTGGTTCTCAATACAAATAATTTTACCTTGTTAGAAAACTTTCTTAATTCTTCGTGCCAAAACCTACCACATACAAATACCCAAGTGTTGTAGGGGTAGTTGCGAAAAGAATCCATTCAGCTAAATAAGTCAACTGCCTTATTTTTTGTCCTTATTCAAAAAAAATTCGTATTTGTTAGTTTTCCGTCATTTTTTTGAAAATTATTATATTGTCATGACAAGAGAAATCTAAAAAGTAAAAAATTACGATCGAAACCTAATTTTTTTGAATAAAGACAAAAATAAGCCAATAAATCAATTTTTTCGTCTTTATTCAAAAAAAATTGGATCTCATTCGTAATTTTTTACTTTTTAGATTCCTTTCGCCATAACGATGCAATAATCCCTAAAAAGTTGACGAAAAACTAATAAATATGAAAAAAAATTTGAATAAGGACAAAAAAATAAGCTAATTGACTTATTTAACCGAACGGGGCCGAATATGACATGATTAATACTAGTAGAAAATAACTATAGTGCATTCTTGTTCGCAAAAATTATTTCTTTATAGTTGGGCCCTATCAAATCACGACCTGGCTCGGCCTTTTCCTAATACCAAAACCCTTCTTGGAGCATGATGCATGTAGCGAGAAAAAATATACAACCGATAGAAAATGAAAAAGGAGAAATATTTCGCTAAACACAAGATATGTTTAGAACTCATATAAAATGCACATACCGTAGTATTATCCTTGGGTGTTGAGAGCTCTAAGACGATTTTGAGAAGTCGCAGCCGCCTTGTTTTTTTGCCCGGGGGGGGGAGGCATCTCTCTCCCTCCTCCCCCGAGCTCCTCATTCTCCATCCGTTTTCCCTCTTTCTTCCCCCTCTTCTCTATAGTTTTTTTCTTTTCGTTTTCTCCTCCCTCAGATATGACCCTCTCTGTTCGGCGGGCTCCGGAGTCACCGGAGTCGTTTTTCCGCATGTAATCCGTCGCCGGAGCCCTTATGGCAGCAATGGTGGAGGCAGTGAGGGTTGCGATCCATTCGGTGGTTTTTGGGCGGCTGGA
Organism: Rhododendron griersonianum; assembly: GCA_018127125.1. Taxonomy (NCBI): domain Eukaryota; kingdom Viridiplantae; phylum Streptophyta; class Magnoliopsida; order Ericales; family Ericaceae; genus Rhododendron; species Rhododendron griersonianum. Next base: position 50,663,971 of record CM030790.1, on the reverse strand, counting down.
TTAAGAGCAAGATCTGGGAGAGTTTTTATCTCTCCTTGTGGGAGTTTTGTCTCTTCTTGTGGGAGTAATAAAGTTCGCCTTTAGGCGATTTATTTACTGTTTCGGCTCGAGAAGATTAATATGCATCTATTGGGTGATTTGCTAGAAATTCATTAGTGTGTTCATTTCTGGTCGAAATTCATCTGATTGTCTTGGTTCTTGTTGTCTTTTTTTCTTGGCTAGCAATGTATCTCTTTTTGAGACTGCTATAGGATATATAAATTTTTCGCTAAGCAGAAGGTACGTCAGGTCATGCCTGGACTGGGGATGAAAGAATCAATTACCTTGTTCTTTCTCGTTTGTATCAGTTAGATGATTAGTTTGGCTTTTTCCAAGTTATCTGTAATGAATTTGGTTGTATAAGTGCCGTTAGGCTTTATCAAGGAAAATGATACACCCACCGAACCACCCACCGCACGCACGCCGGGCCCACTCCGGCCACCGGACGGCCGATCCGAACCGTCCAAAAATTCTATAAAAAAAAACCCGAGTGGGCCTACGCGAGAATCAACGGCATCCGACGTGTGTAAGTGCTCGAACCAATCTTCCATTTTTTAACGGCTCAGATCTCTTATTTTTGGAAGTTCGGATCGAGCATCTACACAAGTTGGATGCCATTGATTTTCACGTGGGCCCACTCGGTTTTTTTTTATAGAATTTTTGGACGGCTCGGATCAGCCGTCCGGTGGCCAGAGTGAGCCCGACGTGCGTGCGGTGGGTGGTTCAGTGGGTGTATCATTTTCTCTTTATTAATTGAAGTACCTCTTGTCAATAAAAAAATTGACTAGTAGGAGGAGAAATTATTCAAATCTACTAGTACAAAGAACTTAATTGACCAGTAGAAGGATAAAGCAAAGATATGGATTTGTCATTTTGTCTATGAAAGGGGGGACGTGTGGCTGAGATGTCATAATGATCGGATAACTCCTCCAGCGTATTTTACACGCAAATTTCGGGCCCGATTCGTCTTTTGCTTTGCTTTCTACTCCTACTTTGGTTGGTTTATTACTCCTGCTTTGTTGTTTTTTCAACCCGCCTATGGATACCCACGTATTGCACCGACGGGTGACGGCGTACAAATCAACACGCGAAGTCCATTGATTGAGCTGATTTTTTTGCTACAGATCATTCCAAATTTTAAACAGTTTGGATTATAGGATTATTTACGCGAAACTCGAAAGTGGGCTCCGTCCGACGAGAGCTCTGCTATGCGCAGAGACAATTTGCAAAGACCCACGCAGATGTCTCTGCTTGGGTCTCTGCAAATTGTCTCTGCTGTTAGAATTTTTGTTTAATTTATTGGCTGGATGTCTGGATCTTTAGGATAAATGGATAGGATTGGAATTTCATTAAACACGCACCCCTTTACGCATTTCCAGGGATGGCCCACTAGTATTGTTCTGATTGCAAAATCACAACAATAATTGGATGGTGAAAAAGCTTTTTTTGACCTCTTTTTTTTTTATGAATTTTATTTTATTTGCTCAATTGTTTGGTACCAGCATATAGACTTTAGCCACTACCCTTTAAATCTCTGATTGATACTTTGCCAAATAATCTATTCTATTTAAAAAGTAATTTAAAGTGCTTTCTATTTATTACCAACTCTAACCCAACACTCTATTTGGTATTTTATTTTTGAAGAAATGCTCCAAACCTTAAACAGTCATCATATACTTTCAAAATCGATATATTTAAAATTATTCTAATCCGGCCCCTCATATTATAGTAATCAATATCTATAACTTATTGGAACGCGAGGCACAATTTGATTTTTATTTTGTGTTAACTGTCTGTAGTACACCCCGTATTTTAGCAGTAATTAGTTTGATAGATTAAAACAATGACCGTAATATTTTAATTTTAGAATGACACGAGAAAAAAAGAAATTATCTTAGGCCTCGTTTGATAACAGTGATAGATGGATGGGATTCGTAAGGAGATGGGATTAGGATTGGGATTCGTAAGGAGATGGGATTGGTAATGAGAAGGGGTTGATAATGAGTATGTTTGTTTGGGATGGGATTAAATGATGGGATTATTAATATCATGTTTGTTTGAGATGGGATTAGATGATGGGATTGGATTGATAGAAGAAATTGGTAATGAAAAGGGATTGGTAATGTAAAGAAGTTGGGATTGAACTATTAGGCCCCGTTCCAGAACGAGAATAAGAACTTATTTTTTGTTGAATAAGAAGGGGAGTTCCTGAAAAATAAGAAGGCTTGGAAGAATTTATATAGGTTCCATGGGGGCCGGCGGAGGGAAATCTGTCCGGCGGCCGCGCCGGGCCGTCTCCGGCCACCGGACGGCCGATCCGAGCCGTCCAAAAATTCTAAAAAAAAAAACCAAGGGGGCCAACGCACTTCATATGTACACGGAAAAGGGGTGCTCGGATCAAGCACCCTACACACCTCGGATGCCGTTGATTCCCGCCTGGGCCCCCTTGGTTTTTTTTTTTAGAATTTTTGGACGGTTCGGATCGGCCGTCCGGTGGCGGCTACCGGTCGATTTCCGACCGCCGGCCCTCATTCTCATACCAACAGTCCTCTGTTTTGGTATACAGCAACTTCCAGGTCAAAAACAATAGGGTTACGCAAAAAATTTTTCTACCACTATCTCATTGAGATCTTTAATACGGTGCAAAAAAAAAAAATTTTTTTTTTTCATTTATGTTATATTTGAGTTTGAAAATGTGAAAAAAACTTTTTGTTTGGAAAAAATAAGAAGGTGGAATAAGAAGTTGATGAAATAAGTACTTATTTTTTAAGAAGGTTTCCGGAACGAGGCCTTAATACCCCTCAATACCAAGTCCCACGGGGAATTAGCAATACCCCCTATTATCCGGATTTTTAATCCCATCGGACTACTAGTCTGAACCATTTTTGGTTACCAAACAAGGTATTAATAATACCAACACTCTACCAATCCAATCCCAACCCCCTTGAGGGTTATCAAACGGGGCCTTAGAGCATCCGCATCAGCCTCAGCAAATTTTGGACCAAATTTAACCTCAAAAAGCCACTTTATTACTTTAGCTATCCATTTTTAAAACATCCACTACATCAGGCTCTTTACTCTCACTCTCTTCTCAATTAAAATATTCAAAATTATTCCCAAAACTACCTCCAACAGAGTCCACAGAAAAAAGAGTGAAGTTACCGATAAATAAATAAAAAAAAGAAGAAGAGAAGAGTAAAGTTACTCCTCCTCTCACTCCCCCCAGTCACTGTACACACACCCACCCAAAACCACCGTCCCCAAATTCCACAAATCCGTCACTGCCGGTCCTCTCCCTTTCTCTCTCGTCCATCTTCATCTTCTTCAATCACAGTAGAGGAGATGCAGCCATTGCCGTCACTTAATAGATCTGCGCCCAAATAAAATGGAGCCTTCGGAGCGACCCTAACCAACGGCGGCGACGACTGATTGTTCTCGGCCTCCCCTTCCCTTCCGACGCCGACCTCGAGCAGCGGTATCAGGTTTGGGTCTGGTACAGTTGATAGGAGCAATAAAATATTATGGTATATTAGAAAACGAGTGAACAGTGTCTCGGTTCTTGTAGCGGGTTACTGTAGCAAAGTTACAAAATCTTCACAATAACGAGCTCATACGCGAGTCTGGTGCAGCCCTGTTTTTTGAGTTTTGCTCGTTATTGTAGTTGTGAAGGTGAAGAAGCGATCCTGATGTGGATGCTCTTAGAAGTTAGAAGTATGTCTGTGTCATATACGTGTGTGAACGTGCTGACATAGATGGAATGAGTGGCCTGGGCATTAAATAGGGGATAAGATTATTGGTTTGGTAATTGAAGGGGAAAAAAATCAAGATAAACATTTATAATGATGCATGGAGCATGGGCCATAGATGTTTCGGTGGTTGGATGGTTTGATAAGAGGCAGGATCTTCTGTGGCGAAAATTCCAGTATTTCTGTGCCGAGAGTTTTCCAGCCATTGGATATAAAATATAAAAAAAAATCACACAACTAAACGACCGAAACCCCCCTCAGCACACAGAAATTTTCGAGACAGAATAGATTAGACCCCGCTTGATAAGGAGGCATCCATGTATGTGATACATAGTCTAGTCTTGAGCACAAGAGCAAGTACACCGATGTTTAGATTTAAAAAATTAAAAAAATAGTGAACAGTGCATATTTTTCATTTTATCTACTCACATCTCTTTCAACGTTATACCAATACTACGAGTATCCATTTAGGGAAATGCTAGGAACACATCAATGTATCACACTCCAATCACACATCTCTCACATGCATGTGTGGAAATTTCACAATAAATGCTAGGGACCCACATGTATGTGAAGGAGTGTAGTTGAGATGTGACAAATTGATGTACCCAGCATCTCCATCTTTTTAACCTATTATCTATTAAAATATTATTACTTTTATTTCCCCTTTTTCTTTTCTTCTTTTTTATCACTGTTAAACATTACAAATAAATTATACTCCCTCCGTCCCACTTTGTTTTGCTTGTTTTCTTTTTTGGACATCTCAAAAAATTATTTATATCTCTTAATTTATAATATTTTATGTATTCAATATGAATTTTGTTTGATAAATCTCAATTAATTCTTTTAAACAAAGTTTTTGAAATCATAAAAAATATCATACGTTGTGAGATATAGACAATTTTTTTGTGATGTGCCAAAAAGGAAATAGGCACAACAAAGTGGGACGGAGAGAGTATATATGTATATACGCATATATATACGTCGAAACTCATGGTCGGAGGAGAACAACCCATTGTTGACGCCGTCGACTGCCGAAGCCCCAAATCTCCATCACCGTGAAGCCATTAAACCCGAACGCCGTGAAATCCAAAACCCAGAAGCCATTAAATCAAAACCAATTTGGACAAAGATGGAGATTAAACCCAAAAGTTAAACTTGCTGTACGTGAAATCGATGAGGTTGGGAGTGAGAAGAAGAGGGATGATGTACAGCTTCAACAATCTGTGGAGAGAGAGAGAGAGAGAGAGAAAAACAATTAATAAAATAATAGACACATGGTGAATAGAGCTTAGATACATTTAATTACCTATTCACTGTTCATGATAAACAATTATCATTGTATTACATACACTAACAGTACGTAGGTTACGCATATATCTAATAGTTTGATTTGTTATCGTTGTATTGCATACACTATCGGAGTATTTTTCAGGAGCAAAATTAAGAAAATGAAAAAAGGATTTGTTGCCGCTAATATTCAATGACTCCTTGTTGCAGTTTCATTTTTTGAAGCAAAATTAAGAGATAAAAGGATATAAAGTCTTTATATTTGAAAGATCTCAAACTTTCACGACACAAAGCTACACACTTGAGCTCGTGCATGTTGAACGCTCATTAAAAATCTATTAATATAGTTTATTAAACATAAATAAATTATCAAGTTCGAACAAGCTACTCCGGCTCGTATAGCTTGTGACGTATAAAAATCCAAACAACTCAATATTGGCTAGCTCGCGTCCGTTCGATTAAAGATCTTTCGAAATTGTCGACTAAATTGGAACATAGGAGTATTATTTAAACTCGTTAGGTTTTCAAAACCAAACTTGAACAATCACTTACTTAGCTCGTTTATCCTCCCTACTCTTTTTCAAGGATGTATTAATTCTTTCTGTCATCATGCTATATATGGTGCATGATTTGATGATCAGCTTCTAGTTGAAGAGAGAATAAAGGGGAAAGTGGAAAATTTGAAAAAAAAAGGAATAAATAAAAAAGAAATACTTTAAGTTTACAGAGGGCCACACCCCAAAAAAGGGAGATCAAGGAAAATAGGTTTTTACGGAGGTCCATGCACTTGAAGGAATATTTTTTTTAGCGGGGAAATTAGTTAGTTAGTTCACAGGGGATTCAGAAGTTGTCCATAGCTCTAAACCTCAAACGCCTCTGAAAGGCTCGAATGAGAAAACCGTTGGGCTACAACCACATATATAAAGGATGTAGAATAACACACTATGGGGTTGTTCGGCTTAATAAGCCATTTGACTCCTTTTTTTTTGTCTTTATTTAATTTTTTTTTTGCATTTATTAGTTTTTCGTCAATTTTTTAAGGATTATTGTTTCGTCATGACGAAAGGAATCTAAAAGGTAAAAAATTACAATCGAAACCTAATTTCTTTTAAATAAAGACAAATTTTTTTTGGCTTATTTGCTTATTTTAGTCTTTATTTAAAAAAATGGGTTTCGATCGTAACTTTTTACTTTTTAGATTCCTCTCATCACGACGAAACAATAATCCTTAAAAAATTGATGAAAAACTAACAAATGTATTTTTTTTTTGAATAAGGATAAAAAAAAAAAAAAGAGCCAAATATATAACTTATTAAGCCGAACAAGCCTATATAAAAGTGTGTTTGTACTCCTTCCGTCCTATAATGTTTATCCGATCCGCAAAACGAGAATGTAAAAATAATACAATTTTTGCAAGAAGAATTTAAAATTTTTCCAACGATTCACTAGATATCAATGAGTTCTTTTAATTTATGAAAAAAGTTTTGAATTTTTTCTTGAAATAAATGCATTATTTTTTAGTCCTCATTTTGCGAACCGCACAAACATTTTACTTTTTTTTTTTTTTTGGGGGGCGGTTGGGCGATTTTGTGTCGTAATTCGCCTTGAAGAGGAGAAGACGACAATGAGTGGTGGTGGGAATATTGAAGAAGGGGGTTGGAACTATCATTTCTCTTCAAGTTGGTAACCGTGGGACCTACTTAATATCCCCCAATCATATGGGTTCTGCAATTAAGCCCAAACCCGCCCCACAAGCAACCGTTCCCAGATCTCACCTCTTTTTGGCGTTGCCGGAAAACAGTTTAGTTTCCACAGACGACACTGCTGTGTGTTTTTTTCACGGAATGCGGGCCCTTTTGTGTGCCTCATCAAATCGGGTCGTCTCGACTAGTATGTAGATCTCGACAAGTACAATGTGAAAATTAAACAATACTATCGACATAGGATTAGTGTGCGGATCGAAGAGAATAGAAGTGGATCGAAGACGTTGTTGTACGTGCGCAACAATTACCAATATCGATTTCGGAAGAGTTGGGAGAGCCAACAGGCCAACCGTGATGTAAATTGATTTTCCCACCCCCCTGACACCACACCCCTCCAGACCCCACACCCGTTTCCCGGAATTACCCCCCTCTTTGTACCCCGCCCTTTTATTTCTTTCTTTATTTAATTATTTTTATTTTATTTATTTAATTTCTATAAATACACCTTTTTATATTAAAAAATATAATTCAAAAATTAAGTGCTTTATTTTTTAATTCAGTTGAACCGGGGCGAAGATCGTATTTTTTTTACCATTTTATTCTAAATGGTCATAATGAATTTTTGTTCTAAGGCCTTTCAACGATCACCCTAAGACTCATTATTTAGTTTCAAGACTCTCTTAGGGTGTCCGTTAAAAGGCTTTGAAGCCAAAAATTTATTACGACTATTTATGATGAAATGACTAGAAAAATAACATCTTTGCACCGTATATACGCAACATTTAGGCTCTCTTAGTGTGCGGATCGAAGAGAATAGAAATGGATCGAAGATGTTGTTGTACGTACGCACGCACGCAACAATCACCAATATCGATTTCAAAAGAGTTGGGGGATCCAACAGGCTAGCATGATAAATCTTTTTTCCCTTTTTCAAGTAACAACAGAGATGAATAACTTGATAAACAAATCTTCCAACGATCGAGACACCTTCTCAAAATTTCTCTAATACGGGGTGTAGTTTTTGATTAATTAATTACACAGCTTTGACCCAAATACTTTAAAGTTAACGATTTGCTTACGTTTATCAATTTTTTTTCCAAATAATAAGAATTATGACTCCACCCCTGATTATGTGGCCCGTCAATTTTCTTAAGAAATCCTAGTACTGTGTGCTTAATTATTATATAGTTTGATGAGGGTTCCTATCAACACTTGGCGTGGAATCTTCTAATATTTGTGACTAATGGGTTTTTCTTGATTTTTTTCATAGCAGCATATTTGGGCCAGTTTGCGTGCACCTCGACTAATTTTGAAGCTCTAAAGTTAACGATCGGGCGAACCCTTTAGTGGCCCCAAGGTTTGAAATGTTTAGCCTCCACAAGATTCGAATGCGACCTTATAAAAAACAAACACTCATTAGCTTTCTCATGCCCGCTTGGCCAAATCCATTGTGGCTTATTCCCTTCCTTGTTCAGGGCAAAATAGTGTAAGGATGTATCTGGAAACTTGGAATAATTTACTCTCTTAAATCAACTTTTATGCCCATTAATTCAGTGGAATTTGTACTTGCGCCTTTTTTCCTGTTGTCTTTCAGCTTCTATTGGTGTTTCTCCAACTAACATTTGGTTTTTATATTGCTTTATGCTTTATAAGCATGGTTTTTTTCCTCGATAATTATAATTAATTAATACTAACCAAACATTCGTGGATTTGAACAACCCTTCTACAACGGGGAATTCATGAGCAAATTAGGAGACGATGAGCAAGGAATGAACAAAAATAGAGAGAGACAAAAAAACAAAATAAAACTTTGGAATAATTTTATTATTGACTTACATCAGTGGCAGACGTAGTAATTTCATACGGCGTTGAAGGAGTTTAACACCGTATTTCGTTAAGAATGCAAAAAAAAATCGCGGGAAAAAATTTACAGTAAGGTTTAGGAGTAGCGTGACCCACACCCTGTACCCCACTGTGTCCGCCCCTGACCGGGAAAATTGGGGTTGGATTCTTACAGTAGTTCTTTGGGAAAATGACGTATTTTGATAATTAATACCCGTTAAGGACATTTTCAACATTAATAAATGTTCTCAACATATATATATTTTTTTTCACGGGGTCTATGATTCTCAAGACTAATGAGATTAATCGTTTTTTCCCAGATGCGTTAATTATTAACTGGGCCTTCTCTTTGCACTATATATTAGACAACCCATATAACTTATAATAGAGCCCAGTCGGCCTGCCAGAATCTCTAATCAGTTTCAAATACTGGGCCTGGAGGCCCACATCTGCAAGCAACTCATTGGGCTTTCGAAAGGTCTCAGCCCAACAACATGCAAACTACAATCCAAAAACAAAGAATTCGCTAATCTCCGCCCAGCAAGCGTAGGATAATAGTACGTAGATAATGACAAAGAAATTCGGATGTCAATATATGTCTCATACATTTTTTGCAAATATTGATGCATTTTTACATATTATTCTCCGCCTTGAGGTTGATGTTAGCATTTTCCAAGCACGAAGAAACCTTGGAATTCCTATAAACACGTGTCCCCGCGTTACCGGAGGAGATGTGGACGGGAGTTGAAACGTTGGTCTCCGCTTTTCTTTTGCACGTTTTCTCTCTCTCTCTCTCTCTCTCTCTCCCCTCCTCACTCCCCTCTCTCACACACAAAGAACTGCTGGCACCCACTCTCTCTCCTCTCTCCATCTTTGCACACCGTACATCTGCTGCCCCCTGCTCCATCCCCGCGACGCTACAGACACCAAAACCCTAGAATTTGGCGGCTTTCTGGCCGTTGATAATTGTGAAAAAGTAGCAAAACCTATGATAATATAACCCATTTGCAGTTGCATATACATCCGTACGTATTTAATGGGGAAGAGAAAGCGAAGGTCTGACCAGAACACGACTCCTCCTCCTCCGGGTATCATTTCCCCCCATTCAATTCTCTCCCTCTCTCTCTTAGAATTTCCGTCTTCTTTGGGGTTCTCTCTCTTTGTATTCATCTTTGTGGCTATAATGTTCAAATTGAATTACCATTTTGTTTGGGTGATGGGTTCTGCTCACGGAGAATTTATATGCACATTTTCACATTTTACGGCAAGAATTGATAATCTACGTTGAATTGATGGTGAAATGGTCTGTTGCATGTATGTAAAAGAAGCTGTTGGGATGTTTGTGAAGGAACCCACAAGGTGAAATTCCTTAATTTGTAAAAATGACCAGCATTGATTGACACGTGTTAATTGGGTGATGGAATTGTGGGGCATTATTCTTTGAAGCCTGAAAGATGAATTTAATGTGAATTCGGCTGGACAATTTCTCTAAGAGGCCATGTCTTAGATTATCGACAAGGAAAATAGAGATTTTGGTTATGGAAGAAACAATGGGATTGTTAATTTTGCAACTTAATTGGGGTTTTAAGTGGGGCCCTCGCTATGGTCCCCGGATTAGGATTAGTTGAGGAGTGCGTAAGCTGTCCCAGATGCTTGGTTATCCAAAAAAAACCCACTTAATTTGGTTAACCAGTTTTCCCAAAATGTTTTACCTTCATGAGGGTTGAAGTCACTTGAAATGCCCTGTAATTTTGGCAGAATTTCCTATTTTGAGAATCTTTCGTAATGTCTACACGAAAAAGGCCACCTTCTATATGATTTTCCATGACAAAGTGAAACTCCTACTCCCGGCTAAAGTCCCGTGAAAGGAGTTCGCATCACATATCTCACTCTGTGAAGAAACTTACCCCCATTGAATCTTCCTATCACCCAAATACTCCATCCCCTCCTTAATGTTGGTCCCTTTTGGGGATTGCACTTACATCGAATTTCAAGGTGTCATTTCCTCTGTTGCTCCTTATAGATATTTGTGAGGATAGTTTTGGAAACTTAACGATTTTGGATTTCCGACTTCCCAAGAGAAACTAACATTCAGTTGCTTCTTATTAGAATTAATGTGATTATGACCTTTCCCTTCTTTAAAGCAGATTGTCCTCCCAAATGCTCTCTAAAACCCTTTGTTGGCCTTTCTGTTTAACAAGATGATTATTAAGTTTCTCTGTGGCACTTTCTGTATGCTTATTGAGACCTTTTGCCAGTTCGGTACAGCATTTTAACCTTTGTAGGAGAATCAAGCCCCAAATACAGGCGTTCCTTTTGTCTTATTTGCTTTTCTTGGTTGGTGCTAACACTTCGGTTTATCTCCTGGTGGAAATTGTATTTGTGACTAACTATTGGATCTCATTTCGAGTATTGCAGACATCATGCCATATTCCTCAAGAATGGATTCACAATCAAAAGAGGTATGTTGTCTCTAATTTGTTCTCATAATAGATACCTTCTGCTCTCTACCGCAGTTTTCTGCTAATTCTATGTTCTAGCCCTCCCAATTAGTTTCTGCACCATTTCCCTATTACAATGACGGAGATCATATTATGTCTTGTGATTTCACCTAGATTAATGTTGAATGTTTGTTGCAAGTTTCTATATCTTCGATTTGTGTCCGATTGTTTTGCTTTTAAATCTTATCTCTTTGCCCTTTTTGCTGCAGAAATCTTCTCATTCAGTTGATAGTAGTACCATAAGGTCTCTTGCATCGATTATGGATATCATGGATAGTTCTGGGAAGCTGCCAAACACCCACCATCCGAATCAGAATCTTAACCATTCATTATTGTTGAGACACCCACGTCATTTTTACGGCCGTCAGTACTCTCGGCGTAATTCGGCCAACAATGCTGGTGCATCATCTTCTCGCAGCAAGGGTGCTCCACGCGATGAGAAACTTCCTTTTAAATTTGGTAGTCAACGCAACTCAGATTTTGGACATCACACAGGTAGACTTCTTCTTCTTCTCTTTTATGAGTAACAATTATTTAATGCCCTATTATGGTGGAAAGTAAGTTGTATTTGCGTTGATTAAGTCAACAAAAACTATGTTGATGGACCCATCAAAATGCAGTGTACACTTGGCTATGTGTCTGCCATTTTTCATTAGACATTCACCTAGGAAACAAATTTACTGTTCAGGTTTACTACAGAACAATGTATCCAAGAGATTTGTGGATAGGTCATGACATTCAAATGTATAATATGTTGTATTATACATGGATATAAGCTGTTGTTATTATTTGGGAATGAACGTGAAGGATCCTAGTGTTCAATCTTGGTATGGGTGTTACGGTGTTGGACAAATATCTACCCTTGTCATATTCGGTAGGCATGTTTAAGGTAACAGAAGAGTCCATGTAACACTAAAGGAGGCATATTTTGCCACTTGGCTTTGTATTACGAATTTGAAGGAAGTTTTATGCGGATATGCATTCATGATAAGTAATTCATAGCCATCTTGTCGAGAACGGCCTCTGTCAAATCATTTTATGGAAGCTGTGCTCCTCTCTGATGGATTACCACCTATGTAGCACGGACACTTCATAGGAGGTCACGTACCTGTGTCTTAACACTTGTCGGATACCGACCCTCTCAGGACACATGTCTGACACTCAAATCCAAAGTGTATTTTCTCTCAACGATTTTCGTTTGACACTTTGGAGACACTAAAAAATACTCCAGGCACTCTTGAGACACTCGCAAAAAAAGCCGGGGTTGTTAAACAAAATAGTAGACTCATTAAAACTTAGGGAGGTCTTATTTTTTTGTGAAGGATGATGGTTTATTGAAATAATGATTGGTAAATTTCAATGACACCCCCTGAGGTTTTTCTTAGTGATAGATACCCCCTTTACGTATGAGTAATGAGTATAAACCCCATGTGGTTTCAAATGTTCATTTCACAACACCCCACCAACCAATGCTCGACCAAACACGTGATGGAATCAGCAAAAATTTACCTATATCAACAAATTCACCTTTCCAATAATGAAAAGTAATAAAAAACTATCAACTGTCACATATTTTGAATCAAAATGACTGTGTTTTAGCCTTTGAAAGGAGCTGTTTTGATCAAAAAGGATAAATTATTAATAACCATTTATTTTTTACTCGTTGAAAGATCCGTTTTGGTTAAGAAGGAAAAATTTTAGTACTTTTGGGTCAAAATTTGAGATTGAAAGCTTTTGTACTATCAAAGGGGCGACTGTGTCAAAACAGGCCACTTTTGGCTAATTTCATAATGTTTTTGGTCAAATTGAACTAGTTATTGGTCTGTCAATGAAATGAACACTGAAACCCAGGTGGTTTATAGTCATTTCGTATGTGAAGAGGGTATTTATCATTAATGATGAAATGGTTTTTGCTGAAATATTTTTTGTGAATGACGCAATGATAAATATGATCTAAGGTATATACGGTGTTACATATTTTACAATTAGAGCCTTATTTGTTTATTTATTATTCGTACTTCAGTATACATGCATTAAAAAACGTGTCCCCAACGTGTATTGTGTTCTCCAATTTTAGAACTTACATGTCTTGAGTCTCTGTGTCGTATACTCGTGTTGGTTTCTTGAAGCGTGTCTGTGTTGGTGCTACATAGATTACCACAGACCTCTTTTTTAACAATTAAAATTTACTCCTACTACTCCCTTGATCTACTTGAAGGAAAAATTTTAGTACTTTTGGGTCAAAATTTGAGATTGAAAGCTTTTTATTGTCTTTTGTACTATCAAAAGGGGTGACTTTGTCAAAACAGGCCACTTTTGGCTAATTTCATAATGTTTTTGGTCAAATTGAAATAGTTATTGGTCTGCCAATGAAATGAACACTGAAACCCAGGTGGTTTATAGTCATTTCTCATATGTGAAGAGGGTATTTATCATTAATGATGAAATGGCTTTTGCTGAAATATTTTTGTGAATGATGCAATGATAAATATGATCGAAGGTATATACGGTGTTACATATTTTACAATTAGAGCCTTATTTGTTTATTTATTATTCGTACTTCAGTATACATGCATTAAAAAAACGTGTCCCCTAACGTGTATTGTGTCCTCCAATTTTAGAACTTACATGTCTTGAGTCTCGGTGTCGTGTACCCGTGTTGGTTTCTTGAAGCGTGTCTGTGTTGGTGCTAAATAGATTACCACAGACCTCTTTTTTCACAATTAAAATTTACTCCTACTACTCCCTTGATCTACTTTACAAAGTAATAAACAATGAAAGCAGCCAAGGTACAAGGCACTGTCATCACATGTATTCTAATGAAAAGCTTGCCTTTCTTCTGATTTATTTTTCAGAAAACAAGGATAATAAAGCATTCTACAAACCAGAAAGAATTAGGTCCGGTTTTTCTGGAGCAAACACTGTATCTACTGCGGTGAAGATGGAATGTGGACTATGCCAGAGGTTGTTGAAAAGGAAGCCTTTTATCATCGACGACGGTATCTCTTCTGGAGATGTCTCAGTTGTTGCAGTTTTGGTTTGTGGGCATGTTTATCATGCTGACTGTTTGGAACAGAGAACAAGCCATGAAGAGAAACGGGACCCGCCTTGCCCGTTATGTGTAGGTCTTCTCTCGCAGATTGAAGCTTCAAGAGGGCTGGAATGATTGTAGACATGTTTACTTTGAAGGAAATGACAAATAACATAATTAGTTTTGCAAAGCAGGATGTATGTTAGCGGGGAAATTGCAGCTGATGTTATTAAACGCTGTAATGCAGGCTAGCAAGTTATATTTCTGTTTTGTTACTAGTATTGCAAATAGTTTGTGAAGAATGTTGCATTTTGATGTTTTTCTTAGATACTTCACTGTAACTTTCTGCACCAGCTTCTGTTTCCATTTTGTTTTGTTTCCGAAAGCTAACCGAATATAATTTAGAGGGAAGTTCCGGGCTGTAGATTTACATCTAACATCGCTTTGCAGGTTATGTACTTTTGTTTTGTTGGGCTAAAGACAGGCTATGTATTTTGAATTCTATTGCTAGCTTTGAATTGTTTTCATGCTGTACATCTACTCTCATTCTATTGCTAGTTTCTGAATGGTTTTTGCTAAAAATTTCAATGGATCGACGGACATATTCCTATCGCTATAGAAGATTGTCCAAGTATTTGAGTTTTCACATAGAGATGGAATATATAAAACCAAGTGTGGAGAGCAAAATCGCGATTTGGGCATTTTGGATGTATCTGTTCAAAATTCTGCCTCCAGGCGGTTCCTTGCGTGGCTAGTTCCTGTCAAGTTCTAAAAAGAAACATGAAAAATCGCAAGTAGAAATAGCATGGGTGACTTTTGAAATTCTTCCTTCATTTCGGAGACGCAAGCTATATCTCGGTACCACTTGGCGCAACTAGTCATGAGACCCATGACTAGCCAAGGGCTAGCTTGAACCTATCTGATGAGAAGGAGCCCTAACATAGGAGAGCAGGTTCGAAAAACCAAGGATGCCTCCCTACTTCAACAGAAGGAGTTCGATAAGTAGCCTCGGCTCAAGAGAAAAACCACGACAATAAGGAACTCGATTACCGGAGCTGGTAGTATCTCAGCGAGCAAGAGAACAAAGCGAAGGAGGGTTTCAGGAACACCACAATGTTGGTAAAACCTGTTGCAATCGATCTTGAGGCCTGGATCAAGGACGATTTCAAAAAATTTAACAATGATGAAAACTCACTTTAATCAGAAGTGCTCCCCTAGAGCATGAGTTCAGGTAATATATTCTAGTCATACCCCAACGGATGTTTTTTTTTTCCCCCTCAAATTAATATAACATTAATCCTCTTATAATTTTTCTATTAAGAAAATGAGAAGAAGCTGATTACGTATGTTAGCAAAAAAGGTTCGTTTGCGTAATTAACGGAAAAAAAAATGATTCATGCATAAGAAGCATTGCCGAGCTTATCACCTGAGAGAGCATAAATCAAAGTTGGTTTTTCTATAACTGTATTGACTAAATCCCGATATCCTACACCTCCAATTTCGTTCTGGTTCAAATACCAGTCGGTACTGATCAATACCGGGTGGTACCGAACAGGCAGTACTGACTACTTTTAAAAGTACCAGGTAGATGTCGATGTTATGCCCAAAAAAAAAAAAATGATGTGGAGAAATAGCATTAATAGTGATAAATTCAAAATGGTATCTGGTATCTCACCAGTACGGCGGTACCAATATGCACCGTACTGGTAGGAAAACCGATACTCTAGCAGGTGCATTATTCAGAACCTTGTTTCAGACACACTTACATAGAAACAAAAAATGTACAAAATATTATTTTTCCAAGAAAACAATGACGCATATAAGCATATCTTCCCAACATTGAGCTATACTGAATCAAATATCACAGCCTGTAGGAAAGAGCGCCTCCCCTCCAGGCTAACACCTAGTTCAATGGATAGTGGTCTGAAACAATACAATTAAATTGGTGGAAACTCTGAGACATCTGAATAAATACTGCTGGGAAACCAACAAGACAGTTTAACTGTTTAGGACAATTAGCTAACCTACCATGAGGTAGAAAATCGGATCCAAAAAAAAAAAACATGAGGGAGAAAATTGCACATCACAACCAGGTTGCTGAGTACATAAGACTGCCTCATTGCCAAGTAGTTACACAAACTGTACAGAATAACACACCAGGGATCAAAGAAGCTATGAAAGGAGCTTTTCATTTTTTCCAGCTTCCTTGCTCCAAGTGTAACAACTTAGACCCCTTTTTTCGGCTTGTTTGGTTTCCCGTGACTCAATGATTGAGAGGGACAAGGAGGAAGCACATCCTCAGTATCTGAAACATCCTCTTCTTTTTCAGCAATCTTGTCAAACCCGGGCACAGGGTTTATGGACTCGGAATACGTTAAACGGAAGGTATCTACTGTGAAGTAACTTGAGCAATAATTGTACACACTCTTGTGTGCATAACTGAACACAGCAATAGCATGGCGGCAAGGTAGTCCAGTAGTTTTCCAGACAAGGCAAGTACAGTCCCAGTTATTGAGATTCACAACATGACTAACATCATCGCGAACCTCAAATATGGTATCGGATGAGATGAACACCTTTAGACCGCGTGAATCAACTGCTTCTTCTTGTAGTTTTACCATTTTTGATGGAGTGAGTTTTGTAGACCACTTGCTTGAATCCGTTTGACGAGAATTTATCAAACGGGTCATCATAGAAATTAGTGCATCTATCTTCTGTGTTATAGGCAATTCCCGAGATTCCTCCAACAACTTATTGTATGGTTCTGCAACATTTTCTGTGATTTGGTTATGGCGCTCACCTTTAAAAGTTGTAGTCGTCCAAGACTCTGGCTCAATCTGCATGACCCAATCGTAAGCTTGAGAAGAGATGTGTTTAATTTGCTCAGTGAACTTTTTCAAACCTACGAGTCGGAGAGCATGGGCGGCTGCAACAAAATAGCCACGTAACGACCCTTTCCCATCTCCGTGGAACGGTGGCTTCGCATTTTTTTGCAAGCTTTCCAAAAGGTGGTACATGGAGTAACCGCAATAAGCATTCTCAAATACTTTAAGCACGGACTCCTTTAGTCCCTTCTCTCTATCGGAAACAAACGTTATGGGTTCTGAAGTAGGCAATGCAGATTTCAACTTCTCCAGAAACCAATTCCACTTATCATCATTCTCAACATTGACTATTGCAAACGCAATTGGGAAAAAACCGTCATCTCCATCAAGCGCGGTTGCTGTCAGTAGAACTTCTTGATGCTTAGATTTGAGAGATGCAGCTTCAAGAAAAATAAGGGGACGACAACCCTTCAGGAAACCATTTATTGAGGCGTGAAAGGAGATGAAAATACATTGGAATCTTTTGTCATCGCCAATTACGAGATTTGTAATACTTCCAGGATTTGTCTCTTTGATCTTCTCACAGTACCCAGACAACTTATCATATGCTTCCTTGCATGGGCCCTGAATATGCTCCCTAGCATCCACAATTCCACGCCACACTTTCGTATACGTCAATTCGATCCCAAAGTCGTGCAGAATGCCATTCGCTATATCCTTGGGTTTTTGATCTGGGGATTCTCGTAATCGATCCTTGATAATATTCACCAACCAATTCTTTGCTGGATGAGCAGACTTCCATGACTCCCCATTGCATGTGTGTAAGTTATCAAACTTTTTGATCCTAAAGGACTTAGCAGATGGAACCCAAGCTGCATGAATCCTCCAAGAACAACCTTCAGCTACACATCTGGCACTTACACAGCTACTGTCATTCTTCTTTAACCTGTACACAAAATGATGTGCAATGGCATATTTCTGCAATGCATCCCGAAACTCATACACATTCTTGAATTTCTGACCAAAACCCGTAATACCCCCTTTCCACGACTCAATTAGTTTTTCCAACGACATGTCACCAGATCTTGCACGACGAGCTTTTCCAGGCATTACCATTTGGCTATTCCTTTTTCGCGATCTTTCGTCCCCTTCATCATCAGGGACAGAAAAAATGGTGGGACCATTTGCACCAATTTTCCAGGCAGCGGTGCGCCTGCGCTTCTTGACAGTATCTGCAGGACTAACACTTCTATCTATTTCCATTGAGCTGTCAGCAGTTCCCTTAGCAGAAAAAGTAACAGGAGAGGGCCAATCACCACTGGAATCATCACTATCGGCGTCAACAGAGTCGTTTGAGGAAGTATCTGATCTAGTTGGGCTCCTAGAAGTTGCATCATGAACACCTGTTGCAGAGTCAGTAGCCATAGGAGCAGCCTTCTTTGGTTCAGCAGTTCTCCGGTTGGCAGCACGAGCAGCAGGGGTAGCCTTCTTCGGTGCAGCAGTACTTTGATTCTTTGGTGTAGCAGTACTTTGATTCTTCGGTGCAGCAGGAGTAGCCTTTTTTGCAGCAGCAGGAGTAGCCTTTTTTGTGGTGGCAGGAGTAGACATTTTTGCAATAGCAGGAGCAGCCTTTTTAGTGGCGGCAGGAGTAGCCTTTTTTGTGGCGGCAGGAGTAGCCTTTTTTGTGGCGGCAGGAGTAGCCTTTTTTGCGGCAGCAGTACTTCGAGTGCCAACGCGAGAAGTAAGAGTCCCATCTGGACTAGCAGCATGAACTGGTGATGAAGTACCTGCAGCTCTGGTGGGTGCAACATGGCTCACAGATTCGGCTACTTTTATACCCGTTTCCCTGCAAGTGTTAATTATTTCATGCAAGCACGTGGGGAAAAAAGTTGGGTCACCATTGACATGCCAATCACTAAGGACTGCGTCACAGTTAAGAGGATTGATGCTATCATTTCACCATCAGCAACATTTTACAATATTACTAATAAGAAAAGTGCAAGTTAAGTAAAGAAAGAAAATAAACTTTCCAGTTTATCTTCATTTTATAAAAGAACCTCATATGGAAAATAAGATATAGCCCGTAGTTTAATGTGTTGAAAACTTGCTTAAAAGTAAGATTTCTGCTAACTCTTGTACTTTTTAAAGGATAAGTCTTTGAGTTATAACTAATCTAAATGGAAAAGTTAAGACTTGTGTCCCACACATATTCTGCTAGCTAAACAGCTAAGAAGTACGAAAATATTCTCATATCATCTTCATTCCCTTTCCTAGCAACTGAGCAGGAGCAGTGATTGGCATCTATAGTTGTAATAAATAGTTTATAGCAACAAATAAGGAATACACCAAAAGAATGGGGGTGTTTTCAATCTAAAGCAAGTACCTGCTGGTGTATTTGTTCAAGGCATCTCGATTAAAACCTTCCTGTCCCTTTACAAAAACATCTGCTGTTACTGAATCCTTGTGGAAATCAAGCATCCTTTTTAGGTCCTTGTCATTTGCTAAGGTGATGACAGTCCGAGTGTTTCCCGGGAGAAAGTACTTGATGGACACGGTCTCATATTCCAGATTACACATTTCAGCTAATTTCAACTTCAGATCGTTAAACAGTGTTTCACAGCTAACATTGACCGCCTGTGCCTCTCCTCCAGCATATGTCAAGGAGCCGTCATCAGTCTTCACAAGCTCACCACCAGATTGGCAAATTAATATAAGCTTCCCCTTCACCATCTCAAATATCTTCAGAAGTTCCTACAAAGATATCAGAGAAAACAAAGGTTTATCATTCCAGTCTTCCTAATATAAATACTTTCACAAGATAAGTCATAGATACTATGACATCTTGCTAATAAAAACATTAAATTCCCTAAACTCAACCAAACCCTAAGAATAAAAAACAAATAGTATGACTTTGGCAAAATTCATCCCATAACCTTATTCTCTCCTCATGGCACAAACCATTGCAGCTTGTAAAGCAGTTAATATTCTAGGTGAGTTTAAGCAAGGGCTGTAGACATAGCCATTCACAACAGTGATTTGGACAATTTCATAAAGCAAAACACATACCAGCGGACCTCAGATCCTATAAGTTCCAGATCGCAAAAATATCTGAACATTTAGAGATGGAGATTTAAAAACTCGTTGGCATGGATCATAGTGAGGGGCATTCCTGTTCGGTATCCTTTTTGTAGGCTATTGTTTGTTTTAATTTTCCAGAGAACTAATAGAACTAGAAGGAGGGAAAATGTTTGCAAAAACCACATTCGTTCTAGAAACAACCTACTTTTCAAGAAACACCAACACAAGGTTTTTGAATCTTGTGTAACTATTTTGGAAAAAAATAAAAAACGGCAAGTGTAGAAACAAAATTCCCCATAACAACAAAAAAATTAAGACAAAAGAAAAACCAAACAGAGTTCTCCGCTTTTACTTTTAATCTTCAAAATGACCACCTACGATAAGCACTTGGCCACTTGGAAACAACCTACTTGGACAATGCTTCTTTTTTGCCCCTTACAATGAGGGTCTCGAGGCTTCAACCCTACTAATCTCCGGTACATATAGCCTCATCCCGCAAATATAACGCACTTATCGGGCAAGTCTGAGACTCAACCGAGAGTGAAGAATGGAATATTTAACACGTCAGTCATCCCTGGAAAAACTGGAAAACCTAGTTGGTTAGAAAATGAAACACATCTACTACAAAAGCACTTTAATTTGAGAAGGTCCAGTTCTATTTTCAGAGGAAAAATACGTACAATTTCTGGTGAGATTAACAAATTTCTGAGTGTGGGACTGAAAAATTCCTCAGAGTTAGATACAGTACAATAACACTTTTAATAGAAAAATACTTTCACTTTGTAGGTGCAGTGATAAATTTGAAATGCAAAATCTTATTTGCCCTTGTTCGAAAACAATTGTTGGGAAATAGGCCCAACCAATAAACACACAATGTGCAAAGACCAACAAAAAAAAAACAGAGAATGCAAGACATGAATTTTTACGTGGTTCCCAACCGCATAGTTGAGTACATGCACAACTCACACCAATTACATCAAACCCTGAATAGTCAGCAAAGCACAAATTAGTAACAAGCTCCTAAAATGAGACTTGGTAAGTGCCCTGATAACTTAATGTTAAAAAAAACAGCCTCTGACAACAAATTCCAAGCCCATAGATCTGAATCTATCAATGCGCCGTTAGAGCATTCCATGTCAACTCAGATAACAAATGACCATTTTTTTTTCTCTAAAATTAACAAACAGTCCAAGTAAAACCCAGAGAAATAAGAAGATTGTCAGGAAAGTTGTACATAAACCAACGTCTGAATCTCAAAAACACAAAGGCCAGTTTTTTACAGAAACTAAGAAATTATTGATGGAAAATAGCATATAAAAAAGACAGAGACAGATGTAGTGCAAAAGTGTACCTCTACATATACCCAGAGAGAGAGAGAGAGAGAGAGGGGACTTGCCGGAAATTGAGAGTGAAGGGAGTGGCCGGCGGAGGGAGCCCTAGGATTGGGAATTAGCAATAGGCGAAACGAGGGGATAGGGGGTGCGTTGGAAAAGTGTGTTGATAGAGGGACTAAGGTCGAAATAAAGAATTATACAGATTAGTTTCTCAGGGTGCTATTTCTGAATTTCATTAAACTAGAGGGGCTATATCATCAATGATCAATGAATGGAGGGTGCTTAATTTTGTGAACAGAAGTAAGGCCCAAATTGAGTTGGGCTATCAGTTTGCTAGGGTCTTGGTTCTAGCCCAATACTAACAGGGCCATGGAGTAAATCCATACTTCCATAAAATGGCCCCAGTAAGGCTGCAAACGAGTCAGGCTTTAACAAGCAGAGTTTAGTTATTTGATAAACGAGCCTCTTTAATCGAGCCGAGATTTTTTCGAACGATCCTAGTGTTAATGAGCTGAATCGAGCTAGCGAGCTGCTCGGTTCATTTGCAGCCCTAGGTCCGAGACACTTTCTTTTGTAAGTTGTAACAATACCATTTTATAAGAGGATGGGACAGTTTAGAAATAGTTCACCTACCAACGACGGCTCCATTCACACTCCTCTCATATTTATCTGGGACCCATACATAAGGATATTGACCCGCACAGGGCAGGCCCACATGCATGCGAGACAATTGTAATTGGAGCTACGTGGTTGGAGTTGTGGTTAGTGGATGTGTACCTTACAAATTACAAAATTTCAAATTCCATACTGTACTGGCCGAGATATACCGACATAGATCAAATTCCGTACCCTACACCTACGCAAAAGTCACAAACACGCACTCTCTCTCCATACCCCATAATGATTCTGAACCCATTAAAGATCCCTCAATTCATTCGAGTCTTATACACACTCATGCAGCCTGCACCGTAATTATCTCACAACCTAGGAATATTATGCTTGGACATATCAGTCATTCTCATCACAGATCAGCAGCCAGCTGCCAAAAATAGAAAAAGCTTGAACCCCTAGGCCTGTCACATGATTACATCAACTTTGATTTGAAGTGGGGAAATAGTAGTAACTCAAAGCTCATTGATAATGAAAGGGTACTTTAATTTGGTCATTTGGGCCGCTTATGGGCAGCTGACATTTCTATTCTTGTACAATGTTAAACATCAATCCTACTATTATGTGTCTTTTCTTTCACATAAAAGACAAGCTATCTGTTCGGCCGGATCAAGTATTTATGATCTACATTTTAACTGTTCATCTTGGTAATTCATGATTAAATTTTCTTAAATATCCTTACCAGTAAGATTTTATCAGGTCAAGATTTGATTTTGCAAAAAAGTTTCGGTAAATCTGAAGCATTATGAACACATATGGTCGGACAATCAAAAAAATTCATACAGTGTATATGGAGCCCACGCATTTGTAAGTATAGATGTGTAGATTGGTGCATATTTGAGTGTGGTTTCTAGCAATTTTTCCCCCTCTTATTGCCTAGAAATGGGTTACCTATGCCACCCTTTTATAGTCCAATTATTCTTTCCCTGGAGATCATGTGTAGTGCTTATTAAATCATGCAAGTGGGAGAGGTATATTATCCTAATATTCTCTCCAACCACCATAACACAGGCAAATGTCTCTCTCTTGGCTATCATCTTTTTTTTAGAAGGTAGTTTGTTTGGCTAACTATTATTCCTTAAACATTTAGGCCTTGTTCGTTTGGTAACTTTGGGTATTTTAGTTTTAGTAGTGGGTGGAGAGAGAAATAGGGTAATGATTAAAGAGAGTGTTAATGAGTGGAGAGAGAAATAAAATTAATAATTGGAGAAAGATATAAGGTAATAATTGAAAAACAAAGTAAAATTTGGAAACGAACAAGGCCTTAAGATTCTTTGAAAAAATGAATTTCTATTGGATGCAGATGTATGACACTTGAAAACGTTTGAAATGAAAATTTAGGTTGCCCCATCCCGCTAAGGAAAATAAGTACTTATTTTTCAAATAAGTCCATACTTTTTTGAATTATAGGTGATGTATTGTGAGAAAATGACATATCGCGTAAAATGAAAAATAAGTATGTTAAAAAAAAAGTTTTAGCGGAATGGGATAAGTGGGATAAAATTAATCATTATTTTCTAACCCCAAGCGGTTTGGCCAAGTGACCATGAAAAAGCTAATTAGCACTTGTCCTTTATGATGTCGCGTGTTTGAATTTCACGTAGACCAAATATTCCAAGTCTTAGGGTCACTGGAGGGTTTGCCCGATTATTAACTTCATCATCCGAAAATTAGTTGAAGCCGGGGTGCACGCAAGCTGGCTCAGACATCCAATTGCCCAAAAAAATTCTTGTTTCAAAAAGAAAAATCAAAGCAAAAGGATTAAAAGAAGAAGACAAAAAAGCATATGATAGATATTTTCATTTATTCGGCGAAGTTAACAGAAGATAATATATAATAATTAAAAAAAAAGCATATGATAGATATTTTTCATTTATCTGGCAAAGTTTACAGAAGAGAATATATATAAAGAGTTGATTAACAAAACTTCTTTCTGTATTTTGTTGATCACTCAGAAACAGAAATGAATATTTTTCCTCAATAAAAGGGTGGGTTGGATTAAACCAGCTACTCCCCAGTCAACTATGGAGAAACCCAATTGACCTTGAATGTTTGGATTTAAGCCATAGCTGACCCCGTCGGATTGAAAATATTAAACTGTCACCGGCCCCGTCGCGAGCTCCATCACTAAATTGCATGTTTCGATCGGTATGCTTATCATACTACTCACTGAGATTCGGAAAAGAACAAGGGATTCAGAGTTATGAGAAGGAAGGTTTGAGTCCTTGTAGAAGAAAATTATGGCTGATCAGCTTGAAGACCAATAATCTTCATCAAAGGGATAGAATAGGGATATTGGCCCAGTTTGTTTGGATTATCAGATTTTGTTATCCACTAAAATACTTTTAAATAAAAAGTTGGAGATGTGATTGGTGCAGTTTTTTATTAGCTAAAATTACGGATAAGACTTTTTATTAAATAAATTGTTCGAATACTCCGCTTATTATCAAGTAAATATCCAAATTAACCTTAAACATCCTATAGAAAAACTCTTGATTAAGTGCTATGCAAGAACACAGTTTTGCACCTTAAAATATAAGTGGAAAAGGCTACAAATTGAAACTTAAAACAATGTCAATTTTTTGGGCCAAACAAGCTAGAAAAGTCAATAAATGATTACTCATAATTGATTGCCAAAAACAATTCATTAACTTTTTTAAGCCAACAAACCAGATAAGTTAGTTATAAATACTGGCAAACATAGCCATTTTTGCTTTTGGTCACTTTTAATCTTGGTAATTTATTTTCAAAAATTAACAAAATTCTTTTTTGCCGTTAAAAAAAAAAAACAAACAAACAGGGCCGATCAATTCCCCAAAACATTCATCAATTGGAGTGAGTTGAAATGTGAACAAATTCACAAGTAAAAATATGTTCAATTTTGGGAAACTTAGCAGTCGTCTTTGCCCCAACCTTTACTCATGGATTGAAGTTGGACCAGTTGTTCAATACAAAAAAAAAAACAGGGATTAATGGAGTCTCTACAATTCCCCACATCTAGAACTGGTAGTAGTAGAATAAAAACTCCAGTTTCCTACTTCTCTCTCTCTCGGGAAAAAGAAATCGGATTTTCCTCGGTAAATGACTCGTCCAGTCCAAAACTTAGACCAGATAGAATCCGGACCCTAGAAAAAAAAACCAGAAATCTACCTAATAAAACACAAGGGTATGGACTATGGAGATCACACAAACATAAGTTGAAAGAAGGGTTGAGATTCATTTGATCCAAGGGCTGATGTGTGTTCTCCAACTCTCTTAAGAAAACTCCTACACTCTTACAAATATATTACAAAAATATCATCGGTTCTTTTTATCCACTGATTGGCTTCTGTGTTGGCATAAAAAAATAAAAATATATTACAAAAATGTCCGTGCTTACGGCACTATTGGGATTAGGAATGGCAGCGGGGCGGGGCGGGTTTTTGCATACCCCGACCCGAAAATCATTACCGGCCCCCGGCCCCGCCCCAACCCCAATCGGGTTTTTTTTGGGTACCCCCGTTCCCGCCCCGATCGGGGAACGGGTTTACCAGCCCCGCCCCGCCCCGTCGTGTAAAAATTTAAAAAATTAAAGTATAAGTAAAAAAGTAAAAAAAAAATAATGATAAAAAATATCTAGAAAATAAAACTTTGGAAATTATTTTTATGTCTTTTGGTATCGCGGCTTTATCTAAACTTTTAATTGAAATCAATATTTTAGATACTTCATTCCATTTCTTTATGTGTAGAATTTATTATAAATATTTGAAGAAAACTTTTTAAAAAATCCACTAAACACCAATAAATATCAATTTTTATTTCTTTTTTAAATTTAATTAGGCTACTTGACAGTAAAGAGACATTATTTTTTTGGATTAATGCTAAAAAAATGAAAGGACATGTATATAAGTATATATACATATATAAATAACAAATATATATGTATATATATAAAAATACGCCGGGGCGGGTTTAGGGGCGAGGTACCTTCGCACTGAACCCTACCCGAACCCAGACGGGTTCGGAAAATTTTACCCCCACCCCGACCCGATACTCGAAAATAGGATGGAAAACCCGCCCCGTTCGGGACAGGTTCGGGCGCGGGGCGGGTAGGATTGACATCCCTAATTGGGATGTGTAATGCCGTGGGACTTCCCATGAGTAAAAGATTCGAATCTGCCAATCGGAACATTCCGACTCCTGAACGCAAATCCGACGGCTATAAATCCCCCCTTCTCTCTCTCTGCTGACTGCTACGTGCCTCTCCAAAGTTCCCGGGCATCATTCCAGTATCCACAATACGAGAAATATATATACTCCATCTCTCTCTCTCTCCTTGTAGCAGAGAACAACCATTTCCCAAACTCTATAAATCTCTCCATTCCTCTGTTGTCCTCACCACTCCTTCCTCTCTCTCAGCCTGTCTTCAGCAAATTCCATCTCTGGGTTTTGTTGGGTTTTTAAATCTTTTAGTGGGTCAGTGTTAGATTTCCGTATACCTTTACGTATATACACAAATTGTGGACATCTGCAAATACAGCCATGGTGATGAAGGTGGCGACGCCGAGGAACTCGATCAACACCGTGTTCGAAAGAGTTGGGGTTTACGGCTTTGGAGGGAGCAGCGGCTGCAGCCAGAAGAGGTGCAGGCATGAGATTCAGGATGAAGAAGCTGGAACAGTGGAAATGGTGCAAATTGGTGGTGAGAGGACCAAGAATGTGCTGATTCTGATGAGTGATACCGGCGGCGGCCACCGGGCCTCGGCCGAGGCCATTCGGGACGCTTTCCGGTTGGAGTATGGGGACGAGTATAGGGTAATTTACGAACTCATTTCCTGTTCTGTTTTTTCGTTGAATTCTTTTTCCATTAGCTGATGCGACTACAACTTTAAAGCACTACTCAAGACAAATTGCGTTGAGAGCCGTTCGATATGAGTTGGCTCGCATACATCGAGCGGCTCAGAACTTGATTGTGTTATTTGTTCTGTTGTTCGGATTGGAGTTTGGGGATGCGTATCGGGTTATTGGACCCAATCCATCTCTTATTATGTATTTTGAGATTTGTTTTCTAAACAAGTTTTCTGGGTTTCGATTGAATTCCCAAAATTTTAGTAATTATGTATGCATGTGTCTAGGTTTTGCCATGATCTTGTTGTCGGCACGTTCTAATTGGGATTTTTCGGTTATATAGCTTCTGAAAATGAAATCTGAACAATTGATTGTTGAGATGGACGACTCGGATGGTGCACCGCACTCCAGTAGTGCGGACTACTCGGACCCCAAGTCTGATGTTTTAGTTTGGCCTTAACTTCCCCTTTCATTCGAAAATTGTTTATCCTTTTTTTTTTTTGCCAAATTGGAGTTTGGGCAATGGAACTAATTTCCTCTTCTGCTTTTATTTCCTTAGCTAAATACGTATATTTGCATGTATTGGAGTGGATACGAGTCAATTGTGTATCATGCATCAGTAAATTTTACTAGTAGCTATATGTCATTTCCTCGTGTCATTCATCTGCTTTCAGTTTATTTGCAGTAGGTTCTAATGACCATTTTTGTGATCTTAGGTTTATGTGAAGGATGTTTGGAAGGAATTCGCCGGCTGGCCATTGAACGACATGGAGAGATCATACAAATTCATGATTAAACATGTACAGCTTTGGAAGGTTGCATTTCATACTACCTCTCCTCGATGGATCCACTCTTTCTATCTTGCCGCCATGGCCGCCTACTATGCCAAGTATATTCTCTTGTTCCGATTAACCCTTTTATCTCTTTCGAAACTTTTCTTTCGTAAAAGTTGATTTCGAGCTTGTATTCAGCTTTCTTGTTTATTCCTTCATACTTTACTCTCCCTTATGTATCCTCAATGTATCTTTTTCTTACAAAATTGATACTGCATGATGACGCGATTGCCAACTTTGTTTTTGTCTATACTTTTATGTTATCCTCCTTTAAAGTTGATTCTCTTTCTTTTCCACTTCTCAATTGGTTAATCACTAGAAGAATAATACCATTGTTTTCAAAGTGGTTGCTTCCTTTCAACGCGAAAATCATACATCTATCAAGAAACTTTTATTGGTTCGTGAAAAAAAAAGAGTGAGTTATGCACTTATAGTTGAGCAAATTAATGATATGGGATTCTCTGATAATTTCTCCTGCATTGGTTTTTTGAAGGGAGGTCGAGGCTGGTCTTATGGAATACAAGCCGGATATAATCATTAGTGTTCATCCTCTTATGCAACACATCCCTTTATGGGTTTTAAAATGGCAAGGTCTGCAGAAGAAAGTAATTTTTGTCACTGTAATCACAGACCTTACTACTTGCCACCGCACATGGTTAGTTATTTTTCACTTTACGTTGAATTTCCCCTTTCAATTAGTCAATTATACCCGTCAAGCTTAGTATACGGTAAATTGTCTTAGGTCTGGCATTTTTGTATTCAGGTTTCACCCAGGAGTGAATCGGTTGTACTCTCCCTCAGAGGAGGTAGCAAAAAGGGCTTTTCTTGACGGTCTAGAAGAATCTCAAATACGTGTTTTTGGATTGCCAATCCGGCCCTCTTTTTGCCGTGCTATTGTTTGCAAGGTGAATGTTTGGCATTGTTTGTTTTTCTTTCTTTTTATCTCCTCATTCTTTGGATGGAAATTTGATGTTGTTTGTGCCATGAATGTTCATTTTTGTGCAACTGTTTGAATAGGATGATTTAAGAATAGAACTTGAAATGGATCCCCAATTGCCTGCGGTTTTGCTGATGGGTGGTGGCGAAGGAATGGGTCCTGTGAAAAAAACTGCAGAGGCTCTTGGAGAATCTCTATTTGATGAACAACTTGCGAAGCCAATTGGACAGTTGATAATCATTTGTGGCCGTAACAAAGACCTAGCTTCGTCGCTGGAATCACTCGAATGGAAGATCCCCGTTAAGGTGATAACATTCAATTTTCTGAACCAATTCCTAGTGTGCAAATGTAGAAATGTGCATATCATCAGTCTGATCACCATTTTCTTTGGAGTAAGCTGTATTAACCGTTTCTGGTTTTTCTTGCATTGCAGGTTAGAGGGTTTGAGACCCAGATGGAAAAATGGATGGGTGCCTGTGACTGCATTATAACTAAAGTATGTTTCAACAATCCTATGCTCATTTTAGTCTTAAACAGCTCAAAATAACATATAGAACCTCACTCTGAAAAGTTAGCCTCGTAGTGTTTTAGCTGGAACCGAACCCACAACCTTTTCAAAATACAATTGGTTAAGCACTTGAATTCAAGTTTAAATCTAAGTAAGCTGCAAATGATGGAACCAAAGGTGGCCATATCGAGTACCAATGACTTAGAACTTTTTTTGGCCTTTTGGTTTCTGCAGGCAGGACCTGGAACAATTGCAGAAGCATTGATCAGAGGGCTACCGATTATCCTGAACGACTACATTCCTGGACAAGTAAGTTATAAGAAGCGCTAGCTTCTTTAATTACTGATGCATTTTTTCATAACATGAAACGAAATTCAACCCCAAATGAATATAACTCTTCCTTCGGCATTTCCAGGAAAAGGGCAACGTTCCCTACGTAGTGGACAATGGTGCAGGAGTCTTCACGCGAAGTCCCAAGGAAACTGCTAAGCTTGTATCCGAATGGTTCAGCACCGAAACAGCTGAGCTCAAGCGAATGTCAGAGAACGCGCTCAAACTCGCTCAACCAAACGCTGTGTTCGATATCGTCAAGGACATTCATGAGCTTGCTTGCCAAAGGGGGCCCCTGGCCAGCATCCCCTATGTCTTGACATCATCATTTTCTAACCTCATTTAACCCATCAACCTTCTCTCCCTCTGTGGGACTGATATTTTGCCCTACTAAGATTTCATGTACAGAGAATTTGAAAAAAAGATTTCATGTACAGAGTAGAGTTGGAATCATTCATTGGCCAAATAGTCTTGGTTCTCATTGTTGGTTGTAGTTGTTTTCCTAGAAAAAATTCTTAGGTTTCAAAAGGTTGGGTTTTCTTCTGTGTGTTTTTGTGAGTGTGTGTGTGTGTGTTTTGCTCCCATTGGTGTTTTTCTAGTAAAAGAGAGATTAGTTGTTAAATTGTGTTCCTTTTTTCCTGGTTGTCTATATCAGGGTCTTCAATCCTTGTCTGTGTTGTGTGCAGGGGTACACTATAAGGATGTAGTGCACCATTTGAGCCATCCATCTCGACAATAAATGGTTCAGATTTTATCTCGGCTCTGCACCCCTGCGCTCCAAGGACCCTTGTCTTGTTTCTCTAATATGGCACCCCTACGCTCCAGGGACCCTGGTCTTGTTTCTCTATTATGGCGTTACATTCCTTAAAGTGACCCTTGTTGCTTCTCAATTTTCAGTATCTTGCCCTTGATATACCTCATCCAACCGTTAAGGCTTTGTTTGGACAAGGGTTTCGTGTAAGAATTTATCAACGACAAAAGAAAAAGGTGAAGGAAAAGAAAAGATGATAACGGAGTGGAGAAGTTAAAGATTTTAGTCCCTCCACAAACCGTGATCCAAACAAAGCGTAAAGGTTCAATGTGCAGACTTGAGTTCAAGGACTACTTGGCCGGAGGAAACTGGTTTATGAGTAGCTAAGAAGTCAGACAAATTTTTGAGTGGTTTGGGACACCGTCACGTGGTGTCCCAACACCACACATTCTTGACGCAAAATTAACAATTGCGATATTTTCTTGAATAAAAACAAAATAATAATTCACGATAATTATTAAGCGAAACCAGAGCTTAGGCTAATCAAACTAAGGGGGTGTTCTTCTAAATAATCCAATTGGCTTTCCCGCCATTTTTTTTTGTCCTTATTCAATTTTTTTTCGCATTTTGTGGCTTATTGTCAATTTTTTGGGGATTATTGCTTCCTTATGATGAGAGGAATCTAAAAAGTAAAAAATTTTGGTCGAAATCAAAATTTTTTTGAATAAAGACGAAAATTGGCGGGAAAGCCACTTATTTCGTCTTTAATCAAAAAAATTTGGATTTTGATCGAAATTTTTTACTTTTTAGATTCCTCTCGTCATAAGGAAGCAATAATCCCCAAAAAATTGACAATAAGCCACAAAATGCAAAAAAAAATTGAATAAGGACAAAAAAAAAATTGGCGGGAAAGCCAAATGGATTATTTAGAAGAACACCCCCTAAAAGGGGTCGAAAGATTTGATTGGATTGACAGGGACAAGCACTTTTGAGCAACACGCCAAAGGAAAACATCAATATATAACCGCATGAAGCAAATGGTTTATAAAAATCGTGCGTAGTTTTTCTCATAAGTACTTCTTTTTTTTTTGTGAATTTATGTTATGTATTATAAGAGAATGATTTGTCTCGTAAAACGAGAATAAATTCTTCAAAAATAAAAACCTCAGCGGAACAGGGCCTAATGAAACCTCTTTTCCAATTTGTAAGGTCTGAAGGTAGTTAGGTCGAGGGGATAAAACAGTAATGTTATAATTATAATTCATAAATTATGCACGTTTACAGAATATCCAGAGTATAAATGGGTGGGCCTGAAGATATATGTGTGATATATTCTCTCGAATAATAAAAAGCCAAACCATATACTCCATAAGTCATAATAATCCACACCACGTGGCTTCATGTGCTTTAAAAGTCAGATTATGGAGTAGTATCAAATTCTACTAAGGTTTAATCAGATGGGATAAATCCTAACAACAAAGTTACAATTGACACGGAAGTAGTATGAAATATATATGGACGACAATTTGGATATCCTCTTGGGATAATTGATGGGACTTCTTGTTCTTCAGGTTGTATTCGTCAAAGTTTGGCTTGAGGTAGCTAGATTTCAAGGTGCGATCGCCGTAGGTCCTTCAAAGTTTTTAGGAGGCCTTCTTGGTGCGATCGCCGTAGGTCCCTCAAAGTTTTTAGGAGGCCTTTTTACTTTTATGCCCTTTATAATAATCCAATAAAAAAGACTACATCTCTAACATATGCTTTAAGCCCCTGGTATTTGTACCCAGTGCATATGGTAGGCACTGTAATAATGTACAAGTATTAGACAGTTTCTTATTAGTATAATAATGCCACAGTATCTTCTTTGTCCGAAATTTAGCACATGAAAAAGGTTTGTAAGATTTGAGAATTTCCCATATCACAAACCAGGTTATACCAAATGTTATTCCTCTTCCTAGTTCCTACTGGTCTCTCTCCCCCTAGTTCATGCTATCGCGTTGATGCTTGCTTCCAATCCTGCCTGAAACTTTTCGCGTGAGACTCCGGAGTGGGCCTCTCGCGGCATCTTTACACGATCTATACCGATTTGGTTGGTACCCGTAGGCCGTAGTCATGTAGACGATTTCCACACGCGCACAAAAAAAGAGTTAAGGTGAGGTGGTGCCCAACGGATTTCTTTCTGCGCTAGAACTATAAGGAGTTGGAAAAAGCTAGACAAAATAAATCTTTCCAAACAGAAGATTGCAGATTCTGGCCATAGCTTCATTTTCTAGCCACCAAATCAATGCTCCAGTAAATTTAACCAGTTTAGTCTGTGACTCCTATCCGAGAGGTTTTTGGTTCGAACCTCAAGGGTTGCATCGATAGTTTTTATCGTCATACATTACCCCCAGACTACTGCACTTGTATATATGTAGGAGGGGAGACTATTAAGTCCTTGGAAATTAAACATGACGAAGTTACCCAACCGAAAAACAAAGAAAAATTTAAAAATCAGCTGTGAATTGTCCATTTATTTTCCCTGTGCATGGCGACGTTCGTAGTATTCCTCGTTTACTGCTCTTTTTGTTGGAAAAATCGAAGATACCAAAATAAAAATAAAAAAAAACAATTAGGGTCAATTTAAGAAATACAGTTTAATCTTCTGGGAGAACCAATTTGAGAATCCTGCCATTACAAAGCCCACAAACACCTGCACAACAACATCACCAATTAACCAGGAGCAGTTTTCAAAGATTGATGAAAACAATAATCGTGCATTTTGCCGCAAATTTGCTGTGTATCCATGATGAGAGGAAAATCATTAAATGCAGTACCGGCAACATTGCATATATCCTGGACGGGTCGACGTTTAGGGCGGAGCCAAAGAATTTGGCATGCAGGGTCAAAAATTTCTTTTTCAAAAAACAAGAAAATATTCCATTTAACACAACTGAGAGGGGCCAATTGCCCGCAATTGCGCTCAGTCAACTCCAAGGTAGGTTTAGCATTAGCTTCCATGATATGGAAGCAGGACAGTAGGAAGGGGTTCACCCATCTTTTGTGGTAGGTGAACAAAACTGGACTCGGGACAAATGTTGTCACAAACTCACAGAGCATTCAGTACCCTTTCAGGGAATTTTATTTGAGTTCGTAGAGTGACTCTAATTTTTGCAACTCTCAACTCAACATGAGGAATCAAACAATCAAATGGTTAGACATTTCATTTACCAGAATTGAGCCAATTATATAAACTGCAGAGTAGTGCTGCCCATGCACCACCATGTCTGCCACCATGGCAAGTGGTATGGTGAGCGAAACGCCTAATGCCGACACTAGTGGAGTCGTCCACACAACACCGAGTGCCCTGAAAATTTTTCAGATACTCTTAGACAAACGGTTATGGGCATCAAAATGAACTGAAAAAGAAACAGGTAAAGAGAGTAGTTTTTCTCTAGGCATACCATAAATAGTCACAGAGGAAATTACTGACAAAGCAGTTGGCAAAAAGAACACCTTCCATTTTTGCGGAGTGAGGAATTACAAATTTTGGTTCAATCCCGATAGATGTCAGAGGCCATACTGGAGAGACAATTATGAATGAATTTGATCATCAACAAAATTAACAGATGTGAAGTATTATTATGGAAAGAAAAATGAAACGAATTTGTTATCGAAAGAAAGGAAAAGAATAACAACAATGTGGCAAAAGCCAAAATGCTATGCGGTCAGAAACATTATCAAAAAAACTACCTAGATTCGGCATTGTTAGTGTGTGTGTGTGTTACCCAAAATGAAATGATTGACACATTTTCAACGTTGGGCATTTTCGAGTACTTTTTCTTGGTATGTAGTAATTCCGTGTTCAAGGCTATTGATGAATGTCTTGTTTAATTCAACGAACTATATCCACTTAATATTAAGACTTAAGAGCCTTATGTCCCTTGCAAGCTGGTCCTTTCGTTCTATCATGAAAGCCAGCTGTGTTCAAATTCCTGATTTTTAGAGAGATTTACCGAAAGCGAAAAAAATCATAAAGAAAGACAAAAGAAGATGATGAAGTGGAGAAACTGAATTCATTCTTTGATTTATGGCATTTTCTTTCCTTCGCAAATTCCCAAAAAAATCAATACACAAACAGCCTTGAAAATGTGATTGGTACAAGACTTTGTAAGTCTTATAGTGATCTGGACTGGGGTTTCGGCAACGAAAGATATATATGAAACTAAATTCCAAACATTTCAAGCTGGTAAAATGATATTGACAATTAGTGAAAGACTGTAAGGTATCATCATAGCAGGAACTCTGCAAAAGAGCTGTCTAACTTTCGGCATAATGCGTCATATGACTCATAGAGTGCTTTCAGAACTATGCCATTACAGAGGTCAGGATTTACGAAGAGACAGAAAAGACAAAGGATAAAGGAGATAACAAAGTGACAAAGCTAAATTTATTGCTTTGGTTGTTTTATCTATCTTCCTTTCCCATGGTGAATTCATCAAAGAAATCCATGGTCCAACCACAACATAAGAGTATAGTAATAATGGCACTTACTGAGCCACCAAAGGGCAACAAGCGTGAACAATCCAATGTATCCATATAGCTTTTGCATGTCTACTCTTTCTCCTTCATCTCCCGTAAACTTTTTAAGAAGCACTGCAAGGTTGTTATGAAAGTGATAATCATTAAAACGATCCATTCGAAGATGATTAGGATGTGTTTGGATTTTGAATATTCATTAGAACATGTTTGGAGGAAAACAAAAGAAAGGGAATGATAGGAAAAAATTTGGATGTGCTCGAGTAGCATTTCCCATTCCTTTTATCAACTATAACTTCGTGATCCAAACATAACCTTAAAAAAACTTTTGAACAGAAGGAGAGATGCTGAACCACAAAACAGTGCGTAAGTCATGGCTGAAAGAAGAGCACAGAGATCTCCCACCAGCGAATGCTTCCCATTCCTGAACACAAACATAATAATCATCAGTTGCTGCTAAAGACCAGGGTTAAGTACACTTTGCAGTATTACTCATTTCTAACTTTGGCCTTGACTTTAAATTTACTAAGTGCAATCCTTCAACAATTGGGTCTTTAGGATAAACTAAACACGATGATGTAGTTTGAACCTATTTTCACTCTTTGGGCCCTTAAGTATGGTACTTTCCCATTTTACCCACGTTAGTATCACACTTTTTCCAATTTGGCTCTGCAGTTTAATGCCCGCATGGTGTTTTTTGTTCAAGAATTTGACGCCACAGCAATAACTAACTAGATCATATTGACAATCTGCAGTAGTTCAAAGACAAAACTGAAAAGCTTCCAAGTTAGAAAAGTGAGAATTGAGTAATACTTCCACCACAACCATACCAAACCAAAGATTCAACAAAAAGAAAAAGATCAAGAGGGAAACAACCTACGTGGATTTTCTCAAATGAGCTTGATCCGTGGACCAAGTCTTCCCAAGTGCTGTCATGGCAACACCAGCCAAGCTGACAACAACAGAGACTACTTTCACCATATTTATGGAGTCTTGTCCCAAAAATGCACCAATGAAGAGAGTAAAAAGTCCTGAAGTTGAATTTAATACCATTGTACTGGAAACACTTGTTCGGGCGAGAGCAGCATTTGTTAAATACTGCCAACAACAGAAATCAACTGTTAATTCTAGTAAGTATTCAGCAAGTTTTTTGAAGATAGGCTATGGAATGTTGAACGATAAAGTAGCTAGGATTTTGGCGAAGTAAAGATAAAATCTTGCCTCGAACTATATGTTGTGTTTTATACAATTTGATGACAGCAAGAAGTTTGCAAAGATGAAGTGTAAATATGTACTGGGAGAGGACAAAGCCAACAGTGGCAGTCTTAAGACACTGAGAGAAGAGAAGGCTGAAAACAAATCTGAAGAGAAAGAGGGAAAAGGAGAGAAGAGAACAATTTGTATAAAGTAAAAACTATATGAATTATTTCAAATTCCGGCGCGCAAAAAAAAAATTACAGGTTAAACGGAAGAAAGTCTGGACATAGCTAACAAAATTATAACAAGTTCCTTACCTCTGTTATGAACCAGACAGGAGCAATGAGAAAGCCTAATCTGGCCATTTCCTTATTGTTAAGTGCAGATTTGTCTCTTTTCAACTTATCAACATCATCTATGTCTATTGCAATTCCCTCCTCCTGAGATTTAAGCTCCATTCCATCCTCTTTTCCAGACCCCTTACGATCCAATTCTGGAACCCCATCCACCCCATCCACCTTAACGGGAGACTCGACTCTACCCGAGGGCATATTGGTAATTTGCGCAATTTTGTCACCACTGTGGGATTGACGTCTGAAGAGATGAAATAACCCATCTTTAATGAAGGCTATTGGGAGAAAAAGAACCAAAAGAGATGTTCCCAGATATGCCAAGGCGAATGGATGCTCATAGTCTTCGAAAATTCCCTGTAAACCAATATAAACCAGGTAAAAGCTTTGTAACTGAATCTAATGCAAAGACAGATCAACACAAAATTTTGAGGAGAACTCTATAGTACACATTACTGTAACTGTGTAACATAACCCAATTATGAGCCGTTGTGTCTTGAGGTACTTTCATGTTACATGTAATTAAGAAATGGTGCACCTTATGAAGAATCTCAGTTATGAAAGAGAAGTCTATCAACACAACAATGTGCACAAGTGCACAACATGACGTGTTCTCATCATTTTATTGGTGGTTGTAAAATCACATTCGATAGCCAATAAAACAGCAACACAAGCAAGTTGTGCACATTGGCGTGCAGCAAAATGTCGTGTTAGTAGTAGCAAACCTCGCAACGAATTGTGGCTTTTTTGCTCACAAGGCTTTATGGTGTCTTAGATTAATGGGTATGGGGTGTATACGTGTTCGTGTTGTTCCTGAGTATTGTAAGATTGGGGAAAGAAGCAAAATTGCATAGAGATGGCTACATTTTCGTAAGATTCGTAACATATAGTACATAAGAAATACAAGAACTTGCTGTTCAAAAAAAAAAAAAAGAAATACAAGAACTTGAATGAAATCTTAATGGAATTTAGAGTCCAAACATCATCATCATCCAAAAGATAATTTCCTTAAGTAAGCACTAAAAAGATTGCTTCTCCTGCTGTATCTCTAAAAATAAATAAACAGTGTTCGCAATTAAGCCTAAACAAGCAACAATTCAGCACAAAAATAACGGAATGGGATTCCGATTCTAATTTCTAGAAAGAACACTAATGTATGTGAACTAAAATATCACGAGAGAGTGATCTAACCTACAAAACTTGTGGCTCACGTGGGTCTGGCATGGAATAGAAGTAGAACAAGAGAAGTTCTCCGAAATCCGAATAGGGAGGAGAGAGAGATTGAGAGAGAGAGTGAGTGAGTGAGTGCATTTTGGAATTCGGGGCAGGTTGATCGGGTTTGGGTTCTGATTACATTACCTATTCGGTTATCCAATTCCAAAACCCAATTAATCCATCTTTTGGTCTCTTTCACTGGACCTGGTTCGGCTCAGCCCAATAAAGCATGGTCCAGTTAACATGTAGTAACAAGACAAAAATACCCCCGAACTTGGATTGTGGGACATTTTCTGTTTTCGGGACAAGGTCATTTTGGTAATTTAGGGTGGGTTCGATTTAGAGGGCAAATATTGTTTGGTCAAAAGGAGAATAGTCCAATCACCTAAGTTAAATTAGCCCAAAAGAGTTATTTTAGACTGGACGTTTATTTGCATCGAACTTTTATTACCGGGGTGCTTGGCAGCATCCCCGAGTCCATCTTGATTTAAATAGAAAACTGAAGTGAAAAAGGAAGTGTGTAGGGATTTGGAAATTGTTACCCAAATAGAAGTATGAGCTATTATATGAATAAAAGATTTGGAAATCAATTTGAAATTGGGTAAAATGGATGACAACTCATTTTAGGTTAATCTGAATGGATTATTGGATTTAAGCCATAACTAACACAACTCAATATAATTTACTGGATTTTACTCTGCGGGCTTTTATTGCCTCCTCTTCTTACAGATGAGCGTCACATTGACCAATATGAGAAGGATCTTCATGTGGTTTTTCCATTTGATAGGATCTAAGGGGTGTTCCACTTTCCCTTCTTTTTTAAAAAGTATTTTTTCTTCAATTTTCAAACTCAAATATAATGAAAATGAAAATTAATTTTTTAATTTTTTTTGCACCTTATAAAAGATCTCAATGAGATCTATCAAACAAGATCCATATTTGTAGGAAAATTATTTGCGTAAACACATGATTTTTGGGCTTGAAATTACCTTCCTTTTCTTAAAAGTTCTTTTTTGAGAAACCGGAACGGCACCTAAATGTGGTGGTTTTAAGATTACGTTGATGAGCAACATGCACATATGTTTCCGCCTTTTCTTTCTAAATAGTAGGAAAGAAGCGTAGCTGATTCATAAGTATTAAAACAACGGGACACTACATTAACTACGTGAAAGTTCACAACAACTAAATTAAATTTACCAACTAAACCAACTCAACAAATAACAAACCACAGTTGAACTCCCTCATTTTTTTCAACTAAAAGTGTGGAAAAGTATAACCCACTGAGAAAGCCCATCTAGTAAACTATTGCTTGTTTGTGAGCACCACAAAAAGAGTGCATACAGTTGGAATGAGGGTAGTTGATCTCGATTATGAAGTAGTAAATAGATAGATACACGTTTTAATGAAAGTGATTAATGTACTAAACAAGACAAAAAACAGTCAACTTGCTGGTAAGGACATCCACCAAGTAGTGGAAAAGTTGACACCTTTAATTTCTTAAGCACTAACTACAGGGCAACATTCTTTTAGGAGGAAACTTTTGGTTCAGGGCAAGGAACAGAGAGAAAAAGAACAGTAGTATGGCTAGCTAGCTCTTCCCCACATTTTTCTGCACAAAATTGCGGTTAATCTCTCGCGCGTACATAAAACATATTTAGTTGGTACTTATCGGGGTTAAGGGTAGATTCAAAGAGGTGCAAAAAATGGTATGTCTATCGTTGTCTTGGTAAGTGAAATCCAAAGGCACGAACCTCACTAGAAGTATTGGCTTGCCAATGAGGATAACAAACTGATTTCCTGAATGGATGGATTCGATGCCAAAAATAAGATGAAAACTATGAATTTGAATACCTATTTGTATGATATACGTCGAGAGATTTGCAGAGACAGCAAAAGATGTAAAATAAAAGAGAAAATGAGTCAAGAAGATGATTTTCATTATTGATTTTGCTAACTTTTTCCCTTAGATGAATTATCTGCCCACAAATACATGAACATACATCCCAAGTTCTCCTAGGCCTCTAAAGTAAGTGACAAAATCAAATTTCAATCACAAGTCACCCTTTAGACCAAGAACCAAAAGCAGCATATGCGAGGGTCAAACATTTGCAAACTTTGGAGTCATTATAGAGTTTGTCCTATCGTTTAGAATTAATCGAGATGCATGCAAGCTGGTTCAGACATCCGGTTATCAAAACATATTCGGGGGCTCATCACCAATAACTAACAAGGCATGAGTAGCAAGCAAAAACAGCTAGTGAACCTTTTTTTCATACTAATTCACAACTTCACAAAATTGTCGAGAGAGAGAGAGAGAGAGCTGACCTGAGTGACTTCTGCACAGGTTACCCAAGTGATGACAACAGTGAGTATGAGAAACAACCCTGTCTTGTATCTCCAACCCATCACCAAATTCCTTTTTCCAATATGAAAGAACCAAACAGAGTGTTAGTCCCTCCTCCTCTCTTCCTCACTCCAAAAATCCCTATATAGAGAGGATATTAATTGGGTAATTTACAGTTCTTGGTTGATGGCAAAATGGGAAAAAATCAGCATGGAAATGTGAACTGGTTATTCCATGGCCACCTCTCTCTCTCTCTCTCTCTCTCTCTCTCTCTCTCTCCAATGCTGTATGAAAAGCCAGAGCACTGATTTTTTTAAATAGTAGTAAAACAAGAGCACTAGTATGATGATTGATTCACTTTTTGGTTCCCAATTGCCTACTTTAATTACATCACTTCGAGCTTTTTGCGTTTTTTGATTTCTTTTTATTGTACTACCTCTTTCACTGTTTGCCA
The DNA here is from genome assembly GCA_018127125.1 of Rhododendron griersonianum. NCBI lineage: Eukaryota > Viridiplantae > Streptophyta > Magnoliopsida > Ericales > Ericaceae > Rhododendron > Rhododendron griersonianum. Next base: position 50,623,652 of record CM030790.1, on the reverse strand, counting down.
AAAAACGAAGGGTAATTTCCTACAAAACCGACGTAAGTTTGATTAAACACTAGGTGAGGTGACATTATAAAATGGATTTTAACGAGTATTAATTAGTACGAGTAATCATTTTCCCTGAAGGTAAAAAAATGTAAATTTTAGCTTGCATTTTCTCCCTACTTTTTTTGCAGCTTTTTCCCAACATATGTAGGCTAAAAACAAGTCATGCTACACACAGAGACAATCTGTGCACAGATTGTGCATAGATTTCGTTGTGGGGCCCACCATTTTGAGGGTCCTCATAAAAAATAAGCTCGATCCGATACCTATAGGTGCTTCATCAAACCATCTAACTTTTCATTCAGATTTTCGGATAATGAAAAGTTATATGGTTGGGTCGAGAACCTATAGGTATCGGATTGAGCTTATTTTTTACGAGGACCCTTGAAAAAATGTTTTACATTTAATGAACGGCTCGGATGATTTGTGTGGGACCTGTGGTGGATCCCACAATGAAATCTGTGCACAATCTATGCACAGATTGTATGTGTGTAGACTTTCTGGCTAAAAACTAGCTTCTACTTTCTTTTAAAGCTTTCGAGGAAAAATCTAAGAATGTTGTATGATAGTATGTATTAGAGAGAATTCACGTAAAACTGCGTCGTTAATGCTCCCCAAATTCTGTACATTGCGTGTTGTGAGTGTGAATGAGGCTCGACGTGTGGAAAGTTGGTTGATTGATAGCCGATTACGGATCAGTCATTCAAGTCCGGCTTCAAAGAAGACTATGGATTTTAACCAGCAGAAATTGGTTCTATTGACAGCTGACGTTCCGGCCGATTTACAATGCAATTTTTTGCAGGTTATCTCTTGCAAATCCCCGACGATTTCGATCAAATCCCCAAACCTATGTGTAAAGGGCCAAATTTCCTTCCGTTCATAAGGTCTAAAAGGGCCGAAACGATTTCAACAAATGTTAAATCCTACAAGTAGTGCCGAACATTTGTCTTAAGTACGCTCGGGGGTTCTTTCTATCGCTCGGCAGTTCTAATTATCGTTCGGCAGGGGTTCTTATATTGCTTGCTCGGCAGTTCTTAGTATTGTTCGGCAGCTCTTTGTATTGCTCGGCTCGGCAGTTCTTATCATTGCTCGGCAGTTCTTATTGTTGTTCGGCAGCTCTTTGTATCGCTCGAAAGGTTCTTTATGTTGCTCGGAACACTTCACTAGTTGTTCGGTAAAATGTACGGTCGTTCGCTATTGCTCGGAACGTTCTGCTATTTCTCGGTACGTGGACACGGCAAGTCACGACCTTCTAGAAGTTTCTAGAAGCTTTCTATTAATAGCAACCTTTCTATTAATAGCAGCTTTCTATTAATAGCCTTTACTTCGTCGCTAAGTTTCACTCACCACTTTTCTCTATATAAGCAAAGCTCCCCCCTCACCTAAGGTACACATCTCAACACTCCTCTCTTAAAACATGGCTTATATTCTCTTCTTTATGTTTTTCGATTTACCTTCCCCAGGTACTAACTAGCTCGTCGGAGGCTCTACCCGGAGGAACCCCCCTCCGGTTTGCAGGTACCAGGCTCGGTAGCCAAGCTCGGCAACCTTCCCCGACTCGGCATCTCACTCCTCGGCAAAACACCTCTCATGGCTCGGTAAATGTCTCTCCTCTTCAGACTCGGCGAGCCCCCACACCATTCAACAAGGATTTAAGTGGAATTCACCCCCACACTATGCAATATGGATCAAATCACCAATAAACCAGCAGTAACTTTGGCACTGACCACCCTTTGGGCTGGCCAAGAACGTGCGGGCTCGCCGGACATATAGGCCTGGCCCAATTCCCACTTAGTGACCTCGTTTGTTGGGCCAAGTTCAAGGTCTGAAAACTCCTTTTCCAGCCACAATTTTTAGGATCAAATTGAAGGAAATAAATGACTTCAGAGAGAAATAAAGTAATAATTTGAGAGAGATAGAAAGAAAAATGAGAATAATGATTAGAGCAAAATATGATTATAAATCTAAAACCCTTAAACGAACGGGGTCATAAGATCCCATGGGCTGGGTTATGGAAAAAAGAAACGAACAAGTACATGATATCAACATTAATGAAAAGAAAGGCTACACTCTTCGTCCCAAATTCCTTGTCCATTTTTCCGGCACGTGTGTCTTTTTTAAAATTACTTAGTACATATTTTTAGATATACAATGAAATTTTTGATTTTGCAAATTTTGTTTCATAGATTTAAAATAACATTTTAAATTTCAAAAATATAATTTTTTTGGAGGTGTCCGGAATACTGAAACTGAACAAGAAATTTCAAACGGAGGGAGTATCATTCTTGCCACAGCAACTATTGGTAATAGTCATTTGAAAAGTCTTACTATATATATTCAATACTTCACTTGCAATCATGGACCATGGTCAATGGTAGTGACACATTTGTACACGGCAAAAATGAGTTCATCTGTAAAGTTACGCCATAATCTAGAGAAACAATCAGAGAGATGTCACTTTCGAGAGATCAATCAGGCATTGCTCTACAACTACTGAATAAATTTTTGCCACACTTCGGCTCCTTTGCCTATAGGATTTTTCGTGCATTTTCAAATTCAAAAAAAAAAAATAGGTAGAAAACTAAAGGCAAATATAAACTTATTAACTCATAATTTCACATACAGTACTGCTTATTTTTTAAAAATACAATGATTCTAAAAACATCAACTACACCATGACAACTTCCTGAACAAACAAGAGCACACACCAAAAACAAAATTTCACATGAAAATGGGGTTTCCATTTTCATACCCTATATTTGTGATTCAAATTCTGAATCAATGCAATTTCAACTTTACACAATCACTTTACACCATTAAGCTACATCCCATACATAATTACACCAACCCCAATAGAAAAAAAAATATCCCAAGAATCAAAACAACTAAAAATTTATCTACCTGAAATCTGCACTACTTTCTTCTTTTTTCTTCTTTTTCTTTTTGTTCGACGGTCAGGAGCGTCCGGACCAACTTACGAGCATGACTGCACTACGTTCTTCTCCATCTCCTTTTTTCTGGTTTCCATTTCCAAATTTTCAAGGTGAAGAACCCCACAGAACCTCAGCAACAATGGTGGCAGCCTCAGCATCAGAAACACAAGCTTCTCTCACTCTCTTCAATATCTCCTGCTTCAGAGCCCTCCTCTCACTCTGCCTCAACCCTTCCCCTACCTCCAACTGCACTGCAAATCTAGCCACACAGCTAGCAAATGGGTGGCTCTCCAAGTACCTTCTCTCTCTGACACTCTCCCTCCTCCCTAGAACCTCAACACCACCACTCTCCTCCTCCTCCCACTTCCCCACCTCTATCAAATCCCCACCCAATTCCCCCCTCTGCAATTCCACCAGTATTCTTATCAAATCTCCTTTCATAAGCATCGCCTCAATCGCCTCTTTCCTCCCAAAATACCCGATTTCAAGTACACAGTTCATCGCCATTACTCGAATAGACAACTCATCGGATTTAAGCAACTTGATTATATCGAAAATGTCTCCGTTCGATTCGATCTCGTCTAATAAAGGGCTTTTGATGGATTTTATTAGAGAACAGAGTACTTTAAGTGAAGAAGGTGATGACATTGAAATTAGGGCTCGAATCATTTGGCCAATCAATACTTGTCCGACGAAAACGTCTTTGTTAAACCTAATCAACTCAGCAATGGCAAAAGCGACCTGTTCTCTCACCTGCAATGACGAACGCATAATTTCAATATTGGATGGATGAACATTTAACTTTTTATGTCACATATGAAAGGTGGTTGTTAAAAAATAGTACCCAAAAAATTAGAGTAGGTAGCCTCAACCAATCCATAATTGTAGATGCATACAACCTTGTACCTCCATACCCATTTTCCCAACACACAATATTAAACCTAATGTTTAAGGTTTTATAGATAATAGATGCATACAATCCTAGTAGGACGATTATTGAACTTCTCAAAAAAAAATTTGGATGGGCGCATTCATGATAGTCCCATAATCCTTCGGCAAGGCATTGCGTAAGCTCTCAATCTTCCCTCTCGTGAATTTTAACAGCTTAAAGATATCTTTACAAGATACTTTTCACGCTCGTACTTTTCACGCTCGTGCTCACGCTTCTGCACATGCAGGCGCATAGTGTGACTTAGGGCGCTTGTTATAGATTTTCTTTTTAAAATGTTGAGCGGGCAAATTTTATTAATTTCAATATTTTCCAGAGAAAAACTACTATGATTCTAAAAGAAATTTTGAACTTGAGTAGTCCGTCCTGCTCACCTGTGTCGAGTGCTCCGAATTAGAGAGGACGGATTCGAGCTCCGAAAACAGCTTCGATTTCAGAATTAAATCCTGCAACTCGTGATTGAACCCTTGATTGAGCCGCTTCTCGAACCGTACCAGCATCTGAATTAGGGTTTCCTCGTCGACACTCGAACTATGGCTGTTATTATCATTACTACTACTACTCAGCGCCCGAGCGAGGTTTTCGATGCACTCGCGGTCAATCCAGGCCTGGATCTCGGACTCGATCGAGCCGGCGACCCGGGAGATCTCGTGGGTGGTGACCCGGCGAGTCAAGAAGGATCTCAGCCCGTGGCGGCGGGTGGACTTGGAGTTCTCGAGGGAGTCAACGATGGACTTGAGGTAGGTGAGGTGGTGGGAGAGGGTGGAGAGGTAAGGGTCGTTGGAGAGGATGGAGTCGGACTCGGTCTCGAGCTCGAGGAGGGCTTTGATGGAGTTGGACTCGGTGGGTTTGGGAGTGGGGTTGGATTGCAGGTCATGGGAGGCTTGCTTGAGGGCTTCGAGGACTTTGAGGACTTGTTGGTTCTCTTCATTGGTGGCAGCTGCTGCTGCTTCTTCCATGGCAGCTACTGGAGAGAGAGAGAGAGAGAGAGAGAGAGAGAGAGAGGGGGGGGGTGGGTTTTGTTTTGTTCGGATTGGAGCTCAACGACCGGTCTTATTACGCGGGGAGAGAGAGAGAGAGAGAGAGAGAGGAGAAAGACCAATTGCTCCCATTGCACTAGTGTTAGTCACCGGTAAGTTCTCTTGCTAGCTGGTATCCAACTACTGCCCTTATAAAGGGTCCCCCCCTCACAAAATTAAAGGTCCCCCATCACAAAATTAAGGCGAAGCTTCCACTAGCAAAAAAAAGGAAAAAAAATTAGGCATTTTTTTCATCTCATTTATATTAATCAACACGTTTAATTATTTTATCATCTCGTTTACATTAATAAAAAGTTATTAACAAAATTTATTTATTTATTTATTTATTTTTTGCTACAGTAATTCTATTTACAAATCTATCTATAACTTATTCACTACTGAAAACAACTTGCAGTCTGGGCCAATTGCGGGCCCTTTTCAAGCCCAAAACAATGATCAGAATTGCTCATCTTTTAGATATTGTCGAGAACATAGGCCACATCGAAAATCACGTTGATTGGATATCGTTTGATATCGTTTCGAATCGAATTAAAGTTTTAGAAAAATGTGTTAAGGTGTTGCACATCTCTTTCTTTTTTTTACAAGATTAATGCATTCCGAATTGATATCAAACGATATCCAATTACCGTGATTTTTGGCGTGACCAATATTTTTGATTCCGCTCATTATTTTGGGCCCAAAAAGAGTCCACAATTGGCCGAGACTGGACGGGACTGGACCAAACGACACCGGACGGGAGCCTCCACTAGTTTTTAACGTACCGAAAAAAGAAGAAGAACAGTCTTGATTGAAGAATATGCTCCAATTTTGATAATAAACAATTAGCGAATTCGGGGCCCTTGGTTTGTTGAGATTTCTAAACAGCAGCCATCGGACGGACACGCCATGGACATTGATTGAACGGATGAATCACGTGATATATTTGTTAATCATTACTTGTATAGTTGTATACTCCATTTGGATCGGTCTCTCTAGGAGTATTGACAAGGAGTGAATTGAATATTACGTATTCGGAGTCTGGTTGATTGGTGGATTCGCTCTTCACCAAATTGATCAAGGTTTCATTCTTCGAATTCTTTAGTTTCCGTATGAGTTATCTGTCTTTAATCTGACCGAAAAAAAGATTATTAATCGAGTTGAGCGTAAACTGTGCCGAACAACCGACCATCAAAAAAAGAGAGAGAATATAGCGTACTTGGGTAGAGACGTAAGTTGACCAGGCGACGAAGGGTAAACTGTCTGGTGCACGAGTATATTCGGATCTTAAGCATCTACGAAAGACAACGAGTCAATTAACAAACTTTGTTTAAATGGAGTAGTATGACTCTTCTTCCATTGGTTCTTAATAACATAGTATATACTTGTTTATTTATTTATTTATTTTTAAATAACCGAGTAACAGCCCTACAGCCCAGCCACAATTGGTCAGTCATTCGCCCTTACCATTAAGGGAGTGTGGTATATAGTACTTGTTTTCTTTCTATAATTACCACCAGATTCGGATCTGTGTGGAGCCTATAAAATATAGGAGAAAAGTTGTGGAAGTTCAGTTTTGTGGGTTTTTTTTAAGTTTTCACAAGGTACTGTAATTTTATGGGAATCAAGATCCTCTCAAGATCTCTCATGTGGCTTTTTTATGCTGTGCAAGATAGAACTTGCCACGATTCTATTTGATGATGGGAGCCATTAATTTGTAGTTATTGATGTGTTCATTGTTTTATTGTTCATGCTATAAAAATTGCCAAGTCAATTCCACATCAATGTATAAGCTGATACAATAGCATTGTATCAACTTATCGGATAATAATATACACATGCATAAACAGGTTCAATTTGGTTATATAAAAATGGACAATTTAAGTTTAAATGCTATTTGCCGTCTATTTTAGATAACGAAATACAACATTTTCTTGTTCTTATTGGTATGTTGAACCGATTTTCCACGGGCATGCATGTTCTCATTTGCAGATTCTACGAGACGAACGAATCATTGTTGTAAGCTTGAGGGTGGAGAAATACGAAGATACTGGATATAGCAGGAGCTAATCCCAATTCCTCCGTCCTTGCAATCATTTCACACAACAAATGAGGGATGCGTCACAATGGACTATGGAGTGGGGAAACACCCTAATGACAAAACCGAGTTCATGAATGTAATGAATTAAAGTCAATCATATAATTGAGTAGAGAGAAGTTATTTAACCTTCTTATCCCTGATGCTATGTATTTTGGTTTTGTTTAGACTTATTTTCCAAAAAATTACATAAGGAATTTGCACAATTTTAATCATTCTGCAACTCAGAAACGACGACATACAACAAGTAGTTATTTTTCTACAATTTGAAGACCCGTGTTTTATTGGTCATTGTAAAATGCAAAGGATGCTAGAGTTGCGTATCTTCTCTAAAACCACGGGTATAATCGGCACATGCTAAGAAATTAGCTCGCAAGAGTTCAGGACTGCTATGAATCACGGTAAATTGGTCGGGGCGACCACTACATATGTGAATTCAGTTTTCCTGATTTAGCCTGATCTAATTGGAAGCCGTCTTTGTATTCCCCTTCGAATATGACCCTAGTCAGTATCAAGATGCATCCATCCATATAGTCATCCACAAATATGTGCTTTTTACTTCCAGTATAATTTCAATTTATCATTCTCGTGTAAATCCATTTCTGAAAGTAAACCCAATCTTTTTTTTGTCGTTTCCAACCAATAAAACTCCGTTTACGGTGGACTAATATTTTCTTGCACTTTTCAAGGCAGCGCTGCCAAGGATCGGGAGATCCTGCCAAGCAAGGGTGCTTGGCAGGGGTGCCGAGCGCTTCTCGGCCGTCCAAAAGTGTTTTGAAAAGGAAAAAGATGTTTCGATCCGGGCCGTTGATTCCGAGATGAACGGCCGGATTGACCGCTCGGCAGACACCCCGGGTCCGCGCTGCCAATGCGCGCGATAAGGACCCCAACGAAGTGAAGACAAAACATACAACGAGCTAGCTAGCAGGAAATTTCTACCTTCCCAAATGTGTCATGGTCCCAGTCCCAGACTTCCAGTATTAGCATATCGTGTAGTCCACCTTCAACGACAAAATCACAAGTTTGATTCGGTACTGGGTAATTGAGACGGTCATTCGCAAACTAAGGCCCCGTTCCGAAACGTGAAATAAGTACTTCTTTTTTTTAAGAAGGCAATTTCAAGCTTAAAAACGATGGGCTTATTGAAATCTAAAATATTCACTATGGATCTTGTTTGAAAGATCTTATTGAGATATTTTTAATACGGTGCAAAAAAAAATTAAAAAGTTATTTTTCATTTACATTATTTTTGAGTTTGAAAATGTGAAACAAATACTTATTTTTTTAAGAAGGTGTTCTGAAACGGGCTCTAAGAACACGAAACAACTTTAGAAATCAACAGTGGAAGCATTCAGGAATACTCCCTCTCTGCTCGGACAAAGAAAACAAGATAGCTGTGCATGCAAGGGAGCCTGCAGGTCAGTGGGACTCCTTATGAGGAGAAGATTTTCAGTGCCAAGCGGGTACCACGTGGTGTCCGCTCGGCTCATCCGGGCCGTCCATTTTGATTTTGGACGGCTCGAATTTAGAGAGAGAAAGAGGAGAGAGAGTGTTTCAATCTGGGTCGTCCAATACACTTTTGGACGGCCCAGATGTATTACTCGGGCACCACGTGGTGATGTGGTACCTTTTTAGATCACATTCCCATGCAAAAGAAAAAGGCCCAATCCGTTCACTCTTGGCCTCTTTCCAGCCCATGCATGGCACCGAATCCGATCACTCTCGGCCTCTTTCAAGCCCATGCATGGCACTCGAACTATGCAATTGGGTGTACCAGGCATATGGATTTCACATCATATGGACTGATAGGCCCATATTTCATCTCAATGGCCCATGTTGTACCATGAATCCACAGAAAAACATCTCAAGAAAAATATAACATTGAAGGAAGAGAGTACAAAAAATAGAATGATGTTTACTGGGTTTTTTAAAAAAAAAATTTATTGGCAGAAGTAACATTTTATGAATAGAGAAACGGGGAAGGGAGTTTCAACCAAAGATTGGAAATACAATCAATTGGGGGAACAAAGCTCAAACACACCTTTGAGGGACAAAGCCCAGAACACCTATGGGCCTAAAATGTCCAGATCAGACAATAAACACACAAAAGGACAAATCCAACAAAGTGGGCTAGTCCCAGCTCAAGAAAATCACAAACCTAACACTAATCTTCTATACAGTTTCAAGCCTATGCCAACCACTCGCCGTCGCCACCAACTTCCAACAGACTACCACCGGACTGCCACCTCCATAACACAACTAGGCCACCACACGCCAACACCACCAGAGATACGTGCCAATGATGCGAAACCTAAAAACTATCGCGAGCTCTCAACCAAACCGTTAGGCAATAACCAAGAGACACCCAGCAATGTAGCTTGATGGGAGGCCACGCCAGCCAAGCTTTCAACCACGTTGTTTACTGGTTCATTCTCTCTCTTAGATGAATTACTCTACACAAATCCAACATTAAAAAATGATAAGCAACTCTTTTGGCTCATTACATAAGCGTGATTTATCCAGGGAAACGGAAGATACAATGTGAAAAAACCAAATATGCCCTCTAATTTTCCTCTTATTCTTATTTTTTCATAAATTCGTTTAAAATCAATTAAACGAATTTTTAACAAATTAACCCGAGTACAAAGTTAATGAGCTCGGTTCCTTTATCAGCCCTATTCTTTTTTTTGAAAGGCCTTTATCAGCTCTATTCAGTTTTTTTCACTTTGCTACCTTATTATTTTTTGTTACTCTTCTACTTAAATCTGAAGAACATCATTCATTGTACAGCTGGAAACAAAAGAAGAACCATGTGCCATGCACATGCGTGACCTCCGAAAATTAATGAACCGAATATTAATGTTAATTCCAAGAGAATATTCCAATATAATATTGGGCTGGCATGTATCAGAACAGCATAAGCAAGTTGCATCTTAGGGTTAAGGTTTTAGAGCTTTGCACTTTCTTAAGGGCAAAACCAAACATTAAATCATGAATAAAATTAATAAAACAAAGTCAACAAACATAAGAAAACGGGTAATTGTTGGTCACCTGTTTCCCACTGGTATTGAGGGTTAGCCTAATATGCATTGATTACCCATAATTTCAGAAAGAGAGAACCCGAGGGGCTTGACCAAGTGAACACGAGAAAGCTAGTAAGTGTTTGTCCTCCACGAGATCAAACGTTCGAATTCCGCGCAGGTCAAACATTTCCAAACCTTGGTGCCACCGGAGGATCTGCCCGGCTGTTAACTTTAGGGTCCCAAAAGATACGTGCGAGCTGGCTCCAACATTCGGTTATAAAAAATTATTACTTACATGAAGAGGAAAACCTATTTTGCGAGGTGAAAGAAACAAGGCTCAATTAGCTGAGCTTCCCTACCCAGAAAACGAGGAAACCTCTGGGGATTCAATAACCCAATTTGACACTCAAATAAAACCCCACATGTGGCTATCCAGTCATTATCGGAAGAGATTTTGACTTAAAAGTAGGAAATTGATTTTAGCACTTCAAAAATTGATGGAGGGACTCCAAAAATTGATGGAGGGACTCCATAATCGGAAATTAATTGCACTCAAACCCCATATATGTGGCTGCTCTGTCATTCTAGCTTGGAACGCATTCGCTTGAGAAAAAAATCATAAATTAAAATGGGATCCTTTTAGATTTATTTTCATGGTATTTGGGTTTCTCTCGTCCAATCCAGGGATTTTTTATTTTTCGTTTCTTTTTTCTTGAAATGCCGTAGGAGAGGAGGTAAAAAGGATCGTGTTGATAAGACTGACTGTGAAATTTCATCTTCGGGGCCGGTCAATCTGGGGCATTTGCTTTGGCTTTAATTGGGCGGAAGGATTGGGAACCTGAATTAGTGTAGTTAAGATGCGCGCAAGCTAATCTAGAAAACTGTGAAATTTCATTGCTCACTCTCTTGAGTTGCTTTCACGGCTTAAAGTCACCGAATATAGTACTACTAAAAATTACTCTGGAACAAAACCTTTCGAGATAAAATCTTTACACCTGTTTCCACCGCAGCCCATTACGAGTTCTATTGGACATTTTTTTTGTTATAATTTAAACTGTTCATTTTGTAGGTCCGCAGAATGGTATATTCACGCAAAAAATAAGCTTCATCGGACATCAATAGGTATATTAAAAATCGAATTTCGATTTAGGAAATGGACAGTCATTGGATAGTTTAACTTCAAAATCTATGATAATTCATTTTGTAAACCAAAATTCAAGTTTTGATATACCTATCGATATCCAATTAACCTGATCTTTTTCATGGATATACTACTCTACTTACCCTACAAAATGAACGATTCAGATTATAACAAAAAACAGTTTTGTGAGGGGGGGGGGGGCCATAGGCGATGGTGGAAACCATAGGATTTCCACCCATGGTGGATAGAATTTACTCTCAAACCTTTCACCCTCTTGTTATCAACAAACAGGAAAAAATGATGGAGTGGCCAAGTCCAGAAAATGGTACTCCTATTATTGGATTCCGACCCTTTTTCTTTTTTTTTTTTTGTGGTATGACCGGATGTTTGACTCAATTTATACGTATATTGACTAATTTCGAGATCCTGAAATTAACGATTAGAGAAACCTTCCAGTACCTCCTCCAAGCTTGATTTGGACCCCTTTACAAGGCCCTAGTTATTGTTTTTTTTATCAGCACGGCCCTCGTGTTATTACGATCTCTGTAAGGCATTCACACCACAAAGTAACACTAGGTGCAATTTAACACTCTGGCAAATCTCATTCCATGTGTTCGAGGTGGTAAATACTACTCCTTCAGTCATTTTTTAAGAGTCCAGTTTCGTAACTCCAACTTATTAATGAGACATCATTATTACACATTTCGCATCAATTTTTACGTACACTTTCCCTACTTCTTTTCCATGGAGACATCATCATCACATTTTTACTCACCAACTTTTCAAAATGGAATCTACTTTTAGGGGCAAAAATAAAAAATGCACTAACTTTTACCTACTAACTTTACAAAATGGACACTTATTAAGGGACAACCCAAAATGAAATATTAGATTCTAAAAAAGGAACGAGGGAGTAAAATGATCGAATGTGCACGTAACCAATCCATGTTAACGTGGAGTGCCCTTGGAATTTATATAGATCAAACTTATAGTATCACAATCACACATGGCTAGTCGGTTACTATAACAATTTTTTTGTAGAGTAATCTAGTAATGTGGCCATGGTCGAGTATTTATGGAGTAGTTAAATTCGAAGGTTAATTATTACAACACGACACAAAAAGGTTGTTGATGACCTAACGTTAACAAAATGCCTGTGCCCAACTGTACGCATTGAAGCCCCCAGGACGGAACAAGTCTCTCTCTCTCTTTAAATGGAGTTGGTTGTGCAGTTGCTGCATAACTAATACTGCACTTATTACCCAGACAAAGACAACCTTTTGAGAGAGAGAGAGAGAGAGAGGGAGAGGGAGAGGGAGAGGAGAGGAGAGAGAGACAGAGAGGCTCTGTTCTTCTTCCTCTCTCTGTACAATGAATGGCAGCACTACGGAGAGGTCTGTCTGGAAGAGATCAAAACCCAGATCAGAGATGGATCCGAAAGTCATCAGCTTAGACAGTACTAAGAAGAAGAACAAGAAAAACATGAAATCCGAGAGCAGAAACAAACCCACCAAGAGGTGCTGTTTGGTTACGTTTGAGGAATTGCCGGAGTACATGAAGGACAACGAGTACATACTGAATTATTACAGGGCCGACTGGCCTCTCAAAGATGCCTTTTTCAGCTTGTTTCGCTGGCATAATGAGACTCTCAACGTTTGGACGTAAGTGTTTTTTTTTTTTTTTTTTTTCCCATTTCTTTTTCTGATTCACAGGATTTGATGTTTTGGTACATCTTTGTCTGTTTCCTTCAATCTCTTCTCCTACTACTCTTTTGTTTCTAATGATAATTTCTCAAACTGCATACCCATGGATAGGTATTCAAAAAAATGTGATTTAAGGCATAAACTAGATTCAATCGGAATATAGCTCGGTGTCCGGGTCCTTTTACGTGCACCTGGTTATCAAAAAATATATGCTATATTCAATCTAGTGTAGGCCTTCAATCGGAATATAACTTATATTTGGATGAACTTTGAATCTGTACATTTTTTATTTTTTTTGATCCGCAACTTTGAATCTGTACATAGTTCTGAATTTTTCTGGGTAAAAATCAAAACCCAGTATTGGGGAAAAAGGTGCTTAAAAAAAATGGAAAACACGGACAAGATTTGGCTCAACCAATTGTAAATCTCTACACATGCCTTAATTTCTACATATTTTGCTGGATAACACGATCATATGGGCGTTTTTATTTATTTATTTATTTTTGCAATTGAAAAGTGTGATTTTTGATGCACAGGCATTTGTTGGGTTTTGCCCTGTTCGTGGGGTTGATGGTCGGTAATCTGATGGATGTGCCTCAAGTGGCAGATATCTTCGGTATATTTGTCAGGTTTGTCGGACAATTTCTTTCTCCCTTCAATTCAAATTGCATCTGAAAGGAAACGTAATACAGACTACACGAGATCATCCTAAACAGGGGAGGGAAAGGGTCACAAAAACCCAAGATTACAGCAATAAGCACAAATACCCAACCTGCTAGGACCTAATCCTCACTGAAACTACAGCACAAAGCTCAACTAAAACTCAAGCAAATAAAGCAACGAGGCAAGTCTGTTTTGGTTGTTTAAATGGAAGAAAGAGTGAGGAAATCAATGATATACTGTAGATGAGAAAGGGGGAACAGAAGACTATGTTTGTTCAAGGTTAGGAGGAGAAAATAAGAATAAATTAACGATAGTGTTATGGAATTTACTATCCTCCCTTTTTGAATGCCGCCAAATTGGGTACAATACATAGGCGCAGAAGAATCTTTCGTTCTTTCTTAATTCCGGTGTCGGTTTTTGGCTTGATGTGAAGGTCACATGAAGCCTATCAATCATTACCAAAAAGTGGCATTTAGGCTATAAGGAGAAAAGATACGCCCGGATACAAATCCATATATGACGAAAAAGTCTCAAAAAGTTGATTTTTCTGAATTCTCTTGTCGAGACGAAAAATATAATGTGAAAACTTGATCCGAATCTTGTAAAGATTAAGTAAAAACAATCAAAGAAAACCGTGCCCAAAAAGCCCCGGTAAAGTTAGGCCACACTCATTCTTAAAGCGCGTGCCCACGGTGGAACCCACGTCGGTTCTGTCCCGTGTTCTTCACGTTGGATTTCTATAACCTTCGCCATAAGCTCCCAACTCGATCCTAGCTCTCACGAATTGTTAGTAGTTTGGAATGCTTTCAAAAGGCGCTTTTGCGCTCTCGCTCTCGCTTTCGTATTATGTGACTTGGGTAGTTGGTATTGAATGATCATCCTGCTGTATTTAACTTTTGCATCTCTAAGTGGGGCTGTGGAAATCTTCTAGCATTCTATGAGTAATCTTACTGTGTATCATTTTTTGGTGTCTGAATGATTGTTGCAGCCCTTTTCCCTCGAGTGCAGAGGCCAACGTCTCTCACAATTCAAATGATTTCTTTTCGGTAAGTCATTTGATCAACGTCTCTCGCAATTCAAATGATTTCTTTTCGGTTAGTCTCTCCAATAATTGGATCAATTGTGACAGGGGGCAACAAACTTCAACTTGAAGCAGTCAGCAGCGCTGGGAATGACGGTCACATCGCCCGAAACCTCTGCTACGCGGTGGCCGTTTTTCGTCTTCTTGTGTGGCTCCATGTTCTGCCTCCTCTCAAGCAGCACTTGCCACCTCTTCGCTTGCCATTCCCACAACTTAAACATCCTACTGTTGAGAATGGACTACGTTGGCATCGCGGTCATGATCATCACCTCCTTCTTCCCTCCTATTTTCTACATCTTCCAATGCGAGCCGCTCTGGCAGATCGTTTACCTCACCGGAATCTCGGTCATGGGTGCTTTCACCATTGTAACCCTATTGACGCCTGCTTTTTCGACCGGTAAATTTCGTGCCTTCCGTGCAATGCTTTTCGTGGCCATGGGACTATTCGGGCTTGTACCCGCGGTCCATGCCGTGGTTGTGAACTGGAATGAGTCTAGGAGGAATGCTACCCTAGCTTATGAATCGGTCATGGCACTAGCGTATTTGACAGGGACCGCGTTTTATGTCACGCGGATCCCAGAGAGGTGGAAGCCGGGGTTTTTCGACCTAGCCGGACACAGTCATCAAATATTCCATGTTTTTGTGATATTGGGTGCATTGGCTCATTATGGGGCTGCACTTGTGTTTCTGGAATTTCGCGGCGAAGTAGGCTGCGGTCGGACCAAGTGAGGTGTTGTTGGATTGTGCTTGCATTCGTGAGAATGAATGTTTGAGCCTTTAGAGAGATTGAAGTGTTTGATTCATTTGTTGTATCATTGTCAAATAATAGATTCAATTATTGAAGACTGGCTCTTGTTTTGCTGCTCTCTGAGAGTATGCATTATGAAGTAGGTTGATTTGATGTAGAACATCGTCTTTGGAATTTCAAGTACAGGGATTCTGAAAAGTGTGTTTTTTGGCATGTACAAATGCATTTGTTGGAGATATACTTGCATGGCATGGCAAACAAATTACAAAGTTCACTAACAAGTAATGTGATGAAAATGTTTTGCTTTTGTTAATTGGCTGAAACGAACAACTCCGGAATCGCTAGTAATCGCTCGATTACTAGCTGGTCAGCTATACGGCGGTGAATTCGTTCCCGCGCCTTGTACAAATAGGAAAACTAGTACTAAATGGGATTCAGCCATGAGTTTAATGTACGAATAAAGAAGCTAAAAATGCCTCTTGTTTGATGACCTCCACAGTAGATCAGAGAAAGTTGTACAATCACAACTTGGGGCCTGCTGTGGGGGAAATTAGGAAAAAGGCAGTTATTAGAGCATCTCCAATCCAATACTCTATTTGAGAGTATCAAAATACTCTATTTTATTCATAAAGTGATTTTGGAGGAATTACTATTCCTATTTACTCCAACCACAAACTCTCTATTTTTTCCTCTAAAATAGAGGAGGCTTGAGAGGATGGGTTGGAGGAGTTCCATACTCTCAAATGGAGGAATAGAGCATGGGTTGGAGATGCTCTAAGGATACAAATGTCATTTTAAAAGGTGAATAGTGTTATAGAGGGGATCCTCCATATTTTCTCACATCCTCTAAATATGAAGGATCAAAATCCCATCCTCTCAAATAGAGGAGCCTTGAGAGGATGGGTTGGAAGAGTTCCATACTCTCAAATGGAGGAATAGAGTATGGGTTGGAGATGCTCTTAGTATGTTATTGGAAAAAATAGAAAATGTTGATTTGCTGTCATTGATATCACTGATTCCTTGCCCTCAAATTTTTTTTATTCACTTTATAAGTTTTGCTCACACAACTAAAGGGGTTGACTGAGCGAATGAGACACTTTTTTTTTTTTTAAAGATAATAAGATGATGTTGGAGATTACGTCTTATGGTTTTGCGCATGTTATGTGAGAGGAGAGATTATACTTCCGGAGTACTGAATAATTACTCGTTTGAAAGTTACGGAAAGAAATGGAGATCACCTAAAAGTTAAAAAAATTTCCCATCTCTCATTTAGTTAGTGAGAAAAGAGAAAGAAATACGAAAAAATAGAGAGGGAGAAATAGTCAATATTTCTCTAAACTCTCTCTATATTTTCCATCTTAATCACTCATTCACTCTCACCTCCTTTCTCTTTCTTTTCCCAAATTTCAATACAATGCTTCTCCTCCCTCTTATTATCGTATTCTTAGAATTATGTCCCATAATGGTATTCGGTACTGTTATTTATGTCTCATGACACCCAAAAACTATGATAGTTATTTGCCACAACTTTTTAACTTGCTTGCAGATTAAAAATTGATTTTGAGAAACATAACATTGAAAATTTTAGGAGTTACAAACTTGTTTTGAGATGCATCAAAGTTAAAAAGCTTCAAATTTTAACAATAAATTTTCTAACCATCTAAATTTTCTACTCCTATAAACAAAAAACACTAAGGCTAGATTTGGCTTCTCTAGATAAGTTATCTTATTTACTTATTGAGGTCCAAACAATTGGTAGTTTTGGTCAAACAAGTTGAAGCTACATACACGTCTTTTTGAGCCGGTTGGATGAACAGTGGAGGATAGTTAAAAAGACAATTATACCCATGTTTATAACTCATAATCCCAGTTTCCTCCTCCCCAAATCATTTGTGAGAAAGTGTATTTTTGGAATTTTACCAATACACAAAAAGAGGGAAATGTAAAAGACAATAATAAGTACACTAGTTTAAGCAAAACTCGGAAACTTTTTTGCTAAATGACTTTTAAGCCAATAAGTCAATAAGACAACTTATCTAGAGAAGTCATATCCACTCTAAAGGCATCCGGCTACCATGTCCCAAAGCAGTATTGGAGCATCATGCCCCTGTTTTATTTAAACCCTTGGATCTCCTCTTTCAATCTCCATCCCCCTCTCTCCTGAAAACCTCCAAAAACACCCAAAAGAAAACACCCAAAAACGTGGTAAGTATCAGCATAAAATATGGTAAGAAGAGCTAGTATTCATGGTAAATATAATGGCTTTTTTTGACTGAAAAAACGCAAAACCACCTTACTTTTTGGAGGTGGTTTTGATCCAAGGGCCTAGATTAACCTAAAACCTGATCTAATGGTCCATATTAAATGGGGGCATGATGCCCCAATACCACATTGGGGCATCATAGAAATTTTGACTCTAAAGAGTATTTCTTCTTTCCTTTTTTGAGAGCTTTTTGGACGTTTTGAGCTTTATTGTAATTTAAATATGTTTTACGTTTGTTAATTTTGCGTCAGATTTTTGTGGATAATTGATTCGTAAATCTTTCGGATTAAATGCCAAAAAACAAGGAAAACAACATCTAAAACACTCATGCGTTATTTTTATTTTATTTTATTTTTTATTTTTTTGTGGAGTAGGAGCAGAATTAGGGACTAGCGAAGCGAATGTATTTTCAATTGGATCATCTCCAGACCCGATCCGTTTCTTGCTTTCCCAGAAAGAAAACCCTCGTTTAAGAAACTCCCTCCCTCTCTCTTGAAACAAGCAGTCCAGTCGTGGAAGCACCGGTGAAACAAGTACGCTACAAACACAAATAGGAGAGAGAGAGAGAGAGAGAGAGAGAGAGTGTTTGTAAGCGCTGATCGAATGGCAGAGAAGGTTAGATTGCCCATAAATCCATCGATTCCTTCCGGCGAACAGACCGTTTGGGCTGATATTTCTTTCCTCCTTGATTCCGCCTGCAAAGGTCCACTCTCTTTCTTCCCACATATACACGTTTATATGTATAGATGTTACCAATTACTAAGCTAATGTTGCTCAATCACTCTTTTGCTCAGAAAAGCCCTTGGGGACGACTAAACTTTTTGCCGAACAGCTAAAACATTGCGTTTCTTTGTTTTTGTCTGGATTGATATATAAAAGTTTCATACGGGGCATTCCTGTGTTACTTGAATCTGGTTTTTAGATAGTACTTTGTTTGTAATACGACTGTTTTATTTACTCTTAGTCGTGATAACTTCCAGTTTGGTTAAGTTTGTCACTGCCTGTCACCTATGTGGATTCTTTGGTTTTGGTGGCAAGTGTATTGGCTGTTTTCGGAAGCGATTGAATATGTGGCACCAGTTTCTTGATCAGTTGTTTTTCGATTTTCATTGTGCTTTCTCAGCGAATGTGGTTGAATATTTACTTCCCACTGAAGAAATTGACTCCGATGAGAGTGTTAGGGGCTACTATAGCTCAGATGCCAGTATTAATTTCAGTTGTTTCCAAAATGTGGTAGTTGCATTGTTCTCTGTTGCCAATTCAATTCTTTCTATGAAATGTAAGCGAGAAAGTATCATCCCATATCAGAAGGAAGGCATTACGGGGATGCCACTCGTATACGGGAGAGAACGAACAAACCAGAAGGACCCTGCACCCTGCAATGGATGTCAAGCTCCACAAAATTTAGGAACTGATCGTGAGAGGGATAACCGTCCTTTGAAACCCAACTTTGTGGACAATTAACAAAGACTATGCCGCCTGAGTGCTCTGTTTCATTTCCTTCCATAAGAGCTTTGTCAAGCATAACGGGACCATTGACCATATATTCCTCCTTCATTTTCCTGCATTAGCCCTTTCCTCACAGTATGGGATCTCCATTACGCTTGCCGGTTGCACCTCAATGACACTAGACCAACAAAGGATAGAACTCCCAAGTCATGTTATAGTGTAAAAGCATGTGAGCTATGAACTCTCCAGCCCTCTTGCACATACAACAACAATTAACTTTACTCTCTTCGTCCTGATCAAATTATCTATTGCAAGGATCTTGCCTCGTGCTGCACAGCAGAAATAAGCTATTTTAGTGGGAGTCAGAGTCTACCAAGTAGCTTTTCAAGGAACGAGATATCGTGGACAACACAAAATCTATGATGTAACTCTTTACTTGTAATGTCAGCAGAGCGACCATGCTCCATTTCAAAGCATCAACCCCAAGTCCTAAGCTTCACAATTTCCTTATTGTCTGCCTGCAGTTGATGTTCTCCAACTCATCCTTCAGTCTTCTTAACTTTTCCTTTTGCTGCATCTTGGATGCCTTTCTCTTCTTCATTTAAAGGTCTATACTGCTCCCAAGTCATCAAACCGACGGATATCACTCAACACCTTAGCCTTTTGAATCTCCTAGATCCCAAACTCCTCCCCATTATACCTTCTCAAATCCTCTTGTAGTAATTTTAATTTTTAAGCCAACACAAAGGACAGATTGTCCCAACATAAAATATCCACTCCCCCACCCTATCCAGATATCCTTCCACTTGAAGCCAGATATTCTCGAACATTAAAAGTTCTCCTAAGAAAATTAAATTAAATGCTCGGCTTATGTATCTATGTTCTAGGTCGCTTCTGCTTGGTTTAACTTTGTTTGCTGTTGTTTGGTCACAGATCTTCGAGATGGCGAGCTTATACATGGAGAGAATTTTAATCTTTTTGCCGCCATGTCTGCCTTGGAGGTAATGTTTCATCTTGATTGGACTAGGCCTTTTCAGGAGGCATTATTTATGTCGATTTTTACTGAGTAATTGCCACTGCGACACATTACTACATCCTGAAACATGATATAGGATATGTGAAGGCATACAATAACTTTTTGAGAACTTCAGTGTATGGACTTTTACTACATCAAGGAATAAGTGTCTTGGTTAATGCTGATTAGTATGTTAATGATGTCACTAAAACTTATTTAAAAAAGATGATGTCACTAAAATTCAGGATAGTGCCAGTATTGGAATTTGATGTTGAAAAGCAAAAAAAGACATGCAAAGGCTTTTAAGTACTTACAAATAGCAAATGGGCTCGAAAATGTTGTCGTTGTTTTCCTTCTTCAAGGAAACTAGGAAACTAAGCGTGTTCTGCCTAAAAAGTGTAGCAAAGGGAAGAACCTATTCTGGAAAGCAGAACTAGAGAGAGAGAGAGAGGAGTAACTTACCAGTTACCATAACAAGATCAACGTGCTTGGCATGTGTAAGGTAACAGGGTAAAGGAAGGCTGGTCTCGCCAGCAGGAGCAGTCAAAGGGATTAACACTCGGATGGATTAGCGTCAAAAGTAGGATGTAGTTTAGGGGGTCAAGAGGAGATTAACTAATGGTGTTCTCGTTGCTGCAGTAATGCCTGTTATCTTTGCAACATGCTGTAACAGGAAGGAGAACACCATGTGGTGTAAGTTGTGATGTTCAGTTTCTCCCTCTTCAATGTGCTGACTGCCGAATATTGCTGATGCTTCTCTCTTGTTTGTTCTCATCGTTTATTTATTGGCGTTGATTTTATTGATGTTCAGAGGATTTCTTTTTGCTTTTATTCTTGATTTGATTGAGCTTCTATGCATTTTGTCTTTGTACTTCTTCAATTGGCTTTCATTTCTTCACGGCTTGAATCTTCATCATTGGGATTTGGATAGCTTTGATTTTCTTATTGGATCTATAATAAATGTGAATCTTGTGATACTGTTCATGATTTTATCAGCATACATTATCCAATGCAACATTATTTTTGCGCCTCGTAACGAAATGAGCCTTCTGCCTTGCACTTATTTATTCTGTTTGATTTCTTATATATTAGATTATGGACCCAAAGATGGATTCAGGTATTGTTCGTAGATATTATTCCGTTGACGAGGCAATTGATAGTGGTGCTGCCCCAATCCCTTTAAGTTCGGATAGAATTGTAGATGTCCAATGTGTTATTGACATCATGGACCATCTTCTAGCATGTGAGGTACAGTCTTTATTTCAAATTAGGATTCGTTTTCCTTTGTTACTGTTCTGACTACTTACAATCTTCCATGGCAGGCAACGTGGCACAAGGGTCATTCATTGGCTCAAACAGTTTTTTCTTGCATCTATCTTCTGAAGCCTGATAGAACATCACCACATGCATTGTTGCATTCTTATTGCAGAGTCATACGTGCAACCTGCAATTTGGTTGTTTCAGTCGTATCTGATGCGCGTACAAATGAAGTAAAGTATTCAAGAGCACTTTTCAATCGGCCATACTTATGTAATTAAACCATGATAAGCATGATTTCCACTTGATTTTAGTTCTTATGTTTTCTCTTGGCAGGAAGAAGATCTTTTCACGATGACATATGGCCTACCTTTGAAAGGGGATGGAGATGAAAAATGCTTATCAATGCTACACGCAGTTGAGGAAACAATTTCTCGCCAATTGCGAGCGTGTAAAGCCCCACCATCGAAAAAGAGAGTAGTAGAAGGTAGTCACTATCATCATCAGTTAACTTCCATTCTAATGAGTGAAGCACAAAATATTTGGCATTTGGACACTTTTGTTGGACTAACTGTGTAAAGGTATCATTATTTTGTGGATTGTCAAACTCCTGAAGTTGGAAAATGGAATTATTGGTGCTTGAGGTGTTAATAATGTTTGTGTGGATGAGATGTATAGTGAATGGTGTACTGTTTGGCATGGATATGATGCACTAGAGGAAGCCAGCAAAATGGAATTGTGAATTGTCAAAGTTTGAGGTGTTAAAGTTTCACCATTTGGATACCTCTTTTGATCGAAAAAGCAAGGTTCGAGCTTTGCCTTGGCTTGATAGATACATTGCCTCAGAACACAATGCTTAAAATGCATTGCACGACACTTAACAGTAGTGCTGGATTCTTGTTCTTTCCAACATGGTAAGATTGATGTTAGTAAGAGATTAATAACTCAACCTTGTAGATCTTTAGGATCTGATACAGCCCATTTGTTGCTTTGCTTATTGCTATCAGTACTTTTCTGACTCCTACAAGGTAAGATCGTTCGGGATATTTCTTGAGTTGATCCGTCTCTGTGACTGCAGATATAGAGCCATTGCAAACGAACCCTGATCTGGAAGAAGAGTTCTGTAAAGCTTTGCTGTGTCGAATACGCTTTCGTAAGGTCTTACCCTGAGATTGCACTCTCATATGTCCTGTGACTACCTGGATCATTAAGTGTACATTTTTTAGCACTTATTCATATTCATGGGTGTATGTGTGATTTTTTGTGCGAGTGCTTCACCCTTTCATTTTTACTATCGAGCTTCTCAGTGTCCATATCAGTTGGCACGTTTAGGCATCACCAGTGGCAGTACCAGTTTAACTCCCATAAGCCTATTGCTGGGAAAGTTGTTGCTTGGCTGTATAAGTGCTGGTTTGGAAGGGAGGAATGAAGTTAGGCTCATGGTTTTTATTGTTGTCATGATAATCCAACTTGCATAGTTTTGATATTTAGTCAGCAGCTATAGAACTTTAGTCCAGTTGGTGTTGGGCAAAATAATGTGTAGATGAAGGAAAACGTAGTGCCTTGTTTGTCTTGAAGTGCTCGTATATACATGCTTCTTTGCCTTGTTATTGGGATTGCCAGCTCTCTGAATTTTGTCATTGTGTAGCTGATACGATTAATGAGTGCTTGCCTTATGTGTCTACTGTCTGCTATAAGATTGCCAAGAAAATTGTAAACTGTAAAGAATAAACATTGATGTGTTTTGAACTTGTTGTTCACCCCTCTAATTGGTAGGCATTATTCAAGAACACAGGACTTGTTTTTATGATTTTGTTCTCCTGCCATCCACGGGAGATGGGAAAACTAAACTGTTTGTAGAACCACTACCCTCTTGTTTGGACCAACATTTTCGTGGTATAAACATTCTGCCAGATAAAGTGAATGCCACTGCCCTCTTTACTGTTTCCAAGCATTGACATTTATAGTAGCTCGAGATCATGGTTAGCCAGTGCTACTTACGGAAACATTTTAATCATTTTATGGTTCAATGCTTGAATCAGAATACCTCGACTGTCTAGAAGGTCAGTTGATGACTGCAATTTAGTTGTTTCCATGTAGATGCCTTGGTGGACTTATTTACTTTGGGCTCCTTTCCTTTTATTGCTGGCTTAGATATTGCAAAATGGCTGCTTTTATGGAGGTGGTCTACTAAGCTGCAAGTTTTTCTCTCCAAATTTAGTGGAACTCCTGTGCTCCATGTACTTTTCCAGTTAATGACAAAAATAGTTTTTGACAAGTTGTATTAGATTATTCTACTTATTGGATCTTATTTTGTAAGCACTTGCTGAAACTTTTGTGTGCATACCGATGGTCTAGACTATCAATGAAGGAAGTATGGTAATGTGCACATAAATTAATGTGGGTCTCTAGGCATGCCCTCTCTGATGCCATTTGGCTTTGATTTGGGGGCATGGTTCCGCAGCAAAACAGGTATAAGGGGGCCATTATTTCAATGGTATTCTGTGAGCAGCCACTTTGTGCATATTGCGAAAGGTTAGGTCTGTCTCCAATCCTCTCCCGCCCATACCCCCAATGGTTGGGGACTAAATGAGTTTTGCTGTGTTTGTTTGCTAAAACTTTATATTAATGATATTTATATGAAGATATAGTCTATTTTGCATAATTGAACAGGCACTAAAAAAAGGTTGAACAGTCACCAGAAATGGTTGGTGCTTCAATATTTTCTGTTTCCTTTTAGGAAGAGGGAGCCTTCTACTTAAAACCATGCCTGGTTTTCAAGTCTGAAGACTTATCTGTCATGCTGAGGTCTATGTTAGTTTCATCTGACAATTATCTAAGTTTAAATGCTTGTACTAGAGACCTAATGAATATGTTTAATGGCAGTTTTCATCATCATGAACCATGTTGGTATTGGATGTATTCGCTGTATTGTTTGACATGTATCCATTTGCCTTTCAGCATTTCTACCATGCTCTTACTGCTATGAAGCGACCTCAAGGCAGAGGTTTAGAGCTAGCTAGGAAACATATAGACTCTTGCTTATCAGAGCTAGATTCCATTCTAAAATCGTCAGAATTCCTATGCTCCAATGCATGTGGAACTTGTGAAGATGGACTAGAAGATAGAACCACAGCATCTGGTTGTCAACCTATTGGGTTTGATGCAAGTTTGAACTGTAGATTGTCTGCTCCTACTCCACCTCGTGCAATTAAAATTCTCAGTTGGATAAAGGTGAGTGCATGAAATCCAAAATCCATTTCTTTGTCCAGTAGCAACAACTGCAGTTGGCCTTTGGTTGGCTTCTGATATCTTACCTGGAAATTAAAAATTAAGTGCATTCTTGGTTTCCTCTGCCAGGCTGTTGAGTATTTCCAAAAACTTCTTCATGATCTAGATATTTTATGTTCCTACTCTTTGGACCCGTTACTCGAAGGTGTTTTACGCTTTGTGGTTGAGTTCCAAAAATTTCAACCTGACTTGGTTGCAAGAGCTCATCTCCAGGTTGGTTTTGCTGAAAAACTCACTTCACCTTTTTATTCATTGTCTTTTTCTTCTTCTTTAAGGGTTCTTTTTTTTATTGTTGCATACACGACTAGATTGTCTGTTCTTTTCGTCAGTGCCGCCCGGATGGTTTTCTGGATGTATATTTACTTGTTTATTTTAGGATTAAAATCCTGCCAACTGAATAGCTATGTGCTCTGAAATCCCTTTCTTGCCTATCTAGACATGAAAGTTCAGTACTCTTCCAGGGAATACTGGTACTCCATATGAATGCCTAAATATGGAACCCTCCCCATTCCCTAACCCTAAATGGAAGCAAAAACTCCCCAAAGCTGCCCAAAACCTGAAACGGGGAGGTTGACAATGAGTGAAACTTTAGTTGGAGGCAAATAACCGATCAAGCGCTTCTCACTCGTAACTTTATAACTGGACTTAGTATGCTTCACTATAGGATGAGTGTGTACACATATATAGCTTCTGATGCACTCTCAGTTTCCGACTATAGGATGAGTGTGTACACATTTATAGCTTCTGATGCACTCTCAGTTTCCGACCAATGTTGAAATCTCAAGTTTTAGCCGTTGTCTTTGCTAATGTCTTAGCCATTTGAGTTGATTGCTGGAAGGCTTGCCTCATAAAAAATTAACATGCTATTATATATGAGGTGGATAAATATTGGAGATACAAAATCAAGCTCTTTTGTATACTTGCAGTTGCAGCTCTTACCTCTCAAACTTCAATGCTCGTGAAGCGTTATGTTTCCTGTTGGAATTTGTCCCACATCGGTTAATTATCTCCTCAAAAACTAGTATATGAGCCTGGGCGGCCTCTCCCCTCATTGCCAATTGGTTCTTGATTTGGATGCTTTAACATTTCCCTTGTTTTCCGTATTGGTTTAAGTTGGAAGGCATTATAGGATTCCAGTCTAATCTTCTAAGTTTTTGAATTGGTTGGTGATTCAGTTGATTTTTCCAATAATCTTCTAATTTTTCTTTTCCGAATTTTGCTACTTTTTGCTGTGCTTGGTTTTATCTTTTTGAAATTTAAAGATGTCCTTGTGTGCCTTTTTTTCTTCATTTTTTTCTGTCTTACAATTTCTCATCATTTTGTTATTGTCAACTCACCCTGCAAACTAATGAACAGGTTCTTCTCATTCATGATGGGAAACTCTATGGACGGGATCCTGTCTTTACGGTGATTTCTAAAGCTGTAGCATTGCCCGAGTTCCCAAAGGACCATGAGATTCAGAAGAATGAAGTTCTTGCGCAACTAGGGCAGGTTAAAATCAAGCTATCTTATGTACCCTTTTCTTGATATGCATCTTAACTAGATTCCCTTTTCTTTTTTCAATAATGTTCTTTAAGCAACTCTCAAGTTGGTCCCAAATGAGGGGTATAGACTGTATAGTCAACTGACTACGAGTTATAAGTTTGTTATTGAGATCAGGGAAGGTAGTGTTTTTTTTGGGTTCTGGATTCCTCTTTCTTTTTTTTTTCTTCGTATTTGTTTGCTTTTCTCTTTTCCATTCTCCTTTTTTTTGTTGGGTTTGGGGGAAGAAGGGTTGGTTTGGGGTTCCATTGATTTAGTTTGTTTTGTTTTGCTCACTTTTGCTTACTTCCAGCTTGTCGCAAGGAATGCTTCATCTAACAAATATTATGTGTTCCACCGTTGCAGTTAGTGATCAGCTTGCTCAAAATTCTTTGTACGAATGCTGCATGGCAGAGGCGTAAGCTTGGGAAAATTTTACAAGATTGGCGAGTCAGTTATATGCAGGTTTGCCCCATAAAATGTTACTTTACTCAATTAATTTGTTTTTTTTCTTCTCTTGGTTTCCCAACTTAGCAATTCGGTTTTCACAGCTAGAACTGGCTTTTAAGAAGGAGTTTAGGGACATCTCAAGCACTCTAATTGATGAGGTATGCTTCTCATTTGTCAGTGTACGAATATGTAATTCTATTTCTATCAAATCTTATTGGCCTATGATTTGCCTGGATCATCCTTTTATAATTTGGTGAGATATTTATGCCACTCAAAAATTTTCTTAGTCGGAATTTCCTTGTTACGCACAGGCTGGTTCACTAGCTGAGCTTGTTCCTTCTACTGCCATTGGGCATCTTTCCGCATCTGTCATCTTGTCATTATAATTGTGCACATGATTTCAGTGGTTTGCTTCTGTGTGAACTTTTAGTAGGCCCTTGAATTAGTAATATTAACTATACAACCAAAAAACTAATTCCTACTTTCATAACCTATGGTGAGTTTATGGCCCGAACAGAGTATAACACTAGTGAGTTGAGATGACTCCAAATTAATTATTGTCATGTATTTGCATCAATTCTGTGCTATCTGGCTTGGTTTCTAACAGTAGTGTTCAGTGAGGTGCATCCTGTCTGGTTACTTGGATAACGTAGGGATAAATAGATGATAGCCTCCTTTTCGGCCTTGACCACACTGTGTGTTATTGGGAATCAATGTACAAATAGGGATAGGATGTGGTGTGTTCCTCTCACCCTTCCTTTTGGGAACCGGTGTTGAAGATTCATCTAGTTTAAGGTAATTGTGGCCCTGTGGGTGAATTTTTGGCAAATAGTGGCATTGGTAGTTGGGTACAAACTTGTGAGATGACTTTGTGGTTTAACTTCCCGAAGCAATTTGAAGACTGGCCAAGGAACGTGTTCACTTGTGAGATAACTTGTTGGATTGTTCGAATTTCCTGGTTATTCACTTCTATTTTCTTCAACCATACTCTTTCAAACATCATGGAACTTGATCTCTTGGTCAGTGCGGTATGGTTTACACTTGCATCTTTCTGTTTTTTCAGAGCTTATGCGACAAGATATCTAAGCACATTCTCGTCTGGGTAGAGGAGCAAACATACTGGATAGCGTCTCGTTTTCTTGTTTTGGGCTTCGAACTGGAGTTATACTCACCCTCTGAATATTGCATGGTATACTGGTATATGTATGTGGTCTTCATCAAGCTTGCAGAGAAAACACATCTCAAGATGTTGACAAGCCATGAAACTGGTGAGTGTGCTGTTTTGGCAGTTGTATGTAGAATGAATGCATGAGATTTGCTAGTTTTTGCGTTGCTCGCATGTACAGTGGACAGATGCAAGCAAGGTCGATCACCCCTTCATGGTCATACCTTGAGATTATCAGCACCCAGAGGATAATGAGGTTGAGAATGACCTCTTAGAGCTCATCTATATAGTGCATGACGGATTATTATGACAAATTTATATGATTCGACGGCTACAATTATTTAGGTCATTTTTTTTGAGATGTCAAACTTGTAGGTAGTCCCCCATGGTCGGTGGTCTAGCTTTCTTTTCCTTTTTTTGGTGATGGTTTAAATTTAGGTAATTTGCTTAAGAAACAAAGGTTTCAGTGATGCTTTTCCCTGGACTTTAGAGGTTCTCAATGTGAGACATCTCGACATGTATGAATTATCTGTGTTTATTTTCTGTACTTCTTGACCAGGTAAACGGAAGGCGAAGAAGAAAAAAGATTCTTTAAAGGATCTTGCAAGGGATTATCAGATTCCACCTGGAGTCTTGCTGCTTCAGTGCCATATATATCTTGCTGAAGCCCTCACAATGGTAAGTCTGCTTCTTATATTTAGCCATTCACGAGTAATGTTTGTTAACTTCTCAGAAAAACTCATGACCTTTGCTTGGCAACCTTAGAGAATGTGAACATGGGAAAAAGTATTGCGTTCCACCGGTAGAGCGACCTTAACGGGTGTCTGGAGCCTACCATCTTGAAATGGTTGGCCATTTTTGAAATCCTAACCTTTATTTATGTTGTTTTTCTGGATGTGATCGCTTATCATGTGAGGGAGTATTCCTGTATTACAAATGCTACGTTAAGCAGTTCAGCTTTTTGCAGATGCTTGCTGCTCTGAGGAATGAACACAAGGTCTTCCCAAGTCTTGGTCCATTTAATACTGAGTATGAGGTAACAGATTTTTTGTTTTCGTCTTTAGATGCATAATTTTTGCTCTGTTTGAGTGTGGAAGTTGTTTGGGAAACTTCTGTTGGCATTTCGTTGTATTTGCTGACTCTTTTTCCTTTTTTTGATCTTCTTCCCTTCCCTTCCCTTCCCACCCCAACCCCCTCTCAGAGATTCAATCAGCACTTTGAGCTTCTACAGAAAGCTTCCATTCCCGATCCCATAACATTCTTCTCTTATGAGGAATCTACTATGAACGCTCGTTTATCTGTGAGTATTTAGGATACTATATTTATCTGTGGTGGTCATCTCATATGAACATTAATGAGCTTCTCTTTCCGTAGAATCCTGTCATGCATAATTGTTTTAAAGATGCTCTGAGGATTGCGAAGGAGCTCAGGAGTAGTTTTTCCCATGACCCAGAGAGAGTGGCAGAACTGCGACGGATTGAGCAGGTTGCGGAACACAATGGAGTTGCCCTAAACCTCATATGCCGGTTAGGGACTCTAGAGCCATCGTTAAAGGTCTACTTTGAATTCAGCCACCATCCGTACTTTGCTACTGTTGTCGTGAAGAGATCTTAAAGGTAGTCTTCGTCTATTGACATGCTGGGCTGTGAAAGGCATTCTAGTCTTGTGAAATGTGATTTCTCTCTTCTTCTTTTTGTTGTCTTCTTTCTTTGTTTAGTTATTGCAAAAAATCTCATTGGTTTTCTCCCTATGACACAGTGAAAGACCTACAACAGATTTGAATGCCCTAGCTCTCACAAGCCAGTTAAGGACTGCTGATGTGATCTTAAAAAGTAGTCTTTCATCTCTCTCGACCCCCAGTTTTGACACCAGAGGTTTCACAAAGGCACTTTTGTCTTCAGATATAGCATTTGTATCAATTTTGTTTTCCCATTGTATTTTCTTGAGTCATTCTCTAGTGATTACTCGATCTTTGATTGAGAATAAAGTTTTCATGTATAAATATCTGTAATTCTGGAAATGTATTATAGACCGAGAAATGCGGAAAGTTCGCCAAATCTGTGGCCTTCATAGGAAGTTTCCCATAAGTAAAAAAAATTCTTGTTGGAGAGACTGGGAAACTGAACCCTTATTACCATTTTCCCCCTCTCTATGAACAATTCTTATTGGTAGGATGTTTTTTTTTGGGTTTTTGGTGCTTCGGATAACTTGATTGGACAACGCTCAGGTTCAAGTTCTTGTAGCCCCAATAAGGGGTTAACTCCTAACATAACTCACATATGGTGAGACTTTAGCTTCGGTTCCGACATAGGTGCAGTAGAGTCCCCTACAGATAGTGGTGTGGTGTGATGGGACAATACTCTTTGACACTTATATTTTCTCACAACCGAGCTTAGGAATAACTTGGTAGAATAGTTATGTTGTATATTGAACCACCTATTAATCAATCTCTCTCTCTCTCTCTCTCTTCTCTATGTAGTGGAGCCCAGTCCAATGTGGTGAAAAAGGGCTATGAAGCACCAAAGTAATGCTCTAGGAACACTTGAGTGCTGTTTGGAATCTGGTAGAAAGTGAGGGAAAAGAAATGAAAGTAACGAAGAAGGAAAACATGAGGAAAATTTGACTATATTTAGTACTACTTTATTTTGTCATTTTCTCTCTTTTTCCTATCAAACCAAACAAGGGGAAGGAAAAACTTCCAACTTTTTTCTTCCTTTTCCTTTCTCTAGGTTCCAAACAAACCGTTAGTTTTTCCTCTCTTTCATATTGTATTACCAATTGGGAACTTAATGTGCTGCAAAATGGGACTTGTATTGTGGCCTTCATAGGAAGTTTCCCATGAGTCAAAAAAAATTCTAGTTGGAGAGACTGGGAAACTGAACCCTTTCCATTTCCCCCTCTCTATGAACAATTCTTATTGGTAGGATGGTTATTTTTGGGTTTTTGGTGCTTCGAATAACTTGGTTGGAATAAGGGGTTAACTCCTAACATAACTCACATGTGGTGAGACTTTAGCTTCAGTCCCGACATAGGTGCAGTAGAATTCCCTACAGATAGAGATGTGGTGTGACGGGATAATATTTCTTGACACTTCTATTTTCTCACAACCGAGCTTCGGAATAACTTGGTAGGATAGTTATGCATTGAACCACCTATTAATCTCTCTCTCTCTCTCTCTCTCTCTCTCTCTCTCTGTGTGTGCTATGTAGTGGAGCCCAGACCAATGTGGTGAAAAAGGACTATGAAGCACCAAAGTAATGCTCTAGGAACACTTGAGTGCTATTTGGAATCTAGTAGAAAGTGAGAGAAAAGAAATGAAAGTAAGGAAGATTGGAAGAAGGAAAATTTGACTATATGGAGTACTATTTTATTTTGTCATTTTCTCTCTTTTTCCTATCAAACCAAACAAGGAGAAGGAAAAACTTCTAACTTTTTTCTTTCTTTTCCTTTCTCTATGTTCCAAACAAACCGTTAGATTTTCCTCTCTTCTACACCACCGCCACCCTTTACATTGAAACTACTGTCACCCGCCAGCCACCCTATTCCACACAACTACCACCACCAACCTTAATCAACCTCATGTCATCTCGTCAATCTTTGTTAATTTCATAACTTGATTCTACAGCCAATAACACCCAAGCTTACGAGCCGCACTGCAGCCCAAAATTCTAATTCAGCCATGATAATCTGCTTCTTCTGTAGCGACTTCCATGGTACATGTACAGAAAGAAAGCAAAAAACAAGCACAAAAATGTGGTAAACAAGTACACTGGAAGATCTGGGAAGCGATTCTTAGAAAATGATACAGAACACTCACTCTTCTTCGATTGTTTCAGAAATTCTCATCATGAAATGTACTAAGCCCCTCGCAAAACTTCTTCGCATCGTGTCTTCTATGAACATGCACTGGGGCAGAGCCACACTGTGGCAGATGGGTCACTTGACTCCACTCACTTGCGTAAATTTTCACATATTAGTATAGAATTTTAGGGGAATTTGCACTTACACCCCTTGTACTATCACCGATTTGCACATACACCCCCTATACTCTAAATTTAGGCACTTACACCCCTTGTACTTTGGACTGAAGTGCAACTGTTAAAAATTCCGTTAAAATGGATGGAAAAGCTATTGGCGGGAGATTTCCCTCCAAAATGAGGAAAAAAATGTCCAAACTAACCCTGATAGCCATTTATAAGCTCTGTCAAACTCTCATTCCCAAAAACTGAGCATCCAAACCCCTCTCTTCTCCTAATCCACTCTCTCTCTAGTCTATTATTATCAACAGAAAACAGCAACATCTAGCACTATATCTCATGTCTAATCAGTCCTAAAATATCTGCAAATGTAGCAACACAAACACCCAGCAGCACAGAAAAAAAATGGACTTACACTGTCCAAATTCACAACATTAACCCACTCTCTCTCTGGTATTGAAACTCATAACACCAGGTAGTTCAAACTGAGATCTTTTCTTAAACAAAAGTCACACAGAGTTACAAACTGACTTCAAACAGAGTTTCCAAAATAGAGTTCACAGCAGAATCAAAGGATTGTTTTGCATATTTCTTAGGTTGACTTCTGTTTGTGAACTCTGTTTGAAGTCAATTTGTAACATAGAGACTTTTGTTTAAGAAAAGAGCTCAGTTTGGTATTGAATATCTGCATTTGAAGTTTTTTTTTTTTTTTTTTGGTCATTGCTGGCCATTTATGTTGTGGATTTGGATAGTGTAAGTCCTTTTTTTTTTACTGTGCTGCTAGGTGTTTGTGTTGCTACATTTGCAGATGTTTTGGGGTTGATTAGACATAAATGTTGTTTTTTCTATTGATAATAATAGACTAGAGAGAGAGTGGGTTAGGGGAAGAGAGGGGTTTGGATGCTCTGTTTTTGGGAATGAGAGTTTGACAGAGCTTATAAATGGCTATTAGGGTTAGTTTGGACATTTTTTTCCTCATTGTGGAGGGAAATCTCCCGCCAATAGCTTTTCAATCCATTTTAACGGAATTTTTAACAGTTGCACTTCAGTCCAAAGTACAAGGGGGTGTAAGTGCCTAAATTTGGAGTACAGGGGGTGTATGTGCAAATCGATGATAGTACAAGGGGTGTAAGTGCAAATTCCCCTAGAATTTATAGTACTTACTTTTACAAATTTGACCCCATAGATATTATTAGCCATTAAAACTACAACATTTGTCGTTTCTCCAAGTATTGGGTAGGTATTTGACCCTGCTAATCCTGACTATGTCCCTGAATACGCATTGAACATAAAATATTTATTACTAATGGGATAATAGGACACATGTATTCGAAGCATTAATCGGGACGAAACCATGTCTTCTCACGAACATTCTTGTCACAATAAATAAAAGAGAGAAATTACTCTAAAGATTTGATCATGTAATATTTGAGGAAAGGAAAATTAAGTGCAAAATCCGCAAGGTATCCAATCCGCATCTCAGAATTATTTATTTTTCCCTTCCAAATCAGAATTTTCCTTCTTTCCGAACAATACCCTCCTTGTCTCAACACAAGTAGTGTATAAATTTTAGATTTCCAAAATCTCAAAAGATACTTTGTAATAATCGTGCGTGTAGGTAGCAATCTTTCTTGTTTGTTATACTCCCTCTGTCCTAATTTTTTTTTTAGGAATTCATGCCACTTTTTAATCTTCTAGGTGATTTTAAAAATAATGTTTAAAAAAATTTATTGAGATTTACCAAATAAGATTCATATTGTATTACCAATTGGAAAATATACTTTACTAACCATTTCTTTATTTGGTTAAGATACAACGAGGTGCTAAAATTTCAGGACGAAAGGGAGTAATAATCCTTTTAGAGGTATTCGGGCCAACTTATACGTACCTCAACTAATCCCTTCTCTGGTCCGATTGAAAGAAGGTCGGTCGACTCGGTCATCCATGCGGGAACTACAAAATTCGCAAGAAATTATAGTAGTACTTTCTTGCGTGATGACTCCGAAAATCGAACCTCTGATTAATTGTGTGGATAGCAGTCAACCGACCGGAGTAACGAATAACCAACCGGGAGTGCTACTGTTCTAAACCGAACTGTTCCAATGCATCCGAATCTACCTTTCCAACCACCGCTATCACGCACGCCGACCATCAGATCTCCCAAAATCATTTCCCATCAAGTCCACTTCCTCATCCGACGGCCCAAATTTCTCTCCACATAAATCCAACTTTACTACGGTACTTCACGCCGTACGCTTCGTATTCTGACACCAACTCCCAACAAAAAGTAAGAGAGAGAAAGACAGAGAAGAGAGAGAGAGAGAGTGGTGTACACACGATATACACTTATATACCACTATATATACGTATTTTAATAGTATTAGACGCCGACGGCCAACCGAGGCAAACTCATTTGGCGACTTTTCTCCGCATTGGACCGAAATCGACCCACCCGGTTCTTTCTCTGTCTCTGTCTCTCTCCTCTGTTTCTCTCTCTACGATTTGGGTTCAGGTGAGGGTTTGATCTCTCTCTCTCTGATTCTGTTCTTTTGCATCTGTAATGGTATCTGAGCTTAATCAGTTCACTTGAATGTAGTATTCGTTGTGGATTGTGTTGCTTTGTTTTTCTGGGGTTAGATCTTTGACTATTGATTTGTTGTGGTGTGTTTTGTTTTGTTTCTCACTCACTGGTTAGCTTGATTACTGATTAAGTACTGGTCTTTGTTTAATACAAGTGTGAATTTTCCTAATTAGTTGATGTTAAGCTTATGGTCTTATAGCTTCATTTGTTAGAACAATTTCTGTATCAAATATATTCTTAATTGCTAAATTTCAGGACTTTCAATATCCACGATTACATGTTGTGTTTGTGTACACCAAGACCAGGTCTTGGTGGTTATTTCATTACGGGTTTCTGGTTTTTAGTAATATTCCTTAAAAGAGAAATTTTAACTTAAAAGCATGACTTTAGATTCGAAATCAGTTGAAATCTGTTTTTATATTTTAGGTATTTTTATGTGGTTTCTGTACTTGAGGCGAAAATTTAATCCAAGGATCTAGATATAATTAGTTTTCAAGAGTTTAGCTAGTTTTGGAGGATGTGATTTTGTGTGGGGGAAATTGAGATTTATTTGGTGACCCTGGTTCTGTTGATGTGGTCCTTGTGTAGAATTCTGTAGTTTGAGAGGGAGAATGTCGGGAGGAACGCAGAATAGTTTGAGGAAAGCACTGGGAGCCATTAAGGATACCACCACAGTCAGTTTGGCAAAAGTAAATAGTGATTACAAGGTATTGTTTCTTCTTGGGATCCTCGTAATGTTTCGTGCTATTGTAAACAGTATTTTTGAACGGGTTTTTGTGTTTGTAGGAGTTGGATATTGCAATTGTTAAGGCCACGAATCATGTTGAGCGTCCAGCGAAAGAAAAATACATAAAAGGTTGGTATCCTCGAGATGGAAGTGCCTTGGGCAGGTTTCCCTATCAAATCATATTTGTTTCTTTCTGTACTTGACCAATTTAATCAGCCTCTTATTTTTTCCGCTTGCAGCTATTTTTGCTGCTGTTTCAGCTACAAGGCCTCGAGCTGACGTTGCATATTGCATACATGCACTGGCTAGACGATTGTCAAAGACACAAAATTGGGCGGTAATTATTAGGCAAATCTTATCTTATAACCTGAAAACTTATCACACCAATATATTTTGAAACAACTTATAACTAGGACGAGAATTTCCAGGTGGCAATGGTAATTGGAAACTAGGACACGTCATTTTCCTTGTGTCGTGGCTAAGTAACGTTGAGCTTTGCGTGCAACAATTCGTAATTGAAGAAGAAAAATTGTATATATAAATACGAAGTGGTCGGATAAAAAAAAAAAACGAAGTGGGAACTTAATGTGCTGCAAAATGGGGCTTGTATTGTGGCTGTTGAGCATCTTTTATTGTTTTTTACCCCAGACTAACCTGACATTGAGTCTTAGAAAGTTACAACTTACAACAATTTATTGAGATAATTGTTCTCTGCATCATTATCTGCATTAATGATGACTGGATTAGATAGACTTGTGTTTTGCAAGATAGCCCCTTATTGTCATGCATAATTGGCAAGGTCTCTTTGTTCTGCGTTACTGAGTAACTGACAATTCTCTATGTTTAGGTTGCATTGAAAACTTTAATTGTTATTCATCGTGCCTTGAGAGAAGTGGACCCAACTTTTCATGAAGAACTTAACAACTATGGAAGGAGTAGAAGCCACATGCTCAACTTGGCCCATTTCAAAGATGATTCCAGTCCCAGTGGTGTGTTATTATACATTTCTGGTGATTAGTACATTTTTACTTACCATAAATACTACTCTTGTTGGTAACATTTGTCATCTGTTCTTCAGCATGGGATTATTCTGCTTGGGTTCGAACTTATGCCTTGTTTTTAGAGGAGAGGATGGAATGTTATCGTGTATTGAAGTATGATGTCGAGGCGGACCGCCCTGTAAGAAACTATTCGTCTACTATCCATTTAATTACCTTTTGAATTGTATGTTTATTTTGTTTTTGGCAACATATGAGGTGATTTTAGGATTCATTTTCACATGTTGTCTTTGTATTTCCATTTGAAAATGTCAGTCTCTTTTGAGGTGTTCAGATTCTGATGCAGCCAGAAAAGCATAGTGTGAACACATACATTTGATGGATTTCAGGTGCTAAATATTTTGTTGGTCTGGCATTGATGTGGCAATCATTCCTCTTGATTCTACTAGCTAGTTTTTTTTTTGGTAAAAGATTCTACTAGCTAGTTTGCTTCTACTTGTAGCGCACTATGGCACCATCGAGATTTTCTTGGAGCTGTATGACAAAACTTGACCTACTTGAACCTGCAGTAAATGCAATTCTTTCCATGTAGTTAAAATTGTTGGTTTTCTTTTTCCGTTTAGGGATCTTGGTGTTTAATTATTGCTCTTCTTTTTGTTGCTTGTGTATTGTATGCATGCAGATGTGGTATATATGCACATGAATATATATATATATATATATATATATATATATATATATATATATATATATATACAGTTAGGATCCTATGAGGGATCCCTTACGGCCTTACCGTAAGGGACTCCCCTTTCCCGATCGATTTGCGACGATCCGAGCCGCTCAATGTGTTTAGAATGTGATTTTAAGGGTACTCGCGAGAAATCGCCCAAAAAAATGACCGGGAAGGACTTGATTTGAGCAGTTTTTATTTGAACCGTTCAATAAAAAATAAACAAAAACTGCTCGGATGAAGCCCTTCCCGGTCTTTTTTTTGCTGATTTCTCGTGGGTATCCTTAAAATCACGTTCTGAACACATTGAGTGGCTCGGATCATCGAAATTCGATCGGGAAGGGGGAGGTCCGCACTTTGCTTGGATGCGGAGGTCCGCATTAGAAGCTTACTCTCTCTCTCTCTCTCTCTCTCTCTCTCTCTCTCTCTATCTATCTATATATATATATATATATATGTGCATTTATATGTTGCCAAATGCCAATTTACCACTGTTGCTTTGTGATTTGTTAAGTCAAACAATGATTGAGAGAATGTTAATGTAAATTGTCGTACAGAGAACTAAAGATTTGGACACACCAGGATTGCTTGAGCAGTTACCAGCTTTGCAGCAGCTTCTCTCTCGTGTTCTTGGTTGCCAGGTAACTTTCGTGTTATTTATTGGAGTATGAAACTGAATAAACCATGGTGCTATTTAGTTTTCACCATTCTAATGGGCCCTGTACTGGAACTCTCTTGCAGCCAGAAGGAGCAGCAGTTGGTAATTTTGTGATTCAATTAGCTCTCTCTATGGTGAGTTGAGTTTGTTGACATTTTGCATGCTTTCTCGGGGGCTTTACCGAAGTAACTTCACAAAAGTCTTAACCTGACTTTATTATTATAAACAGGTTGCTTCTGAAAGCATTAACATCTATAATGCTATCAGTGATGGTACTGTTAATTTGGTTGACAAGGTAATCTTTCTGTTTTTCTTTTTTACTGAATTGTTTCCTTCTTAGCAAATCCTGGATATCTGATAAGATGATCTATAACAGTTCTTTGAGATGCCTCACGTTGATGCTCTTAGGGCTTTGGATATATACCGGAAAGCTGGGCAACAGGTAATACTTTGGGAATTATTTCTAGCTAAGGTATACACTTACCGTATTAGCAAAATTTTAGAAAAACAAACTAGCTTAGGGGAAAGTAGTCTTGTCCTCATCGGCGTACATTGAAGTACTACCATATTTTCAGGCAGAGAGGCTATCAGAGTTCTATGAAATATGCAAAGGCCTTGACATCAGACGTGGAGAAACTTTTATCAAGATTGAACAGGTTTTGGATTTCTCTTCTGGCGCTTTAACGACCCTTGAATTCTGGGGCTTTACCCTTATTTCTCACATAAATCTGATGCAATTGATTATTGATTGGTAATGAAGCCGCCTGCATCATTTATGCAAGCAATGGAAGAGTACGCGAGGGAAGCTCCACGGGGTTCAACATTTCGCAAGGATCAGGTACATAAAATTTCTGCTGAACATTTTGTATAGGTGGAAAGCTAGTCGTCACATGGTTAATTATTATTATGAAAGTAAAGCAACAGATATCAGCTATGTAGCACCGACACTACACCGGAGGTGTCGGACACGGACACGCACCGGTGTCCTGTTTTTTTCCCCAATATTTGGGGTCTGACACTCTTCCGACATTTACGGACACTTTAGGGACACTTCGGGGGTAAAAATGCAATTATAAGAACTTTTAAAATGGATCAAAGTGTACACTTTAAGGACACTTCGGGGGGACACTTTAGGGACACTCTCTGTGTTTCAACGTGTTCTCTCTTTCTTTCTTTCTTTCTCTCTCTCTCTCTCTTTCATCGGTGTCGTATCGTGTCCATGTCCGTGCTCCATAGGATATCAGTGTTCTTGAAGAATGTTAATCTTTAGGTTTGGTGGAAATCATTTTTCTTTATTGTATCAGCTTGTTCCCATGAGCACACATCAAAGTTTTCACACATGACCTCAGTTTCACGGAAAATATCAAGGTTGCTTATCTAAATTTGAGACTATTTTCTATTTACTACTAGTATCTGACGTTGCGACTATTCTTTTCGGATGGTCTGTCACTTGTTTGATGGCATCCAGATTGGAAAATGCAGTGGAATTAGAAGTTTAACATTGGCAACAAAAGAATCCAGATGTGTTCCACCATTACAATACTCAGAACTTCTCATTTTGGCTTTATGAAGTATATGGAAAATTTGTAGTAACCTATGAATGTTTAAGGCTGTCGGTGCAAGGTCTACAGTTTCTGAACCTTTTGAGTTGATAATTTTTTGTTGTTTCAGATTTTATGAAAAAATTGATTTATTTTGCCAAAGTGTGGCAATGGTTTCTTTTAGTGACTTCTAGTAAAATGCAGGTTAAAAGTGCTAGTCCCAAGGTAATCTTGGCCATAGAGGACAAAAATACTGCAGAGATGCTTGAGGCACGACCACCATCCCCACCTCAACCAGAACCAAAACCAGAACCAAAACCAGAACCAGTTAAGGTGGAAGCTCCTGTTGCTAATAATCCACCTGATCTACTGGTAATGTTTGCTATTTTCTTCTTTGTCAATCTTATGATCTTTGGATTCTATTTTGTTGAAGCATTTCCAATACTTTTTCCTTTTTACCTGAATCAATTGGAGTTTTAACATCTACATTGCTCTCTTACTAGGGTTTGAACGATCCTCATCCAGCTGCTTCAGAATTAGATGAGAAGAATGCTATGGCATTGGCTATCGTGCCTGTTGGTAAGTTTTCTGTTGGAACCTATGCTGTATGGCATTATAATATGACATTTTGAAACTTCATCGTGTCTCATGGCCTCTTTAATAAAATCAACTAATTCACTAAAAGATGACCTAAGGTAATAAAATAAATATGCTCAATTAGTGGCTGGAAAGGGGAGTTTGAACATAGCTTCAAACTTAGCAGGCTGAGTTTTAAACACTAAACAAGCGGCCTGCCTTAATGGGACATATGGAATTTTTATTTAGAAATGTAAACATAAAAGCTTGGTTTAGTTTGTAAAAATCGACAACTTAATTGCCAACAAAAAGGTCCCTGTGTCGCTCAGTTTACTTGCATATAAATTGAATGGAAGCTTTTCTCTATGTTGTATAGAAATTTCTCTGATAATTTCTTGTTCTCTTGGGGGTTGCAGGTGATCAACCAACTACAGCTGGCTCACCTCTCACAAATGGAGGAACAGGCTGGGAACTGGCTCTTGTTACTGCACCTAGCTCAAATGGGAGTGCCTCAACTACTAGCGAACTGGTAATAGAATAATCTTCTCCTATATTTTCCCGTTGGTCCTCCTTACATCCTTGACTATATAAACAAACAGAAAGTGAAAATTAAAGGAAGAAAAGAGGAGAAGGGGAGAAAAAAGAAGAAGCTTCTCTATACTTTTATATACTCATTTCATAGATGCTGTGTTGAGGGGAGCATCAAAACTTATGACTTGCACTTGCGCATGGAAAATAGGGCGGAGGTCTCGACAAACTTACACTAGACAGCTTGTACGATGATGCAATAAGGAGAAGCAACCAAAACGCAAGCTATAACCCATGGGAGCAGGGGCCAATGGCGGGTCCCCTGATGCCACAGATAGCACACGACCCATTCTTTGCCTCCCACTCTGTGGCGGCCCCACATTCTGTGCAGATGGCAGCCATGGCTAACCAGCAGCAAGCTTTCATGTTCCAGCAGCAGCAGCAGCAGCAGATGATGATGATGATGATGATGGGCCAACAACAGCAACAACAGCCTTCAAATCCTTTCGCAAACGCGTACGGAGCAAATGTTCATCCCTATGGGCCCGGTATGCCTGTCCAAGCCCAAAATCCATTCACGAGACTAGTGTAACTACCAAGCACAGAATCTGTTTTTTTTTTCCCTTCCCGGGAACTTGACGAAGAAGGATGCGGAGGTAGACGAGCTAGTTTTGGATATCAAAATCAGGGAGATTTGAAGGGGAAGGT
The DNA here is from genome assembly GCA_018127125.1 of Rhododendron griersonianum. NCBI lineage: Eukaryota > Viridiplantae > Streptophyta > Magnoliopsida > Ericales > Ericaceae > Rhododendron > Rhododendron griersonianum. Next base: position 50,582,823 of record CM030790.1, on the reverse strand, counting down.
AAGATATATGTATATATGTATCATATGTGTGCCAATTGCAGGAGCTGGATGATATTATTTGCTCAATAATACGGGTGAGGAAGGTGGTAGTAATAATCTTCACGGACTATATGGAATTTTTTGGCCTGGTTCATGTGCTTGTTCCTGGAGTAGGGTTCTCATTTCTTGGGATTTATTTTACTTCAAATTTAGTTATTTTTTTTTAATGAAGATAGGAGCAATTTTTGTTCGTGTTGTGGATACAAGGTTTGATTACTGATTCTTGGTTGTACACATTGAATTTTCAGAACTAATTGAATTTTCTGTTTATAATGTTATCTAAACCTTCAACTTTTCCTTTTGTTCTGTCTATAAATCCTCGTACCCATACACAACCCGAGGTCTTGCAGTATTAGAGGAGGGGATTTTGTTCCCTTCATCTCAGAGTTTTTGGAAATCAACTTCGCAGCTGAAATGCTAAATGAAGTCTTCCTCGGTTAAGGTTCAGGCTTCGTTTTCGACTCCGATTGATTTGCCCTCTTTCAACTGGGATCCATTACTGTTACTAAAAGTCAGATATGAACCATTCAATTTTTCAGAACCACACAAAGGTTTTACGAAAAATGGTGCGTTCACATCCCCAGGTAGGATAGAATAGGGCATTGAGGCATCTTCCTCAGAAGAAACAGCAAAACATCCAATGTAACAGATCCACATGTATATAATATGTAGGTGTAAAAGTCTAAAAGACGTGAAATTAGGTCCCATTAGAAAAACAAATGACTTAGCATTGACAAATATAAAGAATGAACTTTCTTCAGGGTTACAATTTTCATTTTTCATGAGAAAAGCACATGACCTCTATAATCTGTTGAAAACCAACGAGATCAACATCTAAGACAAAAATTTGAAACTGAACTACATCTCAAACCCCATATGTGGGATCCCCAAACCAATTTCGGCCACCACCACCATACCCTCAAAACTTCAAACAAAATTCTACTTATCTGGTACAAATCAACTTAAAAAGATTTCTGACCTACCTCCTAACCGCGGGAACCCACCAAGATGATGAACAAGAGCTTTCTAGTGTGAAGTGCCCAAGAGGAATCCAACACGACTACACTGTTTCAACTTGGTAAGAGCCTCTTGTATCTTCCCGATTGTGAGATCCACGAAAATTGAACTGATAATCGCTTCTGGACTATCGGGCATTATGGATAAAGCTTGCATTACAAACCGGTGGGCCTGCTCAACATCTCCGTGCACTGCAGAAATCACAGCTAAATTTGCCAAGAGAGTCCCTTGTGCCTCTTCAGGCTTGAGGAAAACGACATCTTGTGTTTCATCAAGTGAAGAGTTCTTGGAATTCAAAAACCCGCCATTCGACTCTTCGAGGTCCACAGTTTTCTCAACCCGCCATTGTTCACAGTCCACCTCAGTGTAAGGGAGTTCAACATGGGTCCCACCGGACAAATAGATCAACAAATGCTGAGCAGCTTCCTTTGGCCGGTTTAGGAGGCAGAGGGACTCGGCTGCATACACATTGCCTAGGAAAATGTATATCCTGGAACATTCTGGAAGTTCTAATAGACACCTTGCTGTTGACAGGGCCTTCAAAGGGTTTCCTAAGTGCAACTCCACGTATGCCAAGTCAGCTAGGAGAGCTTGCTTGATCATCATATTCTCTCTTCTACAAATCTCTTCATAATTCAATATGGAGCTCTGTAAGGTGGCATTAGGAGCACTTCCACCTTTCTGTTCTTTAGAATCCACATTTGCATTTGAGAGATGAGATCCCTTGGGATCACTAACAGATGAACTCTTGTTATCTGAATTCTTACGTCTGTTTTCCTCTGAGGTGGAACTATAAGGGGAAGCAAAATTCGTATACTTTGATTCTAAACAGTTCAACAAGTACAGGGCATTGAACAGACACTGTCGGGCAAAGGGCAACGAGAGGTTAGGTTCTTTATCATCACCCCAAAACCCATTGTCCTTTCCAACAAAATCCCCCTTACCAAAATTACCATTCTCTACAGCAAGCTGTCTCCATTTTCCATTTCCGATAATACGAACTTTAACTTCTGATTTATTGGATTGGGCTGAACTGGATTTCGCAAGTCCTTTCTCTACTGCCACTAGACAGCATTCAGCAATTCGGAGCCACAACAGAGGCCGTCTGCAGAAAATTAAACTGGCCTTGTGGAAACAACGAGCAGCAAGTATTGGTTTCCCACAAGCCAAGTACTGCACACCACAGTTGTATATTATTTCGAGAGATTTGTCTTGTGAGAAAGTTGAAAGCATTTTAGGGTTTTCCTTCCGGAGAGATGAACTATTAATCAAAGCCTTGGAAAAGAATATACTCGATGTGTGGTATTTTCCAAGTTGATAATAGATGCAACCCATATTATTGTTGTATATGCTTGAAATCCCAATTTCCGTCTGATTACTTGATGTCATCAATAGTTTGATGGCCTTAGGGTAGTTCCCACGATCGTACTCCAGTTGGGATTTCAATAGCAGAGCCATGGAAGAATCTTTCCCATGTGCTACATTCATAGCCATAGCCATCTTAACTTCACGCTTAGCAGCCTTGAGGTTTCTAGTTAGAAGAAGAAGTCGAACCTTGTAAAGTTGCAACTTCAGTCTCAGATCACTAGTCGAAACGGAATGATCCAATGGGGCCCACGTGCGATTATTCGTAGATTGTAGGCCCGACAGTCCTGCTAGATTCTGTACACTCATGTCAATATTTGAAATCAGGGTTTCAAGATTCTCCTCCAATAAAGTTCTAGATAAAGGACTTTCAGAAGCATCTGCAGCAGATGAGGGGATTGGAAGTGAAGAAGATTTTGCCTCTAAGTTGGAAGATCCAATTTGACTGGTTGTGTTACTAACACAACAAGCTTTCTCCAAATAATTAAGTACATCCTGGGCAAAAAGGAATCACAACAAAATTGTGTTGGTCCCAAAGCTGTAAATCTACTACACGGGAACTAAATAAGAATGCCTAAAATTCCCATCATGCAACCAACATACGTTATAACCAAACTAATGCCACTGGAAGAATTAGAAAGAATGCAAAAAGAGAAGTGCATGAAAATAACAAGGTACAGCATACTTGTGGCTTATCAGAAATGATATGGATAGACAACTGGTCAAACTCTGAAAAGTTGAACTTACAAAAAACTTCCAAGGATCCACAGAAGCTAATGCAACATCCAGGAACAATAGGCAAATACGGAGAGCTATCCCCTGCAAATAAATAATAACCAAAATCTTATAAGCCAAATGAATAAGCATATGATATTACACCCTTATTTCTTCTTGTTCTTCCTTTTTGTTGGTTTGAAGGTGGCTTTTATTTTTTGAGGGTGGAGGGGTTAAGTTACCATAACAAACCTATTACAATGACAAGTCCATCATACCTCATCTATTTGCTCAATCTTCTGATATAAAGAATCCAGAATAGAATACGCCTTTGCATATTCATGAAGATGAAACCAGATAATTGCCTGGGTAAAAACATTTTGAAATTAATATCAACCAGAGATAACCCATAAATAAAGAAAAGAAAAGTAACAAAATAAACAATTTAAACCTTTGAACCAAGCTGTCTAGGTACTCGCAATCAATAGCATAACAATGTGCAACATCAAGAGAACATACTATATTTATCAGTGTCACAGAAGTGTCAAGTTTGTCGCCGTAACCAAAATGTGAATTATTTGCAGTGGAGAAATGTTGCGCCACACTATTAGTTCCTTTGGATCCTAAAGCAGCTTTGTTGGCAACGTTACTGACAGTGTCTGCATGCTCCTCAGATACAGGAGCAAGCTCGATACTCCTTCTCTAGAGCAAGATAAAGAATAGCAAACCAAATTGTGAGAACAAATAGCCAAAAATAAAAACCTCATAGAACAGCACCAAAGAAAAGAAGCCAAAAGGTAAGTGGCATACATATTATAGCACCTAAGCACAGCGTATTCTCTCAACCAACTTGAGTGAATAACTTTAAATCCAGAAGCCATCCTGGATCATAAAAGCAAAGGCCGAGGCAAGAGGTTCTGGTCCTTGGGCAAGGGGGTATTTTCAAAAATCAACATTGGAGGAGTGACAGATTTTTGATTTTTCCCTCAAGGACAAGGGCAGCATCTAAAAGGGAGAGGGGGCCGCCTGAGAGAGAGAGGGCAGGTGGTTGGGGTGATGTTTTGATAGTATCCGTACAGAGGCATTAAGAGTAACATAAAACTAACAATATAGTTACCTTTTTTGGGTGAGGATGTTTAAATTTAATTGAGCTTAAGCTTGTGCTAGTGGTCAGTTAATAAATGGACCATTACTAAAAAAATGCACAGAATGCAAGTCTGGGTTCACTTGAAGCAACCAACACATTCGAAGAAGCAATAGAACCAACTTGGTCTCTAAACAATAGGTAATGCTCAATTGTCAAGAACCTAAAAAAGAAGACATTCTCCCAACAAACTCCAACCAATAATTGACTGGTATTTAGACCTAAAAACTTTATAAAACTCGAAATAATCTCGCAGCCTGGCTAGGCTTTGGCTCATTGACAAACTGAACCTTTTTAACCAGCACCAGTGCATCAATGGTAGATTAATGAGTCAAGCCTTATATTGTGCCTGCATCACATAAGTGATAAGCCCTTGCTCTATTAACTGTCGCTCTCCCATCTCTAACCTCTTTAATCTCATTCTACCTCCCTTTCTTTAACTTCCACGACGCCTTCATTTCCCTACTTCCCCACTGATGCAATTCTATTGGCACTTGGCAGTATAATGATGCTTGTATCTAATTTATTGAGTTGCTACATTCACTAAACTACTTATTCTCCTTTGAAAACTCTTCAAGTACATTGGTTAGAACCCAATTGACATAATGCGCGTGATTGCAAGTGAAATTTTGAAGATATCCCAAACTACCAAAATTTGTGATAGCGAGGACTAAAAATAGGTGCATAGAGCAAGGATTGAGAGCAGGAGCGGAAGGATCATGTGACCTAGGTTAGAAATATGTCACTACCAGGAACAAAGACAACAACTTTTGGGTACATTTAAGTTACGAAGAAGGATAAGACAAAGAAAACACATTTTGCGCTATTTAAAAGCATTAGCCACCTTACTGAAACATACCCTGACATTATTAAGTGATACAAGTAACTTCTTGGGATCCGAGCAACCATCTTGAAAGGACCTGGCAATAGCAATGTTGTGAAGAACCTGAAAATACCACTTAAAACTCAAAATCTCAAATAATCAACCAGACCCAACATTTATGACTAGGATGGATAAATGAACCGAACGAGCCAAACAATTAACAAATTTGGTTTAGCTTAACAGGTCTCAAAAAAATGTTCGAGCCTGGTTTGTGTACGGAAGAACCGATCACAAAGGAGCTTCGAGTAGCTTGAATATTTTAGACATCTTATGTCAAACGAGCGAAATAGGAGTTTGTTCCCGCTTGGTTCGAAAGGAAAGCTTAACGAGTTTCAAAAATATGTTCAGTTATGCAGCAAACTAATCTCAAACGAGCTTTGAACGAGCTGCTTGGTTTTACTTCAACCAGTTTTAAAAATATGTTCGAGCTTGGCTTGTTTATGAGATATTTTACACATCTTAAGTCAAATGAGCCAAACAGGAGTTTGTCCGAGCTTGGTTCGAAAGCTTAAGGGAGCTTCAAAAATATGTTAAGTTATGCAACAAGCTAATCACAAACAAGCATTTAACGAGCCGTTTTGTTTGGTTCGTTTCTCAGCCACAAACATTATAAATTTGGTAATAGTACTCAGTAAAATTGACGGGCAACACCTTCGGATCGTCGCCGTTGTTCTGCAACAGCTGGTTCAACACATGCATGCATTCGGAGAACTTCTCCCAATGGAAGGCGGCACTCGCGTCCTTGGCGGCTGCAGACAGAACGCCGTCGTTCGAATCCATCCAGTGATCGAAGCAATCGACGAGGAGAAGGGAACGCCCACGGAGTGTTGGAATTTAAAAACCCTAACACAGTGATGGTCTGAAGAATGTATCTATCATTATCCACGCCAATTCGGAAAATTACTCTCAGTCCCGGTTGCAGACTGCGAATCTACCGATAGATGTAAGTAGTAGTATTTATTAGAGCATTCCCTTTGGACCACTTTTGTGTAAGATTTTAACCCCTCTAAAACAAAGTCTGTTTGAAACTTATTAGAGAAAAGAAAAGAAAGGAAAGGAAAGGAAAGTGAGGAGGAAAATAGGGGGGAAACTCTTCTTTATTTTGTTTTTTACTACGAGTAAACTTTTATTTCCTCTCAAATCAAACAAGGGAAAATTATTTTTCCTTCTTTTCCGTAGGATCCAAACAAAGCCGATTTTATTTTTTTCCCCCCTCCATCTGACCTTTTACTTACTTTGGAATTGTTTATTTGAATAGATCACCATGAAATTGATTTCATATTTTGACACGTATTAATCTATTGACTTTTTGAGTAACTTTTGGAACTCGAGAAAAGTGGGAGGAAAGAAAATGAGAGAAAAATTGTACTCCACTATTGTAGTAGTACAATACTAGAATTTTTAATTTTCTTGCATCTTTCTCTCCGAATCAAACAATGAAAGAGAATTTTTTTACTTTTTCTTTTCACACTTGAGGAAAGAAAGGGAGGAGAAGACAAAATTAAAAGAAAAGCCTTTTCCCTTATTTGGTCTAAGAAGAAAAATAACAAAATCAAGCACCCAGCATTGTGAATTTTCCTGCAGAAAAAGGTCAGATATGTTGAAGCTCCAACACTACCTCCTATACTAAAAAACACTTTAGAACTCTATTGGCAAAATATCCCCCGCTGCTGGAACCCCCACAACAGAAGAAACCTGCTCAAGCTTTCAAAACCACATCTTTATGATTCAAATGACTCCAATGCCTCCGCATAGCAATGTTCTCATAGAATCATACAAAATGGTCCCCCCTAACTGTAACAAGGCATCTATCTACCTAATAAAGCACAAGGATGCAAGATGATCAATAACACGTCTAGGAATGACCAACACCTCAACCTACCTTTAGAGAGAAAAAAAAAAAAAAAACCCCTGCTGAGAATCAAACAAACTAAATCGGGAACTCCACTTTAATGAGCGACTTTGAAGTTTCAACCGGTTCGCACTTGAGCCAATCCTTGGCGCACAGGAGAGCCTCCAAAGTCTCTGGTTGTAAAGAGCACCGGTAATTGTCCATCTCTTTCCTCGCCGTGTCAAACACTGAGTCTCCACCGATGGTACAAACCGGAATCGTCAAAATATCACGAGCCATCTTTGACAGAGTAGGGTACTTCGTCTTGTTTAGTTTCCACCATCCCAAAACATCGAATTCATGGACACGTGGTAACAGAGACTCCTCCAGATATTGATCCAACTCCGACCTCGACTGCTGACTTGCCGATTCCATTATAAACATGTCGAAATCTGTAAGGCCGAGCTCATCATTCGATAGAAATGTTCCTCCATTGGCATCCTCAGGGCCAATGTTTATGCCATTTGCTACTTCCATGTAGGTAGGGGTCAGAGGCAGAGGAAGAGACACATATTCAAGAAAGAGCTCATGGATTCCCTCATCGACGATCTTGACATAATTGGCAGCATCATCACCGTAGATTTTCGTGAAACTAAATTCAACAAGCTTCATCTTGAACCTGGGGTCCATAACCACTGCAATCGCTAAAACTAAACAGCAATCTTTCCAATACTTATCAAACTTTTCTTGCATTGGTTTTGTGAGGTTGCTAATGAAGGGATCTTCGCTAGAAATGCCACGCGACAGCTCCAACTGAATTTTCCATGCTTCGTGGAAAAACAAGTTTGTTGTTTGAATAACAGGAGCTGTCAAAACGGTAGCTGTGTCAAAAAGGAGTTTTAAATATACGCAGAGAGTTTCTACTTGCTTCCATACTTCCACAGACGGCGGTTCCTCATAATCGGGATCAGAGGTATCCAAGCAAGAAAACACTTCCTTCAACTCAGAAGCAGCCACCAACATTTCATAAGTTGTGTTCCACTGCTTTCGGTTGTCAAGAGCTAGGCTCTTTGTGCTAGGAACTTGAAGTTGTTGCTTAAGCTCTAAAAATCTCTCCTCGTTCGATTCTGACGTCTTCACGTGCTTCACAGCATCCCTTATTTTGTTGACGGTTTCACGCGCTACCATTAATGCTTCTTGGGCTATGCTGCTTAAAGTACGAGCAAGGCAATTCCCAACCAACAACTGGCCACTGAGCATTAGTGGATTCTTGATAGAAAGTAAAGCTCTAAGATTTTCAAGTCCAGCTTCACTCAAGGGTTGGTTTAAAGTGAGAGAAAATAACCTGCCGTCCATATTCCAATCAGAAAGGCAAGCCGAAACGGCGTGTCCAAAAGCAGAATCTGACTCAGGATATGGTTCCATCACAACATTGAGAATTTTCCGGTGTAACTTCCAATCTTGATCGATAAAATGTCCAGTCAGAAACACGTAGCCCATGGATTGCCTAGAAGTCCACAAGTCAAGTGTAAGGCATAGCCGTCCGGGGATTGCTTCAATCACCTTCTGAAGGCTTTGCTTTTCCCTAAGGTATGTGGCAACACAATCCCCTTGGATGGTGTTGAAACTCACCATATCGAACCGCGGCTGAAGATTCTTGGCGAAAGCAATAAAACCAGGATGTTCAACCATGTGAAGTGGGTAATCGTGCATGATGATCATCTGAGCGATCTCGTGGCAGCAGCGGTCAGGATCGAATCCATAGTAAGCTGATGAGGAAGGAGTTCTGAACCTCCTTTTCGGTGGATCGGTTCCACCCATCTTTGATGGTGCACTGTACGGAGATAATGGGTCCCTCTCCTGGTTTCGAAGTACTACAGGGCAAGTCCCCTTGGCAATGTGGCGTTTGAGGTGGCTCGTACCTGCTACTTTCGAACCGTTGCTGTATGCAAAAGATTGCTTACATATCTTACAGCATGCCCTTCTGGATCCATCACCCATATTTTCGATGTAAAAATGCTCCCACACTACAGACTTCTTTTTCCTCCGCTTGTTAGGTGGTGTTTCCACAAAGGTTGGTGTTTCCACAAAGGTTGGTGTTTCCATAATGGCTTGTGTTTCCACAGTGGCTAGTACATTGTTTTCAGTAGGCGTCTCCATCTTAGGAGGAGAAATGATGTCAGGCAGTAGAGCCAGTTCTGAAAGGAAATTTAGATTTAACAGAGACGGAAAGTAAAACTGACACTATCGTACACTAAATGAAATAGAAGAATGAAAAGACTCAAAATGGAAGCCACAAGCAAAAAATTGCATTTCAGAAAACAGCAAAAAGAAACCATCAATACAAAAGAAGACTTAGTAAAGAGAAAAGGAACATCAAACCAAGCGGTCTGCAAAACACAACCATCAAGGGTACTGGCAAAAGCAGCTAACAACAGAAAAAAACGTGAAATGGATTCTTGCAAATCATGGATAATTTAATTTGATCAAAGAAAGTATTCATGCCTCAGCAAGATGTAAAATTCAACTCACAACAAATGATTACAGAGACTAAGGAAGTACAGGGATGTGTAACCGTCCGCCTCCCAAAAGAAGAATTCAACCACTACCTTCAAGACTGTAATAAAACTTCTCTGGTGGTTCAGTTGGCAGGTACATGCTCAGACCCGTTTGTGTTGCCGTTGCATTAATCGTTACACTATGGCATGTTTTTTTTTTATAACGTATAGTTTAGGACTTACCCAGAAAACAATTGAACTTTGAGATCCCCCCCCCCCCCCCTAATTTTCAACTCATCCCCACAAACCAAATGATGTGAATGTTAACCTTCCGCCAATCTCTCTCTCTCAAACTGGAACATCCAACATAGACTGCGAGAGTTGAGAATGATCCGAAGTGTCCTTCACTACTGTCACGCATCCTAGTAAACCTCAATAACAAACGAAGGTTTTATCTCCCAAAGATCTTTAAATCGAAAAGCTGGGCCCGCTTGGCCCAGGTCCAAGTCTATCATACACGTAAACGTCGACCCATAAATAAAACAGAAAAAAGAAGAGAACTTTAGCTTCTCTGACCGAGATCTGATACAGTCTAATAAGGGCCATCAACGACATACAAGAAGAATATATCAAGCTTCCATAAGTAACCTCGGCTGCCAATAGCCACAACCCACTTTGACTGAAAAAAGCCCAATAAGCCATAAACATGGGTTGGGGGTAAAATTGGTATTTCCTCCTTTAATGGGCTAAAAACACTTGCAGACAACAAGAGAAATACAGATCTAGGGTTCGATCAAATTTGGGCTCCAGAAAAATCAACAGAAACAGAAGCCCAAAGCAAATCAACACCCAAAACTACCATGATCTAGAACAAACCATATTAACTACTAAAAGATCGAACATAGTAATCTGTAGCATATGCCCCACAAAACAAAGACTTTTGTCACAAATCCGTCATTCTCAACTGATATAAGAAACCCATAATCAAAGAAAACCAGACACATAAAACAAATCAGAACACGAGGACACATAAAACAAATCAGAACACGAGGACACATAAAACAAATCAGAACACGAGGACCCAAAAAAAAAAAAAACCAAAACTTTGCTACAAAATATGGTACATACTTGATTAAGAGAGAGACCCAGAAGCAGATAACGATGTGAAGAGAGATGCTGAGCTCCACTGCAACTGGGTGAGATCTAGGGTTTCGCCTTCGTCGAGGAGAGAGAGAGAGAGAGGGAGGGAGGGAGGGTGGTGGAGGAGAGAGAGAATTGGGCTTGAACCCGAGAAACGTAATTGGACCTATTGGTTTTCTTTGGGGGGGGGGGGGGGGGGGTTTTGGTTGACGAGATAAGGTTATTGGGGGAAAATTAATTAAACCGCATTGGATTGGACTTTTGGGGTCCAATATAAAGTTACTAAATTCACGTGTAGATTTGGAAACTGTATGTATCGTTTAGATGGACGGACCAGAGCCCACCAAAAGGTAGGGGGGGTTTTTTACGGTACGCGTAGCCCATATGATAGAGTGGACTATATATGGTGCCTGGTGGGGGGCCTACATTATTTTGAGATTGAAAATTCAGTTTTAGCCCAATGGTTTGTGTTTAATTTCAATCTTGGGACTGCGGACCGACGAAAGGCTTGGGTCCAACATTGGCAGGGGCTGTGTCGACTAACAAAGAACTACTATTTATGTATGGGGAAAATTTCAAAATGACACCTGAACTTTTGCCCAAATGTCACCAAAACACCTGAACTTAAGTTTTTTTCAATTAAACACCTGGACTTACAAAACCCCCAAATTAAGGCCCCTGCCATCATCCTCCATCCAGTTTGTTAACAAAAGTGATGACGTGGCAGCTCTTGCCCGTTAAGTGGCCTCACAGCACATGGTATGAAGTGGGGAAGATGCACCCAATCCAAACCCCACCCTTTACTCACTCACTTCACCTTTTCGTGGTAGTCCCAATCAGGAAAAAGGTTAGGGGTTTGAGGTTTTGGGCGAAAAACATATTGTTCTTAGAAGCCCTAATCGCCATTAAACAAACTGTCATCTGTTTTGAACTCAAACTGTCATCTGATTTCCTAACAATGTCCCAACAATGAACTGACCCGGGATTGCCACCCGAGTAATAAGATCCCCTAACAACACAGACGTGATTCTTTACTACCGGCGGCGATGTGGGAATAAGCGGTGGCGACGAAAGGCGAAGGGACGAGACTGGTGCCCGAGCCATTGGAGTTCCAACAGTAAGGCTGCAAAGTGTTCAACAAAATGCCGCAAAGAAACCTGTCGCCGCCTGCAAGAGCGGCAATTGGCGGGATTTGGAGATATGGGTTTTGACTGGATGAGGGAGTGGATGGAGAAGAGACGGTGGTGGTGTTTTTGCCCCAGCAGATTATGGCTTGTTTGCCGTCGGCGTCGATGGCGCAGAAGAAGCCGGAATCTGTGGGATTTTTGTGTCATGGTTTGGCGATTTGGATTTGGTGAGGTTCTTGAATCAGTGGGAGTGTCATGGATTGATTGAAATGGAAAGGTAGTGGAGGTTGCATGTGGTGTTTGTTTTCAGAGTGGGTTGACGAAGGTTTTGGAGATGGAGTTGTCGTGTAGGTGAGGGGCAGTGAACGGGGAGGGAACGTGGGTGCTTCGTTTTTACAGTTTAGTTTTGGTTTGGATTGGGTGCATTTTCCCCACTTCATACCATGTGCTGTGAGGCCACTGAACAGGCAAGAGCTGCCACGTCATCACTTTTGTTAACAAACTGGATGGAGGATGACGGTAGGGGCCTTAATTTGGGGGTTTTGTAAGTCCAGGTGTTTAATTGAAAAAAATTTAAGTTCGGGTGTTTTAGTGACATTTGGGCGAAAGTTCAGGTGTCATTTTGAAATTTTCCCTTATGTATGCCGAGGAGAAATTTTGGGTGCCGCCAAGGTACTCTACACGTGGTACATCGTCGGCGATCCGTATGAAATAACTTGCACCTTGACTAAACCTTTAGGGATATATTAATTACGCCGTCCACCAACGGAAAGTTCAATTAAAATTGGGACAGAATTCGTATAGAGTCTATGACCTAATCCTATAAGAGTTGATTATAATTTAAGAGGTTTCGAACACAAAACTTCGAGGTAAGCCTAAGGTATACAAGTGTACGGGCTACGAAGCCATAACAAATTAGTTGGTCAAGAATAAACTTCATCAAAATCTTGTTGGGTGTGAAAATTATGGCCGTTCACTATGGTGTTATGTACATCCGAACCGTCCGTCTTGGCAATTAACGGTTTGAATCGCACAATGCAGTGCGTAATCTCGACCGTCCATCTGTCCTAGTAATTCGAACTATTAATTACCGAAACTGACGATCCGGATGTGCACAGCACCATCCCAAGTCCCTATGTTGTTGGCGTCTCGTTTAGGGTCTAAAACTGTGGATTGGAGACATTGGACCAATCTCTACACACGAATTGAGAAAGACTAAGGCCCGACCTAGGTGTAGTCTCAACGGGCTGAACATTTGGGGTGTGCTTAATTAAAGACTGCTCAAATGTTTGTTGATTGGATACTTCTATCATTTTTTTAATATATATATATATATATATATATGGGATCGGTTCCGGCCTCCGGGAACACAAATTTGAACACAAGTTTTGACACAAAACTAAGGGAAATGATTTTACCACTCCCTTTTTTGTTAACGTCATTCCCATGCAAGTATATTTTTGCACCAAAAATACACTTGCAGGGGAATGACGTTAACAAAAAAGGGAGTGGCAAAATCAACCGCCAAAACTAATCGGAGTTCCACAAAACTAAAATAGGTTTTTAAGAGTTCTCATAAAAAATCAACTCATTCTGATATCAGTAAGGGCTTGATCAGTTCATTCTATTTTATCATGTAAAAGTTGACAGGAACCAACTGAAAGAACCGATTAAACACTTACCGATATCCGAATAGGTTGATTTTTTTACGAGAACCCTTAAAAATACGTTTTAAACAAATTGAACGGCTTCGATCATTTGCATGGGACTCCAAAATGGGTCCCACAAAACACTTGTGTTTAAATTTGTGTCTCCGAAACCGGTCTCTATATATATATTTAAAATAAGCAAAAGTCAATGGCCTTATTCGTTTCCATACTTTACTTTGTTTTAACTTTGTTTTCCAATCATTACTCTATATCTCTTTTCAATCATTACCCTATTTCTCAAATTATTAATTTCATTTCTCTCTCTATCTCTCTCCACTCATTATCTCTCTCTCCAATCATTACCCTATTTCTCTCTCCACCCACTACCAAAACAAAAATACCCAAATAACCCAAACGAACATGGCCATATATTGTTCGAAAAAGTTAGGTTAGATTTTTCCTATGGTATGATGAAAAAACAAACGGCCGGCGCCACCACTATACCCGACAGGTCGACCTCAGTCCGGGGAAAACGGGTTGGATGGGATGTCATTTTTGCACACCTTTCCCCACAGTACTGCATGGGTCTCACCTCTCACATGCTTCCCAATTCTCATGTGATTCCATTATCCCTTCGTTTTTGAAGTATAGTTTTTATGTCATTTTTTCGTTTCAACGAGAGAAATAAAAAAGAATAAAAGTATAGATAAAGGCTTTTAAAAAAAAATTCATATAAAAATTAAGACGAAAATACCAAAAAAATGTAATCAACTCGATCCTCTCCCTTCTCTTTTTAAGGATTGCACTATGCTGTTGTGTTGTGACTTTTTGTGGGTTCTTCCTTAACATATTTTTTGATTATCAGAACAGCTTATCTTTTAGAGATTCTTGCCAATGCCAAGTCAATCTTGTTATAACTCACCATGATTGGATATCGTTAAAATTGCTATATAAATGTGGATGATTGCGAAGTCAATCCGGTTATAAATTATCTTCACAGATTCTTGTGAAATAAATCTTGTTTTTTTTGGTTGTTTTAGAGTAAATCTTGAACCCATCTGTAATAACTCCCTTTGATTTGGAAAACCCATCTGTAATCTTGGTTTCCGATCTTGAACCCATCTATAATCTTGGTTTCCGATCAAGTTGATTTTCTTGCTAGATATCATGTTATGCGAAACATATTGAATGAAAGGTTTGGATCACGGTTGCAGACTCGGGATGTGGCAAAAATTGGTAAAACTTGGAAAGATTAGGTGAATATTGGTAGGGAGGTGAGCTGAACCCCTAAATTTAAATTACCCACAGATGAAAATATAATTAAAGAAGTGATCATGCACGAGGGCGCGTGGTGGTGAGGGAATTTCAACTATGTAGACGCAGCTGATCTATATGTGACCCTTTGCGGCTGTTTCCACTCAAGGGGATAAACGAGCCAAACGAACTAAACAGACGTTTGATCAATTTGGTTTGAAAACTCAACGAATTTCAAGGCAAACAAAAGTAGAAGTAGCTTGATTTGTTTATGCATAATTACAAAATCGAACGGACCGAGTAGTAGCCTGCTCGAGCTAGTTTGAAACCTCGGTGAGCTTAAAAAAAATGCCCAGTCACCACGTATGAACACGAGCTCAAACTAAAATAACTTCGAGCGTTATCCGCCGCAGGATGTAGATGACTTCACAAGATGTCAGTACGTCTGTTTATATTATAGGCTTATTGGATCAAACAGAGTCAGCTTTTTAATAGGGTACGGTGGTGCATCGGTTCTTCTTATAGCCCCCCGATATTCTTCTGGGGATTGGTGGAAACAAAACCCCCCTCAATTCTGCTATAAATACTCTCTCTCCTTTTCCCATCTGCTCAACCCCTCTCCCTCTCTCTCTCTCTCTCTCTCTCTCTCAAACCCTATTAGGGTACCGTAAATAGGTTTGGTAGGTCTACAGATGACTCTCTTCGTATTTTTCCACAGCTTTCTTGAACTGCATCCGATCCGTCGCAATTTCGAGGTGATTTAAAAGTTACAGTTCAATAAAGCTGTGGGAAGATACGAATAGGGTCAAAGGGTGAATCGGGATCGGATTCGGGTGCGGTTGGTTCTTCTTCCTCAAGGTATATATCTCGAATCTTGATCTGTAATTTAAGGCAAGATTTTATCTTATTGATGTCATTTGATTTTGATTGTTATACAATTGTGAAATTATGAATTGATCTCTTCTGCCTTAAGACTCCAGCCATATACATAAATTTCGAGACCCATTGTCTTTGTGTGGAAAACCCATTAAAAAAGCATTCAGTTTATGGTACGAGTTAGTGTGTACTTATTTCTTGATTAGATATACGCAGATTTGTTTTTGTATTGTTCGTGGTTTATTTTCTCGGTCTGGTGGCACTAATCAGTTATCTTTTGTCGCTACCATTCCTTTGAATTTTCATCGATTCTTGTCCAGCAAAAAAAAGTCGATGAAAAAAAATCAAAAGAATGGTAGTTTCGCGTGATTAGCACGAGCTGATTGATCTCTCTCTCTCTAGATCTACAGACACAGATTAGTTTGGCCTTCAAGAAGAGGTGAATTGGGTCCCTTTTTCGCGAATGGAAGAATACATTGAATAGATCATATTGTGATTTTCTGAAGGAATTTTACTTTGTTTGTACAGATCATGGTTAATTAGATTCTCCGTCTTTCTTTTTAAAGACTTCTGTACAAGCTACTTGCATAGACCATTCCGTAGGTTCCTTTGCAGAATATAATCTGCATATGGACATGAAAAAACGAAACTGTGAAATAAGTACTTATTTTCCGCAACTCCAAATAAGTACTTACTGTATTTTTTAAGAAGGCAATTTCAAGCTCAAAAATCATGTGCTTACGTAAATAATTTTCCTATCACTATGGATCTTGTTTGATAGATCTCATTGAGATCTTTAATACTGTGCAAAAAAATTTGAAAAATTATTTTTCATTTACATTATTTTTGAGTTTGAAAATGTGAAATAAGCTGTTTATTTTTTAAGAAGGTTTCTGGAACGGGGCGAGTATCGCCTCGCATTGTATATAGGACAATGATTTCCAAATGATTTTCGCATTCCAGAGTGCAGGTAATAATTTGTGGGGTGCAAAAATCAATTCCTTACATCATAATTTCTACACAAAGTAAACTAAGTGAATAGTGAGCATTATGGGGTACATTATTGCTCCATTATTGAAATTTAGAATGGACCACAAGGTTTTGGCCTATAGAACCACCCCACCAGCTTAATGTTTTACAAGTTTATAAAAGCTCCATTAACTGGAAAAAAAAATGAGGTTAGGTAAATGTTCTTTTGAAATTGGAAAAAACATAAATGTGGTCAAGATTTTCTTAATTTACTTGAGTAATGGAGGTTGTTTCTTTCACTACCGAGGGAAATTATTAATTATTCAATTGTCCTGAGCACCGCCACAGAATGGCCTAGCTAACTCCTTTTGCTATCATACTTTCACGTGAGACGCCATGTGGTGGTGCCTAAGAGCATAAGGTAGTCTTTCTACAGAATTAATTAAGAAGCTGAAATTTGATATGACTGCACCTTACGTGTGAAATTTGGGATCGATGTTATATTCTCTCGTTGTGATGCCCTTTCTGTCGTCCCTTTAATCTCTGGAATCTGTTACATTTGATTAATAAATTTTTCCTCTTTGCCGTTCAGAAGAACAAGACGATCGATGCAACATCGAGAGTCCTCGAGATACCATTGTCTTGAGAAGGTGTTGGTCCCGATAGGGTAAAAACAAACCATGTGGGGTGTGAAAAGGTTGAACTTGATCGACTACATGAAACATATTTGTTCCTGTCTTATTATGGTCCTGATGAGATCCCAATGTTTTCTTGCATACTCTTGGTCGTACAAGGAACAAAACATTTCCGACGCGTAATTAGATATTTCAACTGCAGAGAAGCGTGTGCAGTTCAATCTGAATCGTTCACATTAACAATTTCATGGTTTAGATCTGTTGATTTCTTTTACCAGTAAAATTATATATGAAGACAAATCTTGACCATTAAAAACACTATCCGACGGTTGCCATTTCCTGCAAGGTACAAAATAGTCGGTACCTCAAATAATGCCCCCCCCCCCCCCTCTCTCCAACAACTAAATTGATGCGCCAAAACTTAATTTGATTTCCATCTCCACTATCATTTCCAAAACATATTTTCCATCTACACTATCATTGTTCCATCACTATAATTCATCACATCATCTTTTTTGTGGGCAACCTTGTATCCGTTTGTGGGGTCTTCAGTAACCTTGTATCCATTTGTGGGGTCTTCAGTTGCCATGTGATTGTCGAGGGTTGGATGCCAACCCAGTTGAGATGTTTTTCCTCGTGATGCCATTTTATTATTGTTGCCCCTCTCGATTTTTGTACTCATTCGATCAAATTAATAAAATCCTTCTTTTTCGCTCTTCAAAAAACACAAGTAAAATGATGGGTAACGAAGTACAAACAAAACTTTCCATCTTTTTTTTTTTTTTGGGGTCGTAAAACTGACATTTTGGGATTCTATATAGGCCTTCTGAATTAGTTAGTCAATTGGGCAGGATACGATGACATGGATCGATCCTACGTACATTCCTTACAATGATCTGGATCGATCCATGCACCCAATTGAACCAACGTACCCGTGTCTCCTAATAGTCTTCCCTAATTAAGCACATTATTAATTAGATACACATTATAATTATTGATCATATGCATGTTTAGCTGGAAGATTCCTAGGCCATCCTCTGTGATGATCATGTTTGCTAATGGAAGAAATTAACACACTATATACTGCTTAATTACTCATGCTTTATTAATTTTTTTTTAAGTGTAACGGATCCCGAAATTAGGGTTGTTACTTTTTAATTATCTGCTTTGCTTTTGTTGGATCGATCAAGCTTTTGATTCTGGAATATAAGCATTGTAGGCATAAAGTTGAGGGAACACATGAGGTCATTAAGTGATTAAACTAATGGCTGTTGGATTAGTACTCTTTTTTTGATCGGCAAAGCAAACTTTTATAAAACTCGACCGGGTTACATCGAGGGGGAGGCAAAAAGAACAAAAAAGCTATAATGCCAAAAGAAAGAAAGATACAATAGGAGACATCCAACCGAGAGTTGGAGGAAAGTCACTCCTCAGGAGCTCGACTATATTTTTAGCTTTCGAATACCGTCCAAGAAGCCCTTAAATTCCTCCACCGTATAGATCTTGATATCGAATTTGATTTTCATCCACATTGCCACTTTAGTTTTAGTACTTTACGATGCTACGTACCCCTCTTCCAAGCCAAGTGTGCTTTGTCTGATTTTTGTTGATGGTTTTACTTTTGGATATGAAAGCTGCAAAAAGTTGAGGACTACACCTTTGTGTTTGTTGATTTTTGGTACAAGACAAATGGGATGAAAGTGAAAATCGAAAGTGATGAAAATAGATAGAGAGAGAGAGAGAGAGAGAGAGAGAGAGAGAGAGAGAGAGAGAGAGAGAGAGAGAGAGAGAGAGAGAGAGAGAGAGAGAATGGATCAAACAACTACAAGTATGCATGCATGCATGGCAAGTTGAATTAAGAAATGTAGGCAAGTGTTGGTGATCATAATTTCCTGCAATGTTCTCTTTTCTATCTGTTGGAAAATAAGGAAAAAAAAAGAGAGGGGAAAAGGCCGTAAACACTGATATTATTAGTTGATTTTTGTTTTTTGGGGTAAAATGAGTGCAGTAGTATTTTATTTTATTTTAAAACTTTCTAGAGATGAAAGAATGAAAAGAAATTTCTGGGGATGCCCGGCCATGTCCCATGTGGGGACATAAGATTTAATTTTTTTTTTCTACTTTTCAAAGTGGATTGTACCAAATGAGTTGTACTCTCTACTCATAGTTATTAAGCATATGGTCCCTAATATTGTGAAAGCTTCAAAGATTCAACGGCCCAGATTTTTCCTATACCTTACATCAAGGGGGGACACAATTAAGCAAATGGCCCCTCATATTGTCAAAACTTTAAAAGACTTTTATGATTTATGTCCATGCTTGTGAGAGAGAGAGAGAGAGAGAGAGAGAGAGAGAGAGAGAGAGAGAGAGAGGAATCTATGTTCCTCTATGAACATATATACCTAGCCTGATGGAAACAGTGGTTCAGAGGTGGCCTTTAAATTACTAATACTGGCCGGAGTAGTAGCTAGTTTTTGGAGCAATATATATACTAAAAGAATAATGCCAAAAGCAGCAATTAAAGCAGGAGTAGAAAACTCAAATACTCTGCAACAACCAATTGTACTGTTATTCTTAAAAAAATGAAAATACAAGCACTAGCTAGTACTGTAGAATTGGTTTGCACTCTTGAAGCTAGGTAGGTACTACTAGTGTTTTGGAAGCCAAAGTAAATTAACCAACATTAATTTGGTTTTCAAAGCAAATGAAGGATTTCATTTCTTTTTTTGGCACAAAAAAGAATCCTACAATAGCGTCAGTCTAGGGGGTAGGGAACGAGACCTTACTATGAGACTCGAACCGATAAAGGGAGCACCTTATAATTTGGTTTACGTACCCTTCATATATTCTCAATTTCACTTATTCTTTCTTGCATGGTTGATTGATGGAATTCTTATATATGAGCAATCAACAAAAACAAAATTATGAAAAGCGGGAAAAAAATTCACCTAGAAATGCAAAGTAAAGATCTCAACAACATACCATCTGATCCAAGTAAGCAGTACTGAAATGTGAGAAGTGACAGAAACGTTTATGAGAAGGACAGGCATAATATGCAACAATTAAAAGAATTTCAGAAATTCTGATGCAAAGGAAAATAGCCTAGGGAAATTAGGTTTGAATTATTGTGCAGATCACCAGTTAAACAGGTTAATTAGAAAAGGCATTGACAGCTAGCTTTGAGTTCCCTAATCAATTCAACCACCAAAAATGGAAAATTAGGTTTGAATTACTCATTGTGTAGGCTTGAATTTTTTTTTTCCCTTTTGAACCGCAGAGATAATTTTATTAATCTCAACCAATAAACAAGGAGAATAAAGGAAGACGAGGCATCATAGCTAAAAGAAAATGCATCATAATTATGTTGGCACCCGTATCCAGACAAATCCTTTCCTGGTCATGCACTAATACATGTTTTTCCTTTTTCTTTTTGAGGAGGGGCATGAGGGTAATTCCACTAGAAGAATGGGTGAGGCTCTTGGGCCTGTGTCTGTGGGGCACGTTGGGAGTTTGGGCTTGTGTGTATGTGTTTAAAGAGTCCATGGTTTAACTCCAAGGGTTTGGTCGAGGGGAGCTTAATAAAAGTAAGGAGCTTAATTGCCCTCTAAACTCCTGGGCATCAACAAATCTCTAGGCCACTGCAGGTTTGCTTAGTCGACGATTTTAAGACCCGTGATAATCGAGGTGCCCGTGAGTTAGTCTAAATAGAAAAATGAAAGAGAGAAGAAATGTATGTGGTTTCTGAGGGGGAGAGAGAGAGAGAGAGAGTACTGCTACTTTCCATGCCACATGGTGACAAAGTTTAACCTTTTTCCACAGAAATGGAGAAGATGATCACACAGTGATGATCACTCAATAACAAAAAACGAAAGGGCGTGCAAACCAGAGGAACAATCACTTATTTTGAGGAAAAAGTGGAAAGCTGGGTGGGGAATCTTCCCTGCAACATATCTCTGTTTTCACCACTTTGATTGATGAGTCCTCAGAATTTGCAATTAATAAACGAAAATTCAGCACTTTTATGGAAACAAAAAAAAAACAAAAGAAAAGAAAAATATTTCAAGCAACATATCTCGATCGCAGTTAAATGAACATATATTTTGGGAATCAGTTTTGATCTTCTTTTCAGTGTTATTATTTGGTGAATTTACAAAAAAAAAATTTAAAAAGTATGCCGCTCTAGATAGTTTTGTAATTTGTGCAAACCGAAGTAAAATTAAAAAATCCAAATGTAAGCGCATTTTTTGAACTCACTTATTGAAGGTGGAAAAATGTAAGGAAAGTGGGGTGGGGTGCGAAAATCAGTACACCCTCTGGGCTCCGTCTCAATTTAAATGCTTTCTATGAAAAATTGTGTAACTTTGACCTCAAAAAAAAAAAAATTCATATTTTTCGAATTTTTTTTGCACCGTTGGAAAGTACTTATTGAGATTCATTGAACGGTGCAAAAAAAATTACAAAAGTACTTTATTTTTTAGGTCAAAGTTACACGATCTCTCATAGAGAACATTTAAATTGGGATGGAGGGAGTAGTCAATACCTATATCAACATGTATGTCTTGGATAAATTTTAGGCATTATTTGCATCAATTTTTCCCACGTCATAATTCTAAATCATATCACAATCGAGTCACAAACTCTCCTACTCCTTTGACACAACTTGCACCAAATTCAACACAAGTTTTTTAAAAGCATGAAACCCACATCACAATTCAACACCACACTCAATTTCTGGAAAAGAAGCTGTGCCATTAATTCATGTCTATTTGGTGAAATTCTAGTTGCTAAACCTTTCAATATGAGTTTTTTTTTTTTTGGGTAATGCAGGGTGTCCCAGGCCAACTTGCGCGCACTTAGCTCAGACTATTCTCCACAGCCATTTTACACGCTTATGAGTGAGTGGGAGTAAGGTGGCCTCAAGTTGCTGACAAGGGCCGGGAAATCGAACCTGAAATCTTAGGAATGAGCAAACCGGCCCCTAAGTCTCCTGCTAAGATTATACCAAGACAACCCAATGGGGTTCTTTGAATATGAGTTCCGACAAAACGGGCTTGCAAATTGCAATATATCAAAACTGGGTTTAATTTCTAAGATTTGGTGCACCATATCTTAGAAATTGATCAACAGACTATTTGTCTCACTCACAACTGGGTTTGCACCAAAACCTTACACAATTCAATGGAAAATGTGTAACAGCATGAAACCCACATTGTAAATCTACATAAAGTTTGATTAAAAAAAAATGTAAAAAAACTTAATTCAGGTCAAGTAGTATGCAAAGTTATTGTTCAAAACCTTTTCACAAGATTTTGTCCAGATGGGTTTGTACAGAATTACCATATATAATCAACAATTGAGAGAAATACCCATGTACTGCAAGAAGTTTTCCGCCTAATCTTTGCGGCAATCTAAGTACTCCAAGAGACTGTAAGCTAGCTAGCCCTGAATTTGCCATGTCTTCCCACAGCTTTCTTGAACTTCCACGTACAGTTGAGAGAGAGAGAGAGAGAGAGAGAATTTAAGAAATCAAAGAACAACAGAGAGATGAAGTTCAAGAAAGCTGTGGAGAGGCATGACAGGACTTGCGAAAATTCTTCATCTCCTACCACCACATCTCCGATCTCTCTCTCACATTCTCTTCACCAGTAGAGAGCTAGCCAATTTGTGTGCGTTTGTGCGTGAGAGAGAGAGAGAGAGAGAGAGAGAGAGAGAGAGAGAGAGAGAGAGAGAACAAGTTGGGATGATGGACCACACTAGTTAGCAGTAGCACACACGTACGTATATGATCATGTAGTATGGTCTGTAGTGTACGTAGTGTGTAGGCAGATATAGCAGGCTTATAGACAAAGGCCAGTAGGCCAAGTTTTTCAGTACTACTATTATACTAGTAGTTGGCTTCTCACAAGCTAGCTAGGTGTGCATTTTACCCACATGACAGCCTGCGATCATAACTGCGCAGTAGGGTTGTTACGCCTACGCCAGAATCAGGCGCGCATCAGCAAAACAACAACAATAACAACAAACACACCCACAGGGCCACACTCACCCAACCGACAGAAACAAACAAGAAAGAGAAGAGCAGCGGTGTTTGTATCTACACCGGAAAGAGAGACACTCTTTTTCTGATCGGCGAAAGCCAGCCAGTCGTTTGAATAGTTAATTTAGCACATTGGATTGGATTTCACTGAAGATTAATTGGTATATACCAGCGCTTGATAAAAGCGCTGCTATAGGTAGCCTTTGGCCCGTTTGTGGAAAAAAGCATTGGTATAAACCCGCGAGGTCTATAGCAACAATTTTTTGGGAAAATGACGGCCGATGACGTGTTTTGATAATTAATACCCGTCAAGAACATGCTGAGAACATTTGTTAATACTGAAAATGTCATTGACAGATATTAATTATCAAAACACGTCATTGGCCGTCATTTTCCCCAATTTTTTAGTAGCCTTTGGCCCGTTGCTAACATCAAAGTGCACTCTTGAAGGGATGGTCCAAAGGTCTCTTGACGAAAGAGAAATACTCCAGTACAATATTACTCCTAGCGTAATACACATCTCTATTTTGAGTTTGTACGATATGCATTCCATTGAATTATCACTATAAAAGTATAAATTCATTACATTTTGTTTATAAATTGGTAACTTTTATGTGAGATCCATACCATTTGCACAAAGATTCATGAGGATTGCATAGAAAGAACTTTTGGACTTTAAGTATTCAAGGAATGAGAGAAAGAACTAATGCCCATAATTGACATTTCGGTAATAATTTTGGGCCATTGATTTGAACATTCCAATTACTGGCTAACTCGGGTTTTTAGAAGTGAGAAAGGGATTCATTGGAGGTCAACCAAGCTCTTACCCAAAGCATCGCTCTTCTTACAGTGGAGTCGTGGACATACATAGCTACTAGTGTTTTTTTTTTTTTTTTTAATGACTACATCTCAAGATAGCTTACGCATCTCTCAAGGACGGAACCAGGATTTTATCCTAGCAGTAGCGAAATGTATACTAAAAAGATCTAGTGGTGGAGAGTCTATATATATATAAGTTGGGCATAATTTTTTTTTTACATATAATAATTGCATTTTCTAAAATTCTTGTCGTGGCGGTCGCCGCCACTAGACCCCCTCTGGTCCCATCCTTGGCGTCCCTCAACAAACAAATTCTAGAAGACCAATCCCACTGTCCACTAGTAAGGGCTTGGGAGAACAATATTGCTACTACCCGTTGTCTTGGTTTAACACTTCTTCTCTTTTGGCTGCGTTCTTTGGATTATGTATTGTAGTTCCGGCCTCTCATGCCGTGTCTTTTGATGAGGTAGTTTTTATGAAGGAAGAACAGTTTTTGAATCTGTCCCCTCTTGGAACTTTCACTCACTAGACCTATTTGATTGATCGGATTAGACATGAGAGTAATAAGACCAATTATATTTTCGGCATTTAATGCAGTAACTAAAAATGAAGCGTATCTGTTAAGCTATAAGATTCGAGAAATATTTAATGTCTCACGAACCTCATTCAAAATATACTATTGATCGATGAGAGGTACGTACTTGCTGACTGCTGCATTCAATATTTGCTCCAGTACTTTGTACTGATCGAGCTGTGCAAAAGATAACATAACATGCCCAACTGCAACGAAAATATAATGAAATCAGTAGAAGGCATACATCAGGCATTAGGTTATGTGGAATCCCAAATTCGGCAAAAACGCCGACACAAAAGAACAAGAATTTGGATTACATGTATCCTGTTATTCAGAAAATATCTAAACCATTCTAGTGACTACGAGATTCAATCTTGTGACGGACAGAAACAACAAAAGACAGATTCCAATGAATCTAACCATAACTTATTCCTTTGGCATGAGAGTGAGCGACTAGAAGGCCGCTCCCCAAATGCCTATTACATTCAAACTGTAATGAGGTTTTAGGATATTATTACAACGCTACTGATTTAGCAAGGCACGAGGAGGAACTCCAGCATGTTTTCCATGCATTGGACCAAACATATAATCTATAGCGGCTAATTTAGAAGACATCGGGATGGAAACGCCCCGGAATGGAGTTGCCCTGCTGAGCCTGCTTGAGGTGCATCGTCAGAGCATAATTGTTGACCTGTTCATATCAAGTGAAAGGTCAAATGGTAATCATGATAATCTAATTAAATTTTATTGCAATTACTATAATAAAAGACATATTGCCGCTGATTGCTAACAAAAGTAAATCCAGGTGGTGAGGGAGGAGGCTGTGGATTTATACAGACATGCAATATATGGGCTGTGGGTATAAGAACACTGTCCATATGAGATTCAGCAAAGATGACTATGGTCGCAGGTTGAGATAAGAAAAGTTTCCAAAGGGGCAGCCATAATACATGACTTATAGATAGAAAATGAATTGGCAAAGACGGTTCCTATTGAATTACCCTACGGGAAATAAACAGGTTCCTTGTAATTCCAATTCTCTTTCCATTTCCCCTCATGATACACTTTGTGAATGAGTTTAAATTATTCTTCCCAAAAAACACCATCAAACTGTTGAAACTGAAAGCCATAACCGCATCAATAGTATATATGGATATATGTTACTACATAACTGCATATATATTTCAAAATTTCAGGGTTTGGGATCTTGACCTCAAGAGTTCTTAGCTGCTCCTGGTACTGAGATACCATCTGCTTCAAATGATGCAACTCCTGACCCCTATCCTCAAACTCTTTTTGGCGCTCATGCTGTATAGAAACTGCTCGTTTAAGAACAGAGTTCTCGTGAATCAATGCTTCCACTTGTTCCTTGAGCATATTGTTTTCCTGCAGGATGACAAGCAAATATTAGAAGTGCCATGAAGGGGCTCTTTGGCCTCTCGCACTCCCTTTGTTGCTTTCTAGCCTCAAGGCCACAAATGGAGTGCAGGAGGCTAAAATGGAGTACTAGTATCACTTCCCAAAACGATAGGAAAAGAAATCTTGAACTGATCTGAACCAGTGTGGAAAGGCAGGGAGAGAACGCCTTCAAAATGGTAATAACAAAAGCCACATCTATTTTCAAACTAACATGTTCTGGTAATCCAATCTGATTTTTTTTTATCGGGAAAGAAAATTTCATTATCACTGAGATAAAACATGAAATCGTTACAATAGGAAAAGAAAATTATTGAGAGATCTTCTACTGCCGGCTACCACTACTTGCAAAATCTCACCTACCCTCAGCATCTCGATGTATTTTATATGGAAAAACAACACAACAAAATACAGAAAAAGTGAAGCTGACAAGATACCAACGGCACATAAGAACAATGTTAGAACCCAACAAAAACCCACCAATATCACCCAACACGAACCCGTGTAGGCGGCCCCATCCAAACCTCATCTTGCCCATCATAGTCCTTGCAAATGTTTATATCCTTCGCTCACCACAAAAACAACACAACAAAATACAGAAAAAGTGAAGCTGACAAGATACCAACGGCACATAAGAACAATGTTAGAACCCAACAAAAACCCACCAATATCACCCAACACGAACCCGTGTAGGTGGGCCCATCCAAACCTCATCTTGCCCATCATAGTCCTTGCAAATGTTTATATCCTTCGCTCACCACTAGAACCCAAAATGGTTCAGAGACTTCATATTGACCTTATCCTTCTGTCTTTTCTTTCCATTGCCCATTTTTCCCCAATGAAAATTAGCTCATTTCCTAACATTTCTCTGAAGTGTTTTATTTCTGACTACAATAGCCATTATCTGATTACCCTCACTTTTAACATTGTGACAATAAAGCGGAGGAGGATCACTATTACCCAACATCTTACTAACAACATAGCTCACTGTTTCTTAAACAAACGAAATGTGAGAGCACCATCATCACTTGGCCCAACAACAATCTGATCCTCCAGCCCATTGGGCACACCTTGCTTTTGACACTCTCCCATCTCAAGTGACTGCAACACATTTAAAGAATGCTTGATTTCAAATTGGGCAGCACTCTTACTGCATTCTTCAAGTTTTTGGTTTGAGTTGTTTCCAGCTAGCTTGCACTAATTTAATTCGCCATCCCACTAATTTGCAGTGGCCCCACCAACTTTGAATGAGATATCGTACACTCTTACTTAGCACCTCCCCATCCTCGGCTACAGTCACCTCTAGCTCAGGACTCCCCTCCGCCATAACTTGAAATCCAAAAGCTCCAGTCCCTGCACTTGCACTCACCATACCTGCATTAATTGCCATTGGGTGCACCCAACATGATAACATCTCAGCACGACTGTATTTGTAGATCACTTGCGAACTTCGTCACTTTCACTGGAACATCAGCAACATCCCATGCTATTTTCCCTGCAAGGAGTATGGCCCACATTGATAGACTCGATCAACCCAATTCATCACCACCTTTGCTTCCTTTGTTGGAACCTCCTCAACTCTGAATCAACCCATCTGCACCTACCCAAAAACTCCTACACTCCAACATCTGTTCTGCCATACTGGGGCTGCTCCCAACATAACTCATTAACAGCAATTTTCGATCTTAAAATAAAAGGTATGCTACTTTTTACTGGAATATTCTGAACCCAGTGGGGAAAGGCAGGGAGAGAGCGCCTTTAAATGGTAATATCAACAAAACCCACATTAATTTTCTAACCAACATGTTTTGCTAACCCAATATGCATTAATATCATCTCTACAAGTTAAAATAAAAGGCAAGTTACTTTGTACTGGACTATTCTGAATGTATAAAGTACTTGCATCCAATGCTCTAGACCTCCAATATGTTACATTGCGCATTCACCAAACAAACATGTCTAGTCTATCAAAATTACAATATTCTATGCGTACCTTTCCACACAATTATAGGTATATTGTAGCTTTCACACAAATTCACCCTAAAAGACAATCAAAATAAAGAAACACAGGTAACTACCTGACGGAAGGTCTGGGCTGCCTCTGCAGTTACTCTTCCACAAATAGACTTCTCCAAGACCTCAAGTGCTCTGGATGCACGAGCCCTAGCATCATCCATATTCGAAGAATTCGTCATTTCTCTAACAAAGAGCTCCACCCAATCTGCACCACCCATGGGGAGGTTCTGCGGAGGCAGTGGATCCCCAGCAGATGCAACATCTCCATTGGCATTCACCCTGCCTGCAACATGATGTCAGAGTACTGCTTTCCTATCCCGAGACAGAAAAAGGTCTACCAAAAGTGGCCTAGAAGATATAGATGCAAGATCACATCCAAAACAAAAATTACGAGTCTAGATAAATAAACTTGTGGTAAAAGGAGAGGGTTGAGGATTCTATCAGGTGCATAGCAAGTTTTCTCCTTATTGTCACGATTTAACATTTTCCATATTAAGGAGCTTTTTTTACTTAATTGTCAAAGGAGTTAGATTTGCAACAAAAGTAGAAGCCCAAAAAATCAGGTTAAGGTATAACTTTAAAACATTCAGTCCCTCATACGCAACATCGCAAAAGAAAAGCCCAAAAAAACATGAGCATAAGCCATTAAGAGTTGGTCCGATTAACAGTTGAAGAAATCATTGACCTATTCCTGGAGCTTGGGATTGCACTTTTTCTTCCTCTGCAATGTGAGAGTTGCTTGCATCTGAGCCCAGATTTTCGGTGGCTCCCAATCGTAGCTCATTCAAACTTCTGATAGCCAAATCCAGGTCATCGCCACATTCTTTGAGCGCTCTCTCGAGAAGCTGAAACCACAGGATTCAAAACAGTTAGTAGCTTGTCCTATTAACTAAAGCAGATGCCCTAAATGCTCTGCCTATCCAAAGATAGAACAAAATCAACAAAAAGAAAACATATCTCTATAGGTTGGGTACTGAATTCGACATACGTCTATTTCCAAAAGCCCCATTATATGAAATTCAATGTGAACCACTAACAATTGGAAAAAACAGCATTCTAATTAATCCGATCCTTTGGAGAGGGAGCATAAACTAAGATTGCAGAAACAGAAAAGAATAACACCAAATCAGTTTAAGTAAGTAAATGAACTGATATTGAAAGAATGGTACACCATGCAAAAAATGGAACTCTCGGTCACATGGCAAGAGGGTTACCATGGTAAGATCATCGTCCATTGTCTACTATACGCAAACAATGGATTCTTGGGCAGTTTGCTGGTTCTGTATCTACACAAAGTGAGTTGTGCTCAGTTACTCCTATGATATCTTATATATGGCCCGTCTTCAAAGAAAAAATTAAAACAAAAATGGAAAAGTAATAACGTGTCAAATTCTCATTTGCACTACATTCTCGGCTACAGTTGCGATACAGGCGGCATACATCTATGGTGCGTAAGTAAAATTGTAACCGTTCTTATGACAAACAACCTAATAAATTTCCAACTACTTTAGATTCTGAGCAGGATTTCCCAAATCCATAATCAGATGGACAACAAGTAATTGGTCTCAATGCATCATCATGTATTAGTAACTCCACCATCAAAGTGCATAAAAAAGTTGGAGCATCCGCATCAGCCTCTTTAAATTTTAGATCAAATTACACCTTAAAAAACCACTTTATTACTTTAGCTAGTCACTTTTAACCTGCCTAGTGCATCAGACTCTATATTCTAATTTATGATCTATTAATATAATATTTCCTTCTTATTCTAATAAAATACTGAAATGTTATTTAAATGAACATATTTACACTATTATGAGCGCATTTTTAAATGAATGTTTTGCAAAAGGACAAAAAAATGTTGCTATACACAAGAGAAGTGTGAAAATCAATTACCTAATGCAAAATTGTGCACTTTTTTTTTGGCCAGTCGATAAGATGTTAGGGGTTAATTGTTAGTAGTTATAACGGGAGTTGAGCACCTCCTCCATGAGGACTCGAACTCAAAACCTCTCCCTTAAGAGGGAGAGTAAGGAACCAATCACACTAGGTGGTGTTCCTTCAAAATTGTGCACTTAAAATGTCAAGAATCAGCTAAAATTGGGTTTCACACTCCTCTTTTCTATAACCACTATCCCTTTTCGTCCTCTTGTGATGTGAATTTCCAAATTTAACTTTTCATTTGTCTACCTTTTCACACTTTGAAAGACAACCTTGTAAATTCACATTACAAACAGACAAAAAAATGAGTGTGGTTATAAAAAAGGGAGTGTGGAAATCACTATTTCTAAAATTTATTCACCTAACCATTCCAATAATTGAATAAGAAAAAGTGCGGACAAGTTAACGATTAAAACAATAAAATATTGAAGTGGCTTATGAATAGTTCCTCGCCTCCGGTAGTGAGGAACTGTAGCAAAGTTAGAAACTTAGAATCTTTGCAAAGTAGCGATGAAGGCCACGAGGCTGATGCTGCTGACTTTTCAATGTCTTGCTCGCCACTGTAGCGAAAGAAGAGGAGTAGAGAGAGAGAGAGAAGCGGATGCTGTAATGTGGTAGAACAAATATACCAGGTGGGATGGTTATAAAGCAGTTTTAGCCAAAAGGCCCAAGACCTTGAGCCTGTAACATCGTTGGATCCAGGTTTGCTTGAGCAATAGAAATTTCAATTGGACCTAATCAACATTTAAAGTAGCTAACCAGCTGTGTATTGGATAGAATCTTTGTTTTAAAGCTTTGGAAATTTATGCATCTGTCTTTTCGTAGAAGAAATACTATAAACACAAAATCATAAAACAGCACCAACAACAATATTATCATTGTCCAGCAACAAGTATAACTGCATACAACTTGGAGGTTTCTGTCACACACATAGAGATAATCTACAAAAGCAGATATCACTTCCCTGGTTAACGAAACCCCAGCCAATTTGTTCAAGGACCAAACAAAGGACTAATTCATAGTCGAGAATTAAATTTTCCTTGATTCCAAAAGATGCAATCACCGAAAAACAAAACAAAAAAGGGAAATGCAACAATACAATACGCCCCTATTAGGGTGTGTACGATATGCACCCCTTGAATTGTCTTGAATTCATTACATTTTCTACAAAACTCATAACGCCAGTCTCAAATTCATAACTTTTGTATAGCATATCATAACAATAACATTAACTTTGAATTCATAACATTTGTATTTTATGAGTTTTTATCTTGCTGTTATGAACTTTTAACCGAATTTTATGGATTTCTAAGAAGATATTATGAATCTTTTGTACAAATGTTACGAATCTCACACAAAATGTGAGCAATTTCTACACACAAGAATGTTATGAATTCAAAGGGATATTGAAGAGGACGTGTATTGAATCATTTCCTAACAAATAATGTTAAGCAACAATGAAATCATAAAAAACAATCTACAAAAAAGTAGGATTTTTGAGCAGGTTTAAAGTGAAATGTCAAAAGAAACCTGTTTGTCCATGTCAGGGAAGAGAGCTGAAAGGAGGTCAAGGGCCGACGAATGAGACGAAAACGACGACGTCAAGCTAAACGGAGAGGCGGCGGCGGGCCTCGGAGGAGAGAACCGGACGGGCGACGAAGACGAACAGCGGATTCTCTTGGACGATGATACTGCCTTGGGAGGAGACGACGGGAGGTCTTCGAAGAAGGATGATCTCTTTCCGCACACTACGGCAGACATTTTTTCTGCAGAACCTACTCTCCGATTATAAGCGAAGATCGATTCGCTTCTTCTCCGATAGTATTACACATGCACAATTCAATCAATCGGGAAAAAAAAAATGAAGCTTTTTCCTCTGACTGATAACTATCTCTAGAAATTGGGCGGATTGAAATGCAGAATCGCAGAGAAACTGCGAATCGGACTCTCTCTCTCTCTCTCTCTCTCTAGAAATTGTTGGTAGGTGAATTGACTGGTTATTGTGAAAAAAGAATTGATTGTACAGACAGAAATATGTAAACTTTATCTATCTACAGATGAAGATTAGGGTTTACTAGTTTTCAGAATGGAGAGAGACCGTAGCTAATCATTGGCGCTCTCTCTCTCTCCGATGGTCGTCGTCTGCAATGAATTTCTCGGAAGGGGTTAATACAGAATTTTCCCCTGAATTATTCCGTTCCGGTTGATTTAGTCCCTCAACTATTATTTCTGTCTCATCTGTTTTATTTCCGGGTTTAGGGAAGAGTTTTTTTTGTGTTTGGATCGAACCGATTTTGTCTCTTAACTGGAGTATCTAATTTTGAGTCCTTTTGTAAAATCGTTGATGGCCTTCTCAATTTCTTGGGCGGAAGTAGAGGTGGCAAATGGGCGGATTTGGATCAAAATGAGTAAGTTGTAAGTGGATTGGGTCTTTAATGGGTCATTTACCCATTTAGAACCCATTAATTATGAGTTCAATTACTCATACCCGACCCGACCCATTTATTTGGAATAAAACCCGACCCGCCCATTTCTCAATTACATACTATATACTAAAATTTAAAATGACTAAAATACCAATTTACACTAAAATGACCATATTACCCCATGTAAATCTAAATGACTAAAATTCCCCTATATACTAAAATTACCATACAAATAGACATGTGGACAAAGAAAGAAAGCTTCACTTCCCCCTTCAAAAACGAGTTGTCATTAGCTAACCCGACCCATTTCTTTTTGCTCGTTGATTTATTTAATTCAATAAATTAAATAATTAAATTTTATCTGTCAGGCTCTCATGATTACGTTTCCACTCCATAGGATCACAAATAAAAGGGCTAAGGATTTTTTTTTTTACCAAACGCTGCCGTTTTATGAGAGTGGGTAGGGGCTGTTGTGCCATGGAAGCAGCAAAGCCCCTGGATCCGTGAAACAAAGCGGTGAGCGTAGCACCGCAGATATTTTATTTATTTTTGGTCAAACGGAAATGGAGTATGTAGCACCGCTGATATGTACTATACATGAATAAAACACAAACATTCTCCAATTTGAAGAGCTGACAGCTACTCAACTAGCCTCACTGATAAATAGAGGTGGTTCATGTGTCAAAACCACCAACAGGAGCCACGAAGACGAGAGATTTTTCAGTGCTGAGCGGGTATATCCTACGTGGTATTCGTTAGTGCTGAGCGGGTATATCCTACGTGGTATTTGTTCGGCACATTCGAGCCGTCTGATACACTTTTGGATGGCTCGGATTGAAAGCAAAAAAATACAAAAAATATTTGAATAAGGACAAAAAAATAAGTCACTTAACTTTTTAATCCAAATCCTATACGGAACTAAATACCACGAGAGAAACTTATTCACGGCGGAGCAGTGAATACGCGCAATTTCACTAGTCTATTCGCAAAATCAATGGATGAGATGTGTTTACATTTTGACTGGTAAAAAATAAATATTACCGGTTACAATTGATTTTTAATCTGGACCGTACAAAATATTTTTGGACGTGAGTGATTTAGCACAGAAGAATTGAATAAACACTAGAGAGAGAGAGCGCTCCTTCCCATGGAATAATCATTTCATTCCGTTGATGAACAATGGAGTACGTAAAAGCCATGATCCCGTCGGGGCAGACGACTCCCAATCTGCCGTTCAGCTTTATTTTTTTGGTGGGTTACTTTCATGACCCATTGGGTCATTTAAGTTGACCCAATTGATACCCAATTAATAATGGGTTAATTGGGTTTGGACCCATTCTTACCCAATTAATAAATGGGTTGGGTTGGGTCTATTTTTTAGTTGATGGGTATGGGTTTGTTAATGGGTCTGGGTTCAATTTGCCACCCCTAGGCGGAAGTACCACGTGCCATCGGTAAACAACTGCCGAACATACATTTCGGTAAATAGCTGTTGAAAACAAGATTATATTTTCGGTAACTACATGTCGGAAATGCACAAGAAACATATATTTCGGTAATTGGATGCTGAAAATGTATCTCAATTTCGGTAACAAACTGTCGAAACATATTTCGGTAGTTGACAATTTTTAACGGGCTATGGGAGAAAATACGGGGCTGCGAATAGTCGCTTCCTCATTTAATGGTGCGGTTTAGACTTTGAGAGTAATTAGTGGAAAGAGATAGATAGAAAAAAAATTTCGGAGACAATGCTCAGGAGTTTTAAGACCCTATAACGAACAAGGCCCGTCCATGTTAGCCGGTAAGGTATGCGTCACCTCAATCAGAAAGTGTTGTATCATCACAGCATATCACTACAAATAAAGGACCCTACAGCAACTGCGACGGGATCGAAACGAAAGCCTTACCTCACCTATGATTGGTATTATAAGTATGTTTAGCTCCAATAAAAAGTGAACCCAATCCGAATTTTCACCATTAAATCAACCCCCCGTTGGTTACTTGTGATGGATCTGTTACTTGTGATGAGCCACTGAGGCAAAATCAGGCCCAATCTAATTTAAAATTTATGGCCTTAACCCCAGTGGTCCTTGAATCTATTAAGCCTATAGAACTAGATGGGTTGACCCACAATAAGGCCCCGTTCAGTAGCCAGGAAAGGATGGGAAAATCAACTTTTCCATAACTTTTATAGTGTTCAGTTGGCAGGAAAGTAGTGGGAAACATGATTTTAAGTTTTCCTGCAAGATTTACTTTCTTGCAAAAGTGATCTAGCCAAAAGCATAGGATTTTTCATAACGGGAAAAGTTTTATCCATTGTGGGGCCAAAATAATTGGCAAGTAAAAAAAAAAAGTGAATGACGCCAATATCAAAAAAATACAAATTAGGTTATTAGAAAGACACTTTGAGATTTACGTAACAACAATAATTTCGACTACTATGGTGCTTTCTGAGATAATTGTTGTGAAAAAAGATTGGTAGTTAATTTTTTTTGGAAGTATTTATTTATCTTGTCATTAGTCTTCAATTTTGTTTTGTACTGACTAATTTTCAGTGAGTTTTTTGCATCGGCAACTAATCATGCACGGTTGTTTAATATTTATTTATTTAGTTATCATATACTTATTTTTTAAACTTAATTTATTTGTACGGTTGATTATCAGAGAATGTCAATTTAAATGGGGGATTCGCATGGCCATTTAGAATATAGCAAATTGAATAGGGAATTGCAAGTCGATTTTTTCATTTCTTGTTAAGGCTTTGCATTAGATAAAATACATTTTCCGTATGTGTTAATTTTTGAAATATGATAGCCTATTATTTAGCTCTCAAAGTTACTTTTATTTAAAATTAGCTATGGGAATAAAAACAAAGAAGTTTCTCATATGTGTCTTTTCCCGGCAAATGAACCACTAAACTTTAGTTTTCCTGCCAAAAAAATTGTTCAAATGAACACTCACAAGAAAATATATTTCTTTTTCCTTTACTTAACTTTACTTTAACTTTTCATGAAAATGTTTTTCCGGTACAACATTCCTGGGAACTGAACGGAGCCTAAATGCTCCTAACCCATCCCATTTTGGTTGCTAAAATAACTACGTACGTAATTCATTTCGAGATGTCTTAAAATGCTTGGCTTTGTTTGTCTAAAAGTGGAATAGTTTTCAAAGTTGAGAATAGTTTTATGTGCCTATATTTCTTATCGTGGAGTTTCAAAGTACATCCCGCAATGGAAGAAGATGAACGTTACTCTTCGGAATTCCTTTAACATCCATGAGCGTGGCTTGCTTTTGATGGGATTGAAAATGAAATTAGTCAATATACGCATAAACGGATTTCTACCAATTAAGAAACTTTCTGGACACTTCAGATGATTTATTGCATATAGTAATCGAGCTAACTGGCTATTTTGTTGATCGACAACTTTCTTCTATACTTGTGACGGTTTCATGAAGCTTATTTGTTGAATCTTCATTTCTTTTGCCTTTTCTCCTTCCTTGTACTGCAACGAAAGAGAACTTGCGTCCACACAAGTGACGGTTTCAATTCTTGCCAACCTCTCCAAAATGAGATGTTTTTGTTAAAAAAAGAGACCCTTTTTTTTTTTTTTTGGGTCTCCTTTTGTTGTTTGCCAAAGTTCAACGGAGTTTGTGAGTCGGACACTACGGCGGCAATTAGTCAAGAAAAGCGGCTTTTTACAACAATCAAATATTCTCAGGGGATACCAATCCACCATTTCACGAGATATAATAATACTACTTCTAACTTCTAAGGCAAAATGATGATATGGTAACATGGAAGCATGTCTCGCACACCCACGGTTTGGCCCGGTGATTTTGGCCTCAAACTTAGGGGGGGTTTTCTCTTCTAATATCTCGGGTTTGATTCCCTTTGTCAATAACTTTTCGGGTTACCTCACCTCATGCATAAGCGTGTGTAATGGTTTTGGGAGGAATTGTAGGAATTAAGTCTGAGATGAGTGTAAACTGGCCTGAGACACTCTATATCACCAAGGGAATTAATAAAAGGAAGCATGTTACACAAGTCAGTTCACCATGAATTACCAAAACGAAATTAGATCAATCGATTTTGAGTGACACACTTTTGACGAGTTCACATTAATCTGTTGCACAAAAGATTAGGAAATGAAAGTTTGGTGTTTATGAGTTCGAGACTATGTTACATGTTCTGTAAGATGAATGTGATCGGATCACGCAGACATTAATGTTCAATTGCCTTGATTTTGACTACTCCGTATAAATAATTTGATCATCAAAGTATGCTAGGAAAACGATCCGAATCATCAAAGCAAAACCGGGGATGGCATGGACTCGCGTTAATTGCGACAACTGGATTGTCCAATCCTTTTTCAA
This sequence comes from Rhododendron griersonianum, assembly GCA_018127125.1. Lineage (NCBI taxonomy): Eukaryota > Viridiplantae > Streptophyta > Magnoliopsida > Ericales > Ericaceae > Rhododendron > Rhododendron griersonianum. The sequence goes on along the minus strand of CM030790.1, from coordinate 50,546,079 downwards.
CTAAAAAGAAACTAATCAATAACTAGATTGTCCAATCACTTTTTTAAAACTAGAGAGAAATTGGTTCCAAACAATTATATCATCAATTGAACGAATATTTGGTGGTCATAAATCATACAGTAATCATCTGTATAGACCAAAGCCCAATACATGAATCACACTATACACTCTGTTCTTTCTCTCTATATGTGTGTCCAATAAATATGTATAGACGCATACAATTGTAATATATGAAGGCTACGAACATAAACAGAAGTGTACAATCCGAAATATTCAATGTGTGTGGGACTTATGTATCTACCGTGTGGGACCACGTGCATCGTTTCATCTTGAACACCGTCTTTTGCCGAGTTTGTGTGTGTCCAGTGTCCACGTGCCTCTCTAGCATTAAAGATTACCCCACAACCAATTAAACGCGCGGTGTGGTGGATTTATACCTCCACTCCATAGATATATATATAGGATTATTATCTTGTTTGCCCATATGATGACTTGAGTGGGCTTTACACTACTAATTGTCCTCTCTCTGGTAGGACCCAACATGATTGGTGGGGGCAAATGGGGATCGCTCCTTTCCTAACACATACCCATGTCAAGTTGCAAAGAACAGTTTCATTTTAGAGAGTGAGAGAGAGAATAGGGATCTCTCTAAGTCTCTCTCATTGCTTTTCTTGGCACAAAGCATCATAGAGTATCACATTTTACTAGTTATTGGTTGTTGATGAAATGACTCCTCACCAAGATCTCCCTCCCTCCACCCACACCTTGTCCTCCTTTTAAAAATCACCTCAGGTCATCTCAGGTTACCTGTACCATAATGCCTGTAAGTTATTAAAATTGTACGGGAACAAAGGTACAGATACTTTTTCGGTACAAAAGATTTGACCTCTTTAAATACCTGTCAAGAAAATTCAACATGTTATATTTGTTTTAGTGCAATTTTAATGGTAGTTGAGCAAAGTGAGACCGGTAAACAATCAATTCCCGGTTAACCAATTCTCATTCCTTCCATTTGTGAATATGTGTGATACACAACCATCTTCTCTCTTCTTTCCCTCCCTCCCCCCTAGGGTTTCCATCACCTTAATGCGGCGGCAGGAGGGAAGGGCTTCACCCTTGATGGGTTTTTTCTTTCTCGATTTCAGATCTAAGAGTTTCTCTGTGTTTTTTCCTTTTTCTGTTTCTCTTGGCTTCTCATTTATCATCGAGATGCCGTTTCAGGTTATGATAAAGGTGGTAGTGATGGTCCTTTGATGAAGCAAGGCAGACATAATGTTTCGATCAGATCAGTTGGATTTACTTACCTTCAGTGTGTGGTTTTGACCTACGGATCAAAGATATTCGCTGCGAAGTTGATCGGTTAGGATTTAGGATTTTTTTTTAATTCGTAGATCGGCGAATGTAGTTGCATATACTTTGGCAACTTGGGAAGCTAAACAATAATCGTGTTCTTTGAGGTAATATGCTATGCTCTTTTTTATCAATGAAAAAAAAAAAAAATCAAAGTGAGGTCAGCATTGTACACTCCCTATCAAGATCGAGAGGTCAAATAAATTGAAGAATTTAAGAATTGAAAAATGTTTCTTGATAATGTCCCTGAAAAAATGAGTGGGTTTTCAAATAAACTTCATTTTTGTGCTTTCTAGCTAGAAAATGTCAAATGATACAAAATTGAGATACTGCACATAAACATGGCCTTATGTTTGGAATTTCGTTCGTAAAATGCATACTATTTGAAATATATATCAAGCATTCATTTGTAAATAATAGGATATTGTCGGGTAGTTATATTTGTGGATTCCATGGAAAAGAATTATTTGCGTTTATTTTGTTCAATGACTATTTAAAATCCAAGAATGAATGTCTATTTTCTTTTAACAGCAAGAATGAATCTTAAGTAACTATTCAATTTACTAATGATACAAAATAGAACCATAAATTCCAAGTAACTATAATATGAATATAATTTTCCATAGGCATATACCCTCAAATTGTTAATTTGCCATCTTTAGAGAGAGAGAGAGAGAGAGATGGGTAATTGATGGGATTGCACTCAAATATGCCCCTTGACTATCTTTATGCTAGTTTTGACCACACTATAATAAAACAAAGCTATGTTGTTCCTCATCAAGTAAAAGCATTATATAATAATACTCTGAACATAAAATGTTTGAATATTGATTCAGACGCAATTATGTTCGAAAATATATTTGTATCTACTATGAGCATATGTGATCCAACCATTTTTTGAAAATGAATGGCATAAAAAGAAAGATAGATCTTCCAACCCAGGTACGCGCATTGAAAATTCAAGTCCTTAACAAGTGCACAAATTAACCATTTATAGCAAACAAATAAATAAGAACCTCACAACAGAAAGAAGAAAAAGAAGCAAGAATCTCTCCCTATTTTGGAAAAAATTAATATGGGTGCTTATTCCTTTATTCATTTTAGGGGTACTGTTTACCAAAAAGCAAGGCTAGCTAGCTAGAAACCTTCTGGAAACAAAAGGAATCATGGCCATTTCTTTTGCCTTCTTATTGACAAGAAAATATGTTTATTCTTCAAATATCTCATTGAAATTGTACTTAAAGCATTTAAAATGGTTAGTACCCGCTAAAAAACACAACGGCGATAAGACACTTTTCTCTTCGATTACTAGGCTTCCGTGAAAATTGTTCTTTAACTTTTAGTAATAAATGGTTTTTCACCTATTTTTGAAAAGTAAGTTTTTCTCTCTAAAAATATTTCAGGATACGTTTTTCTCTCTAAAAATATTTCAAGATACGCGTTTCGGCATTTGTCAACCAAACAAATTTGTGAAAGTGTTTTGCGCAGCTAATTCCTACAAAAAACATTTCTTTGGAATCTACTTTTAGAGATTTTTCATAGGAGTATTTTGTAGAAAAAAATTAGGCTTTAACAATAAAGAATTACCTTCTTTTTTTTAACGGAATAAAGAATTACCTAAAAGTTGGAGAGAAAAATTTCATAACTGCCCTTTTGGCCGCTTAATTACAATCTTTTTTGTTATCAAAAGAAAGAAATTACAATCTTTTTTGTATTTTTACAATCTAGTAGAGAACTCTGTGGGTGGAGAGAGAGAGAGACAGAGAGAGACAGGGAGGGAGCGAGAGAGAGAGAGAGAGACCATTGGCATTTTCCCACAGAAAAGGTGGTGGGATAAAAGTTCTTTTTGTACACACTGCGATGATGGTGATGATGATGCCTTCAATCTCCCACAGCAACCACCAAACAATTCCTTCTCTCTCTTCTCTCTCTCTCTCTCTCTCTCTCTCTCCTCTGCAGGCCTTTGCCCCCTTTTCTCCCTCCCTTTTTCCTCACAAGCATGCTCAATCCATTCTCCTTCTCTCTCATCATCTCATCCCAAGTACTAGTTAGAATTATAGTTACTAACAACCCATGAAAGGCTGAGCAGCAGGTTTTGAGATCCTCCAAAATGGAGAGAAAGTGTGGGTGTTGGGCAGTTCTCAGGCGCAGTGTAAGTGTTAAGGGTGCTGGCTGCAAGCCCTCCTCTGCTTCCAACTCTGCCAACTCTATCCCTAGAACCAGTCTTGTTTATGATGCAGGTATCTATTTCTATCTATCTACATAAATATCTCTACTTTATGTCGATTTGTAAAACTATATGTGCACAATTTTATTGGTGTTGGTCTGATTGTTTGGTTTCTGTTGTTTTTATCGATTTTTTCCTAATGGGTATTTTTGCTGGTTGTGTTTTGCTCACCAACTATTGATCCAAATTTTTGTATCGAAAGTTCTTTGTGTATATAAATTGGGTACAATCTGTTTCTAGCTTAGCAGTATTGTACTGATCTGTTCTTGTATTTTTCTTAATGACCGGATGTCCGGGTTAACTTGCGCGCCTCGACTAATTCCGGGCCCCGAAGTTAACGATCAGGCAAATGATCCCAGGCCCCAAAGTTTGGAATGTTTGGCCTCCGTGGGACTCGAACATGCGACCTCACTCACGGAGGACGAGCACTTGTCACAAATCTGTTCTTGTTGTGTTTCCTCTCTGATCTCTCTCCCCCATGCCCCCTCCATACTTTGATATCCTCTGCTTTCACTTACTGTGCTAACCTCTGCGGATTCTGTGAAACTTTAATGAGGTTGCATCTTTATATTCTGGTCTCTTTCCGTCCATTTCTGATGTGGTTCTAATACTGGATCCCACCTTTTTCTTGGGATTTGAAAATTAAAATTGTTCCAGAACTTTTTCAAGCAGAATTTTGATCCTTTTTTTTTTCTTCATTTTTTTTTTTTTTGAGATTTGGAAGCAGTAGTGAACAAGATACGTGAAAAAAGGGTCTCAGAATGGAATTCCTGATTACTCCATGCAGATTGGCCATATGGGTTCTAGCCACTAGGAGGCAGGAGCTTACAGTTTCTCTTGTTCTACCTGTTCAACAAAATTGCCACAACCAAAATTTTCACAAAGTTCTTTGAATAAGATCTTTTAGCTCACTTTCTCATATTACGGGCAATTGGATCAACCGTATACAAATATATGTATAATGTCCGGGCCAGCTTGCGTGCACCTCGACTAATTCCGGAATCCTGAAGTTAACAACCGGGCAAACCCCTAGTGGTCCCAAGGTTTGGAATGTCTGGCCACTGTGGGCAACCGAAGTATATCACTCATAAGAATTTAGGGGGAAAAAAAATCATCTATAGTTACTATATTTATGTTTTCCCCCAACTCTTTCAAGTTGTATAATTCAGCATATAGTCTCAATGGTTTCTTGAAAAAAATGCAACAACCATCAAATCAGTTTGAGACTTTGACTAATGTTAAACAACTAAGAAACCTTAATAATTTTTCTCACCCTCTTGAGTTGTTTAGCATATTGTTCTAAAATGGTTCTAGTATCGAATATCAAAGTTTCATTCCTGCTGTTTTTTCGAGTTTCGTATGTCTTTTTATGTCTCACTCCAATGGAGTTTGTTTTTCGAGTTCTTCGACATTACTTGTCAGTTTATTGTTACTCTCAGAAAGTTTGAGATTCATGACACTCAGTTTCTTAAATCCAGCTGCTGAGACAAGGTACCTAAATGCTAGCAACAGAGAGATGTGTGCTCCCAATGAAGTTCAAACCTCTTCTGATAATCCTCCTGATGCACTCCCATTAGAAACCAAGGCCCCTAGACAGTTGCTCCAGTTCAGTTTTCAGGAGCTAAAATCTGCAACTGGAAACTTCAGACCAGACAGTATTCTGGGAGAGGGTGGTTTTGGTTATGTATTCAAAGGGTGGATAGAGGAAAACGGGACTGCCCCAGCAAAACCTGGATCAGGAATTACAGTTGCGGTCAAGAGCTTAAAGCCAGACGGTCTTCAGGGCCACAGAGAATGGGTGGTTAGTAGATTATCCTGTTTGGGTTAGTAGATTGATGCTAAAATAGACATCGAGGATGACATGTATAAAAATGGTGAAAGTAACGAATTTGAAATCTTTCATGAAACGCAGGCTGAAGTAGACTTCCTTGGACAGCTTCACCATCCTAATCTTGTTAAACTTATCGGATACTGCATCGAAGATGATCAACGGCTGCTTGTATATGAGTTTATGACACGTGGAAGCCTTGAAAATCATCTTTTCAGAAGTGAGTGTGGATATTACTTGGTTTTTTCTCCACCATCATCTTGCTTGGATACTGTTATACGCAGGCTAAGGGATAACCTTTTCTATTAGAGGACAGAAGATCAGGAAATGATGGGAAACTATCTTGTTTTGTGCACGTAGTTTTACTTGAGCCTTTTTCACAGATGCAACTTTCCTTAGTTTATTGAACAGATACTGATCTTTGCTGAAATTGTTGAAGGGACTATACCTCTGCCCTGGTCCAACAGGATTAAGATTGCATTAGGTGCAGCCAAAGGCTTAGCATTCCTCCATAGAGGCCCTGAACCTGTCATTTATAGGGATTTCAAGACATCTAACATTTTGCTTGATTCGGTATGTTTTTCAAGATTGATAAGTGATTCTATAGTATGAAGACTTGTACTTGACCCAAACGAATATTGAAAAGGAATTTTCTCCACAGGAATACAATGCAAAGCTTTCAGACTTTGGTCTGGCGAAGGCCGGGCCTCAGGGAGACAAAACCCACGTTTCTACTAGGGTTGTAGGAACGTATGGCTATGCTGCTCCAGAATATGTAATGACAGGTATGAAGCCATACCTATATCCGTTAGTTTGAGCTAAGATGATTCCTGTATGATATCTTTTGATGAGAACTTGTGTTACATTGAAACATGATTTTAGCTATATGCAAAAATGTGATAAGGGTTGACAAGGGGAAAAATCATTCGTTGATGTGGAGATGTAGGACTCATCTCAGTGGTTACAACTAGGCCTATTAACCTCAGAGCCTGAATGCAGGCATGTTATGCAAATTGTGTCAAATGCTCTGTATCCAATTGGCTGCTCTCAGACTCCCATTGGCTCCCATTACTGGGCATACAATTTTCTGCTTGAGGACTTATTCCTTCTATCTTTGGCTTAGATCCCGAGTTAGTCTCTTGATAAGTATGAGCTCTAACAACTGGTACATTTTGGCTTCCTTTTTCCCCCCTAGGACACTTGACTTCTAAGAGTGATGTTTTTAGCTTCGGCGTGGTACTTCTTGAGATTTTAACGGGCAGGAGATCGATGGACAAGAAACGACCGAGCGGGGAACAAAACCTCGTTGCCTGGGCCCGGCCATACTTAGCCGACAAGCGAAAGGTTTACCAACTAGTGGATCCACGCTTGGAGCTGAATTACTCCCTTAAAGGGGTGCAGAAAGTTTCTCAGCTATCCTACAACTGCCTCAGCCGGGATCCAAAGTCCCGCCCTTCGATGGACGAAGTTGTTAAGGTTCTCTCTCCATTGCAAGATCTCAACGACTTGGCAATATTGTCTCACCACGCTCGGTTATCTCAACCGGGAAGGCGGAAGAAGAAACCGGATGGATCCCACCAGGTTAGTCTCAACCAATCAAGGAGCATTCGAGATTCTCCAGTGAATGCTAGTAGGCAGCGTTGTAAATAAAGGGTAGGTGATGGAAATGGATTATCATGCGAATCCTATAATACAAGTTTGCGATAATGATTTTCGGGTGTTTTGAGATTCGACAGGGTCGTGAGACATTGTAAGGGAAATTCCTTCCTGCAAATTCTTAAAGGTTGAATTGAGTTCTAACCATTGGATGTGGATTGTTTCTTTGCAGCTTGCTTGTTTCTGATTGAGAATGCCATTGTAATTAGATTAGCCTTGCGCTTTCAAGATTGTTACTTGAAGCTTCCTTGTCCTGTTTCTGGTATTGCATCTTTACTTCCTTCTGCAATTTAGTTTTATAGGACCGTTGTCAATTGTCATGGTTCTCTAAATCTTGCCATGTTCCGCTAAGTTTTCTTATTTTTGAAGTACTTATTTTTTGTTTTACGAGACAGGTCATTCTCCTACAATATGTCACATTTAATTCGAAAAATAAGTACTCCCTTAACGAAACGGGGCAAGAGGGGCTTTTCCAGTAAAATCTATAGAATTTCGCCGGATTGAGCTGCTATTATGATCAGAATGGGCATATATGTGATGTACTATCAAAGATGTGAAGGAATATGTGCTCCAACTTAATAAGTGTGGGCAGTTCACCATCTTTATTAGAGCATATAAATGTCAAACATCTTTCAAAACATTGATGTCAAATTTGAGCAAGAATCTAGTCTAGCTTTTCTATATTATTAGAAAATTAAATAAGACTAATCAACTACCAGTATCAACTCTCAAAATAGATTTGCCCAGGACTATTGGAACTTTTTTTTTTTTTTGCGACCGGATGTTCGGGCCAGCTTGCACATATCTCGACTCATTCCGGAGCTCTGAAGTTAACGATTGGGCAAACCTTGCAGTGGCCCCAAAGTTTAAAATGTTTGTCTTCCACGAAATTCAAACATATGACCTTACGAAGGACAAACACGTATTTGTTTTTTTATGTCTATTTGGCCAAACCCCTTGGAGTCAGGAGTCTTGGGACTATTGGAACTTCTCATGACAGACATAGGTCTAGAAATACTCATTCAGCAATCACGACCACCATGCCATTTTTGTTTCCTCCGCTTATGACTTCAGAAACGTAAGACAAAGTGTCACTCGATCAGAGACCAATCTCACCAGTCACTAGGAAGTAGGAGTAAATTAAAAAAGAAAGAAAAGTACACGGCTTCTCTGCAGGCCGTCTATGCAGCTAAGTCAAAAAAGTATGTTTTGTTGGTTCAGATTTGCTGACGAATTCTTACCCGAAAGAGAAAAAGAATCTCATCGATAAGAATCTCTTGCAAATCCGGACTATCAATTACTATTGAGATGGATGTACAGCTAATCTTTTGCAAACCCGGACTATTGATTATCGAGATGGACGGCTAAGACGCGATTTGCAACTCCTTTTGGAACCACAACTTGCATAGCGTGGAGATAAGCTGAACTACATAAGAGTAACTGGGCTTATGAACACTTGCATACACGAAGTTTGTAGTGTACCTGGCCCCTTAATGAAAATAAGTTGTTAATCAACTAGTAACAACTTATTTTTATTTATATCCTATAATAGGCTTATTTCTTGTATTGGTTGAGTTGTTGGATTTGGTTATCTCGTGGACTCTCACAATTGATGTAGCGTCCCGGATTTGTATTCTGCTACTCTGTACTTCATATCTGATGTAAAATGAACTCTTCTATTGATTGACAAAAAAACTAGCTAGTAACAAGCAATTAGGAGTATAAAAAAATGGAAGTGATTTTTATACTCCCCTTTTTTACCATCCGCACTCTTTTCTTTTGTTTACATGAAATTACCATTTTACCCTCTCAGTAATTCAGTTTTTCCACACATCAAAGGATAATGTAGAAAATTCACATGAATGAATTAAGACAGAAAAAAAGAGTGTGGACGGTAAAAAAAGGAGAGCAAAAATCAATTCCTTAAAAGACTTGTCATACTCCTATGGAAATGCAAAGCTTATCGTACACGTTTTGACCAATTTTTGTAACTAAACGAAATAACTTGTAACTAGCACTATTACATTTGTAACCAGCTAAAATAGGAGTAATTTCTAATGTTAGACCTTAGGGGTTGGGTTTCGGCCCATGTGATGTACTGTCCAACTTTTTGTTGGATTTCCCTTTCCCCTCTTCCCGTTTTTTAATAAAAAATTTGCCTATAAAAATAAAGAGTATGCCCGTACACACCAATTCATAAATAGGTAGAACAATACGTTAAAAAGTTACCTCAAAATTTTGTAACGAATGAATCCAAACGTACCTAACAAATCAAACCATAAGAAAAGTATAACACATGAACCATAATGTTTATATTTTGTGATCCCTTATAGACCCTTAGGTGGTTGGGCTTTTACCTGTTTCAGGTGTATGTGTGTTCCAACTCTTTGTTGAATTCCTTTTCCCTTTCCCCATTCCCCATTTTTAATAAAATTTCATCTTTAAAAAAAAACCATAAAGCTTGTAAGTAATCATTATTATGTATAATTAATTAATTTTACACTTTCTGCTAATTAAGGTTCTTATATATTTTGTATGTACTTATTTCTCGCTTTACAATACATGTCATTCTCTCATAATACATCACATTTAATTCAAAAAATATATAAATATTTATTTTAGTTAGTGGAACGTACCGGCCTCATTCGTAACTCCACAAAAGTATGTTATATATATATATATAAAATCCAAACAAAATTCGTATTTTGATTAAGCTCGTCTCCGTACCTCATGTTGCATTGGTTAAGCTCTAAAAAATTCACACACTTGATGACTGGTGCATCTCCAAACATACAAGACTTTGTAGCTTGAGGAATTGAGCAATCGAAACCTGTAAAACAAGATACCGTAAAAGAAAATATGAATTTTTTTCGCAAACATGAGTGACATATATATGCACCGTAAAACATGAGCAGTCTTAATGGTAGGAGAGAAAGAGCAACTTCAGAGTTGTCCGGTCGGTAACTTCAGAATTCCGGGATCATTTGAGAGTGCACGCAGTCATGCAAACTGTACTCGACACCCGGTTATCCAAAAAAACAAAGCATGCTCAATGGTCTATGGCGTGAACAAGCTTATGCATGCAAGACATACAAAAAGGTATATAGTATAGTATCGAAATAGAATTGTGGCCAACCTGAGTCTGAAGAACAAACTAACATGTTTCTCTCTTTTGCCACAAAGGTAACATTATGAAGGCTCTTTTGATAACGTCTAAGGAGATTTATCAGGCATTGGCCTAATTATCAAATTAACAGCGAAGAAACTGAAGACGATAGCTAGGGAAAGCAATCAAAACCCATGTCGAAAGTGATATTGGCGCGGCTCAATCTGAGATCGTCTTTTACCATCACTTGCGTAAATCCGTCTTCGGATTGAACCTCACCAACATCGCTTCCGTTTCTTTCTTTGCTTCCCCAGATTTCTTCCGAATTCTCTCAAACAAGTTTCCACATACTACTGTAGGTCTGTAGCTAATTGGTTCCTTTCCAACTAGAAATAGAAAAAATATATATATTGAAGAAAAAGCATCAAATATGTACATACTGGTCCCATAAAATATGACAATGATCAATATCACTTTGGTGGGGCCAGAACCACTCTAGCTTAAGTGAGTATGAGTGATGGCGGAGTTTTTGTTGGTGGTTGGAGGCGTACGTGGACGTTTTTTATCGGCAAAATAAGATTTTATTAATCATTTGAAAGAAGTTACAACGATTAAGTTGGGGGCGTGGACGTCGTTGGTTTTGTCAAAACGATGAATTCATGTTATGTGAATAGGGTAAATTGGAAAATACTTTTCGTTGCCATCAAACTTAATTTATATTAGAGAGATACCGTATGAGATGAAAGCAAGGAAAATTTAAACAAGAGGACATAAAAAGAATAGGAAAAAAAAAAAAAGTGGCACAAGGAAAAATTAAAATTCTATTCAATTGAAACTCTGGATATTGCAGATATTAGGGTTAACATGGGGATCATATTGAGACTGAGATTGCATCAAAGGATTTGTGCTGGTCAATTGTCAAATCAAATTTTAAATAACAAAAATAAAAAATAGAAACCCTGTCAATTCAAATATACGAAATAACTTTTTAGAATATATGTTGGAAAACAAAAACACTAACAAAACAAAGAATGATCAATCAAAGGAAGCGAAGCGAAGCGGACGAGAGAGAGAGAGAGAGAGAGAGAGAGTGTGTGTGTGTTTGGAGGTGAGGGGGAAGAGAAGATTCAGAAGAAGAGAAGAGAAGAATGTATATAGTGCTAGGGTTTGCCTCGGGATGGGAATTTGAAGGGTGAGGGGAATGATGTATAAAGGGGAGCAAAACTTACTTTTTAGGGTTTCTCATGCTTGGTTTGCACTCAATAAATACTATCAAACACTCTCTCCTTTCACTTGCGCATGCTCCCTGAAATATTCCCCCATGGGAAAAAAAAAAAAAAAAAACTCCTCCCCCCAAACAACCCCTTTTCCATCGTACAAATTTCCTTTACTTCTATTGAGAGCGACATATGGCCTTGGTCCATAAGGAGACATAACATACAGAGCTGGTCCTGAGCTGAAGCTTATGTTTTGAATTTCAGGGGTCCTTTTTACTTTTTTACCCTTTATAATAGTCCAACAAAAAGGCTTTATTTTTAATTTTTGCTTTAAGCTTTTGAAAAGTCAAGACCGGCTCTGATAATATATATGGGGTATCCACAACTTATCTCATAAAATAAAATAAAAAACTTTTGATTAACTCCATCGACACCCAGTCAATGTCAGAGAAGACTCCTCCAGAAATACCATCGAGTTTTTATTTATTTATTATATAGTAGTAACTATACATGAAAAAAAGAGAGCGATTTGACGAAAAAATAAATTTCATATTAATTCCATTTGCATGTTTTCCCACACTACATTAAATTAATACAAACTACTCATTATTTTGTCTTCGCACATTTTTGTCTTCCTATCTTTTCGCTTTTGTAGTTCTACATATTGTTAACCAGTTTGGCATCCTCATTGTTTGAATTACGTAGTTGCGTGCGCCCTTACATTCTTTTTCGACAAATCGCAATTAAAAAACTTATGGACCATTAAAATCTACGGAAAAAATCTACCCACATGACTATTTATACGCACTCACATGAATGGGCGCGAAAGAGGGGAGAGATTCTTGGGAGCAGAAATGCAGAAATGTCTGAAAAGAGGTTTTCGGAAGGTGTAGGTACAAAGTTTCCCATCTCCATCGATCACACGCACACTTTTGCGAAACAAAGCTAACCCACAGCCGGCCGGGGACACCGGCGCTAAAGCAGCCTTGCCTTGGGCCTTCACTAGGAGACACTGCCCTTGGGTTCCTACCCCTTTTTTCCCATTCACACCACATGCACCACTCCTCTTAATTGCTCTCTTTTTTATGGGTCACCCCCCCTTCCCTTTTCTTTCAAGTTTTTCGAAGCCCCAATACACTTTTTTGTTAAGCAAGATTGTTGGTTGCAGGCCAGCATCCTGTCCACGCGGGTCGAACCGTGTTGTTTGGGGTCTGTTACGCTTTAGTATAAGAAAATAGAGTTGCGCATTTACAACTATCTGCGGGTTTTGGTAAGATGATAAGCGTTTGATCCTAACAATTGCTATCAGAGCCAAGGTCACGGGTTCGACTCCCCTGGATGGCATGCTGCTTGTGGGCAGATGCTAGGGGGATTGTTGATCACGGGTCAGCATCTTGCCCACGCAGGTTGATCCGTGGCGCTTGAGGCTACGCTTTAGTATAAGGAAATAGAGTTGCGTATTTATCACTACTTGCGGGTTTTGGTAAGATGGTAAACGCTTGATCCTAACAAAGAAGATAGATCTTTTCGGGTCTATGAAAATGGACTGGACCTTTGATCAAGTGGTCCTTTTTATGGACCTCTTCTTAGCCCACTTTGATGATCTAAACTATTCACGATTTAAAGCGTGTAGATAACATTAAAAATCAGGTCGATAACGATTTAGAAACGGTTGCCCCAAAACACTTTTTTTGTTATGTTTTTTATTTTGTTATCGGCAAATATGACAAAAGTATTTCAAAATCATATCAAACGCTGGACTTAAATGGCTTAAAATCATTACTTTTTCCCGCAACATATATATATATATTATGCCTAAAACTTGTAGGACATGCATGTTGGACTTTAAGGCTTGGCGTGTTTGGCCCTATTTCATAGAGAAAAGCAAACATACTTTCTTAGAACATGATTTATCGTCTCCACTCAAAAACGAATATTTTGAATGACTTTTTTCCATGCTTTAATATCATTTCATGTCTTGTAGGGCAAGTATTCTTACTGTCACAGTTGTGTAATTTATGCATTGGGAGAATGTTTTCTCTTTGCCACTTTAATTTGGATTTGAATTTGAATTAAACAAACAACACCCTCACTATAAGAAAAATCACAATAGCTGACGAGACAAAAAACAATTCGTCATTAAAAGTTACTATAGGTGACGAAAAAGGGACTTTCCTCGACAACCTATAAGTGACGAACGAAAGTCCCTTTTGGTGACGAAAATCTTGTTTTTCGTCACCTATAGTAACTTTTGGTGACGAAAATCTTGTTGTTCCGTGATCATCTATGGTAAAAATTAAATTTCGTCACTATTTTTTTCGTCAACTATTGTGATTTTTATTGTAGTGCCTTTTGGGTATGTAGAGAAGATCTAGTTGCAACTGGCTGATCATAGGTGTGAATGCTCTCTCTCTCTCTCTCTCTCTCTCTCTCTCTCTCTCTCTCTCTCTCTCTCTCTCTCTCTCTCTCTCTCATATTTTAGCATGAAATAAGAGGGTCAAGAAATTACAAGAGAATTGAATTGTCAGCTACTGGAAACCACAAACATAGTAGTATCTCTCCACGAACTCGAGTTGCTACACCTCTCTCTCTCTCTCTCTCTGTAAATGTATGTGTGTGATGTGTAGATTCATGCACTTGCATGCAACAAGGTAAAAAGGAATATGCAGGAGATCGAGTTTCTTTATCTACACATGCAAGGAAAGCCTCCAAAAAGCTCTTTGTCCAACACTTGAGAGTCTTGACTACTTGAGTGGATTAGAAACGACTATGCTTTTTTCCTTTCTAAAATGGTGTCTCAAACTTTTGCTATATATGTATCCCCACACAAAACACACATGGGGGGTTCTTAGAACTTGAATTGAGGCAGTTTGTAAAACTACATTTGCTGAAATACCAATAACTGTTTTTTAAAAAATATATTCACGTATCCGGATCAGCTTACGCACATTTCAACAGTAATTTCTAAAGAATTGATCAAAGGATACCTATAAGTAGGGACGGACCAAAGCGGGGGCACGCAGGGGCACGTGCCCCCACTCAAACGCGTGCCCCTACTCGAAATTAAAATATTTTTATTTATTTTTGTATAAATTAGCATAATTGTGAAAGTGTGCTAATATATAAACATACTCACTTGCATATATCTCAAAAATAAACATATAGAATTAGTTTTATGTCTGAATTTTATCATATGGTGTATTTATACTTGTTACTTTACGAGCTGTTTGTCTATTTGGAGCTATTTTTTCTTGATTCTCTTTATTTTTAATTGTCTGGGAGAAATATTTTAAAATAAAGTCATTTACAAAATTAGCTCGATCATTTTAAAACTTGTCGATGTTCATTTAAAATATACTTAAAAAATTTGTATGAGATTTTGTGCTCATTTTTACATAATTTAACTTAAAGTACGCATTATAAACTTCCGCCATTACGATTAACAGGTGCCCCCACTAACTTATATTCCTGGATCCGTCCGTGCCTATAAGAGCCACATTAGTTTAGTCATCTTTCGCCAAGTTGGGCCGGGATTATCAAACCTTCTCTTTGGTCCATAGCTAGTAATATTACCAAGCCCATTAGCCCTCAACCCCTCAGGAGTACTGGTGTGTTAATCAAGTTAATAAATACCAAAAAGGAAAGTCAACCTAAAAAACTCTATTAAGAATTTGTATTGTTAAATAACTTTAACACTTTGAACCACCTTATGCTCATCTCAATTAATTTTGGAGGGACAAATCTAATTGTACCCTATTAGGGAGGCAGGAGACTAAGGGGCTGTTTGATAAAACTGAAGACTGAAAGCTGAAAGCTGAAAAATTAAGTACTGAAAGCTGAATGTTGAATTTTTTAAGCTGAAAAGCTATTTGATAAATATATTAAGCACTGAATTAAAAAAATGATGAATTAATTTTAGTTTTGATTATCTCTTAAATTACTAATGATCACAATGTACTTATGGTAATGGTAAAGTGGTGATTGTGGTGGTGGTGGTGGGTTGGTGGTGATGGAACGAGGGGGGTGGTGGTGGTGGTGGTGGTGTTGGAGTGGTGGCGGTGGTAGTGTAATGGTGGGGTGGCGGTGGAGTGATGGTGGTGTAATGGTAGGAGTGAGTGGCAGTGGTGGAGTGGTGGTTGTGCAATGGTGGCGTTGTAGTGGTGGTGGCGGCGGCGGCGGCGTGGTAGTGGTGGTGGGCTGGAATGGTGGAGTAATGGTGGTGGTGGTGGTAGAGTGGTGGTGTTAGAGTGGTGGTAGTATTGGTGGTGGTGGTGGAGGTGGTGATAGTAGTGGTGGTGGTGGTTGTGTAATGGAGGCGGCGGCATGATAATGGTGGTGGGGGTGGGCTGGAGTGGTGGTGGATTGATGGTTATGGTGGTGAAGTGGTGGTGGTAGAGTGGTGGTGGTGATGGTGGTGGAGTGGTGGAGGTGGTGGTGATGGAGTGGTTGTAGGAGTGATGGTGGTGGTGGTATGGTGGTTGAATGCAAATATACAAAAATTTAGCCAGAATTAAGTAGCTCAAAGCTACTTAATTTTTTTCAACTTTTTAGCCTACATTTTAAGTTGCACTTAATTTGTTAAGCAATGTAAAATGTGGTTATCAAATCTACTGAATTACTTATTACTTAATTGATTCAGTTTTAAGTGCTGAATTTAGGTTATCAAACAACCCCTAATCTCACAAGAATTGATAGCAGCTACAGCCAAGGGCGAAGGTATATGGGGGTTGGGGGTGGCACGTGCCAGTCCCAGTTTCGGGAAAAAAATAGTTTTTTTTTTTTTTAAAGGCAAAAATATTATTGATAAAGAACTCGATAAGGGAGAAAACCCACCTAGATCATGTGAAGCTATATAGAGCATCCTCAACCCATTAGAATAGCATCAAAACAAAGCAGTAGATAACCGTGTCAATAATGCCCGTTAGTTAAGTCAGAAAGCACCCAGCAATGGTAAAAGTGTCTTCATCCAAATTAAATAAGCAGCCAACCAAGAAAGCCCAAACCGGCATGCACTTGTTTCAGCATATATCCAAAATTATCACTTTTTAACTAACTGCATTGCCTTTCAAAAAAAAAAAAAACCAACTGCATCAACTCATAGCCCTCCCAAGGATAGGAGTCGATAAGAGTAAAATATGGAGTAACTCTCAGACCAGCATAAACAATCAGCAGCCCCTGGAGACACAAGCTCCAAATCCGGCCAGAAACAAACAGCAGCAAATTAAGTCACCAAAAACCAGAGGCTCTGAACATGGAAACAGAGGAACTCCAAGCCCAGGACGTAGGAGTTTCGATTCTCATTGCTAGCAATTCTTGGGGCTATCTCACCTCCACACGCAAGTTTGTGAAACGGCTAGTTACCAAAACTGTAGCAGGCCGAACATAAGAGCTCACGCTGGCACGGACCGAGCCCGCTCCGTGTCAGGCGTAAGACCTGCGCTCGGCCTCATCAGTGTTCATCCATCGACGACCCCACTTGGCACGGGCTCAGCAGAAGACAAATCCATGCTCGGTCCGAGCCCGTCCGCTGTCTTCGGCGAAGTTCCCTCACCACGCAGTCTCTCTCCTCGAACACATATCAGGCTCGGTAGACACGTGCTCAGCCACCTTCGGAGCACGGCTGGCTGCCGACGACGGTTGACTGCTGAGTCACGCACGTGCGGAGGCGGTTATAACAGAAGATGATCATGGGCGCACATGGGTGTGCCAGCTCAGCCCTGAAAACGGTTACCAGATCTATTCCTTGATGTCATCGTGACGTCACTTGGCTCGTGGGAGGCACGCGATCGTACTTGGGGAGCAAGCCAGGAGGCCCTATAAATACCTAGTGATGGTAACCCTAACAGGGAGGCTACTGAATACTCACCTTTACTCTTTCTAGCTTTCTGCTTCCTCTCTCTGCACTATACTCATCCTCTCGCCGGAGGGCCTTGCCGGGACAACCCCCGGCCAGGTCTTAGTCGTGCGTTCCTTGTGCAGGCTAGGAGAAGAAAGCTAACCCATCATCGAACCACCAACGAAGGATCGAGGACTAAAGGATCACGGGCCACACAAAAACCAAAAAAAAAAAAGTTTGTGAAACGGCTGTGGAATGAGTTGTACGGATTAGTCTGAGGTGTGTGCAAATTGGTTTGCGACACCTTGCATTACAAAAAAAAAAAATTCCCGTGAACATTCAATTGAACAGTGACACCTCCTTAGTTAAATCTGACCCCAACACTGGCTAAAAGCTAAAAGCCTAAAACTAGGAACTATTTTTATTTTTTTATTTTTAAAAAAAAACTCTATGGCAGGGACAAGAAGTTAAATATGAGTAAATTTTCCGTACACATTTTCTCCGTTTGACCACTTTTTTTTTTCCCCCCCTATTATACTTACGCAGCTCATTTTTCTGAGATAGAAGACTAATAATTAATTAGCTTGTTGATAATCGTGTCTTATCTGCTTATAAAATAGATAAACAAAGGTCCCGTTTTGCTAAAATTATTATTTTGTAAGTATTTTTTTTTTGTTTTACATGACTTGTCATTTTTTCACAATACATATCTTTAATTCAAAAAATAAGTACTTAGTTTAGTCACTGAAACACCCCCTAGTATTGAAATAAGTTTTCCACCGGGAATAAGCCAATTAAAAAAAGTATAACCAAATTAAGCATTATTCCAAAAAAAAAAAAAAACCCGAAGCAAAACAAAAACTTCGTAAGCAAGTAAAATAAGCAACGATATCACGCACACTATCGAAAACGATTTGTCCATTAAAATTGCCGTTGTTTCCTTAATCACATAGATTTGCGCGAGATATTTTTGGGTACGCGTCGGGTGCCACGCTGTCATGCAATTGTGACAGCTTAAACTAAATGATGATAGAGAAAATAAACGGAGTTTTCATTCCGTTAGTCCAAAACAGGCGGTTACCTGCTGAGTTGGCAAGTTACGCTGGCACCCTCTGCGTTCTTTTGAGTTGTTGGCTGGTTTTAATTGGGTAATGACGCCTGACAACTGGTGCCCTATCGGTACCCGAATATTTCTCTGTTTGCGCCAACTCTTTTTTTTTTTTTTTTTTTTTTGGGGGTTAAATACGCGCCAACTGTTCCACAAAGACTCTCCCATCTGGATTAACCCCCTGTCCTCTCCTCTCTCTCTCTCTCTCTCCCTTCGACTTCAAGAAATAGAAAACAATTCTCTCTCTCTCTCTCTCTCTCTCTCTCTCTCTCTACGCGTCACAGAAATTCACCAGCGATGCAAGAAGCAGAACTCCACGATTTAGCAGACGACGCCGATTACGCCGCCTCTCAACAGCAAGTAAGCAATCGCTAATCTCTCCTCATCTTTAATCCCATCGTATTCGTAGTAGTATGTAATTAATCTCCATTTGTATGTATCGTTATATCGAATTGTCTTGATCAATGATCACGCATGCTTAAACAAGTTCGTTTCGATAATTGATGCCAAAATTTGGTTGATTAACGGGCATTGATGTCGAATTGGTGAATTAAACCTAGCTTTGGTTTTGCGTGTGATGTGTGTGTGTGTGTTTGTATGTATCATTATATCGAATTGTCTTGATCAATGATCACGCATGCTTAAACAAGTTCGTTTCGATAATTGATGCCAAAATTAGGTTGATTAACGGGCATTGATTTCGAATTGGTGAATTAAACCTAGGTTTGTTTTTGCGTGTGATGTGTGTGTTTTTTTTTTCTTCTAGGGTTCGGCGAGCTTGATGCGGAGTGATAGTAGTAGTAGACGGAGCTCGGCGAGCGAACCGGATGGTGCGGAAGTTGTTTACTGGAAAGATAACGTGACAATTCACCCGACTCAGTACGCGTCGGAGAGGATTAGCGGTCGATTAAGGTTGAACAAGCAAGGGCCGTCTCTGTTCATGGTATTATCTCTTTTGTTGCACATGAGAAACATAGCTGTAAACGTTTAACTATTTGTGTATCTATGTACTCCATAATGCTCCACATTGATTAAGAGGGCAGGTGATTGGACAAAATATTCGGGGTACAAAATAATCCTGGGTTGGATACCGCAAAAATGTGCGTGATATATAATTCCCTCGTCTAGTCGAGGTGCTTCCCCCATTTATGCGGCATATGTGGGATTATTTTGTCTCATCAGAGGGTTTGGGACAGTGGAATACCATCGCGGGATAGTTTTCCCCAGATTGGTTTTCTTGGCTGATCCTATCCAAATCCTATCCATGAATCAAACATGGCATATGTGTTTATGGAAATGTATCTTCTTTTGTTTTTGCGGTAATACCTTGGTTTATTTGATTATTGATGATTTTGTTGTTTGTTCTGTGGTAGACTTGGATTCCCTACAAAGGGCAAGGCTCAAATGCGAAGTTGTCTGAGAGAGGTTAGTGGGAAATCCTAATTTTTAATGCCAGTCTTTAGGTATATATGTGTGGAGAAATTTGGGTTGGATGGGCTGCTGAATTTGCTGGTGTGTGAGGACTTTTTTGCAGATAGGAATCTCTACACGATCAGGGCAGTGCCTTTCACGGAGGTCCGGTCAATTCGTCGACACACTCCAACCCTTGGGTGGCAGTACATAATTGTTGTTTTGTCATCAGGTAATGCAATGCATATGATTCTTTTCATGCATTCCCATTCTTTTAGCACTTTGTGGAAGAGAAGATTGTGGCTTCTGATGCTGAATGCATTTATATGATTCTTTGTGTTTGATCAAATACTGGTATCAAGTACATATGTTATATCGTTGTTTAAGGTGGTTAGAATTTTCCTTAATTCTTATGTATTGATGGAGATTTTACGTGTGATGTGGCAACATATTTTGATGTTGGTCTTCTTGCTTAGATAAAGAGTTGATTGTCTAGCCATCATACTTTTTTTAATTTTGCTACAATGACAAATGTTACTTCTGAATGTGTTTTCAGGACTAGCATTCCCTCCCCTCTACTTCTACAATGGTGGAGTCAAAGAGTTCCTTGCCACAATTAAGCTTCATGTGTTTCTTGTCAGGTAGGTTATTTAGTGTGATCTGTTGCTCTCTTCTTCAAGCCTTTGATAATGAGCAATCTAACTGTTTTCCAGCTGCTGCACAAATCACTAGGTGGTATTATTAAAGGAGAATAGTGTTCATAGGTCATTCCTCGTTAGAAAATTAAGTTATAGAAGCAGACATTCTAATTTGCGCAATTAAGAGAAGTTGTAGAAAGCTTACATTCTAATTTGCGCAATTAAGAGAAGTTGTAGAAAGCTTGCAATTCAGTGGGTGCTATTTTTTTGGGGCTGTTAAGGTACTCATACTGAGTCAGCTCTCTAATGAAAACTAATGTGTAGAAAAGGGGGTACTGAAGAATTTCTAAGTGTGTATCGTACAATGCCCTCCCTATGTTGAAGAAGTTGGGCACCTCTTTTCAAGGGTATTTATGACCTTTTCACATTTCACAGAGCGAAAATACAAAGTTGTGATTCATATTGATAACCACTTTTACTCGTATAACTTTTGGTTTTGGTGTTAAATCACTTTATGGTTGATGACAATGAGATAGCATTTCTTGAGTTATTGATGTATATTATGTAAATCTTCTGTGCCTGTCTTATTAGTTTGTGGTTATTTTCTATTATGTTCATCTTGTGTTGTTATGTATGCATCTGGTTTGTATGTATTCTAATTTGGGTCTTTAATGTTAATTGGTTCCTTTTTATTCTAATAGCTAGTTTTATCAACGTTAAAAAGATATGCGATTGAATTATTATACCATGTAAAAGTGTGGTATGTCAAAGAATTATCTGTAATTGCTATTAATTCGTATCGTTAATTTATTGGAGGGTTAAATCGATACCTTCAACATGGTGTAAGATGGACTCAAGCAGCAACTAAATCTTTGGGCGAGTGGTTGTCACAGGAGAAACATATAGTGGAGCTTTCATTCTTATAGGTGATCCGATTGAAGTTTTGAGTGTAAGAAGACTACTGGCCATCCAAAGTAAAATAAATAGCTTCTAGTAGGTGTACAACCTTCTGGCCACTTGGATGAAAATATGTGTGGCCCAAGAAAGTTGAGACCAATGGCCACATGAAGAAAAATTAGTGGTTCCTACTATGTAAAGATTGGGCACATCATAAAATGAAAGACAAACAAAAGGTGGTTCTTGTTTGTGGCAGACTAAAGCCCACCAAATTTGCTTATCCAAACTATTTTTTTGACCAAAAGAAGTGGTTCTTAGTAGGTTAAATGAGACTACTAGCCACAATGTGTAGTTCCTAGAAGTAGGCCACTGGTCACCAAGGGAGTGACTCCTAGGGTCAAGGCCTGGTTACAAATACAAAAGGTGTTTACTCTATTGATGGATCCATTGATACTTATGAATATGTTGCCTCGATTTATCATGCCTTATCAGAATCATTGGGGGAAGTGAGGCAAACACAACAAAAGAGAGAAAAAGTTCTGTAGTACTTCATGAGGTCCTCCTCTTCATATTCCTTTGACATAAATATGGGGAAATATTTTATTTGATTGCAATGTAGACTTCCTTCTGGAGCTTTTTTGGCATTGCACTACCTTTCGAATTCTCTAGATCAGTCTTTTATATATTTACCATAGTTATATATGTTTTCAGGTCGGCAGAAGATGCAAATGTATTTCTTGTGAATGATATTCAAGATCGTCTGCAGGTGTGCATCATATTGAGTTGTTCGTGCTTGTATGTAAACGGTTTTGGCGAATGCTACATGCAATAAATCATCACAAAATTGAACGGCACTGCACTTGGGTACCTCGGTATTATTATTCTCGTTGTCATAGTGAACATGCGAAACCATGAGTCACCTGTCCCAACTATTCCAAAGCATTCACCCCGTCCTTCTATTGCATTGTTAGAGGCTCTTTTGCCCTCTCCCCTATTCTTCTTGTACTTGATATTAAGTGTCCTTATGTAAGTAAAGGTGATTTTAGGTTTGCAAGTGAAGTTATTGGGGATATTGGATATGTGATTGAAGATCATACTTTCCTCTTTAATATGCAGACATTGAGCTTTGTCTTACTTCTGTTTTAAACTTGCAAAAGCAGTATTTATTTCTCCTTGGCATGTATTCTGCCTTGGTTTTTGGTTTTTGGAAAAAGGAGGCCAGCTTAAGCTTGTACTACCTTTTTGGTGTTTTTTTAACCCTTGAATAATGTTTTCTTAACTCCTCAAAAGCCTTCAAAATGAATATTTTTGTCTTGGTTTATTATGCCTGCGCTTTACTATTTGAAGTATGCCTTTTCTTTTCCTTCGTGTTTGGGACCTAGGGGTGAATTGCCTTAATGCCTTTTCAATGAATTTCGTTACTTTCCCGTAATGTGTTTTTGGTTTTGTTTTGTTGCTTGGAAGAGAACTCTCTCCTCTTTGGAGTTACCTGGGGCTGTTGCAAGTGGGTTATCTTCATCCCCCACTGTTGGTGAGTCCCTTTCAATTTCAAATGAGGACAGGACAGATGGAGGTTCCTTTGATGGAAGTGCCAGTCATGTTCAGCAAAATGGGAGGCGGAGGCAAAAGGTTCAGGATCCTGCTCGAGATCTTTCAATTCAAGTATTGGAGAAATTCTCTCTTGTGACTAGATTTGCTCGGGAAACTACTTCACAAATTTTTGGGGAAATTCATAGTGATGGTTATGGTGATAGTGAGAGGAGGGCCCATAACCAGACTCTCCAGAATTACTCTAGCAGTGAGGTAGCTAATGATGTAGAAAAGGTTCCCGATGAAGTTCCCGTAGCCTCAGATCCTTTGGAGGTACCCTTTTTGTTTTCTTTGTTTAATATATTTGTGGAAAGTAATCGTCATTTAGGTCAGAAGTCTTGACATTTTACTCATTTTTGGGTTGGAATGTTGCCTAATGCTAGATTGCCTGGGCGCATTTTGCTGTATCACAGATAAAGTTGATAACTAAACTTGATCTTCTTCATTTTGTTCTGAACTATGACCGGGTGTACACTTGTTGTATTATCTTACAAACAAAATGCATTTTTTACTATGTTCGTCGAATACAATCTGCTTAATAAGTAAGGATTGAAAAGGTTTTCACTAAAATTATAGATTTATTTCATTATAGAGCAACTAGAAGAAAGAATAATAGAAGCCCACAAAATAGATAGTGATACCTAAAGTTGCGAAATTAGATATGTTTTAAGGAATGGAAAACAAGTGATATGGAATTTGAAAAACAGTACTGATAATAAGTGGACTATAATGCCGGAATGTATTTAAAGAATATTCTTAAGGAAAAATGTCATGTATGTAAAGAAACTTGGGTGGTGGAATGATGACCACCGACCACTAATTCCTAGTAAAGCATAAACAGAACAGTTGAAAATTTGAAAAACGGATGGAAATGTGAAAGATTGAAGGTGGATGGATGTGTGCTTGTTGTGTGGTAAGACTTGGAAAGATGGGATTAGAAATGAGAATATTCGTAGATTGTTAGGAGTAACAACAATTAAAGATAAGTTCATAGAAAATAGGGTAACGTGCTTTGGTCACATACAACGGGGAGATCGGTAGATGCAATAATTAAGAGAAGTGATAAGATTGTTGATAAGGAAAATGTTAGGGGGGAGGTGATGGCCTAAATTTCACATGTGACGTGGTTCTGAGAAAGAGTATTGTAGAAACTTTATATCCAACCCAAAAGCTTAAGATATTAGGTGGAGAGGTCGCAACATTATGTTATGTGATCACCAATTCAATTCACAAGCAATGTGCAATAATATTCCTTAACAAGTATACATTTTGTGAGTTTAATTGATTTTATGGCCCTTGACGGAGCAGAATGGGCAGAAAAATTATTCATATAGTATACCTCAATTGATCGGGACATGAGGCTTGGTTTGGTTAGGCGATGACTTAGTTTTGCAAATTTTCCTTTTTCATTTTGTTAGGATCTAATGTCATTTTCCCTTCTATATTTGATGAATAGATGAAACCCTCCATCAATCTGTTGCATCTCAATTTAACAAAAGTTTTTCTTTCTGCAGTTTGAGAAAAAAACACTAGTATGGGGAAAACCACGTGAAGCTCCTTTGATGTCTGATGAGGTAATGGCTGCTTTTTCCTGCCAAATTTCCCGCTTTCAGTTTGTTCATTTGTTATGGCTATGTTGTTTCTCCCCGTCATCGTCATTGCTTTTTACTAGGTAAGGGGTTGATTCCCGAATTCTACAACATGCGCGCGCGCGCACACACACCCCACCCCACCCCAACTTCTTGGGCGACCTTCTTCTTGAACTTGTGCCTGCCTTGTCCAAATATTTTTACAACTTACTCTCTAATTTGAAGTCTCTTTGCAGTGGTCAGCTTTCTTTGATTCGGAAGGGCGAATCAAGGATTCAGAAGCTTTAAAAAAGAGAATATTCTACGGGGGAGTAGATTACATGCTGCGGAATGAGGTTTGTGTATGATATGGGAAAAAGCATCTTGCTGATCTTTTATGTTTTCCTGTCGGGTGTATTTAAGTCAATTTTTTTTTTCTTTTCTTATGATCACAGGTATGGCCGTTCTTGTTAGGATATCATGCATTTGATTCAACATATGCAGAGCGGGAGTACCTGGTGTCGGTTAAGAAGACAGAGTATGAGACCATAAAAAACCAGTGGCAGGTTTGGATTTTATCTTAGCTTAATGGTGTTGACATTTACTCATCCTCTCATTTTCTGATACTGATACATGTGTGCGTGCTTTTATGTGCTTGTGGGCACCTATTATTGTGTACCTGTTGTAGACTTGAATACTTGTGCCCTCGTTCTTGCCACGTATGATGACTGGATTGGTTTGTGAGCGAGCTAGTTAGGCCTGTTGTTAGCCAAAGGGTGATTGAAACCATCAGAGAATAATATTGATTGATGGAGTTACTTGTTATTTAAATTTTGTTGAACTTCTTGATTTTGTGGTCAAAAGACATTTACAGTGAACAAGGATTACTGGATTTGTAGGAACTGAATGTAAAGGATTTTGCTTGTTTCTATGAGCTTGACATTGACATAGGCTACTAGATTTGTTGGACTTCTGTGTAAGAAATTTGATTGGCTTATTGGCTATATGTACTTAGTATTGCCAGTTGTTGACAGTGCTTTAGAAAATATCTTGTTATGAGAATGCAAGCTGTGAACATGAACACTTAGGAAGGTGCAAGTCTTGTTTTGACATATTCCATCTTAATACGTGAAGTATGGTATCTGAAGTTATTTTTTTTTATATGTATTTACCTCGTGGTCTTTGTTAACAAACTTTCTCAGTAGATATAATGATTTGTTTATATTTTCTTCTACAGAGTATCTCCTCGGAACAGGCAAAAAGATTTACAAAGTTTAGGGAGAGGAGAGGCCTCGTTGAGAAAGATGTGGTACATTGGAATCGGTTCAATTTTTCTGGAATCATGAATTATTTTCTTTAGATGACTTCATGAAAGTAGCTTGTACTTAAATTTTGAACTGTTCTCAATGCCTATTTTCAAGGTAAGGACGGATAGATCACTCTCATTCTACGATGGCGACGATAATCCAAATGTGAATCTTTTACGAGATATATTGCTGACATACTCCTTTTACAACTTTGACCTTGGTTACTGTCAGGTACTTCCTCATTATCAGTAATTATTGTCCCTGATTGACTGATGTAATGGGTTTTAGATGATTAACAGCAGAAAGGTTTTTCACCTATGCGAAGTATCAAAGTTTCCTTGTGCTTGTCATTTTTGTCTTATCCCAAGTCAAAAAATGCTTGGAAACAACTCGAATTTTTAAACTGCATTATTTTTCCATCGATTTAGAATTATAGTTATGTTTCTCTATAGTTCTTGGGAGTTGGAAAATCGAAACCCTATTTTATGGACCTATCCTCATAGTCGCATTCAGGAGAGATCATAGTTTTACTGGATGATCTATTATGGTGATGCAGAGATTTGTGTCATGGTACTACTATGAAGAAATAATAGTTACTTGGTTCCTTAGTGATGTGGCTCGGTATCTCCATGGCATTCGATATGTCCCTCATTAATACTGTAGTAGTATGCTCTTGTTTTCATCAAATATTGTCATGGATTGCTGCTAGATGTGCTGGATAGAGATTGTCATATTGCTTACATCCATTGCGTATTGCAGATGGTTGCCTGCAAATAGATGTAGTGTGTGCGTTTTCTTAAGTTATGAGCTAGTTAAAATATCTTTCTTTTCGTGTTGTCTATAGGGCATGAGTGATCTTCTATCCCCAATATTGTATGTTATGAAGAATGAGTCGGAATCATTTTGGTGTTTTGTTGCACTGATGGAACGACTTGGACCTAATTTTAATCGCGACCAAAATGGCATGCACACTCAACTTTTTGCATTATCAAAGGTTTGTACCTCTCTCTCTCTCTCTCTCTCTCTCTCTCTCTCTCTCTCTCTCTCTCTCTTTCTCTCTTTGTGCATTTGTGTTCTTGCATGTGTTGCTCGTCTGAGCTGACATGTCTAACTGATATGTCGGTCAAACCTTTGTGCCTTTGCACCAATGGTCAGTTCTTTTTTTCTTCTTTGCAAAAAAAATTACTATTGTGTGCAAGAAGATCCCTTGCAATGGATAATTGTTCTAATGCATTTTACTGTTTCTATGGCAGCTGGTGGAGTTGTTAGACAGCCCGTTACATAATTACTTTAAGCTGAATGACTGCTTGAATTATTTCTTTTGTTTCCGATGGGTTCTTATACAATTTAAAAGGCAAGTGACCTGGTAACATTTTGTTGTGTTCGTTCAAGTACTTAAATCTATATTTCCTCGTAGCAATTGAAGACCATGTTGCGGTTATTGTCTTAGCTCATATGGAAATCGTGTCTACAGAAAAATACTCGAGTATTTGATTGTCTCTTAGTGTTATTTTCTTCCAAGAAGTCATATAGAAGACAAAAATGACAGAAGGAAAACGGGAGGACACTTTTGTGGAAACCTGATCTGAATTTTTTTTTTTTATATGATTTTTCAACATAAGCTACAAAAGAAGAGGTTGCTTTTAGTTTCTACAGAGCTTATCTGATGTGGCTTTTGTGTTTCTCAGGGAATTTGAATTTGAAAGAACAATGCGGGTGTGGGAAGTGATGTGGACTCATTACATGTCTGAGCACCTGCACCTGTACTTCTGTGTTGCAATCCTTAAGAGGTACCGTCGCAAGATAATGGGGGAGCAGATGGATTTTGACACGCTCTTGAAGTTTATAAATGAGCTGAGCGGTCAAATAGACCTTGATGCGACCCTTAGGGATGCAGAGGCTTTATGCGTATGTGCTGGAGAGAATGGTGCAGCTTGCATTCCTCCTGGAACTCCACCTTCATTGCCCATTGGGGAGGGCTCATTATACCCTCTACAAGATGATGACGACGTTTTGTAAACACGGTTCTTGTATCTGGGAGCAATCTTTGTTTTATATTCCCAACATTCACAAAAGTTACGGAAGATGTGGTTAGCACTTCCGGTAGTATAGTATTTCTTAATATGTTGTTAGCTTGATTGGCATATTTTCCAATGAAGGATATGTGTTCTATTAAATGCCAGTCAAATACTTGTTGCAACTAGTGATGGTCACGTGAGTTGTTACTTGATGTGCTTTGGATTGCCTGTAGTAATGCATTCCCCCATCTTTTTCTGTAAGGTCACTTGCAGAAAAGGATCTTTGATTCATGGAAAGTTTTCTCAAGAGAAAAGGAAAGGGAGTTGTGAAGCTATTTTTTCACCCTTTTCCCTTTGCTTTTGCTTTTGCTTTTCCTTTCCCCGGCATAACCCTCTACTACTCCGAAATCCATACTTGGCCTCGGATACAGATGACGTCACAAAATATTGCAGTGCAGTTCAAATATTGCTGAAAACAAAATGGAGGGATTTCGTTTGACGTGGTGTTCGGATGCATAGTGGGTATAGATACTGATGCCTCTGATACTAGAGAACTTTTTACTAGCTCTTGTGGTGAAGGACATTAGCTGATACGCATGTAACAGTTAACACCCAGCTCAGCCTTTTCTGCTTGGATGTACATTATATACTTCTGCCAAAATTATTTGTGACAGATTGCAGTTCCCTATTTCTGTTACTTCCACTATTGATCACTTTTGCTTTTTGTAGGGTGGGGAACTATATGTAAAGGCGATAACTCAAGTGAACTTTATTTTAATCACTTATATACTTTTTCTTTCCAAATATTTCTTCAACAGCCTGGTTCCACAACAGTAGCAGAATTAGCACACACAGAGAGAGACGTTCCAGCCAGGCCTACGACTCGAGGTAACACACACTCTAATACTATGCTTCGAATTTTTTACAGACTACTCATACAGAATGATGTAGCCTTTTCTGGTCCTTTATTTCTAAACAAAACATTCGCCACTGTTGTTCATAATTTCAGAGATGCTATAGAAATTCTATCTGCATTTCATTTTCCGTGATGAAAAGGTAGGCATCACTTCTCACCAAAGGACAGTTGCATGTCCAGATACCTCCTGCTGGTAGTTCTCTTCTTCATCAATCTTATAAAATGCTTCAGACAGAGCTAAAGAATCGAAGATAGGCATGAAAGGCTCGTCATCGTAGAAGAATGATGCATTATTAGCCGGCAAAAATGGAGGTTCTGCATCAAAGTTGAAGCTTTTCATATCTTGCATCCACAGACTCGTGACTGTAAGCCCCTCTTCTTTTCCTGCATGTGATACTTCATTGTTGGTTTCTGAACTTCTGCTGCAAATGGGTTGAGGGTTGGGTAATTGTCGGAGTTTGTTCTTGTTCTTGGGACCAATGGCGGTTGTTCTGCCTTGAGAGCTTCTCTTGTTCAGATGGGTATTCCAGTAGTTCTTTACTTCATTGTCCGTTCTACCGGGGAGTCGACC
This sequence comes from Rhododendron griersonianum, assembly GCA_018127125.1. Classification (NCBI taxonomy): domain Eukaryota; kingdom Viridiplantae; phylum Streptophyta; class Magnoliopsida; order Ericales; family Ericaceae; genus Rhododendron; species Rhododendron griersonianum. The sequence continues at coordinate 50,516,836 of CM030790.1, read as the reverse complement.
GGCAATCAGTGACCAGCTAGAGAAAAAGAAAAGCTCATCAAATTATCCTCCATTTTGTTTCGGCAGAAATACATTTTTCTTGGGGAATTTTTTTTCTGAAACTGACAGTGAAATGGTTCCCCGTGTTTGGTTGCAATCATAAAAGATGATGGTGATAGTGGGTAGGATGGTGTGGCCGCCGTGTGGTGGTGGTAGGTAGGTAGAGTTCAGTTAGAATTTTCGGGGAAACAGTTTTATTCCGTGTTCCTCAGTTGCTACTGCATGCTTGGTGAAATCTTTTAGTTTAACCAGAACTCTCATTGGTTTAAGTAGTGGTAGTAGTAGTAGTAGTAGTAGTAGAAGTCAGACTCACCGGTTGCCAAGAAGTTTATGCAACCTGATGATCAGGTCTTTCTCCTCGTCAGACATTCCTCCGTGCTTGATGTTGGGTCTGAGATAATTTTTCCATCTCAATCTGCAGCTCTTACCACCTCTCATCAAACCTGAGAGAGAGAGAGAGAGAGAGATTCACATTTAGGATAAATAGCAGGCATTTTTGGGGTAACATAGTCTTTAAGAGTATTTGTATGCGTGTGTATATAATATATATCTCATATTTGTAGATATATTGAGAGAGAGAGAGAGAGACGTAGCATAATGGTTCATTATGAGAAGACCTAGTGTATTACGGGGGCGTGGGTTAGAGCTTTACCTGACTTTTGTGAAACAGAAGCCCAGTTACCTTCACCATGAGCCTCTACGTAGTTTTTCAGTATCCTATCCTCTTCTGGTTTCCACAAACCTTTCTTGAGCTGGGGATTCACTCCCTTCATTTCCATCTCTCTCTCTCTCTCTCTCTCTCTCTCTCTCTCTCTCTCTCTCTCTCTCTCTCTCTCTCTCTCTCTCTCTCTCGAGCTGTCAAAGTGAAAGTTAATTCAGAGTGTATATATAGGAAAAGTAGTGTGGTGTGGATGGTGATTACATAGCTAAGTTGGACGCACACGTGCATGAATTAAAACACCATAAGTCCATAAGTAGTGGTCTACGCTGAAGGATTGACGCGAGGGCCCTGTTTTGTTTCATTTACGCTTTCCACTTGACGCTGGCTTTTGAAATCAAAATCACTTTTCCACTTCCTAGTCCCAGAGAGAGAGAGAGAGAGAGAGAGAGAGAGAGAGAGATGCGTAATCATAGCTCTAGTTCTTTTGCATGTAATCATAGCTCTTTCTAGTTGCAACTTAAAAGTAGGAATATTATGGGCTAATTGACGAGATTTTTATGTATTAGTACGAGGATTGTAGTACTAATATTTGACCAATAGTGCTAGAACCACAAACAATTGCACAAACTCTCTCACAATGTGTGTGGGGCCACACACACTTCACACCTGCATTGTGTGTGGCCCCACACATTGTGGGAGAGTTTGTACAAATGTTTGTGGTTATATCATTTTTTATATTTGAGTCAAGGAAACCTAATACAAAAGATGAGTTTGATGTAGCCCAATTGACCCCTACTCGAAAACCATTACCCATTTAACCTTTAGGTTGGGAAGTTTCCGCCACTTTATCCATCGTAATATACATATGCTCTTTGTTTATTTATACCTCGACTAATCTTGGGGCATTCCCCTAAGTGTTTCTGAGTCCCTTCTTTGCTTTTTCCCCAAAAGTGTTCCCATTCAGGATTAGTCCAATGGGATTAAGAACCAATCATCCTAAGATTAGCTTTGTTAACAAAGCAATTGATATGGGGATAACAAGGATTGACATGGGGAAGCCAAAAGTTTTTACTTCAATCTCAAGGCTTAGGTTTGTATAGAGCATGCATTCTGCGATAATTTTTCCATTAATTTTTCCTCAAACTATTCAAACTGGTGATTATGGGGAAGAGAATTCCTTTTCTGTTCTCTAAATCACCCAATCTTACTATTAGTAACAATTACGGGAAGCAATCGATGTGATTTAAGTTAGCGCATTCGAACGAAAGTTTTAACAAATTTTTTGACATCTCAACAGGTATCAAAGAGAAAATACTGAGTCCCTACCACATCCAGCAAAATCACATGGCAAGTTGGCAACAATCAGATGGGGGTTGTTTTCTTCCCTTTGTAAGTACAGTAATTGGCGTAACAGTTTGGCCTGTTCTTCTTTTTTGGGAGTATCTTTTTCTATTTTTCTTCCAAATTTTTGCGTACGTATAGGATGAGCAGCGACCAAGTTGACCTGAGTCACCTGACTGCTCATAAACATTTGAATAAAATCCATAACAGCAGTTTTCCAAGAGCTTTTTCTTCCTGAACATGCCTATAATTTGGCATTGTGATCTCACCACACTTGCTAACACAAGTACACTACTAGTGGCATCATCTTTTTTTTAAAAATATTTTTTGGGTACTTCGGAAATTCTTTGAACAATTTCTGTTGGAGATGTGTATTTTTCAAGGTTTTTCGAAAGCTTCTCTTTTTGCTAGACTTTTTAGCAGGGGCTATTGAATGTGACTAGACCCAAAGAGATGTCTCGCGCGCTCGAAAAAATGGGCAATCGTCTAAAGCAATTCGAGAAACCTGATCCGTTAACCAGTTAACTGGGTGTGTCTCAGGGGGTGTAAGGTGTAAATCCCCAAATTTAAGCCTTGCACACATACGATAATCTTTGGACAGTCCAAAACTATCTTTACCGTTGCTTATAATCAGATTACAATCAATTTTTTTTTGTTTATTTGATTTGATTATGTTCTTCTGCCTTCTAAAAGATCACTTCTCTTCTCACCTATAAAAGGAGTTTTCTCCACTCTTTTTACACACCCCGAAAAAATCATTTTCTATACAGTAAATTCTCAAAGCAAGAAGATCGAGACAAAGGCAGTATTCTGGGCTGTTTTAACCTGGAGGCGGTGTGGCTATCACTGTTTGCACAGAGAGGGCGGAGCAGCGAAACGTCTTAAAGAGAGTGATCTAGTCTACGACTCATCCCAAAAAGCATCTAATCTGAATTTTGGTATTGTGTATTCTGTTTAACAGATTGTGCGGTAAACGGTTCCATACTCTCCGTCCTCATTGTTTCCAACAAATTTTACTCCTGTGTGCATCGTTTGTGGGGTGGCATAAAAACCCTGAGAAAGTATTTTGTATAATTGTGACGTGGTCTCATGGTTCCACTCATGGGCGGCTGCTTGTGTGGGGGCGGGACCAAGGCTGAGCAGTGCATCAGTACACCATAAAAAGTCATTATTATACTTTTACCAACTTTTGCCCCTTGACTTTATAAAATGAATACTTATTAATGGACATACTAAAATGAAATATTGAATTCTTAAAAAGGGACAGAGAGAGTAAACACTTTCAAACACGTACAACCTCTAGTTTATCCCATAAAATTTGGCAGTGTTAACTTTAAGGAAAGTGAGCCCCTTTTCTCTCTCTAAACTTTTCTCTCTGCTAGGTTATCCCAAAAGCCACAGCAGCCCCCTCCCTCCCCTCCTCCCCAATGGGTTTTACGCTCATTTTTGGCGGCAGGAGGGGAGGGATTTCTACCCCCGTGGGGTTTTTCTCTCCCAATCTTTTGATTTGGAGCTTTTTCTTGGGTGTTTTTGTGCACAGATTCTTCCTACCTCCTTTGTTCTGATTATTCAAAGCTCGTTCTTTTCACTTTTTTCCTAGATCCGAAGTTCCTACTACGTGTGTGGTGGTGGATGGGTTCGGTGGTGGCTATGGTGGTGAGGTTGTGGTGGTCTTTGGTAGGGGTAGAGACAGACGTTTTTTGGCTCTCTGGTTCTGTTTGGAGCTCGATCTGGCGTTAATAGAGTGCAAGACATGTTGATCCAGAGTCGGTTCGGCTCCTCTAGCGTTTCTCATATTTCGGCGCTGGGGTCTGCAAACAGCGCCGATGTTACTCGGCGTTTCTGTGGAGTGGTGTCTTGTTTCCGGTTAGGATTGGGTTTGGGTTGATTTTTCTTTTTGGTCTTTTGGTTCTTTTCTTTGGTGTCTCCAGATTTCTCCCCGTTTGTGGGGCTTCTCTCATCCCTGCGTGGGTGGTTCTGTTAGTTTCTGCTGTGCTCCGCCTGTTTGGAGTTGATGGTTTAGTTGGAGTTGGGTGTAGTTTTTGGACGGAGTCCCCTCCTTTTGATTTCTTGATCCTTGTTTAGGAATTGAGTTTTCTCCTGATTTGATTTCTTGATCCTTGTTTAGGAATTGAGTTTTCTCCTGATATTCTGTTCTCTTGATCTATAATATTACATGTTATCGTTGTGGCAAAAAAAAAAAAATACCTCTAGTTTATCCTTTGATTTGTCAAAGTGAATAGTCTTTTTGAAACACCTCGAATTTAAAAATAAAATAAAATGAGCCTCAATTAAAAAAAAAAAGTTAAAAGACGTACGAATAAAATGGGATGGGTAGGGTATATTCTTCCAATCAGATCCCAAAAACAAAAATCAGAACGCTAGATGACAAGTTTTATGCTGCAATTATTCAATCTTTGTTCCACAGTCTGTATGCTTTCTGGATCCATTATCACCTTGAAAAGTTTCACCAATATCCTATGTCCTGTCCTTCCCCCTGCCTCCTGACAAGAAACCAATATCTATCTTTTGTACGCTGCTTGATTATAATGTGAGTGAGAAAATGACAAAGTTTGTTTGGACTACAATTCCTTCATTATTTGGGGATCACGGGACTGATAATTCCTTCCTGGGTTTTTCACTTTTTTACAGAAGCTCAATGCTGCTCTAAAATTAGGTTTAATAAAAGAGCCAAATGAGCATAGTTCGATTTGGAAACCTTTAACTTTCTGGAAGATATATATCAAACTTGAGTTACGTGAACCCCAACTCGCACAACTTGGTTCTTTTATTTAGCCTAATCTAAATATGATTTGATTTTTTTTTTCCTTTGTTTTCTTTTGTTTCTTCTCTTCTCTCTTTTCTTTTCATTTCCAAACAAAAAAAGAAAAGAAAAGAAAAGAAGCTTTAGTACTGTATAATCAATTTTCATCTATTTACATGTTTTCCGTTCAAAAATCTATTTACATCGGCAAGTAGCATACGCGGCTCTGACACCTGACCGTCTGATCAATTTATCGCTGGACTTGAATCCTTCATTTGGTTGGATGTGTTTTATCTGTCTCTGTGTGTAATAGGTCTTTGTAACAGTTGTATTAGTTGAACACGGTAGATTGTAATTATGATCATATTCATCAATGCATTTCTAACGTGTTCCTAAAAAAAAATGCAAATTACTGGAATAAACTCATATAATATGGGAAATGATTTTGTCACTCCCTTTTTTGTTGACGCCACTCCCCTGAACAAAAAAGAGAGTGGCAAAATCAGCAGCCTATCATATTTGTGTGATGCGGCAAATTTAGCAAAAGCTGTTGCGACATAGTCAATATGGCTTTTTTTTTGCAACAACAAATAACGACAGTGAAATTTTACCAAAAAATCTGTAAAATTTTGATTTTACCAATCAATATAACGTACAGCGAATGCGCCTGCGTCAGGTTAAAGGATTTGGAGATCATGGAGTGCACTAAAGAAATGTAATGTAGTGCGGGATCCAAGCCGTGTGTGTTTCACGCCAGAGCCTCCGGTTCCAATAGTAAAAGACAAGACGTAACATTAGGACCACGAGCGCACCAAAAAGCATTACTACAGTAACACTTTTAAGCTGGCATATGTTACTTTGGTTTCTTTTTGGATTGCATGATTCATTCTGCTTTTTCTCATTATTTCCACAATGATAGTATATCCCCACACTTTTTTGCCTGTTTGTGTGAAAACCACATGAATCTTCTCTGTATAAAGTTAAAGGGATATACCCACTTAGAAGTTTTTGGGTGACAGACGGGTTCCACACACGTGATACTCCATTGGCGATCCCAGCCGTCCAAACATGTTTTGGAGGACGGTCTGAATTTTAGAGAGAGAAAAAAGAGGAGAGAGAGTAGTCGGATGAGGGGAAAGAGAGGGAATAAAACTGGGTCTTTCAAAATACGTTCGGACAGCTGGTACCCGGTCGGCACCCAAAAATTTATCATATACCCACTATTCCAATCATTCATACCCCACCAAATCTCCAATTTGTATTCAAGGACATTATGTGTAATTAGCATTTAGCGCGCACGATTTGCCCGATCACCTTTAATTTATGTGTAATCTTCTATGTGTTAGCACAATGCCCATGCATAGTACGATTTGCATAAATGTTTGAAATCGTTGGCAATGGATGGTAATTTTCTCATTTGCGTTAACCCTAAGAAGTTGACGCAGTGATATATAGTCACCCGACGACTAGCTGGGAGCTTAAAAAAGCATTTGATCTGTTGTTAGAGTACTCCCACCCACGTTCTATTTAATTTTGTATTGTGTCGGTCATAGACTCGTAGCTAGGGGATTTTGACATAGCTTTAATTTAATTGAAGTACTCTTATTAGTAGGTAGTGGAATTGATCCCGTACGTAAGATTAGCCATTAGATATCAGAGTTATTGCAAAAGAATTACACTACTATCATTTGCATTGCTCTAACATTTAAGCATTTGAGTTGGCATTACCATTTGCATTTTGCAGCAACGTACTAGATATCCAGTTCTCCATTGTTTTCATTTTATCATTGCGATTGGCAATTCTTCATCATTAATTCTAGCCTTGGCATTGTTCTAAGTTTGTCACCAATGGCGGAACCAGAAATCTAATCTCCCCTGGGCTAACACAAAATTTATATACATGAACTAAAAAGAGTTTTATAATTAATGTCTAGCAAATTTGTACATAGATAACGTAAATGTTCCAAAAAAAATGGAAGAAAAATACAAGAAATCGTACACCATTGAATTTGTACCCTACTGAAGTTGTGTTCTACCATGTTTCAACGAGTAGAGATCATTCATTATCAAAATCTGAGTTGATATTTTTGACAAGTTCTCTTTCAATATAGATAATCATAGAATGCGCAAGAAAGTGAGGTAAGCTAAAATTTTACATTTAATTTTTTTTTTGTTTTTCTTAAGTTCACCTAGGCTATAGCCTAGGCCAGCCCACCCTTGGTTCCGCCCTTGTTTGTCACCTTCAATTACAGCCGAGCTAACCATTTGGTTAGAGAGAGAGAGAGAGAGAGAGAGAGAGAATATGACGAAAATTCAATTCTTGTTTGGGCTAGGCCTTTACGTGTTCCAAAAAGGTAATAAGTTCTTATTTTTTGTTGAATAAGAAGGGGAATTCCTGAAAAATAAGAAGGCTTCGAAGAATTTATATAGGTTCCATGAGGGCCGGCGGACGGAAATCGTACCGGTAGCCGTGCCGGGCCGTCTCCGGCCACCGGGATCAAGCACCCTACACACCTCGGATGCCGTTGATTCCCGCTGGGGCCCCCTTGGTTTTTTTGTATAGAATTTTTGGACGGCTCGGATCGGCCGTCCGGTGGCCGGAGACGGCCCGACGCGGCTACCGGTACGATTTCCGTCCGCCGGCCCTCATTCTCATACCAACAGTCCTCTTTTTTGTATACGGCAACTTCAGGCTCAAAAATCATGTGTTTACACAAATAATTTTCCTACCACTATGGATCTTATTTGATAGATCTCATTGAGATCTTTAATACGGTATAAAAAAAAATTCATTTATGTTATATTTGAGTTTGAAAATTTGGAAGGAACTTTTTATTTGGGAAAAATAAGAAGGTTGGATTATTTTTGAATAAGAAATAGAGGAATAAGTACTTATTTTTTAAGAAGGTTTGCGGAACGGAGCCTTAGGAAATTTCCTAAAGTATGGCTCACAGTCCAAAAGCAAAGATGGCTAGACAGATAATATGACGAAAATTAGTCCCTTTCATGAAATTAGAATTATTATTGAATGGACTGTAAAACAAATTGTTTACGTACGAGGGAAAAACAAATGTTTTTGTTCATAAAATGGCAAAAAAAACTGTATCCCGGTAAAAGTTTAAAAAAGTTCAGCTTATGGACAGACCAAGTGGCGGATGAGTCCGGGCAACCGCCCTATCCATGTTTCATACTTTTATCAAAGTTAGTAGTAATAGTTTTCTCAAAAATTATAAAATTACATAAGCTCGCCCGCCCAACATTATTTTGAACAATCCAACATCCTCTCAACCAAGAGTTTTAGAAAAGGAAAAAAAATGTACTGTAATGTTTAACAATACTTATGCCTTTTGTAATATTTTCTTTTTCGGGATGCATGTGATTGAATGCAACTATAGTTGTTGATGACGCTGTCTTCGTCCACCCAACCATGAAATTCTGCATCCGTTCAACTTAAGCTGGGCATTTCAAAGGACTCATTGAATGCAACTATAGTTGTTGATGACGCTATCTTCGTCCACCCAACCATGAAATGCTGGGCATTTCAAAGGACTCATTGAATGCAACTATAGTTGTTGATGACGCTATCTTCGTCCACCCAACCATGAAATTCTACATCCGTTCAACTTAAGCTAGGCATTTCAAAGGACTCATTGAATGCAACTATAGTTGTTGATGAAGCTATCTTCGCCCACCCAACCTTGAAATTCTGCATCCGTTCCAGGATCCGTTCAACTTAAGCTGGGCATTTCAAAGGGCTGAGTCCACTATGGACAATCCAGGCCCAGCACAGACTTGCTCTCGTGACTGGGCCCATTTAAGATCCAAAATACGTTTAGATTCTTGCTAACGGGCCGAACATAGTTGAACTTGGCCCAAGACTTAATGGATGGGCCCAGAAACGTGGCCGGAGATTCACGCGACTTATCACTCTTTCGGAGGAAAATAGGATGTCAGCTCAATCCGAAGGAAATTATGTGAATTTTTTTTTATAGAATTATTATAAAACTCTGCGACTAGAAATTAATCTTGTGTTATAGAAAGTTGATAATCAGACTAATTTTAGAACAGCAAAGGCAGTAATAAAAACACTTATGAGTCTATGAACTGCAAATTATATGCCTCGTCACTTCAAGAAACGGTAGCCTAATGTATTCAAAAGATTCAAAACATAAGCACAAAAGATAAATAAAAAAAATACTAGCAATTTTCTATTTACCCCTCTGAAACAAGCATTTAATTCTTTAAGTGGTCCATTAATTTGGTTGAAAAGACGTAAAAATAAAGTAAACAATAAGCCCTATACCGGGGGGCACGTGACCCCCTGGTCACATCACATTTTGGCTCTGCCCTTGAGTGGGGTATTCAAGTTTGCCATGATAGCTTAACGGATAAGGAGTTTCCATAGAGCGTTTTGGTGAGCTCCACCGATATCTTATCTTTGTGATTTGAATTGTTCAGTTTGCAGAGCGGTTGATGCATGCCTGATAACTATTGACGTTCAATAAAATCTTCAAGATTTTTTGTTTTGAAACAAAATTTGATCTCGAAGGAGCTTTCACTAAGAATGCGAACCAAACTCGGGCAAATTGGCGGTGACCAGTTACCACAATTGTCCTAGTACTTGTGGGCCCGTTTGTTTGGAAATTAACTAGTGTTGACAAGATCCATCAATATGGGGGAGGGGACCTAAATAATACTCTCTCCGTCCAGATTTAATAATTCATCGTTCAATTCTAATTGGATAAAAAATGAGTTATTTCTTTAAATTAGTAATGAATTTGATATCCAATATGTATCTTGTTTGATAGATCTCAATTTAGTTCTATAAGACAATGTTTTCAAAATTATATAAAACATTATAAATTACAAGATATAATCTATTGAAAAATGATACAAACTCCCAAAAAGGACTATTAAATCCGGATGGAGGGAGTATCTAAGAATACATTAAAAGGACTTCCCCATTCCAGATTCAGAAATAATTACTTACTTTTTAAGTAGGTAATTTCAAACTCAAAAATTATGTGTTTACGCAAATAATTTTCCTAGTAATATAGATCTTATTTGATAGACTTCATTCAGATCTTTTAAACGGTGAAAAAAAATCAAAAAATTATTTCATTTTCATTATATTTGAGTTTAAAAATATAAAATAAATACTTATTTTTTAAGAAGGAAAAGTGGAACACTAGCACTGCAGCCACTCACTCCAAATACAACGTGCGTGGGTGGTTCAAAACTTGTATAGATTCTCCCCCACCTGCCAAGGGCCGTAAACAAGCCAAAAGCTTGAGTTCGACCTCGGATCAAGCCTTAACAAGTTGAGCTTTTAATGAGTCGAGTTTAGTCATTTACTAAATGAACCTCTTTAATCAAGTCGAGTCTCCTTTAACGAGCCGAGTTTTTGTCGAACAAGCCGAGCTCTACTCAACTCGTTTACTAAACGAGCCGAGCTCACGACTTACTCAGTTCATTTACGGCCCTACAAGTGACCAGCCCATTTCTTTTCATTTTTTATTTTTTATTTTTTGTCATACGATAAGATGTAAGAATGTTGATTGAGTTACATTACTACTACGGCAGATCAACGTTGTTTCATCGACTTGAATTTAATACCTTCGACATTTAATAAGTGCACCTTCACGACCACTTGACCTCTCACAACCGCCCAATTCAAACCTCGTCTCTTTAGTGAAATGACTTCTTTTGGTTACGCTTTCCATCTTAGTTCTTGTTCATTTCAAGAATTCAATTCTTCATAAATTATCATAGGACAGAGATAATACCACAACTATTTTTTATAGTGCCACGAACTCGTATGTAATCTGACAATCTTGCCCTCTTTACTAAAAGCAACCAAGTTGGATCCATCTCTTCCGTCTCTTTCACGAGAAATTTCTCCTCTTTCACCTTTTGACCTTTTTCCTCTTCACCATGAAACCACCACACTTCTTCTTTGTTCTCTCAATTTTATTCTCATTCTCTATCGACCCACCGCCTCTTCAATCCACCACCCCCTTTTCTTCACTGCGGCGTCAATATTGTGCACTTGCGAGTTGCGAAAATTACCAAGCAAATCCCTAGTTTCAAATCTGTTATTGTTCTCGACTTCACTCCGAAGATCGCAAACCTGATCCCCAACTTCGAGACACAAACCGTCCCAAATATTCCTTTCGACAAGCAAGGATTGAAGCCTTCTAATGATAGTTTGGACTATCTTACGAAGTTACAATTTAATCCAGAAGAACCAGAAAAAAATTTCATGTTCATATTTTCTCCTCTGTGGCTCGAAATTGCTCGCCTCAACTCAAGGTAATTGGTAGAAATCCTATCAGTGATTGCTATACAAAACTGAAAGACAATTTGGAGACTTTGCAATCTACTTTTTTGTGTGGGTCATCGTAAAGCGGGGAGTGATAGAGGAACTTTTTTTTTTGATCCGATGATAGATGGAGGAAGCCGTCAAAGGTATTCTCAACAGGTTTTTTGGGGGGTAAACTCGTCACTTTAGATGAGGTGATCGTGGCACCATAAAAACTTGTCGTGGCATTATCTTTATCCATTATTCGTACCTTTAAAACTTCAACTTAAGAAATCTTTCTTCGGCCCCTTAAACATTGTTGGTTCAATTCAAAAGGAAAAAGGGAAAAAAAATATAATACTCTAGATTTCAAAGTATTGATTTGTTTATGGCGTTGCTAACCATAGCCCACTAAGCAGTGGATAATGAACACGTAATACCAAAAAAAAGATAAAAGTTTCAATGCACTTTTTTTCTCATGTATCAACTCACTTGCAAAGATATATATTTGTACACATTTCACACATATCAATCCATCTTTTGCACGTTAACAACTGTCCAACAGACCGTGATTAGCATTTTTCATTTTCCGAAATAGTAGATTAACAGTTTGAGACACGTAAAAGTTAAAAATGGACAAACAAGCCGAGACCGAAAAGTAAATTACCGAATATCTGAGTTACTTTTAAGTAGACAAAAAACGTGGTGTTAGGGGAAAAAACATATTACTAGGGGTGAAAAATGGGTTGTCAATTCAATTGTCATTAAATTGGTTTGTTAATTTCAACGTGGTCCTCTTCTAATCAATCGGACACACGTGGGTTTGATCCCAACTCTGCTTTTGTCCTCTCGACAAAGGAAGAGTATTTGGTCCATGACCGGTATGGGCCTGCGGTCCAGTGGGGGCCCAATATTGACTTAATGGGGATCACACCCACGTGATATGCAGCCCATGCTGTCCGTGTGTGACACGTGTCTCATTTCTGGCGGTCGATGATACCGTCAAACAATTTCAATTGGACCATTTGTGAGCCCATCTCGAGTTCCTTTATGCAATTGGAGTGTAATCGTTGTCCGTGTTTGCCATGGCGGTCGGTGATCCCGTCAAACAATTTCAATTGGACCATTTGTGGGCCCATCTCGAGCTCCTTTACGTTTGAACGTCGTTTAATCGTTGTCCGTGTTTGCTTCTGAAGGGTAGATTCAAGCCTTTCTGTCATTTGAATAGTTGTCCGTGTTCGCTTCTGAAGAGTAGATTCAAGCAATTGAATGAGTTTGATGGGTCATCGATGTGGAATAAGGGTATTTTTCGTCACCAAAATTAGACAATCATATTGTATTGTAATTTTCAATATGTGTCGTTCCACCGATGTATGTGTAGATATCCATTTGAGTGTTGGATATCTATCCCTGGGGAGCCAAGGAATATACTTTTGTACTAGTTTCAAAACTTTATTACAAAAATTGCATTTGAAAAAGGGAAATGATTTTGCCACTCCCTTTTTTGTTAACGCCACTCCCCTGCAAGTATATTTTTGATGAAAAATATACTTGCATGGGAGTGGCGTTAACAAAAAAGGGAGTGGCAAAATCAGCAGCCTTAAAAAAAACACTAAATATTAATGATCAGTTATTTTATAAGGCTGCTGATTTTGCTACTCCTTTTTTTTGTTAACGCCACTCCCATGCAGAGGAATGACGTTAACAAAAAAAGGGAGTGGCAAAATCATTTCCCTTTTATAATTTATAATTTCAAAGTTTTCTTAAGATCAGCAAGACTCAACAATATTTTCTAGCCCCTTCTAGTGTTTGGTCAAACAATTGGTCGAGTCGGCCTTGGTCATTTTTGGGTCTCAAAATATTTGAGCACGGTTTTTAATAAATTTTCTCTATCTATCTTTCTCCACTCATTACTCTAAAAAACGTCCCCTCAAAATCCAAACCGAATAGGAATGTGGAGCGACCTAATCTAAAATAGAGGATCAATCAAGACAGATACTGAAAAATAAAAAAATTGGTGTATTGTCCATGCATGCATTGTAGATAAAATCATAATATTTTGACCTTTTTGACTGAACAAAACATAAGAAATTCAGGAGTGTTATCTTGTGACAAAGTGTGTTCTAACTCCGATCGAATATATTGAGTCTTTCGTCTTATTTACATTTTTAATTATCAAGCCTAAGTCCCTCAAAAAATAATGAAGAATTTTAATATATTGTTTGATCAGCGGTCTAGACTATGAAATTCAAACTCGACATCGCAATCATATGAGAATTCTGGTCTCCTCGTGCCGGCGTCAATTTTTTGCTGGTAATTTTCTAAAATCGATCGATGTGTAATAGAGATAGGCGTGCTTTAAGATTAATTCAACGAATAAACTGGGACGGCATAATATTTCAACCTCATTTCTTTTGCCGCGTAAATCGCTATGGTCCATAACCTCACCAGTAATGATCCCGGACAATTTGCAAGAGAGTTTGACAGTGTTGGAAATTTTACGGAATTTCAGATGAATGAAATCGGGACTATCGGAGGGTGTCTCGAGGCAACCGTGCACATTCCGGGTTCGTTGAATCTCGACGCATCACAATCAATAGACGTATTGATGTGTGGTATTCTGTAACTCCTGTAACCCTCCCTATGATGGTGTATTCACTCCCATAACCTCCCTCCTTGATTGGCAGAAATCAATTCCAGAAATTCAATGTGCAGAATTGATTGTGGGAGTTATCAGCAAGGGTCTTTTCCTATATATTGCTGCATCCCGTTTTGTTCAAGCACACCAGCAAGTTCACAACATTCCAGCATACACTAATATTCGTTCTTGAGAGCGAGAAACAGGCGGTAGTCAGTTCGCCAAGGCAGTCGACGGTGATGTTCCGATGGCTTGCGGTTTAGCCGAGCCAACCCTGGGAGGAAGACACCGAACAAGATCCTACAACACCCACGGTAGGCGGCGTATCTTTTTTAAGGAGACTGTGGTATCACACAGGACTAGGTTTGATGTTCTGGAAACTCAGTTTGTATCTCGACTGTTTCAATCTGTTTTGTATTCGTATTTTGTTTCGATTATGTAACCGTTACATTATCAATATCAATGAAATTGTTCTCTGGATTTTCTGTATATGCCAAAAATTTTCAAACAGACGGTTCGGTGAATATTATCACACTTCTTAAATCGTTAATGGTCGGTACCTCTAGTAGTAGCTAGTCCTTCATCACATTAGTGACCGGAAATCATCGTTTTTGCAAATCACAATTCTTAGAGAAATCCTAGTTAAATACTAAACTTATCGTTTAACAACTTGATTTTCGAAAAGAGACAGCTAAAAAAAATGAAATTAACCCCCCGAGTCGAGATTAGGAGGAATGTGAAGATCATAATTCAATGGATCTTTGCATCAAATTTTCCCCATGATTAGTTTGAGAAATGGGGTAGGCCAAAAAGAAACCCAAATTGTGCAGTAAAATCGGCACAGTCCAAAAACATGTCCCCAACTCACATTGATGACACCAAGTGGTTTGGACCCACATAGCTCGTTGTTTTTGACTATTGGTCTGTAAAGTATAGGAGAAGTTCTTGGGTTCTAGATGGATACCACACGTGATATTCCGTCAGTATTCTTAGCCATCTAAACGTGTTTTTTGGAAGATCCGAATTTTAGAGAGGAAAAAAGAGAAGAAAGAGTGGTTAGGTGAGGGGAGAGAGAGAGAGATAGAGAAAAAAAAAAGCTGGGTCGTCAATAATACGTTTGGACGACGGAAGATTACTGCCACGTGGTATCCGCTCGACACCCAAAAATTTATGGCAAAGTAGGATCCTGTTTTTTCTCCTTTTTATTGGTGCTCGGGCTGAAAAGGTAAATAATGGGATCGACTCTGAAGTCCAGGACTTGGCTGGGTATTTAATTTAAATTGGACCCCACTGACCTTGGGCATTTTTTTAAAAATCATCACTGACGTTAAGCTTGGCTTTTGGGTATCATGCTCTCTGCATGGCGCGTGTTAAATCTTCACAATCTTTTTTGTTAACATTGTATATATCGGTATGGGTTAGTGAGAAGTATTAGAGTTAGTACGGGGGTCCAGAGGCTATCTATAGCCTAACCATCAAAGCTCCGCCCTCCATGGGACTCGAACTCTGATCACCACTAGGAGAAGGAAGATGAGCAACCAACTTCACTAGAAGTGGTTCTCTTGTTAAATCTTCACAATCTACTT
This sequence comes from Rhododendron griersonianum, assembly GCA_018127125.1. Taxonomy (NCBI): domain Eukaryota; kingdom Viridiplantae; phylum Streptophyta; class Magnoliopsida; order Ericales; family Ericaceae; genus Rhododendron; species Rhododendron griersonianum. The sequence goes on along the minus strand of CM030790.1, from coordinate 50,501,506 downwards.
GCCGATTTTCCTTTTCTTTTCTACTTTTTTATAATGGGAATTAACATGCCAAATAATTGGAAAGTGAAGAATTTTTTGCAAATTTAATTCATTTAGGTCATTTCTCAATTTTACATTTCGTGTCATATAATTAAATTAGGAAACTGATTTTCGCGCTCTACTTTTAACGTGAAGTTAATAGTAATTTCATGAACAAAGTGGAGCTTCATCAGTAAAAAATAGAGCGCAAATCTCAAATTCTTAAATTAGTATTCGACTACCTGTGCTGACATGTAGTGTTTAAAATTATTGTGTGTGATAAGAACTACTCCCTCCATCCATTTCTAAGTGTCCAGTTTTGTAACTCCAACTTATTAAATAGACATCATTATTACACCTTTTTATATCAACTTTTACCTCCACTTTTCTTACTTACCCTCTATGGAGACATCATCATTACACTTTTGCTCACTAACTTTTTAAAATAAAATCTATTTCTATGGACAAAATAGAAAATACACCAATTTTTATCCACTAACTTAACAAAATGGACACTTATTAAGAGACAGCCCAAAATGAAATACTGAATTCTAAAAAAGGGACGGGGAGAGTATTATATAATTCTAGAGACATTTGAGATTTTCCTTTCATGAGTTAAATTAAGGATATGAATAAATACAGTGTGCCAGATCAAATATTTGAAAACTAATGAATTTTGAAAACGGTACAAAAGAAACATATTGGTCACAAGGGTGGAAGTTGAAGAGATAGAGAGCGCGTGGGAAAGAAGCGCGGTAGAAGGCTGTAGGATTATCCTTTTTGACAGAGGAAACCAACAATTTAAGGAAGTGTCGAGTAGAAAACAAAGGTGGGACAAGATGGTCGGGGAAAACCCCAGCAATGGTGAGGAACACGAACCCCTTCTCAAACAAAAAAAGAGAATACGGGAGGACACGTACAGCCAGATGTTACCCCCCAACACTCACTCTCACTCTTGTCTCCTACCGCCCTCTGTCTCTCTGTCCCCATCATTCTCCCTCTCTCTCCAAGAATACTTATCTGTGTCTATCTTTGTTTATAAAGAAGAGAGAGAGAGAGAGAGAGAGAGAGAGAACCGCTCAAACAAGATACCCAAATCGCTTTTGTAGGCTGTATTGAATTTGGGGATTTTGTGAGTGTTGGAATGGAGCTTGAATTGGGACTTGGGATTTCAGGCAATGGTTTTGGGGTTGGAATGAAGGGGTTCGACCTGAATTGCTACGGAAGCGGTGAGACTAAGGATGCTTTGGATGTGGGTTCGTGTTTGTGGAGTGAGAGCAATGGTGATCACGGTGAGTACTGTAATTCGGAGAAGAAACGTGGGTTTGGTGAAGCTTATGATCGTGAACAGGGGAAATTTGTTCTGCCTCGAAAGACTTTGCCTCTGTTGTCGTGGGACAATAAGCAGCCGAATGAGGAAGATGATCAAACTGACGACCTTGACCAGAACTCCTCCACCAGTAACAAGTACCCCTCTCTCTCTCTCTCTCTCTCTCTCTCTCTCTCTCCGAGTGTAAATATACATAATACATTTGTATGGATATTGAGTTTATGTGTTTTGATTGAAGCTATGAAGACGAAGATGGAGTTGTGGGGTGGCCCCCAATTAAGTCCTGGAGAAAAAAGCTTTGCCAGAAGAATAATGTTTATGGCGGCGGCGGCGGTGAGGGTGTTGGCGGTGGTGATGGTGGTGGTGGAGGATCAAATCCCACGTTGGTGAAAGTGAAGATGGAAGGGGTGGTGATAACAAGAAAGGTCGACTTAAGCCTCCATCATTCTTATCAGGAACTCAAGGATACCTTGGTTGAAATGTTTGGGAGAGGTGAGAACTTTCTATTTTCCAAGGTATAAATACTAACTACTTGAAACTCTGATAAATAAAAAAATAACTATTAGTTGAAATTTTGGAATTAATGTTTGTGATTCCAGGTAATTAGCTAGCTAGGTACTGTATTAGTGTAACCAGCTTAGCTGATTGATCTAATTAATCCGGTTTATATATATATATCGATCTCTGGGGTTGTTTGGGCACAGGTGAGGAAAATGGGGAGGCTTATAACCTCACCTATCAAGACAGAGAAGGGGATTGGCTGCTTGCTGGAGATGTACCTTGGAGGTATATATATATATATATATATGTATACGAGCAATTCTAAACAAGCTTTCTTTGTAGAAATCTAATGACAAATTCTCATCATTTTCCTACGTTTATCGAGACGCTCGATCTTGATATAAGTCTGGTCGTCTTCTTCTGAATCGTCAATGTTGCTCTTTTTTTTTGCAGTTGTTTCATCGAATCCGTGCACCGTCTGAAATTACTAAGGAGGAGCATGGAGTAGTAACTGAAGGCCGGGGAACAAACAATCTAATCAGCCTCTTTTTTGTTGCTTCTTAATAGAAATAAAATCACATTACTGTAGTTGGTTTTCTTGTCTTGTTTGAACGCAGCAGCGGACGGATTTAAAGTGTACGGAAATTAGCCCTAAAGAGCAACGTAACTGGAAGCGTTCGAGTTTCATTTAAGTTAATCGTTACCCAAAAATGGAAACGACTAGATTATCCTGTACGTATTCAAATTTGAAACTGTAGTAGTACTAGTTTCTATAGTTTTTATTTTCTTTTTGAAAGACAAAAAAAAATTCATTAATCTCTGAAATTGTTACAAAGATTAATAGGAGCAACGAATTATGACATCAAATTCCTAGTTTGAGACCTAAACGATCTACAAAACTAAGAGTAATCTTATGCCCTTCCGAAACCCAAACCCCAAGTTTGGCGTGAAACTAAACCCGGGAAACCCATAGGGCAAAGCCCACATCCGTTGGCCTAAAAGCCCAGACGAGAGAAAATAAAAATCAAACACCTAAGAGGCCTAAAAGCCCAAATAATGGGACAAACCCAAATCATTATTAACAGCCCAAACAAACCCTAACACTGCCTGCAACATTTATTTTCTGGTCTTTTAGTTTACTTTATGTGCGATTAGGGCTGTAAACGAGTCGAGTCGAACTTTGTTGAGTTTGAGCTCAGCTCGTTTACTAAACGAACAAAAAACTTGAGCTCGAGCCTTAACGAGCCGAGTTAGTCATTTACTAAATGAGTCTCTTTAATCGAGTCGAACCTCCTTTAATGAGCCATGCAAGCTTTTGTCAAACGAGCCGAGCTCCACTCGAGCTCGTTTACTAAATAAGCCGAACTCGCAAACTACTTAATTCATTTACAGCCCTATGTGCAATTATATTACCTCTCTTTTATTGAAATTAAGCAAATGCTCTTCTTATAACCCTAAGGGGTTAGCTTGGTGCCTTGACCTGACTTAGGTGCTTGCTCAATCTTAAGATTTTATGTTCGATTCTCGTTGTCAGCAACTCTTGAGGTCACCTTTCCCCCACACGTAAACATGTGAAACAGTTGGGGGAGCTGTTGTAGAGATTAGTTCGAGGTGCGTTTAAGCTGACCTGAGACACTCTACATTAAAATCGTGGGTTATACTATTATAGTCAGGAGCAGACCCATTAAGGGTCCAATGGGGGCACGTGCTCCCATTAAATTCATTATTATTTTCTCTATAAAATTCCTATTTACTTCCGTAAATAATATGAATCCCATTAACTTAGATTTCTGAATCCGCCACTTCTTATAGTTAAGCCACGCTTACCTTATAATTGGCCCATTTGGAAAGAATTATTCCGCTCGTTTTGTAGGTGCATGGTCAGTTTGTTACATTTGGGCCAGGCTTCTTGGCCCTAGAACCTATTTTCAACAACTACTACTTTGGACTTATTGGGCCATTTACAAGCTTTTGAACCAAACATTATATATGATAAGCTTTTTACATTGGCATTTGGGAAAATGACGGCTCAGGACGTGTTTTGATAAGTATAAGTTGTTCTTAAGTTCTTTCGCAATCAAAAAGTAAGAATATTGGTGTTCTGTTGGCTAAAAATAGTACACACTAGTTGTCATATGCTTTAGGTCCAGTAAAGTCACCCTCCTCGGGTCAAAATACTTGCGCCAAGACAGTCTTCAATACGCACGCCAACGATGAGTTAAAACTAAGTAAAGCAAAAGAATGAACACAGGACAAACACATGCAAAGAAAGGAATCAATCATGCATCGTAGTTTAATGAAATCATGTTGCGACATTTAACAACCGTCCGATAGGGCTGTGATTATTAATTTTTCATTTACCAATATATATATATATATATATATATATTACCGTTTTCAGGTATTTATTTAAAGGTACTAAAAAATAGACCGACAAAATGGAGACGCACAAGTAATTAATTAGCATCGTGTTAGGACAAAACATGCTATTAGGGGTGCGAAAAAAGGTTGTCATCAAATTGGTTATTACTCCTCAATGCGGTCCTCTTGCTCTAATTGGGATTTTGATTTTGATTTGATTGTGTTTAATCAATCTAACACACGTGGGTTCGATCCCAACTGTTTTTGTCTCATCGACAAAGGAATTAGTATTTGGTCTCCCAAAGCAAGGGTGTCCATATATATATATCAACCAGTGTGGGCCCGCGGTCCAGTGAGGGCCCAATATAGCCTAAAGGGGATGGGGGATGGCACTCAAGTGAGAAGTTTTTGGGAGCCGCTTAGGTATCGAACGTGGTACTCCGTCAGCGATTTCAGCTGTTTAAATGTATTTTGGACAGTCTGAATTTTAGAGAGAAAAAAAGAGTAGTGGGGTGAGGGGATAGAGAGAGGAAATAAATCTGGACCGTCCAAAACGTTTGAATCGCCGACGGAGACCGCCAAGTAGTACTCGCTTGGCACCCAAAAATTTATCGGGGATCACACTCAAGTGATCAGTAAGACAATTTTAGTTGAGCTATTGTGGGCCCATTCTGATTCACTTCTCGTAATTAGAAGAGTAACACTATGTCCACCGACAGGGAAGAGTAACACTATGTCCACCGACAGGGGGAGTCGGTGGCCGGCCACTGACCAGCGTGTGGCGTCCACTCTGGGCCTCGCACGGATAATCCGAGTCATTCAAAAAAAAATTAAAAAATCGAGTGGGTATTTGCAAGGATTGGCTCAATTCGATATATATAGATGCTCGATCCAAGCTTTCCATTCTTGAAAATTGGAAAATCTAATCTTTCTTTTTTTCTAGATTTTTCAAGAATAGGAAGCTTGGATCGAACATCTATACATATCGGATTGAGCCAATCCTTACACGCGCCCACTTGGATTTTTTTTTTTAAATTTTTTGAACAGCTTGGATTATCCGTGCGGGTCTCGAAGTAGGCCCCACACGCCGGTCGGTGGCTGGCCACCGACTCCACTGTCGGTGGACGTAGTGTTTTCGTAATTAGAATAGTTTTCCTTACTCGTTGCCAAGAGAATATTCAAGCAACGGAATGAGTTTGATTATAAATTCGTTAGTCACCAAAATAGACAAACCTAATTTTCAATGTATATCGTTCAACAATGTATGTATTAATGTATAGATATCCCATTTGAGCTTACTCTCTCGATCTTGTGTTGAAGTATGGCTGTTCTCTTGAAGATAAAGGATTTTGATCACTTGCCAGATCTGGCGTAGAAAGAAAGCAGTGGAGAGAGAGAGGGAGAGAGTCTGGGGTGGGCTCCCTATTTACACCAGTAACTCCCCCCCATTCCCCGCCTCCCCCCTCCTTCGGCCTCCTCCCCCACCCTCTTCCTTCCTCCTCTCCTCTCAAGTCTCGATCCTCCATTTTTAGCCTCTCTCCTCTCCTTCTCTCTTCTCATTGGGCCTAAAGTTGTAAGGTGGTTGAGACTTACTCTTTAGGGAGTTGAGATCTCTCACTCTCCCCTTTATTTTTAGACTTTACAGCCAGGTCTGGGGTTCTAAATCTTGCTTCTTGGAATCAGTTCACTGGCAACGAAGATTACGTCTGCAGTGGCTAGCTTCTGCCTCCAGTCTGCAGTGAGACGAGATCGAGTTGGTGCGGCGGGTCATCCAGGAGGGTTTGTTCTGTGTTCATACATTGCCTCTCAACTTCGGCCTCTTCAACCTCTCTTCACGAGTGTGTCCGACGGGTCCGGCTCCGGCATCGTGGTTCCAGGGGCTTTTCTTTTTTGGTTTTGTTGTATTTTATTTTATTTTGTTAGTTTCTGTATTTTGGGACAGTAGTGTCCCCTCTTATTGTACTGCGTTTGCTTTGGTTAGGATTGTTAATAATAGAGAAATGATATTGGCACTCCAAAATCAATGTAACTTCAAAGCCACTTTCCTTTGTATTTTGGAGTGCCTACATCAATTTTTGGAGTGCCAATATCATTTCCCTAATAATATTGGGATGATCTGGTTCAGTAAAAAAAAAAAAAAGGATTTTGATCAAAAAAACACATAAGCCTCGAATAAATTTACACATGCTCAAACTAGACTGAATGAAAACCGAAGATATCATCCACTTTTGCAAGTATTGTCCCGAAGCAACATTCAAGTATTCAACTCCCATTTTAAAAAAAAAATGAATTACCAACAAAAAATGAAAATTACTAAATTTTCAACCATTATGTTTGGTAACACTGTTACTTTTCTGTTTCCTGTTTTCTATTTGCTGAAATCAATTTTTACTTTTTCTTAAAAAAAGTGAAAGCAGAAAACATGTTTGTGTCTACCCGTTTTTTTTTTAAAAAAATCAATTTCTGAAACCAATTTTTACTTTTTCTAAAATGGTATTTCTTGCAATTTCTACACTAGTTCCCAAACTATAGAGAGAGAGAATGAATGAATCATCCTAGCCTTTGCAATCATGTTAGAAACAAATTACATACCTAATATTCTGAAAGAAAGGGCCGGGTAGATAGACTAGCATAGCCGGCTTAGAGGGGAAGCCGAAGAAGCCATTGCTTCTGGTCCCCGATTTTTTAGCCCGAAGAGGGCTCCAAAAAATATAATTTTTTAGTTTTAAATAGTAAGAAGTTTCAATTGCCTTACTTTGAGTAACATCTTTTTGGTCATGTGGCAGCTTTGACTCTTTGGATGCTTTTAAAACTGGGTTTGAATCTCAACCCCTTAGTTTTCCTCGACATTTTGTAAAATTTTGTTCAAAGATGAGGAGATAAATGGCCCCCCTATTACGACTTTCGCTTCAGGCCCAAATATCTTTGAGCCGGCAATAAGTCCAGGTGATTGGGTTCTTCATTCCTAGGCCGAAGTTATAGTATCAAACTTTTATAAAATGATGGCTTCATAAGCCCAACGTATCCCTTCCAGCCTCCTCTCATCTCTAAGTTAAGAGAGTATACATATAGATGAAATATATATGAAATTTTCTAATTCCAAAGTCGGTCCTTTATTGACTATAAGGCTTTTCTCCTTCGATAAGTATCCTTTATTGACTACATGGCCGGCTTATGACCGAGGCCGAGGAAGCCCGCGCTTCCGGCCCCCAAAAAAAGTTAAAAACAAGGGCCCTCAAAATTTTATGATCCCTATATATATATATATATATATATATATATATATATATATATATATATATATATAGTCCAAAAAAAAATTGCACTAGCCTCATTTACACAAAATAGGCTTAATTGAAATTTAGGAGCTACAAAATAGGCCCAAACGATGGAATTACTCATTAGTAACACTAAGGTGTTAAAAAAAAAAGAAAAAGAAACAGTTGGAGCCTGAAAGATATTTTCAGTTCGGTAATTGCAAAGTACTCAATCAGGCTCTATCTCCTGCGCTACCATCTATGTTGGATTATCAAAATTTTTATAGTTAGAGGGAATTAGAGAGAAAAAGAACTCCTAAAAGAAAAGCCGCGCAGCCGATCAAAAAAGAAGAAGAAAGAAACGTAGACGCTTGAGGAGTCGAAGGGGAGGGAAGATATAGGGAGGCCTCATTCAAGAGGTTCACTTCCGGCCTCTAAAACTTATGAGCCGGCCCTATTTGACTATAAGGTTTTTCTCCTTCTATAAGTACAGGTATATGGTCGGCACTGGCCCTGCATAAGAAAAAAAACAAATACATGCATTAAGGAGAGAGAGAGAGTCTTCAATGGCCCGGGTTTGAGAGAGAGAGAGGGGAAGAGGAAATGAAAAAAAGACCTCCAAGGAATTGTAGCGGAGCTATTTTTTGTTCTGAAAATAGTGAAAATTGAGTTTTGTTACTTCCTCCAATTATGAAAATAGTGAAAGTGATTTCCAGAATTTGAAAGTAGAGGTAGTGCACCAAACAAACTTTCAAAGTTAACTTTTGAAAATTTTGAAAATGAAAATAGAAAACAGAAAATAAAATGGCTACCAAACATGACCATTGTATAAAATTTTCTATTTCGAACTTTCTTAAGAGAGAGAGTCTCCAAACAAAGTTTTCTGGCCCCTTTTAGCTTCTAGTGTTTGGTCAAACAATCCCTTCCTCTGATGTGTGGTCTCATCAATCAAGACAGGTTCTTTTAAAATTAGGGTAAATTACAGTTAACCCCCTATAACTATGCCTCGATGACACTTAACCCCCTCTAACTATTATTTTTGGCACTTAACTCCCTCTAACTAACTGAAATTCAAACGGTCATAACTTCAAACGGTCATAATTTCTTCGTCCGAAATCGAAAACATGCAAATTATATATCGATTTCGAGATCTTGAAGTCAGCTTTCTAATGACACCAAAATCACATCATGATTCAAAGCACACAGAAAGTTATGATCAAAAGAGTAAGGGCTGGTAGATAGAAAGACCGTTTTGATCATAACTTTCTATGTGCTTTGAATCGTGATGTGATTTTGGTGTCATTAGAAAGCTGACTTCAAGATCTCGAAATCGATATATAATTTGCATATTTTCGATTTCGGACGAAGAAGTTATGATCGTTTAAATTTCAGTTAGTTAGAGGGGGTTAAGTGCCAAAAATAATAGATAGAGGGGGTTAAGTGTTACCGAGGCATAGTTAGAGGGGGTTAAAAATACTAGGTCGGCATATTGTCCATGCATGGCTCGGATGGACACGGTCCGAATCGGTTCAGATTCTTAAAAATGTGGTTGCTCTTACAGTACAAAATATGAACGTGTCTCATCATCATAGTAGGCCAAAATAGGGTAAAAAAAATGTCCAGACTACTCCCCATGCAGTGAGTCCACTAAGCAACTTGAGGAAGCCGCCTCCAATTTTTTTTTTATTTTATCATTTTCTTTGCAAAGAGTTATATTTATTTTTCATCTCGTGGCAAGTGTGCTTATAATCTTGTCCGGATTGATCTCTGGATATATAGAGTATTTGGCATCAATATCTTTTTCAATTACCGTGCTTAAGTCCTCAAAATAATGAAGAATGAAACGTTCATTTATTGTTTTTTTTCAACAAATAATAGATGAAAACTCGTCCTTAGACAAAGAATCAAGTAACCAAGATGACGGAGATTCATCTCATAGACTATATCCCAAACCAGGTAAACATTTTCCTGAAAAAACAAACCAAAACAACTCAGCTGGGAGAAACCCAGTCGGAAGAAAGACTCACGGCAAGAAATCAGAGAGATAGCCTCCACAAAAGGAAAGAAAAGAAGCAAAGGATCGCAAATCAACAAGAAAAAAAAAAAAACCTCGCCATCATCATCCACTAACATAGATTTCCAACTCTGGCGACTCAATCATGCCCAAAAGCTCCGCACCCACAGCCACAAATCTAAACCGCACCACCAGAGATGAGTCATCGACGAATAGCAAATATGATGGAGGAGGTCCGGCGGTGGAGGAATCGAAGAGGCCAAAGTTTTGGGTGGCGTGAGAAGAGAATGAAGGTGGAGAATGATGAAGGAAGGGAAAAAAGATTTCGATCAGAAGCTGAAAGAGGAAAAAACTCCATAGGGGAGATCCCCTAAGGCCCCGTTTGATAACAGTGATAGATGGATGGGATTCGTAAGGAGATGGGATTAGGATTGGGATTCGTAAGGAGATGGGATTGGTAATGAGAAGGGATTGATAATGAGTATGTTTGTTTGGGATGGGATTAGATGATGGGATTATTAATATCATGTTTGTTTGAGATAGGATTAGATGATGGGATTGGATTGATAGACGAAATTGGTAATGAGAAGGGATTGGTAATGAGAAGGAGATGGGATTGGACTATTAATACCAAGTCCCACGGGGTATTTGTAATACCCCCTAATCTCCGGCTTGCTAGTCCCTTGGATTCGTAATCCTAACTCATTTTTGGTTACCAAACAAAGTATTGGTAATCCCTTGGGATTGATAGTCCAATCCCAAGGCCGAATCCGGTTAACAAACGGGGCCTAAGTGGAAACCTCAGGGGAAGAACATTAATTAATTGTCTAATCACTAGTCTACCCTTTGAAATTCAAACCCGACATCGCGATCACGCGAGAATTATGTCTCCTAAATTGATGCGTGATACATCTCTATTATAAAACAGAAGGGTGTGGGAACAAGTTATTGAAACGGCTTAGATTCATTTGATCTAAAGGCTGCAGTGCATCCTCCCACTTCCCGGTTAAGTGCCCATGATTTTTACCTAAATCACACAACTGCTATCCCCTTCCAATCGGGATGCATAGTGCCGTAGGTACTGACTAGCACTAGTATTTTGATAATTCAATGAATAAAGATAGGCGACACAAAATTTAACCTCGTTTTTTCTGGGTAAATCACTATTCACTAGTGGGGGTTAAATCACTGGGACCCACGTCCTCACCGGTAATTATTCTGGACAATTTGCAAGAAAAGTTTGACCCGTAAGGGTTCTTTATGAATGAGGTTGTCTTTGTTACGGAGCCTCCGAAAGAGAGGTTTTCGCGCCGCTCTATCTCATCTTTTTTTTTGGTAATCGATGGTTTAGATTTTAAATAAGTTATTTGTGAGAATAATTTATTTAAAATTTGGACCGCCCAAAATACTTTTGGACGGATGAGATTGTTTATATCCGTGTAAACCTTTTTTACGGAGCTTCTGTAAAGAAGTTTTTCTCCCCTATGAATACCACAGCAACTCTCTCAATGATAATATCCGGAGATGAATTTTCTTTTTTGCGAATCACAATTCTTTAAAAAAAAAATCCTACTTTAACTTTAACAACAACTCGATTATCGAAAAGAGACAGCCAAAAACAACTAACCTCGGTCAGAGTCGAGATTAGGAGGGATTAATGTGATAAAAAGATCACAATCCAATGAATCTTTGCATGAATTTTCCCCATCATTAAGAACACAGTTGAAAACATGTCCCCAGCTCTCACTGATGAGATCAAGGGGGTTGGACCCACATAGCTCGTTGGTTTTGACAATTTGTCTTGTAAACTAGGATCTGTGCTTTCTCCTTTTTCTTTTTCTTTTTCTTTTTCTCTTTTGGGTTCTTGGGCTAAAAATGTACTCCACTACTTATGTAAAAAACTTCCTGTAAGGACCTTACGTGAGGTCCTTAAGTGCGGACCTCCCTTTTTTGAACGAATTTTAATGATCCGAACTGTTTAATATGTGTATAACGTGATTTTAAAGGTACCCGCGAGAAATCGGCAAAAAATATGACCGGGAAGTGCTTGATTTGTGCAGTTTTTTACTGAACCGTTCAATGAAAAACTGCTCGGACGAAGCACATCCTTGTCATATTTTTTTGATTTCTTGCGGGGACCCTTATAATCACGTTCTGATCACATTGAATGGTTTGGATCATCAAAATTCGATCGAAATCAATGAGGTTCGCATTTAAGCTAAGTAGGGGATCCCTCATAAGAAGAAGACTGATACTTATGTATACTTTAAAAGAGATTATCTGCAAAATGACTCTTTACGAAGCTGAGTGATCTCAGTCGTTCATTTCTGCATTGGACGGCCTAGATTGAAAATAATCTCTTAACGGTAAACGGTAATAGTTATATATAACTATTACCGTTTACCGTTAAGAGATTATTAACTATTACCGTTTACCGTTAAGAGATTATTTTCAATCCGAATCGTTCAAAACACTTTTGAACGGCCGAGATTGAGTTCCGTAAACACTTGTTTACAACTACTTTCTCACTTTAAAATAGGATCAACTTGAAGGTCCAGGTCTTGGCTGGAGCTTTTAGTATTAATTTTAATTGGACCCCAACCAATTTTTGGTTTTTTTGATAATCACTGACGTTTTGTTTTCTGGGATAAATTCCTCTTCATGCTCCCTCTTTCCATACTCTTCTCATGGCTTCCACTCCTGAGCCGACACCGAGAATCAAAATCGCTCATCTCGTAGAACTCACACTTAGCTACGTCTGGGTAAAAAATTAGTTTCATTGGACATTTATAAATGTGTAGACAAATCACATTTTGTTTCAAACAATATTGGATAGTTTAAGTTTATAGTCACATAACTTTTCATATTGTATAACAGAATATGACTCGCTTATACATTTATAAATGCCCGATGAATCGGATTTCATTCCACAGACGTAGATAACTGCGGATTCTACGAAATGAACAATTTCGATTCTTGGCATTGGCTCGGGAGTGAAAGCCACAAGGGGAGTATGGAGGAGTATTGATCCCTTTTTCTTATCATCACTGACGTTGTTTTCTCTATCATCACCGACGGGTTATTTTCCCCTAGTTTTTTTTTATTATAGGAGTATTGTTTATTCTATACTGTCCAAATCTAAAGAAAATCTCAAATTGAAGGGTTAGTGTGTATTTAGTCGAATTTGATTTTATTAATAATAAAAAACTATCGATGCATTTGACATTTAAATCTGACACGAGGCCACTTGTGGGGAAAAATTTTCAGCGCCGAGCGGGTACACGTGGTGCCCGCTCGTGCATCCGAGCCGTTCATTTCATGTTTGAACGGCTCGGATTTAGAGAGAAAAAAAGGAGAGAGAAAGTGTTGGGGTGAGAGGAGAGAGAGGATTTCAATCTGAGCTGTCCTAAAGTGAATCGGATGGCTGAGATGCGCCGAGCGGGTGCCACGTCGGCAATATCTGCTCGGCACTGAAAAACTCATCCACTCGTGGATAAGAAAAAGAACAATCACCTTGTTTGGATGAACTTTTAGAAAGTTATTTTTGAGAGTTGAGTGGTAATGAGTGGAGAGAGATAGAGAGAGAAATTTATTGAAAACTGTGCCGAGAGTAAAAGTTACTCTCAAAATGCTCATCCAAACAAGATGAATGTGACTATATGTTGGACGACAACATTTATAGGGTAAGTTTCACTAACTAATAAGTACTTATTTTTTGAATTAAAAATGTTATATTATGAGAAAATGACCCGTCTCGTAAAATATAAAATAAATACTTAAATAAGAATCTTAGCGGAAGTAGATCTAGTCTGATTAAGGACCAGGATTATCTTCCAGAATCGGTTCCAAACAAACCCTAAAGGAAGTTTTGGAGTAGAAATACAAGAGGGACAAGTTGGTCGGGTAAAAGCCCGGCAATGGTATGGAACGCTCACTCTCGTTCTTGTCTCCCTCCAACCCCCCTCTGTCTCTCTGTCTCCGATCACTATCTCTCTCTTTCTATGACCTATACACACACGCATGAATTCTTGTCTGTGTCTATATATATATAGGGGGCCTAGAGAGAGAGAGAGAGAGAGAGAGAGAGGGAAAACCGCTCAAAAAACATACCCAAATCCCTTCGTAGCCTGTCGTGAATTTTGGGATTTTGCTGAGTGTTGGAATGGAGCTTCCGAGTGGTATGGTTAAGGGGTTCGACCTGAATAGCTACGGTGGCGGTGAGACTTCGGAGGTTTTGGATATGGGTTCGTCGTGTTTGTGGAGTGATCAGAGCATTGGTGACGGTGATCAGTTCTATAACTCGGAGATGAAACGTGGTTTTGGTGAAGCAGCTTCTTATGAAAAAGGGAATTGTGTCCTAAGTAGTAGTACTCCTAAAACGTTGCCTCTGTTGTCCTTGGATCAAAACCAGCAGCCAAATGAAGAAGTTGATCAAACTGACGACCTTGACGAGAACTCCTCCACCAGTAACAAGTCTCTCTCTCTCTCTCTCTCTCTCTCTCTCTGTGTGTGTCTCTTTCTCTCTCTGGAATTATAATATTGACAAGTTTATGTGATTTAATTGAAGCTATGGAGAGGAAGATGGAGTGGTGGGGTGGCCTCCAATTAAGTCCCGGAGGGAGAAGCTTTCCACTTTCGTGAAAGTGAAGATGGAGGGAGTGGTAATAGCAAGAAAGGTTGACTTAAGCCTCCATAATTCTTATCAAGAACTCAAGGATACCTTGGTTGACATGTTTCGGAGATCAGGTGAGCGCTAATACTCCATCCATCTGTCCCATTTTGTTGCCTTGTCTTTTCATTTTGGATTGTCCCAAAAGTTTGCGTCATCTCCACACAGGGCCGGCCCTGGGCTAAAGCCCAGGGTGCAGCCGCTTTAGGCCTCCGAAAGTTAAACCAAAACCAGGCCTCATTTTCCAGACGAGAACGTTTATATATATGTAAGTTCTTCTTAATCTTGCAAATGTTGAGTCGCAGCACTGATGGTTTGAGAGTAGTTGTTAAAGTTTTACACTTGCATTCCTGGGTTCGATTCCCAGGAGGTTGGGGCAATTCTTTTTTCTTTCTTTTTCTTATTTTTTGTAGTTAATCTAGGTAGATAATGACAATTCTTGCATCACTTGTATTCTAAATTAGTTATACTAAAGTGATTGTAGTAGATATTACTCAAAGAACATGATAAATATTCTGATAAGTTTTTTTTGTCTTCATTTATTTCAATTTTATTTTCAACTTCTAATATCAATTTCACAAATAAAACACTTTTGACTATATATAAATCAAAATAATTAATTTTCACTCATCAAACTCTGATAAAAAAAGATTTAAAGTAAACAATTCTCTCATTGCTAAAAATAGCATTCTTATGGTTAAAGTTAATAACATGATTAATTAAAGAAATGCAGTGTATGAGTGGTATTTTGCTATGTTTGATTTTTTTTCCCCTAATGATATAAAATATTTTAAAATTTTATTTTAGTTAAATTACGAAACTAAAATACATGTTTAATATTTTTACCTTGTATTAACCACCTATATTGTGTTTTTTTTTTTTTTTTAGAAAACCTAAGGCCTCAATTTTAAAAGTCGCTTTAAGCCTCTAAATTCTCAGGGCCGGCCCTGTCTCCACAAATAGCATCCGAAACAAAGCAACCTTCCAATTTTATTCCATAAAAAAGCTTAATTGGTTAGACTTAAACTGCACGAGGTTGCATTTGTTTTTTAAGGCCTAGCAAGTTTCCTCTTTTCTACTTGTCTTGATCATGACTACCAATCTACCACCTTACCTTGACTGTAACTAGGTTTTTATGTTTACAGCTGAGGTTTAGATTTAGAGTAAGGGAAGTGATTTTGGCACTCTCTTTTTCTCTCCATCTCCAATCAGTGGCGGAGCCACTTTGGGGCCCGGGGTGGCCCCGGTCCCCCTCCGAGCCCCTGATTTTCAAAATTTTTATTTTGAATATTATTGATAATTATTCGCGTATAGCTATTTATAATCTTAATGATTTTGGTTTGATTTGATAAAAAAAAATCGGTTATTTTACATTCTCATTTCTCAATTTTTTTTCCCAAGTAAAAAAATAATCACGTGACTGTTGAAGTTATCTATAGAAAAAATAAAATGATTGGTATATTTTAACTGCATTAAGCTAGAATTTCAATATACACATGTAATGTATTGAAAAATAAAAACTTTATAATATTATAAGTATACATTCAGATAAAAAAATATATGTTTATTAACCCGGTCCCCCTCGGGTCAAAATTCTGGCTCCGTCACTGTCTCCAATATCACTTAATAGAGACACAAAAGAGGATACCATTAGAGAAAAAGGGAGTGCTAAAATGACTCCCCTAGAGTAATCTGGGATTGATCTAATCCGGTTTTATCTCTGGGGTTGTTTGGGCACAGGTGAGGAAAATGTGGAGGCCTATAACCTCACTTATCAAGACAGAGAAGGGGATTGGCTACTTGCAGGAGATGTACCTTGGAGGTATGTGTTTTAACCTTCTCTATCGATCATTCCCTCCCCTTGTTTGGCTTAGAAAGAAAGCGAGAGAAAAAAAAGAAAACGAAGTTTTGAAAACAGTACATCTAATTTCCTCGCTCTTTTCCTCCTTAAACATTCTTCTTTCCTTTTCACAAGTTCCAAACGGACCCCAAAGATTGCCATTTAATTTACACAATCTTCTGAAGAAATTTCCTCGATCTGCGTACGTAAATTCTCATGATAAATTATCTTCCTATGTAGTTTGATGTATGTGTTGTTTTCTTTGCAGTTGTTTCATCCAGTCTGTGCAACGTCTAAAATTACTAAGGAGCGTGGAGTAATCCAAGAGGAATGATCAACGAATCTGTCTGCCTCCTTTTTCCTTCAACATTTCATTCAGTTACTGTAGATCAAAAAGGCAATGACTAGATTCTCTGGCTGTATTTGAAACTACTGTTAAACTTGTACTTATATTATATATACTAGTGCTTGCCTGTACCTACGGCACTACGCACTCCGGTTGGAATTGTTCATGCCTACAGTACTTGCTAGCTAATGGCTCGAACATTAGTGTGTAATATGTGATCCTATTTTTAGTGGCACGAAAAGAATTACTCGTGCTTATGGCACTCCTCCAACTATACATTTAAGCTAGCTACAAAGAACTATTAATTTGCTTATGAAATTCCAGTAAATACCAGGGAAAAAATTTTCTAATACAGTTTAACAATTTAACCCGTTTCGAACCTCACCGCCTACCTTATGAAGGAGAGTGTGTCTACACGTGTGTTGAAGGTATATAAATAATAAAGTTTAAAAAAAGGGTCATAAATGGACAACAATTCAAGATGATCATGACAAAATAACACAATAAATTGAATATATGGGATCGAATATCAAAAAAAGTTTTGGCCAGTGGAACACAATAATCATTATTTCTTGGTTGGCCAGTGGGAAAAAAATTTCTCGCCTCGTGGGATTGTATACTGCAACTCTACAAGTAATGAATGAGGCTTGCCCCGATCAACTAACCAACTCTCTCCTTGCAATTACGAACCAACCAAACGAAACCAAATACAGTTCAAAAAAAAAAACGAAACCAAATCAACAAAACCCTAAAATACAGTTTAAAAAAAAAACCCAAATCAACCACAAAGCCGAGAGATCAATGAATTAAGTTACCGAGATGAAGAACCAGAGTGAATCGTAGTCGCCGTAGAACGCCGCAGACAGGGGTGTCAATTTGCCGTTTGGAGCGGAAAAAAAATTTGCCGCTTTTTTTTTTTTTTTTGATCCGGAAATCTGTCGCTTGATATGGTTTCATTAATGCGATGTCAGCTTATTATGGAAAGTTGTAATTGGTATCTGGACCGTTGGATTTGTTTGTATGAGTAGATAAAACTTGTGTGAGGGAGAAATCTGAGCCATTGAAAATGAATATTCCTAAAGAATATTCTTAAACACCCTTCTGTTTTATTATATAGATATATATACTTCTTTATGGTATACTATACTAGTGCATGTCCGTGCCTTACATTGGTATTCAACAAATTATCCAATTCTGTCTCCCTAACCTCTTGAAGGCTAAGGCCTTATTCGCAAAATTCCAACTACGCAACAACCCGATATCTAATGTACATTGATCCTAAGTTGTATTGAGGTTAATATGCATGAACTCTTTTCATGGCAACTACATAGTGCATAATAGTACTTGAACAAAATTTCCACAATAGCAAAAGAAATGCATAAGAGAGCTTCGAAAAATAGAATATTATATATTTTATACTGCTGCTACTCACAAAAACTTTAATTGCCCCTCAACCTCGCTATTTTTAAGTAGCATACGACAAAAATGAAAACAACCAAATTAAGATAATTAGTTGAAAATACATCAACCAAACACACCTTGAAAGTCCATTAAGAGCAATTTGTAGTGTGTTGTATCTTCCTCTCTCAAGTGTCTCCTCATCTGCCTCCTCGTCTTCTTTGGCCGAATGGACTTTTATGATCAATTTGTGAATCAAATAGGAATTTCAAGATTTTGTCAAATCTAATTAGGTAATGCAAAATGTGAAGGCTTGAATAGCCCAACGAAGAAATGCATGATTTTAGTACTTCAACGACAACATATTTTTTTCTTATGGAATGCCTCTTTAATTTCGAACTATTACTTACCTCTTTAGTTTTTGAAAGGGGGGTCTATACTTGGTAGCCAATTAAAAAAAGGTGTATAATTAGTAATGTTTCAAAATTTAAAATTCAAATGGTAAGATTATGAAATCATGATATTCAAATTTTTTTTTTTTGGGTCAATGGGTGTGGGATCCAACGGTCATCACATATGGATCATTTTTGGGTCTTCAATCTCTACCGTCCAAACTACCACGGAGGACAGTTGTGGGAGAGACATTTTGCAAAACCGTTGTGTAATGTAATATAGATATAGACTAGTGTATGCCCGTGCCTAAAGGCACGACTCACCAATTTTGTCTATCTAGATTCTTGAAGGCCAATGCCCCATTCACAAAATTCCAACTACAAAAAAACGATAGCTATTTTGTGTTGATTCAAGTTAACCAATGGATATACTTTAGCTATTGTTTTTTTGTAGTTGAAATTTTGTGCTGATTCAAGTTTAACTGGTGTATATACCAATATTACAGCAGCCTCTATTGCTGTTGAGAAATCAATAAGAGAAGAGAGGAGAAGAAAATGAGAGGAGAGGGGGACGTAAGAAAGAAAACAAATTTCTATATTTTTTGCCAAAAAGAAAGGAAAGAATTGGAAATTAAGGGAGGAAAATAATGGGTTTTCAAATTTCGAACCCAGACAAATGATAACCCTTGGATGGATTGAATTTTAACCTTCAAACCCTTTATTTAATCAGAGCCTTTCAATGTGCCACGTAGGACAGTTATGAGAGAGACATTTTGCAAACCGTTGTGTATTGTAATAGCTAAAGTATATCCAAAATTCTTTCCCTGGTATTTACTGGAATTTCATAAGCAAATTAATAGTTCTTTGTAGCTAGCTTAAATGTATAGTTGGAGGAGTGCCATAAGCACGAGTAATTCTTTTCGTGCCACTAAGAATAGGATCACATATTACACACTAATGTTCGAGCCATTAGCTAGCAAGTACTGTAGGCATGAACAATTCCAACCGGAGTGCGTAGTGCCGTAAGCACAGGCAAGCACTAGATTCTCCGGCTGTATTTGAAACTACTGTTAAACTTGTACTTATATTATATAAGTACAAGTTTAACAGTAGTTTCAAATACAGCCGGAGAATCTAGTGCATGCCCGTGCCTGAAGGCACGGCTCATCAGTTTTGTCTATCTAGATTCTTGAAAGTCAACGCCCCATTCGCAAAATTTCAACTACAAAAAAACAATAGCTATTTTGTGTTGATTCAAGTTAACCGATGGATATATTTGAACTGTTGTTTTTTTGTAGTTGAAATTTTGTGCTGATTCAAGTTAACCGGGGTATATACCAATATTACAGCAACCTCGAGGTTGCTGTTGAGAAATCAATGAGAGAAGAGAGGAGAAGAAAAGGAGAGGAGAGGGGGAAGTAAGAAAGAAAATAAATTTCCATATTTTTTGCCACAGAAAAAGGAAAGAATTGAAAATTAAGGGAGAAAAATAATGGGTTTTCAAATTTCGAACCCAAACAAATGATAACCCTTGGATGGATTGAATTTTAACCCTCAAACCCTTTAGTTAATCAGAGCCTTTCAATGTGCCACGTAGGACAGTTGTGAGAGGGACATTTTACAAACCGTTGTGTATTGTAATATAGATATAGACTAGTGTATGCCCGTGCCTAAAGGCACGACTCACCAATTTTGTCTATCTAGATTCTTGAAGGCCAATGCCCCATTCACAAAATTCCAACTACAAAAAAACGATAGCTATTTTGTGTTGATTCAAGTTAACCATTGGATATACTTTAGCTATTGTTTTTTTGTAGTTGAAATTTTGTGCTGATTCAAGTTTAACTGGTGTATATACCAATATTACAGTAGCCTCTATTGCTGTTGAGAAATCAATAAGAGAAGAGAGGAGAAGAAAATGAGAGGAGAGGGGGACGTAAGAAAGAAAACAAATTTCCATATTTTTTGCCAAAAAGAAAGGAAAGAATTGGAAATTAAGGGAGGAAAATAATGGGTTTTCAAATTTCGAACCCAGACAAATGATAACCCTTGGATGGATTGAATTTTAACCTTCAAACCCTTTATTTAATCAGAGCCTTTCAATGTGCCACGTAGGACAGTTATGAGAGAGACATTTTGCAAACCGTTGTGTATTGTAATATAGATATAGATATAGATTTCTACTTTTCATGGTAAAATACTGAATTTCTACTTCGTATATTTCCTTAATCGCAAAATTTAATTTGCTGCCTTTTGTTGGTGCTGCTGGATAACAAAGAGAGGATAGGAAATTTGAC
The DNA here is from genome assembly GCA_018127125.1 of Rhododendron griersonianum. Lineage (NCBI taxonomy): Eukaryota > Viridiplantae > Streptophyta > Magnoliopsida > Ericales > Ericaceae > Rhododendron > Rhododendron griersonianum. Next base: position 50,481,083 of record CM030790.1, on the reverse strand, counting down.
TCTCTCGCAGCTAACACCGGGCCAACTCGACCGAAAGCAACTCCTTAATTGATCTCATCTTATATGAGCTAGCCACCATTTTCTCATCCTCCGATCCCGCTCGATCCCACCAGCTTATTCGCGACTTTTGTTCCCTTCACGAAGCGTACGTATAATTAGCAACCCGTTGCTTCCATGAGTGCTCGACATTCCATAGCCAGGATGTTACATACGGAGCATTTGGAGAAGTCCCACTATTAATCATTTGGACAACTGTTTTTTTTTTAATCCTGAACCTCCAGCATAGCATGTCTTGCTCACAAATCACCTCGAACGCTAGCTCTTAGTAGAGTACCTCAAAGCTCTGCTTCCAAACTCGTGCAATTCTCTAGTTTCTCGTAGAAGCCTACGATTGAGCAACCCTCTAGCCTCAGCGGAAAACCCCTCCGAATCCAACAGGTCCTAGGTTGCCAAGGCTACTACTCCTACCATTTTACTGGCTTTTAGTTTGTCTTTGTGCATGCCCGTTCCACCAAAGTTCTTATTTTTAAAGTACTTATTTCTCGCTTTTCGAGACAAGTCATTCTTTCACAATACATCACCTTTAATTTAAAAAATAAATTACTTATTTCCCTTAACGGAGCGGGACCTAGCTTACTCGCTCCCTATCATTTGAAGATATGCAAATGCTCCTCTTATGGTTATGGACTAAAGTGAAAATCATGGGTTATAGTTAAGCCCATGCATACCGTACAATTGGCCCATTTCGATAGAATTACGTTTGGGCCTGAACTTTTTGGCCCGTATACCTATTTTCAACAACTACTTGGGCTTTATTGGGCCATCTGTCACCGTATCACCCGGACAGCAGACCCACCGTCTGGGCAAAATGGTCATTTACCGCTACTGGTCAAAACCCCACTTGGCTAGTTACCCAATATATCTGGAAGCCACAAGATTCGATGACTTCCAAACACATTACTTTTAAAAGAAAAAGGATCTGGCCAATTATTGGATACTGCCGGAGTATCGGCTTGCCATGGGTACTCCAATGCGCTGGCTCCTCGTCTTCGAATTACCCAGCAAAAATAAATGATACTAATATTCTACTGCATAAAAACTACCTTTCGTACGTACGATACTATTTCATCTTAAGCATATGTTATATAAACACGACTAAAATCAAATTGCATATAAGAAAATGACGGAACAAGTATATGAATAGATCCCTTTTCGATACGTAAATGGAGTAATAAGGAAAGAGATTGATGTAGATGGGAAGGATTAAAAAGGCAATGGTCCCAATACCATTTTCATGTAACCATTACCAAGTCATGAGAAAAAATAGGCAACTAAGCCAATCAAAGAAAAGCTTCCACACCAAAACGACTTCCTCTTTTGTAGCCATTACTATCAAAGCTATTGGACGTATTGAAAGGCCATCCATCTCTCTGTAGCCATTACTATCAAAGCTATAAGACATATTGAGACGAAACGCGGAAAGATTAAGTTAAATTCTTCAATCTGGACAATTGAATCTGAGCAACAAAACGTGGAAAGATTAAGTTAGATTCTTCAATCTGGACAATTGAATATGAATAGAATATTATTCGTTCTAGCAAGATACCATGGTGAAATCGATGAACACGCTGCTCTTAGCACTTTTTTCGGTTTCCGCAACCGTATCCATTTTTCATTTCATTGGTATATATAGAACTATTGATTGAACACTAGCACTTTATACTAATATAATATTAGTTGTTGACGTAATTATTCTATTAACCTCTTATAATATTGTCAAAAGATTACTTTTTTTAAAATTGTCATTTAAGATGTTTTTAAGCTATTTCATTATCAAAAGTAACAATATGGGCATTCCATTGCCTAAAAAAGTACACATTAATATCATACGTTAATGTCCATAGTCACCCTCCTTGAGTCAAACTAAATACGTAATGACAGCTTTCGATGAGTAAGCCGGCAACAAGAGAAAACTAATAACAACAAAGAGTGAAACACCGAACAAACGCAAAGAAAAAGGAATCAATGATCGTAGTTTAGTCAAATCAAAATTTTCATATTTCCTTTATTAAAGAATCCTTTTGAAAATCATGTTGTGACACAACGAAATCAGGAAATGACATTTTTAAATCTAACTTCAAATGACATTGCTAGGCTCAATAAAATATCTATATCCAAAAGATATAAATGAAGAGTTGACAAATTTAAAAGAGTGACATAATTTAAATGGGAATTATTTTCACTCTTTTTTTTATAACGGCACTCTATTTTTTGTCTTTCAGTGCAGTTTTTGTGTATAATTTTTTTGTAAAAAAAAGAAAAAGAAAAAGAAAAAGTGCACTAATTAAAATAGGGAGGTTTTTTTACTATAAAAAAATGCACTTATCAAAAAATGGATCGGATCCAGTCAAGTTTTCCTCGATCAGTTTCGTCCATTTTTATCATTCGAGCTGTCGAAAAGTGTTTTGGACGACTCAGATTTGTTCGCAATGTTTTGAATATTTTTATTCGAACAAATCTAGACCGCCCAAAACACTTTTGGACGACCATAATTCAAAAAATGGACAAAATTGATCGGGGGAGACTTGATCGGATCCGACCCCAAAAAATGAGTGCGATAATTATTACCTAATTCAATAAATGGAGCACTCCGTAAACTCTGCGGTCTGAAGAGCAGACAATCTTTATCCATCCATTTCTGACCTCACTCACTCTCTTCGCGCGCCGGTCTTACCTCTTTCCTCCTGGCGGGGCCGAAGTCTTCTCTCTCTCACTCTCTCTCTCTCTCTCTCTCTCTCTCCCTCCCACATTCTGGTCCATTGACAATACAGAACGTTTATATACATAGATTACGAGGTGTTCGTATACACAAGCGTGATGTAGCCTCGTGTATTTTCGCCGTTGTTGATTCAATTCACGAGTCTCTGCAACTTCAGGTAGGTGAAAATATTATGACCATTCGTTTTGTTTCTGGATTGGTAATTTATATTAACTGTGTTATTTTAACTGATTCCTAATAATGTGGAATTTGGATAGGGTTTCTGTATTACTCATACATTAAAGAAATTGTTGTACATGTATTTTGATTTGGTTAGAAGGCAGAAATTGATTGGATATTAAGGGCTTAATTAAGATGTTTTGATGTGTTAATGAGAGCTCAAATAATATGTATTGAGTGATTTATACTGTTGCTGTATTTAAGGTAAGTATTTAAGGAAATTTACACACAAGGATATGTGGGGATCTGATACCGTTGACATAAGTTAACCGGATTTAAAAGATAATCTTTGAGTTTTATGAGCTTAATGAATCTGTTCTTTGTGGTGACTTATAGTTAAGATCCGTTGCATTTATTGCATAACAATTCCCATATGAGTTATTTGGGCTGGAATCGCACGTGATAGGCACGTGAGCCATTTTCCATCCAAAAGATTGATTTCTGTTATCGATGGGATGACATAGGTAACAGACTGGAACTTGAGAGGATGAAATCGTCAAATTGGTAGTTTATGGACGAAGTAGAAAAAATGTGCATAGTTTAGGGGATTAAAAAAAACTCTTTGAAGAATTTTTTTTCCTGAATACAAAAGGAGTTCTTATGAGGTATATAACTTCATCAATATAGAAGCCTTAATCCGTCACTTACAAAAGAGACTATGAAGATCCAGCTGACATTACTGAAATTTAAGGGGGGAAAAAAAAGACAAGACATTATCGGCAGCTGACATGTCTGATTATTGGTGCCATTAATGACCATTAGAAAAATTGGAATCAATATAGGGAATCAAACTTGAGTTTCAGCTATACTCTTGGAAACAGTATTTGAAGTGGGATTGGCATTGGATCTATAGTCAACAATGAGACCAGTTATGGGTTACAGAGAAGCACAATTTTGCTGATACTCGTCAAAGAGAAAAAAGAAGCAGCTTCTTGTCTGAAACTGAGATTGAGGAATGTGAACCAGAAGGTCCAGAATCCTTCGGACAAGGTTGTATTTCATTCCAATTTCTAGAAAGTCTGACTAAGATTATTGCGAAGCTTTAGTTTCTCATTATCAAAAGTGGCTTGGCACCAATCCGGGGGCCATTTATGCCAAATTGTTACGAAGCCTGTCTAAGATTCTGGCAAAGGTCTCAACTTTCTGATTGAAAGAGGGGTTGGCCCTGAACTTTTTATATCTAACGTGATCTCATCTGTGGAAATTTGGGCATATATGCTATCAAGTGAACTAATGCAACTTTAATAAATGGCCTCACATAGCAACCAAAGTCGACAATGTTAAGTACAAGCATATTGCGCAACTTTAATGAACTCATTTGTGTATTTATTGTGGCATACTTTTATGTCCTTAAGTTCTAGGGATTTGGTTGTTTGACTTGTGCTCACTATGCTAGAGAAGCACAATTGTGCTGATACTTGTCGAAGAGAAAAAAAGAAGAAGCTTGTTGTCTGAAACTGAGATTGAGGAATGTGAACCAGAATCTTGCTATCATATAGACTAGTTGGTATCATCAAATTATCATCATATAGAAATTATTATCTCACATTGAGCTTCCACAATCTTACAATTGTAAGGATGCTATCAGTGTGTTGTTAATCAATGCATGAAAGTAGCATCTAAATGTTGCTTCTTATATCCATGTCCTTTCACATTATACATCTTGTCTTGAAGGCCCCGGAAATACATGAATATAAGATTTACCCTAGTCTATATGATGATAATTTCTCTCCGTATTGAGTGGGATAATCTTGCTCTTACCAAGTGTGTTTTCTTGAAGTACGTATGAGCTCCATGCTTTGTTAATTAGTCTATTGTATTGAATATCACTATGCTTAACCTATCTCTGGTGGGCCAGCTGTGATATGAAATTTACCTTGGATTTGTCTGAACACATAACTGCAAATATTTTTTTCCCAATGTACTCTCATTGAGATGACGTCAATTTTCTCTTGTGTTTTCTCCCATTCAAATTTGTACGACCAATCGTATGCTGTACCATAAAAGTCCTTGTGTTTCTGCTTAATCTAATAGACTATACATTCACATCAGGGGTACATTTTCATACCCTACAGAACTCAGCCCTCATGTTTGAGGAAAGGATTGAGCAGCAGTCACCATGAACCAATCATATATGTCCAGGTTAGATCGAACTCTATTTTTTGTTTGGATATGTGTGCAAGCACTTGTTTTGGCTTATGTATCTGTTTGTTTTAAGAACAAGTTTGATACTGTTTTGCTAGCTTGAAGAGCAGAGCACTTATATGCAAATCAATGAGTCATTTTAATTAATAGGGCATAGAAGCATAGTGAATATTTAGACGTGTGAATAAGTAATTCCGGTTAGTTATGCTAGTGTATTCAAGATAGAGATTATCAAATATCTACATTAGACGATTGATTTAGGGCATTGCTTCTGTTTGTGATGAGGTAAAAAGCTAGTGTCATCCGGTAGATGTTCCAAAATCAAACAGTACTTCGATTTGTTTAGTCAACGGCTCACAGCCAAGAAAGTTAAAAAATTTATGGTGAAAAGAAAACACAAGGAATTATAGAGAAGTGAGAGTGCCCCCCTTTAAAGTTGGTGTTAATGTTGGAATAGCTTCTGGCCCTTTCATGGAACCCGGTTTTTAAAACCCCACAAGCCTTTTGGAACTCGTTAACCCCCTTAAAAGTTGGTGTTAATGTTTCTTGTTCTTCTTTACATAGTGAACGAAGTTGTTCAGAAAATATAGCTTTCCAAAGACTGCTTGTTAACAGACACTGATAAGTAAAAACATGCACAGATTATTCTGTTCCAATGCTCTCTAACACAGAAATTATGCAGGTGGTCAGAATAGGCAGAACCATGACTGGCAACCGTCTTGTTTGTTGCTTCTCCTCGTGACCGAGGTCCTTCACAGCATGGCCCCAAGACCTCTGCGCCTCACCTCCAGGCGATCTCCTCGCAAGTTTATTCTCATTCTCCTCCTCATACTCATCCCAATTTCCTTAATTGCAATTTTCAACCACCGACAAAAGATCTCCTACTTCTTCCGCCCACTCTGGGACACTCCGTCACCCCGCTTCCACCACCTGCCACATTACTATGCTGAGAACGTCTCTATGGACCAACTTTGCCGTCTCCACGGCTGGTCCCTCCGCTCCCAACCCCGCCGTGTGTTTGACGCCATCATCTTCAGCAACGAGCTCGACTTGCTCGAGATCCGCTGGCGTGAACTAAACCCCTACGTCACAAAATTGGTAATCCTCGAAGCCAACACCACCTTCACTGGCATCCCAAAACCCCTCTTCTTTGCTTCCAATCGCGACCGGTTTTCCTTTGCGGAGGGCAAAATTGTCCACGGTGTGTTCACGGTGGGTCGCACTTCGCCTCGTGGAGACCCATTTATAGTCGAGTCGCAGCAACGCGGGTCCATGAACCAATTACTTATTCAGGCGGGTATTTCCACTGGAGACCTAGTTATTATGGCAGATACCGATGAGATCCCTAGCCTCCACACTATTAAACTACTACAGTCGTGCGAAGGGGTACCACCGGTATTGCACCTCGAGCTGAGACAGTACATGTACTCATTCGAATTTCCGATTGACTACAGCAGCTGGCGGACCACGGCTCAAATATATGGGCCGGGGACCCGTTACCGTCACTCGCGAGTAACCGATCTTATTCTCTCCGACGCTGGATGGCATTGCAGTTTTTGCTTCCGTCATTTGAGGGAGTTTGTGTTCAAAATGACGGGGTACAGCCACGCTGACAGAGTGAGGCACAAGGAGTTTTTGCATTACTCTAGAATCCAGAAAAATATCTGCGACGGAGATGATCTTTTCGATATGCTACCGGAGGAGTTTAGTTTCCGGGAGCTAATCAAGAAGATGGGACCGATACCCAAATCGGCCTCCGCTGTTCATCTTCCCTCTTACTTATTAGAAAATGCAGAAAGGTACAAGTTTCTTCTCCCCGGTGGCTGTTTACGGTCATCTTAATTTGTTCTCTCACTTGTAGGCTATACACGATTTTCCCACGTGAATTTCCGGGGTTTCTTTTGTACTCAACCCTGGAATTTGTTGCACTGTTTGTCAGGACCTTAGTTTTCAGATGAAACTTTTTCGTTCTTTTTTTTTTTGTTTCGACTCTTCAATTTATGTACTCTATCAAGATAAACCTCGAGAATTGACATAGGAGGATGTTTTCTATTACTGAATGCAGCTGAATTGGATGAACAGTTGAATGAGTTTTGTTGTGACTGTTGTCTACGTAGCTGTGCAAAGGCATAAGACTATGGTTGACTGGTTTCCATCATTGTTTTCAAATGAAGAAATGGAAGCGGAAACAATAGGGAAAATTGTTGAATCGTTTAATTTGATTGAATGAAATATTCCGAATACTCACACGGTCACACCATAACCATCAATTTCTTTGCGGCGAGTCCATATGAGGCTTTCTCTGGCTTTAATTGGGTTCTCTTGGGTGGACATTGGGATTTGACCCCCAAGATTAGTCAAGATGCACGTTAACTTGGCCCGTATACATGAGCTATATAAACAAGTTGTTGTTTTATACCCTTACAATTACGATTTTGGGGCTGAAACTCTAAAATGTCAACGTATTACATGAATAAGCATTCAATATTCAGTTATCTGAAAGAAAAATTGAAAGATTGGATCTAGCACTTACAATTATACGATTGAGCTGATTTTAGGTACGGAGCCACTTGAAAAATAAACTTTAAAATTAATGAACGGCTCGGCTTGGATTATCAGTGTGGAACCCCGGACCCCGATGGTCTGTGCGCAGCGAATTTGTGTAGCGAAGTTGAAAGCTCTGCTTTTGAATTTTGGCTACGTGTCTCTATCTTCTGTCAATCACAGGCATGTGAAAGAATTCAGGCCCCGTTTGATAACCCTCCAAGGGGTTGGGATTGGATTGGTAGAGTGTTGGTATTATTAATACCTTGTTTGGTAACCAAAAATGGTTCGGACTAGTAGTCCGATGGGATTAAAAATCCGGATAATAGGGGGTATTGCTAATACCCCGTGGGACTTGGTATTGAGGGGTATTAATAGTCCAATCCCAACTCCTTCACATTACCAATCCCTTTTCATTACCAATTTCTTCTATCAATCCAATCCCATCATCTAATCCCATCTCAAACAAACATGATATTAATAATTCCATCATTTAATCCCATCCCAAACAAACATACTCATTATTAATCCCTTCTCATTACCAATCCCATCTCCTTACAAATCTCAATCCTAATCCCATCTCCTTACGAATCCCATCCATCTATCACTGTTATCAAACGAGGCCTAAGTTCCTTGACTTGAATTGCAGGATTCAACATTGCCCGACCGTCCATACCCAGAGGCTTCTTTCTTTTGCATAAAGGGATATCCGGAACAACTAGCTCATACCTCTAATTTGCGGACCCTAAAGTTAATAACCGGACAAATCTCTAGTAGCCTCAAAGCTTGATGGTTTGGCATACGTGGGATTCGAACATACAGCCAAGGACGGAATCTGGAATTCAAAACGCCCTGGGCTAATAAAAAAATTAATAAACTAATATATAAACCAAAAAAAATTAATAATTAATATCCAGCAAATTTGCACATAAATATGTAAAATGTTCAACAATAAACAAAAGAAAAGTACAAAAAACATAAACTATTAAATCTGTACCCTACTGAAGTTGTATCCTACGTTGTTTTAGAGAATATAAATCATTTATTATCTCATCCGAGTCGACATCTTCAACAAGTTTACCTATAAATGAGGTAGGGTAAAATTTATTGGGCTAAATTTTTACAAATAAATTTTTATTTTTTCCCACTCCACCTGCCTTCACCTGGGCTACAGCCTAGGTCTCCTAAAGCATAGTTCCGCCCTTGCATACGGCACTAATTAACTTTCTCATGCATGCCCGTTTGACCAAACTCGAAATTTCGTAGCCAGAGGCTCTAACCAGCGCTTATATATATAATTGTTGTTGTTATATATAAATAGGGCAATTTTCTTAGAGCGGTGAAGCTATGATTTGGTTCAAATTACTACTTTCTTATAACATGTACAAGTGCAAAGGACTCTTGTTTATAAAACAAAGTTTGCAAGAGCTCATTATTCGTTTACTTTAAAACAAAGCCGCACTACTTTCTCAAAAGGTCAAAACCATTTCTTTTAAGTACAAATGAATGAAGTTGCAAAGAAGTAAAGAAAGTGTGATGTGCTAATAGGAAAAGGGCATACGAAAGTAAAAGAATTGGTGCCAAAGAAAGAATGTTAACAAGGCAGCCCTAAGGATTGGTCCGGTTAGCTGGTAGGTTTACTCTCTACAAAATTGACCAGGGTTCAATTCTTGGGATCATGCCGCAAATTTCTTGTAAATCTCCTAGTTCCGACGTGAATGGTCTGCGTTTGACCGGACCGGAGGGAAGATTAATCAATGTGCGCATAAGTTGGCTCGAACGCTCTAACCATCGAAAAGAGGTTTGCTAAAAAAGGCAGCGAACATTATTGGGTGCAACATGTCCATTTGAGAATCTGAGGAAACTTCAACGAAAGTAATCTCTTACAAAATTCACAATCCCTCAATTGCCAAAAAGGCCCAGGGGGTAATCTTTATTGTCTTTTAGCATTATCTCAAAAGCAAAAGGAGTAGTAAAAAGAGTGTAAAAATGACCAATTATCTCAACTTAGGGCCACAAAATTCTACCACTATTGATTGTGACTTGCCCACTTGGTCCAACCGAGGGACTGTGTTGCGTAGCCCCGTGCTGCACAGCGTGTTGTGCGGGGCGAATCGCCACCGCTCCAGTCTCGGTTTGATGATCGAAAACGTTCACTTTGTAGAGCTCATCGAGTAGAACAAGTGTACCAAAAATCAGCTCGATCGGATATCATTAGGTACCTCATCCGAACATTATTATCTTGAAATAAATGGATCCGAAACACTAGATTAAAATCCACTATTTTTTGGTACACTTAATAATTTCAAGATAATAATGTTTGGATGAGGCACTTAATGATATCCGAACGAGCTGATTTTTGGTAAATCTTGTTCTACTCGACGAGCTCTACGAAGTGAACGTTTCTGATCATCAAACCGAGACAGGAGCGGCGGCGATTCGCCCTGCACACAACGGGGCTGCGCAGCACGGTCCCTCCGTCCCACTTGGGCCCCGTTCCGAAAAGGAAATTAAGTACTTATTTTTTAAGAAGGCAATTTCAAGCTCAAAAATTATGTGCTTACGCAAATAATTCTCCTATCAATATGGATCTTGTTTGATAGATCTCATTGAGATCTTTAATACGGTGCAAAAAAAATTGAAAAATTATTTTTCATTTACAATATTTTTGAGTTTGAAAATGTAAAATAAATACTTATTTTTTAAAAAGGTGTTCTGAAACGGGGCCTTGGTCTCTCTCGCCCCCTCCTCATTGTGGGATGAATTTTCTACTTTTGGTGGTTAGCACATTTTGTAGGAAAAACAACTTCTTCCCCATCCTACATTGATGATAAAATTTACGAATTTTATTTAATGGGGACGTATAATTAACGTTGGACTCAAATAAATACTCACTTTTTTCCATTTCTAGAGGCATTTATATTCGTATTCTAAAGTGTTAAGGATAATTTATTTGACTATTAGATGAGTATATATACATTTAAAAGTACTTCGCATAGTATAAATAAGCAACAATGGGACAGATTTAAATAAATTTTACTTAATGATCTATCTCCGTTTAAGTTAAAGGATCGATAAGGTAAATACTCACTCCGTCCCAAATTGGATGTCAATTTTTAATATCCGTGCCAATTTCAATTCCTTATATCTTTTAATATAGATCTAAAAAAATATGCAATATGGATCTTGTTTGATAATTCTCGATTAGTTCTATTATACAAAGTTTTCAAACTCATGAAAAACATTATAGATTGAAAGATATAAGCGACAAAAAATGACACAAGTTTCAAAAATTATCATCTATTTTGGGACGGAGTGAGTACATTTTGCCTAGCTAGTAGTCAATGCATTTGGATTGAGGGGTTTGTTCCTTCCATCACGTGTTATTAATTCTTTTGGAGTCACTCCATAGACTTTAACCCCTGTTCTTCTGAACTTAACTTAAATCTGGGAGTTTTGTCTTTATTTGAATTTTTTTCCGTTCTGCGGGTTATTGATTTGTCTTGACGAGAGGAATCGAAAAAATAAAATAAAATAACTTTTACCCAAATATTTTGATAAATAACTATTTTGTAGCTTCAAAATGACATTTTTTCGCTAAAAAGTGGTTATTAATTTCTCAAAATACTTGGGTAAAAGTAAAAAAAAATTAATTTTTTAATTCCTCCCGTCGAGACGAATCAATAACCCGTAAAAGTTTGACGCAAAACTAACAAATGAGGAAAAAATTCAAATAAGGACAAAATTTTCAAATTTAAGTTAAGTTCAAGAGAACGGGGAAGGGGGATCCCAACAACATTTACTGGTCCTTCCCTTGTGGACGGCCAAGGTTCGAGCCATGTCAAGGTGTTTGTGATTTAGAGTTATGGACAGTTTTTGGATCCCATGTCGACTAACTTACTAATTATCCCCCTAACCCTCGTTGATGTATGCCACCGCTTGGCCCAAAAAAGAGGGTGGGGTGGGGGGGGGGGGGGGGGGATCCAAGCAAGTGAATGGTGAGATTAGCCACTCAAAATTTCGTAAGATGCTCATAAGCTGATTCGGACACTTGAGTTACGAAAAAAAAAAAAAAGAATATTTTATCATACCATGAAATGTGGTGGTGATTGGGTCGGGAGTTGTTTATTGTGGACTTGTTTCCACCAGATCCCCACTGCCCAGTGAAAGTACGTACCCAAAAGAAAAGTTGCAGAGACATTAGAAAATGGCTAGCGTCACACCGGCTCGACATGTGACGTGAGAGATTGAAATTAAACAACGATACGATATGATACTTCTCACGATACGGTACTCTTCTTTTTCCTTTTTTCTTTTGAAACATAACGATACGGTACTTTGTGTGTACCCCCCTAAATATTTATTCTTAATTAAACCAATCTGCTTTATCCTGCTGATGCGACGTTTGAGGACGACTAATTAAGGTTCCACTTTTTCTATTGCACTACTTTTTCTTATTCAAGACCGTACCCAAAAAGTTTTGAGATCCCAAAACGAAAGAGGCTAACACAAGTGCATATATATGTCCTGTTTGGTTTGAATTTTGAAGGAGATTTTAAAGTGTAATAAGTGGAGAGAGATAATAGATAAAATTTATTAGAAACCGTACGCATGGGCTTTGAGTACCCCAAACGAAGACTTTGTTCGTTTTGAGGTTTTGAGGGAGGTTTTTTAGAGTAAGATAAACAAAATTACTCCCTCCGTCCCATTTTCTTTTGACTTTTTTGATATTCGTGTCATTCTTAAAACTCTTTTATCTTCCGGTATGAATCTCAAAAAATATGCAATATGGATCCTGTTTGATAGTTCTCGAATAGATCTATAATACAAAGTTTTCAAAATTATAAAAAGTATTATAAATTGGGAGATATAAGAGTTTAAAAAATGGTGCGCGCGAATATCAAAACATACCAAAGAAAATGGAACGGAGGGAGTATTGAAAACCGTGCCTAGAAATTTTGAGTCCCCTAAACGAATAAGGCCGACATTGATTGGGTTTTTTTTGTGGCTGGTTTTGAAATCACACACATAAGGTACAAGTGATTCATTACTTTTAAAAAAAATAATTTTATGAATTTTTTTTATTACAATTCAATCAATTATGTAAGTGTTTAATCTTGAAATGTGAATGAAAAAAATAGATTAAACACTTACGGTTATTCGATTGAATTGATTTTTCATAGGGCAATTAAAAAATTATTTGAAAATCGATACACGACTTAGATCATTTACGTGGGATCCACCACCCATAGGTTATCAATATCCATTGGTCGAGTTGTTCTAAAAGTCTGATATCGATCTGGATTAATTAAGAAAATCAATCTCTCCGTTCATTATTAGAAAACTCACTTAAAATCGAGAAGATGTCTCGTATGATTGGAGCAAAATAGAAATGGAATAGCACGCGGGTAAGAATCAGAAAGTCTACTCTCACCGTTTTCATTTTCACCGTCCAAAAGTGTTTTAGGCAATTCGGATTTTAAAACAACTCTTCCAGTTTTCCCTAGAAGAGTTTTTTTTTTTAAATTCCGGACTATTGATTATACCGAGACGAACGATGAAATTAAGCACTGCAGTAAAAAAAGCGGTGAAACATAGCGGTGGGGTAGCACCCAGGGTAAGAATTGAATCACAAGCCAAAAAGTTTTTTCCTTCTGAGAGTTTTTGTTTTCCATAAACATTAATAGAACTTTATTATGATTGTGATGTTTCACCAAACAGCCTTTGAAACTTTAAAATCAGCCATCCATTATTAACAAGAAGTGCAATGCCCATGGAAAAAGCATCAAAAGATAGATAAAGGAAGAGGAATTGTTGGATCGTACTGTACAGTGATGTGTGTAACACCGTGCTACACACCTTTGAGCCATCGGATTGTACATCCGACGGCTCGGATCTCATCTCGGCAATGAACGGCTCTCGATCATTGGTTGCCGATATGAGATTCAAGTTGTTGGATGCACGATCCAACGACTTGGAGGTGCGTAGCACGGTGTTGTGCAGTGAGCTGCACAACACCAAAGCCCAAAAAAGGAAGAGAGTAGTTCTAAATAAAAAAGTAGGAAAATGATTTTGCCACACCCTTTTTTATTAATGCCACTCCCCTACAAGTGTATTTTTTGTGCAAAAATACACTTGTAGGGAAGTGACGTTAACAAAAAATGAAGTGACAAAATCAGCAGCGAAAAAGTACTACAGAAATAAGTTTGTCCAACTTATGGGTGTGGTGAGTTGATGTTCTTAACATATTTAGCAGGCCAATTTTTAAATTTAGAGTCTTTAATAATATTGCAGGCCATTATTAGTTTGTAGGAAAGGCATAAATTTTTTTTTTTGGGTCAATTGATAGGGGCATAGGAGAAAGGGTGCTACAATTCAGAGCAATAAAACTTGAACCTAGATATTTTACCTGGTAAGGGAGTGCCAACTAGGCCAACCCTTTGGTCAAGGCTTCCTCAAAATTACAGCTAAATAAGCCACTCGGCTTATTTTTTTGTTTTTTTTTGCATTTGTTAGTTTTTTGTCAATTTTTTGGGGATTATTGCTTCTTCATGACAAGAGGAATCTAAAAGGTAAAAAATTATGATTGAAATCCAATTTTTTTGAATAAAGATGAAAAAAAATTGGTTTATTGGCTTATTTTTGTCTTTATTCAAAAAAATTAGGTTTCGATCGTAATTTTTTACTTTTTAGATTTCTCTCGTCATGACGAAGCAATAATCCCCAAAAAATTCACGAAAAACTAACAAATATGAAAAAAAAATTGAATAAAGACAAAAAAATAAGCCACTTGGCTTATTTAGCCAAACAACCTTAGTAACAGAGATATAGAAGGAATTGACTTAGTGGTTTAACAATGTGTTTGTAAATTATAATACCCTTTTCTTTTCCTATTTCATTTCTTATTTCCCCCATCAGCCTAAAAATGTGATATAATGAGAGAAAATAAGTTAGCAAAGAAGTGAAAAGTAAAGAGTGTCTTAGAAGCAATAGTTTTAGTTATGTTACTCCCACACCTTGTTTGGTTTTTCTCTAAAGAAAAAAATTATCCAATTTTATTTTTACTATTTCGTCATCCGTGCTTTTTTGGTCTTTAGCAATCTTTTAACAACTTTTTTCTTTTTTGAATGAATATAGCACACCTCTGTTAAACAAATTTTTTTTTAATTAAAATGTTAAACAAAAAATTAAAGACAAAAAATACTCAAATCTAGAAAACTCTTTTATCTCAACAATTTATCTTAAAACTGACAACATGCATCAGCACGAGTGAACCACCGCTTCCAAACGCGTGATCCTCCCCCCAGTTCCAAGCCATGTCGCATTCACATCAACATCCATGCATTGTAAATCACTTGCAAAACTTCGCTTTTCAGTTCATTGGTGGGTTTGCTCATCATATAATTGATTTTTTTAGTTAGACCGTAATAATAATTTTTTTGTAAATTTCTTAATTCCGGCATTGATGCTTTTAATCGGATCAGAAAGGAGATTAGTCTATATGCATGTAAGTTGGTCTGGACATACTTGTTCATCTATGGATATATGGTTTAATTTTGACCAGACCGGAGAGGGGATTAGTTCAGGTTCGTGTAAGTTGGCCTGAAAACCGCTGTCCATTTATGGATGACCTGTTTTTTACCGAACCGAAGAGATGATTAGTCCAAGTTTGCATAGGTTTGGCTCGAAGACCCATGTCTATCTATTGATGTTACCTGCTTTTGACCAAACCAGATAGGGGATTATAAGTAGTCAGATTCGTGTAAGCTGGCGGACACCCCCGCCTGTCTAACCAAAAAAAAAAAAGCACTTCCCTTTCACGTTCCTGATTCGTGGATAGTGTTTCTTTTTGGGACTTATTAATATGAGAAGATTATATATGTTCATGTTATAACTTCTCTGATATTCTGAATCTTTTTGACGCTTTGTGGGTACTTTCTTTCTGAATGAATTGATTGAATTCTCCTTACCTGTTACTACTATTGATAATTGAATTCAAACTCATGAACACGAGTTAATTAGTTGGTCCACCTACCTATGTATGCAATTAGTGTATTGGTTAATTAATTCTGAATCATGAGAAAGCCTATCCTCTTTTCCTTTATCCATGGTTGTGAGGTAGTTGAGGCTATCTCCTACGGGAGAGTAGTTCTCCCACTCTCCCCATTATATTTGGACTAGTAGACCCACATTTGGAGTTCTAGATCTGAGTGCTGGCTCTTGAATCGATCCGAGAGACCATGTTCTTGGGCTTTCCAGCGGCGACGATGAAGGCGCACATCAAGATGCAGTCTATGCAAACCCTGTGCGCGCAGATCTAGTGGCAATCTTCCACCCACCTCCATGAGCGGAGTGCTGGGTCCAACATCAGAGCTGAGCAACATTTCTGGTCTTTTCATTTTTGTTCAAGTTGTTTCTGGTTTTTTTTGTTCTTGTTTTCTTGTTTTTCGGCATATGGGTCGCGCAATTTGTATCAATTTAATTTGCGTTTTCTTTCCCGGTAAAAAAAAAAAAAACATGTATGAAAAATTAAACTTTGACCAACTTGTATATATATATATTTTTCTCATCTAGTACTTCTTATGTTGATTATTGACTACTAGCAACTAGCAAGACATTCGTGCAATACATACAAGACAAATTGTTAAACACGATTAACCAAAGTTAAAGATAATAAACATTTAACTTAATTAAAAATAAATCATTAACGAGATCTTTTAGCAATGTACAAAATTAAATTTAGCGAAATTTCTAGGAATAATCGTAATATGGCTGGAGGTTGGATGTTGGAGGAGTGTGATTTGAGGTCAAATCTTCTGTAGTGGAAAAGAACCGGGGATGGTGATGTGTGAATATCCGAGTCGTCCGTTGGGCAATTGAACGGTCCAAATTTCATCACCACCATTCAAGCTGTTCATTACTGAGATAAAATCTGGATCGTTGAATTATCGAACGAACGGCCCGCAGGTGTGGAGCACCGTGCACGGTGCTGCACAACACCTTCCCATGTTCACAGAAAAATTGTATGTACCTCTGTTTTCGTACGTCAGCCACAGGATTACACAAAAGTATTTTCTCAACTCCGAAAAATACTTTTGAACAATTTCAATTGCTAAAAAGGAGAAATTTTTCAGTGCTGAGTGGGTACCACGTGGTGTCCGCTCGGCAATCCGATGCGGTTTTGGACAGCTCGGATTTGGAGAGAGAAAAATGAGAGAGAAAGAGGAGGGGTGAGAGGAGAGAGAATGTTTCAATCTGAGCCGTCTAAATGTGCATCGGACGGCTCAGGAGTGCCGAGCAAGCTCTACGTGAGATATACCCATCCGGCACTGAAAATTTTATCGCTAAAAAGACACTTTTCACTTTTTTTGGGTTGAGCCGAGTGGCATGGTTCGTCCTTTGGATCACAGAATCATTTCCCAGGTAACATCGGCCGAGTGTCCACAAACACTACACGCGCGCGACTCACAGAATCATTTCCCACATGTAATCCCTCCACCTCGTGAACCCCGCAAAACCAGCCGAACTTAATTACATTATCAGACGTGTTAAAAGACATTTATAAGCCCTTTGACTTATCAACTCTCGTCCACTTATCAATCTATAAGTCCACCTGCTTATCAAAACACCCTCTTCTCTTCTAAAAAGCCGTTCAGTTCGCTATCTCTCATCTCGTATTCGCCTCCGACTACGAAGTACTAGCAGTATTTATTCATTCATTTGTCTCGAAGACTCGAACCATTTCTCTCTCCTCCTTCAAATCCCTAGAGAGAGAGGGAGAGAGAGAGAGAGAGTAGTAAAACAGTCGTTGTCGTCGTCTTCGTTTTCTCCCTGTATTCCGAAAGAAACCCTCCGATCTGTTTCTCTCTCCCTCGTTCAACCGAGGTACGCTCTCTCTCTCTCTCTCTCTCTTCAATTTCTCTCACAACATAAATTTTTTAGGACTGGATGATAATATTGTGTAGTTTGATGTGCTTTGGTTTGAATTTAGGGATAGTTGTCGGAAGGGGCTCAAACATGTCGTCTCTCAGCAGAGAGCTTGTGTTTCTTATTCTTCAATTTCTCGATGAAGAGAAATTTAAAGATACCGTTCACAAGTAAGCGTCTATTCTCTGTAATTATCATTTTCTGTTTTTTTTTTTCTCTCTCTCTTTGTTTTACTTAGAGATAGCTTGAGGAAAAGGGGGAGAAATTAAAATTTTTCAGTAACTTCCATTTTCCTTTGTTTTTCAAGCTAGTAGACTTGAATTGAGGTGAGCTAGCATTTGATTTGGCCTATACGGTCATTGTGAAACCGAAATCCGTAAGATTTTTCCTCATAACTCATGTGTTCGGGCCAGCTTAGCCGCACTTGACTAACGTGGGACCCATCCGGCCATCTACTAGCAGGGCCTAGTTAAAGCCGGGGCAAAGCTCTGTATGCCCTCCAAAAGAGTTGATAGCACCGGGAGGTGTCGAATCAGAGAGTGAAGCAAACCCCTAAGTCCCAAGTCTTGACCACCATGACAAAGTCCATAAACTAATGGAGTAGTTTCATTAGAACCGTCATTTCCCGAAACTTCGTGAGAGACCAGAGGGGAGATAGAAAAAGAATCTGTTTTCATTGTTTTGGTGTTCTTTAGGATGATAGTTGGGACTGTTTTGAAAACTAAAATTACTAGGGGATCTTAAGATAATTTAGGGTGGTCGCTAATTTCTTTGGGTAAATGAGAGTACAGGGGGTACTATGATTGTAATTAGCAAAACATCAGGAGTGGCACATCTCCCCTAGGCGCATACAAAATCCGCCACTGCACCAAATTTGATGTTACTGCATTGTTGTATATTATGTTGGGTTTTTCATGCATTGCAATTTGGCGTGATTAAAGTATTTGAACTAACATTTGTTGTTTAACTTGTTCTTTTTGTATGTTGGAGAGTGGAGCAAGAGTCTGGGTTTTTCTTTAACATGCGATATTTTGAGGAACTGGTGACAAATGGGGTTTGGGACGAGGTGGAGAAGTATTTATCTGGATTCACAAAGGTTGACGATAATAGATACTCCATGAAGATCTTCTTTGAGATCCGAAAACAGAAGTACCTCGAAGCTCTTGATAAGTAAGTGCTAAACTGATCGTATTGGAAACATCTCTGTGAAGAATGTCATTGTTAGCTTTGTTTTTACTTTACCTCTTTGGCAGTTTATTTAATTTGGAATGTACGTTGTTACCTTGCTATATGTTTATGTAATTGTAGGAAGGATCGTGCTGAAGCTGTGGAAATTCTGGTGAAGGATTTGAAAGTTTTTTCAGCATTTAATGAGGACCTGTTTAAGGAAATAACACATCTTTTGACCTTGGATAACTTCAGGTATAGAACAAAAAGTATTGCTCCTGTGTATCTTAGTTGTCGTACTTCTGTTTTATAGTTCATGCTTCCTGACATTAATAAGCCGATCTGCAGAGATAACGAGCAGCTGTCTAAATATGGAGATTCCAAGTCTGCTAGGGTTATAATGCTTGCTGAACTTAAAAAGTTGATTGAGGCAAATCCATTGTTTCGCGATAAGCTAACTTTTCCTAACCTGAAGAACTCAAGACTGCGGACACTAATTAACCAAAGGTTGTTTACTTGTGTTATTGTCGATTTGATATTTTTTTTCCAAGTTAAGATATTCGGTACTAGTTGACACCCTGCTTCTTTTGTTGCAGCTTAAATTGGCAGCACCAGCTTTGCAAAAATCCCAAACCTAACCCTGACATAAAATCCCTGTTCATAGACCACTCCTGTGGACAGTCTCAACCAAATGGTGCTCGTGCCCCATCGCCTGTAACTCATCCACTAATGAGTGCTGTTCCTAAAGCTGGGGGTTTTCCTCTACTGGGTGCTCATGGTGTAAGCGGAAGTAGAAACGGAGCTACTACAATTTGTTATGATGTTCTAATCTTGCATTTCTAGATGTTTAACTTAATGCGGGTTTTTTTCCAGCCATTCCAGCCAGCACCAGCTCCCCTGCCAACATCTCTTGCTGGATGGATGGCTAATCCGTCTCCAGTTCCTCATCCTTCCACTTCTGCTGGGCCCATTAGTTTCAGTACACCTAATAATGCTGGTACTTTTAATTATTATATATAGATTGAGTGCTACAATTTGCCGTCATACAGAACGAAACATTATGCATGAAGATTTTCATGAGAAGATTTTACTGATACATGTATCTCAGATTGTGTTCATCAAACTAAGCTGATCTCTTGCCAATTTTGTACAAATATCCATGCTCCAATCCACTCTTATTAATCAATCTAAGCTTTTCTCATTATTGAGGCCTTTGGCCGTATGTGTCTTTGTTCACTCTGTAGCAGCTATTCTGAAGCGCCCCAGGAGTCCTCCAACAAATAATGCAGTCGACTATCAGACAGCAGATTCTGAACATGTGTTGAAGAGATCAAGACCGTTTGGAATGTCAGATGAAGTACGACACAATAGTTTGTCTGCATTTCTCATGGACTTGGTGGAAGTCTAAGACATACACCACTAAGTTTAGGAGTTTTATCTCCAAAAGTTATATCTTTCTTATTTAATTTCCTATGTTTTTTTGGCATGATTGTAATTTCTATTAGTGTTTTGAAGCTCTTAGAGGGAGTGATCCATGGATTTTTATGATTAGTAATGGTTTGATTCATGGAATTGGTTCCCCTTGGCGTTTATGTACGAGTGGAGCATCTATTCATCCTGTCCAACCATCTTAACTTGGAACATACATCAAGTGTGGCAAAATAGGAATGCAAAAATGTGGTTGTCTTAGTTACAATGTTTGGTCCCATTATGTCATGGGCTACTAGTTTTTATTTGGGCATGAGGAACTTGGAGTCACTTATTAATGTGAGTTTGGGCATTAGGAATGATTGAAGTCTATTTTCTTGTTGAAATTAATGCATCTATTTCTTAGGAGAAGAGAAAGTATGTAGTCTAAGTAGAAAGAAAAATAAGTGAGAAATATTGAATGCTAGTAGTATATTAGTTGAACAATTTCTTAAAAAGCACATCATGGGTTTTCTTTAACTGTGATGACAATTGACAGCGTAAAATGTTCTAATTTCTAAGAGTTTCCATTTCTAGTATTTTAGGAGGCCTATAGAAGAGAATCAAAGAGTTCCACGTGTGAAATGAAATGGGGAATGCATTTAACTGAAGCTTTAAACAGAATAGAAGGGTGCACATGGTGCACATGAGGAATTTAAATATGTTTACTTTATCTTCTTTGGCTTGTAAGTAGTAGTAAGAATTCACTTCCTATGAAGATTTTGCATATTTTACAAAGCAGCCCTCTTTTTATTTGATTCCCTTTCATTTTTTTTGACATGAGGGATGCAATCTTATTATTTGTGAGTACGTGCACATGGCCTTGTGGTGTACATACTGATGTTATCTATTTGAAGAGAGGGGCCGTTATCTATTTGAATTGAGGGGAGATGGGGCTTACGTCCATTTCAAAGCAGTAACTTACTTAGAGCCTTTAGTTTAGCTTACGTCCAGGTTGGGAACAGAGTTTAGTTGATCTTGTATTTTCACAATTTCATTAACAGGTCAATAATCTTCCTGTAAGTATTATGCCCGTTGGATATGCTGTGCAGAGCCATGGTCAGAGCTCATACTCTTCTGATGATTTGCCCAAGTCTGTTTGGATGACTTTAAATCCAGGTTCGGCTGTGAAGAGTATGGATTTCCATCCAGTCCAACAAATTCTACTGCTTGGTTAGATCCCATCACCACTTCTTGTTGCTATTGGTTGATCAGCTTTGTGGATGCTTGATGTCTGTCTGTGTATTATTGTGTGATCATTATTTGTAGTCGGAACAAATACGGGAGACATAATGGTATGGGACCTCAGTAATCGAGAGAGGCTTGCTATTAGGAATTTTAAGGTCTGGGAACTTGGATCATGGTCGGTGACCCTTCAGGTTTGGCCGCAATTGTTAGATATACTCGAGTAAACTCAAGTTTTAAATTGATGTTTCTTAGAGTTGTCGATACAAGTTTGCGATATAGTTTTCGGGTTGTGTATCAGGCATCTCTATCCAATGATCATACTGCATCAATCAACCGTGTTATATGGAGTCCTGATGGTACTCTTTTTGGTAAGTTAAATTAAATGAAGTAATGTTACTTGACAATGTAGTGCAATGAAGAATATTGACAATGAAGTGGGCATGGTGTTGGTTCTAATATCTTGTCCTTAATTCAGGTGTTGCATACTCCAAGCACATTGTGCACTTATATTCCTACCATGGTGGCGGTGATGTACGAAACCACCTAGAGGTTTGTGCCATCAATCAATCACCTGGTGGTTATTCATTTTCTTTTGCTCTTTTTTTTTTTCCCCCTTTCTCTCCTTTTTGTCTGTCAATATCTCCAATGGTCAGAGCACGTGTTAAAAATTTTGCGCGCACACACATATGTATTACATGGCCATTTTCGTGAATAAATACTCTGCTTTGGTTATCCAGATTGAGGCTCATTCTGGTAGTGTTAACGATCTTGCGTTTTCTTACCCAAACAAACAACTTTGTATTGTCACATGTGGGGAGGATCGGCTCATAAAGGTTTGTTTTCTCTGTCTTTGTTGTTTATGAAATGCAGAGGGTTGGACTTTAGTTTGTAAGGTTTATTGTTGTACAGGTGTGGGATGCAGTTACGGGGGCTAAGCAGTACACTTTTGAGGGCCATGAAGCACCCGTCTATTCAGTATGTCCACATCACAAGGAGAACATTCAGGTACTGTTCATTGTATAACATATACATATACTGTAAATCAAAAAGCATGAATACTAAATCACTTTTTTTCTTTAGTTTTATGTGGAATGAAAAGGATGGCAATTTGGATGAATGAAGCAACTGATGTCTCACAATCTACCAATTGTTTTTTTTTTTGGTATTTCCAGTTAGAAATGGGATTCTATATTCTCTATGATAAGCACGTGAATCGTGATTAGCACATGGTGGCGAGTGATATTAATCTATTGGTCACACAATCCCTGTCAAACATGGACTCAAGAGTACTGCCCAACGAAAAAAGAGAGGATTTTTCATAAATTCAAATCTTGTCTTTTGAATGCAACCTCTATGCTAGGTATTCTAATTTGAGAGAATGAGGGGGTGTACGAAAACCTGCTTAAGAAAAGAAAACCAATCTAGGAAAATCACTTCTATTATGACCATGTTGCCATTTATGCTGTTACTTCTATCGCTAAAACCCACTGTTTTGTCCAGTCAACACGACTCACTATGGCATCGCCATAAATACCATGCCACCATTAGAATCCATGCGGCCACCACCATCGCTTTCACCAAGTTATTGCAGTCAACTTTTTTCCATCATTTCCATACATTCCCACTGCCAACGGTGCCGTCTTTTTCACCACCAAATCGACATTTAGATTGCTTTCTGGACCTATCCACCATCATGCTGCTTCATGCGCAACTAGCAGCGTAGGTTCTAATCAACAATCCTCTGTCATCCCATTGATCACTACCTTCAAGGCCCCCTGTCATTTATATAACTTAAGTATTATAGGGGCCAAAATGGACCACCTTCATGATGAAAATCTATATGGCTACTCTTTAACATTATTCACTCTAAAGAGATTTGTTTAAGGTAAATTCTTTCCTATCTAAGTCTTAACTGACCGTATAATGTTTCTAATCCATGTTTAGCCAAGCTTGCTAAAAACGTAATGGTGTTCGAGGGATGTGCCAAAGTTAGCTGTTATGGGTTAACTATTTACATTTCTTTGTCCATATCATCATTTGTATGCTTGGAGGATCTGAGCTTGGCTTTGTTATCCAAGGAGTTTACTCGCCTCTGATGTGAATGCAATTCCAAATGGTTCAAGGGGATATAAATCTGGACTTGAAGTTGTAGGATGTTCTTAATTTATGATTCTTGGAATGCATGACTTTAATGTGTACTTAAGGTAATTGTTAGACGATTACCCAACAGACTTCCTCTACCGTGATAATATTATTGAATGTAAGTGCTCTCAATCTAGTTAAAGTAGAATTTTCTTTTTTTGTGTTTAATTTAAACCTTTCATAGCAACTTATAAATTATGGGTTATAATCTAAAAATCTTTTCTTTTTTTTTTGGCGATTTGTTTTGTTATATCTTTTTCTTTCTTATTGCAGTTCATATTTTCAACGGCAACTGATGGGAAAATAAAGGCATGGTTATATGATAACTTGGGTTCTAGGGTTGACTATGATGCTCCAGGGCATTCATCCACCACAATGTCATACAGTGCCGATGGGACAAGGTCCAAAAACGTTTTCTACTTTCCACCAAAATTATTAGGCTTGAGGATTGATCTTTTTGCTGAATATGGTATTTCTGACTAAAGCATTGTTTTCATGATCAAATGGGCACCTGATAGGTTGTTCTCCTGTGGGACCAATAAAGAAGGAGATTCATTCCTTGTGGAATGGAATGAAAGTGAGGGAGCTGTGAAGCGTACGTATCATGGTCTCGGGAAGCGATCCACAGGGGTTGTGCAATTCGATACCACGAAGAATCGATTCTTGGCTGCTGGTGATGATGGCGTGGTCAAATTTTGGGACATGGACAATGTGAACTTATTGACAACCACTGATGCTGATGGAGGATTACCGGTAATTGTTAGATGCATCATACAGTCTATGTAGATTTTTTGGTCAACATCCCTCTTCTAAGCCAACCATTCTCATTTTGATTATATCTCTAGGCTTCTCCCTGTTTGCGATTTAACAAGGAAGGGATATTGTTGGCTATTTCAACCAATGAGAATGGTATTAAAATACTAGCAAATACAGATGGGATTAGGCTACTGCGGACACTCGAAACTCGTTCGTTTGATCCTTCTAGAGCTGGATCCTCATCTGTCCTGAAGGTAAATTGATTTGTGAACTTTAGCAGCTTTTTATATAAACATCTCCTGATTTTGTTTCTCAATGTCTTGATAGGCCTCTACGATGGGAACGTTTGGTGCTAATCCACCTGTCGGATTGAGCATCATAGATCGATCTGCTCCAACAGCGTCCATTGTTGCAATGGTGAGTCTTGTCTTAGTTGTGGGGAACCCATTTCAATTGTGGATGTGTGCATCACATGTTTGGTTGTTTGCTTTACTAGAATGCCTGTGCTTTTAATTCTAAACTTTCTTACGTTGAGTTGCTGTAGAATGGTGATAATCGGAGTTTGTTAGACGTAAAACCCAGAGTTGCTGATGAGTCAGTGGACAAATCCAGGATCTGGAAGCTGACAGAAATTAGTGAACCATCACAATGCCGATCCTTGAGGATACCTGATAATTTGCCTGTAACAAAGGTATTTGTCGACTCTAATTGAGCGTTAGAGATTCTTGGTTTGACTTTGCCTCTTTTTAATCTTTTATAAGCTTCAATATATGTCTTTGGTTGGTTATATATATTACTCATGGATTGCAGGCTACCTTCAGTTCTTTCTTTTCTCTGTTTTATCAACAAAACAATTTGCTTAATTCATTCTACATTGTCTCACTTCGCTTCAAACAATCGTGTCTTTGAGTTCTGTTAATAAAGAAACTGCATAGTTGTATTAATAGAAGTTATGACTTGTGCCTCTATCCCCTTATCTCTGGCATGATTGAGCCTGCACAGCTGAAGGAAAGCATTTTTGGGGGAAAAATTATGAACAAAGCCCTTATCTTGTTTGGTTTATTATTTTTTTTGAAGTTTGGTTTTTCCTAAATTTAAGTTTTCAACTATAATTTGGAAAATGATCAAAACTATTGATTATTATCAGACATGTAAAATGGGACTTCTCTAAGAAGAAAGTATATAAAACGAGCTGGAGGGAGTAATTGTGCTTAACCATGTCATTTGCTTTGTTGAAAAGATTCTTTTCTGCCTAATAAGTTTTCAAAATGGGAAATGTTCAATTAATACATAGTCTAAAACATGCATATGTTTTTTGGACCAATGTCACTCCTCTCTACCAAGTTGCAGAAAAGGCACTGGCACCAAAGAAAATGGATTTGCATGAATGATTTGCATATATTATAGGGAAAAGGCTGAATAGACATTTCAGCTTCTTTTTAGTCGCAACATAAATCTTCGGTGTTCTTGTAATATAACATGCAATTTAATTCTCTGTTAGTTTTTCTTGCTTGACCTTTTCTGGAGTAGTGATTTGAATATGCTTTTTGCCTTTTTGTAAAACTCGATTCGGCTCCTTGTGTGCTTAGTATTACATGCTGTGGTCCTATCTTTAGCTTTTCCACCATGTGTTTCAGGTTTGTAGGTTGATCTTTACAAATTCTGGATATGCCATTTTGGCACTATCAGCTAATGCAGTGCATAAACTCTGGAAATGGCAGAGAAATGATCGGAACTCAACTGGCAAGGTATCGAGTCATTTGTGCAAGAAATATGCAATGCCGTGACATTAATATTCATAATAATTCTGCTTACATATGTGTTATGACATATTTGTTGAAGGCAACTGCTAGTGTTGCACCACAGCTCTGGCAACCTCCAAGTGGCATGTTGATGACGAATGATATAAGCGATACAAACCCTGAAGAAGCTGTTTCATGCTTTGCATTATCAAAGAATGACTCTTACGTTATGTCAGCTTCTGGAGGAAAAATCTCGTTATTTAACATGATGACGTTCAAGGTACATGGCTTTTGCATTGGCCTTCCTTTATCTTTCCTTGAAAACTGTTTGTTTCTTTAATTTCTTACTACCTATTGAAAAGGATTGGTTTTCGGAATATTTTATTTTATGAGGCTTTTCTTGGAACTTGGATTTATAGTAGTCAAAAAGGAAAAGGAAATGAAATTGGGAAGGAAAATCGTTCTCCTTCGTGATTTTATTGTACTTAGAAGACAAAGCTAATGGGGCTTTTGTAAGTTCCTGGTAGTTTCTCGTAATGGCTTTGAAGACGAAGCTAATAAGGCTTTTCGGATCCATTAGATGAAAGAGGGAGGAGATCGTCTTTCAGAGGAGTTCAGATGGTTGGAGGACATGGATACCAAAGAGGCTAAAGGTGGTCATTCCGGAAGATGAGAAGAACTGAAAGGACCGAAAAAGGTGGAGTTTGGTAGGATACAAGGGATGGAGATTAGTTTTACATTTGCGTTCAGATCCCTGCGGCTCAATAATGGTCGAGGAGGGACCTAATTACTCATTTTTTCGAAACCTAATTCGAGGGACAATCAAATTGGCTAGAGTGGATTGACTGAAGACCTTTTTAGGAGATGGGAAATGGTGGCCGTGCTTGGATTCTGAGATTGAGAAATGATATATAGAACTGAAAACTTCTTAAATACTTCCTTTCTATTTCTTTCCCCTCGTTATTTCCCTGTAAGCTAAACCAAGAAAATAGTGCATTTTCTTGGCATTTTCCCTCATCAAATTGGCGAACCAGAACACAGCTTGAGGAACTTTACGGACCTCTTTGCAAAATTGATTAATTGTCATTTTTCTTAATAGCAAAAAGTCATTTCTTAAACATATTCTTCCAATACTAAAACCTTCTGTTCATGCCTTGAAGCCTTGAGTATTTGGATTGTGAAAGTATATATAAAAAGAGCTTGAAAATATGAACCTTATCTTTTAAAATGGATAGTGTTCAAAACTATGGTGGAGTGAATGAGATAAATTTCTTAGTGGCTAGTTGTATGTTACTAACATTTGCAAGTTCTTTTAGTTGGATTCATCAAAGAACCTCAGCTTCCGCCTTGATAGGGCGGTGCTCTGACCGATTGAACTACAATCCCAGGAGAATTGGGTGTATAGCGCGTCTAGCATATTTTTTTCACAGTAGCAGGGTCACTATAATTGACTCCATTGAGTTCGCCGCCATAGAACTCAAGAGTTACACCTACTTGTTCGACACTATACTTCAATTTTGCTCTTCGAAAAGGAACGTTGCAATGTTTTGAAACCCAGAAACCAGAGCGAACCGGAAAAGATACTGGGCGGACGGGTTATCGGTTTAACCGGGGTTGAACCCTGACGTCATAATTACCTATTATTAAAATTAAAAAAATTATTATGAATATAAAAGAAAAATTATGTAAGAACTTTATATTTCAAGATTAAAAGATTACAAACAAATTAGCTTTGGAAGCCTGTTCTAAATGAAAGAACAAGAAAAAGCATGTGTTCTTTGCATTCTTTCAAACAAATTAGTTCCACATCGGATAAGGATAGTAAGAAGTTAAATCACATGCCTTTATAATGTAAGGAAAATCTTCAATTGAATCCCAAATGGGGACGGTTGTGCCAGTTGAGCACCACACGCTCATGAGAAAGTGTGTTTGGGCTGGAATTTGGGCCAAACTGGTTCCATAAAGCCGGTCTAGGTTTTCTGGTTAACTGGTTCATAACCGGTTTTGAGTGGCCCAATCCGGGTTTTTATTGAAAGCGGTTCTCATGGGTTGGCCAGACCGGAGTAGTGGCCGGTCGACGGGCCAACTGGTCCGACCGGCCAGGTGGATCTGGGTTTTAAAACATTCGACATCGGCTCTAACCATTCCGTCGCCGTCTACCCAAACAACTGGTAATGTTTCAAAAATAAAGTAGGCATACGACGTACAAAAAGTTTGTGCCCTTCTATGAAAATTACAACTCCTACACACCAAACAAATTCCCTAGGACTGCTGTAACTTGCATAATCACGAAAAATATGAAGGTAGACCACAATGAAAAACATACTTGCCCATTAGCGTTGCTCCTTTACTTTAAGTACCCCTTTTGTATTACGACTCTAGTAGTCTTGTATTTACATCTTTCCATTTCGTATTTACTTTGAATTTATATAGCTTTGACAAATACGTTGTATATATATGGGGGTTCTATATTTTCCCCTCTATTGCCTTTTATTCTTTCTCTGGTTTTACATTTATAGGTTTTGTTTGACTAATGCAGACAATGACGACGTTCATGCCCCCTCCGCCTGCTGCAACATTTTTAGCTTTCCATCCTCAAGACAATAATATCATTGCAATAGGCATGGAGGACTCTCTTATCCAAATCTACAATGTTCGAGTTGATGAGGTTTTAATCTATTTTACATGAAGCCTTAAATTTGTAAAACTCCTGTATGTTTGAAAAGTTAGTTGGTAATGCATTGTGGACATTTATTTATTTTTTTAGTTCAATTTTTATTGTCAACCACAATGTTTTATATTGTGTATGTTTGTTTATTTAGGTCAAAACCAAGCTCAAAGGCCATCAGAAAAGGATAACAGGCCTTGCCTTCTCTAATGTTCTCAATGTTCTGGTATCTTCTGGTGCTGATTCACAGGTATGAAATTTGGGGCCTTGTTTTTGTCCAGTTTTTTTAAACCCAAAAGGATAAAAACTAATAGTAATTGCAGAAACTGCAGAATATATACTGTTATCAAGTCCATTGCGGTCTATGTTTCAGTTTTTTGTTCTCCTTAACAAACGACGAAACATCCGATTTTTGCCTTTTCTTCATGCACCGTTGCTATTCATTAAGAATCCTCATAAAAATGAACAAAGTTTTCTGAGTTGGAATTATCCAGTTAGTCATGCTTGTTTGTTTCTGCAGCTGTGTGTTTGGAGCACAGATGGATGGGAGAAGCAAGCAAGTAAATACTTGCAGATTCCAAGTGCGCGAACCCCGTCTCGTCTATCAGATACGCGTGTACAATTTCACCAAGATCAGATACATTTACTGGTAGTCCATGAAACTCAGATAGCTATATATGAAGCACCTAAGCTGGAATGCCTTAAGCAGGTGAAGCATATTCTTTTCTCTTTTTTTTCTATTAGCTGTTCAGATTAATCATCGTCTTTGCTACTAATAAGTTTGTAGTATCAAAGTGCATCATATTGTTCTCATTATTTGAAGTTTGAAACTTGGATTTTCTTTTTGATATATGATGAGCCATATAATGAAGGACATTCTTTGAAGAAATATTCTTTTCAATATCAAACCTTACACACTGCTTTAGTAGACATTATCTGATGGCTTCAAATAATTCATCAGTTTGTGATATTATTCTTGTTTTGAAACTTGGACTTCAATTTTTGATATTTGGTGTGCCATATACTGAGTTATCAAAAAGAGGTAGGCAAATTTATCACCCATGTGCTGCATGTGTGGACGTTATTTCATAAATAGTGTTGCCTGGGTTTGTTTGACACTTCTATTAGTATTATTTAACCAGGAACTTAGTTTTTTGACCTAGCTTCTAATATTTCAATTTTATACTTTTGTTTCTCAAATAGTGGGTTGCTCCTGAAGCAAGTGGTCCAATCACACACGCTACATATTCCTGTGATAGCCAATCAATATATATCTGTTTCGAAGATGGTAGTGTCTGTGTTCTAACTGCTTCAACCCTGCGATTGAGATGTCGAATTAGCCCTACTTCCTATCTACCTGCAAACCCTAGGTGCGTACTTCTCTAATTACAGTACTTACAAGTTGAAAATTGAGGTCTGTTCTTTTTCCTTCCTTCACAAGTTTTTAATTGTTTGATATTGCAGCTCGAGAGTGTATCCTGTTGTCATCGCTGCACATCCTTCAGAACCCAACCTGTTTTCGTTAGGACTTAGCGATGGTGGAGTCTATATCCTTGAGCCACTAGAAACAGAAGGGAAATGGGGCACCTCTCCTCCCCTTGAAAATGGTGCTGGCCCTAGCACCACCGCTGGTGCAACCAATGCAGATCAACCTCAAAGATAAAAGTATATAAGATATATGTGCTTGAACTTGACCGAGACTTTAGACTGTATCTTTCACGCTGTTTCAATCCCTGGTAGAAGTGGACGCTTGAAGAATTCTTTTTGTTGGTATGTGAAGCTGCTAGTTTTAGGTTTCCAGTTGAAGTTAGTTCATGGGGCATTAGTGGAATCAACTTTATTCAAAATACTGGAGGTGGTCCTAATTCTCCTCATTGCACTGTTTTGGAAAGTTAGGAACCGCGATATAAGTTTATGAGAGGGATTATTGAAATAGATCTCGATCCCTCTTTCGTTTTTAAAGGAACCGGGAATTAAGTGATGTATTTGGCTTGGCTGATGGCCGCTGTGGTTTTTATTTCCTTATCTTTTTTCTCCTTTAGCTACCCAGAGAGGATATCTGTACATAAATTTGTTCTTTAGCAGTCAATGAGTTTTTCAAGCTTGGCTGGGATCCTTCCCTCTTCAGGATCTGTGTAGATATGATCTTTCTAGTTTGTGAGTTGAATTTGCTTTATCTGTACTTTGCCAGTATGGTGGAAGGGTTTTTTCTTTTGTTGGAAAGAATGGGTTTGCTATATCTTGCATTTTTTTTTATGTGAAGCTTCCAATGATCAGCACAGGTTCTACTCTAATGAGATTGAAGGGTTTATTTTGTAGGTATCTGTCACTGTATAGGTCATCCGCGAAAAAATTATTTTGACCCCGTAATTATAACCATATGATTTTATCATATTTGTTTGCAAAATAGATGTTCTAGTCTCCGAAACATCAGCTTCAACAAAACTTCAGCAAGGAGGGAAACATAGAGAAAGAAAAGTAACAAAAACTTAATGACTTTTCAGTTTGAATGTCATCTGTACAGGAGGGAAGAACAATCGCTCTGGCCCTCAATTTTGGCATTTTGACGGAATAAGCAACCGAGTTGCTCAACAATCCCAGTCTATTGGGCCACCTATAGGGTTACACCGAACAATGATCTAACTACGCCTTCGAATCGTTTTTGTCCGCCTTTTGGAGTTGGCAGGGGAGGGAAGGTTCGATTGCACTGGTAAAAGTGTTCCTCCTTTGATGCCATTCATGGTAGCAACTGTTCTCTGGGCTTCAATGTACACTTTCAAGTCTCTAATCTGTTTGTCAACAACAAAATCATAATGAAAACGAAATTATAATATGGAATATATACAGTGTAGCCCGTAATACCTGTTCTTCCAAATCCCGTATCGTTTCATTTCTTGACATAAGGGATGAGTTTTCCCTGGAAAAAAAGAGAGAATAGAATCATATAACACAGGTAATATTTCACGGTAGTTCAGCATTCTAGTCCGGTCCATGAGACGATTGTCGAGACAAGAAAGCACTCTTAAGCATGAAAAATAGAAAACAGTTACCTGTCCTCAATTTCCTTGACTGCTTTCCGCAAGAT
The DNA here is from genome assembly GCA_018127125.1 of Rhododendron griersonianum. Lineage (NCBI taxonomy): Eukaryota > Viridiplantae > Streptophyta > Magnoliopsida > Ericales > Ericaceae > Rhododendron > Rhododendron griersonianum. The sequence goes on along the minus strand of CM030790.1, from coordinate 50,449,254 downwards.
TTCTTGTCTTTTCATAAGACATTGATTCGTCTGACAACAGAAAGGCACTTTATCAGGGGAAGAATTGCAACTTAAGGTATCATTTACTCAATCCAAAGCTTTAGCGCGACATTTCACTAGCCATGAAAGATGCCTTTTCCAAGAAGCTTGAAATGAAGTTATATTTCTCCCGAGGGTGAAACCGGAAGGGAAAAAGCATGGGGAAAGAGAGGAGGGAGGGAGAGGGGGAGCTTACATCAGCAACAGTCTTCTTTTCGTCGACATATTGTTCTAGTTTTGATTGGATATCCTGCATCCTTGAAGACAAAGCTTTCTCCACTGCTTCAGCTATGGAACTCTCCTTTTTACATTTCACCTCTATGAGTTGTGATTCAAAATTCTAAAGGAGAACATACGTAAAAATGTGAGAAATAATATAGCAGGTCCTCATCTTTCTACTACGTCAAAACAAAGTTTTCAAATGAAATAAGCTGTACTTACTTGTCTCTGAGTCTCCATCTGGGTTGCGAGAAGACGATTGTACTCATCCGCAATCTGATATTAAGTAAACAGGTCAAATGATCACTGCATCCATGATACATCAAAATTCATTTATCTATGAATTAACAGAATGGATAAAATTTTGGGTAAACCCAGTTGCCATGCTCAAATGATCTTCACACTCCTGAAGTACAATGTTTAATAACACGAACATATTGAAGAAAACCAAAATAATTACGAGCTGGCAAATTTAACTTGACTTTTAAGGTTTCGTCCACCTCCTCCTCACCAACTAAGTGTTACCAAGTAAAAGTAACAAATGACTGGTTTCCCACAATCTTCCATATAATAAAATATTCTATTTCCTTTAAAAAATATTTCACTTGTTTATGACTTAATAGATGCACAAATGATGTATCTGATCTGAACACTAATTTTCTTCTTATCAGCTTTGTGTAAATAAATTTCTGCATAGCCAACTTTTCTGACAATAGGTTCATGCAATCTCCATGATCTAAAATTTATGTCTAAGCATGTGCATATTTTTTCATATAATTAACTTGTCGCATGTCTGCATCGATATCCCTGACTAGATTGCCTAAATAATTCCATGTGGATTACAACACTATTTTGAGATACTTGTTTAACAATAGAAATAAGATGAATATTGTACCGCTTCAACTTTGCTGTCAAAAAGTGCCTCACTAATGCCAGAATCCTCACTGCATCCACAAGTACCGCATTCTTCATGAATCGACATACAACGAGAATTCATCATTGCCGACTTCCCATCAGCTTTTGATTGGTTCAAGCGGTGAACATAGATGTCACCAACGTAATCCCAAACCTGCTGTGTTTTTAACTCAAGAGAAAAGCAATGTTGTGTATCTTCCCAATGTCGAACAGCATGTTTTTCTTGATATCTGGATTTGGAAAAGAAAATTAATATCAATAACTACTACAATAAGGAATACAGCTGATAAAGTACATGACATAAACTATGCAAGGGCCTTGATAAAGTATCCATCAAACACAAACAACTGAAGAATGCTTACCTTCCACATCCAACAAAACCACATATCACGCAAACCCACAAATTCTTCAATGTTCCACATTCAGCGCACCGTGGTTTCTCATCGTGCTGCTGACAAAGCCGACAAACCTGATAGCAGGGTACAAAATATTAAAAGAGATCTTCATCCACGTAGTAAATGCAAGTTTCTCCCTTCTGTTCCAGAACATTGGTTTTGTTTCTTCCTCTTTTAGACAAGGCAAACTCACATGTAAAGTAGTTGGCACTGGTGTGATATAGCATTATATATACACTCTTATAAAATGTACAAGTCAATATGAACAGCTGAAGTGATTCACTAGGAACTGTAATTGCAATATAGTATATAATTGTGAAGGGTATGTGACCAAACAAATCCTTCCCTCGCTAAAATATCTGTTTTTCATAGTTCCGGGAAACAAAAGATTGTACCAAGCTGACTACGAGTTTTGGCGAAGAAAACATCAAAAGAAATACTCTGAGCAAACATCCTAGCATTGCTTCTGGCCCATCAACAACTGTCCTGGCTCTTTTTGCAGCATGTGTCAATATGAAAGATACAGACACAGACCATGTTCAAACTAGTTTGCTGACAACATTCGTACGCATGGGCAACTTAAGTATCAATATTCTTTATGAGGATACCACAGACAAAAGTAATTAAAAGCTTGTTTCTAGTTATGTACACCTGATGAAACTTCTTATCATAGCAAGGCAACGAGTTTCTTCTTACAGCATACAAAAAAATCTGATGGGGAACTTGAAAAACAGCCCTTCATTTGCAAGGCATCAGCATTGTATAAATACTATTGGTGCAAATCATATCCACCATGGTCAATGTAGATACAAGGGGTCATGAAAATCAACCTAGAGATAAACTGACAAGATGCATGGCCATGACTGTGTGACAATATGAAAATCAACCTAGATTTGTTGCGGGGTAGTGTCGTACACAGATCTAGGTAGGAAAAACCATTAGTATCCGAAGGTTGTGGAATAAATAGCAAGTCATTTATTTATTTCCCCAAAAAACAGTAAGACGTGGTTGCAGAGCATGTTAAACTAGGACGCATAGTGGCTTTGATACAGTTCAAGACATATAAAAACATATGAGCTTCAACAAACTTGTGGAGAAGGACCGGGTAAGCTCTAGCAGGAAAGGTCAACAAGCTTAGTTTTGCCAAATGTACAAACCTACTGAATCTTATCTTGAACATGGATAATGGGTTTCAAAAATCAGCGGGAAGCAAGAATTAACCAACCTGGCAAGACAAATACGTCCACTTTGAAACGCAAGGACATTGAAATGAATGGTCACACAGTGTACTCTGTATTCCACTCGTATCTTGGTCCAATCTCTCTAGCAGTAAAGAAAACATAAAAACAAATCACCATAAGACAACCATCACAAATTCTTTAACCCCGGAAGCTGATTAAAACCCCAAATGAACCATTGAGAATGCACTGATTAATAGTACCACACAAACGAACAAACTACCAATTTATACATGCTAACCAAGACAAACAGGACAAGTTGGCAATTCAATGAATCCGTGGGGAGGCGAACCGGCCTCTTCTTCGAACTTATAGCACACCACCGACTGAGTAAAATATATGTGGCAGACCTCAGCCTAACAAATCATCCATAAAAATCAAAATTAATTACAATAGTAAAGCGTAAAATCCAACCCTTTAACACAACTCTACATATAAATGGAGAAAACCAGGCACCTCCGATGGTCTGAACCGCTTTCCATTGAAACTACAATAAAATCCATCCGACGTCAACTGATTGACAAGCGTGATGAGAACACTATAACGATCCTCCATTGCATCATTCCTGCAACACATAGAAAACCCTATAGCTTCAAGATTGAAAAGGAAATTCAGAAAATTAAACAATTTAAGTTTGGTTGTTAGAACAAGACCACCCTTTTGCAGTTTTGCAAAATGCCAAGCCAAAGCCAAAGCCAAAGTTTAACATCAAGAATAGCAAAACCCTCTCCACCCTCATGCCAAATTTTGGCAATGTCGTTTTTGGTGCCAAGTGAAAAGTGGTTGCAAAAGGAGAAGAAAAGTGGTTATGCCAACATAACATTGCACTGGCAGAGCAATCCTTCCACTTTACAACAAAATGACATTAATGTAAAAGACTTTGGCAATGTCATTTCGACACCAACATTAGTTTTGCGAAACCCTTTTCAAAAGTTATCCGGTTGAGAGGTTTCAAAACTTGTTTCGTAAACCATGTTTTGAGTAAAAAGACGATTTTTCTTCGGATCCTCCATTCCATCATTCCCAATTCACATAAACCCCAAGAGCTCAACAATCGAAAGTGAAATTGCAAAACTGGGGAATCTGCCAAAATCAGTTTCACAATCAAAAACACTTTTTTCAAACTTATTCCGTTAACAGCTCCCTAAAATATTTGAAATACCGAATGTCCAGGCAGATTGCACGCACCTCGACTAAACTTGTCGACAGGGTTCCAAATTTTCTTTTCAAAAACAAAATCCTTACTTTAACCTAATTCGATAAACAATTACAAAAAGGGAAATATTCAAATTCACGAAAACTGCAATCTTTCTCGCCAGGAACCAATAAGTACAAAAAAACGAAGAAAGGTTCAATTTTTAATTTTACCTGAGGAAGCAGAGTTGGGAGAAGTGATCGAGGTGGGACCCGCAGAAGAGGAGGAAGTCTTCGGGGGAAAGATAATTGGGTACGGCGGCGACGAAGAGGGTGGTGGAGCGAGAGCTGGGGCTGGTGAGAGAGGCGGTGGCGGGGGAGAGGTTGCGGAAGAGGTGGACCACGCCTTTGAGTTCGGTTACATCGGCGAAGTTGTTGTTGTTGTTGTTGTTGGTGGCGCTAGGTTTCCGGCCGGGCGCGGCGGAGCTGGTGGCGGCGAAGGGGTTGGGAAAGTCGTCGACGGTGTGGATCTGGAGTACGTACATTTTTTTTTATTTTCTTTGTTTTCCGGTGGGAATTTTGATATGGGAGGAAGTTGATGTGGTTAAGGAAGCGGGAGACGGTGGTTGGGGAGAAACGACGTCGGATGACGAGAAAATACACTGACAATCCCTGATGTTTGGGAAAAATACAAAGGAGACCTTATGCTCTCTTATCAAATGGAGAATATATCTTAAAAAGGGAACGGTTTCAATGGCATAGGGTTGTAGATTTTTTGTGAGATCAACGGGTAGGATTTAGGGGGATTAAACAATTTCAAACCTCGGTTATATAGTTCAAGGTTGTGTGAAATCCCACGTCGACTAAATATGTAAAGCAGTAAGTAGTATGCCGACTAGCTATTAATTAATTCATTTGAGTTATAATTTTAAAGCCACTTGATTAGGTAAAGGATTAACAGACTAGCTAGTTGCGGGCGTGTTCTTATGGATTGTGTCATAATGGCTTTCGACCAGTGGATGAACAATATCGTTTTTCAGCATTTGGACACTTTTCATTGCAAAAAGTGTACGTCATTGCTTCTAAGTAGTTTTCTTTTCATTGGCTTTCTTTTGTAGCATATGGCATTGCTATTTTGCTTACTAGTGGACTTGATCTCAGAGAATAAAATAGCAAAAACTTATTTTTCTTTCTACTTTTATAAAGCCGAACAAAGAAAAAAGATATTCTTCCTACCCATCTCTTTTTGCTTTCTCTCCCCTATTTACTATTAAATTCTCTTCCTTTTCTAAGTTCCAAACACAAGTCTATGTCTCTTACTTAGGATTCTTTTCTCTCTTAAATCTAACCTAAAACACCGAATTCAACTCACTTTCAAGAAAGTAAGGATCGAACACTTTTTCATATAATTAATTAAAACTCAGAACCTCACACTATTAAAGAATGTTATTTAACCACATCAAGTGGTAATTGTCTCTCATCCATTTTTTGCCTATGACAAGATACTACGCTACCATATGCATTCATACTGCTATGAACATGAAAATAGGAATTCCATTCTGTTTAGATATATGTGTACACATAAGATAGGAATTTCATTGCATTTTGTTCCATGGTCAAAATGTCATGTCATAAAATTACCATTCAACAAACAAAACATGTATCGGCATTTCGAATATCAAGGTAGTCTAGTGTAACTATGAACAAAATGGTATAGTTTAGTGTAATTTTACGAAACCTCATGAGAGGTCAACTCACACTACCTTAGCCACCAAGAGTTGTCCCTTTGCTTTGGCTACACTCTTTCCTTTTTCACTTTTGCCCATTCAATTATTACAAATGTTTATCAACCATTTTTCTTACTACTAAATGTTTTGGCCAGCTTGCATGCACATCGACTAATTTCGGAGTCATGAAGTTAACGATGGTGCAAACCATCCAGGAATCCAGTAGTTCTAAGGTCTGAAATATTTGGCTTCCGTTGGACTCGAACATGTGATTTCATAGAGGACAAACATTATTAATTTTTTGTACACGCAAGTCAAAGCCCTTGAGATAATTAAGTTTGCATGACCATAAGCATAGAATCTATTATTGGAATCATTATTTAGATAACTTTGAGCAGTGCTGCATGGGCCTTCCATACTTCGCATTTGTTGAGGAACCATCATAAGATGTGTAAATGAGAGAGTCGCTGGAGCAATATTGCTCTAGAAACACAAATAATCTCTCCAGTTAATTGTTATTGCTACATTTCAGATGCAAAATGGGAGGCAAAATATTGAATATTTTTCTTTGGCTTAGAAAAAAATTAGACCGTCGTAGAATTAGTGACAATGAAAACAGTGGCGAGTAGAAATTTTATAGTTTAGTGAGGCGTAATTATAAAGTTATAAACAATGTAAGGAAATTAACTCCAAAAAAAAAAAACATCATAATCAATTGATATGATTTTATCGTGTTGACCGTAAAAGTGATGATATATTATTTTTAACAACTTTATGTAAAAACAATATAGTATATGTAGTCCAGTAGGGGTGTTTTCGTGAGAAGACCCTGATTGTGACCAGTAGCCTGACATGAAATATCTAAATACATATGTGTTTTTAAAAAATTTAAAATCCAATTGATCCCAACTAATAAGATCAATCAAATCTATTTACCAAAATCTATCTCTACTTATATATTGCGATAAGAAAATACATTCTTGAAATCTGTTTTATTCCATTTTTTATTTCCATTGGCGGTGCATAGCACAGGTTCATGGTAGTATGATAGTGACCCTTCAAGATCAGACCAAAGGAAGATAAGAACAATGCCGTCTAACAGGGTTCCACCCATAAATTGTGAGATTTTTCTTGTTTTTTTAAAAAAACATGGGAAATGATTTTGCCACTCCGTTTTTTTGTTAATGCCACTCCTCTGTAAGTGTATTTTTGAATAAAAAATATATTTATAAGGGAGTGGCGTTAACAAAAAAGAAAGTAACAAAATCAACCGTCAAAAACATTTGTACTATGTAATATTACAGACCAAAGCGACTTTTCGTAAAAAGAGCCATGATAGCACCAAATGGCGTCAATGTATTGATTCGTATTTTTTAAATGTTTTGTCTCTAAGAGAATATATAGACTATCCTCAAGACAGCCAAAAGAAGGTATTTAGATCTTTAAAAAGAAGAAGAAGAAGATATTTGAACCAGTCACATTAGTTGCATATCCCGTAATTTATGGGATGATTATAATTTGAAAAAGAAAGGTTAATCTTCGGGCATTTTACTTCTAAGTCCAGAAAATATAAAGTAATTCCCATCAGGTCTCCTCTAATTAACGAAACACTAAAACCCTATGAAAGTGCCTAAAACCCTAAATACTGAAAGTGCCTAACCCCTAGGGCAATATATGAAAGTGCCTAAACTCTAGGGTACCCTATAAAAATGCCTAAACCCCTAGGGTACCTTATGAAAGTTTATAAACCGTTAAAACCCTATAATAGGAAAGTACATCCTAAAATCTCTATTAGAGTGCCTAAACCTAAACCCTAGGGTATCCTAAATCCTAAAATCTTAAGGTACCCTAAAATCCTAGGATACCCCAAGATTTTAGGGTACCCAAGGGTACTAAGGTACCCACTAGGGGTACCATAAAATCCTAGCATACCCTAAAACCCTAGGGTGACACTTCCATTAATGGTAAATGTATTTTTGTAAAAGTGGACCTAGTGGTAATTAAGTATTTCATCTCTCCTTAATGGGAATTAAGTGTCACTTTTTTGTACTTAGAGGTAAAAAATTGTTAATCTTTAACTCTTTTTTGGGTATGTCCTCTCTTCAAATTTAAAATATAAAAAAATGGTAAACATTTTAATTGACTACATGAATATATATACTATCGCGTGCATTCGAACAATTAAGGTGACATAAGGGCATCTAAAAAATATTTCTTTACTCATCATTGACTGAGTGCTGACAATGCATTAGTTCATTTGAATCAAGTATACCTTATTACTTTCATTGCAAATTACTTTAATTACTCATGATTAAAATTTTATATTTGAAGTCGTAAAACCAAAAAAGTATTTTATGAAAGGATAATGATTTCCACACACTTTTTTCTTATATATGCACCCCATTTTTTTTGTCTTTTAGTGAAATTTTTATAATGTTTTCTCTAAAAGCCAAGAAGTGAAATGCATTTATCAAAAAATAGAATGTGAAAATTCCTTTATGAAATTGCATTTAAACTATTAAACATTTCATTTTTTTTGTCAATATTGTATAATTAGCGGGGTTAGTGGGTCCCTTTATGAAATTGCATTTAAATTATTAAACATTTTATTTTTTTGCCAATATTGTATAATTAGCGAGGGTTAGTAGGATGTTAGTCAACATGGGGCTCAGAGGCTATTCATAGCCTTGAAAACCCAAACCCCGTCCCTCATGGAGCTCAAACTTAGGCCACTACGAAAGGGAGACATGAACTTTACCAACTGTGCTAGTTTGGTAGTTCTTAAACATTTCAGGTTGCAAACCATTTTTTTGCTTGTCTATAATTATGAGAGCATGATAAAATACAACCGGCGGTCTGAATATCTTTAGCCAGAAATATTAAAAAAGAAAAATACTATTTTTTTTTTTCATCCGCAAAAACGCCCAAAGGGCAAAGAAAAAATACTACTCCTATTTGAATGGGTCAAAATTCAAAATCAAGTCGAACTGGGGCAGTAGTACAATATCTTGAAACTAAAGGGAGGTAAGCGGAAAATCTCGGCCGGGGTTTAACATATTTGGCGTTACTGTGCAAAAGCTTTCCATTAAACACGCGGTTTCGTCCCCTCCCCTGTTTCTTCCTTCGATAAGGAAAGAACGAGAGAGAGAGAGAGAGAGAGAGAGAGAGAGTACCCCGTATCTATACATAAAGAGAAATCTCTATATATATACATACATCCAGAGAGAGAGAGAGAGAAGTGAGAGAAAGAGCTCTGCTAGTGCTGCCGTGATTGCTGGACATAATTCCTCGCCATCTCCGCCGTCGTCATAAGTCCACTGATCACCACTCATTTTCTCCATAGAATAGATTCGATCCTTTAATTCTCAAGATCTCAGAACAGACCCAAAAAGGTAAATCATTTTTTTTTCTCCATCTACGGACATATCCATATCTGTAGCTGTATCCGTAATTATACCCATGTCTTACACACGTGTACGCACACGCGTAGATGAAGTGGTGTTCATATCTAGATCAGAAATGGTAATTCTCTAGCTTCAATTCACGTATATGCATCACTTCATGTCTAGATCCCAATGGTAATTCTCTTGTTCTCAGTCTTACCTTATTTGTGTGCGTATGTATATCAGTAAAGATAGTTGTATATCTATCAGATCAGGGTTGCCCGGTTGAAGGGTTGAGGTTGTCATCGGGATCATGACCGAGCAGCTGCCCTATCCCAAGATTCAAATTGTTAATTATAGTAGCTTTTGTCTCAAAAACTTTAAAATTATTTTAAGTTCGTCAGCCCAATATCATTTGAATGTAACACTAGTCCAAGCAAGAGTTTTTGAAAAATGATGTTATCTTTAGCAATATTTCTATATCAAACAATAGTATTAAATACAATTTGTATTTATCACGTTACAATTTCCTTCAATGTTAGCTCAGCCAATCTTAAAATCTTGTGTCCGTCCTGGGGATCAACCCTAATGATCATAACCTGTTTAAGGGTTAAGGTTGTATTGTTGGACTCCACTGCTAACCATTTTGTCCCATTTATCTGCACCTACATCCATAGATACGCACTCACATAATTGTCTAATTTTAGACCTTTTCACGAACAGAGAAGGGGCTATCAACCAGTGGTTAAAGGGGGTGGGTTGTGGCGATGGCACCCAGCACGATTCGCAAGGCGATAGGCGCCGTGAAGGACCAAACGAGTATCAGCATAGCCAAAGTGGCTGGAACTGTGGCCCCGGACCTCGAAGTACTGGTGGTGAAGGCGACGAGCCACGATGAAGAACCCGCCGATGAGAAGTATGTTAGGGAAATTCTATACCTCATGCAGCACTCAAAGGGTTATGTTAATGCATTTGTGTTTGCGATTTCGAAGAGGTTGAGCAAAACTCGTGATTGGATTGTGGCATTGAAGGCCTTAATGCTTGTGCATCGAATGATGGTTGATGGGGGCCCTTTTATAGGGGAGGAGATTATGTATGCGAGTCGAAGGGGGACAAGGGTTTTGAACATGTCTGGTTTTCGCGATGAGGCTCACTCGAATTCTTGGGATCATTCCAGTTTTGTGAGGGCTTACGCATCTTACCTCGATGAGAAGCTTGAATTCATGGTGTATGAGAGGAAATTGAGTGGTGTTGATGGGAGGAAAAATGAAGATGGTTATGGGTTTGGAGAATTCAGGGATGAGCCAGCTTATGGGATGAATGGGAAGTCGACGTCTTATGGTGATTTGAACGAATCCGTTGTTAGAGAGCAGCGAAAAGAGAAAATCCCAGTTAGGGAAATGAAGCCTGAGAGGGTTTTGGAGAGGTTGAATGAGTTGCTAAGGCTTCTTGATCGATTCTTGGCGTGCAAGCCAACAGGCATGGCGAAGAATAGTAGGACGGTGCTTGTTGCTCTGTACCCAGTTGTGAGGGAGAGTTTTAGGCTTTATGGTGATATATGTGAGGTTTTGGGGGTTTTATTAGACAGGTTTTTGGAGATGGAGTATGTTGATTGTGTTAAGGCTTTTGATGCTTATGTTAATTCAGCAAAGATGATTGATCAGCTTGCAGCCTATTATGGTTGGTGTAAGGATATAGGGGTTGCAAGGTCATCGGAGTACCCTGAAGTGCAGAAAATTTCTGATAAGCTTTTGGGGACACTTGAGGGGTTTGTGAGGGAAAAAGCAAATAGACCGAAAAGCCCAGAGAGGCGTAGGGAAGATAGTTCAGCAGTCGTGAAAGAGGAGCCAATACAGGATATGAATGAAATAAAGGCGCTTCCTGCACCAGAAAATCACACTCCAGCACCTCAACCTCCACCTGAGCCACAACCCAAGCCAAAATCTCAGCATGTAACGGAGGACTTAGTGAATTTGAAGGATGGTGTGTCCGCTCAGGAGCAAAACAACAAATTGGCTTTGGCTTTGTTTTCTGGCCCGCCCAATTCCAATCCAAACGGCTCTTGGGAAGTATTCCCTTCAGATGGAGAACCTGAAGTAACCTCAGCGTGGCAAACACCAGCGGCTGAGAGTGGCAAAGCAGGTTGGGAATTGGCCTTGGTGGAGTCTACTAGTAACCTTTCAAAGCAGAAGGCTAACTTAGCAGGTGGTTTTGATTCGCTGTTGTTGAATGGTATCTATGATCAGGGAGCGGTGAGGCAGCATGTGAGCAATACTCAGTTAAATGGTGGGAGTGCAAGCAGCGTAGCATTGCCTGGCGCGGGGAAGAGTGCAACACCTGTCCTTGCATTGCCGGCCCCTGATGGTACATTCCAAATGGTGGGAAATCAGGACCCATTTGCAGCATCCTTAACGGTTCCGCCTCCTGCTTATGTGCAGATTGCTGATATGGAGAAGAAGCAGCATTTGCTTACCCAAGAACAACTGATTTGGCAGCAGTATGGAAGTAGTGGGATGCAAGGGCAGCTGGGTTTGGCCAAGATTGCTGGAGGTGGTGGTTTCTATGGCCCTGGTTCACAACCAATGATGCCTTATGGAATGCCAACGGTTACTGGCATGGGTCCGGCAGGAGGGTACTACTACCCAACCTACTGATGGCTTTCCGGAGGAGTGATTTTTGGGATATGATGTTGGTAAAAATTTACTCTTTTAATGCTTATTTGAAAGATTTCTGATATTATCTATGCTTCATCGTAATGTTTCATTGGTGTTGAAGCTATCTATCTACATAAGAGGGTTACGGGTAGAAGAGGCCACACAAGAGAACATGAGCGTTTGTTTTGGTGTCTCTTTGTTTAATGGTTTTCCCTTCATACAGGAAATGAATATATGTTGACGGAGTTTCTTTCATTTTCAACCCGCATCAATTGTTAGGTAGATTGCTTCTGGTTTTATTCAATTTTGTCACCAAATTGGTGGGGAGATGAGAACAAGGAACTTCCATGGTCTGTTTTTGCTTGTAACTAGCCAATTATCAAGGCTATTCCTTGGTTAAGTCAGTACCCTGAAATCTTGTACTAGTATGAAATTGCAATTGGACGAGGTCAATGCAATACTCTAATCAACTGAATTGGTCCTTTTTGACTGGTTTGTGGTTGTTGGCCCCTAATGACATCTTCTTATTTCTTTGATGGCATCTACTAGAAACCCTTGACCACCCATGTGTCTATGGATTCAACATCTAACACTGACAGGAAAGAGGCATATGGATGTCACACAGAAATTTGACTCAGTCCATCTTTTTTTGGTTGGTCTGCACATTCTGGATTTGGACCTTTTTTATGGGTTCCATTTGGTTTGGAGTATTTCAGATGGGATCTAAGCCACTTGGGGCTAGCTCAGTGGTAGGAACTCAGACTTCCCTTGAGAAGGTTTTTGAGTTCCAATCTTGTTATGCGGTTGAAGCTACCACTTCTAGAATGCAAGCTTATCCTTGGCTTTTTCTAGGTCATAACGTTGCCAAGTCTTGTCTAAAAGGTGCACGGGCCAAGGGATTCGAAAGCAAAAAAGCTAATCCAAGTTTCAAGGAAATAGGGTTTTGCCGCTTCACCTGTCTTGTTGTAGCATCTTGGAGTCTTGTCGCTTGCTGTCTTTCGTAAGACATTTGCATTAGGCCTAGGTCACTAATCCAATTTGAGTACCTCCATAGGATAGACCTCAACTGAAAATTGAAGAGTAACGACAACGACTGATTGAGTTCGGTAGTTCCTCAAATAAGATTATTGACTCTAGATGTATCCTAATATGGAGAAGATCACAAAATCCAATCAATGGACCATTCTTCTGAACTGGAGACGGAAGTAAGTGTCCAAGAAAGCAAGTCACAGAGGATGCCATTCTTCTTGGCTTTTGATAAATGCATTCCACTTCTTGGCTTTTATTTATTGTGGAAGTTGTGGACTCATGCTCTATCGAGTTGTTGGGTGTGATTCCCGTTCCCTTTTTTTCCGTAGATGTAGGCTAGTGTGGGAACTAATGCCGGTGAAAAGAAAAAAGATGCGATATGCAGTCATAAGCCCTCTCTTTTTTCCCGGAACTATACTATTACATTAAGATAACAGAGTTACAAGAGTGTTGTAGTTTTACAAGAAGAGGAACAGCCAAGCTACAGCTATCAGACAGCAAAACATTAGCCAAAAAGCTAGGGGGCGAACCATATACAACAAAACCATGCTGCCCTACCCTAGCGCTGCGTGTTTGGCCAACACATCCATGGCGTGGTTGGCCTCGCGGTAACAAAAAGTCAGCTTCAAACTAGTGAAGCTACGCACCAGAGAGAGAGACACCGCTCCAGAAGGCCCTGCAGACGCCCCGCGTGGACTTGCTTCCTGCAAAAACGCATTGAAAACAAAGCGAAAATCAGTTTACACATAATAAGCCCTTTTACGTGCACAGATACCCACCATTCGTGGATTGCCTTTGTCATCATGAGTATGTCGTGCCTGTATTTATTTGGTGGTTAAACTGGTGAAACAACGAGGAGGAAGCGTTTGTATTCGTTTTACTCCACTATTTTGTTGTCGAGGGAAACATTAAGGAAATCGAAATTTGGAGTCTCTCGTTTTCCCTTTCATTTGGGATATCTAAATGTACTATAAATGTCAGCAACAAAGCAAGGGACTCTATATTTAAGAGAAATAGAGAAGAGGCGAAATGGGTGACGTCACTTGAGAGCTCTTCTCTCTAGGCGATTTGGGAGCCGGCGAGAAAACGAAGAAAGACCAGTCCGGCGATTTGGGTTCTCTCCAACGAGGAAGCGAAGGAAGATTGGGTTTCTTCCTTCAAACAACTCCCAGGTTCGATTCATTGCTGTAGCCTGTAGTAGCATCCGATTCCGATTTCGATTTCGATTTCGGCTTCAACGGGCAGGCTGTCGGCAACGAGCGACGGCTCCAAGTCACTCAAGGGGCCTCACCTAGGCTTCTCCGTTCTTCTCGACTAAACAGTAAGTGCCCTCCTCTGCTCTTGTTAGGGTTTGAAAGTTGGGTCTTTGCAAATCATGGGTAGACAAAAAACGGCTACGAAATTAACTCTACGGGACTTTCACGATCAAATTGATAATGGGTATGATTTTTCTGATGTCGAAATTGTCTCTGTTAATGAGGAAGATGATGATTGTTCAGTGGTAGCCACTGACAACAAAGTCCAGGATGCGACTTTTGCATCCATGGTTGCCATTGATGAGTGGCCGAAACTCGCCACAGTTGACCATAGTCCGGGATTGATATCCCCGACCAAGGTAACTGAGTATGGTGGAGGAGTGATAATGTCACCTCCTCAGAGTCGGACTGCTAGAAATTCCAGTGTGGTTGCTCAGACTCATCTTGTTCAAGGGGACAAATCGGGAGATCGAGCTAATGCTTGGACTAACCGGAAGGTTTTAGTAAACAACAGAAAGCTAAGTAAACACCTTACGAAGGTTCCAATTGTGTATGAAAATGGTCAAGTTATGATTCCGACTAAAATTTCTGAAAATGGAGCTTTGAAATGGAAAAATGCAATTGTGGGTTGCTTTGTTGACAAACGTTTATCCTACTTTCAAGTTAGATCATGGGCTCAACGGGTATGGAAAATCGACGCTGAGGATGTTGTCACTCTAGACAATGGTTTTTTCGTGTTCAACTTTAGGGATGCAGCAGCTTTGGACTACGTTCTTGGGAACGGTCCATATTTCTGTGGGGGCAAACATATTGTGATTAAACAATGGCATCCGGGTATGCATCTTACTAAGGGCGCCTTCTCTAGTGTTCCGGTATGGGTTAAACTCTACAATGTTCCCCTTGAATCATGGACCGAAGATGGTTTGAGTTATATTGCTAGTTATATTGGTAACCCCCTATACCTTGATGAGTTCACACAAGATCATAGCCGGTTGACGTTTGCTCGTGTCTGTATTGAAGTAGAAGCGGCAAAGGAGATTCCCAAGTCCTTTGTTGTAAATTTGGGTTACGGTGAGCCATATGAAATCAAAGTAGAGGTTCCTTGGAAACCTCAAGCTTGCCACATTTGCAAAACTTTCGGTCATACCACCAGTGCTTGCGTAGTCAAGCCCCAAGTTCCTCCTTCACAAGTGTGGAAAGCCAAAGAGACAATAGGACATAATGTCCCGGTTGTTCAAGAGCGAGCTGCTAAGGCAAGAGTAGATGGTGATAATGATGAATGGGTTGAGGTGAAAAGGAAGGAAGCCAAAAGAACTCCTTTGGCCGTCTCTCCTTCTTTATGTGTTTCTTCTATTGCAAACGAAGTTGGCGTTCTCGAGAGATGTGAGGATTTTGGTGCATCCGCCGTTGTGAATAAAGATGATGCAGGGAGTGTGCCTCCTCCGGTTGTGCTTCTTCCTGTATCTTGTGTCTCTACTCCGGTTGTCAATGGCCAGGGTAGCAATCAACAAGAGCTTCCTCCCGTGGCTCTCCGTCGATCAACACGTTTTCGAGAGCCTCCAAGGGTCCCTTTGGAAGGCGATTTCATTGGACCTCATCAGAGCTTGAACCATATGGTGGGTGATTCCACATCACCTACACCTGCTAGAGGTGAAAATAGAAAGAAGCTTAAAGAGAAAATAAAGATGTTGAAGGCTTCGAGAGACAAAATGTGTTAAGGCTTGCATGCCATTTGTGATGCTTTCTTGAAGTGTGTTTTGAGCGTTTTTGAAAATCTGCTATGTTTTATTTAGGATTTAGATTTTCTCCTTTTTCTTTTTTCTTTTCCTCCTGGGGTATGCCCCTTGTAGGCTGTATATTCGGTTAGCCTTTTTTTCTATTTCAAGCTAAGTTACCCAAAAAAAAAAAAAAGGACTCTATTTATTTATTTTTTATCATAAAAGGATGGGAGGGAGCAACCAGCGTAGCACCCCCTTTGCTATGACCATAGGGGCTCCCTGCCCGCCGATGGAATGCCCGATTCGAGCCATAACTACCGTCTGGAAGGACGGGCAGTCACCATGGCACCACTTGGTGCACAGTTGGCATAAGCTTCCCCCCTCAATGGTCCAAAGACTCATCCGCAGACGTGAGGCCAAGCCACCTGCCGGGACTCGAACCCACGTCTCCGTCGAAAAGGGTAGTGAACCCTGCCAACTGGGCTACCACCTCAGTAGAAAGGGAGTCAATATGACCCGGTTGTTTGATACAGTTAATGTTTTAATGGTGGTTTTTTGGGATAATGAATGCGAAAATTATTCAATACTTCTGGATTCTGGAATATATGAAGAAAAATAAATAAAGAGATGAAAATAATAATTAATTGAAAATGAAACTTATTAAAAATTGTGCCAAGAGGGAGGGAAATATAGAAAAGTAGAATCCATACACAATTTGTCAATTTGTCGATTTTCGGAACCCCATCTGAACAACCCCTCCGCATTCTACAAGTGTAATGGATTCATATCAATAGTTTTTTTTTGATAATTAATGCATTTTATAATCAACAACCAAGAAAATCAATGGGAAAACCAAGAAACAAAGATAACCATTCATATCAATAGTTGACACGTTTTCTCTAATTAAATACTAGTAGATATTTTTTAAAAGTACCTTATAGTATTTCTTTAGATCTCAAAGGACAACTAGGGACCACTTTTCAATGACAAAACAAAAGTGGTTATTTTCGGTGCTCCTAACCAACCCAAAGTTTTCTATTATTTTTGCGTAATAAACTATAAAATTGCAAATAGAAGGTGTACGTAACAATCCTACTCTCGGAATCAATTAAATTCTTAATTCTTTTGAAAAAAATTTAATTAGCAAATAGAAGGAGCTTGCGGTTTAGTGCATCTCGGTGACGTTCATGAAAATCCCATCATTGTGATTCGAACCGTCTAATTTGCAAAGCGGTTCGACACTAAATACGAGACATCTAATTTGGCTGGCTTATTCTGGATTTATCAGGAAGCCATGACAAATGTACTACTACTTTACTCTTGACCGGAAAAAATGTACTAGTTACTATTTCGTATTTTGTTTTCTTCATTTGGAAAATATTGGTCAAAGACTGACCCACGACCGACCCTTTTGTTAAAAAAAAATAAAAATAAAAATAAAAATAAAAATCGATTGATCAGTCACAATTCCGAAAATGAAAGGTGAGATGAATCTATTACAGTATAATCAAAAGATTACTAAAGTGCGATGTACTTCATTTTTCAGATAAATTTCAGTCAACAAAACTCTACTCTATAAGTTGGAAATCTCAATGAAATCTACTACCGAGTGTACTCTTGTACACAGAGAGTGCGCATCAGCCACTACGGAGGAGACTGAGAGAGACTTGTCGCACACTTGTGTTGTGTAGGCAAGCAAACGGACAAACAGGAGAGAGTACCGTTTTTTTATTTTATTGATACGAGCTGCAGCTCAGCCTAGACACCCAACCCAACATGTGGAAAATGGTGGGTCGAGAGAGAGAGAGAGAGAGGGGGGTCCCCAATAGCCCAAAACGCAATAAAGACAGTTTCTGGAATGGTGACTTGTGAGGGTGGGGTTATTTCGCACAGGGATGGGGGAGGGAGAGAGAGAGAGAGAGAGGGGCAGAGACATATCACACCATTGGTAAAACAGTACTACATAATTGAATCCCAAGGACAAAACAAAAGTAAATGTGAAAAAGAGCATCTCTCTCTCTCTAAAAAGTACGATTGCTACTGGGGATTGGAAGTGGTGAAGGGAAAAAGCAGATTTCTCACACATCCATGTTGAGAACCTGCCTTCTTCTACTGTAAAAAGCAGATTTCAAACCTCCCTTTCTCTCCTATCCTTTCTCTCTCCACATTTTCTCCTGGGTCCGAACTCAACAACTTACACGGCCTGTAGGCCCTTGAATCATTTCTCTCTATCTAATTATACAGTAATTAGAAGATGCCGAGGCCAGGGCCAAGACCCTACGAGTGCGTGAGGAGAGCTTGGCACAGCGATAGACACCAACCCATGAGAGGTTCCGTCATTCAGCAGATTTTCAGGTACTGGGTAGTGTTTGTTTCGAGCTTGTCTTCTATTTTTAGGGCACTTCTGTTGATGCCCTCAATGTGTTCGATTAGGGTTGTCTATGGGTTGTATGTTAGAAGCTTGGGTGTTGTGTGAAGTTTTTATGAATGCCCTCTTTGCGTTAGGTTAGGGTTTTCCCGGATAGTGTTTGGTGTCAAGCTTGTTTTCTGTTTTAGAGTGTGTTTTTTTGAAGTTTGACCGTATGCCCACCATGTGTTTGATTAGGGCTGTCCAAGAGAGTCATAGCCCTGTCACTAAGAAGAACAAAGAATGGCAAGAGAAGCTGCCTATTGTGGTATTGAAAGCAGAGGAAATCATGTACTCCAAAGCCAATTCTGAGGTTTTACTTCTTCTTTACAGATATTATCGACCATCTCCAGTCCTTAGGAGGCACTTTTTGGTACTTGTGGAAAGAGAGGGAAGAGAAGAGAAAATAATTAAGAGGAAAAGAGGGAAAATGTTGTGCCCTTAATATTTTGGCATTTTCTCTTCTCCTCTCTCAAACCAATCAAGGGAAGTGGAAATTTTTGAACTTTTCTTTCCCTAGTCTGTTTTCCCTCAAAATGAGTATACATTTTGTCAGGGGCTTGATCTGATATGAACCACTACAATGGTTCTTCATCCAATCGTATGTATCCTAAAAGGTCATTTGATTTCAATCTATCCTCTCTTAAACATTTCATCCATAAAAGGTTCCACGCTTTTTCCCCAAACCTCCTTTTGTAACATTTGGTGGAAAACTTGTTCCTTCCGGGATTTGATAAAAAAAAAGAAAAAAGAAAGAAGAGTTTTTCCTTAATTTAGTATCACTGTGGTGAAAGGATTTGATAAAAGATTTGGTGCATGATTGGAGATGCCTTGATATGGGTTAGCATTGATTATGGCTTCATACATTGGTTTGGAGTACATAAGTTTCGAACACTGTTGTTCCTTTGCTTAGGCTGAGTACATGGATATTGCAACATTATGGGACCGGGTAAATGATGCCATTAATACGATCATTAAGAGAGATGAAAGCACCGAAACGGGAGATCTCTTGCCCCCATGCGTTGAAGGTGATCATCCATAAATTACCACTTTAGCTAGTGAAAACATTTAGTGTTATGAATATTTTTGAAATGATTAATATAATTTTTGTGTCTTGTTGTTTGTTTGTGCCCCTTTCACCTGATGTTCAGCTGCCCTTAATTTGGGTTGTGTTCCAGTAAGAGCATCCCGAAGCCAACGGAATGCTAATCCAAGAAGTTACCTTGGCCAGAAAACTCAAGATCCCAATAACACTACCAATGAGTGGAACCCCCAGTTACCACCTCTCCACTCTGGCAATCTATTAGCCTCCCCAAGGCCCGTATCCATGAATTCAACTCAATCTAGTACAACTATGACACAAAGCAATAGCTGTAATAACCACATTACTCATTGCAATTTTCCTTCTCCATGTGTGGAAGTTCCTCCTCCTAGCAACCACCAGTTTATCCCCGTGGAAAGTAACACCTCCCCAAATGTCGGTTTGGTTTATCCCTTGTACTATGGGACCCAGTTCCAACCCGAAATGCCCCAGTCGACCTTCCAAGTCCCAAGAAACCCCAATGCCATATTCTTTGGTAGACCAATTTTCCCATCAATCGCAGAGACAACTAAAAAGGGTTTCTTGCAAAACCTGTTTTCCTGTGAGAGGGATGAAAATACTTCAAACAGAGTCAGACAAGCAGATTCCAGAAAGCACCATGGGAAGGCACCTGAAACAGGGTTTGACTTATCGTTACGTTTGGGGTTGTTTAAAGAACCGTGCATCAAACCGGGAAGAGTTGTGGCTCATGACACTCCTACAGTTGATGTAAGCAGTTCTCAGGAGGGGATCATGTTCACTAATCTGTCTCCCCACCAAAACAAGGAGTTTTCATTCTTTCCTGTGGATATTGCTAATGATCCCTTTGAGTGCCATAGAAGTCGGTGGAATTCTGAGGGTGGAGGTCAGAATGTGGAAGCAGCTACCAGTAAGCGTAAAGCACAGTTACATGAAAATCTTGAGGATGGGTTATTTTTCTCACAACCAGAGCTCAGATCCAGCCAGTTTGTTGGTCGAATGAAAAGGCCAGGTTCGTAGTTTTAGTTTTTGGAATGTAACGTACAATTTTTGGAAATAACAATTTTGCATATATATCTTCGGCTCCTCCAATATTCATGTACATTTTTATTGTGAACTTGCGTGCTGTTGATGAGTTCCCAGTTGCAAGGGTGTGCCAAAGAAGGAAATTTTGCAAATTCTGCAAATAATTTGTAAAAATAAGATGAAGACAACATACCATGTAAGAAGAACCAGAAACGGTAGCCGGTAGGGTTAAGACCAAGAAATAGCCGAGGGCAAAGAGCTTGGCTTACGTTGACATCATAGCAGTGAGCTACGAATGAAAACGCTCAAGATTTGTACCTTCAGTCGGACACGCGAGGGACATGTTAGAGGTCGGAATGTAATTTTGAAAAGTTTGGTGGGTCAAAGTTGTCATGGATTATTCCTTAACTACTTATCTTGGGATGGGAAGTTTTTTAAATATGTGTTAAGAGTGGTGTCAGTACACATATTAGTGTTCTTATGTCTAAAATAGCTTAGTGATTAACCCCAAATCCTATTAAAAGAATGCTTCTTTGATCAACGCAGAGTACAGTAAACAAATCCCACAATCTGTAATCAATCAGATTTCTTTATTACACTCGAACAAATCCCAAAATTGAAGGTTTATAAACTGAATCCTAAAACCACTGTCACTGGCAAGAAATTTGCTATATATACAAGGGAGACTGATTTACATGTGACTCATGAGAGAGACGGCCAAGGCCAAGAAAACCACTGAGAAGGCCCCAGCGGCAAGTGGTGAAGCGCCGTTGCTGCCAGTGGTGATTTCCAACTTCTGGCCCGAAGAGCAGTGGGAATCGATGGTGCAGATGTAGTAGTGAAGTTAGCCGGGCTGGTGGTTTGGGTCGTGCCAAAGAGGAAGTTTACAGTGCAATTGTTGAATTGATCCTTGGGTACTCTGGCCACGTCTTGTGTATCGGTCCAGTTGGATACTGAAAGAAGAGAGAGAAGAACAACACATTCATAATGGTTTTCGTATAACGAAATACGAAGAAGTTATACAACTTATACTAAAAGTTCACTTCAATTTTTTTTAGCATGCTTAATGGGTACTTATATTCGTGCTTCAATTTTTTCCTGTAGGGGAATAAAGCTGTGTTGGTACACCATCGGCACTGCCTGAATAGGACCACAATAAGAGGGAAGAAAGAACATACATGCATGCTATGTGTTTGAATCTTGTCAATTTTAACTGGAAAGCTAGATAGAGTGGCCTGTTTGAGCATCTCCACTCCGGAACCAGGGGCAGCACGGTGCTGTCCCGGCTTTGCGGGGACCTCTTAGGTCTCGTTCCGATGATCGGAAACGTTCACATCGTAGAACTCGTCGAGTCCTTTCAAAAAATCAGCTTGATCAGATATCATTAAGTGCCTGATTCGAATGCATACAACTTGCCAATAATGGAATCCAGTGGATTTGATCCAGTGTTTCGAATCCACTCTTTTCAAAATAAAAATGTTTCAATCAGGCACTATCCGATCGAGCTGATTTTTTACATGATTGTTTTACTCGGCAAGCTCTACGAAGTGAACGTTTCTGATCATCGGAGCGAGATCGAAGCGGGCCCCGCAATGCCGGGACAGCACCCCTCAGTCCCTCCACTCCTTACTCTTTAATTGACTCAAACTCAAAATTTGAGTAAAAATCCTTGAAAGGCTCCTCCACTCCTTACTCAAACCTATATTAAATACTCAAATTTGGTTAGAACTCAAACCCTTACTCAAAATTATGAAGGCAAATTTCACACTCTAATATATACGACTCTGTCATTAATGAAGTTTTTACTCATATTTGTGTGTATTTGTGCTTGGGTTTGAGTTTTGCCCATTGAAGCGCACACAATACCAAGTTTGCCTGTTAGCCCAAGTGGAATACGCAATAGCGCCGCCGGGAGGAACTTTCCACCCTAAACTGTCTCCAACGGTGTCTGTCTCAGCTGCTCCTGCACGCATCACCGCGACAGCTATAACCACCAAGCACCCAATAACTCCGAAGCAGCCGGCCATTTGTCTGTCAGTATCTCAATATGTCACTAGAAAAGATGGATTTGACAAGTGATGGTAATGTTGAGAAGTTGAGGCGCGGTAGGGGGAAGTAATGAACAAAGTATGGGCTTCTATTCTGTTGACTGCATTTGTGGCTCCCATCCTCTTGTTCACTCACACGCCTCCATTCGTGCGAGACTTAGAGTGGGTCCCGCAGGCCCGTCGGTATGCATCTCGTCGGTGCGGACGTACAAGACGGGTTCTTTCTCTTCTCCTCTCCCAAACCAAACAAGGGAAGGGGAAATTTTGAAACATTCCCTTTCTTTTGCCCCAGTCTGTTTTCCCTCAAAACGAGTATACATTTTGTCAAGGGCTTGATCTGATGTGAACCACTCCAATGGTTCTTCATCCAATCGGTATTTAATTAATTACCCATACATCCTAAAAGGTCATTTGATTTCAATCTATCCTCTCTTCCGTAACATTTGGTGGAAAACTTGTTTCTTCCCCAACATTTGGCCTCAATTTCGGATCAAAATTCGGGGGCTGAAAGCGGTCGCTTCTCTCGCGTCCCTTATAAGCCGGTCCTGAGGTTCATTCATGGATACTTTTTCCTTTTGACAACTTTTCTCGGGGTATTTATAATTCCTTTATGTTTATACGGTCTTGCTAACCTCCGCCCGGCCACTAGGTGGAGGATAATATGTACAGTAAATATTTCCAAACAAATTTGGATATCAATGTATATTTCACGGATATTAATACACTTTCACAAATATGAATACATCTTTTTTCGAATATTAATTCACCTTTCACCTATTATCCTATACCCTCTCTGAGCAGAGGTTAGAATAATCCTCATAAATTAAAGTTGATAGCATTTGTGTTTTTATGACGTCTAAAATAGCTTAGTGATTAACCCCAAATCCTATTAAAAGAATGCTTCGTTGATCAATGCAGAGTACAGTAAACAAATCCCACAATCTGTAATCAATCAGATTACTTTATTACACTCGAACAAATCACAAAATGAAAGGTGTATAAACTGAATCCTAAAACCACTGCCACTGGCAAGAAATCTGCTATAGATATAATGGACACTGCTTTACATGTGACTCATGATAGAGACGGCCAGGGCGAAGAGAACCACCGAGAAGGCCCCGGCGGCGAGCGGTGAAGCGCTGTTGCCGAAGGTGATTTTCACCTTCTGGCCCAAAGAGCAGTGGTTATTGATGGTGCAGATGAAGTAGTGGGTGACGTTGGTATCGAGAGTGAAGTTAGCCGGGCTGGCGGTCTGGATCGTGCCGGTGACGTTGTTCGCGGTGCAGTTGTCGAATTCTTCCTTGGTTGATACTCTGGCCACGTCGTGTGTGCCGTTCCAGTTGAATACTGAAAGAAGACAGCAAAGAAAGAAAGAACACATCAATAATGGAACTACTATACTAAAAGTGTTTTCGTTTCCATTTTTGTACAACCATATACGAACAAGTTATTATCGAGACTTGGTTATGGAAAATGAATGAGCAAACGCGCGCGTACCTAGGGTGTCTCCGACCTCGAAAGTTTCCTTGTCGGCCCAAACGGAATACGCAATTTTGCCGCCGGGAGGAATCGTCCACCCTAAACCGTCTCCAACGGTGTGCGTGTCGGCTGCTGCACCCATTACCACGGCGGCTATAACCGCCAAGCACCCAATAACTCCGAAGCGGCCGGCCATTTGTCTGTCAGTGTTCTTCAGGTCGTCCCTGATTGTCTTTTTTTTTTTTTCTCTTGAGAAACTGTTTTACCTCAATCTGTCACTAGATTAATAAAAGGATTTGATAACAATGACAAGTGATGGTAATGTTTGAGAAGTTGAGGTCATGAGGTGTGGTACTTATAGGAAAAATGATACCATAGTGGGAATGGATCAAACGCGGAAGTATTCAACAAAGTGTGTACGTGGGTTCCTTTGTCAAAACAGGCGTCTAGACTTTTGGGAGTTCTAGAGAGTAGAGACCAGAGGGCTTTGACGTTCACTTCTTCTTTGTTCCTATATTTTTTGGGCTCTGGTGAATGACGCAGCGGAATTCACGAGAGAATAGTTTGCGTACTATGCCAAACGAGATAAACACTCGAGTCCACGAGCAAATCTTGCGCACAAGAAAAATAGAGAGAAACTTCAAATATTATTTATGGAAAAACTGCATAAACTATAGGTTACAAACCCTTATATTGGCCGAAACCTTAAAAATAAAACTCGGAAAATAAAAAGTCACAGAATTTGGGGCTTTTTCTAAAATTGAAAGCGGGAAAGAAAAACAAAACTTTTCCAAAAAGAATTACGGTCTAAGAGTTATTAACGAAACATGAAATTGGACTGTTACGTGTTCTACATCAGTGAATCTTCTCTTTTATCTGTTTCTTGGACCATTGAGCTTTTACAAGCTGAAAGGGGGGACAGTGGAATGCAAGGAAGGAATTGGAGGAGGAATGAGCCTAAATTGAAAAGAAAAGAATCATGCACGTCTAGGTTTGGAAAATAAACTGGGTTACTTGAGATTAGTGTTCTAAAAGTCGGCTGGTCTAATCTAGGCGTTAGACCACCGCGTAGAGTCGTCGGGCGTCTAGTCCCCGCTTAGGCGCTAAGCGCTCCTTTCCCACCCGACTAGCGCATAGTGATTTTTAGAACATCGTTTGAGATTAAATTGTTTCAGACTTTACTTAAAGCTCGTTTAATGTCATTTTATTACATATAAGCTGATTTCCTTGGGCCGATAATATGAATGGCATAGATACAGATGTTTACCAATTGAGCTAACTCAGTTGGACAGGACTCATGCATCTCACTTGGAAGTCAGGAGTTTAAGTTTCACACCTGCGTGTAGGTGTTCATTCCCTTTGTATTTGTTGGGATTATTTGTTCCCTAATGGGGCTTATATTGGGTTGCCGGTTTATGGCTAGTGATTGTGGTCTTTTTGATGGGTTTATTTATCTTGTTGGATGAATTGTTAGGCTTGATTATTTCGTGTACTCTCACACATAGTTGTCCCGTAATTTGTACTTAATAATTCATACACGATGTAATAATATCTCCCCTGTCAATTGGGAAAAAAAGAGAGGTAGATAAGGATGTTTAATTCTTGCACTTGCGCACATGCTTGCGTATTTGAAATGCCCTGCCATTTAGGTGGGTACAGTGTGTGGGCACACGCCCCAAAAATCCCGTGTTTTAATGCATGAAATCCTGGGTGCGCCCTTATCCTGCGGAAAGCGCGGCGAAGTGCTTCGCAGATCAGAGAGTCGCCACTCGGGTTTTGCGGTTAGTACCCAAGAAACCGTTCTTTTGAAAATGTTTGGACCACGTCCGTTTGATTTTGAAAAAGGCTTTTGTAGACTAGGCCGTCGTCACCTTCGATCTTGAGGTTCGGGAACCAGATTACGAGAAGGGAAGGGTTTTATGGCACCCCCCTCGCCCAGTCCGGAGACCGGTCTCTACTCAGGCGTTTTGTAAAACATTTGCATTTCTCTCTTTATTTGATCATTCTTTTAACCAGTTAGGGCGGGGGAACAGTTAATAGGGATTAAAACTGTAAACAAGTTGCATTTATATACAAAAGATGTAACAAAATGTTTATGGATGATGATGTTTGATCTAAGCAAATATAATAGATTGAGAACAAGCTTCTGTGGTTGTTTTAGACAAGCTAGTGCACGCTGTTTGTGCGGTAGTGCACACAGAAGCAAGCCTGCTTGCACTGGCTAAGCCACTGCATGTAGCCATGATCTGCGTGCGCCATCCCACAATTGGCGTGCGCCGGTGAGCCTAAGACCACAGCTTCTGTTCTCGACCCTCTGGGCTCTGGAAAGGACCAGTGCACACCCAGGACAAACCACGCAGTTAAATATGGATTACTAAGCTATTACAGACAATGTAAAGGGCTTAAAAGCCACCAAATAGACAGAAAATCCCTTAAACAGTGAGGGGAGGATGATCAGAGGCCTGGAGCCTAGTTGCCATGCAAGGGCCAGCCACTGGCCAAGGGGCGACTGGCGCACGCAGGTATATGGTACCGTACGCCAGTTGACTCTGCTCAGTCAGTGCTTGGCTTTGCACCATCTGGGCTCTGGAACATGACCAGAAGACCCCCAGAGGCATTCCAAAGAAACAGAAAGGAAAAACTAAGTACAATGCTTAAACAGTTCTACAATACATAAAGCTGTAAACTTGTTTTAGCATGCATCAGTGTGATCAGAATGTAAATAAGACAAAATAAGGATGATCGGTGATCCCCACACCAGTTTCACCATACAGCCATGACTGGCGTACGGTACAAGTAACTGGCGTGCGCCACCTGATCATACCAAACGGCTTTGAAGCCTTGCCAGCTTTAGGGCCAGGACTGGTATAGATTAGCAGCCTTGACCCTGCCAGCCCCACTCAGGGGTCAGAACAGAAAACATGAGAAAATGATGTTATACCTTTGCTTGAGAGTTTGATGGATGGTTTGAACTTTGAGCTTGAAAGAAGATGGATGGAGGGTGGATGTAGTGAGGTTTGAGGAGTGGAGAGTATGTTCCCTTGCTTGCTCTTTCTATGGAAGAGAAAGGAAGCAAAGGAGAATGATGAAGAAGAGGACAAAGGGGCTTGAACTCTTTAATGGTGCTAACCCTTTTGAACTTGGTAACCCTTTGCAAGAGTGAGAGGGGAGTCTATAGAGGGAACAGGGGCTGAGATCTGGTTGGCCTTTAGGGGCTGTTTGGATGATCAAGTATTGGAGGAAGCTCCCATGCATTAAATGCATGGGACTTGGCTTGATGGAAGGGAAAGGAACAGTTCTGGCCGGAGTAATGATCAGGGGGGCTGCCAGCTGACGTCAGGCGGCTGCAGAGGCTCCCGCCCAGCTGGCTGAAAAGGTTGATTTGACTGGTGCTTACTGGCGTGCGCCACTTGTTGAGTGGCGTGCGCCATAGAGTGGTAGTGACTGACACGTGTCAGGGGGTCCTGCGCACGCGAGTCCACCACCAGCGGACTCCAGCAGGGTGTTGGTGAGGCCATGGGGTTCGGGCTTGAGGGGTCGACAAGGGTTTGAAATGGGTTTGGACGAGGGTCGGGACGCTCACAGCTCAAACTCATCAAACAACTCGGTATGTTCTCGACCTTAATCATCATTGGGGAATCAAAGACCGTAAATAAACTATTCGGAAAGTCCAAAATAGGGTGTCTACAGTAGCCCCCTTTGACGGCACTTGGAGCA
Source organism: Rhododendron griersonianum (assembly GCA_018127125.1). NCBI lineage: Eukaryota > Viridiplantae > Streptophyta > Magnoliopsida > Ericales > Ericaceae > Rhododendron > Rhododendron griersonianum. Next base: position 50,421,810 of record CM030790.1, on the reverse strand, counting down.
CCATTGTTTTGGTACAAGTAACGTCAAAGGTTTCTAGACACCCTCTCAAGGCTATCCAGAAGAAATAGAAAAATGCGGACATGTATTTAAATGTACCATCCATTGAGAGATTGAAGACGGGCGGACCATCTGAAGATTGTTGGGAAAAGAGTTTGAACTCTGTTGGAAAATAGGGATGGGTGGACCATCATTGAATGGTGAGGTGGACTCTCCGGGGAATAGTTAGTTGTGGTTGGATCTATGCCTCTAGGGATCTAACCTTCTTTGGCATAAGCCAACGGTTGAGTCGGACGGACAGACCGTCATTGATTTGATTTTGGACGGACAGACCGTCGTTGATTTGAGGTTGGACGGACAGACCGTCGTTGATTTGGGGTTGGACGGACAGACCGTCGTTGATTTGGAGTTGGACGGACAGACCGTCGTTGATTTGGGGTTGGACGGACAGACCGTCGTTGATTTGGAGTTGGACGGACAGACCGTCGTTGATTTGGGGTTGGACGGACAGACCGTCGTTAATTTGGACAGGACGGGCTGTCATTGCTGGGGATCGAACTATCTTTGGCACAAAGAATCCCAACAATCACGGGTAGGTCGCGTCGGGTAGGTTAAATTCCATCTGTTGGGAATCAGAGCCAATCTCCTTATCATGGACCATCCGAGACAGAGCAATAAGACTGCTGGAAGATGTGTTACTTGTAGACCAATGTGGACTAGGATAGGCGAACGGTGTTGTAGACTGATTGGACGGGCAGACCGTCGTCGTGGATCGATCGGACGATATTCTGATCGCCGTTGAGAGGGTGAACGCGGGCAATATTCTGATCGCCGTTGGTCGGGGTGAACGCGGGCAATATTCTGATCGCCGTTGGTCGGTGGTGAACGCGGGCAATATTCTGATCGCCGTTGGTCGGGTGAACGCGGGCAATATTACGATCGCCGATAGACTGATTGGACGGGCAGACCGTCGTCGTGGATCGATCGGACGATATTTCGATCGCCGTTGGTCGGGGTGAACGCGGGCAATATTCTGATCGCCGTTGGTCGGGGTGAACGCGGGCAATATTCTGATCGCCGTTGGTCGGTGGTGAACGCGGGCAATATTCTGATCGCCGTTGGTCGGGGTGAACGCGGGCAATATTCTGATCGCCGTTGGTCGGGGTGAACGCGGGCAATATTCTGATCGCCGTTGGTCGGGGTGAACGCGGGCAATATTCTGATCGCCGTTGGTCGGGGTGAACGCGGGCAATATTCTGATCGCCGTTGATCGGGGTGAACGCGGGCAATATTCTGATCGCCGTTGGTCGGGGTGAACGCGGGCAATATTCTGATCGCCGTTGGTCGGGGTGAACGCGGGCAATATTCTGATCGCCGTTGGTCGGGGTGAACGCGGGCAATATTCTGATCGCCGTTGGTCGGGGTGAACGCGGGCAATATTCTGATCGCCGTTGGTCGGGGTGAACGCGGGCAATATTCGATCGCCGTTGGTCGGGGTGAACGCGGGCAATATTCGATCGCCGTTGGTCGGGGTGAACGCGGGCAATATTCGATCGCCGTTGGTCGGGGTGAACGCGGGCAATATTCGATCGCCGTTGGTCGGGGTGAACGCGGGCAATATTCGATCGCCGTTGGTCGGTGGTGAACGCGGGCAATATTCGATCGCCGTTGGTCGGGGTGAACGCGGGCAATATTCGATCGCCGTTGGTCGGGGTGAACGCGGGCAATATTCGATCGCCGTTGGTCGGGGTGAACGCGGGCAATATTCGATCGCCGTTGGTCGGTGGTGAACGCGGGCAATATTCGATCGCCGTTGGTCGGGGTGAACGCGGGCAATATTCGATCGCCGTTGGTCGGGGTGAACGCGGGCAATATTCTGATCGCCGTTGGTCGGTGGTGAACGCGGGCAATATTCTGATCGCCGTTGGTCGGGGGTGAACGCGGGCAATATTCTGATCGCCGTTGGTCGGGGTGAACGCGGGCAATATTCTGATCGCCGTTGATCGGTGTGAACGCGGGCAATATTCTGATCGCCGTTGATCGGTGGTGAACGCGGGCAATATTCTGATCGCCGTTGATCGGTGTGAACGCGGGCAATATTCTGATCGCCGTTGATCGGTGGTGAACGCGGGCAATATTCGATCGCCGTTGGTCGGGTGAACGCGGGCAATATTCTCGATCGCCGTTGATCGGTGGTGATGACATGACGATCATCGTTGAGAGGACGACATGGCCGATCGTCGGTGATGACATGGTGATCATCGTTGAGAGGACGATATGGCCGATCGTCGGTGATGACATGGCCGATCATCGTTGAGATGGACGATATGGTCGATCGTCGGTGATGACATGGCCGATCATCGTTGAGGTGGACGACATGGTCGATCGTCGGTGATGACATGGTGGTCATCGTTGAGATGGACGAAATGGCCGATCGTCGGTGATGACATGGTGGTCATCGTTGAGATGGACGACATGGCCGATCGTCGGTGATGACATGGTCGATCATCGTTGAGATGGACGATATGGTGATCGTCGGTGATGACATGGCCGATCATCGTTGAATTTGAACAGAACTGGCTGTTGTTGAGGATAAAGCTAACCATGGCACGGATAGTTCCAACAAATCACGGGTAGGTCGCGTCGGTAGGTTAAATTCCATCCGTTGGGAATCGAGCCAATCTCCTTATCATGGACCATCCGAGACAGAGCAATAAGACTGGAAGATACGCTAACGGTTTGAATTGGAAGTTGGACGATGACCGTCGTTGATTTGAAGTAGGACGGATGGATAGTCGTTGATTTGAAATAGGGCGGATAGATCGTCGTTGATTTGAAAACGGACGGATGGATCGTCGTTGATTTGAAAATGGGACGGATGGATCGTCGACTGATTTAGAATTGGGACGGATAGATCGTCGTTGATTTGAATTGGACGGATAGATCGTCGTTGATTGGAATTGGACGGATAGATCGTCGTTGATTGGAATTGGACGGATAGATCGTCGTTGATTTGGAATTGGGACGGATAGATCGTCGTTGATTTGAATTGGACGGATAGATCGTCGTTGATTGGAATTGGACGGATAGATCGTCGTTGATTTGGAATTGACGGATAGATCGTCGTTGATTGAGAATAGGACGGATAGATCGTCGTTGAATTGGACGGGCTTCGCTTGGGGAAATAGCGAACCGGGATGGAAGCATGGATCATGGCAACATGGGCTACCTGCCGGGAATGGGCCTCAATCTTGATTTGATTTGATTTGCCAATGCCACAACACCGATGATAGAAATGCCTCAACGCTGGTTTGATTTGACTTGCCAATGCCACAACATTGACTGTAGAAAATGCCTCAACGCTGGTTTGGCTTGATTTGATTTGAAGCGATCTCCTGCTTTTGACATTTGATATACAATATGCAACGATAATATATGCTAAACACATATGTACAAATTGAAAATGCAAGGGCGGACTAGGCGGCTTCTAGAGAACGGGACGACACAAACGACGACCAGGACAATTTTGACGATCGAGGGCTACCACTGAGCCACCCTTTCGCTTTACTGCTTTGATTTGAGTTGCGGGCCTGCAGGTCCAGTAGGTAACTTTCGAGTGGGTTAGAGGTTTGCTGCTTTGATTTGAGGTGCGGGCCTGCGTGCCCAAGTAGATAACTTTTGAGCGGGTTAGAGGTTTGCTGCTTTGATTTGATTTTGCGCTGGGCCAATGTATCCCTCTGTTCTTGACGATTTGCCGCTTGCTTGGACCATGGACGCCGTAGTGGCGTTGTAAAAGTTGCATCATTCTTGGTTCATTGGAGGTAGAGTATAAACCAATTGCTAATATCCAACTTGCATTGACGAGCGAATCGAGTTGACACACAGACATACGCGCATGTATAGACTGCCTAGTTCGGAAGAACAAGGAAGAAGAGTCCTAGGATACAATGCAGACTCTCCGACGCATGGGCGATAATGAAATTTTGGGCATTAACAGGCCAAAATCCAAAATATCCCTAGATAGGTGAAATTGACATTCACACACAGTCAAATATGTACAAAGACCTGTACGAATAACAAAACAGAGAAGAAAGCCCCGGAATGGGCAATAGACCGGAAAACTAGAAAAACGTCGCAAAGATGGACAAAAGACGCAAATGGATGACTCATATAGGCCCGGACTGAAACCGACACCTCCGCACAGTCACATTAGGCACATATGACCTGCACGGCATAGAAAACTTGGCAAGAGCCCTAAAAACCAAAGTCGAGGCACCGAAACCAAGGTTTTAACATGAAAATCCCACCAGGGGTACAAAATCGATTTTAGGCGAGATGGCTACAGAATGCTGACTGCGGCAAGAATTGAAGTAGCGAGCGCAGGTTTGAGACCAACGCGTGTCACTTTGAGAAAACGTGCGTGAGTCTCAAACTAGCGCGCGTGACTGAAAAGCTGCGTAAATTAGACTTCGCTGAACTTAGAATAAACTGTGAGCCCGTTGGGGCCTCGTAAGCATTTCGTTCTGTTTTTGATGCTTTTCTTTTCCTTTTCTTCTCTTTTTTTTAAGGCTTTTGCTCAGCTTTGAAATTGAAGTAGTAGTTTGAAATAAGATTGAAAGACAAAGGGTTCCCCCTTCTGCTTCCGATGAAGCTTGTTCTGTTCTTGACCCTTCTCGACCCTTGATGTGTACCAAAACGCCAATCCATGGATCCAATTGATAGAATATGACCGAGTCTAAAAGAGAGACTGCCTACGTATCCCACATTTGGGGAATCAGGTCAAAACGTAGTTCAGGCCAAGGTTCACTCGTGTGTTTTACCTCTCCTTTTACGCTCTAACTTTTGCCTAGTGCCGCCTTCTCAGGTTTCCGGCCTAGCGAGCTTTCGACTTTTTGCCTATTTATTTTTGCCTAGACCGCCTCCTTAGGTTTTCGGTCTAGCAGGCTGCTCTAACTTTTGCTTGGCACCGCCCACCCTTGTGGTTTTCGGCCCAATGAGCTTCTCACAGGGAAAAGTAGTTCTTGAATTGATCCAAGTTGACTAGAGTGTTGAATTTGTTGTCGTCGAGATCGATGACCTTTGGCTGCAGCCCCAGAAAAGATGGCTTTTGATAATGCAGGGTCCTGACTGCTTCAGTTGAAAATGCCTCGCTCCAGGCCACTTTTGCGCCTTTTTAATGTGTGCTTGATGGAATGCTGCTAACGCTGTTTTGAACATGGTACGAGGCCTGGAGCCTTCTGAGCTTCCGCTTTCTATCTTGGCATCCGGTGGCAGGGGATTTGATGTTTCCTTATCTCATGATCAACGCCAGGTGCGTCTTTGTGAGACCATGCCAAAACGTTGATGAATTCTTTGACCATGTCTGATCGGGCACGATGCTCCTTTGGGGGACAGCGTTGAGCCAATTTTGAACCATCCGGGGCACAATGCTCCTTCGGGGGACAGCATTGAGCCAATTTTAAGTCATCCGAGGGTCTACCTCACCTTTCAAGTTTATTGAAACTACTTCTTCTTTTAATAGGCCGAGCATGCCTTTCGTCTTCCCTTTCGGCGAGGGAACACATTTCCTTGGGGATGACCCCATCGAAATCTATCCCTTCGTCGTCAGGGTCGACACAGTTTATTCAAAAACCAGCAAAGTACTTATAAGCAAGATAGTGCATATTATAACGAAAGCCCCACGGGGTTGCCAAGCACAGCAAAAGACTCGAATTTGAGAATAGAAGCTACGACATGGAGGGCCAAGAGGCACAAACTCCGACTCAGAGTTAGACTAAGACGACTTGACAGATGCTGTGTAAGACTCGGACTCAAAAGTGTGCAATGCAAGCTAAACGCGATTTGAAAATGCAACTTTTATTGTTACCCTTTGCTTCCTCACAGAGAGGTAGGACTTGGAGGACATGGGGCCCAAGCAACAGCACTTCGGCTTCCTCAGCTTCTTTGACCAAACCTACTCAGTGCTCCCATGAACAAGGATCCCCAAATTGTCAGTCCGCTCATTTGCTTGATCGATCCGGTCCTCAACCAGTGCTTTCCAGTTTTCAGCCCCGTCTTCTATTCCGCACCCTGCAGCCTCGGATTCAGAAGGGATAAACACAGTTGGTTTGGGTTGAGTTTCTGGGACAATGCAGAGGGTTGGATTGAGTATGGTGGAGCTCGGGTTGATTTGAGTGGAGGTGGGGTTGATTTGAGTGGAGGTGATAGATATCTGACCAACCAGAGGGTCAGAATTGAGTTGGAGCAAGGAGCTGGGACTGTCGTCAGGTTTTGATGGGAGTGGGGGTGGAATAGTGCCATTATCGATGAGATCTTGAACGGCATGTCTGAGGCGATAACATGCATTGGTGGAATGGCCAGGCATTTGATGGTAGGTGCAGAAGTGATTGGGGTTGTGGCTAGCAGGGAGAACCTTGGGCAGTGGAGTTGGGGTTAGAGGCCTGATGGAACCGGCATCGAGAAGCTTCTCGTAAACTGAGGCCAGAGGTGCAGATAAGCATGAGAAGGTCCTTGGCTGGCTCCGACGACGAGATTGAGGGCTGGCAGAACTTTTACTCACTCCGCCGCTGTATAGCATTGTGCTGTCAAGGGCATGCACTCTTTCGGCACTGGGGATGATTTCTTTGTTGCGCATATCCTCCCTTTCGGCACTGGCTTTGAACAAGGAACCAGCGGTCTTCGGGCGGGTTCTAGCTTCATGACACTCAACTAGGTCTTTGAACATATCTTTTGAGCACAACTCAGTTCCGCTCGCAGGAGTGTGACAGGCCTGAAGAGGTTCTTTGACTAGCCCCGGATCCGGTTTAGACATGATGGAGGTGAAAAGGTCAAATAGCCCCTGGACCATAACCATTTGCTTGTCCATTTTCTGGTTCATCTCTTGTACAGCCCTTTTCAGCTCAGCCAGCTCTGCTTGCGCTGCCATTTTGGATTGATGATCGAGGACGGTGATATGGCGGTGAAATAGCCCCGGTAGATGCTCCCAAGCAGGTTTGGCTCTTCTTTTTGGTACTTTCTTTGACGGTGTGGCGCCCAAAGCTAGACAGTAAAGCAATCGAAGGCTCAGGAAGTGTCCCTGCAATAGTTTTATTTGAAATGATGCAATGTACATGTTGCCGTTGGTGTCCTCCTAGACTCTACAACTAACAGACAAAACCGTTTTATGACAGCGGGACGCTGCCCAGGTCCTCGGATTTCTTTTCGACAGTGTACCTTGAAGGGATCGTCTAATACTAGGAGATGTCGAAACAGCCTAAGTCTTTGACTATTCCGCTTTCGAAGTTTCAATGTTGGAATGGAACAACTCGGTGTCGACGACATGATACCGTAACCAGGGGGCGTAGGCAGCACTGTGCCGGAGCCTGGAATGGTGTAAGTGTTTAGCACTTTTAACCTGGGTGGTATGTGCATCATGTCACGTCTCCCGTCGTTCCTAGTTTTTTGCTTGAAACCTCGATCGGGTTTAGGCAAGGGCTTAGAAAGTCTCGATTTCCCAAAGTCTCGTTGACCCAAGGAATTTGGAAAGTTGATAACGTGCACCATCACGATGCACGACTCGTCATCGGTCCAAGTGCCCTAGCAGGCATAAAACGGGTTTTGAAAGAGAGACAACCCCAAAAGCCGCCCTAGCATGCTCCTACGCAGAGCGGTATGAATGTATGTACAGGCATGCGATATGGAAAGCAGTAACACATAGACAGTTTATGGGGGTTAGATGCAAGTAATCCTACCCTGTGGGTTCCTGTCTTAGTTTGGAAGGTTCTATTGCTCTGTACGCATGGCGAGGCTGGTTTTGGCTTAAGGGGGTTCCTCAGGCTAGAGATGTTTTATACCTCCCATCGCAATGCGTGCAGCAGAGCAATGGTCAAGCGGTAATACGTCTCATCATCGTCCAAGGTTGTTGGGCATTCGAGGACCCCGGTCGCCAGTAAACTGTGCCGGTTACCCAAAACGCCTCAACGGGGCTGATAGAACACCGATGCAAATGACCGCGTGTTGAAAGAATGATCGAGAGAGAGAGAAATGCAAATGTTTGTTTTAAAAAACACCTTTTGAAGCTTGGCTCACTTCATTAATCGACACTTGGAGAAAACTACACAAGTGAACAATATCAAAGCCCCAGTGCGAAGTGGTCGGATGTAGAACCCTGTTACCATTCCGTCCTTCAGTAGCGCGAAGCGTACTGTTTTGACAGACTTTTGAAAATTGTTCATTCATGTATTAATTTCCAAATGTTGATTAATGTAATTATCCCCAGCAGAGTCGCCACTGTGGGCACACGCCCCAAAAATCCCGTGCTCTGAAGCATAAAATTCCGGGTGCGCCCTTATCTCGCGGAAAGCGCGGCGAAGTGCTTCGCAGATCAGAGAGTCGCCACTTGGGTTTTGCGGTTAGTACCCAAGAAACCGTTCTTTTGAAAATGTTTGGACCACGTCCGTTTGATTTTGAAAAAGGCTTTTGTAGACTAGGCCGTCGTCACCTTCGATCTTGAGGTTCGGGAACCAGATTACGAGAAGGGAAGGGTTTTATGGCACCCCCCTCGCCCAGTCCGGAGACCGGTCTCTACTCAGGCGTTTTGTAAAACATTTGCATTTCTCTCTTTATTTGATCATTCTTTTAACCAGTTAGGGCGGGGAACAGTTAATAGGGATTAAAACTGTAAACAAGTTGCATTTATATACAAAAGATGTAACAAAATGTTTATGGATGATGATGTTTGATCTAAGCAAATATAATAGATTGAGAACAAGCTTCTGTGGTTGTTTTAGACAAGCTAGTGCACGCTGTTTGTGCGGTAGTGCACACAGAAGCAAGCCTGCTTGCACTGGCTAAGCCACTGCATGTAGCCATGATCTGCGTGCGCCATCCCACAATTGGCGTGCGCCGGTGAGCCTAAGACCACAGCTTCTGTTCTCGACCCTCTGGGCTCTGGAAAGGACCAGTGCACACCCAGGACAAACCACGCAGTTAAATATGGATTACTAAGCTATTACAGACAATGTAAAGGGCTTAAAAGCCACCAAATAGACAGAAAATCCCTTAAACAGTGAGGGGAGGATGATCAGAGGCCTGGAGCCTAGTTGCCATGCAAGGGCCAGCCACTGGCCAAGGGGCGACTGGCGCACGCAGGTATATGGTACCGTACGCCAGTTGACTCTGCTCAATCAGTGCTTGGCTTTGCACCATCTGGGCTCTGGAACATGACCAGAAGACCCCCAGAGGCATTCCAAAGAAACAGAAAGGAAAAACTAAGTACAATGCTTAAACAGTTCTACAATACAGAACGCTGTATACTTGATTTAGCATGCTTCAGTGTGATCAGACTGTAAATAAGTCACAATAAGGATGATCTGTGATCCGCACACGAGTTTCACCTTACAGCCATGACTGGCGTACGGTACAAGTACCTGATCGATTACCAGCCTTGACCCTGCCAGCCCCCCTCAGGGGTCAGAACAGAAAGCAGGAGCAAAAGATGTTATACCTTTGCTTGAGAGTTTGATGGATGGTTTGAACTTTGAGCTTGAAAGAAGATGGATGGAGGGTGGATGTAGTGAGGTTTGAGGACTGTGGAGAGTATGTTCCCTTGCTTGCTCTTTCTATGGAAGAGAAAGGAAGCAAAGGAGAATGATGAAGAAGAGGACAAAGGGGCTTGAACTCTTTAATGGTGCTAACCCTTTTGAACTTGGTAACCCTTTGCAAGAGTGAGAGAGGGGAGTATATATAGGCAAAAGGGGCTGAGATCAGTTTGGCCTTTAGGGGCTGTTTGGATGATCAAGTATTGGAGGAAGCTCCCATGCATTAAATGCATGGGACTTGGCTTGATGGAAGGGAAAGGAACAGTTCTGGCCGGAGTAATGATCAGGGGGGCTGCCAGCTGACGTCAGGCGGCTGCCAGCTGGCTGAAAAGGTTGATTTGACTGGTGCTGACTGGCGTGCGCCACTGGTTTAGTGGCGTGCGCCAGAGAGCGGTAGTGACTGACACGTGTCAGTGGTTCCTGCGCACGCTAGTCCACCACCAGCGTACTCCAGCAGGGTTTTGTTGAGGCCATTTGGTTCTGGCTTGAGGGTTCGACAAGGGTTTGAAATGGGTTTGGACGAGGTTCGGGACGCTCAAAGCTCAAACTCATCAAACAACTCGGTATGTTCTCGACCTTAATCATCATTGGGGAATCAAAGACCGTAAATAAACTATTCTGGAAAGTCCAAAATAGGGTGTCTACACAGTGGAGGGGATATTTGGTTTTAGCATTCCAGCACAAATTCAAGTAATCAACATCTCTATGAAACATTGGTCTTGCTGTCCCAGCTAGTCGACGTTTGAATTAGTTCTCGATATCAGTCGAGGTGGGCGTAAGTTAATTCGGCTGATTTTTTTTTTTAGTTTTTTTTTTTTGAAAAAAACATTTGTCTTTTTGGCTCCATGGTACGATGAATATCAGCCTCTTGAATTGAGCACGCGCGGCATGATCATTTGTTTTGATTCGTGTGACATTTTTTAACTGGGGAGATACTGAGATAGTAATAGGTGCAGTTCTGGGGATTCAAGTTTTGGGTCCCATGCAAATGATCGGAGCCGTTCAATTTATTAAAAACATGTTTTTAAGAGTTATCTTATTAAATCAACTCATTCGGATATCGATAAAGGTTTTATTGGTATATGTCCGTAAATTTGATAGGATAAAAACTAAATAATCGATCAAGCCCTTTAGCGATATCTGAATGAGTTGATTTTCTTTACAAACTCTTCAAAATTATGTTTTAAACAAATTATTAGCGGTGGGCTCCAATTATTTGTGTTGGGCTCCGATTATTTGTGTGTCCCCGAAAGCTATACGGAAAATAGAGACACAGATATTTATAGGCCACTGATTTTCGCGCTCCAAGGTTTACTACAGGCGCTCCACCTTTTTGTTTTTACACTGTGATGTTGCCAGTATAAATACAAAAAGGTGGAGTGCCTGCAGTAAATCTTGGAGCGCGAAAATCAGTATCCATATTTATATGCCCGGAACAATCAGAAACACTTTATAGAATTCCGTGATGAATGACATTGTGCATGTGTCCGTCCTCCAGACTTGTGCAGCTACCTTTCAAATCAAATTGTTGGGGTCCTTGGGATGAGATAATTGAGCAATTATTGAAGGAAATTAAATTCTACACTCTCTTTTTTGATATCTACACTCATTTTTTTGGATTTTAGTGTTGAAAGTATATGTAATTTTTTTGCTAGAAGACAAGAAAAGGAGTGTAGATGTCAAAAAATGGAGTGTAGAATTCAATTTCCTTATTCAAATACCATGTTGAAAAAGTTGAATAATGGCCCACAGATGTGACAAAATAACAAGAGTAGTGCTATCGGTATCGACGGATAGCATACCGAAACTATATCGACGGTCATACCGGGCCAGCTTAAGCCATCGGATGGCCGATTCGAGCCGTCCAAAAAATTTATAAAAAAAAATGAGAGGGTCCATGCGGGAATCAACGGCATTCGATGTGTATGTGTAGGGTGCTTGATCCAAATACCCTATTTTTCGTGTATATATGACGGCTCATACGGGGACCGTCGGTCCCTATAGCTTTATTGTAACAAACGAAATGAAAACGAAATTCTAAAGAGTGACATAAGACTGCTCTCATGGTGATACAAAAATATTATCATCTTCTTTGCTGACGGTCGGTCAACGAAATGCAAATAGGTTTATTAATTAATTACTAGTAGATCTTATAAATAGGTTAACCCGTCATGGACGCAGCCGCGCGGTCGGGAATCAGCACAAAGCAAACTATTCTTTCGTCGATCTTTTAATTACTAGACTAGAGATCTAAACCTCATGGTTGATTTTGCCCTTGAAAGCCTCTGATCATAATGAGAAAGATCCCATGCAATCTGTAGTGGCCTCGGTTACTAGCCCGGTAACTTGGCCATGTATTGCGAACTGACGGTCAGGGAAGGTCCGGGTAACGGACAGATGACAAGTCCTCCTCGGTATCAGGTTCGGCTGAATACTCAGAGTCGGTTCCCTAGTACTTCAGAACCACCATCGGTCCTGTGCCTGCTCCGAGTATTTCCAAAGACGCTCAGGAAAGACAGTTACGCCAGATGGGTCCCACAAGAGTCATGCTCCTCATGCAGCAGGCGTAATCATTGGGATAAGGCCTGGCCATGTGCTCCATAACCTTTTCATTCCTTTCGTCATGTATGACGTCACCTGAGGCGGTTACCTGAGCGTATTCTCCACGCGCTAACTTGGAAGCCAAGAAAACGGCTTATTTACCTTTTTGGTCCCCAAAGTATTAGTGAGTGACCAATTTCGTCCCCAACGTTTAAAATGTGTGTCAATTTGGTCCCCACCCCTAACGCCATCCATTTAGGCCGTTAGGATAAGGGGCTTTTTCAGAATTTCACTTACACGAACCAAAAAAAAAAAACTTAAAATCTACCCAAATCAGCTACCAGTTTCCTATGACCACCGTCTCCACCATCTCCGCTACCAACTCCACCTCCACCTTTCGTGCCCATTCCACCACCATATCTCAAACGCCCCTCTCTCTCTCAGTCCTCATCAGACAAAACAAAAATCCACATTATAAGAGAGAGAGAGAGAGAGATATATATATATATATATATATGTGGCTGGTGAGGCGAGTGCATTCGGGGCAATTGTTTTTAAGGTTACAGGAAGGGGTTCTGAGGAGTGTAGCGGCGGTGGCGGTTGTTTAGGGTTTACAGTTGTGGTGGTTTGGGTGATGGAGATCTGAGGTCCGATTGAGGGGGTGTAACGGCGGCGGCGATTTAGGAGGGTAGCAGCGACGGTATAAGAGGGTTGCAGCGGCGACGGTTTAGGTGGGTTGCAGCGACGGCGGGGTGGTTTAGGAAGGTTTTGGGGGGCTACGATTTATGCACAGCTTAGGGTTTTCGTGGGTTTCCACCGAGGGGTTTCGGCCTTGCGGTTTGTGGGCTACAATTCAGCGCTGATTGGGTGAGGGGTTTACAGGGGTCCTGATTGATTGTTTCGGTGCTGGTGGGGAGTGCAGGCGTAGGAACGGCAGCTATCGGAGACGGCAAGCAAGGGGACGGCAGCGAGCAGCAACAAAGGCACGGTAGCGTGGGGTTGCGTGGGGTTTTTCTGTTTGTTGGGCCAACGACGGAGGGAGGGTGGCCCTGTGGTGGTGTGGGTCTAGTTTGGGGTTTGGGGTTGTGATGGTATTGTACGTTGGTGTGTGTTGGCTGGCTTGTGTTGGCTGTAATGAGAGAGAAGAGAGGGGATGACAAGGGGTGAAAATACCATTGATACCCTCCATTTTAACAGCCTAAATGGATGGCGTTAGGGGTGGGGACCAAATTGACACACATTTTAAACGTTGGGGACGAAATTGGACAAATGTTTAGGTTGGGGACGAAATTGGCCACTCACTAATATTTTGGGGACCAAAAAGGTAAATAAGCCCCAAGAAAACCTAGGTCTATAAATATAAAGAGATGTACACCTAAAAGAGGTACGTCATACTAGCCTAACCCTAGACCTAAATACTATCCCTGAGATCTAACTTGATAGTCGGAGGGTCACTGGGCAATACAAGCCCTAGTGACTTGTTGCAGGTCCAGCGGCGGAAGCACGGAGCTGCGAAAGAAGGATCCTAGCTAGCCAGAGCCACGGTCAAGGTCCTGAATAATCGAACCCCCACACAATCGAAATCGACTCTTCCTTCGCTCTCGACTTTCCATTTTGATTGGTAGAGAGAGCTAGAGATGACGAGTTAGGCTTGGAACCAACAACAATAAAATAGTTGGCCTTGGTTTATAAAGGGTGATAGATTGTCCATGGCAGACAAGACAACTAGGGCATGCCGCTTGGACGGTCCGGATGCACCGAGTGGGCACCACACCACGTGGTACCTGTTCGGCACTGAAAAATTTCTCCCACTTGGATAATTGGATTTACTGTAACATCACAGAGTATTCAGACTATATTGTCAAACCTGAATTAGCTAGGGTCCTTTGCTCTCATTCTCAATACTCGCTTTCGCACTCAGACTTTTTCTTATCTCTCTTGTAGATGTTAGTATTTTAAAACACTCTCATTCTCAATAGTCACTTTCGCACTCAGAATTTTTGTTATCTCTCTCGTGGATGTTAGTATTTTAAAACACTTTTTAAAGATACTTTCATATTCGCGTTCACGCATAGACACGTGTATGACGTGACTTACATAACAAAATTCACACCTATATATCCAACCATGGATTAACACCAAATTACAATAAAAATCAGCTTTATTAGTCCAAAATCTCTAGCAAAATTGCGCACACGAAAACTTAAAACAAAAAATAAATACATAGAATAATCACCGTGTCGTCTAAATCAGAATCTGAACCACACATTAATTATGTCTATATTAGTAGTATATAATATAAAGTGTTTACTATTAACTATCTAGCTAGTGCAACATAGCTAAAACAATTGAGAATAAGGTGATCATAGGCAAGGCGGCAGTGGCCAATGGCGTGGCGGCGCTTGAGGGCGGGGGAGGAGAAGCGGTGGTGTTGCTGGGCGGGGGAGGAGAAGCGGTGGTGGTGCCGGGCGGCGGCGGGGTGGAAGTAGTGGTATTGGCGGTGACGGTGATGGCTAACTTCTGGCCCTGGTCGCAGTGATTCCCAAAAGTGCAGATGTAGTAGTGCTCGCCGGCTGTCGATAGGGTGATGTTGGTCGGACCGGTGGTTTCAGTGGAAATGGGGTTAGTTTTGGTGCAGCCTTCGTACGCCGTCTTCGACGACACCACCGCCACGTCGTGTGCTCCGGTGTTGTAGTTGAAGACTGTACAAATGAAAAGTAATAGAAAGGTGAATAATGTTATACAAACACAATATATATGGAAAATAAATTATAAGCGTGGAATGCACTCTAAAAGAAAATACTTTTTGGCGTTCCGAAATTTTATCTCAGTATGAAAAGTCAATGCATAAATATTCTAGATTAAAAATAAAGTGTTTTCGTGCATAATGTTTTAAATATGTTTGCACCAATTTAAAAAAGAATTGGAATCTCTATAATTTGGCATAAAAACTAAAAAAATTACGTACGAGAATTACTTATTTTTTTATCTAAGCCTTTTTTTTTTGTCTAAGCCTTTCTTGAAATGAACTAAGGCCCCATTTCTCTAAGAAAAATAAGTATTTGTTTTTATTTTTTTGATTAAAAATGATATATTATGAAAGAATGATTTGTCTCATAAAGTAAAAAATAAATACTTAAAAAATAAGCACCTTAGCGAACAATATCTTGGACAGATAGGGATACGCTATAGTTGCATTCAATTATTGGACGGAACCAGAATTTTACCCTTGCAGAGGTGAAATGTATACTAAAAAAATCTAGTGGTGGCGAGACTAGATAAGTTGGGCATAATTTTTTTTTTACATATTATAATTGTATTTTCTAAAATTCTTGTCATGGTGGTTGCCGCCACTAGACCCCCTGATCCCATTATTAGCACAAAAAAAAAAAGCGACGTCCTGTGAGAGGGCTTTCTCGCAGAAATATCTCAAGGAATAGTATTTTTCCTTTGAGTAATTGCGATATCATAGATTAAGCTCCTTTAGCCTAATTTTTTTGGCAATATTTTAGCACGGCCTTTTTGGTTATTTTTTCTTTATTCGGACTTAAACTTGGACCAAATTTACATCACAACCTTCTTCGCGATGAGAGTAAAGAAAAGACTCTTTTTCGTCGTCTTACACAGATTTTTTTGACTTTGATCTATATTTTTATACTTTTTTTTATCTCTCATGAAAACAAACGATGAGACCTAAAATTTTGACCCAAATTTAGTAGAAATTAAGAGAATTTTTTTTTCAAGTTTCCATCCAAACAAGGCATAAGAGTTATGAATTATGTGTTTCATGTTTTAGAGATATTACACAGTACTTACTGAGAATGTCGCCGACGGCAAAGGTTTGTGTGGCGGCCCAAGTGACATAGGCGGCGGCTCCGCCGGATGGAATGATCCAACCCAAGGTGTCAAGCACCACGTGCGAAGTCACTGCCTCCGAGCCCTGCAGGAGAGCAGCTGCCACCATGAAAGAAACAACAAGCAATTTCAATTTAATCGCCATTGCCTTTTGTGTGTTCTTAGTGGTCAGGTCGCCCCTGCTCTCTCTCTCTCTCTCTCTAGATTCGAATAAGTACTATGTGAAATTGGTTGAATGGTGAGAGAGATTGGGGAGATAAGGGAGTGTGAGGTGGGGATTTTTATAGAGAAAAGTTAAAGAGCGAATGGTTTAGTCACATGTAGGCCTGTCAACGGGTCGGGTCGGATCCGGATTCGGATCCGGATCCGAATCCGGATCCGATTAGACTTGGATCCGATCCGAATCCGATAAGACTTAAATCCGATAGTGGTAATTCGGATCCGAAAAATTTGGATCCGATCCGAAAATCCGAATCCGATCCGAAAACTTTTTTACTTCAAAAATTTTAACAAAAAAAAAAATATATTTTTTTTAAAAAATACAATTTTTTTTCAAAAAAAAATTATTTTCCAAAAAAAAAAATTTAAAAATTTAAAATAAAAAAACAACTTCTAAAACATTTTTTGTTCAAAATAAAAAATTTACTGTTTTTTTTAAAAAAATTTAAAAATTTAAAAAAAGTTAAAAAAAAAGAAGAAGTTCGGATTTGGATTAGATCCGATCCGATCCGAAAAAATACGATCCGATCCGATCCGATCCGTAATAATCGGATTCGGATTACCGGATTACGGATTTCTGTTATCGGATTCGGATTCGGATCGGATTTTTCGGATCGGATCGGATCCATTGACAGGCCTAGTCACATGGTTGGCCGACATTGGAAAAAAATTTCAGTGCCGAGCGAGTACCACGTGGTGCCCGCTCGCGCATCCGAACCGTCCATTCCGTGTTTGAATGGTTCAGATTTGGAGAGAGAGAAAGTATTGGAATAAGAGAAGAGAGAGAGTTTCAATCCGAACCGTCCGAAAGTATATCGGACGGCTCGAATGCGTCGAGCGGATACCACGTAAGATATACCCGCTCGGCAGTTAAAAATCTCTCCACATTGATTTGGACTCCACAAGTTAGAATGAGTCCGATAGAATTAATTTAGAATTGGTAATTAATACTCCACATTAGATACATCTTTGAGAATTCATGTGTACACGGGCCTTCCTATAACGGCGTCCGCACTATGTTAAAGTGCGAACGTTCCTTTTTTCGATCGAATTTCAATGATCCGAGCTGCTCAATGTGTTCAGAACGTGATTTTAAAGGTATACGCTAGAAATCGTTCAATGATCTGGAAAAGGGAGGTCCGTACTTTACTGAGTGCGGACGCCCTTATAGGAAAGGGACTGTTCATGTGTATGGTACATGAAGAGTTTATGTATGTTCAATTTATGTTCAAGGTATATGTATTTTGTATCTTGATGTGTGTATAGAGTTTAAGGGTCAAGAGTCCGTTCTACTAAGATTCTTATTTTTTAAATATTTATTTTTTATTTTACGAGACAGGTCATTCTATCTCCTTTTATATTCTTTGTTATTCGTTATGTCCTACACACACTTATATTATCCTTGGTTGGTAGTTACTGAGTATTTCAACGTATTCTGCTATGCTCCTCAAACATAGTAAATTATTATTTGCTCTCGTTTCTTGTTTTTCTACTAAGCCCTTAACGAATTGAAATCCTCTGTGAGATGATCTATTCTTCATGTGATCTTTAATGTGATGTAAAACGAGACCGAACGCGGCTTCAATCCGAACCGTCTATTCATTAAGTCTCAATTCATATCAAGTTGATGCAAAAAATCAAGTTTATTGGACATATGTCTTTGTTAGAACGAAAACATATTTGTCACAAAAGAAATAAACATCTCAAATTCTGACCGCTTAATTCCCTTCAGTCAAATATGATTCGACCAATCTTTTACCGATCTTCGATCAACTTAGTTTCTTACGTGGATGTTAAACACATAAAGACCTACTGGACAAATGAATGGGATCGTGAAATAAGACTGTGGTAACTTCCATTTTGCATCAAAGGATCTATCTATGGCTATATGCCAAAAACTTTTAAACCTAGCTATAATAGGATTCCAAATTTTTCTGATTCAATTTTTTTTTTGTATGTATGTGTGTCCACAATTGAATTTGGAATAAATTAACTTTTCCAAGATTTTTACAAAAAAGTCAAATCTAAAAGGACATGGAGTTGAATTTGGAATACATTCACTTCTCATGATGTTCCACATTTTTCTTGATAACTCATGTGTTCATGTCAGTTTCTACGCACCTTACTTGCAGAGAGCCCAGTAATAGCTGGAGCAAATATCTAGTACGTACTGGCCCAAAAGAGTCGATAAAATCCAGAATGTTTCGAATCTGAGACCTCAAGATGAAGTAAATCTCTAAGTCTCAGGTCTTAAGCACGGACCAACCCCTTGGGGTGGGGTTCCACCTTACATTGTTGCCATGTCCTCCAAAACATGAATTCTACCAATGCAGTTTTATTTACCTAGATTTTTATGAACAAATTTTTTACTTTTATCAAACTTCACGTGACATATAGTACTTAGCTTTTAATTGGAGCTATAAAACATCAAAAGGGGTAGATGGATGATTGTGACAACGAATGTGAATATTGTGAATATAGGACCCCCAAAAGAAAATGGGCCCCACAGAGTTTCCGCGTTTTTCTCTTTCGTGGAAAATGTCCAGATTTCCTACGCGAAGCCTTACCGAACCTCGGTGGACTTTTGGGAGATGTTGACTAGTATAGTATTCATCAGCATTTGCATTATCAATAGAACAGAACCCTCAGCCAGTCATAGTTTGGTTGGTGGGTGGATTTAATTGATGAGAAATGCCAAGTGTAAAGAAAAGACCCTTAAAGTGTACATGACCGGCTCAGATTCACGGTTTGGTTGGTGGGTAGATTTAATTGATGAGAAATGTCAAGTGCAAAGAAAAGACCCTTAAAATGTACATGAACGGTTCAGATTCACGGTGAATCTGAGCCGGTCATGTACACTTTAAGGGTCTTTTCTTTGCTCATTTTCTTTGGTGAATCTGAGCCGTTCATGTACACTTTAAGGGTATTTTCTTTGCCCATTTTCTTTGTCCCTATCACAACCCTTGGGTCAGGCCGCCATAATTTTGTGTGTGTGTGTCTAGTATCGCCATGAATAGTCTGCTGTTTACCGGACCGAAAATGAAATTAATTAAGATGCGCGTAAGCTGGTTTGGATGGACACCCTTACCTAAAAAAGACCCTCAGCCGCCTTGGTTAGTTGGTCCCGTTTGGGAACCTGAAAACAATGGTAGTAATGATTTCTCTCCACATCTTGATTTTGAAAATTTTTTTTTTTATCAGATTCTTGATTTCGATTTCTCTCCACTCCTTTTTCACATGTCATGTCTTTTTCTAGACTTGTTAATCGAACTTTTGCTTTTATAAAACATGCCAAGATTTCCATAGTTTACCCTACATTACTAGGTATTATTAAAATGGGTAAGAGAGTAAATGTGAAAAAGTTGAGGGATCATCGGGGCTAGTGTAACTTTTGTAAAAAAGTTGAGGGTAAATGTGAAAAATTGTATCTTTTTAGGTATATTGATTTTGTTCCGTAAAAAAGTTGAATTTTTTAGATTGGACAAACAAATTGGGACGAAGGGAATATTATTAAAATGGGTAAGAGAGGACGATTGTTGAATGACAATCCTTTTTAAGACTGATTAAGCTAGATTTAATTCTAATCCCGAAGGGATTAGCTTGGTGGTCAAAACTTGAGACTTAAAAAAAAGATTTGCTCTCTCCTAAGATCTCATATTTGAAACTTCTAAGGTGCTACAACTCCTTCGGAGCAAGTTCATACATAGCTTTGCTCTAACTTTAATAGAGAGACCTTCGCAAGTGGGCTTGTGATCTATTTGCCTCCCAAAATTAGTTGAGGTGCGCGGAAAATAACCCGGACACCTAAATTATCTATAATAAAAAAGACGGCTTTAATTCGTAGCCTAACGTCAGCTACACGAAGAGTATAACGACGAGAGGAATTAGAATTGATAAGTATATATAAAAATCTAACTTGCGAACACCATACCATGCACCATCCGTAGTAGTAGAAGTTGTCTTGATCGTAATCTCCTTGAGAAAATTCCAAACACAATAGGCCATGCATGAGAGGGTCTCACCGACGCCACCCAGGTGGTGTGATCTGATCTTACCGACCAAGCTTTTTTTTTCCAGCATAACCGACCCACCACCAATAACAAATAAAATAACAAGGATGACAAT
Source organism: Rhododendron griersonianum (assembly GCA_018127125.1). Lineage (NCBI taxonomy): Eukaryota > Viridiplantae > Streptophyta > Magnoliopsida > Ericales > Ericaceae > Rhododendron > Rhododendron griersonianum. Next base: position 50,401,495 of record CM030790.1, on the reverse strand, counting down.
GGGAATTTTGATTTGGATACCTGGCGGTGGCCGGGGCTTGGCTTAAGAAATTGATTATTATGGCATATGCATGGCGTTCTCATTATCTTGGCATCTTTGCCTTTGTCTACATCTCTTTATCTAAAATGGGATAAATTCTCTCTCAGCTGATATCCCTCGTAAAATTCGAGAAGGGCATTTCCGACAATTCGCGTAAGGAAAAAAGTCGAAGGGTGTATGATGCTTGAATCCATTCTGTGCTAGTAGATGTTTTACCACTAGAAAAGTTGGATTATGATTCGATGTGTTTTTAGTTACGGGTCTTTCCATTCGGACTGTCTCCGGTAAGGATTGGACCGTCCAGTTTGACCCTTTTCCGAGTAGTTGGGAGGACTAATAGTGATTCCGAAATCACCCTCAAAGTGTAGGTCGCAGTTCACGCCTCCTATATAAGAGACTCTAGGCGTTACGAGTTTTACGGAATTTATGATCCGATCTCACGAAGTGCAGTGAACCAAATGTGCCACAAGAACAACCAGAAAGAAGATTTCATTTGTACATCAATAAATATACATTGCTGAAGTTGATAAAAATGATTCAGCAATTCCATCTGTGATTTTGCAGAGTAACAAGAACTGTCGATGCAACCGGAATATGACACTATATAACACAACCTATACTATCTGCTATATGCTCAATCTAAGAGTGCTCCAAGTCCAACACTTGGGTTTTTCAAGAATTCAAGGAGAGCAGCACAATAGCACAGGCTGTCAATACCAAGAAATAGGAATTGGGTGAACCTTGATGTTGGATGTCCTGTAAAATTGCCAAGGAAAAAAATGTACAAAAGATGGTCAATGTCATATTGAATTTAGTAACAAAAAGTGTCCTAAGAAATCAGAGCAAATCGAATATGAACTTAATTTCTGGACCCTGGACAATAAGCAAATGGCACCCTATGTATTCTAAAAGATAGTTCCAAGAAGACCATAACGCATCATTAACAAGTCCCAAAGCTACATGGGCTCTTCGAAATGCGTGTAACTGAGTCGGACACTCAACACTTGAGGTGGGGTGTCTGGGTGTGAGATATTGTGATTGGGATGTGTCCGGGTGTCCGGTTTGCCATATGCTTGTGCATGAACTCTATGTAATACGCCCAATGTTCTATGTCACCTTATAAACATCCTATATGCGCCATATTCCTAGTAACGTAACAGAAACAATGCATTTCAAAGGGGTAAAGAAACACATACCTTCAATGACAGAAAAGATGATGTTGCAGACGAAGATTTCAGCCCAGAAAACCCAATATTGTACGCAACAGAGCCATTAGGAAGAAACAGTCCGAAATTCCTCTCGGAAGCTGGACCAGGCTTCAAATCCTCATTGAACAGCGCAAACACATAAGCCCTCAACATGTTTTTAGGCCGCATAGGGGTACCCTTCCTCAATGCAAGCCTCTTACGCAGGTTGTAATTGTAAGTCCTTGCGTTGCTTACTGTGGCAGCCTCTTCGTTTGGATCTCCATGAGAAGCCCAACCAGTTTCCGTAACTATAACTTCCATCTTTTTAAACCCAGCATCTTCCAATGCAGCATAAGCCGCATCAATCTGAGCATCAAGCATGTTGTCATAGTGTAAATCTGTTTTGTTATCGTATATTCCCTGATTTGCCTGGAAAAGAGCATAATTTATATCGATTTCCGTTGGATCACTCATGTAGGCCAGAAATGGGTAAGCATTCAAACAGAAAGGGGACCCAATCTGTGAGAAGAAATCAAGGAGTGGATTCATATATTGTACAACATTCTCACTGAAAACACATGAAGAGGGAGGGTAAGAGTTATTGAAAACAGCCTGTGAATGTGCAGTGGTAATCTGAACTACATCATCTAACTTAAGACTTTTCGTCGCGTTGTATATATTTTTTGCAGCACCCAAAAGCGCTTCTGATAGTGATTGATCACTACCGCCCAGAACTTCATTTCCGATGGCAATCCCACGGATTTTTGTCTTGGGAAGGAATGCTTGCACATTTTCTTGGACCCAAGTCAGGGCATCATTCGGATTAGTACTCATGTCTTGTAGGTTTCCATTCGGGAGTCCAACCACTAATTCAAGCCCTGTTCCACTGAAGGCGTTTAGGACACTGTGATTAGCGTCATAAATACGAACATTCCTAATCTTTGCTGATCGGAGGAGTGTAACAACTTTATCAGGAGAGGGAATGTTATCCGCAATTCTACCGTAGTTTATCCCATAAGTTCCAGTGAAGGCATCCACAGCCTCTAGAAACAAACAACAAAAACACAGAACAGGAGCAAGTGAGCAACTTCATGATCCATTGTGTCGTTCCATTCTCAAGAATAGCAAGACAATATCTAACTTTGACAGCCTACAATACTTAATGCACCAGTAGAAACAATTTTTCACAAAACACGACAATGGCTAAGAAATAGTTTACTATCACTGGATATTAGGTAATGGCTAAACATTCTCGGTTATTTTCCAAGTCATTTCCAACTAACTTACACAATTTCATAAAATCGTACGAAGCTGTAAAGTATGAAACATTCCTTAAATCATGCGTTAGTAACTTAGAACTCAATACGGAAATGCTGAAGCCACAACTAGAATACATCTGAATCGTAGATTGCATCAAACTAGCTCAGCAAGAAAGACAGTCAACTACATAAAACAGAAGCGGACAAGTTTGTACTTAAAAGATTCAGAATTTAGCCGTCAATTCCATGATCTGGTGAGTACAATGTAAGACTTGAAGGGTTGGATTAGAATTCACTAAAGCAGCTTCATGATAATCCCGTCAACCAATTGATTTTAAAAGCATAGGTATCAGACACTCCATGAACTTAGCATTTGATTTTAATCAGTGGCAGGACTAAATCTGAAGTCATATTTTCTTACTCGGATTTCAACTTGATTATATGGATACCAAAGCCACTAAATTTGTGCATCATAGATTCATAAACTACATCCAAAATGGCTCAGCAAGGGAGGAGGGGCGGATGTTGGTTTTTATTTTATTTGTATAGTATGGTAGTACCGCCAAAAAACTTATACTACTAACTAGAACTCAATAGTAAATTTTCACAAAATCCATCAGCACAAAGGAGGATTTGAAGGGTGGATTACTTTGAATTTAAACTGCTCCTTAACAACTCCATCAACCAAAAAACAAGTATTCATAAGAAATCAAAGCAGCATCACCGTCTATCTCCAAATTTCTTGTTGGGTTTGGGAAGCCTAATTCGGTCCCCAACTATGCCTGGGTTCAAAGAATATAGATTCCTTTTGTACGCAGTAACCGATGTTTATGTGTACAATTTCTTCATGTGATACATAATGAAACTGGTGGATGTGCCTAGTTTGTTTCTTTGTGTTCTTACTTGATGTCTGTTAGGTCGAATCCGCAACATCCTATTGATTTGATTAACTGAACAATGCGAGTAGTAAATTTCCTCCTAAAAGCAAAGACCTTGAACAGAAACAATCACTCCAATCTATGCAAGAAAAATTCCAAATTTAGTGACGAGGTTAACAAACTAATATCCGACCTTGGGGTTTGGCCCAATGCTCGTGTAGCGCTCCTTTGGAGTGTGAGGTCTAGTGTTCGAATCCTATAACAGGAAGTTGGCCCTCGTTGTAATCTAACCAATACTAACATGATAACCCTCCTATCCTCTGGCGAAAAAAAATAAAAAGAAACTAATATCCGACCCACTGCAACCACGAAACGAATATATGGACGAAGATGAAAATTAGAACATATGGCTCATAGGAACAGACAAAGAACAGCTATGATCAGTGACCAAAAAAAAAAAATTTCCACAAAACTGTCCGAAATAACTATGAAATGAATCTAATGTTTCAAAATTGTGGGGGGCAGAACAGTAAAGTTACCACTTGGAGTGAAGAAGACCGAAAGCAGGAGAAAGAACCGGACCAAGAAACACGAAGAAATCTTCATTGCTTTCCGATTGGCGACGATCAATTCCTCTACTACTCCTTCAACCCAGTTCTCGATATTATGGGCGTGCCACAGACAGCCCCAATTGGCAATGATGTTAAAACCAAGCACGGAAATGCTCTCTGCCTTCAAGCTGAATATGATTCTCTCTCTCTCTCTCTCTCTCTGTCCGCCAAATATCAAAGCGTTTGATATTGTTTTTGGAGGGGTAATAGAATGTGGGTTTTGATTGGACAGGGCTTTTGCTTTGCATTTGTTGAACTACACACGTCTACGACTCAAGTTGAAGCTTCTCTATCTGTGTGCGTTTGTATGCAGTGGGGGTGAGATCCTGGAGGAGAAGGTGAGGGGTATTTTTGGGAACACACTTTATTCTTTTTTTCCATTGGGATTGGATATAGGGTGTCAAAATCCTATACACGATTTTTAATAAATTTTCTCTACTGCAGCTTGATTGTCGGGGAGTCAAAAAAGAAGGTAGATTCTTCGATTCTATTTCCTCCTTTTCTCTGGTAAGGATTGGCTTTAAGTGATAGGAGATGTAATTGGAATTCGTCTTTTCTTTATTTGTATCACCAAGACACCCATCCGAAGGGACGGTCATATGTGCCTCGGGAGGCCCGCCCCATTCAAGGGCAGGAGACCTCTTAGGCTTTCTTTCCTTTCTTGGCGGGGGCTTGGACTACTACACATCTTGGCCTTTGTTCACTCTATCGCATCATAGTTTGGTGGGGCGCAGACTTCGTTCGTATGTATCTCTCTCCATTCATTACTTTCAAAAATCTCCCTCAAAACTCAAGTCGAACAGGGCTGGCCCGTTTTGGACCCTTTCTGGGCTAGCGACAATGATCCAAATCGTTTACTTTTTAAAACACGTCGAGTACCAATTTGATCGAATATCGTTTGATATTTGTTTTAAAACGCATTTATCTTGCCCAAATAAGAGAGGAAAACACTCGATCGAAATCCATTATACCCATTTATCTCATTATAAACTTATTCTGAAATCATTTCAAACGATATCTGATCAATTTTAAATTTTGATGTGGTAATTGTTCTTGAAAATTAAACGATTTGGGTCATTGATGAGGGTTCGGAAGGATTTCCGGACTGGTGAATCACAGTCAAGCTTGCAGGGGTATTGTCGGCATGCTTGACATCATCTTTTGTGAACTTTTTATTCTTTAGGTCATAATTTTGCAGTTTTTTAACTCCTCTTTTCGAGCAAATAAATAATCCAAAAGATTTTACACGAATTTAAAAAAAAGTAAAAAATAATGACCAAAATGGCAATGACAAATTGACTATAATACCAAGAGCACACCCTTAATCTTGACGAAAGGATAGCCATTGGGCTTAGTTGTCTTAAGTTTGAATTTCAAAAGATGAACCAATGGTTAATGACCATGACATACTGAGATTATAAAAAATGATGCTTTCTTGGCTGTGTGGATTATGGATTAGCAGTTTAACTTTATATACATTAATGCCACTCTTCTTTTAGGAAAGCTATCCACATGTCTATCTTCGTATTAGTCGGCTGAGATAGCATAACAATTGGCGGTTAATTATTGGTTTGTTTTCCTTTAAGTTTCAAGTTCAAAATTAACCTCATACGTAGATGCTAACAACTTTTGCGAGCCCTACGAGACTTTGTCACGACTTCAATCAGGACCCCCGCCAGTGAAGGTCGAATTGGTCCCTAGAAAGTAATAGCAATGCACTTTAGTTGACCCGAATAAAAAAATTGGAGAGAAAGAGAAGTAGTCTTCAAAGCAAGAGAGCTACTACTCCTATAAGAAAGAGATTGAGTTGTTACATATGGGTGCAAAAGGCCTTCAAATGTGCCAAGTGGTTATTGGGACTCAAGTGGGTTGATTTGATGCTAAGAGAGATCAATAAGAAAGAGATTGAGATGAAAGTAAAGCTTTATCCAAGGACATTTGTATAGAAAATAGATTTTCATTTACAGAGTCTAGCTAGTATAATGTGACAGTAACATTATAAAATATGAATTATGTGATGATAATATGAATCTAGAGATGACAAATGTTAAAACAAGAATATATGACAATAAAATTTTTTAGTTTGAGACCAAAAAAACTAGAGAATGTCACATCATTCTATATAAAAATCATGGTCGTATGACATTACCCTTTTGTAATGCTTTGAGGTTGTAAATTGCAGATTGAGTGAAATATGACAATTGAGTCCTTGACTAATAATAAAAGTAAGTTCGAAGCAAACAATATGAATGGAGGTGGAAGGTTGTTATGTACTCCCTCAGTTCTATATTGAGAGTCCATCACGAAAAATCGTGTCATTTTTCAAATAAAAAAATTCACTACTTCTGTGTATAATTTTTTAAATTTTTTCATACCAATTAAAGTACTAATCAAGATCTTTAATACGGTGCGAAAAAAATCGAAAAATTATACACGGAAGTAGTTCATTTTTTGATTTGAAAAATGGCGAGAGAGAGAGAGAGAGAATGAGACTCTTATTATGGAACGGAGGGAGTAGTTTCTTAGAAACTCTCTCTCTCTCTCTGTTTGTATTGGCTTAGCAAAAGCATTGTGGTGGAGTGATCATCCTTGACATCAACACGGTGTAGCTGACTCTAAAGGATGGTCTTTAGTGCTGGCTTAAAAATGGGTATGTTTTGATACTCATAGTGATGTGTGATGTGAAAAAAGCTAGCCATAAATAATGGGATAGCTTTTCCCATACCCAGCAAGATAACAACCATACACCGATGCTAAGGGAATCTCCTTTTGCTGCTTCTCTCTTTTCTCATCTCAAGTTGTATGTTGCATCTTTTCGGAGGAGACATTAAAGATCGCAATGTATCTCCTTCTAGACACACTCGCGGAGAGGGGCAATCTTTCGTCAATTTTCACCTTCTACTACCATCATCTTCGGCAGCGTCCACCAAAGCACCACTATTTGCCACCGTAATGAAAAGCTCTGGAGATAACCTATAGAGGAACAAGCATAAAACTAGCATGTGGTCCTTTCCACATTTTGTCAATTTCCCCAATCCAGATAATCAGAGAGTAGCAAATATGATAAAACAACACTTATGGAAAACTAGCTCATTCATTTGTCACACCCCACTCATAACCTGCTCAAAACTTGTACAGCATCCCATCGAAGAATTGAAGATCATAGAATCAGAAACTGAATGCAAAAGCACTTATTCGAACCACCAGTTTTAACAGTACAGTGTCACACAGATCGCTACACGTATCAAATGCACAAAAGGCAGCAACACAGCCAGCCCTGAAGACCTAATCTAGTAATTTTACAACAATCTCTACACGCAGCGTGTGCCCGCAACGTGGGAGCTCTAATCTACAATGTTACATACATACATGTCTTCATGAACAACTATAATACTACCATAGACAGCTACTATACTACTACTTCAGTAATCCGAATTAGCCACAAGCCTAAAAGAGTCAAGAAAAGGCATCTAATTTGTAACGCAAGGGTTGGACTCTTCTACCTCGGCACCATTCTTGATCGCAGCTCCCTCGACCTTCTTGGTTATGTCATTGACCATTGGCTTATTTTGTTCATTGTCTTTCTTGTCCACTGCTTCTTTCTCATTATTTTCTCCAAGTCCAAGGGCACTACTTTTCTGTTTCTCTTTCTCCTCGCCTTCCATTTGGTACATCTTTTCCACAGCAATGTCTGTATCAGGTTTTTCCTGCTTCCCAAGGCCATCCTTTTTCTCTGCGTCAAATGTTGTTTGCTCTACCATTTGAACTTCTGAAACCTCAACTTCCCCTTCATTATTTTGAGTTACTTCAGAACTATTGACTAATTTCCCGAGGCTAGTCTCTTCTACATCATCTTTGACCTGTTCAGCATCTTGCATTTCAACATTTTGTCCCACTTTAGATTCTTCCGGAGCATCTTCTGCTTTAATCTGCTCTTGATTTTCCTTCACAACATCCTCCTCAATTTCTTCAGTAGCCTTCACCTCCTCAGTTATCTCTCCTTGCACGTCGACTTCTTTAACCACCTCAGTTTCTTCGGTAGCCACTTGTTTTTCTTTGGTATCCTTCTTTGAAGCCGGAGATTTTCTGCTACGCTTCTTCGGAGGCTCAGTTTCTGGTGGAGGAGGAGCTTCCTTTGCTTTCACGCTAATCCTGACTGATCTCCTTAGAGTTTCACCAGTTCCCCAATCAAACTCAGATATTTTGGGACCACCAGGATGTGATTTCAAGTATTGCTCCAACTGTTTTCTGTTGGTGATCTCCTCTCCCGTAGGGGCAGTGAATATGATCTCATTTTTCTTAGGGGTGCCTGCTTTCTTGGGAATGAACTGCAGATAAAGGGCTAAGTATTTCAAAGAGCAGGTTATTGGCATGGAAGCATATGATCTTATTGTGAATGAGAATGGATGAATTCTACGTAGAGGGTCTTCAAAGCACACCTAAAATTCTTAAAATTAAACAGATCATATCTACAGGAGCGCTAGAAAACCCGAAAATGAAAAAGAAAACATTTACTACAGTACAGATCTAAGCCAGTCTCATGCACTAGAGATTAATAAAACACTCTCATTTGGCTATCCTACTTTACCATAGGAAGTTAACTAGTTCGTCCACCATTCCATCATCCTCATGCAAAGGACTCTTCTCCCATTGGTCTGCTTGATATCAAGGTGGAGTGAAGATCAAGATCCCAAGAACCCTTTCTCACCAAATCTAACCAAAAATGTCCGGTGAGAAAGGGGAATGAACCAATCACAAAATATCATTTTTGTATATTTCTCACCAATCACTCGTTGCAAATTAGTGATTTGGGTGAGAAACACTAATACTTTCTTTCTTTTCTTACCAACTCATTGAATCCAAAGGGGCTGTAAAGCACAGTTAAATTTAAAACTTCCACGGAACCAATTAACTATTGTCCATGGACCAGAACAACCAGGGTGCACATACAAGAAATAACGAACACAAAACATGGAAAATGAGCGAACGAGTTGACATTCTATTGCACAATGAATCTTCTCAACATAGCCAAATGTAAACCAATATAATATCAAGCCTAGCACACTCATGAAAAACTCAGCCCTAATATGTTTTATCTTAGAAAACATTCTTGTCTACCATAAGTTGTAGCATATCTAATTGATGTCAACATGGCATGTGTAATAACATAAAAAGTAGTACAAAAATGCTAATTCTTAAACTGCAAGTTTCTTTTTTAAGAAGTCAAGTAAAACGATAGGCTTGTTGTCATATTCTTAGTGTAAACAAGGGCTCTGAAGGAGACATTTTGTCAATTATTCTGAAACTCTAAGAACCATATGAATAGCGCATCTATCCTAAACAAACCTCTCCAATGTAAATTGATCGACAAGAATGTCGAGAATCCGCAATCAAATAGGCGAAGCAGAACAAATGATCAGGTAAGTGTGGATTACAAGTTTCTATCTCCGTCAAAACAGAATGCGTACAGCTCATTGAGAGTAGAAGTCAGGTCTATAATATCTATAAAACAGATAAAAAGCAAGTTGCACATTTTCTTTCCATATGGAATTATCTTAAAAGACACAATTTTCACAACACAAGCTAGAGTATCAATATAAAGGTTATTTAAGTGTAGGCCAACAGCTAACTCATCAAAAGAAAACAAAGTGTGCAGGCCAACAGCTAAACTTGAAATGCTTACCCCAGAAAACTTCTGGGCAACATTGATTCAGGTGGTGGGAAACTAAGCAAATTTTCTTCTTGCTTCTTGTTTAGTTAGTGACATCTTCCGGTACAAGAAAAATCCCCATTCTTTTTACTGCAAAATGACAGCAACCAAAAAATGTGGGTCTTTGTGGTCCCCTCTGCAACAGCTAGTACATATATTTAAAGGACTTCATTTCAAGCCAATATTAAATGTCTTTATAGCTAATTGCTATCAGCTAGTGAATGGCATCGATCCTTTGTTGTTGAATCAGGTAAAGTTATAGGCTTATAGCTCTTTCAGATACTTTGGAAGCTAAATTCTGTTTGCAGATACCTTGGTATTCTTGCCAGGGCTATTCTCCGAATCTGTTTGATTCTTGTCTCTAATAAACTCATAAAGATTCAACTAACACATTGACTAAACCAAACCAAGCCTTAACTCCCAATCAATTGGGTCGGCTAAACAGATCCGTTTTCTCCATTGAGCTCTGTCAAGGGCATCCTGTTCCATGATATACAAAATCCAAAATTCTTTCCGACTACCGCCTCTAAAGTCAATTTTGATGTACCCCTCCCCTTAGTTCTACCATCTGCTATAACCACATCACTCCTAACTATCGCGTCAACCATAAGAAAAAGCAAAATCCAAGTACTATGGTCCCCAAGTCGTAACAAGTTAATGTAAACAAATGAAGGGAAAGGTTGAATCCTCATCCTAGCCATACATGAAATGCTACTCCAAACCCTCGTCAAAGTACAAAATCTGATTCAAGGAGAATCAGCCAATGAGCCAAACTAATAAATAAATAAGGCACTTCTTTCCCTCGAAAATTTCCTGTTGTTTTGGGGCCCAACCCCATGCTTTCCTTCTCCTACAACCCACTTTACGTCCCCTCCAAAAGTGTAGAACCTCCATCCCCTTCCCAGAAAACACCCACTCCACACCTATCAAGGGGAAAATCAAGGACCACAACTCCCTAGCTACATCAAGATGAAGAAGAAGATGATCAACCGTGTAATTATCATCATAGCACATACAGAAACAATCAAAGAGAGTATGCTTTCTTCGAAACAAATTATCAACAATGGTCAGGTTACACCAGTGTGCCGTTCAAAAAAAAAGGTTACACCAGTGTGCCACTGTCCATGTAAAGAGCCCTAACTTTGGAGGGGCATTGGTAACTCTAAATTCTCTCCACAGAAAGCCCCCTCCATTCAACTTCCTCCCTAGCTCGGCATCCCACACCACCGAAATATTTTTCACCGTGAGACAACTACTAGTAGCTACATCAATCTTACTAGAAATACTGGCAATAGCTGGGAAGGCAGCCCCAAAATCTCGTCCCCAGCCCATAAGTGCCTCCTAAAAAGCACCCGATTTCCATTTCCAAGCATGTGCTGAAAATGGGTGAGAAAGTAACCCAACCACGTCTAATAGCTTTCCACTGACAAACATCATGAGACAGTGCTATGTTCTTTGAGCCCACCCACCCAACCAAGAAAAAAAATCATTCCATATTTGCTGCCGCCACCCTCGTTGTAAAGCTCTCCGTTTCGTACCCTAAATTCCAAAGTCATTTTCCCAATCCCCAAATATCTTTTCTTCCAAGGAGATCTAACTATTTCCACCCCACCAAATGATACTAATACTTCATCACCCATCCCACTCCAGAGGAAATCAAATTGGAGCTTCTCTAATCTCTTGGCCACCAAAAGTGCGACAGGGGAAAAGGATACGATACAAACCGAATCCACGAGAGCGAGAGAGGACACTACCAAATACAAACCCCTTGAAGAAACCCTAAGAAGAAAACGAGAGTGGTTCAATCTCTGTTTTCTCAAGAAAGTTCGTTAAAGAAGCAAACCCTGCGCAATTCACCAACACAATAAACCATGCCGACTACTGATAGCTTCAAAACCATCACTACTGAGTCAAATTCAACAACAGAACCACACAATCAAACCAAATTAACCCCAGCAAAACCTAATTAGTAGCACTGAAAACGCCACGACTTCGCTTAATTAACCTAAATTGCGACTATGCGCACAAATATCAATAGAGAGGGAGTTGTAGAGAGAGAGAGAGAAATAATAAACCTTTTTGGTCCAACCAGGAGGAGCAGGGAGTTCCAGGGAGAAAGCTTCGTCTTGGGCGTCCTTCTCGACTGAGCTCGCCATTCTCCGCAGACGAAATCAAAACCCTAAAAACCAAACCAAGACGAAGGTAAGCTATGTACGTGTATATACGCAGAACTTTCTCTCTCTACCTTCTCTGTCTTGTCTCGACAGTTGACAATGAATGCATGCGCCTCTCTGGTAAGTCGTACAGTAGAAGATTACGAATACGAACGGATAGTTTAACTTTAACCAACGCCGCCACACGTGTCATTGTTTCTTCTATTTTGGAATATTGGGCCATAAAAGAAACGGAAATTCTAATCGCAACGACAGATTTGCAGGGAACCACGCAAGGAAAAATGCGTTTGGGTTTATTTCGGATCCCAAAAAAATCTAAAAAAATATTTATAAATTTTTGAATATTATTTTATGGAGCCCTGTAAAAAATCAGCTCCAACGGATATCGGTAAGTATTACTTTTGGATTCGTATGGACGAACTGCTCAAAGATGAGAATAATGATTGGAAATATGGGTAACGAGTGTTTTTTGACTTAATTTTTTTTTTTTTCAAAATCCAATCCAAACAAGGCATAAACTTGTCTCCTTGATTTATCACTTTTTAGTGTGTTTTTTGCCCTTTGAGCTAAAAATATAAAACAAATTAGGGCTAATTTTTTTTATGTGTTTTAATTTTAGCATTAGTTGTTTTCTCTTAATTTTAACTAGACTCGATTTAAATTTCTACATTGTGCTGTTTATTTCGACGAGAGAAGTCAAAAAAGTATGAAAATATAATCAAAGTTTTAAAAATTCACAAAAGACGACACTAAATAGACTATCTTTTTCGAAAAAAAGTCTTCAAGTACTATGAGATTTTTTTTCCGCTGAATTTAGATGTGCTAGCAAATTGAGGCAATCAAAGAGAAATTGATAAATCTATCTACAATCCTAATACTCAATTCTAAAATAAATTGATAAGTAACAAATAGTAGAACAAATAATCCAAATAAAAGCATATCATTTACGAAATTTGTTTTTCTTTTGCAGTAATTACCACCATATACTATTATACACCCAAAACACCTTTTTTTACTCAAACCCCATGGCGAAACGCTCGAAATCGAAGAACCCATCGGAGGACGATGCTACATACAAGGCCTCAAATTCGTCAGAGCAAGACGATGCAGATTCCGACCTCGAAGCCCGAGAAACGTCGTCGTCGACTGACAATGACGCCGGTGACAAAGAGTTAACTTTGCACATCACTATTTGTTAGCCCACCCAACGGTTCGGGCAACGTGAGTTCCCGACTAACCTCACTGTTCCCGCGGTGGAACAGTGAGGTTGAAGCATCAAATTTACCTGTAAAATTAGTGCCACTTCATGACCAATTGATGTTTAAACAGACTGAACCCAAGTTTTCAGATTCCGAAAAGCTCTTTTGAGAATGCAGCTCTTATGTCATTCAAAACTACAACTTGTGCACCTCTTAAGATAAAATGGAAGGCCAATGGGCTCTAGCCCAGATGCCGCTTCCTTGATCCTCGCAATTGGGAGGTCTTGGGTTCAAACCAGGCTATAGGCGACGTAATGCAGCAGTGGTGGTTTATACCTCACGTCCCCTTCCCCCTTCCCCTCGATGTAGAGTTCTGGAAGTTCTCCCAACATTCGATGAAAGGGAAGGAAAAAAAAAGTTGAAAAGGAAGAAATAAGAGACTTGGGTTTCAGTTACCGGAGAAAGAAAGTTGTGCTGGTCTTTTGGCGGATCGAAAAGCTATTGAAACTAAAATAAATAATCTCTCTTTAACCATGTTCTGCATTGTGATCTTATTGGGGGCTATGAACAGGCAAAGACGGACAAGAAATCAATCAGCAAAAGAAGAAGGGCAGGTATGTCTTGTACATCGTCAGAACACTCACAGGCAGTAGAAGTAGTTGTCACCAATGAAGATTTGCTAAGAGAGATCCTTTTCCTTGTGCCTGCAAAGTCACTCCTCAAATTCAAGTCTGTATCTAAGCACTGGCGCTCTCTCATCTCTGATTCACTGTTTGCCTCCAACCACGCCTGCCGAAATTCCAGTTCCTCCTTGATCTCAGGCCTCTACTTCTATCAACTCAAGTCTGTCTCACTTCATGGACACCTAAGTCTTCCCACACTTGCCTTCCTTGATTCCATTCGGGAAGGATCGGAGTCTAGGGTTGTCGACTCTTGCAATGGTCTACTATTGTTTTCGAATGGTGGCAAAATGAAGTATATTGTTTGTAATCTGACCACCCAGAAATATATTGCACTTCCCCAACATGGTGGCAGCACTTCATATAGTTCAACTTGGGGTTTTGGTGCCTACTTGGCTTTTGATCCTTCAAAATCGCCATACTACAAAGTTGTATTGGTAAGTTGCCATTCTAGGTCTTATCAAATTTAAAATTTATATTCACTCCTCAAAGAGTGCGTCTTGGAAAGAAATGCATGTAAAAGCACCCAATGGTGGCTCAGATGGACGTAGGGTCTTTTGGAATGGAGCAATTCATTGGATGAGTCACGCCAATGTTCACAATCGGTTCGACATTGATGCAGAGAACCTGACAAGTATGCCAATGTTCCTGGGTAAAGATGAGATTTGGTATTTTGGAGAATGTGGTGGCAGTTTGCTTCTTATTCAGACTGTGTACCCTTCTATGGGATTCAGAGTCCTTGGGATGAAAAAAGACTGCTTTCGTTGGATTGTGAAGCATCAGTTCAGTGTGAGACCCATACACCCTAAAGGATACTGTGCAGGTGTACCAAAAAAAAGGATACTGCGCAAAATATGGGGTGTTGTGGCCGATCAAAATAAAAGAATATAAGGTGTTGTATTGTGTGAATGGAGCAAACGAAAAAGATTTCACGGTCGTGTTTGTAATTCCGGGAAAAGTTATTTCATATAATCTGAAAGGGAAGACAGTGAAGGTGCTTCTTGAGGATGACACTTCAAGCTATTCATGTCATGACACTCATCAATTCATTGACAGCTTATTCCCTCTTTGAGCGTCTTTACTGCACGTCGGAGCAGCCAGTGCCTTCATTGTGCCCAATCTTTAGTACTACTAATGTATTTGCTTCAATCAACTTGTTACTGGTAATGCATTCATTATTTGCTGCACAAATGGTAGCAGGTGTGTGTTATAAGATATCTTTGGTTCTATCTTGTTGGTGACAAGCTATCATATTTTTGAGCTTTCACTGAATTTCACTATTTTGCTGTTCTGGTTCACAGGATTCTTTTATCAGAGTTTGCTTTTATATGTGAACCCTGTTACCACTTTTATATAGTTACATACATTGCCTAAGCTTCTGAAGTACCATTTCTGTAATCGCTTGCTTTATGGTTTTGATCTGCTTGCGATGACATGCCCTTTGAGAATTTAAAATTTTCTCCTTATTCGTTCTTCAATTTACATGCCCTTTGAGAATTTTAAAAACTCATCAAAATTCTCCCTTTGAGAATTTTTTTGTTTTTTTTGATAAGATCAAAATATATTAATGAGATAAAGAACGCCTATGAAAGGTTACAAGAGAAGCTAAATCAGGCGGAATACAACCTGAAGAAAAGCGTAAACTATTAGAGGCAAGCCAATGCGCCACTCTATTTTTCTCCCTATTACACCAGACAGAACCACTTCTTACTAGCAGCCCAGCTCTTCATATCTTCTACCATGGCATAAATCTCCCACGGACATTGACTGTTACAACCATTCATGCAT
The DNA here is from genome assembly GCA_018127125.1 of Rhododendron griersonianum. Taxonomy (NCBI): domain Eukaryota; kingdom Viridiplantae; phylum Streptophyta; class Magnoliopsida; order Ericales; family Ericaceae; genus Rhododendron; species Rhododendron griersonianum. Next base: position 50,385,970 of record CM030790.1, on the reverse strand, counting down.
TGACTGTTACAACCATTCATGCAGTCAACTGTCATTTCATTTTGCAATCAGTCTCAAAAATCACCTCTGGAAAGTCCAACTCTAACACCATACCACAAGCAATTCTCAGCGCCCAAGCCTCGATAGCAACCGCCGAGGAGACCTTAGCTTTCCCGCAATGGCACAATTGAGCAATTCCATCACTGTCTCTGACAACAATGCCAAAGGTAGCTAAGCTACGGGAGGAAGAGTAAGCTCCATCACAATTAACTTTAAACACAGGCAAATGAGGTGGATTCCAGCCTCCCCTCCGAGAATGACTCCGAGTGGGGATAAAGGTAGCAGATTTCACCCTGGAAAAAACAGCATCTAGATAATCAGCATTAGCCAAATTGGCTTTGGAGAGAACATTCTCGGGATTAGGAATTGTCCCCTTGAACACAAAATCATTACGCCCTTTCCAAATTGCCCAACAGAGTTGAAAATTAAGAGCAATCACATCATTAGGAGACTACTTAGCTAAATTTCCACACAGAAGCTCAAACACCCATTTATCTGCAGCTGTGATTATCCCATCCAACACCCAAAAGGAACGACCACTTCCAAACCAAACTGCTCTGGTCCAACACCGAAACAAAATGTGCTCAATAGATTCACTCTCAGTTTCACAAATGGGGCAGAGGGGGCTTGGGGAACACTTTTTCCGAAAAAGATTTGCATGACATGCAACCCATCAAACTGTTATTAAACCCTCCAAAACCTCACAAATTTAACAGACAAACCCAATTCATGAACAAGAACCACCAAGCTCCCCAAACCGAACACATTATTACATCCAGAAACCGAACAATTAAAAAATATATATATAACTCTATGTATACATACGCATAAACAGTAGGCAATTCAATGATTAGGCTCAGATCTGGTATGACGAGGCAAGAAACTGACTCCGCCATGGCTGCAAGCAACAGTTGCCCATAAGGTTGAGAGGAAATTGGGGTGAAGAGAAGATTTGGGTAAGGATAAATAATGGGTTGCAAATAGAATCACCCACAATCCCTCCCTCCCTCCCCCAATGGGCCCTTTGTTTTGTCCCACCAAGAAACGCATCGGATCCTTTTGCCTGAAGATCATCTTCTCAGAAAGCTACCGATTGTCACAGCCTTTAAGTACAGGAGTGTAATGAAAAAAGAACCAGCTGATGCGCATGTATAAGCTTTCCTCCACATACACAACACACAAAATAATTTTCCACACATACACAACACACACAGATATATGCAGGCAAACATATTGTATATGTGTACATCTACGAGAGAGAGAGGGTTGTTGATTTTGTGGGGGAAATCATCGGCTCAAATGATCCAAAAAGGGATCACCTTTGTGGAAGAGAGGGGCACCACCCTTATAAACAACCCATCTCTCTTTTGGAGCCTCATTCTTGAGATATGTAGAAGAGTCAGCCCTTCTTTGTTTCTTTTGTTTTGATCGGCAAGCTGAACCCATTTTTGAGTTCAACCCTTGTTCTTGGTCCAAGATCCCAAATTATAGTCCCAAAACCCTCGCGGTTTGAGCGGCATTGCCAAGGTATGGGTGTAAGGTGGAGTTTTCACCAAGTTCTTGGTGAAAAAACATAGGCCATTTTACAATCTTGTTCACACTAACTGACAATTTGTCAACAACGTTTTTACTCACATACTCATCTACAACTCATTCACCATCCGAAACAACTTGACATTTCTCAACAAATTATTCACTACCGGAAACAACTAACAACTTAATTGTAAATTTTTTTTCTCAAAACTTATTCACTACCGGAAACGCCCCCAGGACATTTATCTAGAGGGCATTTTCGTATTCTGGATGAACATAATCATTCTCTGGGTTTTTTTCCCAATGCGAAATATGGAGTATGATTTATTGGGGGACATCTCCACTCCATCTTTCAAATCTCCAGATTGGATGAAAAAAATTCAGATGTATAGGGGTTAGGCTCAGATCTGTGTATGATCAGAAAAGAGTCCAAATCCGCCATGGCTGCAGACACAGTTACCTGTGAGAGAAAAAAGAAGAAAACCCCCTTCATCTCCCACAGCTGTGCATGCCCCGCCACCAAGAAACGGTTGGATGCTCTATCACCTGAATCATCTGCCAGAAAAAGCTATCATCACAGCCAAAGTTTTGGTTTTCTTTTCCATCGTACGTTCCGCTTTTGGGTAACCTTGTTGGATACTGGACGGGATCTTAACTAAATTTCATTTTCCAGGTTCTGATTTCCCAGCAAAAGCGCACGCAAATACACACACACACATAGATAGATACATACATACATACATACATGTAGAGAGAGAGAGAGAGATGGGAGGGTTGTTGATTGTTTTGGAGGAATCATCGGCTATGATGATCTGATTAAGGATCATAATCTTGATTAGCAGAGAGGGGCAACCACCCTCAGAAACACCCACAAATCTCTCTGCTGAAAGCCTCAAAATCCTGAAGCACAGCCTTGCTTCGCATTACCAAATGGTGTACCCATAGATAGTTCCCAACAGAGAGTAAGGCCCGTTCCGCTAAGAAAAATAAGTACTTATTTTTTCAAATAAGCACTTTTTTTTTAATCAAAAGTGATGTATTGTGATGGAATGACGGTCTCGTAAAGCGGAAAATAAGCACTTACAAGTGAAGAACCTTAGCAGAGCTCGGTTGGAGTTGCTCTAAAGAGCATCCATAGTTGGAACTCACCGTAAGGTAGCTAGTTAGGCTCAGATCTGTGAATGAATAGAAAGGAGTCTGACTCCGCCATGGCTGCAACCCACAGCAGCTCTGTGAATGCCCCGCCAGTGAACGGGTCGGATCCTCCGTCCAATCATCTGCTCAGAAAAAGCTATCTTCACAGCCAATGTATTGCCTTTTCTCTTCCATGGTCTGTTTCGCTTTCTGGGTACCCTTGCGGGTATGAAGGAGAGCTTAATTATCATTACCAGTACTGATTTCCCAGCAAAAAAAAGCACACCCACGCACGCATATAGGTACATACATATACAGAGGAGAGAGAGAGAGAGAGAGAGAGAGAGAGAGAGAGAGAGAGAGACAGGGGTGTGTGTGTGTGAGAGACAGAGGAGGGCTGTTGATTTTTTTGGGAGGAATCATCGGCTGTGATGGTGTGATTAGAGATCATCACCACCATGAGTAGCAGAGAGGGGCAACCACCCTCAGAAACGCCCTCATCTCCCTGCTGAAGCCTCAAGATCTTGAAGTTTTGAGATGGTCAGAGGACAGGGTTCGAGCCCACGGCGGGGTTGAGGGTAAGGATTGGAGATGCTCTGAAGCTTCCAACCCTAATTCCTCGTTCGAGGCCATTATTTATATCGCCTCCAGCTTTAGTTTCTTCCTTCTTTCACCACTTATTTACATCTCGTGCCCATCTGATTTCCAGCTTGGGGTGTGCAGAAGATGCAAAGGTTATTTTGGACACTCCGCGTAAAGTCCATACATAAACCTGAGATTCCTTCTTTTTGTACAAGACTAGGGGTGTTGTTCAGGATTGTGAAAAAAAAATATTTTAAAAAAAAGAAGGTAATTTCAAACTCAAAAATCATGTGTTTATGAAAATAATTTTTCTATCAATATGAATATTATTTGATAGATCTCATTGAGATCTTTTTATATGATGTAAAAAAAATTAAAAAATTATTTTTTATTTTGATTATATTTGAGTTTAAAAGTTTTTTTAAAAAAAATATTTACAAAAAGAAGGTAAACTGGAATGGAGCTTACAACAATTGCTTTATCCAATGCATCTGCTGCCTATGTCTCCACTCTCATTTTAATACTAGGGGTCGACTATTACTTATGAAATTTTTCCCTTCTATGATGATTTTTTGAAGAAGCATATATAACGAATGTGAATTGTTTGCACCAAAGTTGAAAATAAATTCACTATAGATCACTTTATGAGATTTCCAGAATGGGAGATGTTGTCAAGCGGGAGTGTTTGACAGCAATACCAAATAGTTGATCCGTCGATTGCCAAGATGAACGACCGGATCGACCGCTCGGCACTGCTGCCAAGCATCCCCACTTGACAGCATCCCCAGGTCCAATATTTCCTGTGATTGAATTTAAATGTGCTAGCAAATTGAGACAATGAGAGAGAAATTAATAAATCCCTCCAAATTTCTAAATAGTTAGATGTAAAAGAAAATAATAAAAAAATAAAATTATCCAAATAAGCATATCTGGACAAAATTGTAAAAAAAAATGGTGGATTTTTCAAATCTATTCTACATATTAACCCCACATATATTCAAAATACCTCGATATTCAAAGGACTCAAATCCCACAAAACCCGTGACGAAACCTTTTGATATGACTTGAAATGCACTAAATGTGTTTTTTTTTTTGGTGCTAAATGTGTTAGAACTTTCCCAAAGGAACTAAAATTTTGGAACGGATATAAAAGAATCTAATTTTCTTTCTTTAAATTTAAATTTTCTACCAAATTTAGCTAACCGTAAGATTTTTTTATAAAATTGAGATATACTGTATGTGTTTACACACATGAATTGAAAGAAAAATGTGAATTATGGTTGGGAGTGCCAAATTTTCACCTAAAAAATTGGAGTTTCAAGTAATTTTCACATATATAATGCAATTTTCCGAATCTCTATACACCTTCCATATGCTCCTATTAATTTTTTATATATTAATCATGGCCCCGTGTTGAGGTTAGCATTTTTCATTTTCTTATGGGAAAATTTTAAAATACTCCCCAACCTTTACACCAAAATTCAATTAGACTCCCAACCTTTTAAAAACTTCAATTTTACTCCCAATGTTATCTGACTAACGGATTTCGTTAAAAGCTCCGTTAAATATCGTCCCGATTGAATTTCGATATTCCGAGCCGCTCAATGTGATTAGAACGTGATTTTAAGGGTACCCGCGAGAAACCAGCAAAATGAATTTTTTTTCCTGTGTGTGTTTTGTTGATAAGAAATCTTGCAGGAAAACAAGAATCCCTTCCTTTTGGCAAGACTTATTTTGCAGGAAAGTGTTTCTCAGTGGGAAAGTTAAAGTTGTGAGTCCTACAACTTTCTTAGTAACTGAATACACAGAAAATTTTTGCAGGTTCCGTGGCGGCAGCTCCGGCTTCATTTTCGGCTACCGAAGGTGTTTTTTCTCTTTTTTAATTTTTGTTTTGTCTTCTCACTCCCCGGTTTCGGAGAGGTTTGTTCCCTGCGTGGAACTTTTGCTACCCTTTGTGGGTGTTTCTGTTTTCGTTGAGAGTTGGTCGGAGAAGAGGACGGTGAGGCGCATCAATTTACAGCTGCTGTCTTCTTTTCCGTTGGCGGACTCCCTGCGTGGAACTTTCTCTACCACTTTTGGGTAATGTTTCCTGTACTCAGAGTTCTTTCTATCCAAACCATTTGGATAACCTTATCGTGGGTTTGTTCCCATCGATGGGCTCCGGTTTGGGATTTGAAGCCCTTTGGGCGGATTTTGAGTAATCAAAATCTTCTGAGTTTGTTCAAAAAAAAATTACACAGAAAATTACGGAAAAATTGATTTTCTCGTCCTTTTCCATCCTTTAAGTGCAACTGAACGGGACCTTAGGCTTTGAATTTTGGAATTAGGCCACAAAAAGTAATTTTTAGTAGATTCTCTAGTCTCAACATGGATGATTTGTCTTTAAATGAACCGAAAAATATATTAATCGATGTATGTTATATAAGCTGGTTCACATCACCGTAACAAGATCTAAGCGGGAAAAACATATAAACATAACGAGCTAAATTTGGTTTACAATTTTAAAAATTCTCTAGAATCCAAATCAAATGGTCACGTACAAAGGGAAAATTATTAGACAAGTACTCCAACTTTACCCAAATGGGTATATTCTCTTTGCCTCCACACACATCCAAAAAAACACGTTCTTATGCAAGGGCTCAAAGCCTCAAACCCATCCGCATCACATGATGAAACCTTCGAAACTGAAGAACCCACCTCAGGATGCTACATACGAGGCCTCAAATTCGTTGGAGGAAGATGACGAGGTAACTTTAGACATCTATTTGTAATCACCACTTTCCTAGTAGCCAGGTGCTCCATTTGATGTGTTTTTTGCTTCTCCTTTTTGCAAAGAGGGGTTTAACGACTTGATATTCCAGTATATGTATATCCCACTTAACTTGTAGGATTGTTCGTCCGGCGACTTTGTCATTGTTCCATTCAGGAAGCCTGAATGAGGGGTCCTTTAAATTGTTAACAAGTTTCATTTTGGATTATCTATTTGCCCACACACAATCCAGACAAGTTTGATAGGCAGTTGAATGTAGGTTTTTACTGGCGGAATAACTCAGAAGCCTGTCATGCCAGCCGCCCGGTGGCTCGGGCAGGGTGAGCTGACCCACATACAGTTTTTTGTTTCATGGACACTTTCATGTTTCCTAACAATTTCGTTGAGGAAAATCCTCTAAATCTAGGGGTGATTCCGGTAACCAGAAAAACCGGACCGGATTTTTGCTTCCAATTTTTATTCCGGGTCCCGGTTTATGTGTTTTAAAGATTTTAATTCGGTTTGCGGTTTCTGTGACTTAGAAGTCGGACCGTCTGGTTCGGTCCGGAAGTCATATATCAGATTTGGCCTTGGCGCCGTGACCCACCGGCCACCACCACCGGCGGCCCCCATCTGCATATTGCCATAGATTCCGTTTGAGTGGAATAGGGTGGTTGAAACATCAAATTTACCTTTACCGTTAGTGCCACTATAATGACTGATTGACGTTTAAACAGACTGAAACTGAACCAAGTTTTCAGATTCCTAAGAGGCTTTTTCAGAGTGAACCTCTTATGTCGATCAAACAACAAAGTGTGCACCTCTTAGGAAAAAAAGGAAGAAAAATAAGAGACCTTTTGGGTTTTAGTAACTGAAGAAAGCAAGTAGTGCCGTTCTTTAAGAGGATTGAAAAGCTATTGAAATTAAGATACATCATTTGTCTGTAATCATGTCTCTGCGTATTCTCTCTGATCTTATCGTGGGTTTTGAACAGGCAAAGACGAACAAGAAATTAACCAGCAAAAGTAGAAAGGTAGATATTTCTTGTACATCGTCTGAAGACTCACGTGCATTAGAAGTAGTAGTCAGCAATGAAGATCTCCTGCCAGAGATCCTTTTCCTTGTGCCTGTGAAGCCACTCCTCAAATTCAAGTGTGTGTCTAAGCAGTGGTACTCTCTCATCACCGATTCAAAATTTGCCTCCAACCATTCTGTTTACACCCATTTTTGGCCAAAATTAGGAAAAGGATAGAAGAATGGCCTTGGAGGTAGTTTTAGGCCTTAAAAAGCCTTGTAGATCGGCCACCAGAGGAATTGGGCCGATATGAATGCTAAAGGACCAATTGAGCTTGCAAAGGTTTGAAACATACAAAGGCCTAAGATATCTCTTCCATAAAATTAGGCCCAATGTTGGCCAAGGTCTTGAAGTCGACCCATTAGGCCTGAGCACTTCATCCAGGCCTAGCCCAGCTCTAAGAAACGATAAGGCCAACAAATAGGCCCAAATCAGTTAAAGCCTGGGTTTACTCACCAGGCTTGGGCTCAGAAGGCTTACAATGGACTAAGGCCTGTCTTGCACCTCAAATTCAGGCCCAAGTATTGGGTGGGCCTACTTCTTAGAAATATTGCATATGGGCCTCAACTAGCAGAAAAAGGCCTTAAGTTGATCACAAGTAGCTCAAAGGCCTAGAATGTTCTCAATAGGCAGGTCTAGGCAAGCTGATTACAAACAGCTCGAGGTCTGGATGACCACCATCCTTCAACAGGCTTGGGACACATGGCAGCCATGCATGGAGACATCCCAAGCAGCTCACAAGCAGTTAGGCCTGCACAAGCAGCTCAAAGGCCTAGAATGTTCTTGCTGGGCAGATCTAAGTAAGCTGCTTACAAGCAGCTCAAGGCCACTATCCTTCAGCATGAAGCAAGGCTTGGGACACATGACAGCCATGCATGGAGACATCCCAAACAGCTCACAAGCAACTTAGGCCTGCACAAGCAGCTGCAAGCAGCTCAAAGGCCTAGAAGGTTCTCTCTAACATCACACAAGCTGCTCAACCAGGCCTGCGTTTTTGGCCTTGGTGGGCCCAAATATCCCTTTTTTACAAGCATCCATGCATACAAGCTGCTCACAAGCAGCTCAAATGGCCTAGGGATGCTATGTTGCTGCAAATTCCTTTTGCTTTGACTGGTTTTTAGGCAAAAATGAAGCTTTTCAGACCTGCAGCCATTTTCTTGGAGTGGAGAGAAAGGCTTGGACGAATGGTAGCTTCCTATTGGAGCATTCAGAAGCAGCTCAAGCCTAAGCCTTTACCAGGATGACACTTGGCAGCCATGCATGAAGGCCTGTGGAAGCAGCTCAAGACCTGGAACTGCTGCCTATAAATACCAGTTATGAAGGCCTTATCAAAGGTCCACGACCAAACAAGCCCAAGGCTTATTCAAATTACATTTCAATTATCATTTCCAGCAAATGTCTTTATCTTATAGTCCAATCTAGCCCAGCCTAGGTCTTATCTTTCATTTCCTTGTACCAATTTCATTAAACCGTTAATGAAGTTCTTTTAATTTCATCGCACCTTGTTTTCTTTCCTTTCCATTTTCTACACGATTAGGAAATTCTAAGTCCTTATCCTGACAAGGCAAAACCACGAACCACATACGGCCTCACCCCTTAGGTCGTACGCAATTGTCTTACAGAAGTCAGATTGAGGCATCCAGGCCTTGATACGAATTTGGATTGCAATCCAGTCCTGACACGCCCGCACAAGGCCTAGAACTGCACTACTCGCTGTTCCTAGGCCTGTTTTTAATTTTGGAAACAAACACATTCCCAGCGAAATCCCAGTTCTTCCTTGATCTCAGGTGTATACTTCTATCACAATCATGTGGAACTAAATTCTGTCTCACTGCATGGCCACCTAAGCCTTCCCACACTTGCCTTCCTTGATCCCGTTCGGAAAGGATTGGAGTCTAGTGTTGTGGACTCTTGCAGTGGTTTAATGTTGTTCTCAAATGGGGGCAGAATGCATTATATTGTCTGCAATCCAACGACCCAGAAATATATTGCACTTCCCGAACCTGGTCACAGCACTACATATAGATCAGTTGGTGGACAATTTGGTGCTTACTTGGCTTTTGATCCTTCAAAATCGCCTTACTACAAGTTCTTTTGATAGGCCACCATTTTGGCGATAAAGAAAGATCTGACTCTTATCTAATTCATATATATTCTTCAAAGACTGCATCTTGGAAAGAAATACATGCAAAAGCACCCCTTGGTGGCTCTTATTATCGCAGGGTCTTTTCTAACGGAGCAATTCATTTGATGAATCATGACAACGTTCATATTCGGTTCGATGTTGATACAGAGAATCTGACAGGAACCATTATGCCTAAAGTACCTAACATCCTAAAAGAAGATAAGATTCGGTTTTTTGGAGAATGTGGTGGCAGTTTGCTTCTTATTCAGACTTGTGAGTATGCTGCTTTGAGATTTAGAATCCTTGAGATGGAAAAAAACTGCTGTCGTTGGATTGTGAAGTACCGGGTCAATATGATGATGCTCATAAGATCTGTACTCGATCATGAATATTGCTTGTTTTATAATGTGCTTTGTTGTGCAAATGGATCAGACGAAAAGGATCTTGTGCTTGTGTTAGCTGTTGCTGGAAAAGTGATTGCGTATAATCTGAATTTGAAGTCAGGGAAGGTGCTTTGTGATTTGCAGTGCGACAGTACAACATGTTACCATTCTTATCATAGAACTTACCGATTCATCGAAAGCTTGTCCCCTGCTTGAGTTTTCTACTAGATGATGAAGCAGCTGGGCTTTCAATGTGCCCAATCTTGAATTGTTCTTTTTGACATGAATCAACTTGTTGATGGTAATATGTACATTATTGGTTGCCCAATTTTTAGTGTACTTGCTTGCGATGAAATGTGTAATTCCTATTGCCGTAATCTTTTTCCTGAGAAAAGCTATCATCTTTTGCATAAGTTCACATACTTCTTTGTTTGGAATTCTGTGAGGTTGGTCTATCTATGTTTAACCCTGCTTAAGTATTTGTAAGGTTGTTAGTCTTTGATGCTATTGTCGGTTTCTTTAAAGTTGTCCAAATGCAAATTGTTGGCCAAGGACTGTCATTGCTCGTCGCCCATCCCCAACATAGTTCCACCTCTGTATACATGGATACTAAATAGGATTCGGAATTGTCAAGTGATTCAATCTTGTGTCTTTGATTGTCGTCCTGCTTCACGCCTTGCGAGAATGGACTGTGGAAAGCATTCCCCTATGCAGGGATTGGCGAATAGAGAAGAATTTTCTTTTTCTTCTAGTACTTGTTTTGTAAACGAGGAATTCCTCCGAAGGTAGAACCATTTTCTTTTGGGACCTACACCTCCTGCAGGTTACGTTCTTGCCGATAGACTTCTACAAAAATGATGTCTTTAGGTTCTTGTTCTTGTTCTTGTGAGCTAAGCAAAGCGAACATTCTGGAGAAGTTTATTTTTATTTATGAACACTTTAATAGAGAATCGATGTTTTTTTTTTCTTTTTTCGAAATGAGGAATCCTTAAGACCCTGTTCGGTTGTCAGGAATGTAAAAGCGAGATGAAGTGAAGAAAAATGAAATTTGTTTTCATGTGTGTTCTCTTGACAAGAAATTTTGGAATTTCTTCATTCTTGCAGGATTTATTTTGGAGGAAAGCGTTTCTCAGTGAGAAAATTAAAGTTGTAAGTTTCACAACTTTCTTGGTAATTGAAACACAGAAAGTTATGGAAAATTGACTCTCTCATCTTTTTTTCGTGAGGTGAAGTTATGGAAAAGAATTTGTTAAAATGTTTAAAAAATTGACTAAAGACAAAAATACAATTGGAGTTCTAAGGCTGTGTTCCAAAACTCCAAAAAGAACTTATTTTTTGTTGAAAAAGAACCCCTGTTCCAGAAAATAAGAAGTTTGCTTCTTAAACTATCAGAATTTGTATAGGTACCTACGGGCCGGGGGCCAAAATCGTACCGGCAGCCGCGCGTAGCCGTCTCCGGCCACCGGACGGCCGATCCGAGCCGTCCAAAAATTCTAAAAAAAAAAACCAAGGGGGCCTACGCGGGAATCAACGGCATCCGAGGTGTGTAGGGTGCTTGATCCGAGCACCCATTTTCCGTGTACATATGAAGCACCCGCTACATACGAGGCCTCAAATTCGTTGGAGGAAGATGACGAGGTTACTTTAGACATCTACTTATTTGTATATACAGCACAAATCATGTATGTAATCGATCACCACTTTCCTACTGGGTGCTCCATTTGATGTGTTTTTGCTTCTCCTTTTTTGCAAAGAGGGGTTTAAATTTTTCACAAAAGTTTCATTTTGGGTTATCTAGTTGCCCACACACAATCCACACAAGTTCGATAAGCAGTTGAATGTAGGTTTTTGCTGGCGGAATAACTCAGAAGCCTGTCATGCCAGTCGCCCGGTGGCTCGGGTAGGGTGAGCTCCCCACCCACATACAGTGTGACCCGCCGGCCACCACCACCGGCGACCCCCATTGCATGTTGCCATAGATTTCGTGTTGGGGTGAGACAACCTTTCAGCAAGTGGAATTTGATCAGAGAGTTTCCTAGCGCTATACCTGTTTTGGTATAGCGCTACCGAGTAGCTATAGCGCTACAGCAATTTTGCTATAGCGCTACCGAGAGCCTTCGGGCCTTAAATTGTATTTAGGGTTTTGTGAACGGCTGCGTGCGTTAGGGTTTTGTGTAATCACTTTTTCTGAGCGTGAAAAAGAGAGAGGCGAGAGAAAACACATCTCAGAGAGATTGTGAGAAGACTTGTACTCTTGGATTGATTTCATAGTGGACTGGTGTGGCTCCCGTGGTTTTTTCCTCACGTTGAGGTTTTTCCATGTATATCTTGTGTCTCGTTTTCTTTTTCAGTTTTCATTACGCACGTATTTGTTTGCTTTATTCTGTGATCCATTGTTCCAAGATCCGTAGGGGCGTTGTAGGATTGCGTAAAATCCATAACAACTGGTATCAGAGCCGCGGTTGCGGTAGGTTTTGTTCGACAGGTTAGGGTTTAATCTCGTTCGGGCAGGCCAGAGTTTAGTGGGAGCTATGGGTTCTGAAGAAGGCAAGCAGAGGATGGAGAAGTTTGACGGGTCAGACTTCGCGTTCTGGAAAACGCAGATAGAGGACTATCTGTATCAGAAGGATCTTTACCGGCCGCTGCTGGGTAAAGAAAAGGGGAAAAAGAAAGATGAGAGCAACGAGGATTGGGACGTCCTGGACAGGAAGGCGTTAGGGGTTGTTCGCCTGTCCCTTTCAAAGTCAGTCACCCACAACATCTTGAAGGAGAAAACGACGGAGGGTCTTGTGGAAGCACTGAAAAAGATGTACGAGCAACCGTCTGCTGCGAATAAGGTACATCTCATGAAAAAACTTTTCAATCTGTCTATGGCTGAAGGGGTTTCCTTTATGTCACATCTCAGTGAGTTCAATACGATAGTTGATCAACTTATGTCTGTCGAAATCAAGTTTGATGATGAGGTTCAAGCCTTGTTAATACTGTCTCAGTTGCCAGAGAGCTGGCAGCAGTCAGTAATTCGGCAGGGAAAGAAAAGTTGAAACTGAGTGAGGTTGTTAGTTTGATTCTGACTGAGGAGGTCAGAAGGGGTTCGATCGATGGTTCAGGTAGTTCAGGTTTAGCTCTAAGTTTTGAGCAGAGGGGCAGAAGCCAGACCAAGGGTGGGGAATCAGAACAGGAACAGGTCGAAATCGAAGGGCAAGGGCAAGGGAAATAAAGATAGATCTCAGGTTCGGCCCATTAAAGGTGAATGTTGGAATTGTGGTCAGACAGGCCATATGTCACAAACTTGCAAAGCACCGAAAAAGAATAACGGTGGGCAGGAGGCTCACGTTGTGCACGATGCACTTATTCTTTCCATGAACAGTGACACTGAATCTTGGGTGATTAATTCGGGTGCCTCATTCCACGCCACTACTAACAAGGAGGTTCTGCAGAACTATGTAGCAAGGGACTTTGGGAAAGTATACTTGGGGGACGACGAGCCTTGCAGTATTGTGGGAAAAGGGGATGTTCAGATTGCAACGCATGGGTTCAAATGGTGTCTAAAAGATGTCAGGCACATGTTGAAAAGGAATCTTATTTCGGTTGGACAGCTTGCAGCAGCAGGTTATACATCGACATTCACAGGGGACATGTGGAAAGTCTCCAATGGTACCATGGTGACGGCTAAAGGCAAGAAAGTTGGTACACTTTACTTGACTTCACATGGTAGCGACATACTTGCAGTTATAGACAGCAAGGAGAGTTCAAATCTGTGGTACTATAGATTGGGGCATATGAGTGAGAAGGGAATGAAGGTTATGCAGTCAAAAGGGAAGCTACCGGGTTTAGGGTTAGTGGATATTGACATGTGTGAAGATTGTATCTTCGGGAAACAGAAACGGGTTAGCTTTCAGAAAGGCGGCAGGCCTCCCAGGGCTCAGAAGCTAGAGCTTGTCCATACAGATGTGTGGGGTCCAGCTACAGTGTCTTCTCTTGGCGGTTCTTATTACTATGTTACCTTTGTCGACGATCACTCGAGGAAGGTATGGGTATACTTCATGAAGCACAAGTCAGAGGTCTTTGAAGTCTTCAAGAAGTGGAAGGCCATGGTTGAGAATGAAACAGATTTGAAGGTGAAAAGGTTGAGGTCCGACAATGGCGGAGAATATGAGTTGGGGGAGTTCAAGAAAGTCTGCGCTCTATCCGGGATTCGTTTAGAGAGGACACCTCCAGGGACTCCGCAGCACAATGGCATTGCAGAAAGGATGAACAGGACTTTGACTGAGTGTGCTAGGAGCATGCAGATACACGCAGGGTTGCCCAAGATGTTTTGGGCAGATGCAGTCAGCACAGCAGCACATTTGATCAATTTTGGGCCATCAGTTCCGTTGAATTTTGGCATACCAGAGGAGGTTTGGAGTGGTAAAGAGGTAAGTCTCTCACACTTACGTGTTTTCGGTTGTGTTTCCTATGTGCATATTAGCGACAAGGACAGGGATAAACTTGATGCTAAGTCACAGAAGTGCACCTTTATTGGATACGGCGGAGATGAGTTTGGTTATCGTTTTTGGGATAACAAGAACCGGAAGATAATCAGAAGCAGAGATGTTGTGTTTGATGAAAAGGTGATGTACAAAGACAGGGACAGCAAACTGAGCAGTGGGAGTACCACTTCGGATGGAGATACATCCGAGTACTTTGGGTTGGAGGATCTTCCAGGTGACAGGAGGGTTGAACAGGGGTCTGGTCAGGCAGAGGAGAGAGTTTTAGATGAGACAGTTTCAGAGGGGACAGTTTTAGATGAGGCAGCTCCAGAGACAGGGACTAGTTCAGCGGTCAGAGAGTTGAGGAGGACAACTAGAGTACACAAGCCGAATCCGAAATATATTTCTTCGCTTGATTACTTGCTTTTGACGGACAGTGGAGAACCAGAGTGCTATAATGAGGCTATGCAGGTTTCTGAGTCAGCAAAGTGGAAGACTGCGATGCAGGAAGAGATGGATTCTCTTTATTCCAACGGTACTTGGCAGTTAGCTCAGCTTCCCGCAGGAAAGAAAGCCTTGCAGAACAAATGGGTTTTTCGGCTTAAGCAGGAGAATGATGGCAAGAAAAGGTACAGGGCAAGATTGGTTGTAAAGGGCTTCCAACAGAAGGAGGGGATTGATTATACAGAGATATTTTCACCCGTTGTGAAGATGGCTACTATCAGAGTGGTGCTGAGTATGGTTGCTGCTGAAAATCTCCACCTTGAGCAGTTAGATGTTAAAACTGCTTTTCTTCACGGGGACTTGGATGAAGAAATCTACATGAAGCAGCCTGTTGGCTTCATTGTGAAAGACAAGGAAGAGATGGTGTGCAGGCTCAGGAAGAGTCTGTATGGTTTGAAACAGGCTCCCAGACAGTGGTACAGAAAGTTTGATGGTTTCATGCAGCGCAGTGGCTACACAAGGTGCAATGGGGATCACTGTTGTTACTTCAAGAGGTTTGAGTCTAGCTACATCATTTTATTGCTCTACGTAGATGATATGCTTGTAGCAGGTTCCTGTGTTAGGGAGATCAACAAATTGAAGCAGCAGTTGGGAACAGAGTTTGCTATGAAAGATCTGGGTGCAGCTAAGCAGATACTTGGGATGAGAATCAGTAGAGATAAGGCTCAGGGAACCTTACGGTTGAGTCAAGCTGAGTATATTGAGCGTGTTCTGGAGAGGTTCAATATGCAGGGTGCCAAGGCAGTTGGCACACCCTTGGGAAGTCATTTCAAACTTTCTCAGGGGCAATCACCCAAGACAGATGCAGAAAGAGAGTACATGGCCAAGGTTCCGTATACCTCGGCCGTGGGTAGCCTGATGTATGCGATGGTGAACACGAGACCAGACATTGCCCATGCAGTGGGAGTTGTGAGCAGGTTTGCTAGCAATCCAGGGAAACAGCATTGGGAAGCAGTAAAGTGGATTATGCGATACTTGAGAGGTACCACTGATTTGCCACTTTGTTTTGGGAGAGGGAAATTGACAGTGTAGGGATATGTGGATGCTGACTTTGCCAGTGATCATGATACGCGGCGAAGTACCACAGGATATATCTATACTATGGGTTCAACAGCGGTGAGCTGGGTCTCACGTCTGCAGAAATTAGTGACATTATCTACTACAGAAGCTGAGTATGTGGCCGTGACTGAGGCTGCAAAGGAGATGGTTTGGATGAAGGGCTTCTTGGAGGAGCTGGGTTTGAAGCAAGAGAACTGCGTTCTTTTCAGTGACAGCCAGAGTGCTATACACCTTGCCATAAATCCAGTGTTCCATACCAGGACGAAGCACATTGATTTGAGGTATCATTTTATTCGCTCGCTTTTGGAAGATGGGGATTTGTTGCTAGAGAAGATTTTGGGGGAACGAAATCCGGCAGATATGTTGACCAAGTCTGTTACTGTTCAGAAACTGAAGTTGCGTTCGACTTCAGTTGGCCTTCATGCTTGAAGAGATGATGGGCCTGGAGCCACACCAAGAGGGGTCAGATGACTACGTCCATGATTGATTGAGATTATTTGGGTTTGCTGTTGTTTGTTTGCAGATGCTTCAGGTTATCTTCAAGTGGGAGATTGTTGGGGTGAGACAACCTTTCAGCAAGTGGAATTTGATCAGAGAGTTTCCTAGCGCTATACCTGTTTTGGTATAGCGCTACCGAGTAGCTATAGCGCTACCGAGTAGCTATAGCGCTACAGCAATTTTGCTATAGCGCTACCGAGAGCCTTCGGGCCTTAAATTGTATTTAGGGTTTTGTGAACGGCTGCGTGCGTTAGGGTTTTGTGTAATCACTTTTTCTGAGCGTGAAAAAGAGAGAGGCGAGAGAAAACACATCTCAGAGAGATTGTGAGAAGACTTGTACTCTTGGATTGATTTCATAGTGGACTGGTGTGGCTCCCGTGGTTTTTTCCTCACGTTGAGGTTTTTCCACGTATATCTTGTGTCTCGTTTTCTTTTCCAGTTTTCATTACGCACGTATTTGTTTGCTTTATTCTGTGATCCATTGTTCCAAGATCCGTAGGGGCGTTGTAGGATTGCGTAAAATCCATAACATTTCGTTTGAGTGGAATAGGGTGGTTGAAGCATCAAATTTACTTTTAGTTTTAGTGCCACTATCATGACTGATTGACGTTTTTTTTTTGGCTGTTTGTTAATCCTAATCTAAACTATCCTAGGGGAATTGGGGGAGGCGATGGGGCTTACGGGGATCGAACCTTGCCCATGTGCATGGGAGTGTGTAAGAGAGGTCAATTGCACTTCACTCCACTTCCGACCGATTGACGTTTAAACAGACTGAAACTGAACCAAGTTTTCAGATTCCTAAGAGGCTTGTTCAGAGTGGACCTCTTACGTCGTTCAAAGAACAAAGTGTGCACCTCTTAGGGAAAAAAGGAAGAAAAATAGGAGGCCTTTTGGGTTTTAGTAACTGAAGAAAGCAAGTAGTGCCGTTCTTTAGGAGGATTGAAAAGCTATTGAAATTAAGATACATCGTTTGTCTGTAATCATGTCTCTAAGTATTCTCTCTGATCTTATCGTGGGTTATGAACAGGCAAAGACCGACAAGAAATTAACCAGGAAAAGTAGAAAGGTAGATATTTCTTGTACATTGTCCGAGGACTCACGGGCATTAGAAGTAGTAGTCAGCAATGAAGATCTCCTGCCAGAGATCCTTTTCCTTGTGCCTGTGAAGCCACTCCTTAAATTCAAGTGTGTGTCTAAGCAGTGGTACTCTCTCATCACCGACTCAAAATTTGCCTCCAACCACTCCCGGCGAAATCCCAGTTCTTCCTTGATCTCAGGCATATACTTCTATGACAAACCTTTGGAACTAAATTCTGTCTCACTTCATGGCCACCTAAGCCTTCCCACACTTGCCTTCCTCGATCCTGTTCGGAAAGGATCGGAGTCTAGGGTTGTGGACTCTTGCAATGGTTTAATGATGTTCTCAAATGGAGGCGGAATGCATTATATTGTATGCAATCCAATGACCCAGAAAAATATTGCACTTCCCGAACCTGGTTGCAGCACTACATATAGATCAGTTGGTGAACAATTTGGTGCTTACTTGGCTTTTGATCCTTCAAAATCGCCTTACTACAAAGTTCTATTGAAAAGCCACCATTCTGGCGATAAAGAAAGATCTGACTCTTATCTAATTCATATATACTCTTCAAAGACTGCGTCTTGGAAAGAAATCCATGCAAAAGCACCCCTTGGTGGTTCTTATTATTGCAGGGTCTTTTGGAATGGAGCAATTCATTGGATGAATCACGACAATGTTCATATTCGGTTCGATGTTGAAACAGAGAATCTGACGGGAACCGTTATGCCTAAAGTACCTAACATCCTTGCAGAAGAGAAGACTCGGTTTTTTGGAGAATGTGGTGGCAGTTTGCTTCTTATTCAGACTCGTGAGTACGCTGCTTTGAGATTCAGAATCCTTGAGATGGAAAAAGACTGCTGTCGTTGGATTGTGAAGTACCGGGTAAATATGATGCCCACATATTCTGTATTCCATCATGTGTATTACCGGGATTTTAGGGTACTTTGTTGTGCAAATGGATCAGACGGAAAGGATCTTGTGCTCGTGTTAGCTATTGCTGGAAAGGTGATTGCTTATAATCTAAATTTGAAGTCGGTGAAGGTACTTCTTTCTTCGCATTGCTACAGTGATTGCTTACCATCTTATCGTAGCACTTACCGATTCATCGAAAGCTTGTCCCCCGTTTGAGTGTCTACTAGATGTTGAAGCAGCTGGGCTTTCAATGTGCCCTATCTTGAATTATCATTATTTTTGACATGAGTCAACTTGTTGACGGTAATACAATACTTATAGGTTGCCCAGTTTGTAGTCGGTGCTTGCTTTGAAATGTGTAGTTCCTATCGCCGTTATCTTTGTCGTGAGAAAGCTATCATCTTTTGCATAAGTTGACATACTTCTTTGTTTGGAATTCTGCGATGTTGGTCTATCTATGTTTTGCACCGTTTAAGTATTTGTAAGGTTGTTAGTCTTTGGTGCTACTGTCGTTTTCTTTAAATTTGTTCAAATGCAAATTGTTGGCCAAGGGCTGTCGTACTCACTGCTTGTATTACTTGGCGGCGTTGGCGCCCTGCTTCACGCCTTGCGAGAGTGGACTGTAGAAAGAATTTCCCTACGCGCGGATTCGTGAATAGAGAACGAATGTTCATTTTCTTCTCTTTTTTTTCGGAAACGAGGAATTCCTCCGAGGTAGAACCATGTTTTTGCATCTGTGGTGTTCCAATTACAATGGCCTGAATTTCCTTCTTTTTTTTTTTGATAGGCAACAAAGTTTTATTGAGAACTTGACAAAGGGTACATCAAGTTAGGGAAAGGGGAAGGGGAATCCAACACAAAGTTGGATGAACACCTGTTGGGACAAAACCCAGAACACCCAATGGGCAAAGCCCAAAACATCCTAAAGGCCACAGCAAGCCAAGATAAAACATGAAAGCTCAAACAGTCAGGGCCAAGCCCAAATCTGGCTAGGCCCATTAAAAACCTTAACCCTAAAAAACATAATCAGTGATCGGCCAACCACCATCCCCCGCCACCACCACCGGACCTCCACCCTTCAGCCGCCAAAGGAAACTCACCTAGTCTCCATACACCAAACCTAGAACCCCTCCACCACCTGCACCAACCCGCAGCCGCCGGAAACACAGCCACCGGGTAAAACACCTAACCCAATCCAAAACTAGAACAGAGCCGCCGCACCCCAAACCAGCCAAACTGCCGCTCAAACTCCCAGGGACCGCCATACCCCACCATGAAACCCAACCAAGATCGGAAAACCACACCTAGACGCCAGCCCACAGCCCCCGCCGACAAGAGCCCCACGCGCCGCCGAAGCCCCAACAATGGCCGCCGAGACACCGCCAAATCGGCTCCCACAAACGACCTGAGGAAACAACAAACGGAGGTACCAATCGCCGCCGAACGCTGCTAGCTGGCGCCACCCTCAATCGCCCACACAGCGAGCCACGATCCAGATCCAACCTCCTGCTGTGAAGCCGCCGCATGCCGTTAAGCCCAAATCGTGACTACCCATGAGTAGAGCACGATGGGTGACCACACAGGCCTCACCACCACCTCCCTCACCGGACGACCTCGCCGTTAAGCCAAACCGGTAACCCCACGAGGAAAGGACCGGCGGCCGTCCGACAAAGAGAGAAGGGAACGAAGCAGAAGCTGAAACGGCAGAGGAGATCAGAGGGACAACTCTATCTGAGAATGAAAGGGAAAGGGTAGAAAATAAGAGGAGGCCCAGGGGGAGGAGGGAAAGGGCACCTCCCCCCCCCCAGGCGGCGGCTAAACTGGTTTAGGTCAGAGAGAGAAAGAGAAGAGGGCCTGAATTTCCTTCTAATCATTTCCATTTAGCTTTTTAATCGTGAAAGCACTGGGTTCGTTACTTACCCAAAAATAAAAATTACTTGCACAAAAAAAAAGCACGGGTTCGCTTGCTGCCGATGAATATTTCCAACAAATACAGTTGGATTACTTACTCAATGAGCTTTTTTTTATCAGATGTTCTCGAAGGGACACTTAACGAGCTGAACATGATGTTTTCTTTCATGTTACACGGACGTGGCCCCACTCTCTCTCACTCCTCTTGTTTTTGGCGCAAAAAAGTGGCGGGTAATTTTCGAAAAATTTGGTGATTTTGAAAACTCAGACATTTATCAGCTTCCCCCACGCGTTTTCCCCTCTCTCTCTCTATCTGGAAGTTTGTTTCTCTCTCTCTCTCTCTCCCCACTGCTTCTCTCGCCGTCCAACGCATCTTTATTCGAAGGGGTCAGACCCTCCAAATCCCATGGCGAAACCCTCGAAATCGAAGAACCCGATAGAGGATAATGCTTCATACAGGTCCTCAAGTTCGTCACAGGAAGATGATGAGGTGCTCGACCTCAATGCGGGTTCCGACCTCGATGCCGTCGAAAAGTCTCCGTCGACGGACAATGACGCCGGTGACAAGGCGGTAAGCTTTTATTTTATTTTTCCCTTGAGAAGAGGTAATCTAAGACATCACTTTCTATACACAAATGTAATCACAACTTCCTAAATAGGTTCTCCATTTGATTTTTTTGGCCTTTTCTTTTTCCATAATCATCGGTTTATTGGAACACTAAAATGAGTCTATGTTTAATTCTTATTGGTTGATCTCCTCAAATTTATACTGCAATAAGGGGTTTATCGACCTGATAGCCCAGTATATGTATATCCCACTTAACTGGTAGTAATTGGTAAGATTGTTTGTCAAGCGTTATTTGCCAGAAAAATATGAGACTTCATGGGTTTTAGTTGCTAAAGAGAGCAAGTAGTGCCGTTCTTTAGGAGGATTGAAAAGCTATTGCAATTAAGATACATCATTTCTCTGTAACCATGTATCTGCACATTCTCTCACTGATCTTATCGTGGGTTATGAACAGGCAAAGACAGACAAGAAATTAACCAGCAAAAGAAGAAAGGTAGATATTTCTTGTACATCGTCTGAACATTCACGGGCACTAGAAGTAGTTGTCAGCAATGAAGATCTCCTAACAGAGATCCTTTTCCTTGTGCCTGTGAAGCCACTCCTTAACTTCAAGTGTGTATCTAAGCATTGGCAGTCTCTCATCACTGACTCAAAGTTTGCCTCCAACCACTCCCGGCGAAATCCCAGTTCCTCCCTGATCTCAGGCATATACTTCTATCACAAACCTTCGGAACTAAATTCTGTCTCACTTCATGGCCACCTAAGCCTTCCCACACTTGCCTTCCTCGATCCCGTTCGGAAAGGATCGGAGTCTAGGGTTGTGGACTCTTGCAATGGTTTGATGTTGTTCTCAAATGGGGGAGGAATGGATTATATTGTCTGCAATCCGACCACCCAGAAATATATTGCACTTCCTGAACCTGGTCGCAGCACTACATATAGATATGTTGGTGGACAATTCGGTGCTTACTTGGTTTTTGATCCTTTAAAATCGCCTTACTACAAAGTTCTATTGATAGCTCACTGTTCTGGCGATAAAGAAAGATCTGCCTATTATCTAATTCATATCTACTCTTCCAAGTCTGCGTCTTGGAAAGAAATCCATGCAAAAGCACCCGGTGGTGGCTCCTATTATCGCAGGGTCTTTTGGAACGGAGCAATTCATTGGATGAGTCATGACAATGTTCATAATCGTTTCGATGTTGATACAGAGAATCTGACGGGAACCGTTATGCCTAAAGTACCTAACATCCTTGCAGAAGAGAAGACTCGGTTTTTTGGAGAATGTGGTGGCAGTTTGCTTCTTATTCAGACTCGTGAGTACATTTTTTTGAGATTCAGAATCCTTGAGATGGAAAAAGACTGCTGTCGTTGGATTGTGAAGTACCGGGTAAACATGATGCCCATATATTCCGTATACCATCAAGGATATTCTCGGGAATTTAATGTACTTTGTTGTGCAAATGGATCAAACGGAAAGGATCTTGTGCTCGTGTTAGCTACTGCTGGAAAAGTGATGGCTTATAATCTGAATTTGAAGTCGGTGAAGGTGCTTCTTGATTTGCAGTGTGGCTCTTATGAATCGTATTACAATTCTTATCGCTGCACTTATCGATTCATCGAAAGCTTGGCCCCTGTTTGAGTGTCTACTACATGTTGAAGCAGCTGTGATTTCCAAACGCCCAATCTTGAATACGTTTTTCTGTTGTGCATCAACTTGTTGATGGCAATGCTTTCATTCTTGGTTGTCCAATTTTTAGTAGGTGCTGGCTATGAAATGTGTGGTTACTCTTGTCGCAATCTATTTTCCTGAGAAAGCTGTCATCTTTTGCATAAGCCCACATACTACAATGAGCAAGTTACCCATCTCTCGTTCTTTTATAGTTCACTCTTTAGTTTAGTGTTACAACAGTAAATGTTGATTAGTAATTCATAAATCTGTTTCAGGTGTTGAGTCTTTACTTACAATTAATGGGTTTATTCCACTGACTCCAATACAACCCGAGGGAAAAAAAAGGGTGTCATTGACCATAAAAAGGACAACAATGAAAGCAGTGTTTCCTTTGGCTTTTTCTCTGTAGATGATAAAAAAAGACAAAGACCTTTTGTATTACTATTGTTTTTCATCTGTCGTGTTCCTATCACAATGGCCAGTAGGAAAAAAAAAAGAAGAAGGAGTATTTCCTTGTGTCATTTTCATTTGGCCTTTTAAATCATGAAAGCCTGGGGGGTTCATTCTGCTGATGTGTTTTTTTCCAGCATTGATGCTTCTTTTCAGTTGAGATTTTATAAAGTAGAGTATATAGAACGAATTTGAATTGCGTCCGCCACATTGTTGGGCTTCTAACAACACACATTCAGATGAGATCCATACATTTAGTTTTAAATTCCACTTGAACGAGGTTACGTGGGTAGTAGATGCCTTTGGAGCATAGCAAGAGCAAGTAATAATTTTTCCTAACATGAGACCCATCAATTTGCCTTTTTTTTTCCTTAATCGAATTTCGAATGAGATTTTGGGAAACAAAATCAACAACTCAAATAAGGGCAGTGCGGTTTTTTTTTTCCAAAGATGAATTCATGGTTCCTCGTTGTATTTCAAAACTTCATCAGATGTGAAGTGACAATGGCAAGAACAAAATTGAAGACTAATGAAAGATATCTCCATTAATCTTCAAAGATATACTGACACATAAAAGAAAATTGATGTTGTAAGGTAAAAACACCAATCTTCAAGGACGAAATTGAATCAATGGCAATACTTTTTTAAAAGTTTAAAATAATTGAGGGGAAAAATTTTAAATATCTCCCAACCTTTACACCAAAATTCAATTAGGCTCCCAACCTTTTAAAAACTTCAATTTTACTCCCAACGCTATCTTCCGTTAATCAAAACGCCCCCTTCCGTCCGAATGACTAACGGATTTCGTTAAAAGCTCCGTTAAATAGCGTCCCGATCGAATTTCGATGATCCGAGCCGCTCAATATGTTCAAAACGTGATTTTAAGGGTACCCTCAAGAAATCGGGAAAAAAAATGACCGGGAAGGGCTTCATCTGAACAGTTTTTTATTGAACTATTCAATAAAAAACTGTTTAGATGAAACCCTTCCTGATTATTTTTTTTTGTTGATTTCTCATGGGTAACTTTAAAATCACTTTTTGAACATATTGAGCGGCTCGGATCATCGAAATTCGATTGGGAAAGGGGAGGTGCGGATTGATCCGGATTTTGTTCAAGTCCGGACGTCCGGATTTTGCTTCGGTCTGCACCTCCCCTTTTCCTATCGAATTTTGATGATCCGAGCTGTTCAATGTGATTAGAACATGATTTTAAAAGTACTCGCGAGAAATCAACAAAAAAAATGATCGGGAAGGGCTTCATCTAAATAGTTTTTTTTATTGAACTATTCAATAAAAAACTGTTCAGATGAAGCCCTTTCCGGTCATTTTTTTTGCTGATTTCATAAGGGTACCCTTAAAATCACGTTTTGAACACATTGAGCGGCTCGGATCATGAAAATTCGATCGGGACGCTAATTAACGGAGCTTTTAACGAAATCCGTTAGTCATTCGAACGGAAGGGGGTGTTTTGATTAACGGAAGATAACGTTGGGAGTAAAATTGAAGTTTTTAAAAGGTTGAGAGTCTAATTGAATTTTGGTGTAAAGGTTGGGGGGTATTTTGAATTTTTCCCATAATTGAGAATTGACTTCTACACTCTATTTTTTTACCTCATATACTCCTTTTTTTGAACTTATTAATGTGAATTTACCTTTTTACCCTTTCATAAGTTCACCTTTTTACACATTAGGGGCAATAGAGTAAATTCACATCAAATAAAGATAAAAAAAAGGAGTGTATGCGGTAAAAATGAGAGTGTAGAAGTCAATTTTCTAATTAAAGTGGATAAGAAATTGGTGATGTTTTTTTTTCTCCCAGAAAGAAATTGGTGATGTTGAAGAGAGAAAAAAAAACAGTAAACTGGTTAGGGGGGGGAGTATTTCACATACGTGTGGGACCCATACATAATTCGAAGTTCGAACCCCATGGCAAAACCCTCGAAATCGAAGAACCCATCGGAGGCAGATGATGAGGTGCTCGACGCCGATGCCGATTCCGACCTCGATGCCGGCAAAAGGTCACCGTCGACAGACAATATCACCGGCGACCAAGAGGTAACTTTAGACATCGTTTCTGTGTATACAAATCACGTAATCGCAGCTTCCTAGTATAGGTGTTTCCTACAAGTATTTTTTTGCTTCTCCTTTTTCCCATAAGCATCGGTTAATTTGGTTACAAACACCTACTAATCGAATTTGTTTTTCTCCCATGGCATTTTTGAATTGTGTGGTTGAAGCATCAAAGTTTACCTGTAAAAATTAGTGCCACTTCTTCAATAGCTCTTATTGTCGTTCAAAACAACAAAGTGCGCGCCTCTTATGGTGAAAGGAAGAAATAAGCGCCTTTAGAGGAATTGAAATTTGAAAAGCATTCTCTTTAATCAATCGCGTCTCTGCACATTCTCTCTCAGATTTTATAGTTTTTTATGAACAGGCAAAGACCGACAAGAGATTAACCAGCAAAAGTAGAAAGGTAGTTAGTTCTTGTACATCGTCAGAACACTCACGGGCAGTAGAATTAGTTGTCAGCAATGAAGATCTCCTAACAGAGATCATTTCCCTTGTGCCTGCGAAGCCGCTCCTCAAATTCAAGTCTGTATCTAAGCATTGGTTCTCTCTCATCTCCGACTTAAAGTTTGCCTCCAACCACGCCTGCCGAAATCCCAGTTCTTCCTTGATCTCAGGCCTCTACTTCTATCATAGACCTTGGGTTACACTCATGTCTGTCTCGCTTCATGGCCACCTAAGTCTTCCCACACTTGCCTTCCTTGATCCTGTACGGAAAGGATTGGAGTCTAGTGTTGTGGACTCTTGCAATGGGTTACTATTGTTCTGGAATGGTGGCAAAAAGGAGTATATTGTTTGTAATCCGACCACCCAGAAATATATTGCACTTCCCCAACATGGTGACAGCACTACATATACATATTATCATAATTTCGGTGCCTACTTGGCTTTTGATCCTTCAAAATCGCCTTACTACAAAGTTGTCTTGCTAAGTTACCATTGTGGTTATGTGGAAAGATCTAGGTCTTGTCGTATTTATATATACTCTTCAGAGAGTGCGTCTTGGAAAGAAGTGCATGTAAAAGCACCCATTGTTGGCCCTTATGGACGCAGGGTCTTTTGGAATGGAGCAATTCATTGGATGAGTCACAACGATAATCACATTCTGTTTGAGTCGTTCAACATTGATGCAGAGATTCTGACAGGAACCCCAATGCCTAAAGTACCTAATATCCTTAATGGAAATAAGATTCAGTATTTTGGAGAATGTGGTGGGAGTTTGCTTCTTATTCAGTCTTGTGCGTACTCTGCTATGGGATTCAGAATCCTTGAGATGAAAAAAGACTGTTGTCGTTGGATTGTGAAGTGCCGGGTGAATTTGAGACCCATACTGTCGGTATTCTCTGAAGGATACTGCGCAGAATATCGCGTGTTGTGTTGTGTGAATGGAGCAAACGGAAAAGATTTCACGCTCGTGTTTGTTATCCCGGGGAAAGTTATTGCATATGATCTGAATTCGAAGACAATGAAGGTGCTTCTTGATTTGCATGGTGACGCTGATAGACCTTCTCACTATTCATATTATCAAGTTTACCAATTCATTGAAAGCTTATCCCCTATTTGAGCGTCTACTACATTCTAATTTCATTTTGCTTCAATCTACTTGTTGATGGTCATACACTCATTATTTGTTGCTTGTTATAAGATATCTTTTGGTTACTTTGCTGTAATCTTTTGAGTTAGAAAGCTATCATCTTTTTGCAGAAGTTCACAGAATTCTTATATTTTGCTCTTGTAGTTCAGGGATTTCTGTAATGAGATGTTGCTTTACATGCAAGTCCTGTTGCTACTTTTACACCTTGGCTAAACCACTGAAGTATCGTCTGTAGTTGCTTGTGATGACACAATTTGGAGAAGTGTTTTTAAATGCATGTGGAAGTGTTGAAAAAAAGAAAAGAGATAGGAATAGAATGGACACTGGTGTGGGGTTCTTGCGATACCCAAAGTTGTTTTCAAGAAGGAAACCGTATAGATGTGTTCTTTATCTGTTTCCTTTTTGTCTATGGGCATGAGGAATTCCTCCAAGGCAGGACCATTTTGGACCCTTTTTTTTTTGTTTTTTTGAACACTACCATTTTGGACCTGGATGTCTAGTTTCTCTTACATATGAGCTAAGCAAAGCGAAGCAAAGGTTAATGAGAAGTTTAATTTACAGTATTTTCTTCTGTAAATTTTCATTTAGCTTTTAATCATGAAAGTATGGGTTACCTGCTGCTCTTGAATTTTTCCAACAAATAGGTTTCTTTTCAGATGAGATTCGGCGAAGGGCGAGTTTATATAATGAATGTAAATTGCGTCCTTGATATGTTTTGGGCTTTAGATTAGATGAGTCTAACATGAGACCCGGCTTGAAAATCATACAGACCATCGTTCAAGGAAATGGTCCATCCATGTTGAAAAATTAGAATGATCCAAGTCGTAAGAATGGATCTCGCCGTGGCGCATAAATTTCACAAGAAAAGCCGAAAAAAGTACTCCCTCCGTCCATTTTTAAGTGTCTTGCTTCATAATTCCAACTTATTAAAAAAGATATCATCATTATATCTTTCACATCAACTTTGTCCGTAAAACTTTCCCTACTTATCCATTATCATTACACTTTTACACACTAACTTATCAAAATAGAATATACTTTTAGGGACATAATAGACAAGGGAAAATTTCAAAATACCCCCCAACCTTTACACCAAAATTTAATTAGACTCCCAACCTTTTAAAAACTTCAATTTTACTCCCAACGTTATCTTCCATTAATCAAAATGCCCCCTTCCGTCCGAATGACTAACAGATTTCGTTAAATGCTCAGTTAAATAGCGTCTCAATCGAATTTCGATGATCCAAGCCGTTCAATATGTTCAAAACGTGATTTTAAGGGTACTCGGGAGAAGTCAGCAAAAAAAAAAGACCGAGAAGGGCTTCATCTGAATAGTTTTTTTTATTAAACTATTCAATAAAAAATTGTTTAGATGAGGCCATTTCCGATCATTTTTTTTGTTGATTTTTCACGGGTATCCTTAAAATCAACTTTTGAACACATTGAACAGCCCAGATCATCGAAATTCGATTGGAAAAGAGGAGGTGCAGATCGATTTGGATTTTGTTCAAGTCCGGACATCCGGATTTTGCTTCGGTCTGCACCTCCCCTTTTCGATCGAATTTCCATGATCCGAGCCGCTCAATGTGTTCAAAACGTGATTTTAAGGATACCCGCGAGAAATTAACAAAAAAAATGATCGGAAAGGGATTCATCTGAACAGTTTTTTATTGAATAGTTTAATAAAAAACTGTTCAGATGAAGCCCTTCCTGGTCATTTTTTTGCTGATTTCTTGCGTGTACCCTTAAAATCACGTTTTGAACACATTGAGCGGCTCGGATCATCAAAATTCTATCGGGACGATATTTAACGGAGTCTTTAACGAAATCTGTTAGTCATTCGGACGGAAGGGGGCATTTTGATTAACGGAAGATAACGTTGGGAGTAAAATTGAAATTTTTAAAAGGTTGGGAGTCTAATTAATTTTAGTGTAAAGGCTGGGGGTATTTTGAATTTTTCCGTACTAACTTTTATCCACTAACTTTACAAAATGGACACTTATTAAGAAACAACCCAAAATAGAATATTAAACTCTAAATAAGGGACGGCGGAAGTATTCTAAATTTGAGTTAAAATTTAGCATGCTTTTTTCCCCCTAAAAACTCAATTCGAGTACGAGCATCTCCAATGGCAAAACACAATTTGTACCTGAAATTATTGTGTATTTTTTAAATATCCAATGGCATACATGTAAATAAGAGGGAGGAGGCAATCATCATATCCGTGCACCGTCAAAACTCCAGAACTCAGCGAAGCTCCAGAACCTCGTCGAAACTCCGGCGAAGCTCTAAGAGTACTCAACGCTATACTTTTACATTTGATGCCTTTGGGAAATCAAATGCTGATGGGAAGCAGCTTACTTAAGGTCTTTGTTGAAATTTTCCTTGATTTAATCGATTGAATATTGTCGCCGGAGGTAGCGTGGCTTCCTCCTTGGCTTCAGCAACACGACGACGATGAACCACTGGACGTGCAGCACATGAATGTCAAATTTGTAATCAATGAGAAAGAGAGAAAAAAAGGGATTCAAAAAACGGGTTTGGGTTTGGGGGCTCCCCAAATTTGGGCGAGGAAATGGATAGAACTCAAAGTGGGTATGTCATTAAAGATAGTTTTTCAGGCTTTCTATCCAAATTTTGGGTATACGAATAATAAAATGGGTAAGGATCGGAGATGCTCTAATAAAAACCTTAGAAATATTCGGTGATATCTAAGAGGCAGGAATCAAGTTCCACAGCAGCCTGAACTGATGGTGCATGGACTCTTGAACCTTTTTCATGGTCACGCCCCCCCCCCCCCCTTTCACTTCAACATCACTCCTCATCAAGAGATGGGAAAAAGTAGGGTTTGATTGGGCTCTCTCTCATGTATGATTTGAGTCTCCTTGCAGGCAATTATTCGGTGGTTCTGAACCAGTGGTGCTGCGGATTCGAATCAGAAACACGACAGAAATTCTTACGAGATTCCCAAATTGACAATTATATGTAAAATTAGATATATCCCCACGTTCACATTAGTGTTCATTATGTATCGAATGAAGTCGTGAAGGGGACAACGTACGGGTTACATTAACTCCGTATACGAGTATTTATGCATTGGGATATACATCGCCAATTAGTACAGATCAAGATTGAATTAAACTTCACGAACCCTACACCCGAGTCGTCACAGATTTGGAGTACAAAATCTCTTGAACTAAGTTGTAGATTTTGCACTTTAATTTGCGGTTGCGACGGCCCAAACAATTTGGATCTCCTCATTTATGTGGTGGCAGCTCCACACGAAAAGCCTCACACGATCCTCACAGAGGATACGGATCCACTTTAATTTGCGGTTGCGAGTACTTGCGACGACCAAACAATTTTCCACTTCAGGAGTGAGTGATAACCAGTTGTTCCTTTGTCATATCAAAGTGGAGGTGCTCTGTACTACTAACAAACTTAGCAACCGTAACAATCAAATTATGGAACAGAAGTGGAAGATATTCCTTCTAAGTGTTTCGGAGGAGCAAACAACAAATGTACTAGTACTAGTACTACTGTTATTCTAATATTTTGAAGCTCGTTAAACAAACCATGTGTATTTTGAAGCTCGTTAAACTTTCAAATCATGCTTGAGCAATCCAATTACTCATGATCAGCCGATGTTATTTTAAAAGAATTCAGGGTACTCGATATCGGCTCGTTGGAGATCGATTTCCTCCATAAATAAGCTAAACTTAAACATCTTGATGAAGCTTGCTAGGTTTTCAGATCAGATCAAGCTTGAACAACCTAATTCTCGGCTCGTTTAACTTGTTGTTAGCCCTACTTCCACAAGGGTCATATTCGAAATTAGTACAGTGCTAGTACTGCCAACTCTACAACATGCTTGACAATTGTTATTTTTTCATTCTGGTGATGTAGGGTTCACGGGCAAGCTTTCGCGCATGGAGCTCCAACCTAAGTCACATATAGTTTCAGCAAGACACTCCGTCCCTGATCTGAATTCCCCCTCTATTCTCCCGCTTCTGTAAATTTCAATAGTTTGAGATGTTTCCATCCGCTAGGGGTGCAAATGAGCCGAGCCGAATTTTATAGTGTACGAGCTTGGCTCATTTGTAAACAAGCTGAGCCAGGTTAATTTACTTAATCGAGCCGAGCCTATACAAACGAACCAAGATTTTGAGCATTGAGCTTGGCTCGATTTGTGAACGAGACTAGTTGAGTCACGAGCAGCTCAATTTGTTTGCAGCATCCGCACCCGGTTTATGCGAGCTCCAACAGTGCCAGCAAAGGTAGTCAGTCATAAGTGGCAGTACAGAGGATGGGGAAAGAAAGAGAGCACCTCCAATAACACCCATCCATTTTCGTCCCCACAGAGCACCAATTTTTCTACGCCCATAAACCCCATTTATTCCAAAGTTCCAAACCCATCAATCAAATCCAGGACCGAATTAAGCGGAGCCAGTCGTCTCTGACTTCTCCCAACCCTGTCCAGCCAAATTCACTTCACTGGCTCAAATAAAATCTGGGTCACAGTCACACAAACCTGACTACTGATTAAAGGAATCACAATTATCTCAACTACTACTGTATATATCATGGTTTAGATTATTATGTCCTCAGCAGAACTGCACTTCCTTGCTGCTCCAATCGATTCCGGAACGGGACTAGGCTAACTCACCCACTATCTCACGATGGGGAGGGTAGACCAAAATTGACATTATCTCGGTGAATAACACACACAGACGCAGGCGGAGAGATTCGATATCCTGACCTCCTAGTGAGATGCAGACGTCTGGCAGGCATTCTAACTCACCCCTCTTCTCAAAAGGTCGCGTAGCTTAGGTTCATAGGTCTTGTTTTATGAACTGAGACCAAAGATTCCACTGGCAGCATTACTACAACCAACACGTTGTCCCAAAGCCTAGCACCCAACTCAACAAATCAAAGTGCCACAGCTAAGCCTATTTGCATTTCTATATTCTACCCAACAATCATTTCACAACTCACGTCACCACTTTCGAAAAATGCTTAAAACCCCAACAAGCACCCATTGGGACTCATAACCCTCCAACAATGCAAAAAACCCAACAAATGGAAGGTGTCAAAATCCCTGGAAATCACCAAACAGAGCCAAGGGACACATTCAAAATCGCTTACGCCATTCATTTCTTGCTAGGGGCAGGCAACTTACTACCCTGGAATGCTCTCATCACCGCTGCCGATTACTTCGGGCACCTCTACCCGTCCAAACACGTCGAGAGAGTCTTCTCGGTGGCTTACATGAGTTCTTCCCTGTTAGTTCTGGCTCTGATTATGGGGTTGGGTGGAAATTGTAAAATGATCATGAGCTTCAGAATGAGGATGAACTTGGGCTTTTCTCTGTTTGTTCTGTCTCTAATGGTGATTTTATTACTGGACTGGGCTTGGGATGGAAATGGGTCGCCGGGGAGGCCCAATGGAGCGTATGGGGTGACGGTTGGCTCGGTTGTTGTTTGCGGATTGGCTGATGGGTTGGTTGGAGGAAGCCTTGTTGGGTCTGCTGGGAAGCTGCCTAAACAGTTCATGCAGGCTGTTTTTGCTGGAACTGCTTCCTCAGGTATCATTTCAACTTCTCTCATTAACTAGCAACACAACAACAAAGCCGTAGAAACCATGGCCCCGAACCAAATCCGGAAAGCATCAGAGAGGGCAGGTCTATAGACCCGATTTAATTTATGTGCTCTTTATCTTGCTTCCTTCTTCAAAATCCAAAACTTCAGTAATGAACAATTCTTTTTAACTAGCAAAAGCATGAAATGGAAATCACTAAGATGAAAGAAGCGGACATAAGAGAATATGATATATCAAGAATTGTCAGGGCAAAAAAATAGAAATGCAAAAGGAATGGCTTACATGGTTAAGCATATGCTCTTAATAGAATTTGCTTATGTGTTTGGAGGGCTCTTAGGAAGCACAAACATCTCAATATTAGCTAGCAAAAGCCTATCCAACTCCTCGAAGCTGGATCTGGAATCCAAGTAGAAAGACAAAATCCAGATTGAGAGATAAATTAAGAGTTATCTACTTCACTAAGGCTAAACTGTCGAAAGTCTTTCGCCACAACAACACTGAAGTGTGCAACGCCTTCTGTGTTTTCTTGCTAGCCATATCCACTTTTCGTGGTTTTGGCAAACGAAAACAAGGAAACCACTAAATGCTCGTTGTTTAGATAGGTTTCGCCTCTTCTTTTGTGAAAACAAGTTGTGAAAGTATATATTCTCAATGTTTCCTGAAAAGGATGTGATCAAATTTTATTTATTTTTGGTTGAAGTAGTTTTCGGAAACACAAAACACAAAACGAAAATGGTACTAATTGAGCAGATACAAGTTCAAGAACTGCATCTACCGTTTTGGAGGTTCCATAGTAAGACAGTCATCTGTATAGTACACCATCATCTACTGATATGGAACTGACATAAAAAAAATAAAAAAATACACTACCTGCTATGTCCAGATTTGGGGGAAGCACCTGCATAGTCCCACATTAGTTGGGAGCTAGAGCCTCGCTTAGAATATTTAACACCCAACTAGGGCTTAAGGCCAGTCTTCAGACCGAAAAAGTATCTATGGTCAACCGGGTCGAGACGTTACACGTTATATCATGATTAGCGTTGTTCTTAAAAACCATGTCGTCCGAAAGTAACAGTCAATGTACTTGTGCATATGTACAATGATGATATAGCTTTTATAAATCATAAAAAAGTGATAAGATGTACCATCAACTTGATAAACCTCAAAACTATAATTTGGGGTATCTAAACAAATCTCTACACACCTCTCAAAGGTCAACTCAACGTCAATTCTGGTATTTTAGCCAATCACAGGATAAAACTCAGTATTCATCATGAATATCTAGACCAAATACTGAAGCATTATTCGGATCAGTGGCTTTAATTTTACAATAATCATTATCAATCTTTCAAACGATCACTAAATCAATTTTTAAGCTGGTAGAATGCTTTGAGTTAATGAAATCTGACACACCTAAATCCTGGCTGCTGATTTTCTTCCTTTAACTGAAAATTAGTTGACCAAAATGGCTTCTAATGCTCCACCAAAAGCACAAAAATGGACTACTAAGTACACAGTGATAACAGTGACAGCAATAAGCTTTACTGAGCCCCATTTGATTCATAGGCTCGCTTTTCCCCACATCTTGACCAAAACCCAAATTATAGATGTACGTCAACCGATCACGGCCTAGTCAACCAGGGTTTTATACCCAGGTATAGCAGAGCAATGAGAATTCTTATTGGTAAAGAACCGATTCCCTATCAGGCATACAATAGTACGGCCTATTCAGCTGCGTATTGCTCCCTTATCGCTCCACTGTTGCACTGTGACCGTTTCCATTTCGTGTCCTGATATCGCAACTTAAACCAAGGAAATAAACTTGGCGCCATAGCATTCGACGTAAATTTCTGTATCATATTAGTGAAGCAGTGCTTAAATTAGCAATGAAACATATGACTCATATCATCCCTTGCACTGATTAAATTGTTTTTCCAAAACAGGTGTTCTTGTATCCATCTTGAGGATCATAACAAAGGCATCACTCCCCCAAACACCGCAAGGTCTACGGACAAGCGCCACCTTATATTTTATCCTCAGCACATTCATTTTGCTATGCTGCATTTTTTGCAGCAATCTGTTGTACAAATTGCCAGTAATGCAGCAGCACAACAAGCTTCTCGGAACCGGCAATTTGAATCCAAGGCCTAACTTTTGGGACGTGGCAAGAAAAATCCGGTGGCCCGCATTCGGAATTTTCACTGTTTACACAGTTACTCTATCAATCTTCCCAGGATTCATGGCGGAAAACATCAAATCAACGATTTGCAAAGATTGGTACCCGGTTATTTTGATCACAATTTATAACGTGTTTGACTTAGTGGGGAAGTGTTTAACTGCTGCATATGTTTTGGAAAATGTTGGAAAGGCTACTTGGGCTTGCATGGCAAGGCTTTTGTTCTACCCCCTCTTTTCAGTGTGCCTACATGGACCCAGTTGGATGAAAAATGAGGTGATAGTGGCATTTCTGACAATCGCGCTCGGGTTGACCAACGGGTACCTGACAAGTGTCCTCATGATACTCACCCCAAAATCCGTGCTGGATCCGGAAGCCGAGGTGTCGGCTGTTGTGATGGCTGTGTTCTTGGGGATGGGGTTGGTTGCTGGTTCTGTTCTTGGTTGGTTTTGGATCATTTGAGCTTGTTCTAGTAATGCTTTATGAAGGACCCTTAATTAATCTGTTATTTTCTTGATGTACTTGCTGATCCTCTAAATCACGGTTAATGTTTTTCTTCTTTTGTTATAAAGAATGATGTTGAAATGACAATCCAAAACACCATCAAGAACTCATAGAACTAACTGTGAGACTAAATAAATATAAGAACTGGTTTACTCAGCCCAGTAAAAGCCAAATACCGATGTTCTCAGAACCAGATGCCAATGTTCTCATAACACTCGGTTCAGAACAAACAATCATTTCGCTTCTCGCTGTTTGTTACTCCAAGACCTCTGCTATAGAAATGATAGTTACTTCAAGAACTACCAAGAAAAGATCGGTCTTCGGGACCTGCTAAATGTTTACTGAGAATGTTTCTTATGATCTGTCTTTCCTCATTCTTCACAGCAGTAGCCCTGCCTTTTCTGAATGAATGACTGAAACCAGAAGCTGAGTTCCCCATCTATGGAGAAGTCTTAAGGGCTAAACCAGTAAATATACAAGATTCCGAGGGCTCAAAGTGTGATGAATACATGAGACAGCCCTGCCTTTTCTGTTGTTTTGTTCTTCCCCTCCTTGTGCAGAGTGTTTTTCTCCTCTATGGAGCTCTTACAACTCTCTAGTGTTCTTTTGTGTCTTTATGAATTTCATCTGTTTCCATCTTTACTAGTTTGGGCTGCCCGTTTGTTGGGGTCTCTATCTCCTCTTCCTAGATTGGCACTATTTCTCGAATCGTATTTTGAGATCTGCTTGCAGTATGTGCTATTTGAGTCCGCGTTTTCTAGCTTGATATTCTCATGTCCAAGTTTCAGTGGTTGTAATAGAATCACTTTGGGAGTGTAGTTCTGTTTGCATGAGAATTTATTGGCCCAATCAGAGAAGGACAAGTGGCCATTCATGTTGGACAAGACAGAGTACGCATAGACTGAAATACATGGAATCACACAATTTAAAGAACGATGACGTTCTGATTTACATTGTGTCGTTTTATCGGTAATGACAATTGTTGCCAGATGTCACTCAAATGGTAGCTCAGAAGATGAGCAATTCGAAACTCAAAGGCGCGAATCGTATTATTCAAACAAGAGGCAGTTACACCAAGTTGACACAGTCAAAGGAGTTGAGATCCAAGCATATAACTGCCCATTTCCAAACACGATGCAGTTAAGGGCAAGTGGGGTGATGAATTAACTGAATCACCACGGATAATTATAAGCAAAAATCATGGAGGGAGAGTTTGAATTCAAAGTTGAGGCGACTTCGAAAGCAGCTAGGCGGGAAAATGAAAGCCATGGAGAAAATTCAAGAGTTTGCCTATAAATAGAAGAAATGAAAGAAGGAAAAAAACTAAGACAAATCATCAAACAAACAGCTATGCTATGCTTGGTTTGTCCTTTAGGCAGTAATTTAGGAATTTAGACTTAGTTCGAAGTAGTTAAGAGTAGTTTGTAGTTGTAGTAATCAAATTGTAATCTGTTCTGTTCGCTTGTGAAGTTGGAGAATCAATTGGAAAGCAAGTTGTTTTGAATTGATAAAGGTATCTTGTTTATTCTTTGGTTTGTGTCGAATTTTCAGTAAATCGTTGTGCCGTTTCAATACTTCTAGAAAGAAAAATCCTCTTCATTGAGGTAATTGAACCGACGCCACAATCGTCTGATTAAGTTTGGCTTTTATAAGTTAAATCTGAAAAGGATAATTACAAGCCTTTTCTGACATGCTCGCACACAATCATATTTCTGTAGTAAGCCAAAAATACGAGCCAAACAAGTTCATGAATGAAGTTTACAAAAAAAAGAGAAAGCAAACATTCATTGCCTTCTAGAAAAGAAGTACTGCACCATCCGAGCCGTCTGTTCGGCAATCCAACGGTCCAAATCTCATCTTGAAAACTCACCTCAGTTGTTGCTTCGATTCTCAAAGAATCAGATGGAGTTTTCTCAACAAAGAAAATAAAAAGAAAACTGAACCTGGGGTCTAGTTCATGTTGTAAAGCGCTAAGGACTTAGATCATGTCGGGAGTTTGACTCCCCCTACGTACCCCTCTAACCAAGGTCTTAAATTTCGATATCGGAAAATGCAACGGTATCGATAATAATCAGTCTATATCGGGCGATACGGAAGTGTATAACAATATGGGAGATCCAAAATAAAGTGAAGGGGTCCTGAGGGACCCATGCATGTGATATCACATGTGCCCATACCACCCCTTGCATATTTCTGTCAAG
The DNA here is from genome assembly GCA_018127125.1 of Rhododendron griersonianum. Taxonomy (NCBI): domain Eukaryota; kingdom Viridiplantae; phylum Streptophyta; class Magnoliopsida; order Ericales; family Ericaceae; genus Rhododendron; species Rhododendron griersonianum. The sequence goes on along the minus strand of CM030790.1, from coordinate 50,349,087 downwards.
CTTGAGAACAATCGTCCAAAACAAGAGAATGATCATTTTTCCTGCAGATAATAATATCCTTTATTTCAAAGAGGAAGCAAACAGTGAGTACCCATGCCAGTGTCTGGCCCACAATTGTGTGTTTCTTGTGTGACTCACCACACATGTTTTTTATTGCTTCCCACCCCAGTCCAACGAATTAAATGTAAATGTATTATGAGTTAGCATATGTTGCCGACATTTCTCAGGTTTTAAATAAAGACCGTTACGTACAGGGATTTCGAACTTCCGATACCAGTTCATTTCCCGATATCTTGATTTAAAATCCTGAATTCTCATCTCAATGCATTTGTTAAATATGAAGAGAAGTTTTATTGAATTCGATAATGAAACCGTACAATGAAACATTTATTTATACAAGAGGAATATTGAGCCTAACTGTGGAAGGGAATCATCCCAATTATAATGAAATCGTAATCAATTACAATCCAAATAAAAGCAAGGCAATTATATAATATCGTAATAATATCAGCACATAATTGTGATATTTTATGATTACTATATTCTAACATCCCCCCTCAAACTTAAGTAGGTTTACCAACTTGAGTTTGAAAAAGCCCAGAGAAATCAAGAACAGCCAAGCCAAGAGAAAAAAAGAAACCAAGAACAACCAAGCCAAGCCAAGAGAAGTCAAGAGAGAGAAACGATCAGGAGAGCCAAAAGCCAAGAGCCAGGAGAACAGGCAGGAAGAAAACCAGCAGAAACCAAGAAAAGCCGAAAAACGAAGAAGCCAGTAATCGAAAAGCCACGAGCACTGGTGGTGAAGAGGCATGGTGCAGGCAACTGAAAAGCGTGAAGGAGATTGACAAAATAACTAAGTGCCCGGCGGACGGGAGCGAATATCCACAGCGCCTAGATCTTATAGCTCTGATACCATGTTAAATATGAAGAGAAATTTTATTGAATTCGATAATGAAACCGTACAATGAGACCTTTATTTATACAAGAGGAATGAGTCTAATTATGGAAGGGAATCATCCCAATTATAATGAAATCGTAATCTATTACAATCAAAATAAAATCAAGGCAATCATATAATATCGTAATCATATCAGCACATGATTATGGTATTATATGATTACTATATTCTAACAGCATTACAGGCCTTTCGGATAATAGCTCCATTCCGAACCTATGACTGCGATCTGAAACAATTTTTTTTTTGGTCGATTCATTGAGTTTGTCATCCATGACAATAAACTCTGATTGGATCGAACATCAACCACAACACGTTTACTCTTTTTTCAAGAAAAAACGTACGTATTGGGTTTATATTAGTACCAATGTTTGATCAATCTCATTTTTAACCTCACCGATATATACTCAACGAGCCGAACAAAATAAGCAATTCAAGATATCACATTCATAGGTCTAAGATGGAGCCCATACGAGGGCAAAACAGTACCCTAGCTCTCTTGCAACGGGATTGAGAAATAATTTAACTAGATACAACTCAACTCTTACAAAATTAAGAATAATCAATAAGAAAAAACGTAACGTTCGTCTGTTCTATAACAAGATCACCCAACCAATGGAAGAACATCTGTTGAGCACGTATGAAAGTCATGGATCCATTATGGGTTCCATGCTGACAGGGACGGATTCAGAAATTTAGCCTAGTGGGGGACCTTATTAATCATAATCATGGAATTTTTTTCCCTAGTCAACCACAGTAAGATCATGCTAAATTACGACATTCATTATTGACTATAAAATTTATAATGCAATTTTTTTATAACAAAGATCCAAAAATATGCACACAATCTTAGACAAAACTTTTAAAGTATGTTTTACATTGACATTGACAAGTCTTCAAAATGATCGAGATGGTTTTATTGATAACTTTTTTTTTAATATATTTCTCCATTTTGGATAAAAATAAAGAGAATCAAGAGCTAAAATATTTAAATAAACAAACAGTTTATAAACCAACAATAATAAATGAACCAGTCAACAAAAGTTTCGTTCCAGTCAACAAAGTTGAAGCACATAACTAATTCTACATTTCTATTTTTGAGATATATATAAGTGTGTATGCTAAATATAGTATTACATTACATAATTATGCTTGAATCCGTCCATGCATGCTGACTTGAACTAAGGCTGCAAACGAACCAAGCTACTCGCAAGCAACTCAAAGTTCGGCTTGGCTCGACTCGTTTCGTAAAACGAGCCGAGCTTGAGCTCGAGTTTTAGGATCGTTTAGTAAACGAGCCGAGCTCAACACTCTAAAACTCGGCTCGTTTGCATAAGATTGGCTCATTTATAGAGGCTAGCTCGTTTAACAAAATGAACTGGGCTCGGGGATTTGGCTTGTTTTGCTAATGAGCCAAGCTTGAACACGAAAAAGCTTGGCTCGTTTGCACCCCTAGCCTATCGAGGAAAATTAAATCAAGCCCTGAAAGCAGAAGACTCTTCTAGTAAGTGTGGTCACTAATGTTCGAATTGTATGCAGGATTTTCCAGTACGAAGGAAAGATTATTATTATTATTAGAAGATACATATTTTCCAGTTGGAATAAACATTATTATTTGCATAATGGCATAATTTCCCCCGCACCAAATTTTTCATTGCATCCATGTTGATTATTCTTGTTTCCAAATTTTTCATTGCGTCGATTATTCTTGTTTCGCGTCGATTATTCTTGTTTCCAAATTTTTCATTGCGTCCATGTTGATTATTCTTGTTTCCAAATTTTTCATTGCGTCGATTATTCTTGTTTCGCGTCGATTATTCTTGTTTCCAAATTTTTCATTGCGTCCACGTTGATTATTCTTGTTTCCAAATTTTTCATTGCATCCATGTTGATTATTCTTGTTTCCAAATTTTTCATTGCGTCGATTATTCTTGTTTCCAAATTTTTCATTGCATCCATGTTGATTATTCTTGTTTCCAAATTTTTCATTGCGTCCATGTTGATTATTCTTGATTGAAGGCTGCCCCCCTAGCTTTTTTTGCAAAGCAAGAAAATGAAGTCCCTAAAGCATATATATGTTGCGAAAGAGGAGCGCCCTCCGTTTAGATCGAGCTCCAGTTCGTGTTTCTTAACTTAATGCTGCTGTTGTGTACATTAATTGCATATTCCTCGATCGGTATATATCATTTTGTTTCTGTTTCAGCAGAAACGAAAAAAAAAAAATGTTGCATGCAAAATGAACGAAGATCAAAGTATATATGAAGAAATTGTGGTAAAATTGCTGGACGGCGCCAAACAGTACTATTTATTGTCATGTTCATTGATGTACTCCTCTGCGGATAGACATGGGACAGAAATTTATCCTCCATGCATGAATGATGTCCTCTATCAATATTTCACTGATTTCATTTCCCGCAAGCATCGGCCCGTTCTTTGCTATTTTTAGGGCCAACTGGTATAGTAAACGAATCCTTTCTTCTTAGTTTTTCTTTTACATTCGATCGGGGTTCTCTCTTTTTTCTCTCCCGCTCTCTCTCTTTACACACTCATGCGCGCGCACACACATGTGTGTGTATATATATGTTGCTTGTTGGATCTCTCATTTGTTGGGAAAAATTCGGCAATAAAAGAAATTGCAGAGGACAATTTCATTGATAACGTTACAAATACAGAATATATAAACGAAACAGATTACATAGAACAGAGATACAAACAGATTTACAGAAGAGGAACCGAGTACTTCTGTGTGATACCACAGTCTCCTTAAGAAAGATTCGCCGCCTACCGAGGGTGTTGCAGGTTGCACCAGCGTCTTCCTCCTAGGGTTGGCTCGGCTAAACCGCAAGCCGTCGAAACATCGCCCTCGACTGCCTTGGTGAACTGATTAGCACCTCTCTCTCTCTCTCTCTCTCTCTCTCTCTCAAAGAACAATACGCTGGAAGAATGTAGCACTCTTGAATTTTTCTGATTCTCTCACCGAAAACGTGAGCCTCCTTTTATAGAGTGATGGTGACAATTGTAACTCTACAAGATGAATTGCGGCCATCAAATGCTGAAATCAAATCTGCCATTTGAATGAGGGAGGTTACAAGAATGAATTCACAATCATGGAGGGGTTTCGGGGTTACAAAATCCATACATCAATACGTCTATTGATTGTGGTGCGTCCAGATACAATGAGCCCGGAACATGCTCGGTTGCTTCGGGAGACCCTCCGGTAGCCCCGATTTCATTCATCCAAAATTCTGTAAAATTTCCATTATCATTTAGGGTCCTTGATGCATGTTTCAGGTTCGAACCTTGAAATGCTTTCAGAATCTGGAGGCCTTGTGGAAGAAAAGATCCCGGTAGTCGAAGCCGTTCGCCGTTCATCTCACTCTACCATCGGCTTATCAATAGAGGGGGAACCTTTACCTTCTCAAGTGTAGGCCTCATTACATGATTTGTTTCTGATTTGCCAACTCTCTCCCTCTGTTTTTACTTAACACAAAAAACATCCTCTCTGTGTTCATCATCCCATTCCCATTGGTTGGGCTGAGTAACTCGAAAATCGATTGGTCGAGTAACTGGAGAAACTTGACCAGTTTAAGGGACCCGGGGTGTTGTAGTGCACCCCCCGCACTACACGTGTAGTACGGCCAATCAGACTGTCCATCTCGGCAATGGACGGTTCGGATTTTCATTCGAACAATGGACGACTAGGATTTGTAGGAACTTAGATTAAATCCAAGCCGTCCGTACCGAGATGGACGGTCGGATCGGCTGCACTACACAGTGTAGTGCGGCGGGCGGGTGCACTACAACCCCTCTCATTCCCAGTTTAAGTGGCTATACTCCATCATATGTGAGAGAGACCATAAATGATACTCCCTCCGTCCCAAAATGTTTGTCCAGTTTGCAGAACGAGAACTAAAAAATAATGCATTTCTTTCAAGACAAAATTAAAAAAAAATCATTAATTAAAAGAACTCGTCGATATCTAGTAAATGACAGATTTTTTTTTTGAATTTTTCTTGCAAAAATTGTATTATTTTTATATTTCGTTTTGCGGACTGGACAAACATTATGGAACGGAGGAAATAACTGGGAACGTGCTTATGCACCCACCCCAGACTTTAGAAGGCCTTTGTTTCCAAGTCGTCCTCGACAATTCCAACTCTATTTGCCTTTGTTTCCAAGTCGTCATCAACAATTCCAAGTCTACTTTTTAAGTAAACAAAAACGACTCACACAACAATTCAAACACAATATTAAACACAATCTCTTACATACATGTGGGCTCCACACATATTACTATGTGTGGGCCCCACATATATGTAAGAGGTTGTGTAAATTGTTGTATTTGGATTGTTGTGTGAGTAGCATTGGATGCTCACAGATTTTAATCGAAAGAAGTTTCCTTTTTTTCCCGGGAAGATGGTGTTCCACATTCTCTTATTAAAAAATAAGTAGTACTTATTTTATATTTTTAAACTCAAATATAATGAAAATGAAAAATAATTTTTTGATTTTTTTTTTTGCACTGTTTAAAAAATCTCAATGAGAACTATCAAATAAGATCTATATTACTAGGAAAATTATTTATTTAAATACATAATTTTTGACCTTGAAATTTCTTTCTTAAAATATAAGTATTTTAATTTTGAATCTGGAATTTACCCAAAAAAAAATTTTGAATCTGGAAAGATAAATGGGTGTCCATATACTGCTGCGTTTCCTTTTGAAAGAAACTTCGCCACACTCAGCCACCAGAAAAGTCTTTAATACTCCTACTAGCCTAGAAAAAGGTTTTCGGCGCCCAATCGCTCGCATCCAAAAGTGTTTTGGACGATCCGGATTGAAAATTAAATTTTAACCGGTAAGAATTAAATTAATTCTTACTCTTACCGGTCAAAATTGAAAACACATCTCAGCAATTGATTGCACGAATGAACAGGTGAGATTGCGCAGAGCCGTGAAGCCCGTGAAGGTGTGAATAAGTTATTCAAGACGGACACGGCTCCACCGTGAATAAATTTCTCCCAATACTAGCCACCGGAAAAGTCCATTTGCACTATAGTTTGACGCTTCAACCTCGATATATTTACTTTAAGGGGCCGCGAACTTACTGAAGTAGTATATATATATGAGTAAAATTAAAGAACCAAAGCACCATTGCATTTCACATTACCCAAAAATCATTCAATCCATCGCTAATTTGTACAATTCTGAAAATGGGCTTCCGGAGAACACTCTTCCTTTGTCACATAGTTCTCATAAGCCTTGTTTCACTCACCATTGCCCAAAAGCCCGACTTCCTGGAGTACGATTGCAACGACAATACCAGTACTAGTGCATACCAAACCAACCGCGACACCCTCCTCTCCTCTCTCGCCAATGAGACGGATCAATACGGCTTCTACACTTCCTCCAACGGCGAAAATCCCGACACGGTTTACGCGCTCGTGCTGTGCAGAGCCGACGCTAAGTTAGACGTCTGTCGCGAGTGCATTAACAACTCCACCACTAAGCTCAAGGAACTTTGTCCCGACGGAAAGGAAGCGATCGGATGGTACGACGATTGCATGTTGCGATACTCGAACAAGTCGATGGAGGGGGTTATGGAAGAGGAACCGAGCTACCCTTGGTGGAACGATAAACAAAACGTTACGAGTGTGGAGCAATTCAAGGACGCGTTGGAGAACTTGCTGGAAAGTCTTAAGGACGAGGCCGCGGCGGGCGGGTCCCTTATCAAGTTTGCATCGGGAAACGTGACGGGCCCGGACTCTCAAAATATCTATGCACTCGCGCAGTGCACGCCGGATATATCCCAAACGGACTGCAGCGATTGCATTCAGGGAGCTATCGATGATAACTCGACTTTCACGTCCTGCTGTGTTGGGCCGGCGGGCGGAAGAATTATTAGACCGAGTTGTCATTTTCGATTTGAGCTTGGACCTTTCGTTGGTGAAATCCCAGGTACTATAATTTCCGTTTGACCGAAAACAAAGAAATCCCAGGTACTATGTAGTAGTAGCATTACTAGCATGCATGTGTTCGAGTTTGGTCTTATTTTGCTTTTAGTAAATTTATAAATATTTTGGTCGTTTTTTCTTCTCGACGAAAAGAATTGAACAAGTTTAATAAGTTATGGATCAATTTTAGATTGATTAATGTCGTGAAAAGGCTAAATATTTGACCTTTAGAGTTGTTTTCATATTTATGGAAACTTTTTTTGTTTTTGGTCAATTTGTTTTTACTTTTTCGAGTAAATTTCATTTGCTGAGACAAATTGAAAAAAGTAGGAGTATAAAACTTTGACATAAAATGAAAAGGAATCTGGTCTAAAACTAATAGATCTAACTTCACAAAGCTACCAAAGTAGTACCAAGTATATAAGCAGCTATAAATTAAAGACTTTGATAATATATATATAAACAATTCACTTCCTGTGAGGTCCTTAAGTGAAAACCTTCTTTTCCCGATCGAATTTTGATGATCCGAACCGTTCAATATATGCAGAATGTGATTTTAAGGATCCCCGCGAGAAATCAGCAAAAAATATGATCCGAAATTGCTTGTTTTGAGCAGTTTTTTATTAAACCGTTCAATAAAAACTGCTCGGATGAAGCACTTCCCGTTCTTATTTTTTGCTAATTTCTCGCGGGGTGGGAACTCTCAAAATCACATTCTGATTACATTGAACGGTTCAGATCATCAAAATTCGATTGATATCTATGAGGTCCGCTCTTAAACTAAGTAAGCGATCCCTCATAAGAAGGAGACTGATATATAAATACGGTTCAAATATCATTGAATTTGGATTTAAATCATTGAGAAAAAACTTATGTACAGAGCAACCCGTAAATAAAGTGTACGGCGCTCAATCGCGGGCGTCCAAAAGTGTTTTGGACGGTCCTGATTGATTGAAAACCAATTTTGGCCGGTAACAATTAGTCCAAAAGTGTTTTGGACGGTCCGGATTGAAATCCAATTTTGACCGGTCAAAATTAATTATTACCGGTCAAAATTTTAAAAACCAGATCTCAACCATTAATTGCCGAAATGGACGGCGGAGATTGTGCGGAGCCTATCAAGAATGTTGAAATCATTAGCTTCATGTCCTCTTTTAAATGTTGAGTGAAATCCTCGAGAACTACCAAGAATGAGGGACCGAGGAGCAAGGTTACATAGATCTAGTTTTGAAATTTCTTCATCTCCATGCATGCATGTTCTATTTAGCTTAAGCTTAATTATATATTTGTCTTGATTTTGCAGTGAGTCGCGGTTTGAAGGGCAGGGCTGTGAGCATGGCCGCAGTTTTGTTGAATTTCATTGGGTTGGCTTTGCTACTGAATCTACTGATTTGAAAGTGATGATCAGATACACGACTCGGAGACAGATGATAGCCTTCGATCAGTGAAATTTTGTGGTTGATTTTTTATTTTTATTTGGTAATAATGCAGGGTGTCCCGGATCAGCTTGCGCGCACTTCGGACTAATCCCTACAGCCCCTCCCACACCTGTTGTGGTTGTTTTGGTTTTTTTTTTTTTTTACTACTAATAAAGTTGTCCAATTGGTCTGTTTAATTGTTGCATGATTCAGTACTTTTGGTGGTCTAGAATAATTAATCCGGGTCTCTGTTTAGTAACATTACTATATTTTCGGTATTTTGTTTACTGGTTTACGAAATACTATTCTTGTTTACATAGCTAGTGTGTGGAATCCACATAAATGTGTGGTGGATAAAGAGTTCGGAGCACCGCGACATTATATACCCTATGGGCATGGAACAATTACTCTTAGCAACCCGAGTATGTGGTAGGGCCTAAGATTTGCCGCATACGTGCTGCGATTCCTAGCGAAGGTCTGCAATGCTCTGAGATTGCAAACAATAGAATTTGTGAGTGTGAGAACTGAGATTGCAAGCGTTGAGCGATGATTGAGTGCGGGAGCGAAGACCATTTTGCTTGGTTTTACATGTTTCTGGGTTCTGGGACATATCCAGAAAGGCCCCAGAGGTATTCCATAGCAGCGGATATGCATATTGAAATAAAACTAGCAGTTTTAACAAAGGAAAGCAGTAAACTGGTTATTAGCATGCTTACAGTGATCTATATACAAAGGAGAGTATAAAACAACAAGACCCCAGACCCTACGCAAGTTCTGAGTGTGCATGCTATAGACCAGCGCGCGCTGGTCCTTGCCACTACGGTTTTTGAAACCTTGCTAGCTTTAGGACTAGGACTTGGTATTGATTACCAGTCTTGACCCTATCAGCCTCCCTCAAGGATCAAAATAGCCTCCCTCAAGGGTCAGAATAGAATGCAGATCAAATGTGTTATACCTTTAATTTTTGGGTTTGAAAGAGTGATTGAACTTAAGCTTAAGGATTGGATTTGAAAGATGGTTGTATGTAGGGGTGTTATTCGGTCGGTTCGGGGTGAAAATTTTCAGGACCGATCCTGATTGAAGTTAAGTTCGATTCGGCTCGGTTCGGGGTGGAATCGATCCTGTCGGGGATTTCGATCCGCCCAAAATGGAAGAATCAGCTTCTTCTCCGGCGACTACTCCGGCCTCTTCTCCAACGAAACCATGAGAGAGAGAAGAGAGAGAGTATATAGCAAAAGAAAGGACTGACAAGTTGCGGATCAAAAGGACTGACAAGTTGTATATATAATTATATATATAGTAAAAGAAAGGACAGACCAATATATATATTACTATAATACTAGTAAAAAAGGCAAAAGAAAGGACACGGGCCAGCTATAAATATATATAATTATAGTCCTATATATTCCCTCCGTCCCTAATTAATTGTTCATATTACTATTCCGGACATTTTAAAAAATTATTTATATCTTTCAAAGTATAATATTTTTTATATGCAATATGGATCTTGTTTGATAGATCTCGATTGATTCTATTAGACAAAATTTTGAAAATTATGGAAAAAAGTATAAATTAAAAGATATAACTCATTTAAAAAAATTTGGAAAAAATGAAAGTGGACAGTTAATTAGGAACGGAGGGAGTAGCTAGTAGCTACAAAGAAAGGACTGTTGACGAGTTGTTTTAAATTTTTTAAAAGACATTGGTGCTTATGCAGCAAGTGGGAGAAGCACACGCATGTGTACAACAGTTTTGGGAAAGGAAAAAGCATGCATATACATACTTCGGTTCGGTCCATAATTTCACATAACCGAGACCGAACTGAAATAGGTTCGGTTTGGTTTGGTCCACCCCGAACCGAAAATTCCTAGCACCACCCCGACCGAACCCCGAACCAATCGGTTGGTTTTTTCGGTCCGATCGGTTTTAAAACACCCCAAGTTGTACGTTGGATGGTTGTATGTTTGTAACCTTTTTTTTTTCTAACCCCTTGGAAGAAAGAGTGGAGGGTATTTATAGGACCAGTAATGATTCTCACACATATGTTTGTGCACATACATTTTTGTGGGACCCATATCGGGGTTCCACAAAATGATCCGAACCACTCATTTTTAAAAAAATATTTTTTGGAGGGTTCCTGTAAAAAATCAGCTCCTACGGATATCGGTAAGGACTTTCTCAGAAATCGTAGAACGAATCATTTTGTTTTTCCCTACGAATTCTGATAAAGTTTTTACCGATATCCGTTGAAGCTGATTTTTTACAGGAATCCTCCAAAAAATATTTTAAAAAAGATGAACAGTTCGGATCATTTCGTGAAATCCCAATATGGACCCCACAAAAATGTATGTGCAAGATATGTGCAAAAACCTATATGCAAGTAGCATGGTTGTTATAGGACAAACACCCTCCATTAATGGAAACTATTCCATTAATGAAAACTATTCCATTAATGGAAACCTTCTAGAAACATTCCATTAATAGAAACCCTTCATAAATGGAAAGTATAAGGTCAGACTGCAACTTTAACCAGCGCGCAGAAAGAATGTCTGCCAGTAAGGTTCTGGTTAGGCTTGGTTAGGGTTAAAAAGGGATATCAAATACTCGATGCTCAACCACTCGATATTCCCTGAGTGTTCTTTATCCATTTCATCATTGGGAAATAAAAAAACGAAAGTAAACTAATCTGAAAACTCAGATTGGAATGTCTCCGGAGGCAAGCTGACCCGAGAGTGCCTCATTGTTTGCTCCTCGTAGTTTAGCTCCTTGTATTGTTGCATAGGTCAGTCGGTTGAAGGCAAGGGAGGTGCTGTCCCTTGAACTCTTCTTGTTTGTTTGGTTTGGTCTTCATATGAAAGTACTTTCACCTACAAAAACATCCGTTGAGCATTCCCATTCCAATCTTTAAGGGAATTCTTATAGATCGGAAAGGATAAAAATATAAACACAAGGAAAAAGAGGGATGTTGTGCGAAAATTGATACTCATCATATTTCATTTCTTACAGGTGAGAAAACCAAAGAAAAACATAGCTATTCTTAATTGGAGAATAACTACTACTATACAAAACTGAAGAAAAGAGCAGGAAGAAAGAAAGGATACCGCGAAAAAAAAGAAAAAGAACAGGTCAGTAAGTTACATTAGCTAGTATTATACAAGAGATGAGCCAAACTGAGATGATTCCTTAAGATGCAGCAGCAATAGGAGGGGGTTGAGGAGGGACTCCATGAAAGAAACTTGGTGGTGATAGATTGATACTGCTGCTATTTTCAATCTTGTTGAAACCATTGTTTTCTTCTTCCTCTTCTTCTTCTTCCTCCTCGGTGTCCCAAAGAAACCGCGCATATGAAGCCATAACATAACTGCGAATCACCAAGAACAGAGATCAGCCAAGCATATACTAAATGAATTCAATTAGAGACCAACTACTAAATTTGAACAACTTTTTTGGTTGAGCAATGCTACAGGCACAAGTGTACAGACGCAGATGTATCCAATGAAATCGTGATTCTTACCAGTCATCAGGGGCGGCTTTAACAGCTTGATCAAAGTAACTCTTGGCCCGAGGAACATCCTTATGGGTCTGCCATATCAAATCAGCATAGAGTGATAGAACACTCCCATCACTTGGGTTTGCCAATATTGCTCTCCCACAGTACTCTTCAGCCTTTTCAAAGTCACCTCTAACCTGTTTATCATTCCATATCAACTCATTAGACTAAAAACAGAACCATTGCAAGCAAATTCATATGCAATCATGTTCTCTTTAGGAAAAATCCAACCTCACATCACGCCTTAACTACTATGCTACTCACTCACTGACTCTTCATTCCCAGCTATGTCATATTAAAAGCTACTTAACTACTAGAAACAAGAAGCAGATCTGTTCTCGTACTTAAAAATTACTCATGAAAGAACCATCTTTTTCCCTAGTTTCCCTTTTCAACAATCAAACATACAGTAAACTACATAACCAACTAGGCTAGTTCAGTTCACCGGAAGGGGGTTTCCTGTAGTGCAGTATCCAAGTTGTCCACTCAGCAATCAACGGTCCGGATTTCATCCCGACGCACTACAGCCCTGGAGCTCAGTTCACCACCCTTGTACACTTCCATAGGGAAATCGGGCGATAAATCATTGCCAAAGGCAAAGATTGATTATTTTCTTCTCCTGAATAGGAGTTATTTGTCCTCTTAATTGGCTCAAGGTAGGGCTCAGTACGATCGAGGGCTTATGTCCGTTTGATGTAATTCAGATACTTGTACGAAAAAACATGCAGTAAACTACATAAAACGGTCAAATAAGTTTAGTAGTATCTATCAGTACCTCTTTTAAGTATCTTGCATAATTGCCTAGAACCAAAGGATTCCCAGGGTTAGCCTCGATCATCTTCTCATAATACACATCCGTACTAGTCCCACTCCCTCTTTTCTTATTATCCCCACCATCCTCTTCATACCCTTCACCGCCCGATCCTCCTCCAGCACCACCACCTCCACCACCGCCAATCCAACACCCACCGCCGCCTCCACCATCCAACCCAGATCCCAACTGCAACACCCGGTCCAACGACTCCGACATCGACTCCGAACCCGCCTCCCTCTCCTCCTCCTCCACCGAAAACCCGTTCGCAGAAACACCGGTCTTGTTACTAAACAGCTTCCTCCTGGGTACTACGGACAGGTCTCTCAGATCGCTCTCCGACACGGCTCTCGTCATCTTAAAACTGGCCGATCTCTCGCCGTTGAATGAGATCGGGGAAACCGGTTTGGACTTTGGGATCGGGAGGGAAACCTCGGACTGGGGCGAGGTAGTTGAGGAATCCTTGGAGTGGGGCAGCCATGAGTTAAGAATCGGCGTCGATGAGCTTCGGAGTAGCATCGTCGTGTGTGTCGGTAAACCCTAGTAGTAGTTTTATGGGTTGTGGATGAAGAGGTGAGTATCAGTGTATCGAGATCTAGAGAGAGAGAGAGAGAAAGAGAAGAGTAGTGCGATTTGTTCATCCGATTTTGTTGTAGAGGTGGTCATGGGAAATTTATATAGGAGGAGTGACGCTTTGAGATCAGATCACAGCCGTCCGTTGGATTTCAACAACCATCAAATCACAGCCATTCACATTCTGTAAGTTGTAAACTCTGGTTTTGCTTATTTTAAGAGCAAGGGAAAAGGACGGCTAAGCACGTATTTTGATAATTAATATCCGTCGAAAATATTTTCAGCGGGTATTAATTATCAAAACACGTCTTGAACCGTCATTTTCCCTAAGAGTAATTATGCAATAGTTTTGGGCCAAACTGTCACGGGCTGTCGTAACACCCTTCACGGGAACTGGGAGTGCAAGATTCGAGCCGTCAGATAGTTTTAAGCACATCGGTTTTAAGCACATCGGTTTTAAGCAAATGAGAGCAAGGTTTTCATCTACAGCGTCCAGATTTTTTCTAAGAAAAGGGTGCCAAAAAACTGCTTAGTATTAGTAATAAATATAGGTTAAGAAAATTAAAATCATCAAAAATTGATTGTACAAGTATAATTAACATTATTATCGTTACAAAATGAAAGAAGAGTGATAATCGCTAGTGATTGTTTCAGAATTTTTATAATAATGCATAGTTTTGGAACTTATTGACTATTTAGAGTAATTTCCCTTTTTCAAAGTGAATTTTCTTTTTATCATTTTGCACGTGAAATAAATATTGTGGCCTGTCATTTAAATTCATCTTGTACCTTCAATATAGACAGATCCAGGAGTATAGTTTAGTGAGAGCACCTGTTAATTATAATAGAGAAAATTTATTTATTTTTAGTCAACCACATAAGATCGTACAAAATTAAAACATACATTACTAACTACAAAAGTTTATAACCCATACTTTAAGTTAAATTAGATAAAAATGAGCGCAAAATTTTAGACAAAATTTTAAAGTTTGTTTTAAATGAACATCGACAAGTTTTAAAATGATCGAGCTAGTTTTGTTAATGACTTTATTTTAAAATATTTCCCCCAGACGGTTAAAAATAAAGAGAATCAAGAAAAAATAGCTCCAAATAGACAAACAGCTCATAAAGCAACAAGTATAAATGTATCGTATGATGAAATTCAGGCATAAACTAATTCTATATGTGTATTTTTAAGATATATACAAGTGTGTATGTTTATATATTAGCACACATTTATAATTATGCTAATTTATAAAAAAATATTTTAATTTCGAGAAGTGCTCAAGCGGGGGCACGTGCCCCCGCGTGACTCCCTTTGGGTCCCTGACCTTCAAACTGGAAGGGTCATCCTTGCATATGAACGTGTAGTTGTGAAGGGGTTCTACAAGAAATTTGGGATCTCCCAATGGTTTTTTTAGTAATGCTTGGAGAAACCGTCAGTATAGATGGTGTATAGTAACGGTTTGCAAAACGTTACTAGAAACAGGACTATAGTGACGGTTTTCATGTAACCGTTACTAGATTACAAGACTATAGCGACGGTTTTTAATAACCGTTACTAAAAACTGGACTATAGCGACGGTTTCCAATAACCGTTAGTAGATTTTTACACCGCCAAAACCAATTTTCTTTCATACGATCGGTTTTTCAAACTCGAACTAATGATCGAGACGGTTGACTTTTTTACCATGTTGATTAAAATTTGACTCTATGGGTTTAGAAAGCTTCTTTATTGAGACACAATTTCATTATCGGGTCTTACAATCTAATACTTTAATATCTTGGGATGCATCAAATGTGGTCCGATAAAATTTCATTAATAAAATAAATTTTTCTGCTCGATCAAATGTGTAGTGATACCCAATTAATTTTATTCTTGGTTTGAAGGATGTACTCTTTACTCTGTATAAAATAGACGGCTCCAATCGGGAAAATAAGATATTAGTAGGTGTTTGTAGAGTATAAACCGAATTTAAAAAAGAGGTTTTTTTTAATCTCCTAAACTATGCACATTTTCTCTATTTAGTCCCTAAACTATCAATTTATTTTCTTAATTTATTGGACTTGTTTCCTCTACAAAAAGCACGTTAATTTTAACGAAAGTGCTAGACAATCTAGTGGGCTGTCGTTAAGATTTAAAAAATATATTAAAATGAGTGAAAAGCATATAAAAGTATGTGAAAGTATATTAAAAAGTGTAAAAAAATACACTGAACGATATGATTTTTGGTCTTTCTTCTTGTTTATTAACAGCCCAATGAAATATAAACATTAATTTTAAATACACATTATTTCAAATTTGTAACTCGTACACATTACTTTTCGGGGAGTGATTTAGGCGCTCCCCAAATTGTTAACCGCACTTCCCAAAAGTTAACAATTTTCTATTTTTTTTATCTGCCAAAAATTAACAATTTGAGGAGAGACAAAATCACTCTCCTTTTTTTTTCTCTATACTAGGTTCCTTCTTCGTGCAAAGCACGAATGTTTTGCCCGTTGAAGAGAGCGTGTTAGAAAACGGTAAATTCACCTTCGTGCACAGCACGAATGTATACCCGTCAAAGGGAACAAGTTTTGATATAGGCTAGATATGTCTTGTTTGTAATTTTAGAGCTGGAAGCAATAGAAGAGTATGAAAATAGCTAGGAATATATATTACATAGTTTGATCAAAATAGCAAAAACATTAGATGATTTACATACATACCACATAGAGCGTAGTCATAAAGCGTAAGTCTTTGAACTTATTTCACCAATTCCAACAGTTGTATGGTGAAATCTTTTCCTAGAATTTGGTTTTATTCCTGTTCGATTAAAGGAAAGGGAACTTGACAACAAATTTTGTTGCTTTGGATTAATTTTCGTTAATTACACTTGCAGTAAGAATTTGATACGCTTTCGTCTCTTAACTACATGGGCAATTAGTTTTGGGTTAAACGGTTTCAAAAAATGGATGAACAAAAACTACGATTATTCCGATAAATATCTCCTTATATACATTTTAAATCCAAATTGTTTCGTATTTAATTATTAAATAATTACTACATAAACTATGATTATTGCGATAAATTTATTAATCGCACAATTTTTCTACACATGAATTTCAATACCACAATCCACCATAACTTCTCATCTATGCAACAACTAAACCATCCAATTTAATCTGCCAAAAACTTTTCCATACAAATAGGACTAAAAGTTAATGGAAACAGAACTAAACATTAATTAATAAATAAAATTTAGGTCACCATCTACATCAAAAATTAAGTTTCGGTACTATTTCCATTAAAATGCAGATTAAGGTTTTGGGTTTTCGAAAAACTACCTCAAACGTGATTCTAAGCTCGGGTAAGTGTTGCACGGTGTTCGTAGATCGCTGTGGTGGTTCCGAAATCTTGAGGCGACATCCGGCGGTGCCCGCGGCAGCGGCGTGGGTGTGAAACCCACTGTTGGTGGCGGTTCGGCGGAGAGCCGAAGGACAGAAGAGATGGTGGTGAGGCCAAGAGGAGGAGGTGACGGGTGGTATGGGGAGAGTAAGGTGGTGGCGCCACGGAGGAGAGGGGATGTGGGTGTTTTGGGTGGTCTTGGGCTGGAGGTGATGGTGGAGGCGGGGAGGGGCATTATTGGAAATGGCATCGCTGGGCAATTGGTAAAATGAACGAAATTTAAGGGCAAAATTGTCCCAAATTAAAAATGGTAGGCCAAAATCTAGGTAAATTGTGGCGCATTATAAAACCTAGGCAAACTGTAAATTGTCCGAAATCGAGGGGCAAAATTTGTAATTGAGAATTTGGCAAGGCTGGGAAATGTGTAAAATGGGCCAAATCAAAGGGTAAATTGGTCCCAAATTGAAAAATGGTAGGCCAAAAACTCCTTCTTATTATATAAACTAGGTTCCTTCTTCGTGCATAGCACGAATGTTTTGCCCGTTGAAAAGAGCGTGTTGGGAAACGGTAGATTCACCTTCGTGCACAGCACGAATGCATGTCCGTCGAAGGGAACAAGTTTTGATATAGGCTAGATATGTCTTGTTTATAATTTTAGAGCTGGAAGCAATAGAAGAGTATGAAAATAGCTAGGAATATATATTACATAGTTTGATCAAAGTAGCAAAAGTATTAGATGATTTACACATATACCACATAGAGCGTAGTCATAGAGCTTAAGTCTTTGAACTTATTTCATCAATTCCAACAGTTGTATGGTGAAATCCATTGTTGGTGGCGGTTCGGCAGAGAGCCGAAGGACAGAGGAGATGGTGGTGAGGCCGAGAGGGGGAGGTGACGGGTGGTGGAGCTCGGTGGTGTGGGGAGAGAAAGGTGGTGGTGCCGTGGAGGAGAGGAGAGGTGGGTGTTTTGGGTGGTCTTGGGCCGGAGGTGACGGTGGAGGCGGGGAGGGGCATTATTGGAAATGGCATCCCTGGACAATTGGTAAAATGAACGAACTTAAAGGGCAAAATTGTCCCAAATTTAAAAATGGCAGGCCAAAATCTAGGCAAACTGTAAATTGTCTGAAATCGAGGGGCAAAATTGCAATTGACAATTTGGCATGGCTGGGCAATTTGTAAAATGGGCCAAATCAAAGGGTAAATTGGTCCTAAATTGAAAAATGGTAGGCCAAAAACTCCTCTTTATTATATAAGGCTTGGAAAAAAAATAAAAAAATAATCATGCTTGGATATATACACATTCGTGGTGATAATTAAAATATTTAATTGCTGAAAGTGGACATGCACGCCAACTGTTTTTTATTGGCTTAATATCCCCCTCCCTTATCTTCTCAGCTTCTCTACCAGTAAACAGTGGAGTAGTAGGCTCCACTTCCATCAAACTGGGACCCAGAAAGTGCCCCGATTGCGATCTCGATGCCCCAATGAACGGCCCTGATCTAATCAATCTCCTGAAGCCTCTCAAAATCTGCTGGCATTTACCGGAGAAATTTTTCAGTGCCGTGTAGGTAGGGCCACGTGGTGCCTTGCACGATCTCGGCCGTCCAACGAAGTTTTGGACGGTCCAGATCTGTTCGGCTGTCGAAGGGTATTGTATTCATTTTACACTTTAAAATTAACCGAACAGATCTGGACCGTCCAAAACTTCGTTGGACGGCCGAGATCAGTGCAAGACACTACGTGGCCTCCTACCCACTCGGCACTGAAAAATTTCTCCATTTACCGGGGGCGTTGCCAGACCGGGAAAATATTTTTCGGCCGTTTTTGTAGTGGAGAGGCACCAACACCATCATCCCAGTCTAGTTTTTTTTCACAAAAATAATTATGGGCGATCGAATAAACTTACACGCACACCGTTTAATTTCTTGGAATCCAATCCCACAATCCACTAGCGGGAGTCCGAGTACAACCGATGTTACAATCCGTAGGAACTGGCCCCATAAGAGTTGGTAGTGCCTGATAAGTGTCGAACCTGATTTTTGGGTAACGCAGAGTGTCTCCAGGCTAGCTTATGCACATTAGGGGACTAAATCTCTACGAACCCCACCAGCCTTTGCTAACCCAAAGGGTTTTTACCCCACCAGCCTTTCGCAGTGGAAGGAAGCCAAACTTGAGACCTCGGAGTGATAAGCCTCTCCGTCTTGCCCGATCACCAACTGCACTATCCTCAGGGTTAAGCTAAAATTTTAGAAGAAAACAAACCCGGGGCCCGTTCGTTTTGGGATTTTGGATTTGGATTTGGATTTATAGATAATGAGTGTAAAGAGAAATAGAATAATAATTGAAAATAGAGGTAATGATTGAAAATAGATAGAGAAAAAAATGAAAATAATGATTGAAGAAAAATAGAATAATGATTAAAATTCAAAACCCTAAAACGAACGAGATCTAGTTTCAAAATCTTGACTACTAGGCGAACGGCTCGGGTTTCGATCAGGTCCTCTTGTATCCGAAATATCTACGAGGTTGCCCCTGATGCGAAACCAGCGGCTGGCTGTACCGCTGTAGCTTTCGGTGGGGCCCGTTGAAAGTATGGGCTCGAGCCCATCTGCATCAGTGGTGGAGCCACCGTGGCCGGATTCGACGGTGGAGGTTTTTTTGGGGTGTGGGTTCAAATCGGTGAGGAGACCCGTCAATCGTAATAAAACGTCATATGGATTGGAATTCTTGGCGTGCAGCATTTTGCCATATCAGATTTTTGTGGGGTCCGTACGACTAAATATCCATCGTCCTTTCCAAAATTCCAAGCAGTAGTTTTTTTTTTATCCAAGCACTAGTTGGTGCCACTTGCAAATGTTGGGGGTAATAGAGTGTCTCTTACTCCTAATATGCTGAGATATTTGTTCTACTAAGTTCAGTATGCATTTGCTTTTAGCTCAGTTGGCATCACTCATCGCATTTTTTAGTAGAAACTTGGGTTCGAGTTCCATGAGAGGCGGTTGGTTGGAGTTTATAGATAGCCTTTGGATCCCTTGAGAACTGGAGTAACTTACTAACTCCCCACTAACCTCCGCTGATGTATATAATATTGGGAAAAAAAAATCAGTATGCATTCAGACTTTGGGGTTTGGCACAATGGTCGTGTTCCTAGGTGTAGGATACACAAACTTATAGTTTCAAAGAGTGTTGGATTAAAACCCCAAGGGGTTTGAGCAGGTAGCCACGAGAAAGCTATAATAAGTGTTTGTCCTCCATGTGGTCGTGTGTTCGAATTCCACGGAGGCTAGACATTCCAACCTTAGCGCCACCGGAAAGTTTGTTAAGTCATTAACTTCATTGCCTCAAAATTAGTTGATGTGCGTGAAAGCTGTCCCAGACGTCCGGTTGGATTAAAGAGTGCTGGGATAATAATTGAGCATAAATGTAGAAACTTTCAATCCAAATATGTTAATATTATGGGAAGTGTTGTGGTACTTTTGTGCCACACCATGCATCCTAATGCGACATGGTAGCCAAGAGATTGTCCTTGTCTCCTTGATTTATGAAGTGTGAAATGTCTTCCTTTTGAAAAAAATGGACCGCAAGGGATTGGATTGGATTGGACTAGTCTTTGTGGTTGGCTTAGGTTTAAAGCACAAGGATAATTACTAAGGCCTAACTATTACAATCCATTGGCAAAAAGACAATTAATGAAAACATGGTATAGTAATAATGAATGAAATGGGCAAGTTGGGAAAACCCAACTTGCAGAATGTCCTAAACATCAACTTTCAGAATAGAACAACTACAAAAAAAAATGTCTCTATCAACATGAAGCAAGTGAGAAAATGGCACAAGAGGCTGTGAGAGTGCTGTGAGTGAGGGGTTCATAATTCATTCATTCAGGTGGAGAAAATTAGGGATGGCAACGGGGAGGGTCGGGGGTGGATACCACTATCCCCGTCCCCAATCCCCAAACCCAAATCCCTCCCCATCCCCGCCCCGATCCCCACTGGGGATTTATTTTTACCCTCCATCTCCACCCCAAACGGGGAACGGGGATCCCCGCGGGAAATCGGGGATCCAAAGATTCCAAAACTTTTAAAAAAAAAAGTCACATGCCATTAGAAAATACAAACCATGAAACTAAATTCCAAAAAAAACACAATCTAGGCTGCCATTACAATTGCTAATCAGTGTCAATTTCAACTTTCATCAAGTTTTGGGAAACAGAAAGCCTCTAAAAAACACTTCATGTAGTACTTTTGACATGAACCATTTGTTCATTGGTTAATTGGAGGAGTACAATAACCAAAATGTTTCCTACTGCCATTTAACACAAATAGTCCAACTACAGGTTTCAGAGTAAAAATTATTTATATATATAGTAGGCTAGTGGGATGGGGCTCGGGAACCCTAACTTATGTATATATAATTATTATATATAGTAGGCTAGTGGGGCGGGGATTGGGGCGGGGCGGGTACTAACTCATACCCACCCCCTACCCGTTCCCCACTTTTTTCAAAAAATTACCCCCATACCCTACCCGATTCCCAAATAATCCCTGAATCCCCTACCCATTTGGGGCGGGGAACGGATCGGGTAGGCCGAAATTGCCATCCCTAGAGAAAATCTTCACTTCTATTGCAAGGACCACGCAGAGTAGAGATTTGAATAGTTTGTGTGGAGGAGATTCCAGTAGGGTTCGGCAGCCAAGTACTACCAGCCTCAAGAAGCATTTTCCCAACCCATGTGGTCAAAGAAAGAATCTCACGGCAAGAACAATATATATTTACTCCGCAGTGCCGGATCACCATGTTATTTTTGTCCAATTTATGTAGTACTGTACTACTTATACTGGGGTCACTCGGAAAATTAAGATTCCAAGTATCACCTATTCAACAATATTGGATGAGACTTTGGCCTTTTGATAAGCGCGTACCGAGTTAGTAGATTTTTCGTCTCATTTTTATTGAGGTAATGGACCAAAAAATGGACAAATCGTGAAAACAACGTGGTGTTTTGAAACCATTGGATAATTTTTCTTGCAACTAGTCACAGCTGTACTTAGGGATGGCCATCTTGGCCGACCCGTCTGTATCCGATCCGTTATCCGTCCCGAACGGATCGGATTTTTTCGGGAATTTTTTGGATATCAGGGCGAATTCGGATTTATTTTTTTTTTAAAATTCGGAGATTGGATCGGATTCGGAGGTAAGTCTGTCCCCGCTCCGATCCGCCCCGAATCTGATCTCCATCCCCGAATACCCGAAAATCTATTTTTTTTGGATAAAAAATTCACCTCCGATCCGCCCCGATCTGTCCCCGAATACTCTTTTTGATAAAAAAAAATCTAATTTTTTTTTTTCAAATTTGGATATCCAAATCTCCGATCGGATCTCCGTTCGGGGTGGGGATGGAGGACCAAAAATATATCCGATCGGGGATCGGGGCGGATTCGGAGGTCGGGAGAAAGGTTTGAATTCAGATATATCAATATCCGCCTCCGATCCGCCCCCCGTTGCCATCCCTAATCAAAATCTCCAAAAGCATGACAAACACAACCTTCTGTCAATCTCATGGGCCAAATTTTCTCAGCCTCATTGGTGGATGCAAGGAGATGAAACAAATAGATACACTCAAGGAGAAAAGCATGTACTTAGATGTGAATTATAGGAGAAAAGCATGTACTTAGATGTGAATTATAGGCCATGCCCTGAGTGTATCTATTTGTTTCATCTCCTTGCATCCACCAATGAGGCTGAGAAATTTTGGCCCATGAGATTGACAGAAGGTTGTGTTTGTCATGCTTTTGGAGATTTTGATAGTCCAAATTGAGAGATGGAGCCCTTGTAATTGGAAGTATCCTGGCAAAGAAATCAGGGTAAATTTATTGAAGGAAAAGATACAAAAGAGGACCTCCTGTGGAGTAGTATTTGTTATTTTGTTTAACATTCCATGAAATAGAAAATAGGAAACCAAATAAATAGTCCAGAACTCTTCCCTCGAAGACCAAAACTCTTTCCTGAAAGAGTTTATTTAAATATGGACCGTTGATTGAGTTTTCTAGACACCTAAACTGAGTGTCCTGGTCCGTATCATTTCTCTTTTGTTTATTAGAGTTGAGTCCATTATTCAAAGTGCATAACTAGATAGATCCTTCGTCAAATGCTCATAAAACAAGAGAAAATATTTTATGCTTCTAGACTATTGCTCCACAGGACCTCTAAACCACATATTTGTAGTGTGCACACCAAAAGATGTGGAGCCCAGACAAATATGTGGTGCAAAGTCTCTGTGGAGCAATGCTCCAGGAGCATGGAATAATAACTCATAAAACAAGGGTTGGGCTTCTACCCCAGTCCATTAAACTGGACGGGTGATACAGCCCCATCATTGGGCCCACTATTAGTCTAACTTCATCAGTCCAAGGCCCAGAACACCAAGGCCCTGTTCTGCCACCACAACTCTGCTATCAATGCCCGGCACCAAATTATATCACCTACCACTGCCCACCACTCACCACCACCACCACTTCTATAGCCGCCACCAAACCCACAACACCGCTACTGTTGTTGCCGCTGGACCTCTTCCTATTTCCGTGTGAGATCCACATACTTTGTGGTGAGAACCACATCCATGTGTGATGAGAAGAGGACCTGAAGCACTATTTCTGAATAACTTTACATCGTGAATTCTTTTTCCTTTTCTAATTATTTTTGTTTACAAAAAACCACATGTAACCACTTCCTTAACTTCCCCTTTTGCACACCCACGTCCCTACTTTCTTTGATTTTTTTTTCTTTTCCCAGCCCCATGTTCCCTTCCCGCTATTACCACCAAATCCATGTACAACAGGTCCGAGCAATCCTAATATTAATTCTTCCCCCATTGATGGTTTTTATGATTCATATTTGTTCGTGGAATTTTAAGTAGCAAGTTCGGCTCCGTTTGTTACGAGAATTGGTCAAAGGTTGATTTCCCTCTCCAAAGTCCTACACATTTATGAGAATTTGATCATGATATTGCGAGATTTTGTTAATCCTTTATATGCGAATTCTTTTGGCAGGTTTAAGGTTTTGACAGTTGAAAGCAATTTGGATCTCGCACCGCTCAATTCTGCTAACCACTAGGTATAATTTCCTCTCTGCTTTATATACATGTCTTTCAAATTTTTTTGTTTTGGCATCGGGCCAGCTTTTTCCCCACATTCTCATAGTATTTTCCTTACATTATTCACACTTTCTGAAAGTAGGAATATAGAATAGTGTCTCATTCATGCCAATCTAATAAATTGTTGTATTTTTGTATGTTACCATGCTTACGAAATCTTATCTGAATATCAGTTATTGTGTTATGCTAGGAGTTGCTTGAACTTTTTGGGATGCCCATTCTAAAAGCAAAAGGGGAGGCCAAAGGACTTTGTGCCCAGTTAAATGGTGAAGGTCAGGTAGATGCTTGCATAATAGCTGACAGTGATGCATTCCTCTTTGGCGCTCATTGTGATATTATCTTCATTTGGCTGCTGCTTTTGTTCCTGCTTCATATTGTGAACATGATGGTGATGGTGGTGGTAATGATGATGGTAGTGCTGAACTTGGACATGGTCATTTGGAATTGGTTGGAATGCAGAGCTTGGATGAGTATTGACTCCAGATTTGGACATTGGTTGATCATTAAAAGCTGCTGGCTTGGTAAAAGCATTGTTGGTAGTACTGCCATGGGAACGGTGATTAGGGGTGCCATCTAAATTAGAATGTAGGTTTTGCATTGATTCTGTTTTTGCTGTTTCTGAGGTATTATCAACTGGAGAACAGTTGCCCGCATTCCCTGCTAGAGCCTGGTTAGCAGTTGTAGTTGTATACCTGCATAGCAATGAGACTCAAATGATTTGTTCTTACTACCAAATGGTAAAATGTGTAAGCTATTTGAAAATAATCTTCTATGCAAAACGGTGTCGTTATGAACCTTTTTCTTTTTCACTTTTTCATGCATGATTGCTACCAGTAATTGTGTTTAATATTCACATGCTACCATTATATTTTTTCATAAACTAGCGTTCAACCCGTTCTATGCACGGGCAAAACTAACCCATTCTAGCGTTGTGCCCGTTCGATGGACGAGACAATTAAAAAAAGTAGATTCGAACAGGCACAACGCTAGAACGGGTTAGTTTTGCCCGTGCATTGAACGGGTTGAACGCTAGTTTACTTAATGAGAAAGGGTTCTCTAGGTGACAATCAGTGATCCCACATGTCATGCAAATTAGAAACACACCATAAGCTCATTTGAATGACTTTAAAATCGAGACTTGGCCCCGTTCCAGAACGGGTTTTAAGTACTTATTTTTTAAGAAGGCAATTTCAAGCTAAAAAATAATGGGTTTAATGAAATCAAAAAATATGCAATATGAATCTTGTTTGAAAGATCTTGATGAGATCTTTTATACGGTGCAAAAAAAAATCAAAAACTTATTTTTCATTAACATTGTTTTTTAGCTTGAAAATGTGAAATAAGTAATTATTTTTTAAGAAGGTGTTCTGGAACGGGCTCTACAAAATGATCGACTCGGATCGTCAAATGGACTAGTTCTATTTTAGATCACATGAGAGAATCATGATCCTTGCATGTTTCAGGCATTCACATTTTCCTTTCCCTCCTCATTTCCCTGCTTCAAGCCAACCACATTATTGGACATTATTGATCAACCAACACAAATTACAAAATCATGAATTCAGTCAAACTATTGCACTTAGCACGGCCAAAGCCAACCAAATTACATTAAGGTCTAAGAGAGCAAACAACACTTGCCATTGCTTCATGTCACCTTCGTAAAAGAGTTATTGGCCTACACTGCAAAAACAACATTTTGTCATGCTTTTAAACCACTAATGTTTATGGAGTAGTTATTGACCGCTGATTCAAGAAGCCCAATATCGGGTACTATCCGTTCAGAAGCAATTAAACATTCTGATACATCATCTTCTACTGCTTGCAGCCCTGATTGAACAAGAGAGAAGCCAATCCCGTTCTCCATCCGAACATAACAGAAGGTTCATTCTTTTTCGGTATAAGAGAAGGCAAACCAGTTCTCAAGCTGTGAGCGAGTGAAGTCGATCTCCTGCTTGGCACTTGTCTCGGCTGGCCTGCAGCTAATATCCCAATATGTAACTACGTAATTTTAAGCACAACTCACTAGTAAGAAGCACAGATGGTCAGGCACACATCCAGATATGGACACGGACGCTAATAAGTGCACAGGAAAGAAAGTATAAATCAGCACAAGAAATGAGGAAATGACGTACTAACAATGTGCGAACATAAACCAGCAACCCATATGGTGCCCAAATTCAAATAATCACCCGTTGTTTAGAGTTCATTTACCAATGAGAGAGAAATTCTAAATCAAGAACATTATGGAGGAGATAAGAGCATTATATGAGAGTGGAACTCTCCACATACCAGATAAATCATGGAACATATTCCTTATATTTCAGTTTCAGATACGTACTTCAAATAATAGATTTCACTGAAAATTTTCTAATTGCAGCTACACATGGTTAACTACTGTCGATGACTACATTACAGGTAGGCAAAACCAAAACTGATCAGCAAACGAAGCATACTATCCAATTAATAGCTGATACAAGATACACTTTCAGATCTCTGCAGTGTTACAATGTGCAAGGTGTTACTCAGATGCCTTGAACACGCTGAGTTTAGTGTGTAACCTTATCTTACGGTATAGGATATACAAAACCTCCAATGTAAATGTTATTTTCTCCATATGAACCAATATGCACGTGTAGGCACACACTTGCAACTATGAACAAATAAATAAGAGAAGAGAAACATAACGAGACAGCATCAGAATACATACATAGGAGGGAGTGGACCTTCATAGGCAAATGTTGACATGCCTTGTCGTTGTTTGTGCTTCGGGTTGGCCGTGCATTGTACATACACGCGCCCACGACGCTTAACTGTCCGGCAAAACTCACACATCTTCTTCACGGGCGATTGCACCTTCATGGTTACTGCCTACTGGTACTGGAAGCAAAGGAACCATAAGACAACTAGTCTCTATTCTGGTTTGACATTTTCTAGTCCAAGAGTTCTACCTGGATTTTGGTTTTTGCCCTTCTCTGAAATGATTATTCAGCTCTTTTTGTAGCTCATAGAAGCTCAACTCCTATTTGATAAAGTTCGATGCCGTTGCAGAAGTGGGCGGCCACGGTTTAGAAGGTTTACAAGCATGCAAACGATCACATGTTATATGGTATGGTATTTATAGGTCCCTTGAGTATTAAACAAGTATGGAACCATTCCGTTGGCTTCTAAGCATGCTCGCAATCATGCCCGAATTGGATAGGTACTGTCTTCCTCTTCATTTTCCCCCTTAGCTTGGTGACTATTTGCTGCTCCAAAGCAATTCATTGCACACTCCAATCACCAAAAGTGGAACAAGGCTCAGAGAACCAAACTTGCAGTTCTTAGGAAAACAGTGACAAT
Organism: Rhododendron griersonianum; assembly: GCA_018127125.1. Classification (NCBI taxonomy): domain Eukaryota; kingdom Viridiplantae; phylum Streptophyta; class Magnoliopsida; order Ericales; family Ericaceae; genus Rhododendron; species Rhododendron griersonianum. Next base: position 50,321,944 of record CM030790.1, on the reverse strand, counting down.
CAAATACTAAGAAGTAAGAGCGATAATTGCCATTTTGCTAAGTGACTCCACCTTGGCCATTGAAGAGCCCCCCCTTCGAATTCAAGGCGACTTCCAAATGCACCCACGCTTCTCAAATTGGCACAAGTTATTCTCTTTCGTTTCTCTTAAATTGTGATCCACGCGATAAATTGCAGATTAACCTGATTGTCATAAGCCGTAGGATTAAATCCTCCACTACTTCTATGGTTCTATCATCATACCTCTGACTCCCACGACTCGTCAAATGATCTCCCACAGTTTGCTATGTTGTGGGAAAATTATTAGAATCCACATAAATTCTCCACCAAATGCTAGTATGTTACATCAGTCATACAGCTGACTGCCTGACTCCTATGATTTGTCCAGACTCCTATGATTTGTATTTTGTCCAGTACCCCGGTACAATTTTCCCCAGCATGCTCCGAGCTCAAAACAACCTAATGTGGTTAAAGGTCAAATTATTGGTACTCCCCTGCCCCAAATTGCTCAATCTTTATGGGTAATCGTGCAAAATGCACGTAAAAAAAATTGTATTTATGAGATTTTTTATTTGAAAATTTTTTACACCAACTTTTTCTTCCCAACGAGATTTTTAAATTGGTGTAACAATATTTAGATCAAAATTCGTGCTAATAAATTAAATTTTGCATGCAAAACGAACAGTTACCCAAGAAGGTCGAGCAATTTGGGAGGGAGGTAGTACTGATTTCTCGTTTTTTTTTTTTTTTACGAAAATTTCAAAAAAAGCCTCTAAAGATCATCATCAAGCCAATCAATCCCATGATTTGAGGAGACCAAGTTGACCCATGTGACCCTAAATTTACTCCTCATATCAGACCTTGATTTCCTCTGTTTTCCTAAATTGTAAATACGTTTATGATTTGCCCTTGTATATATATTTGTTGTAGCTTGTAAATCAATATAGAGTTATCAATAAAAGGTCTACCTTTTTCTCATGGTATCAGAGCGGCATCAATCTTGGTGACCGGAATTTCTGGTCTAGTCCGGTGGAATCAACACCGAAAAGTTTCTAGACATTATCAAGTCATCTTCGACGACGTCATTGCCTTCGTGAGGTTTATCCCTTGTAGAAATCTACACGGCCATCTCACTGGGAAGGCAGAAAATACTAGATTGATTGTGACCTGCGCAAGACCAAAATCCATCCAGATTTTGATCTTTATAGCCCCGCGTTATTCTGGTGGGACAATAATTCTGCTAGGTTCTGTTTTTCTATAATAGTTCCTTTCTTACTTATACTTGGTCTTTACTTCACAATCCTTTTCTTAAAGCATCAGTCATGGCAAACTCAAAAAGGATTTCATCCTCTCTTATTCATTGTGGTTACACATCTACAACGTCAACCCTCTCGGGTGGAAAACTTTGCCTTTCATCATCACTTGATCACACTCCATGGATCCTTGACAGTGGAGCTACTGATCATATGGTTTGTTCTCCAACTCTTTTGACCTCGTTGCTACCTGTGAAGGGACGAACAGTCACCTTGCCGAATGGGACCGTAGCATCTGTCACACATATTGGGTCAATTGAATTTTCTCCTCACTTGATTTTAACTAATGTCATATGTGTTCCTTCTTTCCGCTTCAATTTAATCTCTGTCAGTAAGCTTTCCCAAATTTCACGTTGTGTGCTTACTTTCTCTTCAAATTCTTGTGTCATTCAGGACCAACGCTCGGGAAAGATGATTGGGAAGGGGACTATGCGGGATGGCCTTTACTATTTTTCAACCTCAAGGGGAGCTAGTTGTCAGGTAGTCGAACTATCCTCTTCTCAATTGTGGCATCGCCGACTCGGGCATCTATCCAAAAGCCGTTTATAACTTCTTTCTAAGAACATCTCAGATATTGATTCCTCTGATTTTGATGAGTGCTTAGTCTGTCCTTTAGCAAAACAAAAAAGGCTCCCATTTTCTTCCAGTACAACTTCAACCATCTCACCTTTTGAGTTATTGCACATGGACATTTGGGGTGGTTATCGAACTCCTTTGTGTGGGGCTAAGTATTTCTTAACCATTGTAGATGACTACACTCGTTGTACATGGGTCTATTTGATGTGTTACAAATCAGAAACACAAGGCCTTTTGAAATCCTTTGTACAACTTGTCGAGACCCAATTCTCTTCAAAGGTTAAGATCATTAGGATTGATAATGGGCAAGAATTTAACTTGGCAAACTATGTTTCAGAAAAAGGGATTATTCACCAATCAAGTTGTGTATCTACCCCACAACAAAATGGAGTCGCGGAAAGAAAACATGGTCACCTTCTTAATGTGGCACGCGCCTTGCTTTTTCAAGCCAATTTACCAAAATATTTTTGGGGTGATGCTATCCTAACTGCCACATATTTGATCAATAAAACCCCGACGCCCATTTTGTCCAACAAGTCCCCATACGAGATGTTGTTCAAATGGAAACCTTCTTATGGTCATTTGAGAGTTTTTGGGTGCTTGTGTTTTGCTTCCATACATGCACAAAAACCATCTAAATTTGATGCTTGATCCACACGTTGTGTTTTTATTGGTTACCCTTATGGGCAAAAGGGGTATAGAGTGTTTGATATTGATAGTCACAAGGTTTTTGTTTCGCGCGATGTCACCTTTTATGAAAATAAATTTCCCTTCTCTAGCATTATTGAGGAACCCAATCATCCTGTATTGCCTCTTCCTATTAATGAAATTGATGAGAATATTTCACAAATACCATCAATATCTCCGTTTCCGCTTCATAATGTTAGCCCTTCTAGCTCAGAAGTGTCCATTCCTCTAGGTGATATTCCATCACCAACCCCATCTAGCGTGTCCCAACACACTTCTAGCTCATATTGCCCTGAACCAATTCCATCGAGTGACCCACCGCAAATTACCCGTCAATCAACTCGGCCCACTAAGACCCCTGGTTACTTGCATGATTTTCATCTTGGGCATAGTCTCCCGTCCCGATCATTGGACTCGGCTATGGTTACTTCCAGCGGTACTTCTCATCCCTTGTGTAATTTTCTTTCTTACGAGCGTTTATCTCCTTCTCACCGTGCTTTCACAACTTCTATTTCCCTTGAAACAGAACCTCAGGATTTTTTGCAGGCCATGCAAGATCCAAAATGGAGACATGCTATGCGTCTAGAAATTGATGCTCTAGAAGCCAATCAGACTTGGACTTTAACTTCCCTTCCACCTGGGAAGAAAGCTATTGGCTGCAAATGGGTCTACAAATCAAATACAATCCTAATGGCTCTGTGGAAAGATATAAAGCTCGATTGGTTGCGAAAGGTTACAACTAAATAGAGGGTTTGGATTATAGCGAGACATTTGCTCTTGTTGCCAAGTTAGTAACCGTGCGAGTCTTACTCGTTGTTGCAGCAACTCAGGGATGGCATCTCCATCAACTTGATGTGAATAATGCCTTCTTGCATGGTGACCTTGAAGAAGATGTTTACATGGCTCTTCCTCCTGGTTTCGGACGAAAGGGGGAGACAAACATATGCAAGCTCAACAAATCTCTCTATGGTCTCAAACAAGCATCAAGGCAATGGTTTTCAAAGTTATCTTCGGCACTCATTGATGCTGGTTATAAGCAATCTAGGGCAAACTATTCACTTTTCGTCCGATCTCAAAATAATAGTTTTACCGCTGTCCTTGTTTATGTGGATGATGTGATCTTGGCAGGAAATGATGTGGAACAAATTCAAGAAATCAAGAGATTTTTGAATGATCATTTCAAGCTAAAAGACCGTGGAAATCTCAAATATTTCTTAGGCATAGAGGTTGCCCGTTCAACAAAAGAAATTTACTTGTCGCAAAGAAAATATGCACTTGAAATTCTTGAAGATACTGGATTCCTTGGAGCAAGACCAGCAGAGTTTCCAATGGAACAAAACCTAAAGCTTAATGAGCTCGATGGAAAACTTTTGGAAAATCCTTCTACATATCGTAGACTTGTTGGACGGCTAATTTATTTGACCATTACAAGGCCAGATTTGGTGTATGCAGTGCACGTGTTGAGTCAATTCATGGACAATCCACGTATACCTCACTTGGAAGCAGCACACTATTGAGGTATATTAAGCAAGCACCGGGCCAAGGTATTTTGTTATCCGCCACTAGTCCGATTCAGTTAGAGGCTTTTTGTGATGCAGATTGGGCCCGTTGTAGAGACACGCGACGGTCGGTAACTGGATATTGCATTTTACTTGGCCAATCACTTATTTCTTGGAAAACAAAGAAGCAAACAACTGTGTTGTGCTCTTCTGCTGAAGCAGAATATAGATCAATGGCTGCAACTTGTTGTGAGGTTACTTGGTTAAAGCAAGTATTGGAAGATCTAAAGATAAATCACTCCCAGCTAGTCAGGTTATATTGTGACAACAAGGCAGCCCTCCACATTGCTTCAAATCCAATTTTTCATGAACGCACGAAACACATTGAAATTGATTGTCATGTAGTTCGTGAGAGAATCCGAGCTGGTATCATCCAAACAGCTCATGTGTCTACAACTCAGCAACCGGCTGATCTTTTCACTAAAGCTCTAGGTTCAAATCAGTTTCATTTTCTACTGGGCAAGTTGGGTGTCATGAACATACACCACAACTTGAGGGGGAGTGTTGAAGATCATCATCAAGCCAATCAATCCCATGATTTGAGGAGACCAAGTTGACCCATGTGACCCTAAATTTACTCCTCATATCAGACCTTGATTTCCTCTGTTTTCCTAAATTGTAAATACGTTTATGATTTGCCCTTGTATATATATTTGCTGTAGCTTGTAAATCAATATAGAGTTATCAATAAAAGGTCTACCTTTTTCTCAGCAATGTCCCATAGAACTTCAAACTTCATTAAATGTTAATTAGACCTCTGAACTTTAAAGCATTTTTCAATTAAACCCATGCCGTCTATTTCCTTCAATTTCTTAACGAAAGATGTTTATGTGGCAGATCAAGGCTCTGCTATTGGACGGAAATTAGAACTATTGGAGCAGTGATTTGAAAGGAAAAAAACACAAAAGAAACCATTATCATCAAAAATAAACCCCTCTCTCTCTCTCTCTCTCTCTCTCTCTCTCTTACTCAAGTCCTACTTTGCAAGATTTGAAACCTGAGATAATTGCCAACCGAAATGGGACCAAGAATTAACTTGACGTCAACTATTCATTCAAATGCCTTCAAAAGATATGGGTAGAAAACAAAACCCTAGAATTCTGAATTAACCCACCAACAACTAATTACAGCAAATCAAACCCACAAAATTCCTCAGAGGTAAACACATACTACACAGATTTCCATATGTCATACAACGAGTGGAGAAGTACCTTGTTGATGGGGATGGGAGGGGACGGAAATCGAAGGCTGTGGTGCTGAATTTGCTGCGTAGCCAAAATGGCAAAATGGATGTTGATGGGCTGAGGAGCCGTTCCGCCAATTTTTTTCAATCTTCTTTTTAATTTCAAGCTCAAATATAATGAAAATAATTTTTTAATTTTTTTTGCACCGTTTAAAAGATCTCAATAAAATCTATCAAATAAAATCTATTTACATAAACATATACTGTAATTTTTAAGTTCTTTTTCTCAAAGTTTCCTTGTTTTGAAACTGGAACCCTGAGCTTGATAAGGAAAGCTACGACGAAGATGATGGGGCCTACCACAATGAAGACCCAAACTTATAGGCCCGGCCCTATTTGGTTTTTTTTTTTTAGGGTTTGATAAGGAAAGCTACGACGAAGATGATGGGGCCTACCACAATGAAGACCCAAACTTATAGGCCCGGCCCTATTTGGTTTTTTTTTTCCTTCCGTTTTTTTCCTTTTTTCCGGTCTGTTAATGGGTTAGTTGTTAGCGGTAACAACGGGGTCGAGCACATTCTGCATGAAGACATGAGTTTCTCTGGGTTTTTTGAGTTTTTCCTTGTTTTATCCGTATTTGAAATTTTTTTCTAAATTTTTAGTTTTGCGTCAATTTTTTTTGACTTTTTGATCGGAAAAGTAAAAAAAATTTACTTGTACCCAAATATTTTGAATAAAGACCACTTGTAATATCAAAAAGTCGATTTTTTGAGCTTTTTGAGCTTAAAAGTGGTCCTTGATCAAAATATTCAGGTAAAAGTATTTTCTTTTTTTACTTTTTCAATTTGTCTTGTCGAAACGAATCGAAAAGTCCAAAAAAATTGGCGCAAAACGAACAAGCGCGAAAAAAATTTAAATGAGGACAAAATGTTAACTTTTATACAAAGATAGGCGGAACGGGACGGGATCTCTCCTTCAACCACATTAGGTGTGGTGTTCGGCCTTATTTGATTGCGGTTCCTAAGAATGAACTTCAATTTTATGTATTTATTTTTGGTGGAAATGGAATTGAGGAATTCGAAAAGTTTTTTTTGTTAATTTCAAACTCCCAAAAAAACATATTTTTATATATTTTTATTTTATTTTATTACACTAAATTAAAATTAAAGTGCTCAATGAGAGTAATATAGTATGATTTAAGCTAAAAATTGAGTTAGGTGGTATTCCACTTTAAGAAAAAGTGCTTTTTTTTTTCAAACGGAGGTAATTTCAAGCCCAAAAATCATGTATTTACGCAAATAATTTTTCTACCAATATGGATCTTGTTTGATAGATCTCATTAAGATCTTTTAAACGGTGCAAAAAAAATTAATTTTTTTTTTCATTTTCATTATATTTGAGTTTGAAATTACCTCCGTTTGAAAAAAAATCACATTTTCTTAGAGTGGAACACAACCTTAGTGGTTCCTCCAAACCCTAACCCTAGCCTAGCATCACTAGAAGCCTATCACACGTGCGGTCTCTCTACAAGTATATGGGCTTAAAAGCCTAACAATAATATTGAGCCTATGTTGGTGCCTTTTTGGGTGCCTATAAAGAGGGTGGTTGTACTTGTACCTAACCCTTTTTATGGATTGCTTTTTATCTTTATTGCTTATTTTTTACTTAATTTTATTACATTATTTATCCTTCTTGACAACAATGACAAGAGAAATATAACAAGTAAAAGTTACAATGAAAAAATTTAAAAAAAACACCGAAGGCAAATAATTCACGAAATCTATACGTTTTGAATTATTTTTGTTTCTAGTGAACTTTTCTAAGGTTTTGATTCATAGTTTTTTATATTTTAGATTCCTCCAGTCGAGACAAAATAACAATTCACCAAAAAAGTTAATGCAAACAAATTAAGGTAATTTTTTTAATAAAGACAAAAAAAATTAATCATAAATGATTGTTTAGACAAACCACCCGAAGGTCACTCTCACCTATTTTCTCGTCACTTTCCCTTTTATTTTTATTTTTAGTGGTCATTTTTCTGGCATAGCCATTATTTTGATTCATCTAGTATCTTCCTGAGTATTCACACTAGTATTACTTCGTCAAGAATTGTTGAGGCTATGGCTATTCGAGATGGTTTGAAGTTGGGGATTGATCTAAAAGGCGATAGTGAGGAAATATTCTACCTCTCTAAATTCTCCTATTGATATAGTGGCTATTATTTTTGATTGTTTAGGTGACGATAATAATAACTGTTGGTAACCTAAAAAAACATAACGTTTTGCTAAGCGAGAAGGGTGGATTGGATTGAACCAATGAAGCCAACACCCGATCAACTAGGAAACCCACCCGACGTAAAATGTTCGGACTTAAGCCATAGCTAATCCGGTTGTGGAGGAAATATTGATTCGTCAATATGTCGCGGGATCTGTCTCTAGACCCAACACTGAATTGCAATATAAATTGGAGCTCCATCACCCAACTATCTGATCCCAAGTATCGAACTCAAGATTGATGGGAGAGAGGCAACCTTATATTAGCTAAACCAACCACTTGAATTACCACCTAGCTCGATGGACAAAAAACTTAACTATGCATAAGTAATATTTCTTCCTTCGTCTCTTTCAGTTAGGGCCTATTTTTCGAGCAGAAATAATAATCCTGCCTCTTCCCTCTCCCTTTCTCGGTTTCCTCACCTCTTTCTTGTCTCCGCTTCAATTCCGGTGTCTTCCCGCCGGCCTACACTGATGGATGTTGTCGAATGTTGCCTAACGGTGCTGTGGCTCTCGTTGGATGGTGACATTTCCAACATGGGGTTCTTCCGGCGAGTTTCCGTCGGCCTACATTGCTGAGTGTAGTCGGTTCTAGCCTAACGGTGTTGTTGTTGGTGGCTGAAGGCTACTGATGGAGGCCGGTCTTGGAGGGGGATGGCGGCTCGATTGCTGTTGGTAGGGTTAGGGTTTTTTTCTAGTATCAAGTTCTGGGTTTGGCCCAATAGATGTTTTGGGTTTCATTCTCAGATTTGGATCTCGAATTCTTGAGCACAGGATTATTCTTGTTTAAGGATATGATATCGTCAATCCTTGTTCTTTTAATCTTCGTAACAACTTCAAAAATTAATAAATAAAAAATTGGCTTTGGAAAAAAGTACTACCAACTACTTTGACAAAGGGAATAGAGGAGGAGAAAAGTCAAGGTAATCTTGAAGCTCCTCTGGCCCCTCGGCCCTGGGCCAAAGTGATTAGTTGAGGGGAAAATGACAGCCCAGGTGTTCTACCTCCAAAGTCCAAACCAAACATTCGGGTAACAAAGTTCCTTATTTGATAGTTAATCTACCTTAAAACTCGAAGGCCCCATTAATAAATAACGACAGCGAAAGCCATAACCTAAAAGGCAAATGAAGGCATGTTTTGGCTTAATAATTTGGCGGGATTTTATTTTATTTTTTTTTGTGTTCATAATTTTCAACTTTGTTAGTTTTTCGTGCATTTTTTTTTGTCGACGATAGGTTCATCTCGACGTGGGGAATCTAAAAAATAAAAAACAACAAACAAACTTCTTCACCAAAGATTAAAATAATAAAATTAAGACAGATTTTTTTGATTATTTTTGTCTTTATTCACATTTTTTAAAGTTTGGTATCTATTTTTTTTAATTTCTCTTATCGAGACGAACCAATAATTTCCAAAAAAAAAAAATGATGCATAACTAACTAACAAATGCAAAAACAATTGAATAAAAACAAAAATAATAATAATGCCCTATTTAATTATTTGGCCAAAACAGGCCAAAGTCTCATTTGTATGTTGTGGACTTATGTTTAAAGAATTGAATAAATGAATGCAAAATACTTTTTGAAGAAGACTTGCATGTATATTCATAAAGAACTTCTTCAGGGTTATATATGAAATGTTTGAAACTCGTTTCTCTATTTTGTTAAACAAATAGAGTCATTCTTTAACAAATGTCCACCATTTTCTTCTTGTTTTTTTTTTTCTTTTTCTAACCAGACCTGAAAAACCAAAATGGAAATTTTGGGTTCTACCTGAGTTTGTATTTACAATACTAAATATTTTCACCTTAATTAGTATTTCGTTGTGTTTTTCCCTTTACGATTTGATAATCCAAACACAAACACCAATGCCCCAAATGTATATCCTTGTTTGGAATTTGGGGTTGGGGATTGATTTCCGCACTCCCTTTTTTACAATTCACACTCCCTTTTTTTGTCTTTATTTACTTGAATTTATTATTTTGCCATTTATTCAATACACTTCTTCACACATGCGAGGACAATATTGTAAATTCATGTGGATAAAAACAAAAAAGGGAGTGTGGATGGCTAAAAGAGGAGTATGGAAATCATTTTCCCAGGGTTTGGTATTTGGGTTTAACAAGAGAATTAAAGAAATCCCACAACAAAATCATATCTCTTCCAAAAGCATTTTAAGTTTTTTTTTTTAAAAAAAAAACAAACTAATTTTTGGAGTTTTGGAGAATAACTATTCATTTCTTATCTTTGCCTTATTTATTTATTTACTTTTCCTTTTCTTTCTTCTCATGTAAATCTCAAATTCAAATATTGTTAACCACAATTCCTTGTCTCTCCTCCTTCCTCCTGTCGCCTCCATGATTGCCCCTTAATTTGAAGTATACCAACTACCAAGAGGTCCTAGACAATTGAAAATGCCACTAAACCAAACCAAACCAAGTCTAATGCATGCTAAAGGAAGCAAAACAGATATCTAGCTAGCTTCCTCTGCATCATATTTAATGTTTCCCATTTTCATTGGATGACATGACATATTGCTGTAGTAGGGAACAATGCATGGCATGGCAGGTCTATATATACCATCAGGCATCATCTAAGGGCCATGTCTCTCCCATTTACATTTGGATGTGACACGGAGAATTAACATATATGACCGCTGCTTGAGGAGTCATGATGAGATTATTTTGAGCAACACAACTTTTTTTCATGAACGTTGAATTAATGAAAATCTTTACAAAAATCTAAAGCAATAATTTTTTTTTTTGAAACGGCAAAAAATTTGTTAAGGAAACTCGTTAATGGGTACATCGAGAGAGAAAGAAAGATGGGAGAAGAAGAGGGATCGGAAAAGAAAGAAAGAAAGAAGAGAGGGCGGAGGGGGAAAGACTTCCAACGAGAAATTGAGAAGAGAAAATAACCTAGGAGCATACACCAAAACATTGTACATATATCCATAAGCCTTAAACATATCAAACTACCGGAGAAGATCGATATCCATGTATTCCAAAAAGAATAATTTTATATTTCTATTAGTTAGATGACATGTTGCTGTAGTATTAATTAATTTTCCATTATTGTACCAACCCTCATGCAGCTGATAGGTTACCCTCACACATGCAGTTGAGTCAGGGCCGGCTCAAGACTTTCGGATGCTGGAAGCGCGTTTTGAAAATGAGGCCTTTATGCATTTTTCTACTCCCTCCGACCCAATTTGTTTGTCCACTTTTTGACTTTTACTTGTCCCAAAATGTTTGTCCATTTTAGAAGACCAAAAAACTAAAAGCTACAAAATTCCCTTTTTGTCCCTTATCATTTGAACTAAAGTAATTTTTTTCAAAAAGCTTGGAGGGCAACTTTTGGAAAGTTGATCATTTATTGGTCCAATGATTGTGTTCCCTTAAAAAATTGTATTTCCCAAATTGAACAAACAAATTGGAAAGAAGAGAGTAATATTAAAAGAAATCAAAATAGCAAATTCGAAACAAATAAAGAATATGTATTTGCTATGGAATTATTGGAATACGCCTTTTTTTCTTTTTTCTTTTTTAACGCCTTATTGTTTATAATGAGTAATTTCACAGTTTGGTCCTATTTTATGACTCCTAAATTTTAATTTTGCCTATTTTGTATAAAGGAGGTTAGTGCAATTTTTTTTGGAATATATATATATATAGGGATCCTAAAAATTTAGGGGCCTTCGTTTTTTATTTTTTTCGGGAGCCGGAAGCGCAGGCTTCTCCGGCCTTGCTATATAAGCCGGCTCTGAGTTGAGAATATTCTGACAAAAGGGACCGATCAGTAACTGGTATCGATCGAGTATGTAGCAAAATTCACACTAATTATAAGATGAAAAAAAGAAGAAGATGCGATGGTTATATTATTTACGCATGCATGCACATCGCGTTTGATGTACCAATGGATGTTTCTACTAAACTAGAAGTTGAATTTTTTTTGTTTTATCCTTATTCAAATTTCTTTCGCGTTTGTTAGTTTTGCACAAAACTTTTATCTATTATTGGTTCGTCTCGACGAGAGAAATTGAAAAGGTAAGAAATTAACTTTTACACATGTATTTTTGAAAATATTCACACAAAAAAAGGGGCCCAAAAAGAGCTTTTTGGGCTTTTTTTTTCCGGATATTTTCCAAAAAATTAGGTGAAAGTCGAAACTTTTTACTTTTTCGATTCCTTTTGTCGAAACGAACCAATAATACATAAAAATTTGGCACAAAGCTAATAAATACTGAAAAATTTTGAATGAAGACAAAATAAAAAAAGTTGTAGTCTACAACTTATTGATTAGCGGAAACGGGCCTTTAGACATTTGAGAATGGAATTTTTTATGGAGCATTTAGAGACTAGAGTTAGGTCTTATCCTACCGAACAATGAATCCCGGCGCAAAACGCGTCAAAGATAATTGAACAAGTTTGTGCACGTTCCTTGCCCGTTTTCGGATGTTGTTGGCGTAAACATCTTGCAAATAATGAAATAACAAAACAACTCTCGGCAACGGTTATCCATAAGGTTAGTAATCTTGATGCCTATAACCTTGTTTATATACTTGGTTCTGTTGGGTCGAGACCCCGACCCTCTAATCCGCACCCGAAGCACAAGCACGCAAACAAACCAAGCACAAACACGAGAGATGTGAGGAAAAACTCCGTATATGTATTAATCACAAAACAAATACAATATACATGAAAAAACCTCTCCGGCACGCCACAACCCGACTGCCATCACTCCTCTCTCTCCCTCCCTCACTCTAGTGGCTCTCCGACAGTCTCTCCGGACATCTCCAAGGAGCCCGGCTCATCCCGAAGGAGGAGCCTCTCGCTCACACTCCCTGGCCCCTCTCTGTCCCTTTTGCCCACCTACACACAGTGCACACAGTGCACTCTTATACAAAGGGGAGTGATCCCCTACACTCACACCCACCATACTAGGGTGTACCCCAACAGGTTCTTCGGTTGGTCTGCTATTGCATCCCATGAGAGAGAATTTCTCTCTTAGGGTTCTCACGCACACAGGAATTGCAATTCCTGCACCCGGCTTTCTATACATGTCTCGAATTATGTATCATCGTCTTCGGTGTCCCCGATCATTTTAGGGACACTGTAACTTTTGGCATAACAAAACCATTATGAGCATAATCAAAACTCATTACAAGCATAACAGAACCATAGTAAGACATAACTTGTTTGTTATGCCTTGGTTGGGTTTGGTTATACCTTAGTTGGTTTTTTGGATATTTCTTGGTTATGCCTTATTTGGGTTCTGTTATGCTTGTAATGGATTTTAGTTATGCTTATAATGGTAAAATTATGCCAAAAATTACGGTATCCCCAAAATGATCGGGGACACCTGATGTAGGACAAAAATGGAGAATTTTTGTATTTTATTTTTATTGTTTTAAAATAAGATTTTGGCTAGGAATATTTTCGTTTAGGTTAGAATTATTAACTTTCCGTATTTGGTTTGATTTTGATTTCTGCCTTTATTAGGATTTTTGGTCTACAAGAATTAGGATTTTATTTTAATTAATTAGGAAATATCTTTTATTTAATGCCGCTTGTTTTGGCATGATTTATTATTTATTTTACAGTAGGATTTCTAGGGTTAGGGTCTTATAAAAAGGGCTGTAACCTATTCAATTATTCAACTTTTAAACTTTTCATTAATAAAATCTCTGAGTTTATCTCTTTTTCTTGTGGATTCAAGAACTGCTCGTGGCTACGAGTACCTATCATTCGTTTGATTAGTACGCAACTAGTCTCTCGTGAATTCCGCTGCGTCAAGTGGTATCAGAGCCACGCTTTTCCTGGTTCGATGGCACCAAACACGGCTGAAGACACACCCATTGACGTTGGTCGTGGGCTTGCTGACCTAAGGAAGATGATGGAGGATAACCGAATACAGTTGCAGAATCGAAGCACTCAGTTAGCCGAGTTCCGTCAGGATACTCGCACTCAGTTCGCAGAGATTCGTGAGTTGTTGCAGGGATTGACTCTACAAAATCGCCAAAGGCCAGAAAGGGTTGAGAAGGATCGCGCGTTGGGATTTGCCCAACGCCAACCTCCTAACCAGAATAGGAACCGCGTTGAGGGATTTGCCCGCAACCAACCTATTCACCAAAACGTCTTTGGAGGATATTCTTATTATGATAATAAGAATGAATTTGAAGGCGAGTTATTCGAGAACCGTGATGATTATCAGTCGATAAAGCGACAAGCAAATTTCAGGTATTATAACAATTTACCTAAATTTAGTGGTTCTGAATATTTTGAGGATATTCTAGATTGGATACTTAATCTTGAGGATGCGTTTGAGTATATGAAAATCTCGAATGGAGAAAAGTGGAAGTACGTGTTGTTAAAGCTTACAGGTCCAGCCCTAGATTGGTGGTTAGACTTGCAATCTTTGCGAGATCAACAGAACAAACGCCATATTTGTGCATGGTCAAGAATAAAAAAATGTCTGATGGAGAGATTTTTGCCGCATAATTATAAACAATTGTTGGATGAAAAGTACGGATCAAATCAACAGAATACAACTACTCTTGCCAAAGATGTCATTGAAGAAATTGATAAGGTGGTCATAGAGGGAGTTGTTGATAAAAAAATTGAAACAGAAGTTGGCGATCAAGTTGTTGAGGGCCAAAACAGTTATCCATTGGAGATGGTTGATACTAAAATTTGTGTTAAAGAGGAGCCGAGCTTGCTTCAAGTGGATCACGTTGACCTCGACAATTGGGTTTTGCTGACTAGAGATGATTTTACCGAAAACATCCCAAGTAATATTAGAGAGAAAGAGGATGGGGGAAAGAGGAGATGTTTGTTGATAGCCCAGCTGAGTTAATTCTTTCAGTTGCTAATTGGGAAGCAATAACTTGTGAAATTGAAGAGAGTTCGAAGGAAAAAGATGATAGGCGGGACGCGGGGGCACATGAGTCAACCAATGGGCATCACCTCAAAGCTCTTATCGGTCAACATTCATCATTTGAGGGGAATATTAGTGGTCTAGTTAATGGACCTCATGAAGAAAAACTGGAATTTCTGTATGACGTTCAATTTATTGATTTTCTTGGGTTGGAGCAGTTTGAGTTTTTACTCAATTCTCGTACCGTGGATATTGTCCATCAGTTGAAGTGCGCAAAGACAACACCTTGGCGAGTGTACTTCTTTCTAAATTTCTTTTGGAAGACGAGCGAGAGGTTGAAGTATTCCAAATACCTATTTCTTTGGAATGGAAGGTGGCAAGTTTCTAATGAGAACTCGAGGGCGAGTTCTTTTGGTCTAAATTGATGTAGGACAAAAATGGAGAATTTTTGTATTTTATTTTTATTGTTTTAAAATAAGATTTTGGCTAGGAATATTTTCGTTTAGGTTAGAATTATTAACTTTCCGTATTTGGTTTGATTTTGATTTCTGCCTTTATTAGGATTTTTGGTCTACAAGAATTAGGATTTTATTTTAATTAATTAGGAAATATCTTTTATTTAATGCCGCTTGTTTTGGCATGATTTATTATTTATTTTACAGTAGGATTTCTAGGGTTAGGGTCTTATAAAAAGGGCTGTAACCTATTCAATTATTCAACTTTTAAACTTTTCATTCGTTTGATTAGTACGCAACTAGTCTCTCGTGAATTCCGCTGCGTCAACACCATAGGATCATCCATCATCGAACGTGTACGTCAGTTGGGAGGTTTTTTTTATCTTTTTCTGGAGTACAATTTTAACCTGAGATGAGAGGTCAGTACTGTCCATCTGTGACCTACCCTCGATATATCATCTTGATGCCTTCTCTATAATCCATTTAAACACGTGGGGCCATACGTACGTACAGGGGCGGACCCAGGATTTAGTTGCAATGGGGTCAAATATCTACAACACTCATAATTTCATAGGATCTTCAGGGTAAGAATATTATCTGTTGGGGGCAAAATTATAAAATACTCTTCAAAATTATATCTACTCTGGAGGTATTTTGGAACTCAGTGGGATCAAGTGACCCCGCTTGTCCTATACTGGTTCCGCCCATGCGTACGTAGTAAGTAAAATTTGAGAGAGAAAGCTCTATTCAGTGATATGATATACAACCCGGTGGAAGTGAAGCTGGCAATGGGTTACTCTCTCATTGGGTTTGGCTCTCATGTCGTCACGTGTTTAAGGCATACCGTCGTCCTCTCTTGCTACCGTTTAAATTAATTTCATGATGATCCGTACGTCTATTGCCTTCTTCGCCCTCGGGTAGGGCGATGCACACTTATTGGTTTCGAGTCTCCTTTGACAGGGTCCGCTGCAGGTCTAGCGTCTTTATGGTCACTCTTTCCTCCCCCTTTTATTACTCCATCAACGCTTCTGAGTGGTTTGACTTGAGAGTACGTAATATGACCTACACCTAATTAGGAACTGCAGTTTAACCAAAATCAAAGAGTAAATACCAAGCCAGTAATATGCTATCACTTTAGGTAATATTGAACTCCCAGCTAGAATTTCATGGAGCCGCCATAGTTGGCATAAATAATTTCCTACACACTAGATGAGACTTAAATGTATCGAATGATTTCGAACACACTCGTATTTTAATCTATATTAGGACATATGTGCGTAAGAGTTTTGTTAGATCTATATCTATCTATCTATCTATCTATACTATACTATAAGCAAATGTGTTTGTACCTCCAACCTTCCAAATCCCTCAATCTTAATTTTCTAGATTTTATTTTATTTTCTTTAATTTCTTAAAATTGGGAGAGAGAAAGAGGGATGATGTGGGAGAGGAAGAACGTGAGAGGGGGAGGGGGATAGCAGGAAGTGGAGAGAGAGAGAGAGAGAGAACGAGGGAGGGGGGAATAAATGTTTATGTATAATTTTTTTCATTTTACTTAATTAAACTGTTTTTCTCATTCCTAATTGATTAGTAGTAGTACTATGGTTCTTTCTTAGTAAATTAGCCCGTTTCCTTTGAAAGTGATTAAAACTAGCATTGTGGCCGTTCGAGGTACGAAACGAGAAAAATAAATGTGATCTTTTTTTGTTATTTCGTATATCGAACGGGTACAAAAGTACCGAATGGATTTAAAAAAAAAGAAAAGGAAAAGGAAAAAGATGTTTCGATCCGGACCGTTGATTCCGAGATGGACGGCCGGATTGGCCGCTTGGCAGGGGTGCAGAGCGGGTGCCGCTCGGCAGGCACCCCGGGTCCACAAACACGGATCGGGAGATCCTGCCAAGCAAGGGTGCTTGGCAGGGGTGCCGAGCGCATCTCGGCCGTTCAAAAGTGTTTTGGACGGTCCGGATGCAAAAGTACCGAATGGATTTAAAAAAAAGAAAAGGAAAAAGATGTTTCGATCCGGACCGTTGATTCCGAGATGGACGGCCGGATTGGCCGCTTGGCAGGGGTGCCGAGCGGGTGCCGCTCGGCAGGCACCCCGGGTCCTTGCATCCGGACCGTCCAAAACACTTTTGAACGGCCGAGATGCGCTCGACACCCCTGCCAAGCACCCTTGCTTGGCAGGATCTCCCGATCCGTACCTAGTACTTCTTGAAGCAAATGACTTGAAACTTGGGGAAAAGGGCAAAAGTCTTTTTCTGCATGGCCACAAATGAAAACTACCGAAAAGACAAGACCAGAAAAGTAAGCTTACCATTTCTGTCTCGTTTTGTTTAGACTTGAAAATGAGTAAAGGATAAAAAAAATCCAAAAAGGCCATCTCTTAAATCTAATTCCAACGCAGTAAGTCTACACACACATATTTGTTGCACACAAATCATGCACAGATCATGATGTGGGGCCCACTACGGGACCCACACAAATGATCTAATTCGTTCATTAAATGTAAAATATTTTTTCAAGGGCCTCCGCAAAAAATCAGCTTAATCTGATGCCTAGAAGTGCACAATCCAATCATCTAACTTTTCATTATTTGGAAATCTTAATCAAAAGTTGAATGAATAGATCGAGCACCTATAGGTATCAGATTGAGTTGATGTTTCGCGAGGACCCTTGAAAAAATGTTTTAAATTTAATGGACGGTTCAGATCGTTTGTGTGGGACCCATAGTGGACTCCACACCGTGATCTGTGCACGATTTGTGTGCAAAAACCTGTGTGTGTAGCAACATTGATTCCAACGTGATTAGGAAAATTATTGGGTTACCCTATTGGTTCGGGTGGATGCCCAGGTTTGGGAGTACTCCTGATCAAGATCTAGGGTTCGATTCCCCACCGGGTGAGTACCCTGAATTAAGTGGGGGCCGCCGTGACTGGTATGACCACGCTAGCTCCCCCAGAGGTTTGGGTTGTACAGTCGGGTCCATTTAGTGGCCTAATTGTAGAGCTATTCCTCCGTTAAAAAAAAAAAAAACGAAATAGAATTTGTCACCTCTACAGATCCAACTTCAAAGCAAACCATAGACCTTCAAAACACATGTTGGCAAGTCGTTGTGTAAGTCGAAGCAAAAGTTCAAAGCAAGAAAATGTGTTCTAAAACAACATCCCACGGTATCCGATAAACTTGATTTTGACGCGGACTATGTTCTCAACGTGTTTTAAAAAGTGAATGATTTGGATCATTGACGCGGGCCCGAAACAAGGCACATGCAAACAGGCGTCCAGTCCGTTTAACAGGACATGGAATTTTGTCTAAGTCGTCGTCTAAGTCAAAGCAAAAGTTCACGGCAACAAAATGCGTTGATGGATTTAAAACTTGAAACATTTGCTTCTCAAAAATTTTACTACTAGTAGTTGTTAAAAAATTCATTCTTGAAAATTGAATTCATGAAGAATTATATGGGTAGCCCCTCAAATCTATATCTAAATATCTTCTTCAGTTTAATTTTTTCAAAAATCAAAAACGAATTCTCGGCCTTTTTGGCCAAACCGAAGTCATATAGTAATACACATGTGTGATCGAGCATGTGCTGAAACACAAACCTAGCGTGAAATCGTCTTTCAAAAATATCTCTAACAATTAAAATTCGCGAGAATGAGAATATATACAATGACAGCGTAGAGGGTAATTGAGAGTGAATGCATGCGGAAAATTCATTGAAGGATTATGCATGTGGCCTAGGTCTGATCATAGTACTCCATCCGTCCCACTTTAAATGTCCTCTACGGAAATTTGTGTAATTTCAAACCCCAATTTGGTGTAAGAAAGAGTATACTTTAATTTGGTGTGAGAAAATAAACAAAATAATATATAGAAATTTTTATTTTATTTTTGTTTAAAAATGTACGAATTTCCGTATGAGACATTTAAAGTGGAACGGATGGAGAGTAACATTTCAGAATGCTAGAATCCCAAAAAAAAAAAAGAAAAAAGAAGTGTGGTTGAATTGGAAAGTTATTCCTTAATGGCCACATGGGTGGAGTGGTACAACCCTTGAATAATGGCTTCCTATTCAACTTAGCCAGTTAGCCCTGTCCCCTTGGAGCTGAGGGCATTAAGATCCATCAATCGATATAACTATATAGTTCCATGATCCATCATAGATATTTTATTATTCACCATAAAAACAAGAAAAAGAAGTAAAGGTATAGGTCACTTTTTGTTCAATGCATGGTACGTACCCTTCATTTTCCTCTTCATTAATATGTGTCATTTTCACCTTACCTACGCTGTACATCTTTTTCCTTTGAAACCATGTGATTTTCGCTTTCCCAAAATATTTGATGACAACTTCCAAGATAGTAGCTAGAGGGATTCCTAATTGTGTCGCTAATTTACTTTATGCGGATTTGATCGATAGGGGTTGTTTATCCCCGGGCTGTGAACTCTTTCTAATTCTTATTTAATGCAACGTTCATTTACCAATAAATAAATAAAAGAGAGAGAGAGAGAGAGAGAGAGAGAGAGAGAGAGAGAGAGGATGATAATAGAAACTAAATAACTAATCTTAATTCACACTCTACTTAGTTTAATTAATACTTTTGCACTTTTTTTTTCTTATTTTTATCAATATGAATTTATAAAAATTAAATTGTAATATGATTATGCGTAATGAAACGGCGAACTTGCAACTTTACATAAACAAGGCAAAAAAAAGAATGCAAATAGATAACAACAGAGGGAATTAATTAATTATCATGTAAAGGAATATGTTTAAACTATACTTTCCTATCTTGCATTGCATTTGAAAAATTGGGTTTTGAAGGGCATGTTTTTGGTTGCCTATTTTTTTTAATTATGAATTGTGCAAAATCTGTTTTGCACGTATCATCCAAACACTTATACATATTTCCACTATAATTCAAGGTTCTATAACCTACAATTTCCAATCTAGAATTTAAAAAATAATTGGCTCCCAAACACCTCGACAATATTGCTCTCTAGAACACACTTTTATTTTATATCAATTTCTAAGGATGTCGAGTTTCTAATAAAATCTTTTTGCTGTTTCTAATGGTCTAGATTTGCTAAAAATATATGTACATCGATTTGGACTATTGATTGTATAAATTAAGGAAAAATGACGGCCCAGGACGTATTTTGATAATTAATACCCGTCAAGGACATGCTGAGAATATTCCGTAGAAATCAATTGTGACATAAAATACTACTCGCTGATAATTGTTTCCTTGTTCGTTTGTGCATATTTCATATTTAGTGCACATTCCATATTTATTTCACCTTAACTTATGCATTTTCCATATTTGTTACATCTTAACTTGTGCCTCATGGGCATTGGTTAGCATTTGCCTATTTGTTAATGCTGAAAATGTTCTTGACGGGTATTAATTATCAAAACACTTTCTTAGCCGTCATTTTTCCATAAATTAATTAACAACTCAAATAACGCACTACACCCCAGTACGGCTGTAGTTCCTCGGGTCCGGGAGGGAGTACGTAGTAGAGGGCGAATTAACTTCGCATGCACGTGATGTGTTTCAGTACTTCATGAGTTGCACTACCAAAACATATTGCCTGATCACTACCGTCGATGGGGAATTGATCATTCGGATCGTCTATCTCGGCAATTAATGGTTCAGATATGTTTGTTATTTTTTATCAGTCAAAGTTAATTTTTTGCCGGTAAAAAATGACAAATATATCTGAACCATTAATTGCCGAAATGTATGGTCTGAATTTGCTCTGCATGGTGCACTATAGGGAGTGTCTGGCCTCCAAGATCACGGGATCCCCATTGATGGTTACCTTGTAGAAAAACAACAAACAAGTCCTACGTTTTTTCCACCAAAATCCTTTTCAGTTAACATCATACAGAAAATCTGTTTACACAGATTTTTCATACACATATAATGCACAGATCATTATGTGGGGTCCACTACGGGTCCCACACAAACGATCCAAACCGTTCATTAAATATAAAATATTTTTTCGACGGCCCCGCAAAAAATCAGCTCAATCCGATAGATATAGATGCTCGAATATCCAATTATCTAACTTTTCATTATCCTGAAATCCGAATGAAAAGTTAGATAATTGGATCGAGTCTCTATAAGTATTGAATTGAGCTGATTTTTCACGTGGACCCTTAGAAAAATGTTTTACATTTAATAAACAGCTTGGATTATTTGTGTGGGATCCGAAATGAGCCCCACATTGAAATCTGTGCACGATCTGTGCAGAGGCTGAACATAATATGATCATCATGATTTCTTTATCTTAGATTTATTTTTTTTCAAACCTAGGCTCTGAGAGTCGTTGAGCGAGTGGCGATCTAGCAGTGGATTTAGGAGTCGACTATATTTTGTCGAGTAGTTTAGTGTTGGTTTATCTAATATGATAAAAATGGTATATGTTGTTGCTGTTGTTAAATTGAATTGCAACAGGTACGGAAAATGGAAGGAGAAGCCTCTTCCCATCCCGAGCAAGCTAATCCGGCTACTGGGGCTGCACCGGCAGGAGTTCAGGCTAGGGCTAGAGATATAGATAGACTTTTGGCAGCTTTAGCACAGTATGCTGAACGGCAAGCTGCACCTCCAGTTAATCAGAATGTTGGATTACTAGAGAAATTCAAGAAGCTTTATCCGACGGAGTTTGAAGGTACTTTTAAACCTCAAGAGGCAGAGAATTGGTTGAAAACGGTTGAGAGGGTTTTAACAGCTATGGGAGTAACTGATGAACAGAAGGTGACCCTAACAACCTTCACTTTGAAAGGGCAAGCTTTAATATGGTGGGAGGGAAGTCAGAGGTTGCTTTCAGCCCCATTACCAGATGTTCAGCCACCAGTGCCACAAGTAATTACATGGGTGAGGTTTGTGAAGGCCTTTAATGATCGATATTGTCCTGAGATGTATCGTTTCCAGCAGGAAGCAGATTTTATTAATCTTAAATAGGGGAGTATGTCGGTGCCCGAATATGAAGCCAAGTTTAATGCTCTTTCAGCCTATGCTACAGATATGGTGGATACTGAAGAAAAGAAGGGTAGACGGTTCAGAGGTGGACTGGAGGAAAATGTTCGAACCTGAATGACGGCTTATAAAGAAAAAGATTATGCGGATTTGATTGAAACGGTGAAGAAGGTTGGCAAGGATGTTGAAGAAATGTTTAGCAGACGGGAACAATCAAAGAAGAGTAAATTAGAGCCAAGGCAGGCGAGCCAGGGGGGAAGACTTGGCGAGTTTTGGCGAGTCACTATAGATTGAGATGTAGTTGCAGCCTTTGTTAATATCTAGTTCATTGTATAGTCTAATGTTTTCTTGAAACTTCCGATGTGTTTGTAAGAACATTAAGTTTTGCGTTATCAATAAAATGATTGTTGATTAACTTAATTGCTAGAACTTGAGTTTTAGGAATGGGTTGGTGGTTGATGTTGCACCCTCACGTCGGTTTGGGCTCATTTGAGTGCTGGTCCGGGGTGGGGTGTGACAATCGAGATCGTTTACGAGCCATTTTGTTGGTATTGCTTATTTGTTTATTGTCAATTTTCCAACAACTATAATATTACCTTTTTTATTTATCACATCAAGTCAAACAATTAAAAGGGTAAAAACAAAACCATGGTAAATAATATTTAAAGTCTAAAACCCCAAAAAAAGATAATTCTCCCAAATAAGGCCCAAGGCAAATAGTTTTCATCTTTTTTTTCTAATTGATTTTTTACCTTTATTCATACGAAGTAACTGAATTATTCTGTGGCGTGTGAAATATTAAACAACAGCAAGAATAATATTATAAATTCACATTTGTAGAAAAAGGAATGCAGATATAAAGAAGAAAACACAAATCACTTCCCTCTATTTATGGTGTACGTGTTCTTTTTTATCAGCAAAAATAAAGATTTTATTTTTCTTTATAGTCTAAATTAATGTTAATGATAGCATATTTTGATAGGACTTGACATCCTTTAATGATGATGTGACACATTAACCACATGTAACTCGAAAATTCAATACCCAATAGAAAGGAAAAAGTCAAAAAAGAAGAAGAGGAACCATTCTCAAATTGTACTTCACACTTACATTGACTGAGGATTACATAGAAGTCAAGATTAGGCATAACTAGAAATATAGGGATTTGCTCTCATCTAAGATCTGATCAGGTTCGAACTCTCTCAAGTTGGACGCGCTATTAAATTTGTTGAGGTCAATTCATACAGAACTTTATCTTGACTTTAAGCGGGCAACGGAAATTATCAAGATTAGTTGAACTGTGCGTAAGCTGACTCGAATACATAACTCATGAAAAAGGCAAAAAAGTCAAGATTGACGATTCATACGTATTACTATATGCAGTTGAAACTTTTTTTTTTTTTTTTTTTTGGGTAAATCAATATATACAGTTGAAACTTGAAATCAACTTTACACCGACGTTTTTCCGGGGGGAGGGGGCCGGGGTACGGTGTTTATGGAGTTAATAGTACTAATAATTGAAGTTGTTGCGTATTTAACTATTTGTCAATGATCATGAGCTAATGATCATCATCGCCACTGCTATAACTACATCTTGTTTCTCTCTATGCACGTACGTACTATTACTACTCCTCTCTCTCTCTCTCTCTAGATCTCTGTGGAAGGTGGGAGGTGTGAAGAATCTGAAGATGGTACAATCAAAGAAGTTCAGAGGTGTCAGGCAGCGCCACTGGGGTTCTTGGGTTTCCGAAATTCGCCATCCTTTACTGTAACTACACTCTCTCTCTCTCTCTCTCTCTCTCTAAAAACACAGCCTTTCTCTCTACCTCTCTCTCTTGTGTGGTGTGCTAAAGTTTTTTTTTTATTATTTTTTTCTCGGCAAATGAATATTTTATTTAAAAACTCGAAGGGGTACATCAAGAGAATAGTAGAATTAGAAAGGAGATGAGCAACAGGACTGCTCATAAAAAAAAAGGAACACCCATACAAACAGATCACTTCCAACAAAAAGTTGGGAGTTTTCCACCCCAAAAACTACAAAGTCACAATCATAATTTCACCATCTGAATCTCATCTAAAAACACTTTAAAATCCTTTACTGTGTAGATTTTGATGTCAAATTTAGTTTTCATCCACATAGCCATTCTTGTTTTGATCAAATATACCGCTGTGTTCACCCTTGTTGCATTGTTGAAAATAACATCATTCCTTGTGAGCCAAATGGACTATGTTGTTGCAAAGAAACTGGCTTCCCAGCGATGTTTCTTCAGATTTCCATATTTATTATCCATCCACCAATCTGACAAATTTCTCAAAGTTGGTGGACAAACCCAAGTAACATGCCACCAATTCATAATCAGGGACCAAACTTCCCAAGAAAAGCGGCAGTGTATCAACAGATGATTAGGGGTTTCCACTTCCACCAAACAAAGAGAGCACAAAGTCTCCTGAGTCCCTTGAATGATATTTCTGCTATGTAAAATAGATCATGTAGCCATCCTGTTTTGAATTGCCATCCATGAAAAGATCTCTGTCTTTAGAAGAGTGAGATTTTTTCACAAAGAGCCCAAGAAAGGGTCAGCTCCTACTTCTTGGCACTCCCATTGGTTATATAAAGATTTCACGGTGAAACACATGCCTTAGGACCATCTCCATTGTAATAAATCTGAT
The DNA here is from genome assembly GCA_018127125.1 of Rhododendron griersonianum. Lineage (NCBI taxonomy): Eukaryota > Viridiplantae > Streptophyta > Magnoliopsida > Ericales > Ericaceae > Rhododendron > Rhododendron griersonianum. Next base: position 50,297,365 of record CM030790.1, on the reverse strand, counting down.
TTAGTACAATCCAGCACTGTATTTTGTAGACTTAGCTGCAATTCCTCCAATGGGCGAGCTTCCCAATCCCATAGTCTTCTCCTAGACTGAGGATTCCATCTCCCACTGACATTATCTCTCCCAATTTCATTGACCCTTGCCTCCTTTTGATGCATGTATTAATGCATGTATACAATGGACGCATTGCTTGTAAATTTTGTTACTAGACAAATACATAAGTATATGTCTGTTTGCTACTATTTTTCGTTTTATTATTCAGTTGCTGTTTTGCGCAGATCATAAAATATATTAGGAAATCACTTAATTTACAAATATAGGTACAATAGGATTAACTCTTATCAAACTAAGAGTGGCTTTTTGGGTTAAAGGGAGATGCAATCTTACAATCTATTCTAGGGAATGACTTCGGTGTCCCCGGTCATTTTGGGGACACCGTAACTTTTAGCATAAGAAAACCATTATGAGTATAACCAAAACCCATTACAAGCATAACAGAACCATAAAAAGGCATAACTTGTTAGTTATGCCTTGGTTGGTTTTTGGATATTCCTTGGTTATGTCTTGTTTGGGTTCTGTTATGCTTGTAATGGGTTTTAGTTATGCTGATAATGGTGAAGTTATGCCAAAAATTACGGTGTCCCCAAAATGACCGGGGACACCATAGCATCATCCTCTATTCTATTGAAGACTTTAGAAGCCATTTGGATGGCATTAGAAAGCATAAAATCTGAATCCTTTTGTAATTCTCTTCTTTTCTTTTTTTTTTCCCCCAACTCTTGGTTGGTCTTCTCTTCTTCTCTTTTTGGATTGTTGGCTAGCATATGATTGGATTGGTTTTTTCCTTTCAATGATGCTTGCCCTATCCTTCTCGATGTACCCTTTTTCGAGTTTCTAATATATTTTCTTTGCCTATCAAAAAAAACAAAAAAGAATTAATAGTTTTCATTTTCCATCACATGAAACAATCATTTTCCCTCTAGTGATATATTTTAGTGATAGCTAGGTTCTACTAGAATTCAAAATTTCTATTTGGTCAAGTACCAGGCGACAGATAATTCCCAATATTGTTCCTTTCATCGTAGTAATTTCTTAGTAACATTAAATTATTTCCCAAATATCACTTACTGTTATAATTCTTTCTTCAAATTTTTTATTTATAAAACCTCAAAAAAAAAACTTTTTGATTCCTTAAAAAAGTGGGTTATTTCTTATTTCGAATTAATAACGTGAGAATTAACTTCGATGAATTGGCACGTACGTGCAGGAAGAGAAGGGTATGGCTAGGTACATTTGACACAGCAGAAGAGGCAGCCAAGGCATATGACCAAGCTGCCATTTTAATGAACGGAAGAAATGCGAAAACCAACTTCCCAACAACCCAGAATTCAGAAGGAGATCCAGAGACAACTGCTACTGATCAAGACTCATCATCCCTCTCTTCCACCTCCACGGGCGCCTTGTCGGAGATCTTACGGGCGAAGCTCCGGAAAAGCAGTAAAGCACCGTCCCCGTCGCTCACGTGTCTGAGGCTCGACACTGAGAATTCCCACATAGGGGTGTGGCAGAAGCACGCCGGGGAGTGCTCGGATTCGAATTGGGTCATGCGGGTCGAGCTTGAGAAGAGGAATGACAGTATTACTGGGGAGGACGCAATGGCGGCATTGCCCTCGTCGAGCTTTTCTCCGGCATTCATGGGCGCCGGGCCAAGCTTGAGTGCTCATGAGATGGAGGAAGAGGAGAGGATCGCGCTTCAAATGGTTGAGGAACTTCTTGATCAAGACCTCGAGATTAGGTAGTGTTTGGTTTACTACTATAATGAAGTTCTAGTACTGAACAAGATAATGCTTTAATTTGGAGTTTAAAGATTTGAGAGAGTACAGCTAGCTTTGGTATTTATGCTTGCTCTCCTAACTTGGAAAGCAAATTAAAGTACTTAAGGAAAAAAGGAGTTCAAAATGTCGCGCGTGCTGTCAAAATCGACATATATATATATAGCAAGACGAACGCGGTACGTCGCCAATCATCCAGACACATATATGTAAATTTTATCAGGGTTTACAGTTTTACTGAATTGATTCTATGTTGTTTAGCTTGGTTGATATTGTGGTGTTGTATTCTGGATTCATAAATATGGTTTCGAAAAGAGAGTGGAATTTGGGGTTTTTTGTTAGTTTTCACTTGGTGTGAATCTGATACAGTATTTGTTTTGTTTTTCTGAAGGGATCAAAATTCATATGTTGTGTAACTTAGTGACAAAATCTTATCCTATTTTGTTGTGGTCTAGCTTCATTGGACAGAGGGAGATGAGAATTTTTAGTTAATAGCTTACCTCACAAATGATAGGAGAAATTTTCAGGTGCCGAGCGGGTACCAGGTGGAGGTACCTTGGCGCATCCCAGCCAACCAAACGTATTTTGGACGGTCCAGATTTCTACCCTCTCTCTCTCTCCTCACCCGACCACTCTCTCTCCTTTTTTCTCTCTCTAACGTTCGGAGACCATCCAAAACACGTTTGGACGACTGGAATGCGCGCGAGATACCACGTGTATTATACCCGCCCGGCACCCAAAAGTTTCTCAAATGATAAGACAAGATTGTCTCGTTTCCTATGTCGTTGGAAAAAGGTAACGCGTATATCCAAGTTGGCCTACCAGATGGGGTAACTTTTTCCAAGCATGTTCTTCTGACTATAACCTACTGGACAACTTCTCTAGATCAGTAACGTAGATCTTTCAATTTAGTTTCACCAAATAACACTAGTACAACTTGACTTTTTGTTTTTGTCTTCATTGAAAAAAAAAATCGCACTTGTTACTCTTACGTCAAAATTTTGTGAATTATTGATTCGTTTCGACAAGAGAAATCGAAAAAATAAAAAATTACTATGACTTTTACCCTAACATTTCTAAAAATATCCAAGAAAAAGTACAAAAGTACAATCTGTCGAGACGAACCAATGATTCATAAAAATTTGACGCAAAAACTAACAAATGCGAAAGAAATTTGAACAAGGACAAAACATAAGAAACTAGGCCTAGAGTGTGAGTGTACTCATCTAGAAAAGATTTTAATTGGTACAAACATTGTAACGCCATTCTTATCGATCCCTCATTTGGTCTATCGATGATCTACTTATAAGATTACGATACACGCGTTCCATAGATTTTGTCAAGGAATCAAACATGGTTATAATTTGTACATTTTATGTGGGCTCATGTATATGTTTACAAAACGAAGGCAAAGGGATAACTTCTTGTAGGTTTTGATCTATGTTGGTCATTCATGCATGTGTTTATAAAGCAAAAGGGAAAACTTCTTCTAGGCTTTTGACGTTTTATACATGAGAACATGGTTAGCCCCGAGAGATTGGCCTGGTGGCTTGGTGGCCTTGGCTTGAGATTTAGGGGTTTGCTAGATTTCTCCTAAGATCTCAAGTTTGATTCTTATTGCAATAACTTTTGGGGCCACCTCACGTCACGTGTAGATGTGGAAAGAACTGTGAGATGAGCTGTATGGATTAGTTTGTGGTGCGCGCTAGCTAACCCAAACAGTACTCTGCATTACAAAAACAAAAAATATGGTCAAGAAGAAGCTACATATATCTAAGGGCGTGGGTATCGTGTTCGTGTCAGAAATCTCACAACCATAACCTGACTTATTTAGCTTTTCGTGTTATCGTGTCATATCATATTCGTATTTCGTGTCAAAAATAGCCGACCCTAACCCGCTAATTAACTTCGTGTCATGTTATTGTGTTCTTTTATAAATTCTCACCCTGCGTCGTGTCGTGTTTGTATCAAAATTTTCTCAACCCTAATCCGACCTGTTTAACTTTTTATGTTATCGTGTCGTATTATATTTGTATTTTATGTCAAAAATAACCGACCATAACCCGCTAATTTCGTTGCGTGTTTGAAATTCTCACCCCTACTGATATGTATCATCTATATATGCATTCTAAGTGCCTTCCTATGTCTCCACCAGAAAACATAGAAAGTAAGCAGCTAGAGAGAGAGAAGCTCTGGGGTGGGTCCCTCCAACCCCCCTCCCCCCTTCCTTCCTCTTCTCCTCTTAATCACCCATCTCCAGCTTTTTCCTCTCCTCCTGTTTTTTTTCTTGATCCATGATTGTGAGGTGGTTGAGACTCTCTCCTAATTAAGGAGATGAGACCTCCCACTCTCCCTATCATTTTTGGAGTCAGGAGCCAAATCTAGAACCAGTTCAACGACGAAGGTGGCGGCGTCTGCAATGGCTTCAGCCTTCAGTCTGCGGCGGAAATGAGCTCAAATTGGTGCAGCGGGTCCATCCAAGAGAGTCTGCTCTGTGTTCATACTTGACCACTCCAGTCTTGGCCACTCCAACCCCCCTTTACGAGTGTAATTGACGGGTCCGACTCCGACGTCTTGGCTCCGAACGGCTTTTAGTTTGGTTTGGTTTGTTTTCTCTATATTTTCAAACCGATACTGTCCACTTTTGTTGTAATATTTTCTAATATATATTAATTGCATTTTCTGGTCGGTCGAAAAGTGCCTTCCTATTGCCGCAACTACAACTTTGTGGTGGACATGCCGACAAAAAAATAATAATAAAAAAAAAATTACTTTGTGGTGGAGACTCTCCCCCGTGAGTCTTAAGACCTACACACACTGTAGCCTAGGGGATCATATACGACAACCCAACCCAAAGTGGTTGGTTATTTATCTTGGGAAATTCTAAAATCAGCCTAACGGGCTGACAATAATGGGTGTATGAATGTGTATTAAATGGTATAACAAGTCTAAAAAGTATACAAAAATAAGTATTTTTCTTGTCTTCTAGTGTCCTTATCGTCAGCCCAGTAGACTGACAATAGCAAGACCGATTTATCTTTGTGCCATGTCTTAATTGGGCTTTTACTTATTTGACTGTCCACATGGGTCCAAAAAAAAAAGAGGTCCCAAAATAGAAACGGGCCATTGACTCATTACCCACCAACGTTTAATGAAACTTTAGTACTCAGTACTAGAGAGTAGAGAGGTCCTTTTAGCAATTGGGGTCCAAAAAATGGGTGGCTATTATTTCTCATATCATGAGGTGCCACAAGTTTTAAATTGAAACTATGATTCAATTAATTACTCCTTCCGTCCAGATTTGTTTGTCCAATTTCGGATTTTCAACTTATTAAGGGAACCAAATCTAATCTATTGATTTAAAAATTTACGTAATCTCATCCATTGATTTTGAAATCGGACAGTCAATTTGGGACATGTACAAGTCAAAAAGAGTACAAATAAATCGGGACGGAGGGAGTAGTTAAAGAAACTGACATCTTTCCATAGCTAGGAACTAGGGTTTTGGCCAGCGATCTAACTAATTAAACTAACAACGTTAGCGAAGAAAAAAGAACCGAGGAAAAAAGGTTGAAGCGAAGACGACAGAGGCGGAACTACTCATGGGCGTTTCAGGGTTTTTTTTTTTTTTTAATTTTATATTAATATTAGTTGGAAATATTTTTTGTTTGTTAAGAACACCTATAGATATTGTATTTTGTATTGGATGTTTTTTTAGACATTTAAAGGCTTTAATGTGCTCATTTTGGGTCCCAAAACTCAATCCTTCTCTCTGCGTACAGTCTCCCAAACGTTTTTCCCTTCAATTATTAATCTCATTTCTCTTTCCATCTCTCTCCACTCATTACCCCCAAAAAACTTCCCTCAAAACCTAAGCCAAACAAACTATAATAGATTCCCGAACCTTATAATTTCAAAACAGTAAAATTTCAAAGTCTTTTTTTTCATAGTTCGGCTCCTGCATTTACGAAATTTTGGTTCCATCTCTGGAAGACCTGTTAATGAGATGCAAGGGTTGTGAAAATTTGAGGAAGTCGTGGTTAGGTGAGGATTAATTGATTTTGTTCTCTTTTAGGCCCTGTTTGATACCCCACTTGGGCCATGGAATGGGATAACGAAAGTGGTCTGGACCAAAAATAAATGTGTTTGGTTTGATTTTGTTGGGGTGGATTAGGTATCCCATGGGATGAGCAATCCCCCCCATTGATGGGAATAGCCAACCCAAGGGGGATGTTATTACCAATCCTATCCCCATGGGATTGGTGATGACAAGACTTAAAATCTCACCTCAATCCCAATTCCAATCATAGCCAAAACAAACATGTTATTTACAATCCCACCTCATTCTCAATCCGAATCCCAATCCTAATCCTGTGCAAAACAAACATGAATAAATAATTCATCCCCTCATTAATAATCCCACCTCATTCTCAATCCCAATCATAATCCCACCTCATTACAAATCCCCCCAAAACGAAATCTGCAATCAAACATGCCCTTAGTGTCTATACAATATATTACTCCCTCCGTTCTAATTTACTGGACCCTTTTGGAGATTTCAATTTATTAGAAGAACCATTTCCATTGCATTTGTCATATTTTATATTTTCTCTGTTTACCCTTCAAAACATCATCATTGTATTTACTTAATTACATAAAGTAAGGATAAAAGAGTAAAATCATCACTTTCGATCCATTACTCTTCAAATGGGACAATATTTTTGAGGCCAGTAATTAAAAAGTGCTAACTATGATAGAAAAAATTCAGGACAGAGGGAAGTAAGCAAAAGGGTTATCTAGTGAAAGAGATCTGCGAGAGCATCACTTTCCAGCACCTAAATCTTATAGAATGTTCAATTTTAAATTAACAATAAATTGTGTAGTGGGCCGAAACGTCAAATGTAATGGGCCTGACAATACGGGCAGCCCAGTCAGTTGGGCCAAACGAACATGGGCTGGGTTAAGTTAAATAGCAAAACCGTTTGTTGAAGCCCATGAAACACGAGTCTATTTCTTGGAAATCTTAGGGCCGGGACAGGCAAGAGCCCACCTCAACCCGAAAGATCATGACTCAGCAGACCAATGGCCTATTCCAAAGGCCAAGTGGACACCGAACGTCATGCATGACATCACCTATCCAAAACAGTTATGGGTGACATAATGGAGCTAGCTCGTGTCTAGCATGAACTTGCTTAGGGATCGAACAAGTACAAAATTTTTTTTTTTTTTTTTGTGTGTGTGTGTGTTAATGTTTGGGTTTTGGGATGTAACATCGAGCCTGCTTGATAAGAGGGCTTGTTCACCAATAGGCCCACTAAAAATTTGGATCCTTAGAACTTAGAAGCGGGCTTTGTTCTTGTATTTCTAGGCCGGATAGGTCAGGGGAAATAATATTAACATACAAAGAGAGAGAGAGAGAGAGAGAGAGAAAATGAATCGGTTATTGAAAACTTGAAAGGCAATCATTTTACTTTGGACCATTATATTGTGGAAACCAAGGACTCTACAGTGCAGCGGAGTGTAGTATGGTGGCTCTCAGGTTACACCTCTGCAGTGCACTCCTACACTATGGGATTGTGAAGGGTATCCCAAAACATGCGTGTTATTACGAACCACAGAGAAAAAATAATAATTTGGAAGAGATTGGGATGATAAGATAACATAGAATAAAGATGATGGACCACAAACCCTATTTAAAGCTAATAATAGTAATGTGGTGTGGTAGGACAAAGGAACCCATTTGGAATATGCCACTTCACTTTCTCCCTTTCTTTCACATTACTCCTCCTTTATGTACGTTTCAAGCTTCTAAACCTTAAATTGGCTTTGCAATCGCCCTCTAATATGCGGATCATAGTACACATTTGCAATAAATTAGGAAGAAATTGTGCCATCTATGATCCATTGCTAAATCCTCCAAAGACTTAATGCATGATTTTATATAGTTGGAGTAGAAAATTTGGTCATTCGTACTCTCTTTATTGGTACTAATTATTTCACGACACGTACTGTGTTCTACTATCACGTCTCAAAAGCAGCTCGGCTAGCCGAGCGAGCCCAGTTGAGCCACGGACGCCAGGTCTACTTAAGTTATCTGACGTGTCTCAATTAATTCTGACACATGCTACGCGACAGAAGCACAATGAGTCATATTTCCAATTACCCATAACGCTCCAAAAAAACTTTTCAAACAGAATACAACTAAAGGAGCAGCACTGTTCTTGGTACGTAGCGTTCCTTTGTTGTCGGCAAACCTGCCAACCTAAAAACCATAAAAAGCACACAGAAGAACTTCAAACCCATTTCAGCTGTTTCTTTTTTTATTGTAAATAAAAATATTAGGGGCATGCCGCACTACAGGTTTCCAGGTCCCGCATGCATTGAAATTTGAAATTGAATGAAGAGAAAAACAACAAAGTGAGAAAGAGACCTTCGGCCGGTTTTTTCCCATTGAAGGTATAGCGACATCTGTGGAGAGGTTTATGGGGAGGAGTTTCAAGAGGAGAAGCAAGATCGATGAGGGAAAACAGGAAACCCAATTCCACAATTCCGAGTATATGCCATGGAATGATCCGAATATTCTCTTCAGAAAACCCAAAAACAGTACACTTCTTTGTCCATCTTTTTTGGAAAAGAAGTGAGCCGTGAGTTCCGAAGATGTAACCATCCGACAAACTCTCCAGTGGCCACCTAAAATTTGAAATGTTTTTTTCGTGGAATTCGAACATACGAACACATGGAGAATAAGCACTTATTTGTTTATGTTAAATTCTCTCGGATCTCATTATTTTGTTTCAATTAATCAATTGTTCTTGCTTCTTTTTAACATAAATGTTATGCTTAACAAGCCTTTAAAATAATCGATTCAGGTTAAATCATGAAAATGAAGCGAACCCATGACGACTTACATACGCCAACTGTTATCTAATTTTTGTTTCAAAGACACCCTTGCATTAGACTCTTCATCTCGTGATTTCGACACAATACTCTCCATAATACGTAATGTGACGTATCATTTCATCACTTGAATTATCAAATGCAAAAGGGCATGAATACTAAAGCTTTGATTAAGCAAACTTTGAAGTACCACGTTACAGTATCGCATCGTTTTGCTTCGCATCGACCTCCTTTGGCATCATCGGAAACGCTAACAATCTCGATTTTTATTTGTTTTGGGGTAAATGTCATTGACACCTCCTAAGGTTCTTTAATGACAAAGACCCCATTCACCTATTAAAAGTGACAATAACTCCTTGTGGTTTCTATGTGTGTTTTACTGATATCTCAAATAGACTATTGTTTGTCCAAACATATGAATCAATGAGACAAAAGTAACTCATATCTAAAAATTCACCCTTTCGAATAGTAATGATAGAAAACTATCTTAGAAGAGTTGTTTTGATTTAAAAGGGTAAGATTTATAAACACCTCTTTATTTTTTACTCGTTTAAAAAAAAAATACTGTCTTGGTTAGAAAGTACAAATTTATTACTTTTAGGTCCAAAGGAATGAGAATTGAGACATTCTTATTCGTTACTACTATATTGTAAAAAAAAAAAGGGGTGACACATGACAAAATGAGCCAATTTTGACAAAATGAACATTGAAACCACAGGGAATTTACAGTCATTTCTCACACATAAAGGGGATATCTGTCATTATCAAAAACCTCAGGGGGGTGTCAGTGAAATTTATCCGTTTTGATTTTTTCAACGTATTGGAAACTGCAACGGATATTCCCCAAGCCTTCGGATTATTCCAATCTTCGGTCTTAAACTAGGACGATGAAAGTGAAAGTCTACTTTGGCTCGGCTCAAGCCGTACTCGGCTCTTTAAGAAGCTACTACTAATTTCGAGCCTTGTATCAAAAATGCTAAGGGTACATACAAAATGTACATACAATGTACATATGAATTTTGTGGGGCTCAAATCGGGTCCCACAAAGATTATTCGAACCGCCCATTATTTTTAAAAATAATGGACGGTTTGGATCATCTTTGTGAGACCCGATTTGAGCCTCACAAAATCTATATGTACATTGTATGTACATTTTGTATGTACCCATAGCAGCACTCTTTTTATTTTTCCTGGGAAAGTGTTGAATGAGACCACAAGCTAGCGACCATATATAATTAAGACTTTCGATAAATGTTACTAGAAAAATAACATGAATATTAGTGTCAATATCTTAACAAAAGTATCGTGATTCGGTGATTGATATTAGATTTTGTCAACTTTTTTGAATATCCTATTGTATACAGATAGATGAGGTGACAGTTACCTACCTTGTCAACTTTTTTGTATTTTTTTTTTAAATTGAGCACACATTGATGGACTTAAAAGAGAAATTTGACAGAAAGTTACTTCTCTCTTATTTTCCTCGCTATTTCCCTTATCTGCCATATTCGTTAATTTCTCTTGTTATTTGCTTTGTTTTTTTTTTAACGAAACCAAACAAATCGCTATAACTTATTTCCATTCTCTTTGTAGACAAGACATTTTATAAAGGAAGTAATTAACTATCCCAGAGGTTTTTTTTTATAATTTTTTTCTTCCTTCTGTTTTTATCTCCTTTTTTCTCTTTTTCTTCCATATATTCCAAATAAAAACCTCCCACCAATAATAACATTGGTTTCTCCACTCACTAGAAAGAAAAGCAAAACCCATGGCTACACTCAACAACCAGCTCCCTCCCAAGCCACTCCACTGCCACGTGGCATATCGAAACCGCATAAAAATCTTTAAAAAAGGAAAAAATCCGTTTCCCAATCTAATACAGTATACTACTATAATTTCTCTTTTTTTTTAAAGGTCAAAGTGTTCGAGCCAATTTCTACTAACCTCAACAAATCTTCTCCCCCGTTCGGTAAAAGGGAGATCATCTACATCGAGATTAGAAAATTTATAAAAAAAAAACCTCTAGCCTGACCTTAAAAATTGATCCTTATGCTGTGCACATCCGGATCGTCTGTCTCGATAATTAATGGTCTGAATTGCTCAGTGTTATGAGTAATTTCAACTGTCTAACCATCTCGACAATCCAGACTATTCATTATTGAGACAGACGGTCCAAATGTGCACAACAATTATGCACAGCACTAGCCCCGAGATCAATTATTATGTTTGAGGGAAAAAATTTCAATGCCGAGCGGGCACCACATGGTGCACGCTCGGGCATCCGAGCCGTCCATTGCGTGTTTGAACGGCTCAGATATGGAGAGAGAAAAAGTATTGGGATGAGAGGAGAGAGAGGATTTCAATCCGAGCCGTCCAAAAATATATCGGACGGCTCAGATGCGCCGAACGAATACCACGTCGTCAATACCCACTCGGCACTGAAAAACTCCTCGTTCGAGAGCAAAAAATGCAGTAGAAGTGAAAAAACAAAAGAATATTCCCAATCTAACGGATATTCTGACCCCACCATTATAACACCCCTTCCACAAACCCCAACCTCCCTCCATTTTCTAACCAACTTTCCCTCACTTTCCCGAGAAAATTTCTGTCCCCAAATCCTTTCTTCTACAAAATGAAGTTCGGAAAAAGTCTAAGCAACCAGATCGAGGAGACCTTGCCCGAGTGGAGAGACAAGTTCCTGTCTTACAAGGATCTGAAGAAGCGGCTGAAGCTCATCGAGCCCAAAGCGGGCGAAAAGAGGGCCAAGCGGCCGAGGCTGGGAGATTGCACGGACGGCGGTGGTGGTGCAGAGGAAGAAACAGTTGCGGCGGAGATGACGAAGGAGGAGTCCGATTTCATCGAGTTGCTCGAGGGCGAGATCGAGAAGTTCAACGGGTTCTTCGTGGAGAAAGAGGAAGAGTACATCATCAGATTAAAGGTAATTATCGGGTACCTTAATATCTGATTTACGTGTTTTGATCGTGATCAGAAGAATAGTGTAATTAGTGCTAAGTTTTTGCGGGCAGTTGCATTGACTCAGAATTAATTGACGTCTAATACATATAATGCAATGTTAGTGTGCTCTAATCCGTAATTGCAGTATTAATCGACGTATTTACGTTGCTACATAATTTACGTGTGTATCCGTGATTATATACTAATGTATACCTACAGAGTTTTTGTCATGAAGTAAGAATATTTGACATGATTAAGGTTACGTATGTACTCATGGCTTGATATAAAATGGTGCTCGTGGTCTGCTATTTGTTCTTCTTCTTGAAGAACGGGCTTGAAGGATGTAGGTGAGGGACTTGAGGAGTGAGGACTATTCCGAAGACTTGAGGAGCGAAGGGTTGTCACGCAGTGCTAGGCCTTTGGGGACTAGCTGAATGGCAACTCATCCCTTAAGTTGCCAGACAGCTCATACTTGGGTTGGAGGTAGGGCCCAAGTTGCTCGGGGACGAAGGAGGATTGTGGAATGGAGCCTTGAACTCATGGGATCGTCTGAAGGTCTGAACTCCCTCAGGAGTTAGACCTTAAGCCAGTCTTAGAGACAAGAGGTAGATTTGCTGACTGAAGCACAACTCTCAAGATTTGTATAATACATACCCATTGAAACCTCGGACCACGCGGTCAACTCTCAACTAGCACCTGACATTCGTGCGGCCCCTAAGGTCTAATGATATGCTACCGTACATATCATTGACCTTTGACCAACGTGACCTCCGACTAGTATAATGTCTGACCGGTAGGTCCTTGAGACCTACGACCGAGGCCTCACATGTCTGATCCTTACCTTTTGCTTAACCATTGAAGGCCCTCTACCCGGCCCTCGTCAGCAGACTTCAGTCCCAATAACCTTTGACTTTCATATGTCTGGTCCAATCAGTCATAGGCCTTGACCCTTCACCCAGGCTGCCACTGGGGGCCTGCCACGTGCCTTCACCCTGTATCCAATAGGTCATAGACCTTGACCCTTCACCCAAGCCGCCACTGGGGGCTTGCCACGTGCCTTCACCCTGTATCCAATAAGTCATAGGCCTTGACCCTTCACCCGGGCTGCCACTGGGGGCCTGCCACGTGCCTTCACTCAGTATCTCAGTGTACCTCCACCTATAAGGACACTTGTATTATCGTAAGGTATTATCACAAGATTCACAACCTAAGCCCTTATCTCCAAGCATCTCATAAAAATCTCTTGGTCCTTCCGCTACTGCACTCTCTCTAGGATCTGCCTTGGGTTCTCTCCTCAAGGTTCGTCAGCCCAAGCCTTCAGCATCACGTTGGTACCCTGGATCACTTTCAAGGCCTCTTAGGCCTATATCACACAAAGGGATAGGGGAATGGAAGAAAACAAAGATGGTCACTCCTTTTAGGAGCTTGGTTCGTTCATTCACTTTCTCATGAACTCACAGCTTCGCCGGAGCAGCTAGTCGCCAGTTTTCCACTGCTGACACTACATGAGGGAAAACTGTCATAAAAGCTTTACCCTTTGCTTTGAGATTGTTATGAACTAACTAATTTATGTTTAATTTAATAGATTAATGCACAAATTTTCTACCAGCATATGCCAAATAGTCGTGTCCGGTTATCCACTGCGAACTTTAAATTCAAGTCTCACAGCATCTGCACTGCTGTTCAGTGAAAATGACCCCCCCCCCCCCCCCCGGGTCTCGAGCGTCTGAGTTTTAAAAATTTTATTTTGCATATATCTGATTTTGAATATTATTGATAATTATTCGTGTATAGCTACTTATAATCTTGATAATTTTGGTTTGATTTGATAAAAAAAAATGGTTATTTTACATTCTCATTTCTCAATTTCTCAATTTCTTTCATAAATAATAAAAAAGCACGTGACAATAGAAGTAGCCTAAAGAAAAAAACAAAATGATTGGTATACTTTAACTGCATAAAGTATTGGAAACCAAAAACATTGTGATATAATAAGTATAAGTTCCGATAAAAAAATGTCTATTAAGCCACGCCCCACCCCATCCCCGGGGCCAAAATCCTGGCTCCGCCACTGGTTTAAAGCACTTTATAAGTGGCCTTAATAAGCTATAACTATATGCAGTGTCATAGTAAACCCCTGTACTCCCAAACTGTAAAGGCTGTTTGCAGCATTAACAAGCTGCGACCTTTATAAGCTGCGTTAAATGCTGCATTAATCTACCAGCTAGCTGGTGTTCCTTTCAAACCCACATCTATGTCCACGTAGATTATACTATTCTTTTCCTTTTCTTCCGACTTCTGTTAGAAAAAATTCTCATTGGGTGGTTCTATGTAAATAACTATTGTCTCTGTTAAATTTCATCTCAATCCCTTTGATGTTCACATGTCTACAAAGTCAGGATGTTGTCTCGTTTGTCGTTGTGACTTCCACATTTTGGATTCCCACAGGCAATATCCAAACCTGGAGTGTATAAGTTCTCTGGTGGCTAGTTTCTTCCTCCTTTTTTTTTTTGGTCAAACGGAAACTAGTTTCTTCCTCCTTTAGGTATTGAAAGATGTTCAATGATCACCAGACAATAAGGATGATCACTAGGTTGTAGTATCTCAATTTACCTCATGCATGGAGATAGGTTGTTGTTTATGTACACATTTTGTGATCTCAGCATTTGTCATGATGCGGAGAAAAATCTAACATGTCTAATGGTTTTGTGAGGCTACTAGTCATTATTGTGGTTAACAAAACTCTGACTCTATAAGCATAGATAGTAAGATGAGATGATTTGGGTTTATATTCAAGGTCTAGTGAGGTGACATTTTCTTGTTGGGTTGGGCTACAGGACTTGCAAGATAGAGTTGCAAAGGCAAAAGATTCGAGCGAAGAGATAAACATACGGAAGGAGATTGTGGACTTCCATGGAGAGATGGTTTTGTTGGAGAATTACAGTGCCCTTAACTATACAGGTAGTTCCCATTTTCATTTTCCTTTACCTTTATGCAGAGGCTAGTTTAAATCATCACATGTTTTTTTTTGTTACCATGACCACTATTGGAGCCAAAAGCTGCAATTTGACTGATGCTATTCAAATCATGGTACGGCCTCATGTATGTATTGTGAGAAGGGTTCGAAAAAAAGGAAATGCGTAAAAGGGGTGGATATTGATTTGAATCATCAGCATAAAAGTGGTGTATTGGCATAAATGATCGAGCTTAGGAAAACGAAATGACATCAAACAGAGAGATCATGGGTAGAGCTTCAAATTTCTGTGAGGCCCAGGTTTTACAAACTTAAACTGCTCATTGAGCTTGGAGAGTTGGTAGAATCTGAATCTTCTATTGGCAGAAAACTTTATGGATCGTGTGAAGCATGGGAAATGATTCAATTGAAAGTTCATCTTACATTCCTATGTGCCCAAAACATCTTCTCATTTGTCATGCCAACTTGTGGGATTTCAGGAGATCCCAAATCTTATCTATTTTTCTCCAATGGCTCAAACTGATTCATTTTCACCTCGATATGCTGACAGGATTGGTAAAGATACTCAAAAAGTACGACAAAAGAACCGGAGCTCTCATCCGCTCTCCCTACATTCAGAAAGTCTTACAACAACCCTTCTTCACCACTGACTTGCTTTTCAAACTTGTGAAAGAGTGTGAGGTGTTGCTTGATCGTCTCTTCCCCATAAATGAACCCCCAACTTCAACTGATCAGCTGGATGTTGGAGATGAAACCTCAACTTCTACCACGACTGAGAATGATGGCCTCCTTAGAGGTCCCAAGGAACTAGCAGAGATCGAGTATATGGAAAGCTTATATATGAAGAGCACAATCTCAGCGTTGCGTGCTTTGAAAGAAATTCGGAGCAAGAGCTCAACTGTCAGCTCGTTCTCGTTGCCACCACTTCAGGCTAATGGAATGGAGGATACATGGAGTACAGCTCCTGTTCTGGAACAAATAGCGAAGTAGTTATATGCTGCGGAGGGCATTACAAAAGTGTCAGTTCTGTATCGTAATTTTGA
Organism: Rhododendron griersonianum; assembly: GCA_018127125.1. NCBI lineage: Eukaryota > Viridiplantae > Streptophyta > Magnoliopsida > Ericales > Ericaceae > Rhododendron > Rhododendron griersonianum. The sequence goes on along the minus strand of CM030790.1, from coordinate 50,281,667 downwards.
TTTTCTTGTTCTTTGTGTTCATGCATGTATTAGACACTACCACATGTAAAAAAATGCATACTTTTCAGCCCACTTGTGTAAGCATAAGTCTGGAAATTTAGTGATCTGCCTTGATAGTAATTCCAGTAATTCAGAGCTTACCACAATTTGCATTGGAGCACCCAGTTAGATTAAAATAGCAGATTGAGCAATACACTTGTTGATGTGTATTTGGGTTGAATTAGATATGGTTCGTCTGTTTGAGTGTGAACCAGACACTGAGCTGAGCCAGTTCCTTCCGTTGGGAAATTTTCGGTTTAGAACAGAACTATTGAGCATAGAGAACGAAGCCAAACCAAACAGCATATAAATTTGGGTTGAAAATCAGACATGGTTTGTCTATTTGAGTAACCAGACACTGGCTGAATCAGTTCCTTTGGTTAGAAATTTTTGGTACGGAATAGAACTTTTGAGCATAAAGAACGAAACCGAACCAAACCGCAGATTAACTTTTCTACTTCTGTACTACAATTTTTTATTTTTTTTTTAAACGATATCATTCAACTAAACCAGTATGCACCTTTGTAATCGATTACATTAAATCCTGCAGTGAAAATGGAAAAATTGAATCAAGAATCTCACAGTAGTTAATCTCAACAGTTTAAGTATAAAGAAAACTTGGTGGATACAGTCTTAAACACAACATAAACTTAGAATTATTGCACTTGAAAATTTGGTGGATATAAATTATAAACTATGTAAACGGGGAACCAAACTAACTATAATGGTTTTTATTTAGCAAAACAACACCGAACTATTCCTAGAAAGGTCCAGAAGAATGGCGCCAAAAAATTCGGTATCTTTTGGATGGATTTCACACCTAGTATGAAATGGAGGACAGAGACCGTGACCACCCGATATATCAGGTCCATCTCCAACAGTATGACTCAGATGATTCCCAGTACGGCAGTACTACTCAGACTGAAGTCATCACCATCTGCCAGCTGTTAATTTACTAGTTTGGTGTATTGTGAGCAATAAGTCAGCTGTTAATTTACTAGTTTGGTGTATTGTGAGCAATAAGTGTGATTCTCTGTCACTTTGTGTCTGAAGTGAAAAAAAGTTAAAAGTAAAGGTGAGTTGCTTCGTCTTTACTCATTTAATTTCCTTTGAGAATAGTGAAAGTTGTTTGTCTTATGTAAGATACGAATATATGCTTATCTCCCATGTAAGATATGCTTGTCTATCCTTGTAAGTTATGCTTGTCTTGTTGTGAATTAATGTTTCTCCTTATATCTATAAAAGGAGAAGCCCTTCAATATTGTAATCCGACTTGCTTGAATAATAAAATCCCGTGTGTTTCCAGATTCGTATTCCCTACTTTGTGTTTGCACTTGTGGCTTATTGGTTGCTTATGTGAACAACAAGAAGACTATTGCATCAGAGCAATGATGAAAACGAACTGCTATATGTGCCACAGTTTTAATAAGACCAAGCACGGGAAATTTGTTGATGGTGTCGTGTGTGAAAATAGAAATTTTGGGATGTAAAGAGGAAAATGGATTCCGACTGTGGCAATTGAACAAGGGAGTTGGTGTACGATGGATGTGTGAAAAACACGTTCCTTTCGTTCTTAGGAAGAATCTATGAACGTAAATACGTCATCTTTGAGAGAGAAGATCAAGTAAGTTGGCATAGTTTCAATACTTGGAACCATTACCAAGTGTGGAGAGTGCAATTCAATACGCGAGACCAACTATTGCAGGTCTGCTCGCGTGTGGAGAGCTAATATCTGTAACCGGAAGGGTGACACTCGGTACCTTTTAACATTTCACCAGCTTTGGCAATGTAGCTGTTTTAATAGACAATTATGCAAGACCTTTTGAAACGCTTATGACTCAGCATGCCACTTATATATCTTTGTGCCTTACAATGGCCTTGGGTTCACACCTCAAAAGATGGCACTTTTCTCATGTTCACATTGGGTAAGTAGGATTTGCTTATGCACCACAGTCCAAACTATGTTGCCAAGGGGCTATCCATACCTAGGTACCTCTGTCCTCCTCTTTAAGGAATTTTCAATCACATAAATCACCAGAGAATCAATGAACACAAAATCGGGGCGTTACCACAGAGTTGGGATTATATAAGGATGTAGATAATTATTTCGGTACAGAGGATCTCGTGCATCCCCAAACAATCTGGATACCGCATAAGATGATAGTGGCCTTGAATTTCACCTAACGTTTTGTTGATCTGAACCATTTTTGACTGATTACTCAATTGAACCAGGAAATGGCTTGAGGATAATAACCCTTATGTAGTGATTAAAGATGGGTACGTGAAGATGGGGACTGGGGTGAGCAGATAATATATGGCTACATGTACTGATATGACTTTGCATGCTCCCAGCTTCCAAAATGCATTGAAATCTTGAAATAGACCTGCTGCCTCCCGGTATATAGCAACAAAGGCTAACTCTAGTAGTAACATATTACTCTCATGTCCAGAAAATTCATTAGAATTTTTGCAATATCCTACCTATTTAGGAACTGAAGTAAAGGCAAATATTGCATGAGAATGATACTTGCATGTAATCAACCAACTCAAACAATCAAACACAAAAGTAAAAAGTAAATGTGAACGCAATGACAATATTTGCTAGGAATAAAGGAAAAGAAAAAAGTAGAGAGAGAGGTCTTACGCGTCAAGTAGGAATAAAGCCAAGGCATCAAAGATAAGTGAAAGTTCCTTTCAAACTCTATATTCAGTGAACTCTCTCTCCAGCTCTCCAGTAACCGCATGAAACTCTAAAAGATAATCCACCATCTTAATTTTTCTGGTTTGGATACCACCATCTTCAATGGTCCCACCCGTCTCCACAGAAAGGAAGGGGCAAAAATGTGGAGAGAAAAACAATCAAACTACAGTAGAAGCTTAATGGAGCAAATCATCTATAAATAGTGGTGCAGGTGCACAATGAGCGTTGTGTTGATTTTTCTGCACTCACTAAGTATTGCAAATGGAGGTTGTTTTTTCAGTTTTGTTAGTGATATTGATAACGGGTTTTCGTGTACAAGGCCAAGGAGGATTGAAAACAGGGTTCTATTCTTCTTCTTGCCCAAAAGCAGAGGAAATAATCAGGGCCACTGTGGAAGCACGCTTCAATAAAGATCCAACCATTGCAGCTGGCTTGCTTAGGCTTCATTTCCATGACTGTTTTGTTCAGGTAATGAATCTTTGAATCAACACAAGGGTATTTCCAATTCTTTGAAATTAGGATTAACTACGGTGAAAACCACATGCCTACTCTCTCTCCAACACCATGATCTTGTTGTATTTTAAGATTTTCACCACATTAACAGTTTGGAGTGCACTGGAATACCAGCTTAGTCGTGCGTTCCCATTGTTCCCGCGCATCTGGCCAATAACATGCAGTCACATCATCACTTTGCTCCTACTTTTCTTGAAAAATATTCATTGTAACCATTATTAGCTACACGCATGATCACATAGAAGAACCACATATCTTCTTTTCTCTGAGGTTTTACAGTTGGCTGGAGCTTTGTGCACCAAAAATGACACTTTGTTATTCCATAGGGCTGCGATGGTTCCATTTTGATAACAGGAGCTTCTGGTGAGAGGAATGCATTGCCAAATCTTGGTTTAAGAGGGTTTGAAGTAATTGATGATGCAAAAACACAGCTAGAGGCCTTGTGCCCGGGAGCTGTCTCCTGTGCTGACATACTAGCATTGGCTGCCCGTGATGCAGTTGTCTTGGTCTCTCTCTCTCTCTCTCTCTCTCATGGGCATACTACTTATACCTGATAGTTTGATAAAATGTCACAGAGTGATGGACCAAGTTGGGCAGTGCCAACAGGAAGAAGAGACGGCAGGGTCTCTTCCAAAGCTGAAGCCTCAAATTTACCTTCTCCTACAGATTCCATTGCAGTTCAGAGGCAGAAGTTCATGGCTAAAGGCCTAGATGACCATGACCTTGTTACACTAGTTGGTAATGATTTCAGTTTCTCTTTCGTGAAGCCTATTCATAACTGTAAAACAAACGGAGTTACTAGCTCTCAATTTATTTTTGGCCCGTTCGAGGTCCACTTTGTACCCAATCCAGATTCATTAGAATGTTTTCACTTGTAATGGGGAATCAATGTAACATGTAGTATTATTTTGTGGTACTTTTTTGCAGGAGCACATTCCATCGGCCAAACAGATTGTTTGTTCTTCCGTTATCGTCTATACAACTTCACAACCACAGGCAATGCAGATCCAACCATTAATCAAGCATTCTTACCACAACTACAAGCAATTTGCCCCAAAGATGGTGATGGCTCAAAACGCGTGGCCTTGGACAAAGATAGCCAGTTCAAATTCGACGCAAGTTTCTTCAAGAATGTGCGCGATGGCAACGGAATTCTAGAGTCGGACCAGAGGCTCTTGGGAGAAGCTGCAACTGGTAGAATCGTTCAGAACTATGCAGGCAGCATAAGAGGGTTGTTGGGATTGAGATTTGATTTGGAGTTTCCAAAGGCTATGATCAAAATGAGTGGCATTGAGGTGAAGATTGGGGCACAGGGGGAAATTCGGAAGATGTGCTCAAATTTCAACTAGGTAGCAAATGGGAAGAGTTGTAAGATGCATAATGTGTGTGAAAACTTGTAAAAAGGTTTTATCAAAGTAATGAAGAAGGCAAAATTAAATATTTTCTTGATGTGTTAGATATAGGGGTGCAAACATGTCGAATCGATCTGAACCCTGGGAGGCTCGGCTTAAGCGCGATAAAATATTGGTCTAGCTCGAGTTTGGCTGTCTAAAACTTTCAAAGGTTCTCAAGTGGATTCAGCTCGTTCAAGTTTTACAAACTGAATCGAGCTGAGCTCAGCCTTGAGTTAGGCTCATTTTAAATTTTCGAAGCTCAGGCTTGGCTCGTCAAAACTTGTTAAATTCAAACGAGCCGAACTCTGACTCGAGTTTGATGATTTTTATTTTACCGCAATGTATCAATATTACCAATATAAGCCGAAACTTAAAAAACACAAAATCCATCGAGAACACCAAAAACCTTATCTGAGATCTCCACAACAAATGCATATATACCCCACTAAAGTATTATCTATGAATAGTCCTCCACAAACTATTATTTATAATTTGATTCAAGGTTCGCGAGCCTAATCTATCCTAACACTCTAAAGGTTTGGGCTTGTGTAAATGAGCCTAATAACGAGGCTTGGGTTTGATTCATTTAGTAAAAGAATAGAACTCGAACAAGCCCTTGCCGAGCTGAGAACTGTTGGTTTTGCAGATTTGTGTTTGGGTCTGTAAAGCTTCAATTGTGAACCACTATTTGGGAAAGTTAAAACATAAATTGGCAGACTGATTCGGAAGGAGAGTTTATGCTTGAAGTCCCTAAACAATGACTGAAAATTAATCAAAATTGAAACTAAACTAATTATAACTGAGAAAGGAGAGAGATGTACCTGTTGTTGTAAGATATGGGAGGGAGAAGAAAGAAACCAGAGAATTCGAGAGAGAGAGGGGGCCGGCTGTTGGACCGCTTTCCACCATCTCTCCTAAAACCAATTGGTTGTAGGAGGGCTTCAATTAAATCTTTATTGCCGCGAGAAATTACACTTGGCCGCTTGCGTCTGGCCGCCAAATACAGAAAGATGCGATCACTGTGCACGATTCTTTCGTGTTTTACATGTATTATGGCCGCGCGAAATTACACTTGGCCGCTTGAAATTGCATGTGGCCGCCAAATACAGAAAGACGCGATCACTATGCACGATTCTTTCGTGTTTTACATGTATTATGGCCGCGCAAAATTACACTTGGACGCTTAAAACTACACTTGACCGCTTAAAATTACACTTGGCCGCTTGAAATTGCGTCTGGCCGCCAAATACAGAAAGACGCGATCACTGTGCACGATTCTTTCGTGTTTTACATGTATTATGGCCGCGCGAACTACACTTGGCCGCTTGAAATTGCTTCTGGCCGCCAAATATTGTAAGGCATGATCACTGTGCACGATTCTTGCCAAATACGGAAAGGCGTTATCACTGTGCACGACGAGGAGGGAGAAAGGTGGGTTTATGTAAAGTCGTGGAGCTTTTAAACGCGGGGCACTGCTATTTGCAGCTACTTATTTTCTCTGAACGTAACATGTGTACCATATTATAAACAGATGTGTACCATATTATATACAGGCTACGTTCAGGAAATAAGTGGCTGCAAATAGCAGTGCCCTAAACACGAGTTACAAATTCTCCAAACGACATCGTCGTGGTGAGATTGCGGCCAGAAGTTTAAAGTTTTCGGCCAGATGAAAAAGATTGCGGCCATATGAAAAAAGATTGCGTCCATATGAAAAAGATTGCGGCCGGGTAGCAAAACAACATCTGGGTTCAAAGTTTGCGCCCAGGTGTCTAAAACTTGCGGCCAGATGCAAAAAATTGCGTCGAGGTGTCTTAAGTTATCATCAAATGGACAGAGAATGGTATTAGCGTAAATCCATTCCTTATCTTGAAACGAATTCCGGCAAAGCACAACCCCTCACCCATTCCACAACAAGAACACATCCTTCTCCTTCTGTTTTCCAAAAACAAAAACAGAAAAACACACACAGTACAATGGAGAGCGCTCTCTTATCGTCCCCTCGATTTCTCCCTTCACAGAGTAAGCATTTCTTGCTCTCCAGTTTCAAGAACTGTCCATTTGATGATAGCTTTCGTAGATTTCCCATTTTCAAGCCTTCTTTTTATGGTTTCATGATTTCAAACTGAGGAGAAGTCCCAACAAGACAATGGGTTTTTTTTTTTTGCTGATAAAAAAAGAAGAGACAATGGTTTTTTGAAGGAATACAAATCTATGTCTGCACATTTCGATCTTGAACTGACATTGTTATGTGGATTCGAAAACAGAAAGGGAATTGGTTGGACTACTAGGAAGTTTTCAGAGCTCATATTATGGAAAAGTGGAATTTCACCGCAGAAGTTTTGGGGGAAGAGATATCAGTATGCGCCGAAGCGGCAACCGCATAGTAGCTTCAGTGGTTCATACTACTCCACTCTTTAGTCTTTACCTCCCAAGTTTTCATTTTTATATCAATTTCACTTGTACTTTCTTGGAATTTTTGTTGTTATGCTGTTTAATTCGATTGTATCTGAGGATAGTGAGGAGTTGATTGGGTAACAGGTTTTACATATGCAAATCTAGTTTTGGAATAAGGGTTTATTTCATTTGGTCTGATACTCTTATGGCTCTATTTTTCTTTTTTCAGCTTGGTAAGAAGGTCAAGAAAGACACTGTAATTCCTGATCCAGATTATCGGATACCAATTGTCCTACTCGGTGAGTATTGAATACATCTACTGTAATCAGTTTACATAAAGTGAAATTCGTTCAGACTTGCCTTGTAAAGTTTTGAAGCAGCATGTCCAAGGGTCTTTTGGAAATTACTAATGCATCTTGAAATAATGTTCAATCTCTAGTATGTGATGATTTAAATCCAAAGGATCTAAAAAATACCATTTACGATCTCAGTAGTCCTTTTTGTGTTGCCATAATCCTTTTTTTCCTGGAATGGCTTTCGATTAAGATCTCATTTATCATGGTAATAGTCTAAATGAAGTGCATGAGTCAAGCTTTCTTCTCTATTTTGATGCTGCATTTTGTATGCAACAGGTTTTGCCGGTGGCTTAGTTTACACTAACAATATACTACCAGCAGCTCCTGTTGGTCTTCTTGGGTTGCTCCTATTGTTCCAGGTAATGATAAGTAAATCCCCAAACCACTCTATACGTGATATTCCGTGTACAGTCCTATGAGTTATTAATGTAATTCGCTGCTCCTTACGAGGGACAAAATGGTTTAACAGCCACTGAAACACCTTTTGCATTAATGCTAATGCATGTGTACAATACCATGTTCTATTGCAGACTGCAGTTTATTCTATTTTTGTTGGCTTTCATATTGTCATCCATTGTTTGTGTTTTGTTGTCTGAGGTCATCTGACACTTATAGTTTCTTCTTTCAGACAACTAGGGTGAGATTTGTCTTCGATGGTGAAGCCCTGGTTCGTTCTTTCTCTCTTCCCATTTTAGAACAGTTTTGTTTGAGTACAATTCTGAATCTAAGAGACGAATTTGTAATCTAAAATGTTTAGAACTCTCTGATTTCATATCGTGCACCATGAGACTATCCTTTTAGAGGTTTCCTGAAAACCAAAGCTTGGCTTGTTTAGAGATGACCATTAAAAGCTAGAGCTTGGGCTGTGGGAAGGCATTTGGGGTCACCAGCTATTATATGACAATCCGTCACAATATATGCAACCAAATAATTTGAATAGGTTACATTAACATGTAATCCAGACATCCTACATCGTGCAATTCAGAGGGTGATGGTACCCAGGTGATTACAAATCAAATGGAGACATCATGTGGTTTAGATCAAGTGGTTTCTCTGTGACTCGGAATTACTTTAGTGTGCGGAATAGTAGCTACTTTCTCTTGGTTCTTTTTGAAGTTTTTCCTCAATACTACAAGTCTATTACTCGATAAAATCTATTCATACTGTTTATTTTATAACCCTTCTGGTGTGTGGATCCACCTGAACTGCATCAATGTTAAACAGGTTTGATATCTTGTGGATGCAGGAGGTAAAAATAGGAGACCAGCTTGAGGAATCAGAGGAGAACGTTTTTGTGGGTGGAAAAAACCGGTGGAAGTGAGTAGAATGATTTGTCGCATACATATTTCAGGCTATGGTAGCTTGCTGACATTGCATCCTTTTTGCAGATACTCAACATTTGTAAATTGGGAGCTTTGGTGGCCAAATTTTCCAATTCTGGTGTATTTTAAGGAGACACAAACAAAACCAGAAGGACAAGTGCATTTTTTCCCAGTAATTTTTGTAAGTACGAAGGGGCGCATAACTTATGTATCCTATCCAATCTCCAAACTCGTTACTGATACTATGTGTTGTCTTTCTCCAAGTAGAATGGGAAGCAACTTTATGATGTTATGGTAGAACGAGCCGGCCCTTCAAAAACTAGCGGTCCAAAGCAGTCATAACTCATAAGAGCTCCACGGTAACATCTAACCTTGCGATGTTATCTGAGATTGCACCATGAGGTATGTATCTACAGTCTCATCTTATTTCAGACCACCCACGATACACCTGAAAAATGAGCCTTTGTAGCTACCAATAATCTCTCTCTCTCTCTCTCGGTTGCAGGTAAAAGAGGTTTTTCTGTCAGCTGCTTGAGGCCGCATATAGAACATACTGCATATATTTACTAAGTGTGTACAGCTGTGAGTATTCATCCGACTTTCAACACGTCTGTTTAGAAGGAACATTGTAGCTGCTTCATATATTGTACGGAACAATCAATTCCAATTTAAGTAAGCAATTGGGAGGAGAATTTTGAATAGTCCTTTGTAATGTTATTTCTAACCATGGGTCCTACTGTTACGCGGGTTTTTACTAGTTTTGTATCCAACCTCTCCCCCGATTGATGATAATCCTGCTTGATGGTTGGAGGCTAGATTAAAGTTTCTTTCAGCCAGTTCATGCACAGAACTCATCAAATTTGTGGTTTATTTGTTTGCCGGAAGTCTCTATAATCCCCCAAGTAGAGGGCTTCAATTACCATTTGTAAGTAAGTCACTAGGAACCAAACAAAGGGTAAATTTAGCATGTATAGTTCACTATCACCTTATCCATTGTCAAATGCAGACCTAACCACTAAACAAGAAGCGATTTGTCGAATGCAGACCTAACCACTAAACAAGAAGCGATGGGAACGATGAAATCTGTGAATGCAGAAAATTCTATCGATTCTTACATCTCTTTCTTTCCCTCCGTAGATACCTCCACAAATTGAGTTAGGTTCTCATCTCCAAATGAAAAGGAACATGTAAGAAGGGGAATGACAGGCTTAAACACAGTTCATGTATAAAGAAGTTTCACTCTTCTTACTTAGAGCGTGAGGAATATAGTGCCTCCAATTGAGAGATCATAGAACAGTGGCAGCCACAAAATGGAAGTATATGCTCTTCACTCAGTCAAGCGAATCTTCTCATTACTTCGATGCGAAGAATACCAATATGCTGTTAAGGCTCCGTTTGTGATGTCAAAAATTATCACTCGTTATACACTCTCCTTTAGTTCTTTTTGGTGATAAGTTGTGGAACCACAACTTTTTGGTTTTGTCCTTATTCAAAGTTTTTTCGCGTTTATTAGTTTTACGCCAAACTTTTATATATTATTAGTTTGTCTCAACGAGAGAAATCGGAAAAGTAAAAGATCATGACTTTTACATAAGTATTTTGAGAATTATCCAAGAAAAAGCTCAGAAAGTCAATTTTTTACATTTTTTCTTGGATATTTCCAAAAATCATTGTCGAAATAAACCAATAATACATAAAAGTTCAACGCAAAACTAACAAACGCGATCAAAAAGTTGAATAATGACAAAATCAAAAAGTTGTGATCTACAACTTAATGTGATGGAAATGAGATCAGAACACCATGTGACAGTGTTCCAACAACATTCGATATATTTTCCTACTCAAAGCCTTGAAGGTACTACTATATATACTCACGTTTCTAAGACCAAAAATCCAGTTGGGATCCTGTGCCCCATTGGTTCTTTAACTACCTCCGGCCCCACTGGTCCTTAACCGTCTCCGCCACAGCCTATAACGGCTATCAAACGCCTAAAATATGCATCTCTAACAAATACAGTAATAATCTACCTTATATTAATGGTGTCATTGTTGCTCACCAGGTAAAGATCAAGTCATCAGCCCCACTGGTCCTTCTGTTTCTTTTTCCTACTTTCTCTCTCTAACAAAAAACACCTCCATTCCTCTGCCTTTCCATCAGTTATCCAGATCCCTGGCAATGAGGAGCATTAGTGAGTTAATAACCAAAGGATTCACGCCTCTCCATGGACTCAAATCCCAAACCTCTCTCTTGCGTGGAGGCCTTGGGAGTTTGTTCATGTCTAGTCTTTTTTCCGAGTCTTTTTTCACAACCTAATCAATATAGTCCATTGGTCCGTGGTTAAAATGCAAAAAGTACGCTTCCATTTTAGTTTGCCTACTCATTCGCTTTTTTTTATTTATTCCCATCCTAAGTGAACTTTTGTCATATCTCTGTCAATTTTAATTTTTTATTGCTTTATTCCTCAAAGAACTTTAAATGATACTGGGTCAATTATGAAAATTACTCTTTTCATTTACATTCCTTTTAAGACGAATTACTTTCACTAAATTATGAGGGAATTTTTTTTTACAATAAAGATGGAAAATGTTGAAACAGTAAGCAATTAAGCAAGTCAAACCAGATGGACATGAATATTGAAATAGGGCTGAAAATGTATTTTTAGGCTTATAAAAAGACATGCATGCATATTAGAATCGAAACAGTATTTTCTTTCACATGGGAAATAACATTTCTGATGCTACCAATACATCTGCTTTTGATTCTATTGGTTCCTTAAACGGTTAAAAACCGACATGATATGTAGGATTTGTCTCGTATAGATGAAAATTCTGCTCCTGCTGGAGCAACCCGCCTATGATACCAATTCGCCACCTAGAATAATTACATGCTCGAGCAGGAATAGCCCCTCACAGTTTTCACCCATAACACCTGAACAGTCGAAGAAAGCAGAAAACAAGGAAGCTCATGATATAGTTGTTTTGAACGTTGACGAAAGAGCAAATCAGGAAAGGGAGAAGCGAAGGAACAATATTGATACCTCATACCTCAGAGTTTGAATTTTGAAGAGCTGCCAAAAGATTTGGCTTGTGCTGCTGTTTCCACACGATTGAATGAGAATCACATCCCTGACAAGGCAAGCAACCTTGCAATTGACCTGAACACAACCCCGCAGCAGAAAGAAAGAAGAAGAAAACATAGGCCAAAAGTGGTTATAGAGAAGGCCAGCCAAAAAGGACTTGAAAGCCTGTGTGCCCCGCAGACACCCCAACGGGTAAGAGGAAATATGACCCAAAAAACAAACTTGACAAAACCCCTAGCACTCCCACTGCAGAGGCAACAAGCAGAACTACTGATTTGGAGCCTGTACCACCTGCATCAAAGTTCTGCAAAAGGAAATTAAATTTTGACTACGAAAGCCAAGCGACGGAAGAAGAATGCTCTTCGTCTAGGCTGCAGTAAAAAACCAATGCAGAATCAGAATCACATGAACAAAACGTCTATTCCAGAGTTGAATCAAATTCAAATGAGTATAAACGAGGAGGCATTACACTGCTTTGCACATAAATGTGATTGGATGTCATTACACTGCTTTGCGCGAATACTGGGCAATGATTTCAGCAGATATGTATACCAATATTCGAAGTCCTGCCATATACTTCCCAGCAAATTACAAGAAAAAGAGAATTGAGAAAGGGTAGAGTTCAACCACATCAAGCACATTGTCTAACGTGACTGTTGCAGGGAATAGTATGGGACAAGGAATACCATGTTCTATGACCAATGCCTGTGCAGCTTGCAGTCTTGAGAATGCTCAATTTATTTCAAGTAGCATCTCAACCAAAACGGAATCGGTCTTAGGTGCTCCAGGGAAAGAACAAACTTTTGAATGTCGACTTGCATTCAACCCGAAAGGAAGGATATCAAAGAAGAGAGCAAAGGGTCGTACTCCGACAGGCATGTTTTGGATCACTGACTGAATTTGTTGAGTGTACACCTAAGCCAACATTTCCTGCTGAAGGAGTCCCTGGGTGTTATGCAAGGGTATGAAATTTTCAATCACCCTCCCACATGCATGGATGCACCAATGAAGATGAAAAAGCAGACTAAAAGAAAAGCCAGCTCAGGTACTTCATTTACCGAAATCAATGTGTGTTGCATGTGTGTGCAGTCATAGCTTTTTGCTTCCATTGTGATTGGAGAGGTGACTCCCTTTCTGTTAAAGTGATTACCAAACCAAACCCAACAAACTTGAGCTTTGTGCCCCAATTAATTGGGATCGGTTACATGAATCATTGTGTCCCAATCCATTGGTATCGGCTACATGAATCCTTTGTTTCCATTTTCCTCCGTCAAGGGCCATATAAACCATTATCTTAAGTAAATTTGTACTTTTTTTCAACCTTGTCCTATGTTAATTTAGGCCTTAGCCTTACTCTCTCCCTGGAAATGCCATTAACGACAATCTCATCTCTTTTCTTAATTGTTGCATCTGTTGGTTTTCCGTTGTATGAGACCAAACCACATTAGCCTATTTTATCTTCAACTTATCCTATGTTTTTACCCTTTGTCTAAATACCCTGACATGTTTGATGATGATCTTACAGAGGCAATTCAGAGGACAATGGCATCTCCTAATGAACTTGCTGAGCAGTTAAAGCATCTAGACATCACAAATCAAGAGCAGCATTCACTTGCTCCTTGATATTTTAGATACGAAGACCAAAATGCCCTAGTTGTTTATCAAGGACATGGGACCGTCGTGCCTTTTGAAGGTTCATTTGATCCAGTCTGGAAACGGAAAGCATGACCTAAAGTCGACGTTGATGAAGAGACAAATAGAGTCTGGAAGCTTCTTTTGGAAAACATAAACAGTGAAGGTATCAATGGGACAGATGAAGAGAAAGCAAAATGGTGGGAAGAAGAAAGAAGAGTGTTCAAGGGGCGGGCTGACTCATTCATTGCGCGCATGCATCTCGTCCAAGGTACCAGTATAAGTATCGTCTGTATATACACAACACAGCTAGCAGTTATTAGGATTTCAATTGAAAAACAAGTTGCTCAACCAGGGAAAGGTTGAATTCCTCATGTGGTCTAAAGTCTCTAAACTATACACACAACAGACCAAGTGGTCACACGCACACAGAAACAGTTCATACTCATAGTAGATAACTTCTCAGCTAACTGGTGAGTGGAAAACATCCAAGTGCCACACCTAACCATGGAAGAGATGAAAGTGTGAAAAGAGGCATACCAACAATAAACTTATATTTTACTGCTAGTGCCCTAGTACTATTTTGATTTAAAGAAACAGTTAATACGGGAGCTTAAAGAAATATGCAGTTAGAAAGTTATACTTCCACTTATCATTATACGCCTAGTCAACAAAATCTTTGGTTGCCTTGAAGAAGTGAGATAAGAAGGTTCCTAATGATGGCTTCCTTTGTTTCATATATTTCTATTATTTTCTTCTATTTTCTAGTATTCTTTCTTTACCTAATTTTGCAATGAATAGAAGTTTATGATTTTCGTGATTTAAAAGCATGCCGAGTTCCATTTTGATAGAACTTTAAACTATGAATGATTAACCTGTTTTTTGTTGTTGTTGGTATTATTGGTTAATCTTAGGACATGTGTACTTCTTTTTGATATTGAATATATTAATGTTTTTTGGTGCCACCTCCAACTTCAAATCCTGGCTCTGCCACTAAGTGATCGCGAGATGGCCAGAGATCACCTTTGTGACGGCACGGGCATCATCCCGTTTAGCAAAAATGGCCACCAAAGCAAGAATGGCTACGAGTAAGGCAGGAAAAGTCTTGGCCACAATATTACTCGAGTAAAGAATAGCTTTCCACATAACATAACCAATCTCACCAAGTAAACCCTAAACCGGCCTCCGTGACCACGAGTGGCCTCGTATAAAGCCACTCCAACCCAAAGACAATGACAACTTGAGCAAGACCTGCGAATATTCTGACCCACTCACGTTTGTCTTGTTCACTCAAACCAACCAAAGTAGTACCAACCAGTAGGGTTCCGACCCCCCAAACGACCCCGGCCAAAGGCACGAGTAGAGCACCAAAGAATAGCTCTAGATAGTTTGGAATTCTCATCGCCATGTGAGATCTAGAGAGATAATCTATCAAAATGGAACTCGGCATGCTTTTAAATCACGAAAATTGGCTCTAAACCCAATTTCCAATTTCTCTTTTCAATGTAGATGAGGGAACTGTCCACAAGAGGAATTCATCTTCTATTTTGTTCCAAAGCCTAATTTTGATAATCTTCATGGCGGAAAAATTTGCAAATATAGGACACTTGTCTAACCCTACGCAACAATATTCATCCCACAACCCTTCGACTTGAGTGAAGAGCCAATCTCACATAGTAAGCCCTCAACCGGTCTCCCCCGCCCAAAACACGATGGAGACCGGTGATCCACACCGTCACCGGGATTGGCCTCTCATGAACCCAGTCCCTCACAAACAAAACCACGACTTGCGCGAGACTTGCAAATATTGTGGCCAACACCTGTTTATTGTTGTGATCCCAGTGCAAGGTATGGGACTTGTCCCACATCGGGAGTATGGGCTCTCAGTGGGGGGTTAATAAGTCCTTGGGCACCCTTCCCTCAATAGCTAGCTTTTGGGGGCGAGTTCTACCCGGGGGCTTGTTACATTGGTATCAGAGCCAGGCTCCTCCCTGACGAGGCCGCCACGGGATAGTCGGAGGTGCCGAGAGGGGCGACCTGCCGCCGTGGGCGTCGGCTCTAAAGGGGTGGGGTTTGTTGTGATCCCAGTGCAAGGTATGGGACTTGTCCCACATCGGGAGTATGGGCTCTCGGTGGGGGGTTAATAAGTCCTTAGGCTGTAACGACCCGGATTTTTGACCCAATTTTTTTTTTTAATAATATCTTTTAAAAAGTATTAATCGTAGTAATAAAATTATTTTCCTTAAATAGATAATTACAAAAAATTAGTTATTCTATCCTATTTAATCCTTTTAATTTTTTTTTTAGTTGCATACATGCATGCGAACTCTTCCATCTCTCCCTCTCCTAATCCTACTCGATCTCTACCTCTCCCCTAACCATATTTTCGTCCATATTCCGTCCCCATCGAAACCCGAGAATAAGAATCCTATTCGAATACAAACTTTCCTCCCTCATCCAAATTCTCTTATAAATACTCCTTTAATCCGACCCTAGGAGATATCATAGCAATCACCACGTTCCACCAGTCCAGAACGAGAGAAAAATTGGAGAGAAATCGGACTCCAATCCATGGAGTTCTAGAGAGAGAAAGAAAGAGAGAGAAAAGCGGGTTTGTGTTCTTAACCCAACCGAGATCCGAATTACTCGTTCCAATCTCTTCCCTCAACCCCAAGCATCCCCAAACGTCATCCAATTCGAGCCCAAGGTCCCCCGATCGAAGAAACCGAAGTCGTCTTCTCCAAATTCAACTTTCGGTTCGTAAATCAATCCGACCCAATTCGAGGTACTATAATCCGCTCCAATCCCTCCTCTAAGTATATTTAATGTTTTTAGGCCTAACCCAATAGCCCCCGTAACCCCATGCATCGAAACCGTAGCCGAAAAACCAAAAAAACGAATTCTGGACACAACCTTGCGGCCGCAATGTTCGGGCCGCAAGAACCAGCCGCGAGTTTGCGGCATAGAGCTCCACCGCAAGGTTGACTCGGTCAGACCTTGCGGTTTGGACAGTTTCGTTCCGAATCTGTTTTTCGACCTCCCGAACTCGATTTTTGACACCCGATCTATTTTTCCTAGACTTCTAACACCTCAAGGATCATAACTTGTTAATGTCATATTTTTTTTTATTTTATTATCTATTTATTAATTATTTATTTGATTTCGTGTAAAAGTTTACAAACGAAAAATCCTTACGACTTTATAAACCATTTTATTAATTCCCGAAATATTTTTTTTAGATTCTTTACATCCCAAAGATGATATGTTGTTAATCTCAACATATTTTATTTATTAAACAATTTATTATCCATTTATTTTACTTTTGACATCTTTAAAAATCATTTTTATTTTAAAAATAATTCCTTAACCCTCCGGACCCACTTTTTGATACTCGAACATGTTACGTAGGACCGTAGGACTCCTTTTAGATCCATGCTACTTATTCTAGTGTTATGAATTACTTATTGAATTTATTATGGTCATTAATCAATCTATTTTCTTAAATAAAATTTATACAAGCTTAAGATTATATCCTTTTTATTAAAACTTTTATTTAATAAAAGTTCCTTGACTTATTAATAACTTATTGATCATACAAGATTAAGGGCCACGGTCCATTCATAAAAGGTTACGTGATTTTTATGCTTATTGTTTATTTCAATTATTATTCTGACTGTTTATATTTTATTTCAACTTCTGATTGATATGCTAGATTGGACCCTAGAGACATGGGGTGGTATGCGAAATAGAAATCACCTAGACGATGCTAGGTAATGGATGAATTGAAAAGTTTTGTTGGTTTTAGATTGCCTGCAGGCGTGATTTCGAGTTGTGATGAGATTGAAACTGGCGGGTGTCCAGTGATGAATTGATATACTGGCGGGTGTCCAGTGATGAATTGATAGACTGGCGGGTGTCCAGTGATGATTGTGATGGTTGTGATGTGGTTTATAAGATAGGCGAACCCTAGTTGTGATGCAGGCATGATAAGCTTTCCCTTGTTGTAGTTATTGGGGATGCACACTCGGTATATAACTTAGGTGTATCTGCGAAAGCAAAGGGAATAGAAAACATTGTAATTAGCATGTCTATTGGTTGAGGGAGGAAAGATCTCGCGGTGAGATCTAAGATCACAAGAAATGTTAATGAATAGTAATAAACTGATTGATATGAAATACCTCTGTTATATTTCTTCGTACCATGTTTATCCTGCCTGATTGCTAGCTGTAAAGTAAGAGGGGTGGTTGGGTTGGATTATTCTACTGGGTGATTTATCACTCACGGATACGTCTGTATCCTGGTAAATCGATTGCTTCGGCGATCAATTTGCCAGAGGGCGCAGGATTCAATGGAGAGGATTCAACAATGGTGCAGTTCGACACAAGAAGAATATCAGGAATAGAGATCGAGTATGCTTGGGATTCGTATCAAGCCTAGAGTCAGCTCTGAAGTTAATGTATTTTGAATCGGTAAATTTATTTTGAGATTGTAATAGACCTTTATTTTGGAAAATTATATTTATTTAGCAAAATTTTCTTAAGAAATTATTTTATTTTGCTCCCGAAAAAGCGGGGCGTTACAAGTGGTATCAGAGCATAGGTTCAACACTCGGCCTTGGGTAGATTGGGTAGACCATATTCTGATAGCGTAAAATCCGAATAGCAAAACGTTTACGATACCTTTTACTTTTCTAAACTACGATATATCCTACCTAAGTATATCATATAAATATTTATTTACCTGCTGCGACTCAAACTCCGAGAAATTACGAAATCAGCGTTGACTTTGACCAGAAGAAAGCGATGGAGCAGCCGTTTCCTGTCATAATTTAGTTGGTCGATCAAATGAGACAAAGAATCTTAGTATGAAGAAGACGAAGAGACAAATCTCGACAATGGAGGATAAGGTACTGTCGAAGGAGGCTACTCCGTGAATAGAGTACTTGTCGAAGAAGAATTTCATTTCCCTAGGCAGATAACGATCGAAAATAGAATAGGATCAGTATGAGAACGTTATTGCACATACTTCCTTGAGAGAACCAGATATTTAGAAACCCTCAAGACTCTAAACCTAACCTCGTGGAGCAGTCGTTACAAGATTGGTACCAAAGGTCAACGACGCCACTTTCTACGGTCATTTTGCCAACCTCACCAGTAAGGACAATACATGTAACCCTAATACCAACGCCGCCCATGCCATCAACATGTTTAGGCCAATCTCGAGGTCTACACAACACGAAGCCCAATGAGATACCGAGTAACATGGAGGTTATGCAACTTTTACAAGCGATTGCCACATCGACACCATAACCTCACACGCCATAGGCTCCTCAACATAATAGATCGACGAATAGAAGCATGATGTCAGAGATTCGCAATCGTCAACCAACTATATACCATGCAAACTACATCCGACGACGACACCATCGTAGTTCAAACAGATCGAGAAGAGTTCAAGGTCGTGAATAATTGGGAAAGCGGTGACAATTCTCTTTGAGGAGGTTATATGTTTTTCTTTAAGGGGGATAGGAGAACTACTGACGATCATTCATGCATCTTAATCCTCTTTTTCATTCGATTGATTGTATTCTAACCTTCCGCTGTTTTTGCATCTCTCATGAGTACTCTTCTTAAAATCATCTTCATTATGACTCTCCATTGTTAGAGTTGCAACTTCAACTAAAGCTCAAATCGTTAAACTCCTTGTCTATTCCAAGTACCTAACTCTCGTGACATTTTCCTTTTGTGAGTTGGGTATCCCTACTGATCGTTTTGTTCCAGCCTTTCTTAATTTGACTTAATTTGATTTAAAGTCAACAGATTACTCAATTATGAGTCTAAACTTTCCGATCCATTGAATACTGCAGTTTGGAGCAATCCTGATTTATTCTGACTAGCTCCTCATTTATTCTGACCAGTGCACTATTAGGTATCCACAACCTTTGATTCTTTTGATATCACAACAAGACTTGTGTCCAATCTTACAAAACTCAAATTCCGTAAACATCGTTCAATTTTCAATGTTGAAGTTGTTTAGTTCTTGAGGGCACAGATCGTTGTTATGCTTCGTTTTCTTTAAGCTAAATAATCATCCTATCAGTTCTTGTTCTATTTTAAGAATGGACTCATAAGCCATTGCTTATTTTTCATTTGTACCCCATATTTTCTATGATGACTAGAGTTAGATGCCTATTTTGAAACGCATTTGGCCAACGTGTTGCAAAATAAATATCTAGTTCGATTTCATCGTTGGACTTTGTAATCTTTCAAAACCTATCGATAGATCAATATTTCTTATGAGAACCTTTATTCATTTATTCCAGTGCAAGGTTTGGTAGGCCAAGTACTTGTTTGTTTCACTCGCATGTTAAATCTTTTTATCAGCACTGTTCCAATGATGAAATCCTTCAATTCCAAATCATCATTGAGTATGACTTCGGTTAACTTGATTCTCGTTGTCCTCGTGTTCTAACTCAACTCAAACTACTAGTACTTCGACTCGCGGAAAAGGATCTATTCGTACTTTCTTTTTGGTGCTTTGACATTTGAACATTTGACTCATGTTTGAACCTCTTAAAAATTCTTGTAATCCTCTCGTTTCTTTGAGAGAAGAATGCCCACCTTCTAAGAGATAGGAACCAAACTTTCAAGAACTGACCAAGGAAGGAGATACGTTGACGACTCCCGATCGCTCGAAGTCGATAAAAGAGCAATGCCAACAAGAGGATGAGACCGTAGATTTTCAACGTACTTTTTGTTCAAACCGCGCCGTGGGATCACCCGATTTGTCAAGAAAGGAAAGTTATCGCCTCGCCACATTGGTACGTTTGAGATCTTGGAGCAAATTGGAGAAGTTGCCTATCGCCTAACTTTACAACCGCAAATCGCCAAAATTTATGTTGTCTTTTACGATTCTACGATGCGGAAAGACATGACCCATTCCACCCATGTACTCAATTGAGAGCAAGTCACACTAGACGAGGAAACGATCATCAAAGAGCAACCGGCAAAATTTAGGATCATGGAGAAAAAGCTACCCGAGGCGAACGATCAGAATAGTCAATGTCTTATGGAGATACCAAGAACGAAAAGAATCATCTTGGGAACGCGAGGACACAAGGAACAGCCAGTGAAGATCCAAGACTATAGTGAGAAGTGCATTCGAGGCAAAACCATTCAACTCGTCCGAATCCTTTGGTGACATCGAGGAATTGAGGAATCAACCTGGGAACGAGCGGATACTATACGCGTCAATTATTCGAATCTGTTTCCTCCTAAAAGTACACTTTAATTTCGAGGACGAAATTGTTTTAAGGGGGATAGGTTGTAACGACCCGGATTTTTGACCCAATTTTTTTTTTTAATAATATCTTTTAAAAAGTATTAATCGTAGTAATAAAATTATTTTCCTTAAATAGATAATTACAAAAAATTAGTTATTCTATCCTATTTAATCCTTTTAATTTTTTTTTTAGTTGCATACATGCATGCGAACTCTTCCATCTCTCCCTCTCCTAATCCTACTCGATCTCTACCTCTCCCCTGACCATATTTTCGTCCATATTCCGTCCCCATCGAAACCCGAGAATAAGAATCCTATTCGAATACAAACTTTCCTCCCTCATCCAAATTCTCTTATAAATACTCCTTTAATCCGACCCTAGGAGATATCATAGCAATCACCACGTTCCACCAGTCCAGAACGAGAGAAAAATTGGAGAGAAATCGGACTCCAATCCATGGAGTTCTAGAGAGAGAAAGAAAGAGAGAGAAAAGCGGGTTTGTGTTCTTAACCCAACCGAGATCCGAATTACTCGTTCCAATCTCTTCCCTCAACCCCAAGCATCCCCAAACGTCATCCAATTCGAGCCCAAGGTCCCCCGATCGAAGAAACCGAAGTCGTCTTCTCCAAATTCAACTTTCGGTTCGTAAATCAATCCGACCCAATTCGAGGTACTATAATCCGCTCCAATCCCTCCTCTAAGTATATTTAATGTTTTTAGGCCTAACCCAATAGCCCCCGTAACCCCATGCATCGAAACCGTAGCCGAAAAACCAAAAAAAACGAATTCTGGACACAACCTTGCGGCCGCAATGTTCGGGCCGCAAGAACCAGCCGCGAGTTTGCGGCATAGAGCTCCACCGCAAGGTTGACTCGGTCAGACCTTGCGGTTTGGACAGTTTCGTTCCGAATCTGTTTTTCGACCTCCCGAACTCGATTTTTGACACCCGATCTATTTTTCCTAGACTTCTAACACCTCAAGGATCATAACTTGTTAATGTCATATTTTTTTTTATTTTATTATCTATTTATTAATTATTTATTTGATTTCGTGTAAAAGTTTACAAACGAAAAATCCTTACGACTTTATAAACCATTTTATTAATTCCCGAAATATTTTTTTAGATTCTTTACATCCCAAAGATGATATGTTGTTAATCTCAACATATTTTATTTATTAAACAATTTATTATCCATTTATTTTACTTTTGACATCTTTAAAAATCATTTTTATTTTAAAAATAATTCCTTAACCCTCCGGACCCACTTTTTGATACTCGAACATGTTACGTAGGACCGTAGGACTCCTTTTAGATCCATGCTACTTATTCTAGTGTTATGAATTACTTATTGAATTTATTATGGTCATTAATCAATCTATTTTCTTAAATAAAATTTATACAAGCTTAAGATTATATCCTTTTTATTAAAACTTTTATTTAATAAAAGTTCCTTGACTTATTAATAACTTATTGATCATACAAGATTAAGGGCAACGGTCCATTCATAAAAGGTTACGTGATTTTTATGCTTATTGTTTATTTCAATTATTATTCTGACTGTTTATATTTTATTTCAACTTCTGATTGATATGCTAGATTGGACCCTAGAGACATGGGGTGGTATGCGAAATAGAAATCACCTAGACGATGCTAGGTAATGGATGAATTGAAAAGTTTTGTTGGTTTTAGATTGCCTGCAAGCGTGATTTCGAGTTGTGATGAGATTGAAACTGGCGGGTGTCCAGTGATGAATTGATATACTGGCGGGTGTCCAGTGATGAATTGATAGACTGGCGGGTGTTCAGTGATGATTGTGATGGTTGTGATGTGGTTTATAAGATAGGCGAACCCTAGTTGTGATGCAGGCATGATAAGCTTTCCCCTTGTTGTAGTTATTGGGGATGCACACTCGGTATATAACTTAGGTGTATCTGCGACAGCAAAGGGAAGTGAACTCATGGGAATGAGCATGGCTAGTGGTTGAGGGAGGAAAGATCTCGCGGTGAGATCTTAGATCACACGTCAGGTTAATGAATAGTAATAAACTGATTGATATGAAATACCTCTGTTATATTTCTTCGTACCATGTTTATCCTGCCTGATTGCTAGCTGTAAAGTAAGAGGGGTGGTTGGGTTGGATTATTCTACTGGGTGATTTATCACTCACGGATACGTCTGTATCCTGGTAAATCGATTGCTTCGGCGATCAATTTGCCAGAGGGCGCAGGATTCAATGGAGAGGATTCAACAATGGTGCAGTTCGACACAAGAAGAATATCAGGAATAGAGATCGAGTATGCTTGGGATTCGTATCAAGCCTAGAGTCAGCTCTGAAGTTAATGTATTTTGAATCGGTAAATTTATTTTGAGATTGTAATAGACCTTTATTTTGGAAAATTATATTTATTTAGCAAAATTTTCTTAAGAAATTATTTTATTTTGCTCCCGAAAAAGCGGGGCGTTACATAGGCACCCTTCCCTCAATAGCTAGCTTTTGGGGGTGAGTTCTACCCGGGGGCTTGTTACATTTATCTTCTACACTCAAAACCACCAACGTAATGCTACTACCCATGAGGACTACCACCACCCAAACCACTAATGACTGGGACAAGAGGAGCAAACAGAGCTCGAAATAGGTTGGCGTCGCCATGGGAGACGGAGTGTAGAGTGAGATCTAAAGAGACAGAGACGGTGAGATTTAGAGAGGGAGGAGGTTGATGTGATATGAGCAGAGAGTTGACAGCTTTTTAAGAGAGAGGATTTTTGGAATAAATCGGGCCTTTATGGTATTCGGAATAAATCAGAAGCAACCGAATAAGTTTGTTTGGAATAGGAGTTGTGCAATTTCTATTGGCTAGTTGTTGTTTGGAATAGGAGTTGTGCAACCAGCCAATAGAAATTGCACAACTCCTATTCCAAACAAACTTATTCCGTTGCTTCTGATTTATTCCGAATACCATAAGGGCCCGATTTATTCCAAAAATCCCCTCTCTTAAAAAGTTGTCAACTCTATGCTCACATCACATCAACTTCCTCCTCCTCCTCCTCCTCCCTATCTAGATCTCAGTCTCTCTCTCTCTCTAGATCTCACTCTACACTTCGTCTCCCATGGCGACACCAACCTATTTCGAGCTCTTCTACGGTTTGCTCCTTTTGTCGCTTTTGGCAGTGATTTGGTGGTGGTTGTTGATGAGCACCCAACATTGTAAATATTTGGTGCGACTAGTCCCGTTTTGTGTTGTTTTATCTTACGTTTATTTAGCTTTTATAGTGGTATTGCACGTAAGATAGGTTTTTGTATATTTCAGGTAAAACGTGCAAATAAGGCGTAGTTTGACGTCATGGATGGCCCAAGTGCTTCCAAGTACCCGAAGACCCTGTCGGCCCCTTAAAATCTGTCTAAGTATGGAAAAATGACTTTCTGAAAAAGTATCGATTTTCAAGATAAAAAATGGCGGTAATTGATTCTTGAATTTTTCTAAGAGTAACTACAAAGTTACAAGGTTTTATTTTAAGAACAAGGTCATGTTTTGAGCCATTTTCTCTTGAGAAAAATGTGCAGTTTTTCATTTTACACTAAAAGCGGGGGGTTGACATTTTGATTTAATTGGAATCTTAAAATTCTAGTAATGCCATTGTTTCCAAATGGGGGGTACTTTCTTATTTTCATTAAATAAATTAAAGTAAAAAAAAAGGTAAAAGAAAGGTTTAAAATGCCATATTTACTTAACTTTAGAGAATGAAAATAAGATGCTGAGGAGTTGGAAGTTGTTGGGAGCTGCCTGCTGAAGCTGGCTTGAAGATCTGGAGATAAGCTCCTGGTATCGATACAGCCTAAATCTGTATCGATACGCATTAGCTTCGTGGGAAGGCAGGTTGTTCCGTATCGATACGGCCTTTTCCCGTATCGATACGGAGACGTTACAGGGGATTTGGCCTTTTCAGGATAACGGCGTAGTATCGATACTTTGCTAAATCTGTATCGATACGGGGGGCTTCCGGCCACATTTTTGTTGCTTTTTGGACTTTCCATTTATGGAATAGTTGCTACTTTTGGTATATTTTTAGGATATTTGTTGGGAGAGAAGTTGAGTTGTATAAATACTCTTCTCTCTCTCACTTGTAAAGGGGGTAGTTAGTTAGTTTAAGCTTTAAGTTCCATTGTTGTCTTCTCCAAGCTTTCTTAGTTAATTTTCTCAAGAACTCAAGTAAGTACTCTTCGTTTGATCTTTTCTCGTTTATTAATGTTGTAGCTACGGACTAGATCCTTCTGTAAATCAAGTTTATTTTTGATTCCTTCGGTTAATTATGTTTTCCAATCTTACCTTGCTTTCTAGTCTTTTCATGTCGCTTGAGTAGTCGTTTAGGCTTGGCCGTGGGGCGATTATCACCTCGTGACTTATGTTTATCTTGCATTTCTCAACTCATGGCTTGAAGTTTGGTATGAAAAATGAGGAAGGCTCGCCTTTATGTAACAAAACTAGCCGATGTTAATCTCCGGTGATCATATGCTCGCTCATATGGTTCCGTGAGCGATGTCTCGGCTTGTGTTTGCCAAGAGAACAAAAGAGCTCACTTGTCTTCCATACTTCATTTCTAGTTTTTCAATGGTTTCATAACTAAATCTTCCGGTTGATAGCCTATGTCGTGCGATTCAACCGCGTTTTTGTTGAGAATGGCTCGATGGCCTAAGTTGCGGGCGTTAGTGGCCCCGTTGCCTTGCCGCTTGTTTAATCTAGTCAAAACCATTTTTCTAGTCTTTTACTTAAGAGTTTTCATCACTTTTCAAAGCAAACCAAAAGTTGGCCGTCTAAACGCCGGAAACACTTGCATCTAAAAATCCTAATTAGCTATAGAGATTATCTCTGTGGGTACGATCCCGGACTTTCCGGTATTTATGCTGACAACGACCTAGCCCTACGCTCGGGGTTTTCAACCTTATTGGAAGGCAAGGTTGGGTCGAAGCAGTTGTCCTCTTGGGTAGTGGCATTACGTTGATGGATTTGAGTGTATAAGATAAACAGGCATTGCCACAACATTTGCAAGTCTCGCGCAAGTCGTGGTTGTGTTTGTGAGGGACTGGATTCATGAGAGACCAATCTCGGTGACGGCGTAGATCACTGGTCTCCGTCGTGTTCTAGGCGGGGGAGGCCGGTTGAAGGCTTACTGTGTGAGATTGGCTTTCCACATAACGTGAAAAGCCACTCTTCACTCAAGTCGAAGGGTTGTGGGATGAATATTGTTGCGTCGAGTTAGACAAGTGTCCTCCGAAATCCATACTTACATCCGTCACCTGGAGCGGAAGATTGACGACCTCACAACGTTCGTGGAGTGGGATAGGCACATCAGGGACGAGCTGGCAGAAATCAAGCACCTCCTCCAGATCTCCCTATCCCACTCCACCGGAAGCCGTGACGGGCGAAGGAGCCAGCACAGCCCTCCTCGCAACCATGGAGGGGGCCCTTTGGTGGAGCACTGACCTCGGCCCTCAGCAAAAGATCGCCTCGAACCACAGGAGGAGGTAGGCTGCATTGAAAAGAGTGTGCGGCGCAGGGAGCGCTCTCGTTCCCTAACCCCAACCCCATAGGACATCCTGGGAAGCGATCCGCCTTCGAGAGGCTCGAAGTTGGAAGCATCTCCGCCTCTTCCACCCATTCTGTAAGAATCGGCAAGGGGCACGACGAGCCCACCCATAGTTTCACTAAAATCGCAAGGGAGAATAACAGCCTCATTTATCCAAACCAAGAGGTACCGCGAATGCCTAAAAAGCCCGATCATCAAGCACCTCAAAAATGGTCGTGATAGAAGCCCAGTCACCGAGCGCCTCGAGCACCACCCTCAAGATAGCTATAGATCCAATAGGCGAAAGGACCTGCACGAACACTCCCCCCAGAAGTTGGGGAGCGTTCTGCCGAAGAGAAAAGATTACGAAAGATTGGACCATCTCATCCCAAAAAAGCGTTCCGCGACCGAGCGTCCAGACGGTCCCAACCGTTTGATCCGACCTCATTGCGACGCCCGGCTCAAGAGACTCACAACCTTTCCATTTACAAGAGAGATCGATTTGGTCACCCCCCCAAAAGGATTCACCCAATCCAAGTTTGCCAAGTACAACGACAAGCCCGAAGCATACACTCACCTGGTACAGTACAAGCACGTTATGTCTCTGTTCCTCCGAAACAAGCCATCGAACGACGCTTTCCTATGCAAAGTATTTCCCGCAAGCCTCGGGAACTTGGGCCTCACATGGTTTAACCAACTGCCCGCCCGGTCCATCTCCTCATTCGATTCCCTTTGCAACGCCTTCATGGCTCGGTCATCACTAGCAACAAGCACGAAAAGGAAATCGACTCTCTCCTCGCACTGCGTAAACGAAGCAACGAGACGCTCCGCCAATACGCCGGTCGTTACTGGGAGCTTTTTAACGAAATCGAGGGATGCGGCGGAGTTATTTCGGCCCGAGGATTTAAGCTCGGTCTCACCTCGCAAGACGAGCAGGTATACGACGACCTGGCTCGACACAAACCGGGATCCATGAAAGAGCTCATGACCCACATCAAAGGATGGTGCCAACTAATCGAGTCCAAGGCCGAGCAGGGAATCGGGAAGCTAGCGAGTCTGAAGGTCCTTGTCGTTTCGGCGGCTGTCTCAGCCACCGCGCACGTCCCGACCCCTAAAAAGCAGGTTAACAACATTAAGCAATCTCTGAAGAAGGGACCGAAGCCGAGCGATTTCAACGCCGAAAAAACTGTCTTCACCGTCCCCATCTATAGGATTATTGATCAGGTTAAGGACCAGCCCTACTTCTCCTTCCCGAACCAGAAGCTTGGCACTGAGAACGAGAAGATTAAGAATCCGATCGTCCGATACAGCTACCATAACGAGTAAGGCCACTTCACCACCGCTTGTAAACCCTTCAAGGCTTACTTGGAGTAGCTTGTCGCAGGTGGCCACCTCGGTAATCTCATCAACCACGAAAAAACCAAGGCTCGGGCACAGCGAGCCGAGACCCAAAATGAAGACGAGGTCCAAACGATCCGCGTTATCCACGGTCCCCTGAATACCAAGGCTGCGCGCATCATCCGTACCGAGCTCAATGATGCTTCTTCATCCAAAAAAGTCATGTTAGTTGGTCCCGAGTCAAAGCACGCCCGAACCGACGACGGCTCCAAATGGACTATCTCGTTCACCGAGAAAGATCTAGACCACATCCAGCTCTCGCACAATGACACCCTCGTGGTCATGCTTCGCATCGAAACCTTTAACGTTCGGCGCGTCCTCGTTGACCAGGACAGTTCGGCAGAGGTTATATATTATTCTCTGTTTGATGCAATAGCCCAAGAGGAGGAGTACCACCTTAAGCATTCCAAAAACTGACTAGTAGAAATCATAACTGATCGAAGGAGTTAGCTTCGAGCCCATTAGGGTTCGATCCGAAACGGCCCAACGGTCAAGACACATCGCCTTTGGCCATGTGGTCTTCGTTTTTTAGCCGTTTTCGGCCTTTTAGGGCTCCGAAAGGCCAAATTTGCCGTTTTAGGAAATAATCTTTTTGCTTATAACTTTTGGTAGGAAAATCCAATAATGTCCGTTCTTGTTGGACAAGTTTCGTTTCTTCTTATATTTTCAGAATATGTAATAATTTTGGAACTTTCCAAAATTGGTATTTTTTCCTTTTCCTAGACGGTTTAGGGTTTGCTTCTTATTTAAAGAGTTGTAAGCCTTAGGGCTGAGGAGTTTTTTTGATGAATTTTGATTAATAAAGTGTCTAGAGAGCGTTTCTCTATATCTATCCCGTTTGTGATTGTCCTTGTTACACGTTTGTTCTTCGTTTCATAATTCTGCCCTGCATCACTGTTCAAAGACTTGAAGCTCCCCATGTCCGACCTCCGTCCCTCCGAGGTTCCCCTAATTGGTTTCAACGGGGCTCCAGTATGGCCCATTGGCATGATTACCCTTCTTGTTCGCGCTGGGTCAGTGACGCACAATATGGAGTTTGTCGTGGTGGATGTACCTAGCCCTTACAACGCTATCGTCGAGCGCACTTGGCTTCATAAGATGAAGACTATTGCCTCTACTTATCACCAGGTAGTCCGGTTCATTGGCGCTCCGGTTCATTGGCGCTCCGGTTCATTGGCGCTTACAGACGTCATGAAGACCTTTACGGAGACTAGACCGCTGCTAAAAGGTGCTATGTCAACGCTGTCCAAAGCAGTAAACAGACGTCCCGGGTCAACCTCATCAAGGTCCCCGATGCCTCAGTTCTTGAAGACATCAGCAGAAGGGCCGACGAAAAGGCAATCGAAGACCTCGTCACCGTCCCCATCAACAAGGACGGCTCCCGTTTCTTCCTGGTCAGATCCTCCCTCAACGATGCCGAGTGGCACCAGATGGTTGATTTCCTAAAATGTAACATCGAGGTATTTGCCTTGACCCCATACGAGATGCCCGGGATCGACCCCTCGTTCATCTACCACGAGCTCAACATTGACAAAAGCAGACGTTCGGTTGTGTAGCGGACAAGGCGGTCCTCCCCGGTCCATTCCGAGGCCGTCATCGAAGAAGTCGACCGACTCCTCAATGCTCGAGCCATCCGCGAAATTCAGTACCTCAGGTGGTTAGCCAACACCGTGGTTGTTAAGAAAAAGAACGGCAAGTGGCGTGTGTGCGTCGACTATTCCAATCTCAACGATGCCTGCCCAAAGGACTTCTTCCCCCTTCCGCGGATCGATTAGTTAGTTGACGCGATCGCCGGTCATGACCGACTCAGTTTCATGGACGCCTACCGAGGCTATCATCGATGAGCGAAGGCGATGTTGAAAACACGGCCTTCATCACCCCGCACGGTATTTTCGGTTATCTCATCATGCCCTTCGGTCTCAAAAATGTCAGGGCTACATTTCAACGTATGAAACTAAAATGTTCAAACGTTTACTGAGCGACACCATGATGGCCTACATTGACGACATGGTTGTAAAAAGTATGCTGGCCAGTGATCACCTAGCTCATCTCGCCGAAGCCTTCAAGATCCTCAAGACTCACAAGCTTCGTCTTAATGCAGAAAATGCGTCTTCGGGGTCAGTTCGGAAAAATTCCTCGGTCACCTCGTCTCCCGACGCGGCATTGAGGCAGACCCCGCGCAACTTCTTGCAATTGAAAAACTCTCTGTCAATTGTAGGGGTTCGGTTTATCGAGATCTTGACCGTGGGTCGGTTCCGATTCCTTCCTCCGCCGCTCTGCGCGCCCGCCGCCTAACCTGCAGCAAGTCACTAGGGCTGTGGAAGCCCAGTGACCCTCCGATGATCAAGTTAGATGTAGGGAAAAGTGTATAGATCTAGGGTTAGGGTAGAATGGCATACCTCTCTAGGTTAGAGTCCCTTTGTATTTATAGACCTTGCTTTGCTTGGCCTCCAAGCTAGCGCGTGGAGGGTATGCTCGGGTAACCGCCTCGGGTGACGTCATATGAGACGAATGGAATAAGGCGGTTGCGGAGCACATGGCCAAGTCAGCCCCCATTGATTATCCTCCTGGTGTAACCGTCTAGGGCCCTCTTGTC
The DNA here is from genome assembly GCA_018127125.1 of Rhododendron griersonianum. Taxonomy (NCBI): domain Eukaryota; kingdom Viridiplantae; phylum Streptophyta; class Magnoliopsida; order Ericales; family Ericaceae; genus Rhododendron; species Rhododendron griersonianum. The sequence continues at coordinate 50,251,394 of CM030790.1, read as the reverse complement.
GTAACCGTCTTCCTTCAAGCGCCCTCGGGATGTCGGGGTCGGGCACACTCGGCATCCTTAGATAACGACAAAGCTCAGCTGGACTCCTCTTACCGAACGATCTTTCAAGGGAACACCGAGGGTCCCAAGGCCCTACGCAGAGCGAGGGGCGGGGGTCTTCTTGGTATCGCTCGGTGCACCGTGGCTCGGGGAACGGTCCGAGCCCCAGTTTCCAGAGCCACTACAGAGGTTTGGTGAGCAGGAGGGTTGTGGGTTTTTGTGTTTTGAAGGGATTTGCCATGGAAAATGAGAGGAGAGAGGGAAGGGAAGGGAAGGGAAGTTTGGGGGATTTTTGAGAATGGATTTTGATGGAGAGTTTCATAAGAAAAAACCGAGGCGAGTGTGAGTGAGAGTGTTTTTAGTCGGCGTATTCTTTTTCTTCTCTAATGTTCTGTGTTTTTAGTGGGTAGTTCTAGCACCTATGTAGTTGTTTTACTTTCGTACTATGTTGTCTTTGACAGCAATTGTTATTGATCATCACATTTGAATTGTTTTTTTGGATTTTCAATTGAAATGAATGAGCTATTTATAAAATGCAGAATTTTTTGAAACATGAGTAACAAATCGGAATAAACCAGTCAAACGAACAAAAATGAACCGAACCACTAATATTTGGTTTGATGTGATTTGATTTAATTTGTAAATGTCCAAACCGGAATGTTCAATTTTATTCAGAAAAAATGCCTGAACGACCAAACCAAACTATTTATACCCCTAGGAGAAGGTTCTTTTCACCGTAATTTGGATGGCCTAAACCTTGGAGATGTAATTTTTGAATGGACTTAATCTCGGAGATGAATCTGTTAGGGCTCCTTCTCATCAAGCAGATTCAAGCTAGCCCTTGGCCAGTCAATATCTCATGACTCGTTGCACCAAGGCACACTGAGATACTGTTTGTCTCAATAAGGGATAAAGAATTTCAGTCATCACCTATGCAATTTCAATAAGCATGCGAAGGTACTAACTAGTCGTTAGGACCAGATAATTAAGGATAAGGAAGAAATTCTTTTACTCTAATATATTTATATAATAAATATTCTCTATATAAAATTAATGAAATTATCAAACACTCAGAATGAAATTACTAAAAGTATTGAATTACTAAGAATCTAATGCTGGATGGCCATATTTTCATTCCAACTATCCAAACATACCGTAAGAGAAAAGAGGGAAGATAAGATAAACTTGCCTCGTACATTTAATATGGAAAGAGAAAAAAAAACTAAATTTCCCTTACTTTTATAAATTTGTTTACACTTCCCTTTACTTTTCATCAAGTAAGAGAAAGAAAAGGCACTTTTTTTTATAATCCAGTTTAACATTGACGGAAAATTAAAGAATCCTCACTCCAAGACCAGCAATAGAGAGGGCTAACAAAATGAAGGGAGATCTGGCTACCAGCAAATCATGGATAAAAAGCCGCTACTATATAATTTACAATTCAAAAACATTTACACATAACCGCGAGGAGATTACATTACTCAATACATTTACCTATACTTGTAAGATTACAGAAGCATATGCCATCCGCGGGACAACATGATAGTACAACAAATGACCTGGAATTTTACTCAAGTCATGTGAAAAGCTGCGGTCGAAGCAAGAAACTCTTTCCTTTCATAAACTTAAGTTTTGAATTGCAATTTCCTTGAGTGAGTATACTAATCTTTGGAAAACCTTAAGGTTATGACCTGTTTTGTCCTGCAGACACAAGTGTTAGCAATATGAGAACCACAAGAATGCACAAGTTACTGGAATTTAACAGCAGGACTGTTTCCGAGCAAGGAAATCATCTCATATTTTACTTGGATAAGAGCGAAGGAACTCAAGTTGCACAAAAAGAACTGTGTAAAGGAAAGGCTTCATTCTTGAAAACAGAGGAAATGCATATTTTGTTTGTTGTCGAGGAAAATCCTTTTCAGAAAATCAAGTAAATCACAATTACAGGATTCCATTATTTTCCAACTAATGAAACCCCAGTCACAGGGAAAACGTTTCCCAACAAGTCAATCGGGAAATAGCTGATCTGTAACTTAATTAGGATGGCAGGCAGAATCTCTCGCCCTTACCCTTTTTCTGACTCAAAACTCAAAATTTGAGACCCTTTCTATACACTCGAATCTTATGCAACCCAAATATGACGCTTGTCATCTTTTACCAAAATTTTCACTTCTACTATTTACTCAACTTTTCCCTTACAGAGACACTCAATAGTCGACATGTGGAACTTTTACACAAATTTTTGTTTAGCTATAATGGAGTGAGCTATACAAAATGGATCTTTCACTCAAATATTTACTTAAGAGGACCCAAGAGTTCCAAGGGATTCAAACAACATACCTCACTTAGCGATTCCAGTCTTTCTAAAGTTGGAATTAACTTTTCACATAGCGAAGGCATATCCTCCCCAGTGTCAGGCTTGGAACTGTACGTTATCGTCTTCATTGCTGCAACTGGGTCGGGTAGATGAGAACTGCAGAAGAAACTTCCATCAACAAAACAAATAACTTCACCATAATGCAATGCAAGTAATAGGAGGCATACCCATCCTGAAAATGGACAAGGATAATGTTTGCCACATTCTCTGCAAGCACAAGTAGTAAATTTATAAGCTGATCCCTGTTTCCAGCAATCCGGCACATTTCCACCATTGCGATATATCTCCTGCAGAAACCAATAATAATTTGTATAACAGCACGGTTATTAAAACAATGAAAGGAATTATAATGAAAAATGGTAACAAAAAAACTGTCACTAGCTTCCCCAACGAATGGTAACTGGAAAGTTTAAAACCCAACAGCATTGACTAAAAATACAAAAATGCATATGAATCGGAATCCTCAGTTGAGATTGATAGCATGGCCATGGGGTTGACCTTAACCACTATATTCTTCATCATTAAACAAATTGGATTTGCCATAATAAACAATGGAGTTAAAAGTGATGGCTTCGATTTGTTGGAATTTGGTTTGGTGATGAAGCTGTCGGTGACATATAGAGTTGAGTAAGAGGTTGTAAATTCTGAATCCATTCATCACTATGTGCCCAAAAAAACTTAGAAAACATGCAAATATTTAGTGCAGGTATACAAACGAAAAGAGGACAACAAAACGTGTCGAGACTTGAACGAAGACCTTGACATCCGATAACCTGTAGGATGACAACCTACTATGAAAGCTACGCAAATTAAACACAAGGGATTTATATACCAACCACATTGTCTAATTGCACGTGAAGAAAGAGGTAAATAGCTAGAAATATGAACAGGTTACTCTTTTGGAGCAACTGGACATGTAACGTATAACTGCCTAGAGTACAACCTATAAACGCCTAAAGTAAGGCACTCAATAACAGCTAAAGTTTTTAAGAGAGGGGAATCTAACAAGCGGGAGTCCAAATAATAAGCACCTGAATAAGTAAGCATGACCAAAACACGTGGAATAAGGGAACACCGATGTTAACTTAATCAACACCTAAATATATGGGGCGCTAGTTGGGTTGGTAGTCCAAGGCCTCAACCAAAACTTAATGTTACAGATGATAACTAATTCAAGCTCTCAACCCATTCTTTTCCATTTTCTAGGCTAAGTGAGATTCTCCATCCCAAGATGGGTCCTCAGAATTGCCTGCGAGCAGATTAGGTAGCAGAATTGCCTGCGAGCAGAGTAGGTAGCATACTACAAGAGAATCCACTATCTGGATTACAAGTCCACATGAAATTTACCAGGGCAGTTGGCCTATCGATTGCGTAGCTGCAGTGCTGCACTCATGTCATGTGAAGTTATGGGTTCAACTAACTATATAGAGAGGAGGTCGATATACTTGGCAATGGGTTGGGTTGAGGTAAAGGTAGTGCAGATTCTGGAATGTAACACACAGAAAAGTGTCCAATATAGTGTTGACCTCACAACGGGGGAAGAAAGAACGGGAAAAAAAAACTAGGTTAGAACAAGAGACTTGTTTCCACTAGAGGAGTTATTCATGAGACATGACACTGATCAGTGATCAGATATCCTAGACTACAATCAGGAACCGGAAGTTCAAAAAAATCACCACATATGTTACAGAAAATTCATGTGCCGTAATATAGAAACGGAAGTAACATACGACATAACAATACCTTCTCTGTATATTGTCTGATGAAGCAACATGATCTTGTCGGATGCACATACTGATAATATCATCCACCTCCTGTCTTGATAGGTCATTTATGTCTTGAATCTAGAAAACAAAAGAGAGATATCCTTTAGTTATAACTCAGCAAAGAAAGCATACTGACAATTGACAAGTGCCAACATCTGGGAGGCACAGCCACAACCAATTACAAACTTTCTTTCACCTTGTTAAGCAGTAAAGATTTTTCCTCAGCAGCTCTTTCGAGAACAGTTGTCACAGAACTAAGAAAAGAACCGAGTAGAGTCAGTGTGGGCTGCTGCTGTCCAGCAGATGCACGATAATCTGTGAGACTATCTGAAACCTGGGAAAAAATCGTAGTGGTTTAACAAGAAGCATATGTCATATCTATTGAATAAAGAGAAGATGGGAATTCTTGGATTGCTACACCGAGACCCGTGATTTACAATGTCAACATTTGTCCATTTACCTGTAGTGTTACTGTGTTCTTTGTGACCAGAGAATAGAGATAAGAGCTTAGGCTAACACAAAGACCAAAAGTGTTCAACTCTGACTTCCGCTGATTCTAAGAATTGGAAAAACAATGAAGAAAGAGTGAAAAGGGGAAATTAGTTATAGCCATTCACTTTTGATCAAGTATGTAACTTCCCTAGTAAACTTTCCACTCTAATCGGTTACCTCTAAAGCTCGTACGGATTTGTTAAAAGAAAGGGATTCTGAATCACGTGAGAAAAGAGCACACATCATCCCAAAGAGCCCTTGAACAAAACCATACTCGCCACTCTCGTCATATGGCCAAACCTAAGAAAAAGAGAAGATTCATGTCATAAAATGCAGGCTTAAAGATGGGAAGAAAAGATCATAAAACAAATATAGTGGGACAAGTTAATTGGAAAATTAGCAAGAACAAGATTGTTGAGAGGTGAGTGATGCCTTAGAAGAGATTACTAGTGTTGATTATTTTTCCCTGAACAAGGGATCTCAAGAAGAGATTACGGATTCCCCGCATAGTTAGTTCTGAGCTTTCTCAACATATGCATAGTATCAAGTATAAACTCCTCAACAGGTCTGAAAGAGCCATACCTTGCTAAGTATACCAACAACAAGATTTAACTGCTCCGTCGTCAATTCATCAGCTTCAGAAACATCTTCCCGAAGAACTTGATCAAAGATAAATCGATGGCGTTTGACAAAATCCATCACTTCACGAACAATTTTATTCTTCACCTATTAGATGCCAAAATTTAAAAAAAAATTACCAACAACACATGCTTGAGAACGTAAACACAATCAGCCTGAGGAATCATAAGGCACACAACTGAACAAGTCCTACTGTAATATCTCAATAACCCAAGGAGAAAGCACAAGGATGCCCAATGAAGGTTTAAAAACCAGTTCCTTCCATCACATAGAATAAATTCAAGTCCAGTAATACCATAATCAACCCGAGAATCCATAGATGTGATAAGCATGATACAGTAGCTTACAAATGTAGCCAGGCAGAACCAAAGTGAACTACTGCTACTGCCAAAACTACACTCCTGCAACTTTGGCCTTGTTTGATAAGCCACTTGGGCTTGGAATGGGAGTCTAAATCCTGGGGGCTTACATCACATTTGGTAATCACATTACACCATTGGATTAAGAAGCCAATCGGACTAGAAAGGAGGCCATTAGCCCGATTTTGTTGTTTCATTGTGGACAAGGTAATCCAATTTGAGCAGGGGTCATGAATGTTGTAAAAATATGTTCACTACTGCATGTGCTGCAGATGTTATTTATGATTCCGTCATTCTGTGTATGGAATCTGAATTCCTTTTAGTTTTTATTCCCAATGCGGGGGGGGGGGGGGTGGTAAGAAACAAGGTTTGTTAAGTTTAAAAAGAAATAGGGCTCATTTCAATGGTGAAAGTCCTGGCCCATAATACAAGGGCAAAAGTGGGAAAAGTGTTCTCTAATCCCATCCCCCCATTGCAAACAAACATGAGTATTAGTAATCCCATGCTAAACAAACATGGAGGTTGCATTAACAACCTCACTATTAACCCTAGTCACTACGAATCCCAATCCCACCAAATGGGGCCCATGAGTAAGAGAACGAATTCCAGCACTCCAGGTGCAAAGGGAAGTCTGAAGCAGAAGTTGAAATAGGTATGAAGTCCAGGTCTGAACGATGTTCAAAAATCGGGCCACTAGCATCTAACCATCACTCCAGTGACTATGTATATCGCTGAGAGAGCAAGAGAGAGGTCTCACAGCATGATTCAACAATTCCAAGAAGAAAGATTCAGCTATTTAGGAACATACATAGAGAGAGCAACACAGTGCAGTAAAGATCTTGACGACATTTTCAAACGGCATAAATCAAAAGAGTAAATAGTTAGAAGTAGATGGCACTAATAAAGTCATTGAAATGTGTCAGAAAACAGCTCTCCATTCCTGAACTTCATAGCGTGCAGAATTCACTCACTGTAGATGTTGTAGTGCGAGGCCTCAATTTTATTTTGTCTCAGCAACCATCCAGAAGAAAATATTTCACTTCTTCACAACTCCGTTCTTATTCCTGGCCAGTGCATGGTGTTACTAGGGGTGTGCAGAAACCCGGACGACCCGCCAAACCTGTCCAAAAAACTCAACCCGAACTTATTACGGGCGGTTTCGACTATTGATTTGGTCTGCATCGATTTCAGATGTGTGAAATGTACAGGTTTCAGAGCGGATGTTGGATTCGCGCAATTCATAGCCGTTGGACCCAATCTGACCAAGAAAAAGGTGCCTTAGGCTATTGATAGTGTGGTACACATGGCGTGATATCATTGGATAAGAGGATTACACCCAGGGGCGGAGCTATGTTGGGACCCGGGGGGCCCCGGCCCCAACCCCCCCGAGCATCCGTGTTTCAAAATTTTTATTTTCTATATACTTGATTTTGAATATTACTGATAATTATTCGTGTATAGCTACTTATAATCTTGATAATTTTGGTTTGATTTGATTAAAAAAAAACGGTTATTTTACATTCTCAATTTCTTTCATAAATAATAATAAAATTACGTGAAAGTAGAAATAGCCTAAAGAAAAAACGGTATACTTTAACTACATTAGGCTAGAATCATTTCAAAGTACAAATGTAAAGTATTGGAAAGCAAAAACCTTGTGATATAATAATTATAAGTTCCGATAAAAAATATGTCTATGGAGCCTCCCCCGGGTCAAAATCCTAGCTCCGCCACTGATTACACCTTATCCCTTTCAAGTCTTGTCCTTTTCAAGGCTTAGATTTCCAACAAAGCTCAATCAAGGGGCGTGCTAGACATTTACTCATTCTCTCCCCCCTTTTCTTTTCCCAACACAAGAGCAAAGAATTTTTCCTCCATCTTTTCCAGCATGCGTCCCAGACCTCCCTCCCCCTCTCTCTCTCTTGAATCTTCACCCTTCTCCCTCCTCTGCTCTTCAAAAACAAAACCCACAGTAACAACACCTAAACACAATCGATGGCTCTCAACTGGACCACCACCGGTGCAAATCGTCTCAACCGATGCCAAAGAAAGAGTAAAAAAACGGTTATCGTCTACCATTTCTGTCTCCGTCACCTTCATCGCCTTTCCCAGTCTTCCTCGAGCGCAGAAACCCAGATCTGAAAGCTATTTTGTTGTTTTGGTTTTAACCCGAAAACCCAACCGGCCACTTGGGTTCGTTTTCTCACCAGTCTCAATTCAAAATCAGGTGCTCATTTATCCCACCGATGTGATCGGTTCGGATGATGATATTGATGTGCCTGTAGCTCAAGTAAGAGAGGACTTCAAAACAAAGTAGATGAAAAACCCGACCCGATCCGACCAGTGCACACCCAATGTTAACCCTAGCTAGCAAATGGTGCATGGAATCACAATTCCAGAGATGCAACTACCCCAAAAGAAGAGATTCAAACAAAAAGGGGAAAATATAGGCAGTATATTTACACAAATAAGTTTAGTCCGACTTAAGAAAGAAGTAATAAAGGACAAAAGAGACTGACCTCAAAGAAATCTGATGCATCAATCAATGAAGTGAGAGAAAAAACTAATCTCAAAATTGGAGCAATGATCATTCGTCGTTTATCAACATCCACAGATAAATCTCTTCCAAACTTAGCATCAACCCGCCTTAGACTTCCCTGCACAAAATCAAGCACAAAATGCATAATTGGAAAGAAATAGAAGAGGCTAATTGAATGCAAGAACAATACCTTAATCTGCATATTGACTGCCCTGCATGATGCGATATGTTCCAAAGCACCCATAGAGAATAGAACCTGGGCCCCTGATTTTCCATATCTGTAACATATTCTCAACAATAGAGAGAGTTCTGCCTCCAGAGTACAAACTCGCTGCAAAGAATCCAATGAACGCCCACCATCCTAAAGTTACAGGGGAGGGGAAAATGATCACTTTGATTTGGGAGTATAAAGGCAACAAATGACTGGAAGGGCAAACCGGCAGATTATAGCTATTACCAGACAAAAGCTAGCAAGCCACCTGGCTAGCAGCAGTTCTGAACACACACTAGTGTTTCTGAAAACAAAGACGACTAAAAATAGAGATTTCATGCAAGGAACATTTACCTGATAAGAAAGATTGCTGATGCTCATAAAGCAAGACCTAAGGAAACCTCTACTTTGAAGTTGGCTTAAGAAAAACTTCTCATAATCAATACAAATCAATGCATCCAGGACATAGAGTGATATTGTCTTTCCAGATTCACTGCCTTGAGTAGCATCCTTCATAACCTGAAATGTTAAAATTGAAAATAAAAGACAAAGAAACATGCATTTTTGTAAGCAAATTGATGCAGGACAGAGTTGGAATAGGGCTAAGTATGATCAAACACAAGGGAAAGGGGCTGTTTTGGGGGCTGTGAACAGTAACGTGAACAGTATTTTGTAAGGAGAGAAGAGTTAGAGAAGGATAGATCTAGGCCTCACATCTAGGTTACCAAAGGCATCACACCTAAGGCCTCTTTAGCATCACACCAAAGAATGAGATTGCATCACACAATCAGTAAAGCTTAAAGCTAATTTTTTCATTCAATCATTATTTGCCATAAGGCTTACATTCTTATTTATACCCATTTCAACTTGACTCTAGAACTTCCCAACATAAATAACCTTCAACTAACTTTAGACTCCCAAAGACACATTGAACATAGACTCTTTGACTACATTAATGACATGGAAAAACTTATGACTCTAAGATCAACTAATTGACTCTTCGACTACATTTGACATTAATGACATGGAAAAACCAAATGACTCTTTGATTAACTAATTGATTGTAAAGACTTTGACTAGAATTTAAAGAGACATTTTGACTTGACTAGAACCCAAAAGACAACTTCTAAGAATCCAATCCATGTCTAGCCAATATCCCAAGTAGGACCCATGGGCAATCCTTACCCTCCAAGACCAAATAATGGTTAAATTACTGGAATGCCCCTGGCCACCTTTTCTGGACCGCAACATTCTCCCTTGGTTGGAGAAAACTCGACCTCGAGTTTGAAGTGTTGAAGAATAAGAATCCATAAGCTTCTCAATTGCATCCATGGCTTCTTAAAATCTTCAAGTTGACCTTGCCTTCTTGTTTTGCTTGGTCGCGTGAAAGAAAGCAACAATATCTTTGGAATTTCAAACCTAAACTTTTCGGGTATGATAAAATCAATTGAAGTAAAAGGAAAATCTCCCAATTTAAGCAGATCTTGGGCAGCATACTTAGGCCCGTTCATTCAAATGTCATCTGGCTCTATGTCGGAAAGCTTCAGAGGCAATTTGTTGCCCTCCAATGGTGTTTTATTTTCTGAATCAGCAACTGGTTGCTTCAGTTTGTTGATGTAGGACAGATTGAAATAGGGCTAAGTATAATCAAACACAAAGATAAGGGGCTGTTTTTTGGGGGGCTGTAAACAGTGGATGTGAATAGTAATTTGTAAGAAGAACGAGATGAAGGGTTAGAGAAGGATAGGTCTAGGCATCACACCTAGAAAACCCAAGGCATCACACCTAGGGGCTCTTTAGCATCACACCAAAGAAAAGATTGCATCACACAATCTAATAGCTTGAAAGCTACTCAATTTTTCATTCATTCAATCATTATTTGCCATAAGGCTTACAATCTTATTTATACCCATTTCAACTTGACTCTAGAACTTCCCAAAAATAAATAACCTTTAGACACTCAAAGACACATTGAACATACTCTTTGACTGCATTAAAGACATGGAAAAACTTAATGACTCTTTGATCAAGTAATTGACTCTTCGACTTTGACTAGAAATTAAATAGAGATTTTGACTTGACTAGAACCCAAAAGACACTTCCTAAGAATCCAACCCATGTCTAGCCATATCCCAAGTGGACCCATGGGCAATCCTTTCCCTCCAAGACCAAATAATGGTTAAATTACTGGAATGCCCCTGGCCACCTTTTCTGGACCGCATCACAAAAGAAAGTGACGGCAACTAAAGAACATAGACAGCATAAATGACTACAAAACGACCTGAATATAGCTCAGACTACCCATTTCATTTTGCAGTCCTAATTCAAGCCCCACCTCACAACCTGAACCTGAATGTAGCTCAAACTACCCATTTCATTTTGCAGTCCTAATTCAAGCCCCGCCTCTACAAATAGTTAGCCAGCTACAATAAGCCCAACAAACTTAAATTTGACTTTCAATCCTAACTCCTAAGCCTGTAACAAAAAAGGAATGAACAAGTAAGGTCTCAAAATGAGTTTCCTAACAGCCCCGTGAGACCAATCAGTTTCCTCCACCTATCGTCAAAGTTAGAGCATTTTATCCTTGCACAATATTACCATTCTTGTTGACGTCGTACATATGATACAAATCTATTTTGGAGTTCGAGAAAAAAATAAGTTTTAAATAGTTTTAAAATCAACAAACAACAGAGGGGAGTGCTTAGCGCCATAGATAACCAACAAATAAGTCAACAATCAAGAATTTATCCATTGACATAAGCCAGGTTGAAAGAATGCACACAATAGATAATGAATGACCAAGTAAATGCAAAAGGAAAAAACTAGGATGCAAGAGAAGAGAACAATCCAAATATGACAAAAGCAAACTCCAAGAGATGACAAAAGAACAAAGACGAAACATAAGACGTCGCACCCACCAAATCTAGGATTGCTTGAGCATCTTTCTTAACAATTGAAAAATTGGCCCGAGCTAATTCTGCCTGCTCTTTGTCAATCTGCAACCACAGTTCACAAATTTAATTCGTGACAGGCTGACAGCCTTACATCAATGAAAACCTTTCGCCATAAGAAAGTAAACACTTCCGAAATTTCACACCTTCTGGAGGTCCAAATCCTCAGCGTTTTGCTCATCGAGCAACAAGAACTGCAGAACCGACATAGGAACATCTGGATCAAGCATATGTCTACAGTACTGGAAGTAGCTAAGAAGCAAGGCATATTGGCTGGATGCAGAAAATAGTAAAGGAGGTCAAAGGCATACTACTAAAAGTAAGCAATTAGGAGGGTACAACGACTAAGGGTTTCACAAAAATCATACCGTCTTCTCAATGCTTCTGATGATTCATTTCTAAGGATTGCCATGATGAGCTTGAACAGGATAGAGTTACAAGCTCCATTTGACAATTGTTTAGCCATGATTATATCAAGACATGTCACAGTGTCAGCATTTAAACTTCCAGGGCATAGAAATCTTTCATCACGCAGCTTGGCCATGCATGTAAGAGCAACCTTGGGCAATGATGGTAATGAAAAACGTCAAACAATACACTAAGAAATTGCTCGAAGATAGTGTGAAGTGTTTTGAGGACACTGTTCATAAAAAGAAATATACTACCTGTGTCAGTATTATCGCCATCTTCAGTGAACAGTCTGGAGAAGCAGAAGCACACAAAGAGGCATCAAGCAACCTGTCAGTACAGAGAGTGAATTATTAAAAGTGCCACTATCTCAAAAGAAGAAAAGACAATGAGAAGAAGACCCACTGAAATAAAATTTCGGATCGATTTTCAAGAGATGATATTCTTCTGGATGCGGAGACCTTCCAAAGCAACAAAAGGGCGAGCAAAAGAACTATTAGTATCATAGTAAAATGCAAATTGAGAATTCCAAAATGAACATAGAAATAAATGAGTAAGAAAATGAAGACACTGACCTCAACAATCTGAGACCAGCCAGTTAACATATGAAGCTGGGCAGCTTGTTCTTCAAGGTTCTTATTATACTTCCATCCCCATCGTAATAACTGCTGAATAGTATCACTTACCTCATTGAGCTCGACTTCACTGCCAAAAGAGCTCAGTTGGGGATTAATGGCGTTGCATTTCTGCAAGAACAAACTTATAAGTATAACAAGAAGAGATACCCAAAAAGTCTGGAGAAGAGAAGGGATATTAAGCCACAAAATTCTTAGAAAACGCAAATCCATTACACGAAAATTACAAACCAAAGAAGGCAACCTGCCAAAGCTTATCGCGGAATGCAGCAAGATCAAACAAACGATCACCCCGCTCTGAAAAGTAATAAATACCTCCCTTTCCAGAAGTTGCTGGATTCCTGAGTATATCCTCAGCCTACAAAACACATACTATCAATTACAGCCAAGGGAGAACAAAATACGAAACAGCATCAAGTTTTTGCATCATACCAGGAACCCGTATTTCATATTAGAAACAGCCTGAGAATACTTCATACTGGTATCAGGAGACCTGAACTGAACAACTTCAAGCATTTCCAGCACCTAGAAATTGATAGAAGGAAAAAATGATTAGCTTCGCTCAATGAGAAGGCACAAGAAAGCAAGTTCTACAAAAAGAGATGAGCAGATTTTAGTGATGATGAGGGTCCTAGATGTTTCTTCTGATGGTTGTGAGCAACAGCTAAAGCTCCTCAAAGGAATAGAAGAATGTTTGGCGTAACAAACCAAAAAGGACTGGATGCACAGCCGAGCAAGGCTTCAAGAAGCCAGTTATTTCAATTGAGTATGATGGACCAATGTACCCTGGAACGTGGGTCATACCAGCATGAGGAACGGGAAAGGGTACTTGGTACGCCACATGTCTAAATTTTGGTGTGCTAGGGATAGGCTTCTTGAGATAAATATGAAGTAAGAATAAATATTGCTCCCATATTATTTAACTTTGGGGATCGCTATATTTATCGTTCTGGAACTAAAGTACCATATTTAGGAACGTCCGTACTAACACGTAATCCGCTAGGTAAGTAGTATTCCCTGGTAAGTGGTAACATGGTGATGGACGGGCCAAGGGTGGTGAGGTCATCAGACAAGGTAAACAATATGTTGATCAAAATGAAAGAGTTCACTAACTCATAGTTGCACAAAGCGGAAGCAGAAGCAGGGAGGGAGACCGAGATAAATAGAACATTCTTAAGGTTCTGAGCCCCTCTAAGAGCGCCTATATACTGCAATTAAAAAGTATAACTATATTGTATAAAACACAGTGCTAAAATATATGTTAGGACATCAACAAAATGAAGATAGATGTCCATTGCTATTTGTTTTCTACAGATACCAAAGCATAATATGGTAATACGAAGTACTAAAATAAATTTTGATAATATTCCGTACAATCAGATGGCTGCCACATGTTTTATCTTGCTTTGGATTTGTTTTGGTTCCATTCCACTTGGGAACACAATTCTTTCTCAGTGGAAGTGAGGTCCTCAGGAGATTCTTCTTAGTTGCGGAATCGAGCTTCTAGAGTGAATACGTCAACCCCAAAAAATCCTTCTACTAAGGACTAACCAAGAAACTTTATTTTGATCCCCAAAGAAAGGGTATGTAACATAACAGAAGCAGGGCATAAACAACATTCAGCTTCAATCATTTGATATAATGATTAGCAAATAAGAAAACCGAACAGAGTGGTAAGTATGAATACCTTACTCTTACTGATTGTTCCGGTTCCCACAATATCAGCACTATTCTGAAGGAGAAACGATTGAGGTATATTAGAATCTGTGCCATATTCGATGACATCCTGCCCAAAAAGATGAGCAAGAATACTTTGGCATGCTTCTCGATGGCTGGAATTAGCCATATCAGCAGTGTGTAATTCGATAGACAAAAGCTTCAACAGCCATGCTCTCTACAAAAGGCAACGAAATAGGAGAGAGAGTTAAGAATCAAATGCTGCATAAGCAGAGAATTTGAGAAAATCACTAATAATGGTATAAAACTCAAAGGAAAGCGGGAAAAAAAATATGTCTATTCATAATGGTAAGTTCTGCCCAATGTTGAGCTGGGATGGGCTGAAAGGCTACACAAGCCTACAGCCGAGTCCTTTCAATAGTTATGAAGTCCCAGTCCTTAAACCCGAAGAAAATTTCCTACATGCACATTGGTAGATATCAAAACAAACACAGACACGAACGCACACAACCAACAAGAACAACATATAGCCACTCAATAGGAAAACAAAATTGAATCAGATAGCATACACTGTCATGTTTACACCACAACAATAGTTTTCCTTGTATATACTGTAAGTCTTAACAAATTGAAAGCATGTCTATCTTTCAAAATGCAACGTAACTGTTGACGTCAGCCAAATGACTAGAGGTTCGATTATCAAGTTCAATATCAGACGAAACCACAGAGAAATAACAGAGGATGAACGAAACCAAAATATTGCTTCCCTTAACTCTAAAAACAATTAAACTTCAAAAAATGCCCACTCATACTTTCAACTGAAATTCAAACAAACAAATTTCTAAGCTATTAAGGTGGTGACAACTCTTTATACGATACTCAAGTAACTAAAATATGAACACACCACAGAAACCACACCCACATGTGGGCCACTGCCCTGATCCTCTGGCAAACAGCAACCAGTATTGCAACAACATTGTCTTATCAGACGACTAAAGAAAATGAAAAGAATAGGCATGGATACAGAAATGTACACCGCACAATTTACCCAAGAGTAATGCCACTGAGAAATGTTAAAACCAGAATAACAGGTTGGAATGACATTCACTAATGATAAAAAAAGATAAGACTCAGTGAGAACCTGATGGAGGGAGCTGATGCGAAGCGCTTGAGTGCTATTTCTTTTTGGAAGCGGAGCAACTCCAATTGTCTCCAGGTGCTGCCATGAAAGACGCAAATTTTGACATATGAGCAGTAAATCATGCAAGCAGCAACATACATACTGAAAAGCTTCAAAAATTATCATTGACAACAAATTGTACCTTTACAAAGCATTGGTACTTTTTATTACTTAAAAGATCCATGGTAGGGCCACCTGTCAGTGGATCCGAGCATAACTCAAAAAGAAGCTGCATGTGGCAATCAATCAGCATTTTTCTAGAAACACTAGGAATTTAACCAATGTCATAAAATAGGTAGAGACAAACAAACCTGAAAACCAAATTCATGTAGCAAGGCATTAATATCAGGCTTTGAAAGCTTTTCAAGAATATCGAGCATAACCTTCAAGCAACTGGAAAGAACATAAAGAATTCACAAATAAGAATCCAAAACAGTAACCATAACTAGTAATAACACCCATTACTGATTGCTACCTGTAATGAAACTTAGGCTGTAGCACTGTCCTTTCTACAGGTGTGTCAAGATCAAACTTGAGCAATAAATGTGCGATATTTGGAGCTGGGCGATTAATATTGTCAATAAGAAGCTGCAAAAGTGAAAAGATAGAAATACTTGAGCATCATTCAACAGTAATGCAAACATACAGAAGGACCATTTCAGCCACAGCCCACCAAAAAATAATAAACAAACAACAGTAAAAGAAGATAGAATTAAGCAAGTATAAACTGGAGTTACCTGCAATATGAGAACGCCAGGATCCTCACTACTGTTCTCTATAATCTGGCTTTCTTCTGATCGCAGCTCCAGGCAGGCAGCATAATCCTCGATCAAAGAGCTTGCAGCATTTGATTTTAACAGCAACTGTGCAAGCCCAACCATACGAGAACTGTCACATGCACAGAGTCATTAAGTGGCCACACAAAGATTCGCACTAGAAGAAAACAATTGAAAATACACACTATCCAATCCTATGAGCGCTTTAAGTAAGAAACAGAAAGTATGCACTTGTGGAAACCTTAGGATGCTCATAATTTTGATAGAGCATTGCTGAATTTGGGGGTGAGAATCATATCTGACATACTCCAACAGAGCCACAATTTGATTATGATCTTGGGAAAGGATGACATCCAAAGGCTGCAGTAAAGAGGAGCAAATATAAAAGTTGGATAATAGAAGGTGTTAGACACTCTAAAACAAAAGCAAAATATTGAAAAAGAAGAACGTTAATTGAGCAATTACGCATGAAAACTGTCATCCAAAACTTTGACTAATGACATCCTAATAAATCTAGAATTAGCCCAATTTCTACTGATCAGAAGTTTAAATAGAAGGGGAAATAGTGAAATACCAATGATAAACAGCTAAAAAAGAGGATGATAGAGGAACACTAAGTAGTAAAATGGAATTATCTAATGTCTCAGGGAAAGAAATAGACAGACTAAAAAAAAAAAACCTACAAAATATATAATGAAGATACATCAAAGACCGCCTAAATTCATCAATAGGAGTAAATTGTAATAATCTAATAAGGCCATCACTAGCCACAATTATTAACTTACATTTTCCCATTGGCAGCTTGATAATTT
This sequence comes from Rhododendron griersonianum, assembly GCA_018127125.1. Lineage (NCBI taxonomy): Eukaryota > Viridiplantae > Streptophyta > Magnoliopsida > Ericales > Ericaceae > Rhododendron > Rhododendron griersonianum. The sequence goes on along the minus strand of CM030790.1, from coordinate 50,234,533 downwards.
ACAAATTACACATTAACATAAATTTGGCTATTACTGCACGACTCCACACTGCTAAAGTGCAAAGTAGTGATTCAGATTTGACAGATTCAGAATGAGAAACTGTCACTTTTTCGACTTTTAATAGGCCATGAACTAGGACGAATCCCTTGCTTCATCCAAATGTGTAAAAATGTGACCAAGTATTGGCCCTGAATACGCTGGCCTTTGAAAAATGACAAGATATTGGAACGTCAAATTGGAAGAGAAAAGGAATTTGTCCATTTTTTGGGGTCTCAAAGGGGAGAATTAATTTGTATACGAATCATAGGAGCCTCCACGACTCCACACTGCTAAAGAACACAGTGATAGAATTCCTTTCAATCAAGCCAAAACGCCAATGCAAAAGAAAAAGGCATATTGGGTCTTGGCAAAATAGCCCCGTAATTTTGGGAGAAGGAATGCCCTTTGGCAGCATCCACTAATCACTTGTTTGATATACAAACCCCAACTCTTGTCTGTGATAACAAGAGTTATAGGACAATGGACACCATAGTTTTAAAAATCGGCCGAGACGTACCGTATCGGCCGAGACGTACCGGGATTTGAGGTCCCCGATTCGGATACGGGCCGATATATCGGAAAGATTGGAATTCACAGCCGTATCGGCCGATACCCGATACGTATCGGTCCGTAACCGATTCGGGGCCGATACGTATCGGTCCGTACCGGTTCGGCAACAAAACAAAAAAAAAACAGAGCATCTTCTTCTTCTTTTTTCCAGCAGGCTTTTTCCCAGAGATTATGTAATGTAAAACCTCTATGTTGCATTTTTTATGACTTAAAATCATCTTACTTTTGCAGTTTTTGTCAATTATATCGAAACTCATAATGTTGCATTTTTCTCATATTTGTAAAATCTTATTGACTTGCGGGTTTTGATAAATTATCGGATATTTCACATGAAGAGGATGGGCTATTACATGTCTTAAATTAATTAAAATGTGATAATTTAAGCCAATGTTGGGGGCAAAAGTATATTTTTCAAGTTTTAACATGTTGCTGATGATTTTTAAAAATTCACGACCGCGACACCCGATTCCCGCGACGTATCACCGATACGTCCCGATACCGATACACCGCGACCGATACCGAGACGGCGACCGATACCGAGATTTAAAACTATGATGGACACCTACGGACCTACACCTAGTCACCATTCATCACTCCAGTATAAACTGCATCTCCTGTATCTAATTGACTTTTAAGGCATGACCCCTATTCAACATACCATCTTCCACCCGGCAACAGGTATGAACTGACAAATTAATCCAGTTTAAGTTTTGCTTCCTACAAATCAAGGATTAAGTAAAAGTTGCACATCATTGTTCTAAAATACATTCAAAAACCGCATTTGTGCTTCATTTTCATTACCAATGCACAAGTGAGCACCAACTTTCAACTCCAAGACAGTATTTGAGAAGCTTGTATTAGGATAAACAAATACTAAGTACCACTTAAAACCCAGAAACATTAGATACCTGGTAGAGAGGGCGCCAGAAATCAGATATGGTTAGGTCCTTCTCCAAGACCAAGATTATGATCTCCAAAGAAAGCATTACAGCCTTTTCTAGTAGTTGACCATAAATTTGATTAGTGCGTTCAGAAATGATGGAATTAACACCCGGCAAAAGAATACCCATGACATTTCGGAAGACAATTTTCCCACTCATAAAATCCTGTACAAATTTAACATCAAATATTGTTACCTAACAAAAGAGCCAAAGTCAATGAAACATCATAAATAAAAGGAGACAGTCCAACAAAAACCAGTAGGGAAAATTCTCATTTGCGGAGAATAAGCAGCGAGACTTCGACCACAAGAACAAATACATACTTTCAATAACTCTATGATAGGCAGCTGCATTTGAAATGAAGCAGATTCGGCCACTGCTGAGGGTTGTGATTGGTCAATAATATTGTCAACATCCTCATCCACAACGTCATACAAGCTTAGTATCCTGCACAATGTAATTTGTTGCATAAAAGACATTAGCTTCTTTACCAACTGATAGGTGATGCTCTTTAAAGCATAGAAATTGAGGAAGACAATAATCTAAATCCACCGCAGAATGTGAAAAGGCAAAGTCTTGCAACCTATGTAGTCCAGGAAAATTAAAATCAATGCCATGACACCAACAAAATCAATCGAAAGAAGTAGAAATAGAGTATAACTAACTGCCACTTCTTGGTGCTCACATTCGAAAATGCTGGAGACAAGCAATAACTAACTGCCATTTCTCACAAGGGTCTGCATAGGCTCTTTGGGGGAAGGGACCAAACACATGATCGTATATGAACCTAAAAATTCCAATGAATCTGCAAAACACGTCACCCAGATTTAAAGTGAAGCATACAAAAGAAAGAAAAATGTCATACAACTTGAAAGGAAATCAAGGCCCAGTACCTACGCCCTCTATCACTGACATCCCTTTCTCCGGAAATAAGCACATTTAACAAGTTGAGGAAAGATATTGTTGAAGGGTATTGTTCTCTTCTTGCTTCTATTTCATTTAACTCGAACCTCATATCATACACCTGTAGCAATCATAGTATAAAAATCTCAAATTAAAATTTGCTTGAATGGCATTCCTTAAGCATCTAAATCCTGGTTGCATCTAATATCCAGTTTTATTTCCACTTAAACCAATGTAAACTCCCCAATGCACAACACTGTGCCATGACACTACTAAATCAGAAAAGGTTGAATCTTCCCGTTCCCACAACACAACTCCTATGGCTGCAGGTGAGCTGAATGCTAGGAAGCACCACCACACCTAGAGGTTGCCGTATCCATGTCGGGGACCCGATACGCCAGGGACAGGCCAAAATACCTATGGGACAAGCCACATGGCATGTCCATTTAATTGTAGCATCTTTTCTGGTGGGCCACGCGAGGCAAACTGGGACACGGCAGCGTGGCCTTTGTAAATATTTATAACTCCAAAAGTATTGAACTAGAAGTGTAAAATAACATGTTTATGTAAATAGGCATACACCATCAGTCGATAATCCATTCGATAGGAATCCTAACGTAAATATTTAGTGGTTACAATGTTGGTTTGCATAACCAACAAGATTATTAAAAAAATGTTGTGGCCCATGCAGTGTCCGTGGCCCCATTTTTGAGAATCATTATCTCATCCGTGTCTGTGTCCGACATAGGCTGAATGTTAGTGTGTTCGAGCTCGGCTTGCCAAAACTAGTTTTAGTTCAAGCTCGGCTCAAGCTCGCTTGCGGATTAGCAGATCAAGCTTAATCTCAGCCTCGCCTGGTGATTAAGAAGCTCGAGCCTAGCTTGACTTGACGCTGTTATATAAAATAGCCGAGGTCAAGCTCAAGCATGATCAGACTAAACTAGGGTAATTACGTACATCAAGAGGGAAAAGAAAGCTGTGAGCAATATAAGCGAATATCAATGGCAAGTAAATTAAGTGCTGCTAATCTATTTTTGAAAATAAATAAATAAATAACCTGTGCTGTCATGGATGGTGTGCTGCTCCCGGGATGAGGCCCCACAACAACTGGAAGATCATATTGCTCAAGGTATCTCCAAATAGTATCCTTCAATGTTGGAGAAACTCGAACGAAAGTAGCTATAGCATTACGCAAAGCACCCTAACAACCAGATGAAATGCACAAGACAACCATTAGCAGAAGAATATAGGGGCAGCTTCTAACCTTCTATGTAGGGGACGAATAATGATCATTTAGAGAAACCAAAAAGATGGAGTCAATAAGCACCTTCAAATAAGGAGGCACATTTTCATAACTGAGGAGCTTGAATAATGGCTCAATTTCAGGAAACCAGTTCTTTGTTTCAGTGGGATTCCCATTTTCCACTACCTGTAACATGGAGAACAGTTATCGAATCAGCTATATCTAAATGGTCTGAGATGGATACAACACAAGATAATATATCTCTAAAAGAGTAGTAGTGCATATCATCTAGAAAGGAAACATGAGGCAGCACTAAGTTTCCTATTGATGGCAAAAATGGGACTAGACTTCCAACCTTCATGCTCATAGAGAAAAGAAAGGGAAGAAGGAAAAGATTTAAGACTATTTAGCATTAAATGACACATAAACAATAAAAAAAAAAACCATAAAAAGGTTGAGAGAAGAAGGAAAAGCATAGAGCAAGTAGTAAACAATACAGACGAGGCCAAAACTGCAATATTAGAAATAGAGGGAAAAAAATACGGTCACGGTTGTGACATAGATACAAGTTATAAGACTCAAATAACCATTTTCTGGAATAAGTGTAAATAATCACAACTGGTCCATTTTCTAATATTACAATGTTATTGATATAGCACTATATCATTATATTTACACCTTTAAATTTCCTATTTGGGTAAATTGGGGGAACAAAATCCTTTAATATCTATTTTGAAATGTCATAACCCCAACACTCATGAAGTGTTAGGCTTTGGGTTGCTGGATTTACAAAGCCTGAAGGAGTATTAAGAGGTGTGAATTCACATTGTTTTTATTTTAATTATTAGCAGAACGTCACCAATGACTGTGCGTCCAAAACGTTGCCTCGTGGAAATGGCACCTCCTTAGAAGTATGATAGGTTCATAGATACTATCATCTTGATTGATAGAGCAAACTATAAGTAAATTAGAAGCCTAGAATAAAGGTATAATGCTCCAAGCCGATCAAAAAGAACCGTTAAGAGTTCGGAAAACAAAATAACACAAGTCAAGACCTTCTGCAGAACATTCAAATATGCAACAAGTGTTTTTGCATCCCCCTCCTGAAATTCCGGTAACATTGCCCCAGGACTTTGAAGGGACTGTTTGAACTTCTCTTCATAGATTGATAAACAATCAAACAGAGTACTCCACCCAATAGAGCGGAATGTTTTACCCTGAAGTAATTCGAAAACCTTTGAAGCTCCCTCTTGACTAGAAGCCTGAAAAGAAAAAAACAGATCAAGAAATCAAAGTAATTAAAATTGCATCATCTTGATAAAAAACAACTGTTCTCATGCAACGGAGGTAACTCCCACGTGCTTTTACATACCAAGGTACTCAGCATTTTCAAGAAGGCCACTAGAGTTTGAAAGTTCGTATGGTCCTCTCCAGCGAAGTTCACAAATGTCCACAAGACATCATTGCCAGACAGCAGCTCTGGTTCCTTCTAATTAAGAGTAATACAAGATATGTAATCAGAAGAGAGGGGGGGGAGGGAGAGGGAGAGAAAAGTGTGCTGCAATAGATCTAAAGCAAGTAATATCATAATGAGCAGAAGATTTCAAAACCATAGTCAAACTTCTAGTTAGCACTGAAAGAGTTGACAAAACCATTGCATTCCTACATTTGTGTTTTCTATGCATCATGCTAGATAACCAATTGTTTAACCATCATTCCAATTTCAAGCTAATACTTGCATGTTGGCAGATCCAGGCTTTAAGGTTCAGGGCATTCAATGGCTTCAGCATATAACTCCAACATCGTAAATACCCATGGCAAGTACAGCGCCGCCAACAAATATTTTATTTACGAAAGGTCATAAAATACACCCCAAAAAACTAACCAACTGACCTGATAAATTTCACTCACAAACTCCAAAAGAGACACAAAGGGTTGAGGGGCTGTTTCAGTAGCTTGTTGAGAATGCGCACTACTGTCATGCATATAATCAAGTGACCCAGCAATGCGGTAGGGGCTGAGTGCAGTCATAGCCTTTTCTTTTGTTTCTTTAACCTGCCAGGAAGAGTAAAACAATCATGACCTATACTCTGGATGTTAAAGTTACCCCTTTCGGCACTCTTCAAAGATATACTGTTAGTCCTCCAAAAAAATAAAAGAAGAGGTAACATTCATGACGAAGCGAAGAGGTGAACACAGACACGTCGAAAATAGAACAAGGAGAAGTTACGGGAAATATTAATTTGCTAACATATAGAAACGGTTAAGAATAAATCTAGACACAAGACTTCCTATAGGGACTGCCACGAAACAACTGCATATGAGACAACAAATAAATAAGCACTTCAACACAATGTCGTGGCTGAACAATCGTAGAATTCCTTCAACAGAAGTCTTTCATTGCCCCCATTTCACATGTACAAAAGCATGCAAAAAGGAGAGATTTTTCTGGCACTTTACAACTTCAGCTTCCCACAGACAATATCAATATAACCACAAGGAAACTCACACAGTACCAAAATGGTACCAAAAAGAGATAAGTAAAGAAGTTCCCAAATGCACAAAGACACCATAAAACAGCCAAAGGGATCGCAAGTGGTACATGTAGACGTTCTACCAGTTTTCGTTGAGGTAGCAACAAAAATAACCAAGAGTATCTCTTTGATTTCAAATTATTGATTACAAAATCAAAACCATATTGGAATCAAGGGATAATGTCAATTTAGCTTTCGCTCTATTAGCACCTCTAGATGATGTCTCTCATGCACATAATTTATTTTTAAGAACTTAAACAAGTTTGAGGTAAGAAATACCAACTTGTGGTCAAAGTTTAAATTCCCTAACCATCTTAACTACAACGTGTAGTATGTAAACAAATACTGAACACTAGAAAGCAAAGTCGCCTCCTTTTTACAAAAGTGAAAACAATAAATAAATCAAATAAAAGGCCATTTCATTGTTATATATATCCAAAGCATTGATTAAAGGAATGAAAATGTTTACAGAATCATCTTTGATCTGTTTTCAGGCATTTCATAAAAAACATCCCCATTTCATAGGGATTTTTACCTCTCTACAGCAAGTCAATTAATTTTCCCTATCAAGAAACGAAAGAATTTCCACATACCTTTTCTCTAGCATGTGGATGAGAAAGAAAGCATGTAATAAGCTTGTGCAGATACGCATTGTACATATAGGTCATATCCTCATCATCATTCTGTAGAAATTCAAAGACAAATAATGATAACTGTGAAGACATACTCGAATTCCAGCACGGAGAAAACCAAACAACATATTATCATCGCAAAAAGACCGAATAAAATATTTGATCATCCAAAGATGTTGATCCAATTACTTACAGATCTTCTGAGCATAAGCAAGTATTAGAAACAACAAATGTATTTTAACGTCCCTTGTACTAACATTAACAGAACAACAAAATAAGACATTCAGGCCATTAAAAAATGAAAATAATGGACTAACTGGGCCAGAGGTGGCTATTGATGTACAATAACAAGAAAAATAGAGCGGTTTTTTTAATCTTTTTGCAGTAAGTGGACAGATATGATAAACGATCAATACAAACCTGATAAGCGGCAGTTTGAAGAATCTTAACCAGGAAAAACTGGAACACGTTGTTTAAAAAAATTGTTTCCAGGCAAGAGGAAATATATCCAATGTCACTAGGTGAAGCACTTGGTACATTCTCCCTTGTATCATTTCCATCTAGTATTAACATCAAATGTGTAGCCCATGCAAGTCGTACACAATCTACAAAGCCCTCAGCGATTAGATCACTTCCCGAAGCAATTACCTAAAGCAAACAAAAACATGACCAACTTATAATTTATAAGTAAGATTATTTCAACCGCTAAAAGAAAAAACAACCGTCGTTCACTTACTGTTTCCTGAAATTCACGCCTAAAAGATGCATCACGAGATAAGACAGACATTTTATCAGGTGCTGTGCTCAATGCATCAGATATGACGGCGATAACAAGAGAAAAGAGAAGGCTATATGCAATCTGCAAAGAAAAACAAAACACATCATACAATAACCGGACACAAAACCATAAAAAATGAACTCGATAGCTAACTTATCAAAATTACGTTAAGTACATACATACCCATTAACTATCATGCATGGAGTGCAATAAATCATAAGTTTCCGGTAATCCAAACAAATATTGTTTTGCAACCACAACCACGGTTTGAGCACGTTGGCCATTATCCCTCCCACAATGTTCATACATCTAAACTTGTTCAGGAGTTCAAAAACTTTACATTCTTTTATGTTCACTTCAAATCTTTTCTTTGTAATTAACTCATCAGAAAACAATGTTTCCCCTTTCTTAAAGTGTGCCTATAGTCGTGATGGTCAACAAAATTATGAAGAGGTTGGCACATCATTTAGTATGCATATGCTATCAAAAGAGGATAAATCAGAAAGAGAGAAACAAAACAACTAACAGGAAACAAAGCTACAATCCTTCAACATAAATTCATATTCAAGATGTAATAGTCGACAAAAGATCTTGCCCCACATAAGATTAGAAGCCAACAGATGCCAGGCCTGTTCCATAGGGGTGGGTTTGCTCCTGCCATGCCAGCGTTCAGGTCATATTAACATGGAGGAAACAGCGGAAGACCTGCACCTAGATGGCTATGCTTCTCTCATGGCCAAGACTTCAATTTCCAATTTCCTCACAGAATCAAAGAGAGGAGTGTGACTTTGAAATCAATTTGTCTTTCACTAGGTATCCGTGGGGTTTTTTTGTGGGGAGGTTGGGTATGTCCAACATGATGTGCCTGGAAAACAATATCTCAAACAGTGAGTCAAAATCGGCAGTGGGAGTTGCCATCAGGGGCGGAGGTGTGGAATTGAAGACGGGTCTTTTTCTCTTCATGAGGGTTATACAGGGTCCATGGAAGCACCTGTCGCTAAATTGGTCATTAAGTGCTGTGGTTTGTCAAAGAGAGCCAAAATCTCCTTCAGTGAGCAAGATTGAAGATCAAAAGCTGCTGAAGCTTAATTTCTGTAGAGTGGTCATAGATGGGGTGAACGGCAGTGCGAAATTCCTATAGACATGGAAACTCATCTTTTGTGTGCAGGTAAGGTGGTGGCACCTCTTGTGGTTTGCACCAGAATCAAGGAAGGTCTGTCATCTCTATTATGAGCTATGGCATAGTTGTAGGGGGAGGAACATAAAACATAGACAAAGTACAACCAAACTGAATATAGCATTTGGGAACTAGAAGTTCAAGTAATTCTATAACAAAATGAAAAGGATCTCCAAGCTCTCTGGAGGATACTGTAATAGTAATTAGTATGTACATAACATCATTTTGTTTTCAAGGCCGAAAAGGACAGGAGAATATACTCATCCAGTTCCAAAAAAATTTAGACCTGATGCTTTAGGGTGTCATTGCTACCATTAAGTTCAGCAGAGCTATCTTTCAAAGCGGAGAAAATGTCCTTCACATCTTTTGGGCCTGCAAGAGCAAAAGGGGGACCATATTTAAAGGTCTTTTAAAACGGGGGAAAGCATATTATCTTTGAGAGTTTCAACAGGAAGTCAGCTAAAGAACAGGATACCCCTCCACCGTATCTCTAACTCCACACCCTAAAATGTTCAACCATGAACATATAATTCTACAGTAATATGAGGTGAAATTTGCATGTGCCTTCAAAACAAGTATCTAAACTGAAGAAATAAGCTGATGGCAATGGATCGCCCAGACAATATGTTAGCAAAAAGTGGATATAAAGGATGTTGTCTATGGCATTGCAAATGAAACATATGGATGAATTGGCTCTGGAACAATGGAGTGGTGTGATTTTTAGTAAAAAATGAAAACCCAGTGGAAGAAAAGAGATCACAGAAAATTTGCAAGAATTCAGTAAAGAACAAGGCTCTAATAAATTCCTGTAACCAACCATAGGTAGTTCAATTAAACTTATCTTCTTCAAACAATATTTAAGTTCCCTGTGGGAGACTAAGAAATTTCTCATTGTTTTATTCCACAATATTCCCCAACAAAATTCATAACTTTCACTTTCCAAGCGCAGGGAAATTTCTCATACGAAAAACTTCTTATGGTCCCTAAAAGTGCAGAATATGGTTAAGGAAATGAGTTCCAAAGGAGAATTGGGGGCCGTATGTTCCCCTTTATATAAATATCAACACCAGTAAATCAGGTTGCATGAAATTGTTGAAGTTAATTACTAGTGGGAAATGGTTAAAGCAGCCACACATTGACCTCCAAGATGCAACCAACTCAAACAAGGCATAAAATGGATAAAAGGGTTTCTTTGTAGCTTACTTGCCCGCACAACCAAAATAGAAAGTACAAGGCAATGGCCAAGGATCAGTCTTTCCCTACAAACGACTGCTTGACGCTCCACAAGAGCACCTCTTGAATCAAGAACATAGCGCTCTGAGTGAGGCCCGCCCAAACCAGCTGGTTCTTCTCGATTCAGTTCCTAAAGTTGAGAAATAAAACCATTAGACAGAAAAGGAAAAAAAAAGTTTGCAGCAGATGTACCAAAATTCACTACCACTTGAGTCTAGCATTCAACAGAATTCCAAGGAGATACATGGATCCCACCACAACACACATGTTTCTTAGCTTGCGCATCACGTCACCAGAAGAAATGATGCAACTGTTTCAAAAGGGAAACCTAAGGACCATACATCTCCATAAAAAGAAAACCCAAGAATTAACAAACCACAAAATATGGATTTTCAATAAAGTACCGAATAATTTTCTCCTCAAATTTCTAAACCAGCCAACGTTTCATTGTTTCTCATCTTTTTTCTTTCCCTTCAATTTCCTTCCTCAAATCCAATACCCAAATATACCTCAAAGCTCCAATAGTGGTTTATCTACGCCCTATGGTTCCTAATTAGGCATCTTGACAACTTGTCCGCTAAAATCCTCATTTCCAAAACCAACTGATTAGTGATAACAAACATATCACTGGACCCCAACCTTAAGACTAATCCATACTGGTACACCATCACAGCAAACTCAGTCAAAGCGCAAGTCATAGGGAGTCTAATTTGAAAAATCAGGTCGCTGTTCCAGGAACTTCAGACACCAATATGGCACAATAACTCGTTGCTTTAAGAGGCATAGTATGATAATATGAATGACAATAGAACCAAAAACCTTTATGAGAGAAATTAATCTTTGTCGAAGCCCAGAACTAATAAGATCTTCCAGATATTTCTGAATGTCAGCCACAAGATCAACTTCAAGTCCCTGGTCAAGCACAACAGCCTGCAAAATCGTACCAAAAAGAAGATACCAAGAATGAAGGAAACAAATTTAAGAAGAAGAAGAAAAAAGAGGAGAAGAAAACAAATTTCTAACCCTAACAACTTGTGTTGTTAGACATGACAAGCAGAGATACCCTTAATAGTGTGTAAAGTGCTGTTATGAGGTCTCTTCTCTCTGTATACCAAAGCCCTGCTGCAAGGCGCAAAATTTCTACTGGATCTCGTCCCAATAAGCCCCACTAGGAAGGGGAAAACAAAACCAACAAATACAAAGACATAAATTTTTATCAGTAACAAGATATGAGGACATCCATATCAACAAGTACGCCATAAATCACCAAAAATAATGAAGTCTACCTCTTGATTGGCAGAGACAAGCAAACGCGCGCAGTCTATTTCATTAAGGTTGAGATCATCACTTAATTTCAAAGCCTATATTCCAGCAGAACATAGGATATAATTCTTCAGTCTAGGACTTGAATAATGACAAATTAAGAACAGAACATAGATGAGAAAGACCCACCCAATAATCACTCAAAATAGGAAAAGATCAATATCAAGTATTATCTTCGTTGCATATAATCAAAGACAATGCAAATATACACACACATATACGTACACACGAGTATGTTTCAAACCCGCCTTGTGTTTTGACATTGTAAATGTGACACCACAGTTTTTGAACACACCTTTTACTACTATAGGGGGAATAGATGTAGCTGTAACTACTCTTTGGACAGAGGATATGTACAGAGGAGTCCATAGAACCTTTCAAGGACAATAACGATAAACTGGTTGCAGCATTATTACAGTAATAGGGCAAGATTGGTCGTAGATCGTGGCCCAAAACCTAAGACAAAGGTGCTGCAAAAGTATTAGGCATTCTATTGCCTACACTAGGCAGCAACTACGGCAATGGTGAAATCAAACGCTTTATATTGCCTTATTTCCGAAAGTAGAAGCCACTAAGGCAGATTGTCTTACCAGAACATATCCATGAAGTTTCTTCCAAAAGTAAATAGCTTTTCACACAATGTAATGCACACAACAAAAACAATACAACTGTGACTGAAAGTGCAATCATATCAAAGGTGAGACGAACTGACAATTTGGACATCTTGATCATCCAGTGAAATCGGGGAAGAATCCGGAAGCCTGACTTCTCTCGACTGGACTTCAGCTCGGTCAGATGGTTTTGGAGGCTGCCCAAAAGAGAAAACAGATCCACTTTTTCAAACTTAGCAACTGTCACGAGTAACGTTTCAAACAATCGCAAGATAGCCACAAAACTTTTGGTTGTCACACTACATCGTAATCCTTGATCGATCCCAGCAACCAAACTTTTCTCTATCAGCTCGTTTTTCATACCTTGTTGAAGTTGAGCTAATATTGTTTTCCATAACTAAAATTTTAGTGCGTTCATAAAAAAATCCAAGTAATTGAATTAGCAACTGTCAGAGTACTTGGACTTGCAATGGCCGCAACCGAATGGAATAATAAATTTTCAGACATTTAAAACATAATTTCTCTTATCATTCAATAATTTGCAAGATAATCGCAAAACTTTAGCTTGGCACCCTAAATTCTAATCCTGGATCCATCCCACCAACCAAACTCTCTCTAAAAGCTCCTCTTTTTTCATACTCCATTAAAGTTGCGCGAATATGGTTTTCTTCGACAATTCGGGAAAAAGTTTTGGGGCCTTCATAAAATTTGGGTTCTTTTCAACCCAAAACAAAAAACATACAAGCAACTTTCCACGTCGTGTACAGAAAACATAGAACTTGGGTTGTTTGCTTTGACAAAAAGAAAAACTTCGAGAGACACCAAACTTTTTCTAAAAGGTCGTTTTTATTTTCCATGCTCTATTAAAGTTCAGCGAATGTGGTTTTCGACAATTCGGGAAAGAAAATTAGCGCAGTCACAAAATTGGAATCTTTCCGAGAAAAATAAAGAAAAAAAAAACTCAAAAGAAAATTTCCGCTTCTTGTTCTGAGACTGAACAGTAACCAAAACATTGTGTGTGTGTGTGTAGAGAGAGAGAGAGAGAGAGAGAGGGAAGGGGGAGGAGGTGATACAGTGTAAGAGAGGAGAGACTGGAGGGAGGGGAGAGAGAGGCGAATGGAGTGCATGAGCTCGATCCTTTGAGAAGGCGTCGGAGGGGTTGGGCCGAGGAGGGAGGACTCGATTGTGGAGAGGAGTTGCTTCGGAGACACCATTGTGTTTGCGTATTACCGCTGCTGGTGTCTGAAACCCTAGAATCAACCTCCAGGTTTCGACTTGTTCGCTCAGAAGGCACGGAGCAGTGTGTGAATGAGGGCGGGAAATACCCTAATTGAGAAGTGTTTTGAGAGAGAGAGAGAGAGAGAGAGTAGGGTTCGGTGCGGGTGTCTATGGGGGTTTTGGGGAGGATTTACGCTACGAATAGGCACGCGCCGTTTCCTAATCCGAGTCCGCAGACCGTTGGCCTTTTAAATGAGTAACAACAAAAAAAAAAAATTGGTGGGAGGTCCACTATAGCATGTTTGTAACCCACTAAGTCCACTTCTAAATTTCATAACCCCTCTAGTCCACTAATATAGTTATATAACCTAATAACTCCAATTTCCTTAAAAAGAGATATTTTTCAAGACCAAAAAACCCTCCTATATAACATATAGAGAGAGGAACCCTAGATCACAAAGCAGATTTGGGCCTCCCCTCTCCCCCCTCTCTCTCTCTCCTCCCCTCCCCTGGTGAACTGTCCGTCTCCAAATCCTCCACATCGACGAGCTCTCCCTCACTCACCACGAACAGGATCGGGCCCGCGCCGAAGCACAACCCCTCTCTCTCACTCACCGCCGCCGCCGAAGCACTCCTCCTCCTCCTCGGCGCCGCCCTTCGTCGCCGTCCATGGCTGCTACCACCATGGCCGAGTTCCTACTTCCATCACGGCCACCACCGACAACTTCATCGATCATTCCCTCACCACCGCCGACGACCTTCCCCGCCACCATACGGACCGATCCACTATAAAAATTAGCTTCAACCATTGCGAAAGACAGACCAGACCCCATCCGTTACTTCCGAAACTAAAAAGCAGGTACTTTTTCAGCACTTCATTGATTTTCTTCTTCATCTTTAACGAAGTACGAATATGATTACGGTATTGTCGAAGTCCTTTTCTTAGTTTGAGTAATACTAGACTTGTTTCAATTGTTTATTCGCAGATGGGTAATACTAGACTTGTTTATTACTGCTGTTATTATCGTCGGAGAAGACGTAGACGAGGTGAGTGGTTTTCTTGATGTTATATATTTTGTATGGACCAGTATATAATGTTAAAGACTAAAAACAAGAAAAATCAAAAAGAAATGTTGCATGTTAGAAATTTTTTGCCTAACATATAATGTTGTATGTTAGGAAATTTTTAATACTCATCAATCACTTATTGATTTGGTCCGCGCAGCGGCCTCTTCGACTTGCTTCTGATATATTTGGAGTTTTTTGAATAAATATATAAGGTTATATGTGTGTTTTTTAGACATATAAGGTTGGAACAGGTTATGTTTTTTGAAAAAATATATAAGATTATATGTGTGCTTTTCGTGTCAAACAAAAAATATATTTTTGTGTGTTTTTGTTGTTATTTAATGTCATTTTTTAAAAACATTATCAGTTAGAGAGATATATAATAATATATAACGTTATATTGTTATATATAACATTCTAGATTAGAAATATTCTATGTTATTTAATAAAGAGAGCATATAACGTTATATATGACCTTTTGTACCGTGTAACGTTATATATGAGCTTCTGTCATATATAACGATATATGCTCCGTTGTCAATCACTTATTGAATTGGTCCACGTAGTGGCCTCTCCGACTTATACAAGAAAATATGTGATTTGAAGTTCGGTTAGCGATGTGGTTTGGTTATAGATGATCTTCTATACTGAGACATATATGTTATATGTGACAATTTGCCATTGGTACCTAATTTTGTCCTGTAAAACTCAAAAAAGAAGAAGAGGAACTAATAACGTTATATGTTCTCTTATTGAATAGGTCCGCACAGCGGCCTCTCAAAAGCACATATGGATATATTCATATATTATCAGAAGCAAGTCAAAGAGAACGCTGCGTGGACCAATTCAATAAGTGATGGACAACGGAGCATATAACGATATATGTGAACTTCTGTCATGTGTAATATGTGATTTTCCTAGGGTTAGACATATAATATTATATCTCATTTTTGAGATATATTAATGTTGTTTATGTTATTTTGAATATGTATATATGTAGATATAGAAGTTATGGGAATGCTATTCGGAGGCAGAAAATCACAAATTTTGAAGGATTTGATGAAGGTTTTGATGAAGAAACGATGAAAAAATGAAGCTCGATCCCCTGTGGCCTCATCAACATTCAACTTGGGATTCAAGACGCGACTGAAAATAAGGATAATGGTGGCATGATATGTGAACATATAATGTTATTTTTTGACATATATAATATTGTTGGAAAGATATGATGTTGTTTTGAGAACATATAATTTTATACGTCATGTTTTGTGAGACTTAGATCTACAGAAACTCATATATAATGTTATATATTCTATTTTTTTTGTGAGATTTAGAACTACAGAAGCTCAAATATAATGTTATATGTTCTGTTTTTTTTGTTGCGATATTTAGATATTCAAAAACTCACATATAATGTTATATGTTTTGTATGGACCAACATATAACGCTAAATACTAAAAACAAGAAAAATCAAAAAGAAATGTTGCATGTTAGAATTTTTTTGCCTAACATATAATGTTGTATGTTAGGAAATTTTTAACACTCATATAACGTTAAAAAATCAATACAAGAAAAATAGGAAAAACAAAAAGAGAAATTTGTCACATATATAACGTTAAATGTTAAGTGTAGCAGGTTCAATAAAAAAATCGAGAAAAATAAAAAAATACGTTTTTTGTTACACATATAACGTTATATGTGGCGTGATGGCAGCGGCGACGGTGGTGGTGGTGGCGGCAGTTTGATTGCAACAAAAAAATGAAAAAAATAGATTTTTGTGTTAGCCAAACAAGGCCCTTGTTTCTTAGGTGGGGTATTTTTGTCATTAAAATTATTAGTGGACTTAGTGGGTTATGAAACTTAGAAGTGGACTAGATGGGTTTGGAAACTGCTATAGTGGACCTATGCAAAATTCTCCCTAACAAAAATGGGCCCTATATGTTTTCTTTTTAAAATTTCTTTTTTAAAAAAAGGGAATTGATAATGCCAAACCCTTTTTGTTCCTGTCAAAATTTATTCATTGCATAACTTAATTGCCCTCTACTACGGGGTTGTTTGATAACCTAAATTCAGCACTTTAAATTGAATCAATTAAGTAATAAGTGATTCAGTAGGTTTGATAACCAAATTTGACATTACTTAACAAATTAAGTGTCACTTAAAATGTAAGCTAAAAAGTTAAAAAAAATTAAGTAGCTTTGAGCTACTAATTCTGGCTGAATTTTGTGTACTTACATTCAACCATTATACCACCATCACAACCACTCATACCAACACCTCCACCATTCCACCACAGCCACTCCCACCAACACTTCAACCACTCCACCACCACCACCACCACCACCACCACCACCACCACCACCACCACTCCTCCACCACCACCAGCTCCACCACCACTACCACCTCCACCACTACCATTACTCCACCACCACTACAACACCACCACCATTTCCACCATCACCACCACCAACTCCACCACCACTTCCACCACTACCTCCATCACCACCACTCCACTACTACCACTCCACCACCACTACTCCACCTCCACCACTCCACCACCACCAGCTCCACCACTCCACCATCACCACTACTCCTCCACCATCACCACCACCACCACTTCCACCATCACCACTGCTTGACCTGTCGGGTGTATTAAAATAAAGACTAAAAATGCGTCCCAAGCATAGGACTCTCGACCAGTGTAGCACAATAAATCCGGAAGTACCGGAGTCGAACCACAGAGACGGACGGACGGTGTTTAACTTAAATGTGATGAATTCTAGTTTAATCTGGCTCTTAGGTAGCCACCCTTTGTTCGATTGATTGATTGATTGACTAAATTACTAAATTGAATTAATAAACTATGAATTTAAAGGAGAGTACAGCCGTGGGAACCCAGCGTCTGCAACTAGCCTAACCAATATTTACTCGGGACACAATAATTCAATTCACTGATTTCAGAATAAGGGAAGAGGGGGTTCCCAATAAATGCCTACCACCTGTCACCAGCCCTCATGCGCATTTGAAATCTGATGATGCCTGGGTTTTGTTTATTAGAAAAGGATTCTCTTTCGTATCCCAAAATTGTTGGAAAAATAAATTAATTCGTACCCGAGGTGAAATATTGATTAAATTAGTCACATGACGCCTTCGTCCCGTGGCTGCACCCTAAGAAACTACTCACACATGCTTGAAGTAACAGGAAATAAAAACCTAGATCGAAACAGGATCATCTATTTTAAAAGAAATGGAAAATTAAAGAACAGATTCACGTAGAATAATTAATAACGAACAACTTTAATTAATGAAGAAAATCTCAAACATTACCAGAATCCAAGCGATTGAAGGAAATAGTGCAGAAAACTTAAGAACTGAGAGAAAACAAAACAACGTTAGTGAAAAAGCTGCTACGTTAAAGTCTGGAATCCAAATCTACCCTAAAACTAAGTTAAAACGGGGTATTTATATTAATCCCCTTAAAAACAATTAAAATCCTAATAATAATCGGAATAACCCTAAACGATCCCAAAACGCCGCCGTTTAAAAGGCAATTAAGCCCCTCGGTAGCGCTATAGGGAAATGGGTGTAGCGCTACCGAGCCCCTTATGACGTGTCCTGATGTTGACCAAGCCCTTGACCGTTGACCTCTTAGCTTTTAGGGAGCGCTATACCCAAAAGGGTATAGCGCTCGCGAACCCTCTGTATGTTTCGAAGGCCTTTTGTTCCCCTTTTGAGCGCTAGGCCAAATCTCCTGTAGCGCTCACGAATTCTCTATTCACTTCCTCGCGAATTGCACTTCAATACTTAGTCTCCACGGCCCTTCTCGCTCTCGAGCTCCATCACGGCCTACCGGATACTTCTCATTAGCGCCAAAACATCTCAATTTTCTGCAATTTAAGCACAAACACAAAAACCAACCACGTGCACGCATTAAACGGAAAATGAGAATTAAAGGCACGTCTAACGTGCTAATTTCCCCTACTTAGGCGCTAAAATCCATGAATTTCACGCGCCTATCACATCCCCCAACTTGAGCGTTGCTAGTCCCTAGCAACCAACGAAATAAAAAAATAAAAATAACAAAACAAGACTCAACAGGGGATACGAGAGTTATGCAACCTGTATAAAAATTTAGTGAACATAAAATTTCCTCCTCATTGCCACATTTTACTTAGTCACATGCATGCCCTAGCTATTATTTGAACAATTCCGCACCAAAGCATACTAGAGATGAAATGTCCCCACAAAGTCACAATGTCACTCTTGCTCACCGGAACACTCAACATCCCATGCGAGGCGCTTGGCGACCAACGTGAGATGGAACAAAAATCACCACGTGCCAATCAAAACAACGCCAGTTATAACAATGAAAGCTCAACGGAATAAAGATACCACATGTTCATAGCTATATATAAAACATGCATGCAAGAGAGTTAACAACGTGCATTGGGTCAACTAAGGGCTTCATTGGCTTTTAAAGACCGTGGTTACGAAAAAACAAGGAACATGCAAAGGGTAGCGGCCTATAGAAACGCATGGTTAGTCTACCCTAACTGGCCGCCACCTTGACTCCTGCACCAAATCGGTGCTCAACACAAAACATTAATCACAATCATAACAAAGTACGAATTATTACACAATATCTGAATGACAAGACTCAATCCACCGACTCACAAAACACATGAAATAACACAAAAACTGACATGACTCGACAATGGAACATAAAATAACACCACCACCATCCCAGCTCTATGCTCAGTTACCATCTCCAGCATCCGAATGCTCCTCCTCCTCAGGCTCATCCGCAAAATCATCACTCACCTCCAATGCCGGCCACCGCCTATGTTGGAAAGGCCCTGGGTTTTGCCCAGACAGCTGTGCCTCCATGTGGCGCTGCCTCTCAAGTAAGTCCGCCTGATTCCGGGCCAACTGCCTTTGCTCTCTCTTCAACTTGCGCTGGCTCCTAGCAAGGCCCGTCAAACAACCAAAAATCTTTTCCAGCCAAGTCTTAGTACTAGCACTAGCCGGTGGCGGAGACAGTAACGATCCCTCAATCCCTCTCAACTGGGCCATACTCCGCTGAATAAACGAAGAATCCAAATCTCCCGGCAGTAGATCCTCATTACTATAGAATCGCTTTCCCGGAACATTTCTAGTCCTCAAAATTTTGGTAACTAAGCACGGGAAAGGCATCCTCAAAGTAGTCGGAGCATCTCTAAAATCACACATTTGCCCAAAAATATATAGGGCCCAATCAGAGACCGTGTCCTCACCCATGAATGCATACATCAAGTTTCCAACAGATCTCTGGGGTGCGCCCTCCCGATCCCGAGGATACAAATTAAAGCAAACCACTTGGTTGATAAACCTATACGCAGTCGTGAATCTACCAGGCCAGTGAGGAATCCTAGCATTCTTTCGGTGCTCATACAGATATCCAGCTATCTCATTCTGATCAAAAGTTTCATCCGGCCTAGGGAAATTAACAGGTCTCGTGGGCCTCTGATAATCTAAAGCAGTGGCTATCTCAGCCACATCAATAAAAACTGGAGTATTACCTATTCGTGAAGTAATCCGAGCACCCGGAGCCAAAAAGTGACCCGGCTCCGGCACAACCATATTCTTATAAAACTCCTCACATAAAGCATTGTTATACCCAGGATTAGGAGCGAACCAATACCTTAGACCTTGGTCCCGAATGGCGGCAAAAGGTTCAAAGTTTGCCGGCCATAACCCATCATCAACAATGTGTCTCTCGTTCTTCACGCCCCGCTCCTTAATGGAAGCCTCCCATTCCGCCTGACTATCTCTGTCAATCTGCTCCCGGTCCCTACGCTTAGCCCCGGGTCTTTGGAACTTCCTCCGGTGGACCAGAGGCTCCAGCCACTGCCTTCCCCTTGCCAACATTCTGCTTTTTGGGTGCCATACTTGGTGGGTTTTGGGCTAAAAAGGTTGGTTTGGGATTTTCGGATCTGAAAATTTTATGGGGTTAGAATGGAATTTGGGTTGGATATTATGGTAGAGGAGGGTGAGAGGAGTGTTTTTGTGAATTTTGGTGAAGATTGGTGGAGTTTTGAGGGGGGGTATGGAGTTTTGGAGGTTAGGGTTTCTAGTTGGCTATGGAGGTTTAAAGGTCTGGAAATTGAAAAGAAGTGGGGAAGATGATGGAATGAAGAGAGAGAAAGGTTTTTTTCTTCGTGGATGGGGAAAAGTGGGATGGTTCTGATAATGATGGGATAATGGGGTGGACCCCCCCTTTGACCGACCTTTTGCCTTCTTTTTTTTTTATTACGGCACACTATAGCGCTACACCACTTTGGGTGTAGCGCTCCCGAGCAGCTATCTCTTTTTTTTTTTTTTTTTAAAGTTCGGGTCAAAGGGATCAAAAGGGTTGACTACGTTTGTCTTTCCTCTTTTTTCAAACTTTTCTCTCTCATCTTAAAAGGGAATTATTTTTGTTGGTGGGGATTAAAAAGAAATGGTTGGTGTAAGGAATTGGGGTTTTGGGCTGGGAATAGTTGTTGTTTTTTTTTTTTTTTTAATTACCAAGACACAACACCCAAAAGCAAAATATTGATTCTTCCAAAATGACGATGCTCCTTAATCTCAACAAGTCGAGGCCTCTAAACTGTGCACAGAGCTGGACCACCAAACACACACCCCATCCAAACACCGGTTTCCTAAGTTTGACATAGATATGACAGACACGGACGGGTCTAAAAAGGATCAACGGGACTCATATAGTGGTTTAATTAAACAAGAACTGCCTTGTTTCATCCCCTAAGCGCGTTTCCAACTCTCAAACATGCATGCAAAATATTTAGACTACGACTAGTGGTACAAACGCCTACTATTTTATGCAATTGCGGAAATTGATGAACAAAGAAACATGGGAATGCTTTCAGGAACATACTGTGAACTAAGTGGGAACATCTACTCAACATTGCTTATGGTGCGAAAAATACTCAAACAAAGATACCAGATATATGCATGTAAACGAGTTAAACAGGCAAACAACGAGACAAACATCTGCATGCTCACCTAACTCATACAAATAAGCATAACAATCGTATCCCCAGACAAAAATAAAAATAAAAATAAAAAAGAAAGCCCTAAACTAACTAACAACGCTCAAAAATAAAAATAAAAATAAAAGCAAGTGTACAAAGTACACCCCTTCCCCCAACTTGAAATGCGCTTGGTCCCCAAAGCATGGAGACACTGAACAAGAAAGAGCAAAAAGAAGGAAAGAGTGAACCTGGGGTGGCAGCCAACCACCGTGACCTCGGCCGATGTTCGAGGAATTTACTGTCACTGTTGCGTTTCGTCATCAGAACTGCTTCCAGAATCCGCTCCTTCGGACCACAAGAGGTCCACAGCTAGTCACATAGAGCCGCGCCAATGCTTTATCGGACTGACAACCGCCACACTTAGTGGCACCCCTGCTCGAGGCTCCTAAATGCCTCACTCACACTGGCAGAGAGGCCCAAACTACCAAGGCTGATGTGGTAGCATACTCATCCTGCAAAAGTCTTAAGAACCAACTACCTACTAGGCAACATATGACATCAGTACCGCCCGCTAATAGAAGCCAGGACACAGCAAGAAAATAAAAATAAAAGAACACCACCAGACATTCACGCAGTCTCACGAGTCATACTTTTCTTCCCGAGTCTCACCGAAGAGACAAAACTCGGGTGGCTATACTAGACCGTCAAATGTGTTACATTACGCCCGAAGTAAAATTTACCGCTTGACCTCGCCAAGCAATTAAGCCCAGCGTTCCCTAAGATCAAAACAAAGTGAGACAAGAACAAAAGCAAATCTCACCCACAGACCTAAGCTGCCACCGATAGGGACAATTTCGGAGAGCACGGATCATTAACGGTAAACTACCACAAAGACGGACTACTAAAAGTCCGATACAATAATGCATTGATGATATCTTGTGAATGAAAAGCCCGAAACACAAAGAAACAAACAACCAAAAAGAGAACTATGTACAAAATATACAGTATGTGCAATATGTACAAAATGCATGAGTTAACACCAGAACTCGGAGCGTCCAAGTCACCGCTGGACTCCGCCAAACAATTAAGTCCAGCGTCCCCTAAGATCGTAACTAGGCAGGCACAAGATAGGGCCAAGTGCGGTTATGGAGCACGGGAATACCAAAGCCGAACCTATGATCTATACCGCCCCCGATGGGGCTAATCAGGAAGACGTGAGTGGTGCACGGTGAATTGCTCCTATCAGAAAAGCTAACTAAAGCCCTATGTCACTGATATTAAAAAGTACCCTAGTATTGTTTGTTTTTGCTTTTTAATTTCTACTTTTTTTTTATTTTTTTTTTAAAAGGGAGAAGAAAAACATCTAAACAAATGACAAGAAATAAGGAACAAAGAAATAAAAGACGAAAATACATAGATTGTGCCAGAAGCAAAAGATCTTAGGAAAAATCCAATGTTACTGACACAAAATGCCCTTACTAACCGGAGCTGGGCACACGATCCTTATTTTAATAGCGGCGTGCGGAGCTATAAACCCAAGTCAATGATGGGTACCCCTATTGCTAGGGGCCGGGTCCGACAAACAATTAAGTTCAGCGGTACGCTTTCGCTCCCCGTGCAATTCATGGCTAATAAACTATGCAACCGGGTCATCCTGATAGACAGGATTGACCAACTCCTCATCTGGTTCACCTACTTCTAGAAATTCCAAATAGGGTTTCAGACGCTGCCCATTAACTTTAAACACATGATCATTTTTAGAGTCTTGGACGTCGACTGAACCATTTGGATACACCTGAACTACTACATAGGGACCGTCCCAACGTGACCTTAACTTCCCTGGAAACAAATGGAGACGCGAATTATAGAGCAACACTTTCTGACCAACCCTAAAGGTTTTGCGCTGGATATTCCTATCATGATACGCCTTAACCTTAGCCTTATAGATGCTAGCGTTCTCATACGCGTCATTCCGAAGCTCCTCGAGCTCACACAACTGTAACTTCCTATGCTCACCTGCCTCACTTAAACTCGAATTGACTTTCTGAATGGCCCAATAGGCCTTCTTCTCTAACTCAACTGGCAGATGGCAGGCCTTACCGTAAACAAGCCGATAGGGTGAAGCACCCAACACGGTCTTATAAGCAGTGCGGTAGGCCCACAACGCATTGTTCAACCTGGTGGACCAATCTTTCCTCGTCACACCTACAGTCTTCTCTAAAATCCTCTTAATCTCTCTATTAGCTAATTCGGCCTGCCCATTAGTCTGGGGGTGGTACGCAGTGGATACCTTGTGAGTGATTTGAAATTCCCCCATCAATTTCCCAAATGACCGACTCGTGAAATGCGTGCCCTGATCCGAGATAATGGCGCGTGGCACGCCAAACCTCGACAAGATATTAGCCTTAAGAAACTCTAACACGACTTTAGACTCCAAAGATTTAGTGGGAATCGCTTCCAACCACTTTGACACATAATCAACTGCTAACAGAATGTACTCAAAACCATGAGACATAGGAAATGGACCCATAAAATCGATGCCCCAGCAATCAAATACCTCTAACACAAGAATGGGCCGGAGGGGCAT
The DNA here is from genome assembly GCA_018127125.1 of Rhododendron griersonianum. Lineage (NCBI taxonomy): Eukaryota > Viridiplantae > Streptophyta > Magnoliopsida > Ericales > Ericaceae > Rhododendron > Rhododendron griersonianum. Next base: position 50,210,666 of record CM030790.1, on the reverse strand, counting down.
CTCCTGACGTGAAGACAGCTTGCCAAGCCGTTGGCAACGGTCACATGACCTACAGAACGTATGCACATACTTAAACATATCGGGCCACCAGAACCCGCACTGCAAAATCTTGGCGGTGGTCTTCTTCGAAGAGAAGTGACCCCCACACGCCTCCCCATGACAAAACTCTATGATCCCCTGCTGATCAGACTCGGGGACACATCTACGCACAATTTGGTCCGCACAGTACTTGAATAAATAAGGGTCATCGAAAATGTACTGTCGGACACTCTTTAAAAACCGCTGCTTTTCCTGGGTAGACCAATGGGAAGGAATCTGCCCGGTTACCAAATAATTGGCAATATCAGCATACCATGGGCACTCGTTAGCAGCAAACAACTGCTCATCTGGAAAAGAATCTCTAATGGGAAGATCCGAGGTGGGATCCTCGAACTCCAGACGAGATAGATGATCAGCTACTACATTCTCTACCCCTTTCTTATCTTTAACAATGAGATGGAATTCTTGCAGCAACAGAATCCACCGAATAAGGCGAGCTTTCGCATCCTGTTTGGTCATCAAGTACTTCAGGGCCGCATGATCGGTGAACACCGTGATCTGCGACCCCACCAAATAGGATCAAAACTTATCTAAGGCAAACACTACCGCTAACAACTCTTTCTCGGTAGTGGTGTAATTCATCTGTGCCTCGTTGAGTGTCTTACTCGCATAGTAGATCACAAATGGGTCTTTCCCTCTCCTCTGTCCTAAAACAGCTCCAACTGCATAGTCAGATGCATCGCACATCAACTCGAAGGGAAGACTCCAATCAGGAGACTGCACAATAGGCGGAGTAGTGAGACTCCGCTTCAGCTTTTGGAATGCCTCCTCACACTTACCGGACCACACAAAGGGTGCGTCCTTTGCTAACAACTGACACAACGGACGGGAGGTAGCACTAAAATCTTTGATGAACCGCCGGTAAAAACCAGCGTGTCCAAGAGATGAACGCACATCTCTGACAGACTTTGGAGTTGGAAGCTTACGAATTAAGTCTATCTTAGCCTTATCCACCTCGATACCCTTGGAGGACACAATATGTCCCAACACAATCCCTTGGGTAACCATAAAGTGGCATTTTTCTCAATTCAGCACCAAGTGCTTCTCCTCACATCTCTGCAATACTTTGCCTAAATTCTCGAGGCACCCATCAAATGAGTCCCCGAAGACCGAAAAATCATCCATAAACACCTCCACTATCCTTTCCACCATGTCACTAAAAATCCCCATCATACACTTGGAAAAAGTACCAGGTGCATTGCACAACCCAAAGGGCATGCGACGGTAAGCATAAGTACCATACAGACAAGTGAAAGTGGTCTTTTCCTGGTCTTCTAACGCAACCTCTATCTGATTGTATCCCGAATACCCATCCAGGAAACAATAAAAAGCACGACCAGCTACCCTCTCCAGAATTTGGTCAATGAAAGGGAGAGGGAAGTGATCTTTCCGAGTGCTCGCATTGAGCTTCCGGTAGTCTATGCAAACTCTCCATCCTGTAGGCACTCGGGTTGGTACAGACTCACCCTGCTCATTGGTAACAACTGTAACCCCAGCCTTCTTAGGCACTACCTGAACTGGACTCACCCACTCACTATGGGCGATTGGGTAAATGATACCTGCATCTAAGAGCTTCAAAACCTCAGCTCGAACCACCTCTTTCATGTGGGGATTCAAACGCCGCTGAGGTTGCCTAGAAGGCTTCACACTATCCTCAAGATCAATTCGGTGTGTACACACCGTTGGGCTTATACCATGCAAGTCCGCTATGGTCCAGCCAAGCGCGCCTATGTGCTCTCTCAGCAAATCAAGCAACTTCCTCTCTTGATTCTCCTCAAGAGATGAGGAGATCACTACCGGATAAGTATCACTGCCCTCTAAAAAGGCATACTTGAGTGTGTCCGGCAGAGGTTTTAACTCTGGTTTTGGCGGCTGAACTGAAGACGGAAGAACCTTGGGCGGAGGGTCGCCAAGAGGCTCAAACAATGTGTCATAAGAGACCCCACATACTTCCTCTACTGAATCCTCAACATTTAATAACTCTAACAAACTTCCTACCTCTGGAGAATCTAAAAATGACGCCTCCTCGGCGGTAAGAGCAATCTCCAGAGGATCCTTATACAATATTGTATCTATATGCTCCTGAACGAGCGCATTGATCAAACTCACCTCCTCATCATCCTCCTCTAGAGTACTAACATTATAAACATCCACCTCCATCATCTCCTCGCCAACAGACAACTGGACTCTGCCAGTTTTGCAATTCATAACGGCATTGGAGGTGGCTAAGAAAGGACGACCTAGAATAATGGGAGTCTTCTCTAGAACCTCAGGGTTTCGGCAAGTGTCTAGAACAATAAAGTCTGCAGGAAATTGGAACTCACCTACCTGAATCATCACATCCTCCACCACACCCTTGGGTACTCTCACACTCCTATCTGCCAACTGCAGTGTGACAGGAGTAGGTCTTAGATCCCCTAGGCCTAACCTCAAGTATACTGAATAAGGGAGCAAGTTAACACTTGCTCCTAAATCCAACAATGCCTTATCGAACATCTGGCCTGCTATATCTATGGTAATGGTGGGACACCCAGGATCTTTGCACTTGGCAGGGATTTCAGTCTGAAGGATGGAGCTCACCTGCTCGGTCAGAACCACATTATTCTGACCCTTGTGCTTTTTCGTGCAAAGGTCTTTCAATACCTTCGCGCACTGGGGAAAAGACTCAATAGCCTCCATCAAGGTGATAGGGAATTGCACCCTCTTAAAAAGTTCAATCATCTTATGGTTCATTTTCTGCTTAGGTTTCACCGCCAATCTCTGGGGAAATGGAGCTACTGGCACAACCTGCGGTGTTGGAGTCGTGGGGGCTGCAGCTGCAGGCACCACCAACTCTGGTGACTCCTCATCATCCTTAACCTCTTCCCTAGGGACATCAACAACATCAGGAGTTGCCTTTGATGCATCAACCGGCTCCGGGGGTGGAGCTGGTTTCTGCTTTGGCTGGATGGACTTATCGATCTCCTTCCCACTCCTAAGAATGGTGACCGACTTAGCCTCCTCCTGATTTGGGTTATGAATATTGGAACCTGAAGAATTTTCTAAATAATGGGCTCCTGTTGTACTACCCTGGGCCGGAAACTTACCTTTCTCCTGCTGCAGATGACCGATCACCGCAGTGAGCTGTGACATTTGGGTTGTAAGAGCCCCAATTTGCTGTCTCGTTTCCGTCTGAAATGTCATCTGTGACTGCATCAGGGAATTGACAATATCATCTAACTTATGGTCACGCGCGGTCATCTGTGAATACCCTGGGGGAGGACCACGAGTGGATGGTCCTGCCCCTCTACCAGCCTGTGGCTGGAAGTGAAATGGGATAACCTGGCCCTGAGGGGGCCTAGACGATTGGGTCTGTTGAAACTGTTGCGGCGGAGGTGGCCCAAAAGATTGAGCTTGGCCTCCACCTACGGGTCTGGAGTCTGACCACCCAAAATTGGGGTGATCCTTCCATCCCGCATTATACGTGGTAGAATAAGGATCCCAAGTCCTAACTGCATTGACTTCCTCCTGGGTAAAATGACTTGCCCCCTTGGCGGCAATAAACCCAGGGCAAACGGTCGCGGTGTGCCCTTTACATTCACACCACACGCAAACTTCCTCTACTGATACCTTATGAACTGGTCGAGCCTGCCTCACCTCTAGCTCCTCTAATCTCTGAGCCATTTTCTCAACCTGAGCCGCTGGTCACGAATGGTAACCGGGATAACATTGGACCCAGAAGGTCCGGATCGCTCAAAATCGGATGGTTCTAAAGCCCTCTGTCTATCAGCTAGGTCATCTAAGAAATCCCATGCCTGGTCTGCTGTTTTGGACAAGAAATCGTCCCCTTTACAAGAGTATTCTATGTGCTGGACTGACTCAGCATTGAGACCAAGATGAAAGAACCCAATTAACTGAATTCTCTAAAAGCCATGGTGTGGCAGCCTTAGGAGCAATTCCTTGAAACGCTCCCATGCCTTGAGAAATGACTCATCCCTCTCCTGCCTAAAACCTTGAATTTGACGCCTAAAAGTCTTAGTCTTAGCCTCAGAGAAATACTTCCTATAAAACGCATCACGCACTTGTGCCCAAGTGGTGAAAGACTGAGACTTTTGCATTCGAAACCACAGAAGCGCGCCATCTTTCAATGTCGCCTCAAAAAGCTTGAGACACGCATTCTCATACTGGGTGTTAGACGCAAGGTTGCGCACCAATCCCTCAAATGTCCGCACGTGCTCATACGGATCATCACACTCTCTCCCGTGGAAACTAGGAAGACTATTAAGGACACCAGGCTTTACTGTAAAGGCATTACGTGCCTCTTGTGTCTCCTGAGGGAACACAATAGGTCCGAGAGGAGTGGTCCTTTCAGGATGCATGTGCTGCCTCAAGGACGGCTGAATAGCTACCTTCCTATCTCCCATCTCAACGGATTCTGACTCTGATTCTAAAACCGACTGGAAAAGTGGATTACTGACACTAACTGACTCAAAAGGTAAATCTATATAAAAATCACTAACGGGAATAGACTCTGACTGATGCTCAGCTGAGTCTGACTCTAAACTAGAAGATGAAGAACTAGAACACACAGGCTGACTCGACTCCAGTTCTTTTCGAACTAAACGATGTGTCGGGTCACGATAATAAAGAGGGTCCTGTTTAAAGGACACCTTCTTCCCTCTACCTATAGTGACTCAACTAAAAGACAAAAAATACTAAAACTCACACTCTAGAACACACGTCGCCATTTCCCCGGCAACGGCGCCAAAAATGCTTGACCTGTCGGGTGTATTAAAATAAAGACTAAAAATGCGTCCCAAGCATAGGACTCTTGACCAGTGTAGCACAATAAATCCGGAAGTACCGGAGTCGAACCACAGAGACGGACGGATGGTGCTTAACTTAAATGTGATGAATTCTAGTTTAATCTGGCTCTTAGGTAGCCACCCTTTGTTCGATTGATTGATTGATTGACTAAATTACTAAATTGAATTAATAAACTATGAATTTAAAGGAGAGTACAGCCGTGGGAACCCAGCGTCTGCAACTAGCCTAACCAATATTTACTCGGGACACAATAATTCAATTCACTGATTTCAGAATAAGGGAAGAGGGGGTTCCCAATAAATGCCTACCACCTGTCACCAGCCCTCATGCGCATTTGAAATCTGATGATGCCTGGGTTTTGTTTATTAGAAAAGGATTCTCTTTCGTATCCCAAAATTGTTGGAAAAATAAATTAATTCGTACCCGAGGTGAAATATTGATTAAATTAGTCACATGACGCCTTCGTCCCGTGGCTGCACCCTAAGAAACTACTCACAAATGCTTGAAGTAACAGGAAATAAAAACCTAGATCGAAACAGGATCATCTATTTTAAAAGAAATGGAAAATTAAAGAACAGATCCACGTAGAATAATTAATAACGAACAACTTTAATTAATGAAGAAAATCTCAAACATTACCAGAATCCAAGCGATTGAAGGAAATAGTGCAGAAAACTTAAGAACTGAGAGAAAACAAAACAACGTTAGTGAAAAAGCTGCTACGTTAAAGTCTGGAATCCAAATCTACCCTAAAACTAAGTTAAAACGGGGTATTTATATTAATCCCCTTAAAAACAATTAAAATCCTAATAATAATCGGAATAACCCTAAACGATCCCAAAACGCCGCCGTTTAAAAGGCAATTAAGCCCCTCGGTAGCGCTATAGGGAAATGGGTGTAGCGCTACCGAGCCCCTTATGACGTGTCCTGATGTTGACCAAGCCCTTGACCGTTGACCTCTTAGCTTTTAGGTAGCGCTATACCCAAAAGGGTATAGCGCTCGCGAACCCTCTGTATGTTTCGAAGGCCTTTTGTTCCCCTTTTGAGCGCTAGGCCAAATCTCCTGTAGCGCTCACGAATTCTCTATTCACTTCCTCGCGAATTGCACTTCAATACTTAGTCTCCACGGCCCTTCTCGCTCTCGAGCTCCATCACGGCCTACCGGATACTTCTCATTAGCGCCAAAACATCTCAATTTTCTGCAATTTAAGCACAAACACAAAAAACCAACCACGTGCACGCATTAAACGGAAAATGAGAATTAAAGGCACGTCTAACGTGCTAATTTCCCCTACTTAGGCGCTAAAATCCATGAATTTCACGCGCCTATCAACCACCACTCCTCCACCACCTCATCACCACCACCAGCTCCACCACCACCACTCCACCACCACCACATCACCACCACCACTACTCCACCACCACCTCCACCACCCTCCAACTCCACCACCACCACCACTTCCACCATCACCACTACATCACCACCACCACTCCACCATTACCATAAATATATTATGATTATTAGTAAATTAAGAGAGAATTGGAACAAAATTAATTCATAATTTTTTTTATCACTGCTTAATATATTTATCAAACAGCTTTTCAGCTTAAAAAATTCAGCTTTCAGTACTTAATTTTTCAGCTTTCAGTTTTATCAAACAGCCCCTGCATCACTTACTTTACAAAAATGCCCCTTAAAATCCCATATGTGCAATGCGTTTTCCAGTTCCACGTTTCAAGCAAAAATGCAAGGATTCATGAGCAAATTCTAGAGCTAATTTTAGAAAAGAAGCAAACAAAAATTAAACATCAAGCAAAAATGCAATTCACAAGCAAAACTAGAGGTAATTTGAGAAGAGACGAAAACAAAAATAATCTCATGGATTTGAATTGGCATTTTCGTAAAGCAAGTGGTGTAGTGAATGGGAATTAAGTCATGCAATGAATAAGTTTTGGCAGGAACAAATAGGGTTTTGACATTATCAGCTCTCAAAAAAAAAAAACTTCAAGTAGAATTATCATCAAAATTACATACAACATAAAAGTAAAATCTACGGTTATTTCTTTTTTGAACGACAGATTACCTGCTAATTAAAGCTTTTGAATGAATAATTTTGCTCATAGTTTATTAGATTACAATCGGTAGATGATGTTTCATAAGAAGGAAAATATTTTGGGGAGGCGGATGGAGTATAGCAATTACTTTTTGTGACGGGTTTTCTGTCACAATACTCAATGATTATTTGCGACGGGCAAAGTTGCATTCGAGACATAAAAATTACTGATGCAAAAAACAAAAAAAAAAATCAAAATACTTATTAACGACTGCGTAGCCCCTCACAAAATGTGGAAAAATATTAGAAAAAAACGTTTGTATTTATCCCACTAAATCAGATACATTGCATTCAGATACTAACAAAACTGTTCTTCCAGTTAACAAGATCATTTAGGTCAAATTTTAAATTTACCACAGTTTGCGTTTAGGGTGACCATGTGGGTCGGTCAAATTGGCCTATAAATATTTGAAAAATTTACCAAAGCATTGGAAAATACATTATTAGACCTTTGAGTTACGTTTGGTTTGAGTTGGATTTGCATTGGAACTAACCAAGGAGTCTCTAACTTTAAGAGTTCTTTCTTTTGTAGTCTCAGTGTCTTATTAGTCTTCTAAGCAAGATCTCAATGATTTTATTCCCCCCTCCAAAAAAGAGGAGTCGTAAACCAGGACTCAATAAATGTAAATATGAGGAATTTTTGCTAAGTGTCCCTAAATAGGTAATTTAATTTTTGCTAAGTGTCCCTAAATAGGTAATTTTTACTAATCTCGTACTGTAATTTAATTCTATAATTTGTGTTGATTACCGATGTTTATTTTTTCTCCATCGACATTAGTAGTCCTGTCTTATATGTATACTAGCAAAATGCCCGCGCCCAAAGTCACTTCCAAATTCGGAATTTTTTTTTTGACTAAACTCGTAGTTTGGGCATCAACATTTCCTCCTCGCCACTCAAAACCAAACTACGAGGCCACAACCATAAGGAGAAAGTTGGAAATTGGAATATCGAATTGTCGGTGCCCAACAAAACTCTGAGAACTTATAGTTTTGGACAACAGCTTTATTGTGTGGGTTTTAGTTATTTAAAAAATGTGCCCAATCACTAATGTCAGTTTGTGCCAATTGAGATGTATTACCATCCTTTAAGATATAGGCCTCGTTCTGTTACGGAAAATAAGTACTTATTTTTTACTTAAATGTGCTATATTATGAGAGAATGACGTGTCTTGTAAAACAAAAAATAAGAACATTAGCGGAACACGGCCGTGTTACCATCCATTAATTAATGTTAGTTGTGCCAATTGGCAACAATTAAGATGTACTACCATCCCCTTTAATACATGAGAATCATGAGATGCCATATTGAATTCGAACAAAGTAAGGCCCCGTTTCAGAAACTTTTTTAAAAAATAAGCAATTTATTTCACATTTTCAAACTAAAAAATAATGTAAATGATAAATATTAATTTTTATTTTTTGCACTGTTTAAAAGATCTCAATGAGATATATCAAACAAAATTCATATTGCTAAGAAAATTATTTGCATAAACAAATAAATTTTGAGCTTGAAATTAATTTCTTAAAAAATATTACTTATTCCCGTTCTGGAACGGAGACTAAGTCAACTAATGTAGTTCCCACAGGAGACAACTCATTAATAGTGCGAATAATAAATTATGAAATTACAGTAATGTTATTAATTAAACTTTACTTAGTTTGTGCATTACTAAAAGTGCTGCAGGTCCCACTTGGGGAAAACAAAATACCATGCTTGCTGGTGATACAATACGGTGTTACTTTACCCCCTTTTTTTATTTTTTATGGTAATGCATTTTTATTTTATACTTTCACCTTGGATTTTCTCTTGAAACAATTATAAAAAAGGTGGATACATGTTTGAAAAAGTTCATAAATTCAAGAAAGGAAAAAAAAAATACAAATCAATTTACTAATAAATTCACTTATTTTCAAACATGATCCATTTCTTAAGTTCATAGTCGCAAAATGGATGAGAGATGCGTAATATTTGGAAAACAAGTAAAAAAAATAGGAAAGAGAATAAATAACTGGCTTTTCAAACATGATCTGTTTCTTAAAATTCACAATTCCTAGTTGAAAATGAGCTGAGAAGTAAATTATTTTTGGAAAACAGTTACAAAAAGAGATAAGAAAGGAAAAATGTTGGCTTCTCAAATATGATATGTATTTTGAAATTCGCAATTCCTAGAGATATAAATAATTTTTGAAAAAATACAAAATAATCAACAACAAAAAAAACTATCCGACTCTAAGTCACCTAATGCGCTGACGGGAGCGGGTGCAAGTCCAGGAAAGCGAGTGAGAGCTTGGAACTGTATTTCAAGAACCTAACCAGGGCCGGCTCATAAGTTTTGGAGGCCGGAAGCGAACCTCTTAAATGAGGCCTCCTTATATTTTTCATACAAAAGTCGGTCTACAAAGAGTCTCATAAAAAAAAACATTGTAAAAGATTTACCATTACAAAATATAAGCATATATATAATTATCCCAAAAAAAAAAAAACTATTACAATACCTCAAAATCTATCATTTGAAAATTTGTCTTCTCGCACTTTTTGCTGCAAACGTACTAATTAAGTCTCCATAGTCAAACTGCGTCACCAACTCCTTCTCGATAGACAATATACCCAATCCATTTAATCTTTCTTGAGACATGGTTGATCGAAGATAATTTTTGATCAATTTTAACTTTGAAAAGCTTCTTTCCCTTGATGCAACTGTAACCGATAGAGTCAACAATATTCTGTATGCAATCTATGCATTCGGGAAACAACCATTCATTGTTTTCAAGTAACTCAACGCATCAATTAGCTTTCTTTAATCTTTTGGCAAAACTCCTTCAAGACTTTTAATTCTGAAAATAAATCTTCCCATAGTACCCGAATTGGGTTGCCGTAGTTTGGAGTCCTCCAACTCCACATAACTAGCGTTTCTTCTTTTCTTTTTTTTTTATCGCCTCAGTTTTTCTCATTAGTAATTTCATCGTTGGGTCTATTTTGTGACTCCTAAATTTCAATTGGGCCTATTTCGTGTAAGGAAGCTTAGTGCAAATTTTTTTTGGGCTATATATATTTATATATATAGGAGTCCTAGAATTTTCGGGGCCCTCGTTTTAAACATTTTTTGGGGATCCGAAGCCCATGCTTCCCTTGCCTTTGCCTTTAGCCGGCTCTGAACCTAACAAACCACTAAAATTTGTAAGTTCAAGGATTGAGAGCACAATCACAAACCAAACATCGAGACCGAGAGCAAAAACTAGGGACCTTGTTCCTCTAAGGAGTTTTTGGGTTTTTTTTTGGCTTTTTGAGTTTCGCCTTTATTTAATTTTTTTCGCGTTTGTTAGTTTTGCCTCAAATTTTTGTAAATAGATGAATCGATAGTTTACAAAATTTTGGCGGGGAAAAAAAAAAAAGAGTACTTAAATAAGTCCGATACTCAAAAAATTGAAGAAAAAAAAAGGCCCTAAAAGCCGGCCCACACAATTAAGCAACAACACGCAATCGTCACATAATAATATAATACTAATTTTAACTGGCACTTTAATTTTATTTATTTCGGATCATCTACTCTCTTCACTCTAATTATTACTACTTCGAAAGTCAAAACACAAAAATTAGTCCCAAGGCCCATAAAAGGCCCACCTTGTACACCTTACCTCTAACGCCTCTCTCTCTCTCTCTCTCTCTCTCTCTCTTCTCCACAGTTCATCAGAACCAGAGAGAGAAACGGAAATCCCAGAATCCCACTTCCAAACCTCGATCTAGGGTTAGGGTTTTCTTTCGCGATGGGAAAAGGAGGAGCCCTGAGCGAAGGCGTCGTCAGGAAGATCGTCGTGTCCTACACGTACGTGGCCATATGGATCTTCCTCAGCTTCACCGTGATCGTGTTCAACAAGTACATCCTCGACCGCAAGATGTTCAACTGGCCCTTCCCGATCTCCCTCACCATGATCCACATGGCCTTCTGCTCCTCCATCGCCTACCTCCTCGTCCGCGTCTTCCGGGTCGTCGAGCCCGTCTCGATGTCCCGCGATCTCTACCTCAGGTCCGTCGTCCCGATCGGCGCCCTGTACTCGCTCAGCCTCTGGTTCTCTAACTCCGCTTATATCTATCTCTCGGTGTCGTTTATTCAGATGCTCAAGGCCCTCATGCCCGTCGCCGTTTACTCAATTGGGGTAAAAATCATTTCGGATTTTATTTTGTACAATATGCTTCGTTTTTGTTTCGTAGATGCTCTTTATTTACAGCAAGGAAGACTACGGCGTGATAGATCTAATTGGTTTGAATTCATTCCTTATTGTTCTAACCCTAAAGTAGCTGTGTAATACTCCATCCGTCCTGATTTGTTTGTTCCTTTGCACTATTTGGGACTTCCTACAAAATTGTCTATATGTTTCAATTTATAAAAAATATGGATCTTGTTTGATAGATCTGTCTAAAATATGATATTAATTATGTACAAGATTATAGATTGGGAGATATAGACAATTTTTTGAAATGCATGTTTGTCAAAATTGGACAAACAAACTAGGACGGAGGGAGTACTTGACAGCCTACTGGGCTGTCACTAATCGGAGAAAAAAACTGAAAACGCAGACTCCAATGCACAATTTCCGGAATAATTTATGGGTCTGTTCTATGTAGATTTGGACTTACTATATCCAAGTGAACAGGTAGTTTATGGGTCTGTTCTTTGTAGATTTGGACTAACTATATCCAAGTGAACAGGAAGCCCTGGACAGAACTCAATGGAAAAGTATAATTCATTAGACGACCCCAATTGATGGGGACACAAGGCTCGGTTTGGTTTCTTCGTGCACAGCCAAATTCCCACAAGCTCACTACTAGTCTACTATTGACCCAAAGTTGTGTCAATGGTTTTCTTAAAGTTGCAGTGTTGGAGCTTGGATTTCAATCTGAGGGGGCCTCAATAAGAGAGAATTTTTCATTCTGAAAAGAATATTACTCATTTATGTGATATAGGTATTTTGTGTTTCGGTAAAATACACCATACAAGTTAGATCATTTTGGCCTAATGCACCAGTTGAGTTTATTTCCTTGTTCTTCGAATAATTAAATAGCAAATATACTTGCTACTTGTCTTTGAAAGTAATCCAAAAATTTTCATACGATGATGTGAAACTGTTTGAATTTAACCTAGATTTAAACCATAGACTACATGATACTAATATGAAATATACCAAAAAGTGGGTGCATCATAGGCCCGCTGATCCATCAACAGTTCTGCACCTGTTAAGTTGGTTCATGGTTGTGTGTATATCATTACTGGTTCATGAGATTGATATATAAGTGGATCCCACTACTTGTGTGGTTCTCACCCAACGTAGAACTGCTAAATTAGTGGCACGAGCCGAGCATTGAATTGTCGACTTTGGTTTGAAAATATAACAAGCTTCAGAAGTTGGTATAGCCTTGACTTTGTAGCTTTGTTTTTCTAAACAAAACATGCTTACTGGTTTGTCTATGAAACGAGCCCATTAAGAAAAACCTATTACCGAGCTAAACACGAGTCGAGCTCGAGTACTTGGTTCATTTGACAGCTATTCCCCCGTAAGGGAGGATTTGTCAATGATTGTGGCGGGTTGGTTTGAGTACATAGGATTGTTATTGGAAGTTCCGTTTGTTGAATATTTTTTATTTTGCAGGATTAATTTGTGTTTATGGTTTGTGGGTTATTATCATTTAGCTTATGGATTTGGATTAAAATTCCTAAAACCTTGTCCAATACCAGGTATTGTTGAAGAAAGACAATTTTAAGTCTGATACGATGGCCAACATGGTGTCAATCTCGATTGGGGTGGCCATCGCTGCCTACGGTGAGGCGAAGTTCGACACCTGGGGTGTAGTCCTCCAACTGGGTGCAGTTGCTTTTGAGGCCACTCGATTGGTGATGATCCAAATACTCTTGACTTCGAAGGGTATCACATTGAACCCTATTACATCTCTTTATTATGTTGCGCCCTGTTGCCTGGTTTTCTTGTCTGTGCCATGGATTTTTGTGGAGTACCCATTGCTGAGGGAGACATCTAGCTTTCACTTTGATTTCTGGATTTTTGGGACCAATTCGCTCTGTGCGTTTGCTTTGAATCTAGCAGTATTTTTGCTTGTTGGGAAGACGTCGGCATTGACTATGAATGTGGCTGGGGTTGTGAAGGATTGGTTGTTGATTGCATTTTCGTGGTCGGTGATTAAGGACGTTGTGACGCCAGTGAATTTGTTGGGGTACGGGGTAGCATTCTTGGGTGTTGCATATTATAACCATGCAAAATTGCAGGCTCTTAAGGCGAAGGAGGCACAGAAGAAGGCGGGACAGCCCGATGAAGAGGCCGGAAGGTTGTTGGATAATGAGAAAGAAGGGGCAGGTAATGAGAGGAAAAACGAGTCAGAGACTTAATTTCACGTCAATCACTTCTAATTTGATTGATTGCTACAATTTGGAAATTGAAGATGAGATGAAGTGTTTCAAATATGGGAGATGAGAATCCAGTCTTTGGATTAAACTGCCAATAGGGTTTCTTAGCTTCTTCTTTTTTTCCCCTTGGAATGTGGTCTTAGTATTTCAGATATTATATCCATTTTTGTCCTTATTTTCACATCTTTATCTTCATAATTGTCACTTCATGTTATGTGGGGGCAGAGTTCACCTATTATGCCAAATTCATGCATATGACTATAGACCTTTGTCGTCTCTCGTACAATGTGGCTACAGATGCTTATCTAGTTATTGTTCAGGACAGTTACAGTTTTATTATTCAAAGTGTCTTCTCTCCATTGTCTGTTCTAATTCAATCTTCTTTCATGTCAATTACACTTGTTTTCCCTTTTTGATTCTGATTCTCTTTTGGTCGATGATTTTAGTGCTATGGTTTTGTTCTTGACATTCCAATACTATACTACGCAAACTGGTATGAAGATGCGGGGTTCGCCGGAGATGCGGCTGGCTGGGGTTGGGGTCGACCGGACATGGAGGTATCGGAGTGGGGAGGGGAGGCTGTCGTGAGGGAGGGAGGGAGGGAGAGAGATTAGGTGTGAGGGAGATAGATGGGAGAGAATACAAAATATCATCTCAGCCATTGATTTGAATGGCTGAGATTGAGTGTCAAATTTTGTGTCAAAAGATGTGTGAGGGGAACCGGTACGTTTGTTTCTACCGAACATACCAAATAACATTTTCTTCCAGTGTCGAACATACCAAATAGCACTTATACAGAAGAATTCTGAGTATCGTTATGTGGCAATATTTGCACCATCTCCTGCCATATAAAATAGTGGCGCGTTCCTTCTTTGGGGCAACTTCGGTAAACCTATCTGTTTTACTGTTGTTGTGCGGCTTGTGCCGTTACAAATTAAATGATAAACCTCATTATACAATTACAAGTATGTGGTTGTATGATGTTGCACATTTCAACTTATCTGTGTGCTGAGGAAATGGGTTGCACATTTCTTCAACTTCTTCGATGATCGTAGTATCATCTTTGCTTTCTTTTTGCATTTCTTCGACTTTTGATCATTTACAAGCTTGAGATAATTGGTCTGGTATGTGAGAGTTTCTAATCAAGATCTTGTTTGTGATTTCATGATTGTGTCAGTTCTACCCTATAGCAGTCTATCTTACATTGTGGTGCATGTGAGAAGCGACAAGAGAACATTCATGTTAGTACCCAGGCAGGGAAAAGGTTCAATACTTGAATCTTGATTGCCTTTATTGATCCACGACGAATTGCTCCGCAGGAATATGTTTCTTCGTGTTAGTTGTGTCTACTAGCTTGAATCTTTTAGACAATACAGTCCAGAAATTAGTGCCATTTCCGCAGTTAGAAGTTGTATACCTTGGACAACTTCCTTAGGCTATGTTTGGTAACACTGCCACTTTTCTGTTTCCTGTTTTCTATTTGCTGAAATCAGTTTTTACTTTTTCTAAAAAGAAGTGAAAGCGGAAAATATGTTTGTGTCAACCTGTTTTCAAAAAAAATAAAAACCATTTTTCTGAAACCAGTTTTTACTTTTTCTAAAATGGTCTCTCTTGCAAATTTCTCCACTAGTTCCCAAATGATACAGGAAGGAGAGAGAGAGTCATCCTAGCTTTCACAATCATGTTAGAAACAAATTCCTTACTTGATATTATGAAAGAAAGGGCCGGGTAGATAGACCACGCAGAGCTGGCTTAGAGGGGAAGCCGAAGAAGCTGTCGCTTCCGGCCCCCAATTTTTTAGCCCGAAGAGGCCAGGGCTCCAAAAAATACAGTTTTTTAGTTTTAAATAATAAGAAGTTTCAATTTCCTTGCTTTGAGGAACATCTTCTTGAACAACAATCAACTATTCTCAACGCTATGATTCTTGAACAGCTACGATTCTCAACGCTATTCTGGAATGTCGTGGGAATCAAACACAAGTATTTGAGAACATTCCCGTCATTTTAACAACGTAAAAGATTACTATTACGAGATATAGGAATACAACTAAGCAGAGCTTTACTCTCAGCAATTCTTGGCCCAAGGTTCATATATGAAAATATCAGATTCAACCATAAATCCAAATTATGTAACAGAAGGGAAAATGATGGTTCTATTGTATCCCAGTGGATGGAGAGAGAGAGAGAAGAATAAGAAGAAGAGGAAATAAAAAAAGACCTCCAAGGAATTGTAGCGGAGCCTTTTTGGCAGTCTGTTTTTTGCTTTTGAAAATAGTGAAAGTTGAGTGTTGTTACTTCCTCAAATTTTGAAAATAGTGAAAGTGATTTCCAGAATTTGAAAGTGGAAGTAGGCACCAAACAAACTTTCAAAGTTAACTTTTGAAAATTCTGAAAATGAAAACAAAAAACAGAAAATAGAATGTCTACCAAACATGACCTTAGCGTTCACCAGCAACTTTCTGGCTTTCTGAATCTAGAGTTTACCTTTTTCTTTATCCTTCACTTTTCCTTCTTTTTTGTTGTATTGGTTATAACTTCACTAAACTAATCAGTGTCAGATTGTGGGGCTCGGAAGACTCCATATGGAGAATATATCTCTGGGAAATAAATTTTAATTATGAGAGAATCAGCTGTCTGAGAAAAATCTAGAGACGTTATACACTTCACTTTCTGGAATTTGAGACCTTTCTTAAAATAACTCACTTTTCAAGGAACCCAAAAAACATGTCTAGTTTCTCGAAATTGATTTTATAGAACATGAAAACAAATTCAAAAGCTATCGAATAAATATCTGGTTTCCAAAAGAAAACGCCAAAGTACACCAAGAAAACAGCACCACCCAACTGACCTTTTCCTAGAGAGTGCTCAAACATTGGTAGCTAATGCAATGACTTAATCAAACTTTAATGGAGCAGGTTATTGACTTTTTTTCTTTTGGTAAGTAATTGGGCAGACAACATTGACAATTGCAACATATCATTATCGCACAGTACCAATATCTACTGGCAGGAAGAGTGGAGCTGACAGTACAATCATTTCCAAGAAAAAGAAAATGCACCATTCAGAAGCACTTATCACAAAAAAAACATCGGGTGAACAGAGAAATTACGAAAACGAAATTCACGAATATGAGATTAACACGCACTGATCCTAATTTCCATAAAAACAATCCTCCCAAATCATAAGTTTCTCACATTACGTGATAAGTAGTACAAGAAAAGTACCAATATTTTTTTTTGGGTTACAAGGAAAAGACAATAAAAGTACTAGCAAAAAAAGGAGGAGGAAAGCTCTCTTGCTAGTAATACTTTAATACAACTTCATCAGTCAAAGCCTCCAAAGGAGCAAGTCCCACGCTCAAGAGGCCCATCACACCGGAAATGTTTGTTGGAACTTTTATATCAAAAGCTTCTCGATTGCATCCTGTATTACACAAGGTAAAAAATAAATAGGAAAACTAGAATTCGTAACTGCATATGAAAACTAGAATTCGTAACTGCATATAACGAGAGAGTAGAGGGCAAGGTACCTTGAGTTGTTGTATTTGGGATTTCAACTGACTTCCTTCATTGCTTGTGACAGAAGCAGCAATGACTGGTCTTGTGACTCCACATGCTCGGCCAAGTGCTTGTTTTGAAGGGACAAAAACATAGGGCACGTTCTGCCAAATGCAAACATAACACAACCTTTGAATTCAGATACCTTTCCCTGGAACCTCTACTTGAAACAGAACCTCTGTATATAACTAGATCCAATGATATTTATATTTTAAAAAAAAAGGAAAATACAGCAAATGTACAAAACTAGTCCGAACCATATTGTTCTAAGTTAGTTCTTCTGCTAATCATACTGCCTAGACACGCATCCCTCAATCGCCTCAAAGATAAAAGGTTTATCCAATTACGACAACCTAGAGTGTGGAACAAAACTTCATCAATTATAGCAATGTTGTGACATCAAACATAGATGTCCAGTTACAGACCAATTGGACACCACAGTTCCCTTGCACCTGGAGTAGCCATGGGATTTGAATTGTAAGGAAGCTCTTTTCACTTACTAAGGTAACTTCAGAAGCAACGAAAAAGCGAGTGCATGCATGACATAGCCCAAAGACTAAATGTAAAATCAATTGAAATACTTAACCCCAAATAGCGATAACAACAACAAAAACAAAGCAGTTCACAACTGAGAGGCAACAGAAAATTTATGAGCATTCATGTACCCCGTTCCTAAGTTGGAATCTGATTTGGAAGATCAACTTTGCCAACAAAATTTAAAGGCCAATATGAATCCTAGTTTAAGGGCAAATCAACTTTAGAAGCACTATGTTATAATTTTTGCGGTCAAAATACTCCCCAACATCCCCTAAACCGTCCACTTCCTTGATTCAATGCACCTAAAAGCCATGAATGAGCCACCAAAATAACTAAAATCACACCGAAATTCTGATTAGGCAATGTAAATACAACAAAGATGACAGCATCACAGAATCACGTCAAACCCATTTGACCATTTCACAGAATCGCATAGAGCCAGATGCTAACTTTTACACCAAGAATTGCCAACAATCAAATTACAGTAATCAACTACACATGTACTTGCAAGCTAATACGCACAAGCTCATTACCTTATCTTCAGCAAGTAGCGGAAGATGGAGAAGGATCTCAAGCGGCTCAGCGTCTGCAGCCATCACAACAAACTCCGAGATACCCCTGTTCAGGGTCTTGGTTGCTGAAATTCCAATAGTAAAACAAAAACCCAGCAATTTAAACCAACAGAAAACAAATCAGCACAAATAAAAACAGCAAGATATAAAAAAACATATCCCTCGTGTGTATGTGTGTATATATGTAAGTGGAGTTGACCTTCATTAGCTCCCTTTTTGAGCTGCTTGTAGTTAGCAGCTTGTTGGACAAGGTCGAGTATGGTTATTGTCAGCTGCGCATCGGCCAGCGGGTATGCTTTAGGGTTCACTGCTTCGCCCGTCTATACGTACAAATTCATATATACAGAAAAAGGAGTAAAATTTCCATCAAAGTTCTAAAATTTCACCAGATATAATCAAAGTGAATCCATAGAAATATGAGAGAGAGAGAGAGAGAGAGATTACCATTGTTTGTTGTTTGATTTTGAAGAGAGAGAAAGAGAGAAAGAGAGAGAGAGAGGCTAGGGTTTTGGCCCGTCAACGCAGAGGAATTGCGAGGTTTATGAAGCGGAGGGGACTGGATGTGCACGCGAAGGATATATAGGGCTCTGGTTTTAGAGATGAACGACGTCGCATGGGTTGAGAGGGTATTCCGACATCGCATGGAAAGCCCATCTGGCCCAACCATATTCATCGGCCCAAGTCTTACGGATGTCTAGGCTGAATTCAGATAGTGAAATTTTCAACAGGGAGTGGTTTTTGTACTCTCCAAAATGTTAACCGCATTCCTGAGGGGTGTGCAAAAATCAATATGAAGTTGATTTTCTCGCTCTCCGAATCAACTCATATTGATTTTTGCGCTGTCTTTAAGAGTGCGGTTAACAATTTAGGGAGTGCGAAAAATCACTCCCCCTCTTAATTCGGTAGGAGGTTGACTTCAACTATTGTCATCCAAAATTACAAGAAAGGGTACGCCATTGTACTAATGGTGTGCCCCCTTTCGTCAGCCATGTATGGCTTTATCCACCCTCCTGCCATTTTCACCCTAAAATATGACAACCATTTCTGCAATGTCACCAAACGTGACATCATCCGTTAACTTTTTTATTTAACAAATATGTCTAGATTCAATGTGCTTGATTGTTATTGCGTCAAGTGTTTTTGTTTTTTAGGGTCTAGGCCCTCTTATGTACCAAAAAAAAATTTACATTCTTGTGAAAAAACTTTTTAATTTCATATTTTTCACCAATCAAAAAAGCTCTTAATGACCAACGGGCTATTAAAAAACAAAAAAGAAAATCAGCGAACACAACAACATGCACATAATTACACAACAGGCTTATGAGAAAATTTTATAACTACAAATACTCACACAAATACTTTACATTTATTGGGATTTACATACACTTGCATTTATTTGTGGGTCCCACACACTATTTGTGTGTGAGCTCTCATGTGGACGTGAGTGTATTTGTGGTTGTAAAATAATTGTTTGATAGATTGTTAGATTTTAGTAATTAACACTGAGATAATATTAGATAATATGCACATGAGAAAAATCTTTTTAAAGGCGGAACAGTGAATAGTATTTATAGAGCTTAGGCCCGACCCTGAAATTTCCGAGGCTCTAGGCGGGATTTAAAAATGGGACCTTTCATTTTTCAGTATATTCATTAGTTGTTCAATATAGATAACAAGCTAGTCTTGTGGTTTAGCGGTAAAGTGGTTGAACCCTTTTAAGTTCTAAATGGCGTGGGTTTGAGACTCCAAAGTGGTTTATGATGCATTTTTACGTTGTACAGATTCCCAAACTTTGGGGTAAAAAATGAATCGGCCAAGAATCAAACTCAAGTTCCCATGCCCATACACGCGCATTTTACCACCAAGCTACAAAAACCTTCTTGTAAAATTATTCAAACATATAATATTTATTATATTTTTTTTCATTTTGGGGGCCCCGTTATTAGGCCCAAAACGGGAGGCCTTAGGCGGTCGCCTGGTGGGTTTATGCCCAGGGCAGACCCTAATAGAGCTTATCGCGAGTCGCGTCCAAAAGTATTTTGGACGGTCCGGATGTTATGAAACTATTCCAAGAAAGAGTTAAACTTTTTCTCAGAAAGATTTCATTAAAATCATAACCGTCCATAATACTTTCAGACGGTCTCGATTAGTTGCTGCTGTGAAGAACTTGTTCACGAAGTTGTTTCTCTCCGTATCTCTCTATGCACATATTGTACATAATCCTACCAGGATCGGCGAAGAAATGTGTGGACACTACTTTTCGTTACGAGCTCTGCTATCCGCAGAGACAATTCGCAGAGAACCATGCAGAGACAAACGCGTTTGGCCCCATTTCGGATCCCAAAAAAATCCATAAATTTTTAAATATTATTTGTAAGTATTACTTTTGAATTCGTAGCGGCGAACTGAGCAGTTTCGCCCCTACGAATCCAAAAGTAATACTTACCGATATCCGCATCCGCAGGAGTTGATTTTTTACAGGACCCCATAAAATAATATTTAAAAATTTATAGATATTTTTCTAGGACTCAAAATGTGGCTAAATGCGTTTGTCTGTGCACAGTTTTCTGCGAATTGTTTCTGCGGAAAGCTTTTTCGCTACTTTACCTACCAAGTTTGAAGTTTGTTGTATATTGTTGAAACATTTGAGATGGACGGAAACAAAGACGAGGCGGTGAAGTGCTTGAACATCGGCCGCGACGCCCTCGAGTCCGGCGATCAGATCCGGGCCGTGAAATTCATTACCAAAGCTCGCCGTCTCGACCCGTCTCTCGCCGTGGACGATCTCCTATCCGAGCTCCAAAATCAATCACCCCATGAACCCACCAAGGAATCGTCATCAGATTCAACAAAGGTATCGGACGATCAATTCCAACACAGGAACTCGTAGTTTTGTACATACCCCTGTTCTGTAGTTGAATTATGGATGAATCTTCTTAAATACTACAGCTTCACCATTTGAGAGCCGCCTGCGTTGGCTCACTAGTCCCCTCCTTGGCGCGGTGGTCCAACACCTAGATTAGGCAGCCGACTTGTGGGCGTCTTGGTACCCTAGATTAGGCGGCTGACTAGTGGGCGTCTAGTCCCTGCCTAGGGGCTAGGCAGCCGACTAGTCAATGCCTAGGCGCCAGGTGCCCCTTTTCTGCCCGACTAGCCCCTAGTGATTTTTAGAGCATTGCTCAAAATAGAATGATATTAGAGCATCTCCGGCCCTTACTCTTTTAATTGACTAAAAACCAAATTCTGAGAGAACCCCTCCTAAACTTGCTCTAGTCCTTGACTCAACCTCATACTAGCCTACCAGGATGAGGTTTACTCAAAGCTTTCACCAAATCAAGGGACACTCTGTTGTGCGCCATTGACCCAAAACCAAACACACACGCGCGCGCACACGAATTGAGACAAAATGGCCGATTATATTCGACAATTAGTATGGATCGTACAAAAAACTCTTGGAGGAGGAGCACACTGAACAGGAGCTCAACCCAACTCCCTCCCTCGTTCACCTCTGCCTCACAGCCCTCGCCCCTCACACACTCACTGATTTGCCACACTCTCTCACAACACACCACAATTACAAGGGATCAACACAATATATAGACTGAGGGAGAGGAGCTATTTGCGTTCAACGGCTTCATGATGAGGCACACTAAACAACAAATCCTTCATTGCTTCTATTGCTGCTGCAGTGCTCTTATTCCTGAGATTGTTGGAACATGTGTGAAGGATTTGAGTCTCACAATGGGCATGTAGAAAAAATTGTTGGGCCTTAATATATTAGTGGGTGGCTCGCCACCTACAAGGCGCTTTTAAGTGGACTTCGGTCATTCAATGTATGATGGGCCCAGGTGATGTGGTGTGGAGTATTGTGTTGATCCCTTGTAATTGGGTCATTCACAGAATCACAGTTCAGTGAGTTCACAACTATGTCTTTAATGATGCTTTTAGTCAAATTTGTGCTTATATTTTGATTTGTCAATTGGAGTACTTCACAACAAATGAAGCTTTTGCTAAAATGTTACTCAAATTTGAGTAATGGCTGGATTTCTATTTTGATTGAAGACCATAGGGTTGGAAAATATAACAATATTTGTTCACTAGAAACAACCTATTTGTGTAAATCTGTGGTGATCCTAGCAATTTGTGTTACCGGATTGATATTAGATTTCTCAGGTTCCTAATTTTTTTTTTATAACATGTACATTCACACCCAAAATTAGAATCATGTATTCGACCAAGCCGATTCCACTACTCGGCGTAGGGTTTCAGCTGGAGGGTCACCTTCATCAGCGTCAACAAATTCAGTCGCCTATACAGAGGAACAAATCTCAATTGTGAGAGAGATTAAAAAGAAGAAGGATTACTATGAGATACTAGGATTGGAAAAGAGTTGTACAGTTGAGGATGTTCGGAAAGCATATCGGAAACTGTCATTGAAGGTTCATCCTGATAAGAACAAAGCTCCTGGGGCTGAGGAGTCATTCAAGGCGGTGTCCAAAGCGTTTCAGTGTTTGAGTGATGAAGAGAGCAGGAAAAAGTACGATCTCGTAGGGTCTGATGAACCCGTTTACCAGAGGCGTAGGGCACAAGGGTTTAATGGGTTTTATGAAGGTGATGTTGATGCTGAGGAAATATTTAGAAACTTTTTCTTTGGTGGAAATGGAATGAATCCAGCCATGGCTACACAGTTTGGGACGTTTAGCTTTGGAACTGGGATGGGGGCGAGAACCGGCAACAATGGTTCTGCTGGATCTGCTAGGAGTTGGGTTCAATTGATACCTGTGATTTTAATTTTGCTATTGAATTTTCTGCCATCATCTGGGCCCATATACTCGCTTTCGCCTTCGTATTCGTACGAGCATCGGTTTACTACGCAAAAGGGTGTTAATTTTTATGTGAAATCAGCAAGGTTTGAACTTGATTATCCTCCTCATAGTCCTGTTCGCATGGCGCTTGAAGGGCAAGTTGAGAGAGATTATGTTTCCATCCTTGTGCAAAATTGTCGGCTTGAGATGCAACATTTTCGATGGGGCCTGGTACGAGAAACACCACATTGTGACTCGTTGAAGCAATTTGAGGCGGCGGCCTGATGATTTGATTTTAAGGTACATATTCCTTCCTAGGTTTTGTTTCCAACTTTTATCATTTCACTTTGCAACTGCTCATAAATGTCCAATAGCAATGTTAGACGCTGGTTGAATGTAATTCAAACTTGAGAAAAATTTCAACCCATCAAATAATATTGCTAGAGTTGCTACTGGCCCACTGCTTATATCACCTTTTCCTTTTGTATTGTCCACTATAATTTGAGTTATACACGACAAATAGAGATGTCACTTCACCAATACAAACACAACAAATTTTCTGGACAAGTGGTTCTCCTCTTCAAGCGGTTATCATTTTCCAGAACCACATACCAAAAGCATATAAGCAGTGGCGACTCTAGCAATATTATTCGACGGGGTTGAAATTTTTTCTCAAATTTGAATTACATTCAACCAGCGTCTAACATTGCTATTAGAAATTTTTTCTCAAGTGGGAAAACATGAAGCTTTCAGTTGGACAGTAGATATTGTTTGAGAATAGTTATTCAACTTAGTTTTTGTTATGTAATATCATAGTAATTTAGAAAAACAAAGAGATATGGAGTACATATTTAGTTCTTACAAGTTAGAAATTGACGAATATATTAGCTTGGATTAACTTTATGTCCTAGATTGTAAAAGATGAGGAGAAAGGACACTGTACAGCAGGCTGTTGGTAGGTCTTTGTACAAGCCTTGAGGATTGGTCTGGATGTCCTCCTCTTTGTTAGTTGTATCCTTGTTTAATATTAAAATAATATTGCACGTGTCCCTGCAAAAAAGAAAAAAAAAAAACTTTGACAACACCAATAGTGGAAAACATTCTTTATTTTTCCACATTCAAGCTCTTAAGACTGTTGCCATAAAACTTCACTTTTTACTTGGTTTTGGTTGAATATGATCAGAATAATGATGTTGTCTTCAAAAGGAGAAATGTATAACATGCCTATTCCATTACGAAATTTGATGGATATCTTTGTTGACTAATGACATACTGCAAGCTACTTGTTGCATATATTCCAGCTTGTAATCCTCTCTGTTTCTTTTGGCGATATTTGATAATTTATGCATACTGAAGCACTCGTTTAAAGTCCGTAAATTCCTCTATTGCAGATAGCCTAATCAGTTCATCTGTTTCTACAGTCTACACACATCCTTCAGATTTTAATCGAAGGCATGAAGGATTCCTAGAGTTCTGATTTTGGGGTTGTTTCCATGTAATACGGATCATCTTTTCTGAGCACAAGTTAGCCTGTATCTTCTGGATATGCCATGGATGTTTCATAGAACTGTACCCTATTCCAGCTGCAATTGCTGTCTGCAATTTGCATGGCATGGGACCCTGCAAGTCTGCAACAGTACAAACGCTATATTTTACGTCATTATAGTGTCAACTGTTCCTCCCACGCATTCAAGCCACCAAGTGTAACTTGATATTTGTTAAATCTGCGATATTGCTCATCAGGGAGGACCTGAAATGTTTGTGGTATTTCTGTTGACTATTTACTTACCATGTCTATTGCCAATTCTTGACCATGGAGATTTACCCAGCCTTTCTTCTAACAACTCTGTACAGAGATTCGTTACTCTCTCTTCAGGTGAGGGGTGTTTCTTCCTTTTCTTTTCTTCGTCGGTTGTTTGTGATGCGGAAAGAATGCTTAAAGAGGGCATTGGTACTCACAGAAAGTTGACCACTCGAGGCAATATTGATGCCTTCTGAAGCATGCTGCATACTTTGATCCATGCCACAAAGGTTTTCTAGTCTGGACAATATTTTTGCAATCCTGTTACTTTCAGTGCACTTCTGGTAGTTCTCCAGTTGAGATACAATTCCTCGAACTACTCTTTGCCATTATATAATTTGAGCATTCAGGTTTATCACGTGAAGAACAAAAACCCTCGTTCATTCTCTTTAACAACAGGATACAAACTCTTGAATATAGCTCATCTTTAAAAGCAAGTTTGCAAGAAGAGAGTGTCGAGAAGCTTATACTCAATAGTGTTCAAGTCCATTCTACATGATGTTGGAACATAACACATCCCCGGGAAGAACTTCCCATTGGTTAGGCACCATCCCGCCCAGTGATTACTCCACTAACTATTAGTGGAGCCTAACCGATCAAAAGAGGAAAAAAAAGAAGTTAGTGGAGCCTGAGGTCAGGGTTGTAAACGAACTGAGCTGTTTGCTCGGCTCGGTTCGTTTAGTAATTGACCCGAGCTTGAGCTTATAGTTCACACTTCAACCTCATAGATAAGATTTATCCTACAAACAGGAAAAACCTATAGGAGTCAATAAAACTCCAGAGACTCCGTGTGGTTGCGGAATGCAATTGAGGTTCATGAGTATTTTTGAACCCCGCTACTGAAGTGGTTATCATCAAACATAGACACGAACACGCCTACAAATACATGCGTGCACAACAGAGACACCACACACACATAAATACACATGCGAGCAACAGAGACACACCAGAGAGAGAGAGAGATCCACTTGTAAATATTCTATGTCTAGTTTCCCATTAAAAAAAAATTATAGTTTACAAAAGGAGAGAAGGGGAAGAAATGCTTAGACGAAAATGGTTTCTGAAATCTCAATTGGCAAAAGAAAGATGTATTCGACGCCTGTTGGGCTTAACACACAAAATTTGATTTCCTACTCCTTTGAAGTTATGACCAGCAGTCCAAGAGCACCTATAAGCAGATACTGCAAGAGGAACAACCAGAGTAAGAATATGAAGAAGTCTTTTTTTTTTCTAGTGGTCTCATAACCAACCACCACCACCTTCTCATCCTAACACAACATACAGATGGTCTATAGCATCTTTAAGCATCCATTTTTGACTAATAGCTCAAATAAATCTAACCTTGATGATAGGTTTCTCAGTCATGATAATTGTTACCCAACCAACATAAGGTAAGAACCTGCAGAGAATTGGAAGAAAATGTTGAATACAAACAACCCGTGCCAGGTTGAAAATGAAGAACGTATCCCTACGAGTGCAACATGAGTCAAAGGATTATTCAGCGAGGGATACGTACATGGTATGCGGAAATACAATGATATGGATTGTATAAGCAAACATGTCCAGCATGATTAATCATTTTTGAGGGCAACCAAAAACTATCAAGACAATCTTGGTAATGTCAATTTACCCGACAGCTCTCCCCATGATGTGGTGCCGTTGCAGCCAGAGCTGGCTGTGAGCATACAAAGGTCTGTCATCCCCCATATTGTTGTCCCCTGGCGCAGTCAAACAGATGATGAAGAAACTTAGTCAAACAGATGACGCCTGTGGTCATTGCATAACTAAACGCCTGTGGAAATCTTATAAAATTTCACAATGACATCCACCTGTCGTCTTCTTTGGTTTCATTTCTTTGAGATTTGGTTTCATGCCGATACGAACTTCACTAGGATAAAAAGTATCTCTTCTACTAATATGCTGTAGAAATATATCAGAAAGGTAGACTAACTCTAGGATTGGGCATACTACAGCAGTACCTTTAGTTAGAACATCAACGTCTTCTGTATCCTGACGTTCGTGAACCTACAAGAACCATTACCAAAATTGAGGCGTTAAAGAAAAAAAAGATGGCCTCTAAAGAAGAAATTTGCCGCATTGGAGCGTCCTAACTGAACTTATCTTTCGTTGTCAACATTGACATCCCAATACAGGCGGATGGGACTTAAAGACAACACACATAAACCAGTTGAAGACTTCAGGAAAGTAATTTCAATGTGTAGGCTACCATTGAGCTCAAGCTAAAAGACCACAATAAATAATCTAATTCTTGTTGTGCCTTATTTCGGGCAGAGACATACAATTTTCATTTCTTCCTGTGTTTACCCTCTCAACAGAAATAGTTCTATGTTTACCAACACAGTAGTATATATGTTCATCACTTGCTCCAATTTTCAGCTGTCAGTGCTGGTCGAAATAATAAGCTGTGATTAATTTTGTAAATTTGTAAGGGTCCTCAATGCTTACCTTAATTACTCGATGGACAATTGGAATTTCCCGTCCCTACACAGTAAGAAAAAGGTTTGTTGTGAGAGATTAAACTCAATATCCATATGACCACATGCTAATAGAACAGTAAGAACACTACAACGTCACATCCTCACAAGTCATATCAAATGAAATCCAGGGGAAAATCATCAAGAATAACATTAGCATTCTGAATCCACGTACAATGAATTATGGAATAATGTGTGGCAGAGAAGAACAGAAGTAAATCTCCCTGAATATTTTTTTTTTATGGCAAGGCTCTTGAAGAGTTACTTGGCTTTCAGTAATATGCTTGCCACATTCAATTATAGTTGTTTCCAGAAACTAAAAGAAGCGAGCAACACTATAGAGCTCAACAGCTGAATGTGCCCCAGCTAATCCACAATCAAAATAGTCAAATTAAAAAATAAGTTGCAGTTATTTCAACTCCTTGAAAGGAAGATGGAGAAGACATTTTAGGTAGTAGATTGAACTTTAACAACCAAAAAGAACTGAACTCAAAACGACTTCGTAAATAATAGACCAAGGAAAAATAGCAACCTGAAAATTAAAAGGAACATACATCGACATTAAACACCACAATTTCTCCTGCACGAATAGGATCCTTGCTCATATGCAGGAACAGAATGTCACCCTGCAATAGTACAAAGTTATCCAATCATCCAGCGAAAAGCAGACAGAAGTTGGGGAATATAAATTCAACATCAAGTAACTTGGCTGAATTAAAAGTTGGGAAAGCAAATGACATGTCCCTAATAAATTAGACCTTCCCACCAAAAAATGGAAAATAATTCTAGAGGGCATGACCGTGACGGGAACTGTAACATATTTCTCCACTTTGGAGATAAGGCATAGTATTTTATAGTTACTCTTTTTGAAAAGAAAGCATAGTAAGAATTACAAATGATCTTGAAAAGAAAGCATAGTATGAAACTAGGATTTACAAATGATCTTGTAAAAGAAAGTTTTAAGTTTTGATTAGGATTTAGGAGTCAGCATTTCGTTGATTTTAAAAAATTTGCAGGAACATGCCATGTCCCAAATCTCCCATCCTACTCCTACTCAGTCGCATTGTGGAGAATCCACCAGAACATGTGGAGAGTCAGGGGGCATGTGCACAATGTTTTAAATTTAAATGAGATTTGAAATTGGAATTTACAGTTCAAATAATCTTGCATAAAAAGGAACCAATGACTACTTATTCAACGCTGGGACTCACCCTTTTGAAGCCAGGTTCCATGCTTCCAGAAAGCACAACAACAACAGGTGATTCACTACCAGTTACACACATTAATCCTTTCCATATTATAAGTGCAGAGGTAACGATCATACCTGGAAAAAAAATATTCAAAAACAAATTTTACCTATTTCCCTTCCTTTATCATCAACAAATATGTATTGAACTTCAGCAGAATAAGCAGTAGGAATAAGGGAACACTAAATGAAGTGGCCACAAGAGGTGAAAGAGTGACCACTGCAATATGCTGAATGAATTTAACAAATATAGTTCCAAGAATATGGCTGGAGTGATTGAAAGCAAGCTCTAGGAATTGTCGGAAGATGCCTATCAAAAGACACCAATAAAGCGCCACTGTCACGAGGCCTGGAATAATATGAGAATGAATCTCATAATGCATACAAACAAACTGTAGATAACAACGAACGGAAAGTTGTAATGTACGTACAAAAAAGGCATAATCGACCATGGTAGAGTTTAATTACTTAAATATGATAATCAGTAATCTATATATCAACTAAAACAATTCGAGTAAACAAAATTCCAGTGTATCTAATCCACACTAACTTACTGCAAGCAAAGGGTTATGCATTTTGCGTAAATTGCTTTAAAAGTGATCAAGCTTTCAAAAGAAACCGTATTTTATTCTGAAACAGGTGAATATCTGCAAGCAATTCGGTCAAAATGAGCAAATAAAACCTCAGTATTACAGCAATAAATCAAACAAAACCTTGCAAAACGAAGCCCTAATTAAAGCTTCGACTGATGCAAAACACCTTACAATTCGAACCTCGCGAAAAAAAATAACGACTTCCTTGCAAAGACATCATCAAACTTCAAGAAACGATCAAATAGAATTTAACGAACAAGGCATGGATTGGTTCAATGCTATATATACCGATGTGTATGGAATCGATGCGGAGGAGTGAGAGGGAATGGGAAGTGATGTAACGAACCGAGACTAACGGCTTGAGAGAGGACTTGTCTGATTCGTAGGGACTTGACGGAATCTACTGCTTCTCCGATCCACCCCATCCTCTCTCTCTCTCTCTCTCTCTCTCTGTGGTCTGAACTGTGCTCTCGCTCGCGCTTTGCTAACTGCCGAAGGGAGTAGTATTAAATTTGGAAAAATAATTTAAAATATAGTAATACACAAACGTAATTTATTTCTTGATCTGAAAATCGCTTCACATGAGACAAGCAATTTAGGGGACCGGGGGTGCTGTAGTGCACCCCGCACTAAGTGTAGTGCCACCGATTAGGCCGTTCATTTCGACAATAGACGGTTCGGATTGAAATCCAAACAATCGACGGTTCAGATTAGTAGGAGTTCAGATTAAATTCGAGCGTCTATATAGAAAATAGACGGTTGAATCATCCGCACTACACTGTGTAATGTGGCAACCACACTTCAGCCCCTCCCAATTCCAATTTAGGATGGATGAGGGAGTATTAGCTTTCACACTTTGTTATATAAAATTTGCATTATTTATCTTCAAGAAAATTTCAGTGAATATCTTTGTATGTATCGAAATTTAAACAATTTAAATGAGTACGTATAAATCAAGAGTGCGTGAAAAATCATTATCCATTTAAGAAGATTTGGAAGAGGTGTTTTTGTAGATGTAATCTTTTTTTCTAAGGTAAAAATTTCTTCTTCGTTAAAGTACAAAATTTTACTTACTTAGTTGAACATATTATTAGATAGGTTTTTGTGTCATTCTTAATGCCCTCTAATTATGCATATTTAAACTAGGTCTATGTTTAAGAAAACTTTTTGAATAATATGTTGAAGAAAATTCATAATAAGTGATGTATAAATTAATTGGTACAGTAATTTATATTGTCTTGAAATTTCTTTAAAACTTCTTTTATCAAAATTTATTGAATCTCGCTATTATTTAAATTTTGAAGTCACTAATAAGGCCCCGTTAAAGGTGATGTATTGTGAAAGAATGACCTGCATCGTAAAGTGAAAAATAAATATTTTAAAAATAAGAATTTTAGAAGAATAGGGCCTAATTGATATAATTAATAAAGTTGAAGTGCCACTTGGTAATTTTCATGTGTTCGACTAGTGCCACTCGGAAAATCTGTTTTGGGAGCGACTATTCGCAACCCTGTTTTTTCTCCCATAGCCCCTTACTCCATACAGTCCTTTAAAAACAGGAAATTTTCTCCAGGGAGCCCAATAAATGTCCCTGATCTTCCAAACATACCCTTTCTCTAAAAAATTACACTTTAAACCCAATCCCCCTTCAAAACCCTAAACTCCCCACCCCTGGTCCCCCCACCCCATTTACGTCGGCAGACCACTCCCACGCCATTTCCGCCTCCCACCTCCTCCACCTCCATAGCCACCACCGCAGCACCGCCTCTCCTGCCGCCGCACCACCGCCACACTACCACATCAGGTGTCGTTCTCTCTCTCTCTCACTCTGTTCTTCTTCTTCTTCTTCTTCTCTCTCTCTCTCTGTTCACCGCCACACCACCGCCGCACCACCACAAGAGGTGTCGTTCTCTCTCTCTCTCTGACTTTGTTCTTCTTCTTCTTCTTCTCTCTCTCTGTTCTTCACCACCGCCACACCACCGCCAGCCACACCACCGCCCCAGCCTAGCCATTTACATACATGTATTTGTGTAGAGATTTTGGTAATTAGATCCCGTATTTGTGTAGAGATTTTGGTAAATAGATCCCGTATTTGTTTAGAAATTTTGGTAATTAGATCCCGAAATTGGTAGCCAAAAACGGTGAATGTTGAGATCTGTAAGTTAAACTAATATGTTAGGATCTAAACACACACGCCGTACCGAACCTTTGGACTTTTGAGATCTGTAAGTTATACTAAAATGGCTTTGGACTTTTGTTTCACCTATCTTGTATATATACATGTATGTGTAAGAGTAGAAAGGTGTGGAACTGAGAGAGATCGTTTTGTATGATTTTATTACGTGGTGAATAATATCGGAAATTTCCTCTCCATTGTGTTTATGTGTGACTCCCATAAAGTGCAATAGTAATTGTGTTTGTTAATTGGATTGCGAATTGAGTTTAAGGGTTTTGGAATTGAGCTGTTTGGGTGGTGGGGAATTCAGGGATAGTGAGGAAACGGCGATTGGATGGATTAATAGCGAGAGGATAATAGGGTACGTAACACAGATGAGTAATATGACTGGATTGTTGCTGTGGTGATTAGACAAGCTCCAGCTTTTAACTCAAACTCGAAGCTTCATTGGTATGAAACATTTTAAAGGGCAAACTCTCACCTAAGCGTAAATTAGAGTAGAAGTTCCGTTAGTTGCTTTGATGTAAATTTGATAGACACAAATGCCTTTAAAAATTAGAATAAAGATTTTAGTTGTTTGGTTTCAGAAAACTCGTTTAGATATAGGTTTGAGTTTGAATGGAGATTTGAGTAGAAGTAGCTGGAGATGCTCTTACCAATGCCGCATTACCACATTCCTGATTATTTTACGTCCCTTGTTTCAAGGGATTGGTATGTAACCCCTCCACAGTCCACTCCACTGCAGTGGAATAGCGGGCTCACAACATGACTTAAAAGTATTATTCGATTAGCAACCAACAAATGGGAGTGCCTTACATCTTACAGTTGGTGAAGTAAGTTGAAGATTTTGTTTTCTACAGGGGTTTCCAAGGGCGGATATTGACATTCCAGTTGTTCGAGCAGACCGGCACCGTCTCGCTGGTGCGTTTTTGCACTTTCTCTGTTATCATTTTATGGTTTGTAGTGCTCTTTATATGGGATGCATCGCTCAAAGGGCTTCTTGGTATTTGTTCAGAGTAGGAATTGTAAATCTCGTGTTGAACACTTCATGTTCAAGGAGTGTGTTAAGATTCCGGGTGAAGTTCAATTGTAATGCGTACTCTAGCTGTATCTGGAAAATAAACAAAATCTCAATGGTGTTCATGGGTCGTAGACTCGTCCAAGTTCTATTTATGTATCACCTGAATTTTTAATTTGACGGAAAGAGGGTTCAACATAATAGCATTCTATGGAATATGTTAGTCAATGAATAAATGGAAACCAGTAGATTTGCTTGGAAATGTTCATTACCATCGGAAACTATGGGACTTTTGTCCCAATTTTTGCTGTACTTCTATTTTTCAAGGTTTCTCATTCCTTTGCTGTGACTTTTTTGCCATGGTTTAGCTTGGTAATGACTAATGAAATTGTTCTTGCCCGAAGATAGCTGGATTTCATGTAATTAGGAAGGTTTCCTGTTTTTGAAGTCTATTTGGTTTTGTGGTTAAAAGTGGATGGGCATGCGTTAATTGCATTGCATAATGGCCTAATTTCTTCAAGGTGCCGTACTCTCTCTCTCTCTCACTCTGTTCGTCGGTCTCTCTCTCACTACAATAAAAAAGACAATTCCCGGGACTTGTTTCCGGCATTTTTTTAAAACCCCGTTTATAATGAAACCGATCCATTCGTGGTTTATACGAGTCCTCGAAGCCGGTGTGAGCCATAGACTGAACAGGTAGAAATCTAAACAAAAACCCCCAAATTGGTTCTTCGAATAAGAGCATAATCTGGTAAGTATTGTCAATTTCTCTTGTGTGGGCTTAATTAGGGCTTCTTCTTTCTTTAATTTTCCTTGATACGATTTCCAGGTTAACAAGATGTTGATTAAGTTTTTTCTAGGTTAACTAGTGGATGAATGTTCTTAAATCTCTTATGCTGCAGTTAGAATGTTTTTAAATTTTTGGGAGCCTAAATGATGGAGATCCTTTCAGTTTTTTTGGCCATATGAAATTTTCTGCAGGCCATCTTCACCAGTTAAACATCTTTCTCAAAAGAATCAGTAAATTTAGTTTGTAGATAGAAGTTGTTCCACCATGTCTTTTTGCAGAGAGTGAAATTAAAATGAAGTCTTTTGATATAGTGAATGTTTGAACAAGAGTAAGTCTTTCATAGGCCTTAGTGCTAACAAAAGTTCAGGAGAAAGAAAGAAGGCGCAGAGAGAGGGAACGGGGAAGAGAGGATTAGTGCTAACAGAAGTTCTAATCTCAGTCGGTAACACTTAGCTCCTTTTGCATATTGATCAGTTAACATATCTTGTTATTGAATTGAGTTATTTTGGGATTTTGAGAATCAATTGGGTTCTAAGTATCCCTAACTTGGGCTATTCTTAGTTTTCTTCTCTGCTCGTATTAATAGATGTGATTGCAAGTATTCTTAGTCTCACTCTTTATTGATTATGAAAGATTTGATGAAATGATGAATTTTGATTAATTTGGTTAATGAGGAGGATTAGGGGAAAAAGGAAAAGAAAAAAAAGAAAACGAATTGGGGCAGTGTAGTTGCCGTTGTTTGTTGTTGCTGTTAATGGTTGTAAATGACTACTTTTGGAAAAAAAAAATTATCCAGTGTGAGGGAGTCATTAGTTTATCTTGCACCTAGGTTGTAACATCTCTAATGGGGTCTTGTAAAGCACGTGACTTTTACTTATGTTCCTGGACACGTCAAACCTGATCTTGAGGTTGGTCTGAACTGATTTTTATTGCAGGAATTACTTGTCATGTGCTGAAATTTGATTCTATATGCTGCTAATGTCAACCTAGTTGCAGGAAATGTGTACTTTTGGTGCTAAAATTGTGTATAGCTGCTGGAAATTAGAATTTGGATGCTAAAACTGGATTTCTAGATGTAGGAATTATGTGCTAGATGCTGAATTGCAACTTAAACTGTCAGAACTTGTATCGGAGAAGCGGAAATCTATTTTGATACTTAGTCAAGAGGAGAGTATAGAGGAAATGGTTGCTGGTGTTTAATTTTTTGGGCATCTCTATACTAATACTCACATGTATGGATTTATGTGTTGTACGCCAGGTTCAGAGATAGCGACGAGCACCGTGACTCCACGTAGGGAGTAAGCTCGTGTTGGTACCTTTTTGGTTGGACCTCGAGGTGGGTGTACTTATTTTTAATAGTGGAAGATGAGACATTGTGTAAAATTATGTTTTTCATATTGAAAAAGTTATTGTTTGGCTTGAGTTGATGTTTTATGTATCCTAAGCGAGAATATGATCGTAGCCTTAGTGGCGTTATAAATATGGCCTTAGTGGCGTGATTATAGCCTTAGTGGCGTGGATGCTCACACCCTCACAGTGTTTTCTTTTCAGGTGTGTGACGATACGTGGGTCCACTGCAGAGTCTAGACATGAGTTGTGTATATAGTAGTCTAGCTTTTTGACTCTTTTGGATTTGTGCCTATTTTTTGAGCTTGTATATGTTGTAAATACCAGTGGGCACATCTTGTATGACAGTTATTTTCCGTATATATGCAAGTTAAGTTTTTATGTGTTGAACACCTGGCTGGTGTTTTTATTTACTGTTTGATCAGGGCCAGGCGTGTGTTCATTCCATTTGAAAAATTATTTATCGTGGTGTTTTCCGGGATGGGGTGTGACAGTTGAACAACACGTTTCTTAGCCTTTGGCTGCTAGTTCTTTGTTGTAGTACCAAAGAGTGATAGATTGGCATGAACCTAAAGGAAAGGCTCAGCAAAGCTATCTGTCCATTGTAGTGGACTAATGTTGGAACCCCACAAAAAGAATCAAATAGAAGAATGGAAAAACTGTTCGGTAACAAAAATAAATCCATCGAATGGTCGGAATAATAAACTACCATGATAGCAGTACAAAAATTGAACATAGTTGGATTAGATAAACTTAAACTAGCAACCACGATTACATAGAATGAAACTTAAGATTGAATTGCAAATGGAAAAACAACATTCGGCCATTAAGGGGCCTGAACAAACCATTGATAGAATAGGAGAATTGGCCGTGTTCATTTATCAATCACGCACTGAAGGTTTGCGCTAGTGATATTCAAACATGTAGTCTTATGAGGTCGGAACAAAACGATGTTTCTTAGCACGAGACAAACACCCGTGTGAACTGCCGTGCGCACTCACATTCTCCATCGTAAACTCCCCGTGTGAAATCATTTAGGGTCATTGGACCTATGTGGCTGCCGTGCGTTGAAGTATCACCCTGAAGAAAGTATCAAAAATTCAAAAGTCCATTAAAACAAGTTTTCAGCCTCTCTGGATCTGTTTCGGGTAAGTGAATGTCGAAAATACATAGAATTCGGAATATAACTGTTGAACATAAGTATCACTTTCGGTAACAACATGTCGAAAATATGTACAAAATTTGATAACCAACTGCCGAACTATGTATAAGAAAATCATACATAACATTTCGGTAAATAGTTATTGAAAACAAGATTATATTTCGGTAACTACACGTCGAAAATATGATCAGACTTCGGTAACAAACTGCCGAACCACTATTTTCGGTAAATAGCTGTTGAAAAACTAATTATATTTCGGTAACTACACGTCGAAAATGTGTTCAACCTTCGGTAAACAACTGACGAAGACTATAAACAAAAATTATATATATACATTTCGGAAAATAGCTGTTGAAACAATCATTATATTTCGATAACTACACGTTGAAAATATGTTCAAACTTCGGTAAACAACTGTCGAACTATCTATATAGGAAAAATCATCCATACATTTCGGTAAATAGCTGTTGAAAACAAGATTATATTTCGGTAACAACATGTCGAAAATATGTACAAAATTTGATAACCAACTGCCGAACTATGTATAAGAAAATCATACATAACATTTCGGTAAATAGTTATTGAAAACAAGATTATATTTCGGTAACTACACGTCGAAAATATGTTCATATTTCGGTAAACAATTGCTGAACCACTATTTTCGGTAAATGGCTGTTGAAACAATACTTATATTTCAGTAACTACACGTCGAAAATATGTTCATACTTCGGTAAACAACTGTCGAACTATATATATAGGGAAAATCATACATACATTTCGGTAAATATCTGTTGCAAACAAGATTATATTTCGGTAATTGAATGCTGAAAATGTATCTAAATTTCGGTAACTAACTGTCGAGTATGGTAATATTTTACAGCGGTTAGCTACCGAAATTACCTACTTTATTCTGTTCATTCTCTTCGAACCAGAAACATCGAAAAACCCTCGAAAAAACTGAGTTTTGTAAACCCAGACGCCACAACAACAAAACAGAGGCATTGTAAATGGAAAAACTTACATCCTCACGCGGCTTCCAACATACAAGGTCCATCACAGTATCTTTCTTCTCCTCTGCCATCGCATTGTAAATAGAATTTGATTCAATTTCAAAATCTAAACCTACAAGTGGGTCCAAAAATGGATCAATGGAAGGACTTGATCCTTTCATTGATACATTATTTGGTCCTTGTTCCTCCTCCATTGGAAGATTTGAGAGAGAGGAGAAAAGAAAATGATGAAGAGAGAGGAGAAGAGAAGAAGATGAACAGTACGAAGATGAAGAATAGTACGCAGATGAAGAACAGGTCTGTGTGTTTTTTTCTTTTAAAACGTAAATGATGATTTTGAGGGGGAAGGGGGAAAACGTGAATGATGATTTTGAGGGGAAGGGGGAAGTGGATAATTTAGGGGTTTTAGTCTTTGGGGCATATAGGTCATTTCACGTATAAGTATAAGGGTAAGTAGGTCACTTTGCATTAGGGGGTCATGTTGTAATTAGTTGGCAATTTTTAAAGGGCTAAGGGAGAAAAAACGAGGCTGCGAATAGTCGCTCCCTCTGTTTTTTTCCAGTTTTAGGGTGCGACTATTCGCAGCCCCGTATTTTCTCCCTTAGTCCATTAAAAATTTTCAACTACCGAAATATATTTCGACAGTTAGTTACCGAAATTAAGATACATTTTCGACAGTTAGTTATTGAAATTGAGATACATTTTCAGCATTTAATTACCGAAATATATGTTTCTTGTGCATTTCCGATATGTAGTTACCGAAATATAATCTTGTTTTCAACAGTTATTTACTGAAATGTATGTTCGGCAGTTGTTTACCAAAGGTTAAACATATTTTCGACATGTAGTTACCGAAAAATAATCTTTGAAAATTTTTAACTGGTTATGGGAGAAAATACGGGGCTGCGAATAGTCGCCCCCAGTTTTAGGCTGTGTTCCAGAACTTGAATAAGCTCTTCTTTTTTGTCCAATAAGAAGCCCTCTCCCGGAAAAATAAGAAGGCTTTGTTTGAATTGGGAACAATTTATATAGGTACAAATGGGCGCCGGGAGGGAAATCGGTCCGGCGGCCGCGCCGGGCCGGAGCCATCCAAAAATTCTAAAAAAAAAAACCAAGGGGGTTTACGCGGGAATCAACGCCATCCGAGGTGTGTAAGGTGCTCGATCGGAGCACCTCTTTTTGGTGGATAATATACACGAAAATTGAATTGGATTATACACGAAAAAGGGGTGCTACGATCAAGCACCCTACACACCTCGGATGCCATTGATTCTCGCACGAGCCCCCTTGGTTTTTTTTTAGAGAATTTTTGGACGGCTCGGATCGGCCGTTCGGTGGCCGGAGATGGCCCGGCGCGGCTGCCGGACCGATTTCCCTCCGCCGGCGCCCATTTTGGTAAAAACAGTCTTCTTTTTTTGTAAAGGCAACTTTAAGCTAAAAAATTATGTGTTTACGCAAATAATTTTCCTATCACAATGGATTTTGTTTGATAGATCTCATTGAGATCTTTAATACGGTGAAAAAAAATTAATTATTTTTTTCATTTACATTATTTTTGAGTTTGAAAATGTGAAAAAAAATTTTTGTTTGGGAAAAATAAGAAGGGTGGATTATTTTTGAATGAAAAGTGAAGGAAATAAGTACTTATTTTTTATGAAGATTTCCGGAAAGGAGCCTTATTCCCACCATATATAAAATCCTTTCATAAACCCTTCGTCTCTTTCCTTCGATTCTAGGTTTAGGTCTACCGACAGCCATAAACACAGTGAGCTGCTCAAGCTGGTAAGACAGACGGAGCGATGGCCGAAGAGTATCAGATCGACCTAGGCAATCTCATGGCCTTCGACCCTCACCACCACTTTCCATCTCTTCCCTCTTCTAGGTTAGGGTTCTTCTTCTCTCCTTTATTTATTTATTTATTTGATTTGGACAAGTTTCTCGTTTCCAATTTAATTGATTTGGCTACTGAGAAAATTTGGCTAGAAGGAATTCTAGAAGGATTGATTTTTTTATTTTTTTTCCTTTTGCACCACACGCTTCACTTTCCTAGTGATTTCAAGGGACGTGTAGTAAAAACAGACAAATATTGCCCTTATCATAGCTATATTTGAGTTTTTTCTCATGGATGTAGCTCCATCTTACACATACAATATGTAGAAGTAATATGTATGTATGTATGTATCAGTATATGTATGTGTATATTTGAGCAACCAAACCGAAAACCTAGCAATATTTCATTTTCTGGGTTGGGGGTTCGAATTTTTTGTTCATTTTCTTTTTTACATGATCAGCTATGTGCTTGAAATGGGTATACAGAAGTGCTTGAAGTATGGATACAAGCTTCAAGGAAACCTGGTTTGGTACAACCGGGGCGACATATGAAAGAGCAGTTTCATGCTCTTCTTCTTTAATAAGTATGGCCTTAGGTATTAATTGTTGAGTTCTCTCTCCGATCTAAATCTGCCACATACCCGGCCATTTGTTGGCATTGGATTTACTTTATGAGAGACCCCAATCACTGATCCTATTCATTGACTAGCAGTTTCATGCTCATAAGTTGAAGTTGTATTTGAAGTTCGCTCTCTCCGGTATTTAAGGAGCCAACATTTTATTTATTCACAGTGCAATGCATTTGACCTGCAAGATTAAGGATGGATCATATGACATACACCATATATGAGCTGCCAAAGTGTTCATTCCACAATGTTGGGAACTAGGATTTTGTTTGGTCTTATGTTATGGCGGGCTATCTAGTGAAAAGCCTTTCGGTTGTGTTGTGTTACTTGTATGGTACGGGGAAAGCTTTATAGTATGTGTTTCTCTTAGGGAGGAGGTTGTGAAGCAATGCCTAGAAAAGGGCACCAAGTTGGTTCAAGCAGTTGCAGATGCTCTCTTCAACTTACCGTCAACTGATGACCCAGAAGGCCCCATTGTCACGTTGCCTCAACCTACTACAAGATTGCCAAGAGAGAAGCCTGTATGCACTTCTTTGTTTCTTTCATGTTTGTGTAATATCAAAATTTTGTCCTTGTACCATTTTCATGCCTCCCTATTGATTTTGCTTAATGCCCTTTTCATTCCTTTTTCTCCTTTTAAGTTGTTGAATAGCAAAAGGTGGCTTCATAAAGCATATTGTTTTGATCGCTTTCTCATACTTCTTTAAATTACTGAGAAGTAAAAATTGTCGAGATTCTTGGTTTGCCTCAACATTTATTTTGCTACAGAGAACCTATTATTGTAACCCCCTTTATGGCAGTTCCCTGTAATATATGTGCTTTTACTTTGGGTACCTGTACCCGAAACCGTCACAGGTGGGTAGGTAGAGAGGGGCAAATAAATCGAGAAAATCCATTGGCAATTTGTCGTATAAACACACAACTGATCTGGGGCATTATGCGTACCTACTACCTAGTGCTTGAAATCCCCTGATAGCAGGATAACTGGTAACCTTCCTTGAAGCTGCTTTTCCCCCATCATTTATAAACAGCTAAAGGGAGCGAAGGTTGGAGTATCTTGCAGAATGCCACATATTTCTCAATTATGACAGTTTTGTGGTGGCTACTAGCCTACTACTAACTAATAGTGGTATATTTCCTTCACTTAAACATACAACATAGCGGATGAAGGGGGATAGGGGAAGAAGGAGAAGCATAACAACAATATTATCATCCACAGTTCTTGATTGCCTACATTTAGGAGACTTGGAGCAATTATACCACATTAATACTAGCCTAAATTTAAAAGCGAGCTACCATCTCCTTGCTATATTGAGCTTTTACCACGCAATAATGATATCAGGCAACGTGTGTTGAGTTCTTCGGTGGTTGTTGTTTTGTTGATGAAAACAGTATCTGGTAGACTCACACCATTGGTCGCTTTGTATAGCACTATTTTTCTTTTTTCAATGGGTGATTCTGAGGTAGCAAACTTCGAGTAGTTAACTGCCGGGTTTATAATCTTGAAGCTCTTACAATACTGGCTTGTTCTTGTTTACTCCTCTTTCCCTAATATGTGATGCTGTAGCCTTCATTGGTTTCTATGTTTAGCAACAGTTAGTGATTACATATTTGATATTTTTCTTGCTTTTATCAGCTGCCGAAGAAAAAGCCTCCTACAAAATGGGAGGAGTTTGCTAAAAAGAAAGGTTAGTCAATAAGAATCTTGGCTTCCAAGAAAGTATTTCACCTTTGATGTTTCCTGTACAAAAGATTTTTCTTGTCAAACACCAGAACAACGGCAATGAAACCATAATGCTGACTGTTTTATGCTGCTAGTTCAACAGTTTGTCATCTTCTTTTGAACTATGTTGCAGGTATAGTACAGCGCAAAAAAGACAAGGTTGTATTTGATGAACAAACTGGTACTTGGAAGCGTCGCCATGGCTACGATCGTGTGAATGATGACAACGATATACCCATCATTGAGGCAAAGGCGACTGATGGTAAATATGCCAAATATTTGTAATTTCATCAAGCTATAATTGCCTTTTGTTTCTGAATGTTCAATGTAGCCTTAAAATATTTTGAATATAAAGATTACATTGCGACGTAGTTGATATGGTCAAGTTCTAGCCGCTAAGCATCTCATTATTGTTTCACCCCTTGACCTTCTCTCTTCTGCATCCCCCACGGCCCCACCTTTGTAGTGAATCATGACGAAGTTTTCATTATAGAACAATAGTTCTAATAGTCGCGGTTGTAACTTCTTTCAGAGCCAGGTGTAGATCCTTTTGCTAAGAGACGAGAGGAAAAGAAGCAGCGAGTAGAAAAGCAAGAGAAGCATCGGTTGCAGAATTTGAAACAAGCTGCAAAAGTTGGTGCCCTGCCGAGGTTTCACCTTGTAACCATTTTTAATTTGCAGTGGTGTTGTTATTCATTGTCCTATGAATGCATTTTATTGCTTGACATTTGGTGTTCTAGTACAAACAAGACACCGTCCTTGTGGATTATCTGGTGAACTTTGTTGAGTCATGATCTACAAATAGTCTGAGGTCGATGGAATGATGTTACTTTCATGTAACACGGTTGATCACTATCTAAGTGTGATCATCTGTAGTTCAAAACCTTTTTGTAGTTAACAACTTATGCTTAAGATCTCTACTCGTTGGAAACACAAGTAATTTCAGATGGCTTGCCAATTTTCCTTTCATTTTGTTTCAATTTTGGAGGGATTCTCTGGTTCTTATTTTGTTTTTCACTCCCGTCCCGTTCCTTATTATGGTCAAAAAACCCAATCACTGTCCCATGTAATTTCTGATTCCGCCCTCTGTAATGAAAAACTAGAAGAGTCCCATGGACAGGTGGGTCACTAGATCAACGAATGTGATTGAGTTTGGAAACCTCTACCTCTTCAGTTGAAAGAATCTGTGCTTATCTTCTGTGCATACAATCTGATTCTGATTTGAATGCCCCAAGTAATGCTGACTTACTAGTTGAATAGCAACTAATTTTCTCCTCTGCTATTTAGCTTTTCTCTGGAGTATTCTTATAGAATGAGTATTGCTACAATTTTCGATCTGGTGCTGATCTTTTTTGCTTCGGTGAGGAAAGGTAAAACAATGAAAAGATTGATATTTCCTGTTGAGTTGGATACTTGGATGTACTCATTTCCCTGTGAAATTGTTTTTCTGTTATTGCGAAAGGGATTTACTTGTAGGTCTCATGCTTGGACTTCCACTGAGCATGAACTTCCAGTAATGTTTTTGGTCATATTGCAGCCAATAGCCATAGCCTATTTTCTCTGTTTCTACGGTTTTCATTATGAGGGAAAACACTGTGCTGAGTTACAGCAAATTTCTTCTGCTTCAAATTGTAAAACGATAATGAATGTGTTTTGTTCTGCAGCCATATCCAACTCGCTGCTACAGCTCTTCCCATAACAGGAACTCAAGCTGCACCTAGGAAAGCAAGTAAAAATGAACTTGAGAGTGTGGCTGGAATGGCAGCGACCTCAACAGCCAGTGGTGGAAAATTTGACAAGAAGCTTGCTGGAGAAAAACCTCCAAAGCATGAAGCAAAATATCGCAAGGTTTGTGCACTATTCCTAATCATAAGTGCTATAGGGCCAGATTAGTGTCCACAAATTATAAATTGTCGACAACAGTGTTCAGTAGAGTTGAATTTTGGCTATGCTCTTTAGTCTTTATTTTCGCCATTTGAGACTTTTCTTGGTACTACTTTCTGTGGATCATATATTGCATGTTTATTTGCACCAAAAAGCTGAAAGCTGATAATCTATAAGCAGAAGCCAAAAGCATCGCTTGATCTGTATTTAGGCATGAATTGTAAATGGAAGCTAGGCTAACAACACTGGCACATACTCTCACCTTTTGAAAAAGCTTCAAGCAACTCTTTT
Organism: Rhododendron griersonianum; assembly: GCA_018127125.1. Classification (NCBI taxonomy): domain Eukaryota; kingdom Viridiplantae; phylum Streptophyta; class Magnoliopsida; order Ericales; family Ericaceae; genus Rhododendron; species Rhododendron griersonianum. The sequence continues at coordinate 50,167,772 of CM030790.1, read as the reverse complement.
AAGCTGCAAAACAAACACATTCTGATCCCCTGGGATCCCTGATTGTGCTGATTCCTCACTGCAACTACTAAAAAAAGTTTTCTTTCCCCTTTATTTGCTTTCAGTTCCTACCCGTGGTCGAAGGCTCCGGAATGGGTTCACTAGAGAGGCAGCAAACTGAGAAGGTTCTGAGCAAGTTAATCTCCAAAAATTCCCATGAGATACTGAATGTGGAAAGGGTATGCCTTATTCATCGGGTTACGCTTTCGTTTACACTCCAAGGTCTTAAGATTTCCTTTTTGCCATTCCCTGTAACTTCTGAACGTTTTTTTTTTTTTCCAAATAGGCTGTCAATATGTATAATGTGAAGAAGGATAAGAAGCGGAGTAACCAACAACAGCGGAAGTCTTCATCAAACTCGGGCAAAAGCTCAAGCAAGTTGAAACCAAAGAACAACAAACCTTTCAAGAAAACGTCGTTCAAAAAGGGTCCTTCGAACAAAGGCAAATCAAAGTGAAATCCATCTCTATGAGCTTATTCAATCCGAATTTTTTAGCTACTACAGTTTTGTTGTTAATTTGGAAGGAGGTACTAAAATTTTCCTGTATTCAAGTCAATGCTAGTTCTTTCGGGGCCAAAAACCTTGCTTCCCTTCGTTGTATTGGTCTCTCTCTCTCTCTCTCTCTCTCTCTCTCTCTCTCTCTCTCTCTCTCTCTCGGTTGTATTAATTTGTTGAAGAAGCAGGGAGGTCCATAATTAAGATGAAACACCATAGCATTTCTGCAGATATTTTTTTTTATTTGATCCGCATAGCATTTCTGCAGATTGATCATGATTATCTTTTCCTTTGACAATTCCATAGCCTTTTTTTCAGACTACCTCCTAAAAACGAAAAGGTTTTTTTTTTTTTGACCCACAGAAAAGTCAGAGTTTGACCAATCCGAAATATCACATTTTAGATATCAGTCGCACATCACGTACCAATAATTTGTTGGATGTCGGTCACGGTCTTGGATAGATTTTCTAGGTAGAGGATTCTCTGCGGTTCATTTTCGTGGGCTGGACCGTCCTGTTAGCCCACTTGTGAGCCCTTCCTGCGCTTATTTTGACAAACCATTGACGATTCAGAGTTTGTCGAAATTATTAATCATGTCAAAAATTAGGTTGATCGGACACTAGTTGATGCAATTTTGAAATATATTTGTAAAATAAACGGGTTTCAATTGTGTTGCAATGAAGGGACCGGAGAAGAGCTGATTCCCTCATCTTCTTTTTTAGTATTTTCTCTAATAATTTCTTCTTTTGTTTTTGACTATTACTGTAAGTCATTTGGGGCCAGTACATACAGAGTTTTGCTATGATTTTATTTGAGACCCCCGCAAGTAGGTAGTGAAATTGGTCTACAAAATTAATCGACGTGCGCGTAGGCGGGCCCGGAGTCCGGACACCTGGGTTATAAAAACATTTTTCTATCAGTTTGAAAAACACGTTTGCATTGACTAACGTAGTTTTATTCAAAAAAAACTTCGCTAAAAGTAAATAAATTGCTTCATTTGCTTGTCTTGTCGGCTTAAAACTAAACAAAGGGGGCACGCTTGTAATTTCATTAATACTAGACGTGCAAATCCGCCCAACTGAAACTTGGCTTTTGTCTAATGAAGAACTTCCCGGCAGTTATGGTTTCCCCCAAACGCTTCCCAATCTCAGAATTTGAATTTCCAGAGTAATTTGTAGAGAGAGAATGGGAGCAGTGAACATCTGGAACGCCATGGAAGTTGCCGAGGGAGCTCGAGAGAACGGTAGCTCGGCAATCCACTTGTCTTCTCTCACCGTTGACCACTCTCTCCCTCTTCCCGAAATGTCACCTCGCCTCGTGTTTGTTTCCTCTCTCTCTCTCTCAACACACACACACACACACATCTGTATATGTAGGTATCCACGCATACGCAGATATAAGAAATACATAAATAAGTATATCGACGAATATGGGTTCGATCTTTTTTATTCTTCCAACAGAATAAAATTTTCGGTTGCGGAGAATCTTAGGAAATAGAGAACTGAAAATGGAGTCGAATGTCTTATGACATATTCCAAGGCTATGTTTGGGTTGGCTAAAGTGCCTGTATTCGTTTTTTGAAGGAATCTTGTTGTCTTTTTTTTTTACCTCTTTGGCTCTTATTCTTTAGAAAGCGACCAAATAGGTGCTGCTTCCAAAAACGCTACAAGATAGTTTTACCGTTGTAGCAAACCATCAGACGAAATGATTGTCCAAAGACGGAAGAAAACAACCACAATAATAGAACCCATCTAGTCTCCAATCATTGGCGGTATGGGCGGGAGAGGATTGGAGACAGACCTAACATTTGGCTATATATGCACAAAGTGGATGCTCTCTAAGTAACACTGAAACAGTGGCCCCTATACCTCCAAGAACCGAGGAGCTAAAGGGATGTTTTACTCCATGAACAGGACGTTTTACTGTGGAATCATGCCCCCAATCAAAGCCGAAAGGCATCTTTCGGCTTCAGAGAGGGCAGGCCTAGAGACCCAAATCAATTTATGTGCACATTACTATGCTTCCTTCATTCTTAGTCCAGAGCATCGGAAAGCACAAACAAAGACAGAAGAAAAATCAGGGAAAAATTCACCTTTTTTGGAAAATCAACCATAACATGAGTAGAGGACAACATTCATCGAGGACATCAAACATAGTTTAAGAAAATTTTGGGAAATGACTGAGTTGATGTCTTATATTTTGTGTCACTCAATTCTTTGGCGAGTAAGTCTTGCGAAATTTATTTAGTTTTCAGTTGGGAAGTAATTTTAGCACTTCATGTTTAGCTTTCAACTCTTTGATTTCTGGTCTTTTTAGCCTCTCACAAGAGGAGTGTGAAATGCTAAAATCATTTCCTTTTTCTACTTCATCCGGTTTCAAAGTGGCCTAACATGGAAAACTAGTTCTTACGTAATCTTCTCTTTAGTTTTTTGTGTTTGCCCCCTTATTTTCCCTGATTTTTTGTCGACATCTTACTACATACAGAGGGCTATGCAAAGATCTCTTCAAGAAATGGTCAAAATTGGACAATTCTCACTTCTCTGTCGAGACTATTTCCGGTGGCATCACAAACCTTTGTGCGTATTCTTTTGGTTGTATTATTTCCGTCATTCATTTTGTTATTTTATTCACTTTCCCTCCTAGCCAACTCATGGGTGCATAATGATAATATAAATCTATGCAAACATTGTTAGATATGGCAACTTTCTTGCTTTCTTATCTATCTTCTCTTCTTCAAGCCTAGTCTAAGGAAGCAATTTACCTTTCATCCATGCAGTATTGAAGGTATCAGTTAGGGAAGCAAATGGAAATGTAGTGAGTATGACAGTTAGATTGTATGGACCTAATACCGAATATGTCATCGATCGGGAACGGGAATTGCAGGTGACTTCCTATTGATTGTTATTTTTAAGTAGTTGGTTATGGATTATCCATGATATCAAATTTGAGCTTTCCTTTGTTCTTTGGGTGTTCTTGTTTGTTTGCTAAGACAAACTCTTTCGTTGGACATTTATATAGATGGTATCTGAGTTCTTCTATTTAACCCAACCGTTTCACAGCAAACTTCCATGACCCCCCCATCCTCCGACGCAGGATAGGTTACGTAACCTGTCAATGCCTTGCCGCAGATTGTAATTATTGACCTATTGTTTTTAGGCTATTGGATACCTCTCAGCTGCAGGATTTGGTGCGAAGTTGCTTGGAGTTTTTGGAAATGGCATGGTGCAATCATTTATAAATGCACGCACACTAACTCCATCCGGTAAGTCCTTATGAAGCGCATTCTTTGAACAAGATTCATGCTGGGATTCTTAAGGAATGAATTGGTGGGTTTTTTTCTTTGCTGAGGGTGGTATACTCGTAGTTTACTTGTTTGTTCTTTAAGACCTTTGATACTTCGAATGAGTTTCTAGTGTCAGTCAATCAAGGTTCGCCATCAATAGAGGGAAGAGGCTTTACTTTAGGTTAGGCGGTCTCGTCATTGTGCAATTCTCCTGTCCGTCGATTGATCATGGGAGTTAAAAATTCGGAGAAGTATGACAGAAAGAAATCAAAAAAATCACTAGAAAATCCCTAGTTGATTGCTGCTATGATAATCTCTAGTGATTGCTGCTATGACAATCTCTAGTGATTGCTGCTATAAACTACTTCACTTGTAGCATTGGAAACCAACTTCGATTCCCCGTGGAGGGATTTTAACTTGCTTGTAGCTTTTATATTGTTTCGTCCACCTAGATGCGTCACCACCTAGCGTGGTGCCACTTGTCAATACATTATTTGCCGAAATGAGAATTTTTCTCCAATTTGTGAAGTTTGCGAGATAAATTCGTGAATGTCACCCAATCTCACCAAGTATTACAATGTTAAAGCTTTAGCAAATAGTTCTCTTGATCTCCTCTCTATCTAGAATGTCCTGATCATTTGACAAAAGTATGGAGGTGTTTCCTTAGTTGCAACTGGGGGCCTTTGGTAACCAAGGAGTTTTTCTATTGAAATGACTATGGATTCCTGAAGAATTTTACTACCGACCACGTTGTGTTGACGGATCTTGTTTGATTGACAGACATGAGAAAGCCAAAGCTGGCTGCCAAAATTGCCAAGCAGCTTTGCAGTTTCCATCAGGTGGAAATTCCTGTCTCAAAAGAACCTCAGCTATGGATTGAAATTTTCAAGTTCTTTCAAAAAGGTCCTTTACTGATTTAACTAGCTCCTCTACTATTGGACGGACATTCAAAGTAAATATGTTTCTCTTGGATAAAATAAGTTAGGCTGTAAATATTGGCAGTTTGAGAATGTCTCTTATTCGTTACATGTCACTTTCCTCATGTCCAAGTCAATGCTTCTTGCAGCATCCACTCTTACATTTGATGAGGATGAGAAACAGAATAAATATGAGACAATTTCATTCGAAGAAGTTAATGCTGAAGTTATTGAGCTCAAGGTAGTCACTCTTCTTATGCCACGCTTTAATTGGTGTTATACCGTGGTTGACATTCTTTCCTAACAAAAGGATTGGACATGAATGACTCTGCCGATAAATCTTCCAGCTGAAGGGTCCTGGTGTGGAATATTATTATGCACCTTTCTTGTCACTTTTGAAAAAATTTCCTTCGACTTTCTGATGCCTCTATGTATTTGCGGATGGATTTTGTTTACTCATCTTAGTTCTGATGGTGTAGTTTTAGAAGATCCAAATTTGCTGTGGAAATTAGGTCAAAAGAACTCAAGATAAGAAAAGTTATCCACCATATCTCCTCTTTGGTTGCTGCTGAGATTTTGATGCTTGGCATCTTTTTAGTATCTGTAGATATGTTTCTTTTTTTTAAAGCAGAGCAATTACATATTCAAACTTTGAATTGGTTTCCTGGCCTCATTTTCCCCACTTATTTGGCAGTTTTTCCTTTGGAGTGTATTCTCAATTGTTATTTTAGTTTCTTATGGACTCTTCCATGTTGAGGCAAACTGGATCAATCAAATCTTCGTTCACTTTCAAAACAAATCTAAAAATCGATCTGTTGTTGTGGGAGTAAGAAAATATTCATTTGTTTTTTGGCTAGCTTTGAAGTCCTTTTTTTCATTTTGGGATTACCATATGCTAGTTTTATATTGAAGGCTATCAAGGAGCTATAGATTAATTTGTGAAGAAGTGTCTTTTGCTTTGGAACAGGAATTGACAGGCTGCCTCGATTCTCCTGTGGTGTTTGCTCATAATGACTTACTTTCTGGAAATCTGATGTTCAATGATGAAGAGGGTATCTGCTTTATTTCTTCACCTGTTTCAGCGTTGCAATTTTTCCCCTCGTTTTGTTGCTCTAAGTTCTCCATGATTTTGAAATATATTTCTGTTTTGTTTTGTGCTGCATGGTTAACCCTGAGATATTGCAAGAAAATTTTGTTGCATGAGAAGGTTATAACTGCATCCTTTCATCTAATTTGACTAAACTTTTGGAATCAGGGTTTATTTGTCTCAATTTGATGAAAAGTTTTGAGCGGATAGAGGAAGTCAGATGTTTTCTTCCAAAAATTTGTGTACTTGGGTAATCTAACAACTAAACAATTTTGTCATCCAATTTAGATAGAGGTGTCTGATACGATGTGCTTAGAACATTTCTTAGATTTTGGTCTTGTGGTGTTAGTGCGGGACATGGTGTCCATTACACTGGAGAGAGGCCGGATATTAATTGTTTGTTCATAGCTACTATCATTTCCCTCCCTTCTTAGTGACCCCTATCTTGGTTGACATCCAGAAAAGCTGTACTTCATTGATTTTGAGTATGGATCCTACAATTACAAAGGCTTTGACATTGGAAATCACTTCAACGAATATGCTGGATACGATTGTGACTACAGCTTGTACGTGATCTTCCTTGCTCTTACTACATTGTCAGTTATAATTGATGTTCCTAATGGCTAACGTGATTTTTTGATTCTTGATCTTGGGTAGATATCCAAGTAGAGATGAGCAGTATCATTTCTTCAGGCACTATCTAGAACCTGAAAAACCACTTGAGGTACGTTAGCATTGCAAGCTTGTCTAACTTGAAACAGATTTTCATTACTTGCGCATGTTTCTTGGGTTCCAAATTGGCGAAAGACGATCACAAAAACAAAATGGTGAAAACAATTATTTCCGCAAGGGCAAGAAGCTCTTTGAATTGAGTTTGATCATTGATGTCCATTTGTCTAATTAAAAAATTGCAATTATTGCTTTTTTATAGACGACACATCTGGTAATACAGCACTCATAGAAGGGCCCCCTATTGTTTTGCTTCTTTAGGTTATTGTTGATTCTGTTCAAAGTAAAATGTGTTCTTGGTGGGTTGTATTAGTTGGTTCATGGAATCTGACTTTTACACGGGTTGAAGTGGATAAGTCATTGAAATATCTGGCACTAAATCTTTATAACAGTTTGTAGACGTAAATCCCATTGGTCGGATCTTAAATCTTGTACACCTTTCGTAGTTGCACGAGGATCAGGGTGTGGTATGTAATATTTATATAGATCACGATGCAGCATAGCACCTCCCTTGGTTCTATAATACCACCCTCAAATATTTTTCACTGAGCATCTAATCTGCACTGGGGTTTATCACTTTCATTTGAGTAGAAACATTTCCAAATTGCTTATATGTTGAACACAGGTATCTGACAAAGATCTCGAAGCCCTATATGTGGAGACGAACACTTATAGATTAGCTTCACACTTGTATTGGGCTCTATGGGCTCTAATCCAGGTACATTTTGTTCTTGAGTCTTCGTATCCAATCCCAGTGATCACAATTCCAAAGACATTATCGTCTAATTCAATCTATGCTCATTGGTCATAGGCGAAGATGTCTCCTATTGATTTTGATTATCTCGGTTACTTCTTCCTGCGATACAATGAATACAAGAAGCAGAAGGAGAACTGCTTCTCTCTGGCACAATATTTCCTCTCAAGATCTCGGACTGGGTGAACTTTGTTGCTCTTTCTGTATTTCGTAAAATTATATGGAGAGATGTGCGAGTCCTACACTTGTCCCATATTAGATTCATTTGTTTGCCATATACGAGAAAGAAAGTGGAAAGGGTGTGGAGAAATAATTGTGAACTGGGACTCGTGAAATTCCATTTGTTGTAGCTCTGATATTTGTATACGGTCAAGTAGTAGATTTTGGTAGTCTTGTCGGACAACATTCATGTTCTCCATGATTGGGAACAATTGTAATAAACGATGGCAATTTAAGGGGTAGCTAAAAATGGTGTATGTTCTGTATTCTTTATATGGTTGAAACCCTCTCTCTCTCTCTCTCGTTTATCAAGCAGTAGTCCATTCCACAGCAAGTAACGATAATATGCATGAACAGGTACCTAGCAACATCATGTCTTATATAGGCAACAGCTGGTTATGAACAGGTAGTCTGCTGGTGTCAAAATGGCTAAACAAATGGCAGCAAATTCAGAAAATTACACAATCGAAAACCAGGCAATGACTTTAAAACCCAACGGACACAACTGTATCTTGGCTAAACAAATGGCAGCAAATTCAGAAAATTACACAATCGAAAACCAGGCAATGACTTTAAAACCCAACGGACACAACTGTATCTAGAACTGTTCGATAAATGAGGGTCCACATACATTCAACGGTTTCGGACATAGTTGTGTCTGGAAAACTATGTTCGGAAGGTGTGTTCCTAGACTTTTCCTTCTCAGCAATAATGAAGTACTCATGAGAACCGCAAATTGGCTCCAAATCAACAACAAATTAAGCAATTCCATTTCAAGTGAAAGTATGAATCACTCAATATGAAAATTAGAACTGTTGCTCCTATAACCATTGATCGTCTGGTAATGCGTTCAACACAATAAATCAAAACTATAATTCTGCTCTCAATGTCACCAACTGTAAAATCTAAGGTATAAACTATTCACCTAATTCTGTATGGACATGGAGTTGTTAACTGTGAAACAAAATGATCAATCTATACGGGGCTCATTGGTATGCGGCCTCAATGTCCCAAGCATAAGGTAGGGCACCAAGACCATGCCGGCCATAAATAGCGTGAACTGCACAAAATGCCAAACACATTAGCTAATTTAGTAGAGTAAAAATTTCCTTATCTGTAAGTGAATTCTGAATATCTACAAAGTTAATACAAAAGTGAAACACACTAGTAAATTGAGACTCTCACCAGAAGAGGTAGGGTCAAGAAACTCCAAAGTGGCCACAAAGAAAACGAAAACCTGAATGAGGAGTCCAGAGGAAAAGTTTGAGCAGTCTTTAACTTAGTGGTATATCGGAGAGAATTAAAGGCAGGATAGCTCTCTTACAAGCAAAAGGATATGATCCCAAGTAAGGTAACAAATGGAAGGGCAGATGTACTTGGAGAATCCCACTTTTCACCAGACTTCCGCGAACTCCATGCTGACAAACTGGTGTATAAGAAGAAGATGACATTCAAACCAACTCCCACCATCCCAAGGTAAAATGGTACTCTGCATGAAGCAGACGCGTGGAGGTAAATTATAACAGCAAGAAGATTCTCATTAATCCACAAAAAACATAAGTCTTGACGACATATACATTACGAATGTAGAAATGCACATAGAATACGAAAGACAAATAATACGGCACATTTGGATGACAAACAGAGCTGAAGTGTCCAAATAACTTCCTAGCATTTACAGGATGGAAGAACAAGTTAGGCAACGCCTAGCAATATCTAGAAGCATGAGCTCTGCATCCAAACCTTTAGGAGTGACTCTTAAGCCATGGCATTTTCACTACTTAATTCAAAATGATTGTGATTGGATGTTGTCCTAATTCAGTAGACAGACAGAATGCATTAACAATCTGATCTGATGAGTTAAATTAGCAGCACACACAAATAGTTTAATGGCCCAAAACTGAATGGATCGTCCAAAGAGCCTTCAAAATCTATTTGGTATGATTGAAAGGTAGAAGATCCTGTACTCCTCCTGTGTGAATTTTGAAAGAAGACCACATTTTTTTCATTGATGTATTGAATGAATATATCAGACAAAATGTCAGCGCAAGGTTTCAGGTGTGTGACATCGTGTACAAGTACGGAACCTCAATGAAGCTGGACTAATTTTCTTTTATCCTTTTGTTCAAACAAGCTTGAAGCTGTATTAGTTAACAGCATCCAGTTTTTCTGCAGAATCATAACTGTTCAACAAATCCACATGGAGAAACTACCGTAAAACAAAAGATTAAAAGGGAGGAAAATGAAGAAAACAAACCATATGATACCTTTTCATAATCAATTCAAGTATCCAAATCATCCATAACGGAAAACGTGCTTATTAGAGGAACAGGGATTTTATAGTCTACAGGAATTGATCACCCGAATAAGCAGTCCCAAAGAAGGAACTGAGAAACTAAGTCTAATCTTCAATACAGGGAACTCCGAAAGAACTCTCAGCATCTTAACAAAACTCCACTAGTCTAGGCCTCTAAAAACCAAACAATGAGTTTCAAATTTCAAGAGTCCCCTCTTTATGAATGAGCAATGAGAAGATGTGAAAAGGATTAAGCTTGAGCAAATTACCTTCTAATCCGATCGTCATGCCACAAGATGAAAATAAAATTGGAATGCCCGTCACCGAGAAATATGATAAAAACTGCAGAAGCAATCCAAAGAAAATTCTCCACCATCTCAACCCAAGTCCTCTTCTTCTCCGTTGATGTCGACTGAGAAAATGGCCTTGAACTAGCATCATCCTCTAGGTCATCGTTGCTCGAGGCGTATCCTTGGCTGTTGTGCCTCTGCCTCATCAATCCACCCCCAGTTGGTGTTCCACCAGACATATTCACAAACAAAACAATCCACAAAATCTAGGATATACCCAACCCACTAAAAAAAAAATAGCCCTACAAAAAATTTTGAAGTATGGAGGAAAGAAAACTGCTTCTTTAAAACTCCTAAATCCTGTCTGAAAAATAATCCACAGACCTAAAGATGATCCGCCAATATCACTAATGGAACAGTTTCAAATTTAACCGTAGGATCCTTTCAAGTTCTATCCTTCAAGCAAACCGTTATCAAGATGGAGTCAAACCCCAAACCTAAAATCCTCAAACCAAAAATATCCTAACTGTATAATCCAATCTTGTTCCTATCCGGAACCCACATCAAAAAATCTAACTCCACAGAAAACCCACGTAAGAAATCAAATTTTTCTTACAAAACCCACATCAAGAAATTTAAATTTCTCACAAAACCCTCATCGCAATAAACTTTTCTCACTTTCTTGAGAAACCCATGAAACAACCCACAAAGTCTATACCCCTCAAATGCCTTGTATTCTTGAAACCCAGATAACGATTCGTATTCCCACCGATTTTCCCAAATCTCAACCTCTTCGACTTCCAAGGTTGTAGTCACCAATGGCGAATCAATAAAAAGGGGTAATGAAAAAAAAAAAAAAAAAAAAAACAACAACAAAGAGATTGCAATAATAAATGAAGGTTTAATAAAACTAGTACTACTGTATTTTATAAGCGGTATGGGTAGCAAGAGGGATCTGTACAAGTGTATTTACAGCGGTCAGCGGCGGAACTGGAGAGAACTGCAGTTGGGGTAGGCGGCCAGATTCGTTTCTTGTACTGTACCTTTGACGAATGTTTGGATCGTAATTTTTTTTTTTTTTTGGATCAGATGTTTGGATCGTAATTGAATCTTCTCTTTAAATACTTCAAGATACGTGACCAAAACAATTACTCCACCAAATATTCCAAGGCCAGATGATTAATTGATTATCCTACTAATAATAACTCAACTAGTAACAAGGATTTGTTCGTTTTTTAATTTTTATGCTCTTCTTTGAACATCGACATGTAACCATTATTATCTTTCATTGCACATTTAAAAAGTCAAAAGCATAGCACGAGTTATTGCAAGAAGTCTAAAAACAACTTAAAATTATGCATTTTGTCAAAAAAAAAAAGAAGGTAAATGAATTTCAAGAAAAATGTTTAAAAAATCATTTCAATTTCTTTCTTATGTTTTTGTGTGTAAAATATCTTTTCTATGTCTTGAAAAGTTTTCTCAAGATGTGTTTATTAAGCATTTTCTCAAACTCCGCATAAGCGGGAGCTTCGTACACTGAATACGTTCCTTTTTTATAATCAAGAAGTTTCTTCCCCTAGGAATGGTAACAATTGGCTTAAAGTTAATGGAAGATCTGGGATCGGATCCTCTCTAGTCCAAGTTTTGGACTGAAAGTAACGGTGCAAAATTTGGATCATTACATTAGAAAAATCAATGGTTTGGATCTGCTTAAGGACTCTTCTCGCGAACAATTCAATTATTCTCCCAAAGAGTATTTGAGCAGATCCAAATCATTAAATGTAGTATTGGATGGTTTAGATTTCGCCTATTTCCCCCAATTCAAAATATGGACCGAAGAAGAACCGCTTTCATTTTAAAATTCGGTCTTGCTATTGTCAGCCTACTGGGCTGACGATAAGTACACACGTAATTCTGTGTACTTTTTGCACCATTTAATACACATTAACACACTTATTATTGTCAGCCCATTGGGCTGATTTTAAAATTTTCCTTTAAAATTATCAAGGCCCTGTCTTTGGTGTTTTGCCAGCAATGCATAACCACAATGGATGATGCTTGCCCATCACTTCTATTTTTGACTCTTATGAATGCGCCAACCTAACTATCAGCAGAGAATAATTATAATTTGGACCATTAAATTAGTATTGGGTATCAGTTGAATAGTTGCTGTTCTTAATGTGTCTTTAGAAAAATTTATTTTTCTATAAAGACGGAAAGCATTATTGATACATAGCGCTTATTTAATTTTTTTTTGGCCAAAATAAATGGAATCACTAGTATAGAAATATGGACCGAAGTTGAAAGGTGTCCAAATACACGATTGGGTTAAAACTGTATTTTTGTGTGACTTGGTTTTGTCTTGGAGAACTTTTGTTCTTAATTTTTTACTTTTTCAAATTTCTTTAATCTAGACGAATGATTAATCTAAAAAAACTCACACAAATCCGACGAATGATTACTTTCGATACTATATGTATTAGATAATTCTAGGGAGCCTCCTAACTAGCCTTAAGTGAGACCATTGTCTTATAGTGATGAATTTTAATTTTTTTTACAAGCATTTTCCCTCCAAATAGCTTATGGAGCAAAATTTTAGAGAGGCCGTTGGATTGTTTTTTTTACCTGGTGCGGCCATTCCTTGAATTGTTGTGCATTGAGTTTGATTTAATTATTACAGACCTTACAAGATTGCTGTAGTGTCTTTGAATCTTACCTCTCTTTTCTTTTTTTTTTGAGGAAGAGATGGTGTTCAGTGGACCTATCACCAAATCTCCCAATCATTTAATCCTCATTCCTAATTTTGTTCAAAGTGGTAGAGCACGAATGTCTGAAAAACAACGTGAATGAAATTGTTAGGGGACCATTTATTTATTTATTTTCCCTGCCGAAAGGGGTATACTCCCATACCCACGAAAAGTGGAAGCAACTTTGAAAATCATTGGGTGTGCAACTTTGAGATTGTTGTGATTTGAATTTTGATGCATCTACAATACAAGTGGGGCTCGGGCATGCGCCAATGCCACTTCTTGTGGTTTACCCTTTTTTATTCTGGACTAAAAGATATACTCCACATAGGCGCTGTTTACTCTTCTGGTGCAGTTTGGTCCCGACTTCCCGAGCGATCAGATTGGGACCCAGGATTAGTTGAGGTGCTCCTAAGTTGCCCCAGACACCAGAGTTATAAAAAAAAAGACGACTGGAGGTAGGGATGAAATATCTTAATCCTCTAATTAATAGTACTACTCAGTAGTTATCTAAACACGCAAGGTTTCAGATAGGCCTCATCTGTTTGTTGAGAAACTCTTTCAAGAAAGAGTTGATCAATCACATTTGCAGAGGGCAAAAGAAAACAATACTCTCACCCCTCTCTCTCTCTCTCTCTCTCTCTCTCTCTCTCTCTCTCTCTCTCTCTCCTATTGGTCCCGAAGAGAGTGGATTTGTTGAGATGAAAGTGACTGGTTTGACAACACCAGCAGAACTCAATAAACTCCCTCAAGATAAACCTTGGTGGTTGTGGACCGCTAATAATTTTATCCCTGCTAAAAAGGCTATTCCCACCCCAAAAAAGTGGAGTTATTATTAGTAACTAATTGAGGTTTATCCGAAAGACAAAAAAAGAACAAGAATAAACATAAAAACAAGGAGCTTGGTTATGATCTGATGCAACTAGAGAGTGTAGCCAAATGCATCTGCGGATCTGCCCCTTGTGGCTTCCATTTTTAGTCAGACCATGGGTATTGTGAAGAAAAGATAATCCATACTAGTAGTCTCATTTGTTATAGTGGTGCATTTCGCCCGGTGGCAGACACAGCGTTTGTACATAGCGGGGGCCTCGAACAAGTGTATTTCTACAATAATTATTGGGTGGTCTAGGACTGCCACATGATGTCCCAACACCCTTATCCACCGCACATTTCTGTCGGCCTAGTACTAAAGTCCCTATTTGTTATAGTGGTGCACTTCGCTGCATTCTGACTTATCAAGATAACTCAAGATTCATCGGTTCCAAGGTTCCAACAGGCAGGCATCATGTGGTAGGTGAGCAGTTCTTCCACAAACAACTGATTCATCCATTGAAATTCTAAATGAAATGATAACCTAGTTTTTAAACTGCTCTAATGGTCCAAAAGAGTGATCTGTCAAAAACGAAAGTGACCTGGTGATGGACACACAAAGGGTAGGTTCCTTGAGCTAGTTTCTTATCCCAGAGAGAACCTTGGTGATATTGTTAATCACATGTGCAGCTTTAATGATGGTAGAAAACTCAAATAACATTAACATATTGATCACAGTCAATGACCTATAACTATATGCTATGTAGTACTGACACTGTCACGGGACACGACACGGAAATTACACTGACACGATGAGACGCAAATTTCCAAAAAATGGGGGACACGACATGTCGTGGGGACACGCCAATATGTGTATACCAATGTATATATACCCACACACTGATAGGAAAGTGAATTACTAAGTATACCAAAGAAGAGCATTTTTGATTTACATATGCAGCTTTGGTGCCGGTTAAAACCTCAAATTGGATATAAAACGTAGAGTCAGACTCATTGCAATGAAAATCATCACTAATTTAGGAGAACAGGCTCCGTTAATTTCATCCATTATGCACTTTATAAGATCAGCACAATCGAATAAGACAAATGAGAGCAAAGGGGGGGAAATCAGCAAAGAAAGTACAAGAGAAATGCTTTGGCTCATCAAAACCGCATAATCACCAGAAGCCTTACCCACTAACAAAGTGCAGGAAGAATGTGCAGAATCAGGGCCTCCCACCACCATTGCAGAGACTAACCAAGTCCATCAATGTCGAATACAACACATCAAGTGATAAATAACCCAGGAATTTCCGAGTTTCGGATCTGCCATCAGAAATATCTGGATGAAATTTGCTTTCCTCAGTGAATCCATCCTCCATCACCAACCACCAGGAGATGCACCCTTGGGTATCTTCTGGATCCACGTGAGCTACTAAACCTAGTGTTTCTCCTTGGTCTAACTCAAAGGATAAGCACAGGTAGTCTCGCTTCGCTTTTATTCCAACCATAAGAGCTTCCTCGTGAAGCCACCGAATAACCTGGCTTGCAATCTGTTGGGAAAAAACCCATAGCATTGACAGGAACATTAACGAAATGCGAGAACAGCAGGAAAGGAAGTACAAAGAGGCATACATAAAAGACTCGTTCACGCGTATTAACCAAAGTGCATTTTATAATAGACTTTGTGGATTGAAGTTGTAACGATTGCGTTTTGTGAATGTTTAGCGCATACACACCAATGAACTTGTTATCAAACAGAAAGAGCCGAGGCTGAGATTAAAGCCTCTGAAATCTCACATGCAACATTCAAGCATGCATTAGAGAAATTTTAGCTGATGCAATTCCTAAGTGTAAAGCAAACGATGGTTGTCAACACTTTGGTTGGTTAACTGGAAGCAACATGACAACACATACAAGCATACCATGCTATGATATACCCAACCCTTTTTGGAGCAACAAACCCAATTTGGTTAAATAAAACGTACAACCTTCATTTTATCCATATTCAATAACTGAAGTTTGGAAATCTACAATTAGAATGCTTGCCATGTAAGACCCTCCTCCCTTTTGAACCCTTGCCAAATGTCAATTTAATGCTAAGTTTTAAGTCATCATAACTCGCAAAATATGAATTCACTTAAGGATACCCCTTTCATTGAATTCAAATTTATTCTTTTATTACATCTAGACGTACCATAATTGCTTACAAAAACTGAGACATACCTGCTGAAGAAGTATCACAGGAAGATCTGCCAAGTCACAGTCATATCTGTTCATAGAGCAGATGCTCTCAGACCTTTTGAAGAGGCCAACAACATTTGGTGCACCCTCCCCTTCTACATTGATGCAATCATCGTTCACAACCACCTTAGTCCGAAACTGTGACTTCCCATCCTCAATATGTTTAATGCCCAAGTTCTGGTTTTGAGATCCGGCATGAACAATGGACCGAGGAACATTCATAGAGAGGGTCCACGAAGATGTACGAGAATTCCAAGTAGGATGGGATATAAGTTGGACATATGGGACCCCGGAAACCTTCAAGTATCAAACAATAATTGTAGATAAACGAAATGGCCACACAAATAAACAGCTTCTTTTTCTTCCATTTAAAATGAATGAACAAGAAGTCAAACTATACCAGATTTTCCAGCTCAGCGAGAACTTTGTTTGAAAAGATCCTGTGAGCCAGAGACATGCAGAAATGACCCAGAAGATTTAACCGATTCTTCGCTGGATGATTGGCTAACTGAGTTCTAACAGCAGATGTCGATCCATCCTTCGCTTTCACAAGTACTTGTTCATGAAAAATTTGCTCCAAAAAGATTTCACAACTAACTCGATTAGGAAGCTTGGGTTTCCTTTTATGGGTATCACTTTTCCCTTCACCTAACCTTGACCCATCAAATGTTTCTAAAGGTACTATTGCAGTTTCTAAATTCTGAGACCCTGCACTGTCAACTGTCTGATTTTCTTTCCAAGACGGCACAAGCGAAATAGATGCAGAAGCTCCTTGATCTATGCTCAATTGTAAATAGTTTTCTCGTTTTCCGGTCACATTCACACCTAAAGACTGGTTGAATGCTTCACGATTCACCAAATCAAAAACCTGGAACCAGAGAACCAGAAGTGGTCAAAAACAATATTCAGAAATATGAGGTCAACAATATAAGCAAGGCACAAACCTGCTCGTCAAAGATTGCACGATGAACTTGACGGATGACTGAATGGGTTTCTTTAACAGATTCATCATCACTCAAACGTTCTTTTTTAGTTTCTTTGGATAGATCCTTAGAGGAGCAATGAGTTCGCATTTTACTAGATTGTGTTGGACAATTATACAGATGCGCACCAAGAAACGCAAATTGAAGAGAGCGGCATGACTTTGGAGGTAAGTTCACAGAAAGCATTCCAGCTGGGTCATGCTCGATGCGCACTGTTGATAAAGCAGATGGGCGAGATATGGCCGCTGAATCATGCAATGAATTGTCCAATAGATCAATATAGAACCCTTCGTTGCCAGAAGCGGCAGCGACCACACGCTGCCGTTTAACTTTCCAGTTTTGCTGCAATCTATCAGCTTGTCAGGAAATCAAGTAGACACAGGATGTAATGCAAACGTCATTACGACACAGTAAGCTTACATTCAAAAAAAAATAGAGGCATAGAAAGAGGGCAGTGAAGATAAAGAAAATGATACAAACAATTTGTAATTCTCTGAGGTCACTGTACACGATCTATAGAGGATGCAATCAATTTATGCGACGACAAGGACAAACAAGAAAGGTAAAATATTAAGATTGTTTATTCCAGAAACATCTAGAAATGCTGCTGTAGTTTGTAGTGCAATATTCAAGAAACTTCGACGTAGTGTATCTTGTCCTGAAGAAGTACAGCATTTAGGGGGCGCTTACCTAATGAGAGCACCGTAGAATCTTGCTTCCCTAGCCACTTGCTGTTCCAATGCTTTGGCAGATTGCTTGAAATATTTTCCAAGTTGCTGGCAATTGGAAACAAAGAACAACTAAGCTCCTTTATATATTCAACACAATGATACATATAGGCAAGGACACTGCACACATATCTTTCTATTAATCAAATTGTCTATGAGGCATTACTTGTCCAGGGCACCAGGCAAAGTTATGCAACTATGTCGATACTGTGAATTTAAGCAGAGGAAGAGCATCGCAGGTATCACAACACAAAAAAACAATGTACGACAAATACAACAAAGAGTACCCGGAAACATTGCAGCTTTGTTGCCGTAGATACAGCAAGATCAGACAATTGTTCATTAGGTAACTGCTTCGGCCTGGTCATGCCAGCCACTGTAACTGCATCATTAGCTTCCACCTACACACACCAGATTTTCATAAAACACGCAAATTACACAATTATACCTAATTTAACTTTTGACAACTCTGTTTCCCATTGGAAGTTTTTCTTCCTCCCTCTGATGCTTGTAACAGTGGCACTTTAGAGAACATGAAAATTTCAGCTAAAAGCATGTTACTTAGTTCAAGCAAAAATAAATAAAAAAATTGTCCAAGCGATAATCAGAATTTAGTTATTCAACTGCAATCCTCATCCTCACTGGTTGTGGAGATAAGATATCTAATTTCAAGCACTAGTCCAAATTTCGGGAAAAAAAAAATCAAATGAGATCCTCACTCACTTGTCTATATAACAAAATGAATCACGAAGATTATTGTACATATCTATTACTATTATAAAAGGAAAAACCCTTTTGGTGTGTACGTCAATTTTGAGACTGGCTCACACTTTTTGTCCCCAAACTACCCCTTCAACTGTGTAAAGAAACTGCCAAGGAAAAAAAAAAACTGTCATCCCAAATTTCTTCTCTCCTCTTTTCTACTCAATGTTATAAAAATCGCTCGGCGCTAGTCAGGCGGAGGAGGGGCACTTAGCAGCTAGGCACTGACTAGTCGGCCGACTTTATAACACTGTTTCTAGTTTCTACTTTCACATCCTATATTTCATTACATTCCAATTAATCTCAATCCATTTTCTTCTTTCCATCTTTTTGTATAACACAATTGGCACACGCATCTATCGAAATCAGGTAAGTGTATGGACATTCAAGTGTAATTAAGTACATATATAAAACAGGAAAAGTGACTGACGGTGTTGATGAGATCGATGATGACAGAGAGCTCCTGATGAGCCAACTTCAGATTCTCCACCATGCTCTGCCACGGCCACGGCGTCGTTGCATCCTCTTTCAAAGAAGAAGTCTTCTTCTGCTTCTTGCTCGGATCTTCTCTCTCCACCGCCCATCCAAAGTCTATTCGACGAATCAGGTTCACTCTCTTCTCCTCATACCCTACATCACTGCAACATGCAACATACACATAAATTGCATACATACGCATAAGTACGTCGAATCAAATGGAGACAAGATATATAGCTTACGAAGGGTATCGTTCGGCTCCGTTTTCTTCAATGGATTCCAAGCGCCTGATCGGAAGCTTGTCCAGAGAGATTTCCAAATTCCCGTCCATTACTCCTATGGTTATTTTCCGGGAAATATCCGAGAAAATTGAACGGAGCCCTAGAACAGAGGAAGAAAGCGGGGTTAGCAAATTTGCAGTGTGTGAAGATGACCGATTTGACCCCGACTAGTTTTTAATTTGACATGGCAGTTAACGCCGCTTTAACGTCGTAAGAGCATCTCCAGGTGCCACATCAAATTTTTAGCCATTTAAGCAAGGAAAAGTACATTTTTTCACCTTAAGCTAGCCATTCAATATATGGGTACCCAGGAGCCTAAGCAAAACCAAAGCCATTTGTACCAAATTAATCTCTCTCCTCTCTCTTTCTCTCTCTGAAATCTTCAACAGCAGCAAACACAAACCCATCAATTTTCGATTACAAACTCAGAAGAACCACTGTTTCAATTGAGAATCTCAAACCCACAAATATAAAATCAATCCTCAAAAGAGTTACAAATCAAACCTCAAGATCAAACCCACAAATCAAATCCAGTCAAAAAATACAAATTAAAACCCACAAATTTAAATCCAGCCATATACACATACATACGCCTATATATATACACACCATTAAAAATTCCAAAAACCTACCGGAAAACTCACCGGGGAGTAGAAGCAAACTAAGTCGAGCTCGAAGCAAAGCGAGAGAGGAGTCGGAATCCGATCCACGGGCGACGGCGGTCGACGACAGATGACGGCGGGCGAGGCACTGTAGCGTAGGTTTTGATTCTGGAATCCACCGTCGTCGATTCCGTTTCTGCTCTTGCCGATTCCGTTTCTGCCGTCGTCGAGGGCAAGGCTGCGTTGAGGGCAAGAGAGAGAGAGAGAGGAAGCGAGGGCAAGCGAAATTCTCGCCACAGTGAGCGAGGAGTTTTGACGGCGGACTAACTAGCGAGGCCGGAGCGAGACTGTTGGGTGTGGGTTTGAGAGCTTTTCGTCGCCATTTAGCCGAAAATCTCCAACAGCCGCTGTTCAAGCACGAGTTGGTTTCTTTCTTTTGGTCTTTAACGGGTCAAAATTTTCTACTAGTAGTATGTTTTTAGTTTCGATGAGAGAAATCGTTTTTCCAAGATTTTGGGTCTTTTTCGTAATTTTATATAAATTTTTTTCAACTATGGTATTTCGGTATTTGGTTTAATATTTTCTCAATTTCTCTCGTTGAGACGAAAATTATAATATAAGAATTTAACCCGAATCTTATAAAACTTATTAGAAAGCAAGTAAAAAAACCGCATTGAAAGGCGCTAAAAAATTAGGCCGAACTCACTCTAGGTGAATTAAGGCTGATGGTGGGTAAGTTGGATGGGCCTAGGACTAACCAAGACCCATCGGGGATGAGTGTGGGCTTGATAGAGCCCAACATTTGAGCCGGTATAATTCGGCCTAGGTCAAGCCCGAACTCAGCCCAAAAAAGCACCATAACCAATTTACGGAATGGGCCTTGTCATGGGTGAGCCTAATATTTTACCATGTCGAAGATTTTTTAGGGGGCAAAATAATACTGTACTAGTAATTGGTTTTATGTAAAAATTACTTAACTTCTTGAAGAAAATGAATAATATTTGGGAAAATGATGGTCAAGGATGTGTTTTGATAATTAATATCCGCCAAGGACATTTTCAGCATTAACAAATGTTCTCAGGATGTCCTTGGCGGGTATTAATTATCAAAACACGTCCTGGGCCGTCATTTTCCCATAATATTTACAATGATAAATTATAGTATGCCCAATGGGCGGGAAATTAAAAATAATCTTTACCATTGACTTATTGCAAAATTAATCCGAACCCGATGTTTTCAAAATCAATCTGGACCCTTGGATTGGTATTTTATTTCAAAAGCTGAACTTTCTTATTGATTGTAGTGGGCCTAATTTGCGCGCCTTGCACACAACCACTTTACAAATAGTATATTAGAAATTATAAGACACTAGTTCTACCCTGTGCCTACGACACTACGCATTCCGGTTGGAAGGGGATGGCAGCTGTGTGATTTAGGTGAAAACTATGGGCACTTAATCAGAAAGTGGGAGAATGCACTACAGCCTTTGGATCAAATGAATCTAAGCCGTTCTAACAATTTGTCCCCACACTCTTCTGTTTTATAATAGAGATTGGCTAGATTAGCTTTCAATTTGATTGAACTCAAACATCTACCTTAAACCGACCCGATTTATTTTATTTTATTTAGCAACTCCTATAATTACAATAACAATCACGACACCAACTCCATTAAACACGTTTGCATTTCTTTCCCTTTTAGGAAATTGAATTATGCACTCCATTTTTTTACCACATACACTCTTTTTTTTTTTGTCTTTATTTGGTGTGAATTTACTCTATTACCCCTTAATGTGTAAAAAAGTGAACTTATGAAAAGGTAAAAAGGTAAATTCACATGAATAAGGACAAAAAAAGAGTGTATGTGATAAAAAGGAGAGTGTAGAAGTCAATTCCCTTTTTCTATCTTCATGATATATAAATTTTCTATCTTCATGATTTTGCAACGAGGGGTTCTTCTAAAGTATTGTGAACTTGAGAGGACAAAACAAGTCCTAGGTATTTATATATGCAAAGCTACCAATTAAGCAAGTTGGTGATTCCTTCTGAGTGTACTCCACCAAATAGGAGTATATGATAAGTTGACAAAACCAGCCAAAAAATACACTTTGTTTGGTTTTGAGTTTTGAATATTTTTTTTGGATGTAATGAGTGATAATGAGTGGAGAAAGAAACTTATTGAAAACCATGGAGAGAGTAAATTTTTTTCTCGAAACTTGTAAAAGAACAAAGTGGGTGGCCGTATAGTATTATTTTTTGCCATACTTTAGAAGAATGTTAGCGTTAGATGTTTGTGTTAAGGGGAAAGGGGGGAGGGTGGGGCTTGAACCCCACACCTCAATCCTCATGCATGAGGGGTGTAATTAGGTTCATAATATATAGTATAGTAGTATAATAAGAGTCACATTAACATCAACATCGTTTAAACTTGTTATTAATTCAAACTTTTAGTGTTTACCTGTAATTTATTATTTTTTTGATCAGTTTACCTGTAATTTATTTGAAAATGATAAAAACATGCACTTGGCATAATATATTACGACGATTCTATTTGTCTTTAGATTAATTGCAAGCTACTTGTTTGAATAAAATATTAGTGATAGCTAAGTAATAGGCCGCATACACTCTTATACATTTAATAGAGGTTCAAATTTTACTAACTACAACTAACAAAACCGAACTTCCATCGAGAAAAAAACAAGGTATTGTTTGATAATTAGGAGACTACATAGGGGCAGACACAAGGGGGGCTCCACAACTCCAAATACTCCCACTAAAATTATTCTAATTTTTTAGGTTAATATGAAAAAATTCTAATAGGAACGGGCCCTAAGAGTCTCTTGAGAGGGGGAAAAAAAGTTCATAAAGTTCCTACATATGTGTCAAAAAATCCCTAAAATTTCAAGTTATCAACTATTTTTTGATTGTAGGTGCAGTATTAACTGACGGTTACATATACACACAATCTTGTCTCTTTTCATACTTAATTGGAGCCCATCTATTTGTTGTCTTTTGCCTTTGACTAGCAAATTCTAGGTATGAATTTTCGTCAGAATGTGTGTGGTGGCTGGGCTCGGAGGGTTGACCCAGGAGACGGCCATGTCACTCTAATAAACAGTCAAACCCAAGGTCTCAGGGGTTGACCGGCAATACACAGTCAACTGATTATATCTCCGCCGGACTCATACCGCCGATTCGAATCTGCTTGGCGCCAGACTGAGTTTGTCCGGCCAAAGCAAGAACCAGAGACCAAAGCTTTAGTGTGTTTCTCGAGCTCGGTGACACCTTTTTGCCCGACGAAGTCCCATCGGACCAAAAGTTACCTGATAGAACATCCCGAACAGAGCCAGGCATTACTGACTGGCAGAATGGTCTGCCACTGAGCCACCTCTTCCCCCTGACTTGGAGAGGAAGTCAGGTAGAGTTGGGCAGGAGAGGCAAGTGGCATGACAACAAGGAGCTAACAGGTGGTTGGAAGGTGGTGTGACACTGCCCCTCTTGTCGAACAAACGGAGGACATGGCTCGTGACAGCCTTTTGATTGCAGGCCTGTCTGTGTATAACAAGTGGGCACGGGCACCAATCACCAAGCGTGTGGTGTTCAAGCGTGAATTGGGCTCCAAGCCACCTTTGCCTATAAAAGGAGTACTCCACCTTCAGAATAAGGTAATGCTCTTCTCTCTCACAAAACCCTTTATACACATTCAAAGCTTTTCTTCCCTCATTCTAACTTGATCATCGGAGTGCCAATCCCGGACTCCCAACGATCCGGGTTTGGCACTAACGCGGGTGCTAAGTGTGCAGGTCCTGTCCACGTTCAAGAACACCATCAACCTAGCCTCCTTCCTAGAAGACTCAACCGGAGAAAGCGCAACCCACAATGTGCATCATCGTAAGTCTCTGGGTTGGGGAGATAGACATCGATGGCATTGTGTTTTTTGCGTTTTGCTTTATTTAGATAATTAGTTTGGTCTTGTTCAAGATATTTGTAATGAACCCCGTTATGTAAGTGCAGTTGAGCTTTCATTAATATAATCTCATATCGCAATTGCGGGAAAAAAAAGAGAAGATTTTTCTGCCTCCAGCCCCGTGCATTTTTTCTCTCCACAAGCAAGCTTCATCTTCCTTAATTGTGACGATGGATAAATGGCATTGACAAAGCAGAAATGTGTGTGAAAGGTTGTAGCGTATAGTTCAAGATAGATGCAAACTAGTCCGGATACCTTACATTAAAAAAGAAAAGACAGGTTTGGGTGGGTTGAAACGGGTCGCGGGTTGAATATGGACGGGTCAAATAGTAGACGGGTTGAAATGGGTCGGGTCGAATATGGGTCAGGTCATACCCAAACCCGACCCAACCCGTTTTTTTTCCCCCACAACCCCGCCCTTTCCCATTACGGGTTGAACAACTCACATTGAGTTGCTTTTCTTCATTCCACATGTCATTGACTTGCAACCTCACTTAAAAAAAAGGCAAATCCAACAACTGAAAAGTGTGAACCATATAGCTTGACAGATATAATAAACTTAAACAAGAATGTATGTCCCTAAATCCTTCATGTTTCACAAATGTAAAAGGATAATTGTGCTTAATAATTGTCATGGCCATTTTCGCATGGTACATCTCTTGATCTACCTCAATAGAAGGATGAAAGTCATGAGGCTCTCTGTTAGGACATTTTTCCCTATGGCGTAATAAATTCGACGTGCCTGATTCACCGACGACATATTGTAGCCCACAAAAAATACACTTGGCCCTAATTTTTCCATCAGCACCACGAGGCAATTTTTCAAATTCATCCCATACAGATGAAGTGGACGTCTTCGGACAATCGGACGTTTAGCAGCACTCGAAGAGCATTGCTCAATATTCTCATCAATATTTTCTTCAATTTTAACTACTCAAAAAACACAGTAACACGATCATAAACACCCAATTTTTAATAATTCAGGAACACCTCAAGCATGTAAGGGACACCTCACAAACCAAATTCCCTACAAACCAACAGTACTACAAAAATCTCGCAACCCATTCGAAAAATAGATTCATGAACAACTGGAAGAGTAGAAAACAGTCACCTGTGATGGTGGTCTAAGCCCGACAAAAGACAGTGGTAGAGTTCGGACTGTTGTTTGCTGTTCACCGTTTCACTAATCGAACGCTAGATCTGAACATCTGGAAGAGTAGGAAATCGTTAATCGAAGTGGCTCTTCTCAAATCGCTAGGTCCGGTGTAGAGAGAGATGGAACAGAACCATCGTGGTCGTCAATCGCAGCTGGAAGATTAAAATCCATAAAATTTCAACGGAGATATAACCACCAGTCCATTCAATGATGATGGAACTCGAGACGACGTCGGAGTGACCGGAGAGGGTTTTGTCGTTGTGCTTGGGGAGTGTTGTTGTTGCAGACACAGTTAGAGAGAGAGAGAGAAGGGTGAATCAGAGAAAGACAGAGGAGAGAGTGCGGGCTGAGAGAGAGAAAGAGTTTTGGGTAAATTACAGTTAACCCCCTCTAACTATGCCTCGGTGACACTTAACCCCCTCTAACTATTATTTTTGGCACTTAATCCCCTCTAACTAACTGAAATTCAAACGGTCATAACTTCAAACGGTCATAACTTCTTCGTCCGAAATCGAATACATGCAAATTATATATCGATTTCGAGATCTTGAAGTCAGCTTTCTAATGACACCAAAATCACATCACGATTCAAAGCACACAGAAAGTTATGATCAAAAGAGTAAGGGCTGGTAGACAGAAAGACCGTTTTGATCATAACTTTCTATGTGCTTTGAATCGTGATGTGATTTTGGTGTCATTAGAAAGCTGACTTCAAGACCTCGAAATCGATATATAATTTGCATGTTTTCGATTTCGGACGAAGAAGTTATGACCGTTTGAAGTTATGACCGTTTGAATTTCAGTTAGTTAGAGGGGGTTAAGTGCCAAAAATAATAGTTAGAGGGGGTTAAGTGTCACCAGGCATAGTTAGAGGGGGTTAACTGTAATTTACCAGGGTTGAGTGCCAAAAATAATAGTTAGAGGGGGTTAAGTGTCACCGAGGCATAGTTAGAGGGGGTTAAACCCCCTCTAACTATGCCTCGGTGACACTTAACCCCCACTAACTATTATTTTTGGCAATTGACCCCCTCTAACTAACTGAAATTCAAACGGTCATAACTTCAAACGGTCATAACTTCTTCGTCCGAAATCGAAAACATGCAAATTATATATCGATTTCGAGATCTTGAAGTCAGCTTTCTAATGACACCAAAATCACATCATGATTAAAAGCACAGAGAAAGTTATGATCAAAACGGTCTTACTATCTACCAGCCCTTACTCTTTTGATCATAACTTTCTGTGTGCTTTGAATCGTGATGTGATTTTGGTGTCATTAGAAAGCTGACTTCAAGACCTCGAAATCGATATATAATTTGCATGTTTTCGATTTCGGACGAAGAAGTTATGACCGTTTGAAATTATAACCGTTTGAATTTCAGTTAGTTAGAGGGGGTTAACTGACCCCCTCTAACTATGCCTCGGTGACACTTAACCCCCTCTAACTAGTATTTTTGGCACTTAACCCCCTCTAACTAACTGAAATTCAAACGGTCATAACTTCAAACGGTCATAACTTCTTCGTCCGAAATCGAAAACATGCAAATTATATATCGATTTCGAGGTCTTGAAGCCAGCTTTCTAGTGACACCAAAATCACATCACGATTCAAAGTACATAGAAAGTTATGATCAAAACGGTCTTTCTGTCTACCAGCCCTTACTCTTTTGATCATAACTTTCTGTGTGCTTTGAATCGTGATGTGATTTTGGTGTCATTAGAAAGCTGACTTCAAGACCTCGAAATCGATATATAATTTGCATGTTTTCGATTTCGGACGAAGAAGTTATGACCGTTTGAATTTCAGTTAGTTAGAGGGGATTAAGTGTCACCGAGGCATAGTTAGAGGGGGTTAACTGTAATTTACTGGTAGATTACAGTTAACCCCCTCTAACTATGCCTCGGTTACAGTTAACCCCCTCTAATTATGCCTCGGTTACAGTTAACCCCCTCTAACTATGCCTTGGTGACACTTAACCCCCTCTAACTATTATTTTTGGCACTTAACCCCTCTAACTAACTTAAATTCAAACGGTCATAACTTCAAACGGTCATAACTTCTTCGTCCGAAATCGAAAACATGCAAATTATATATCGATTTCGAGATCTTGAAGTCAGCTTTCTAATGACACCAAAATCACATCACGATTCAAAGCACATAAAAAGTTATGATCAAAAGAGTAAGGGCTGGTAGACAGAAAGACCGTTTTGATCATAGCTTTCTGTGTGCTTTGAATCGTGATGTGATTTTGGTGTCATTAGAAAGCTAACTTCAAGATCTCGAAATCGATATATAATTTGCATATTTTCGATTTCGGACGAAGAAGTTATGACCGTTTGAAGTTATGACCGTTTGAATTTCAGTTAGTTAGAGGGGGTTAATTGCCAAAAATAATAGTTAGAGGGGGTTAAGTGTCACCGAGGCATAGTTAGAGGGGGTTAACTGTAATTTACCCAAGAGTTTTTTTTATCGGCAAAATTAAATTTCATTAAAGGGATTAGGGGAAAGGGATTCCAACTAAAAGTTGGAAATACAGAGAGAGACAAAGCCCTCAACACCTAAGGATCAAAAAGCCTAGATACAACATTAAAGCACATTCTTGATGGCCTAAAAAGCCCAAATATTACAAATAATCTCACACCCAAAGAAGCCCAAAACCTAACCCTAAAAATCTATACAATTTCAGAACTATACCGGAAATCGGCCGCAACACCACACTCTGCCAGTCGACCACCAGCATCACCAGCACCAACAATCTCCAGCCCACCACAAGCCAACCCATGCCGATGATCAGAGTTGTTGGGCCATTTTTAATTCTAACCCATATTGATCCACTTTTAAATCATCTAAACCCATATAAATATGGGTTGAACTTACATAATATGGGTGGGTTAGATTGGATTATAAGTGGGCGAATTTGGATGGATTAAAAAATACGAGTTTAGATTGCCACCTCTAGATGACTCTAAAAAAGAAAACCCATAATAAGAAAATATGCAACTTACGTGTATCTTCGCGGTTGGGAAAAATTATTTGTGTAGTTTGATTAACATATATACTGATAATTAAATCTTATTCAAATGTGGATTGTGCCCTACAGGGGTGTAGTGCACAATCCAAGTCGTCTATCTCGGTTATCAATGGTTTAGAATCCAGCCTAGTAATGAATGACTCAACTCTGTAGGAGTCGGGATAAAATTTGGATCATTGATTGTCGAGATGGACGACTCAAATCGTGCACTACACTCTTGTAGTGCACTTATAAACATATATTATCTCATAATTTCTTATAAGCTGAGAGGATTAAATTGAAAAGTCATGAAATAATAGTAATACTAATACCATATTTGTGCGTAACAAACTTGATCGATAGAGACAAGGAAATGGTGTAGAACCACGTTTATTGATAGAAGGCTGGCTTTGGAAAACCTTATTTCAATGTTCCCTTAAGAAACCGTCAAACCAACACACACACAATGCGCGAAGAACAAGTAAATAAAGAACGCCAACAGAAATGAAAGAAATTCTTTACATGGTTTTTCAACCGTGTCGTTGAGTACATCCCCGCAAAAATAATTTTCGCTATATATGATTTTTTTTTAACAGCGAAAAAAATTTCATTTAGCACAAGAATAAAAAAAGAAGAAGATTCAATAGGAAAAAGATAAGTATTGAGAGAGCCTCTGCACTAGACTTTCTTATCACAGCTACTCGAAAAATCTCAAACTACCTATTGGCATTTGGCCACCCGATTTTCTTAGAAAGAAAAAAATCCCTGAAAAACTGAAGAATGCCGCCATGTTGCTGCCACCGGCTCCCAAACAGTCCCTAAATCAGCTCCTAAAATAGCCCCAAATTTGACTGAATAAAGAGAGCACAAGAGTTACATCCACGGCTCATACCAGGTCGAACCTTATCAACGAACGCGTAAAATAAACCAAACCCACGTTTAGCAAATCCGACACCTCCATGACCTCTTCCCGTAATCATTGTTGTGGTTTCCACACAAGGGGTTTGGCAGAGTTCATGAAAACAAAACATGATGAAAGTGTCCAAAAAAGTGTAATGGACGATACAAGTAAATCCGGACCGTCCATTACACTTTCTCGAACACTTTCACGTTTTGTTTTCGTAGACCCTAACATATTTTCCTTCCACACAATGTGCTGGAGAGAGACCTCGGAGCATTGGTCCCGTGCATCGAATAAGCCTTCCCGGCTTTGGCCATTTGTTTTGCCAAGTGGTCAAGTGGATATATATATTTACTAGGCCAAAACCTAAGAGCATCTGCAATGGAAATAATCAAAATCAATAATCATAATGTGCCACGTCAGCATTTGATTATTCATTTAGTTCATAATCAAATTTAACAACCTCTACCTCCACATTGGTTATTTTTGCATCACTAACAAAAAAAAACCCCACAATACACAATGCACCTATGTCCAATTGCAAACGTGTTCCAATCACGCACCCAACCACACCAAATTATTCGTCTCGATGAGACGATTCCAATGTGGGGTGCTTTTGAGTTATTGAGTTTGGTAATAGGTTTGGTTATTGAGTTTTGGTTATTGGTAAAAGTTGTTAAGTTTGGTTATGGAATAGATGGAATTTGGTTATTTGCTAAAAGACTTGTAACTTTGCTTATTACAATATGAGGTGGTTTTTCAACATTGTTGTTAAGTTTGCTTATTCACACCCATTTGCTTATTACAATGGGGATGCTCTAAGAACTTAATAAAATCTCACAGTTGCCCACTTAGGAAAACTTTTACTCCATTAAACGATAATAGAAAAGGAAAGGGTTATTTACAAGGACACCCCTCCAACTATCACGTTTTGTCAACATGACCCCCCCATCTTCAAAACTTGGCAAACTGACCCCCCCAACTATCAAAACTCGTCAACTTCACCCCTTCCCCATAATTCCGTTAAAAAGTGGACGGAAATAGATGAAAGGACTAAATTACCCTTTCCTAAAGAAACAAGTAGGGTTCCAGAGCAGAACCACGCCACCCTCCTCTCTTCTGTTCTTCCCCCGTTCTTTCCCCCCTCTCTCTCTCTCTCTCTCTCTCTCTCTCTCTCTCTCCCCGACATAGATGAAGAACGAGAACCTCGAAGCGTAAATCTCAAACTCTAATCCTCGTTTTTCCTTGACGTTCTAATCTCGTCTTTCCATCTCCATCTCCTCGTTCAACCGAAATGACGTTCGCCTGTTCAGTCACTGGAAAACCCTAATCTCCTGGTTCAAAATCGTAAGTTGTAAGTCCCTTATCCATAACTGTTGACTATAAAATCATACGTTTTGGGGGGTTTTGGGGGTTTTGGAACCCTAAAATTTCATACGTTGAATATACGGCTATAAAAAATAGAAATTTGTGGGAATTTCGTAGTTTATTCAGTAAGTACAAATTTGTCTCTATTATTTGTACAATGAAATCCTCCTCTGTTTTTTTTTTCTATTATTGGATCTGACGATCTGACGACATTAGGGGTAAAATAGTAGCCCCTTTTTCAAAAATCTAGATTGAGTGGTCCCTCTTTGTATGGTTTCCACGCAAATTTTTTGAAGTTTCAGTTTAGATTCGAAAATTTTATAAGTGTTTGTATGGTTTCTTGCTTTCCATGGAGTTTTTTATAAGTGTCAGTTGAAACCCTTTGATTAATGAAGTGTTTGTATGCTTTTCATGAAAATGTTCCATTTTATAAGGCTAAGTATTTGTACGGTTTCTGTTGACTTCAAGTTGACATCCTTTTACTTCCCTAATTATTTATATGGTTTCCATGCAAATGTCAGGGTTTTTTAATGTCAGGGTTTTTTAATGTCAGGGTTTTTTAAAGGCTTTTTTAATACAACTCTTTTGTTGCAGGTACAAATGGAGGAAGAACTTGACTTAAGGTGTACTTTGTTAGCTCATGTTGGTGGTAAGCTACTCAGAGGGGCCCACTGGGAATACAAGGATGGGGTTACTGCTGAAATTAAGGTAGATCCAGATTCCTTCACATTTTATGAGTTAATGGATGTAATTAAGGAGATAGGATATACAGTTCAAGATGATAACATTAGTGTGTATTATACACTACCAGTACCTGACATCAACAATGGGTTTGTTGCATTGAGAAATCATGATGATATGGTTAACATGTTTGCAGCACATATGTTGAATGGTATCAAGTATTTCTCTATTGATATTTATGTTGACTGTCCTAATGTGGTTAATTCAGAGGATGAGGAGTTGATAGGTGTAGACCAGGGTTGCATAACTGAGTTGAGAGGTGACCAACAAGTAGGAGGAGGAGGAGGACAGGGATGTGGTGATCAATATGGCCAATATGGACAACAAGGAGTGGGAGAAGGACAGGGAGGTGGTGATGAAGATGGAGGTGGTGATCAACATGGAGAAGTAGGAGTTGGAGTTGAAGGTGATGATGAAGATGGAGAAGTAGGAGTAGGAGAAGGAGGTGAAGGTGTGGATGCAAATAAAAGTGGTGAAATGGATGATGATGGTAGCTCAGATAGTAAGTGGTTGCCCAATGATGATAGCTCTACTTCCACTGCCTCTTTTAGTGGGGTAGAGGAGTCTTCTGATGAAGAAGAAGAGGAGAGTATTCCCTTGGTAGGTTTAGGGAAAAGCTTACTTAGGAGTTTAGGTGAACAAGAAAATGATTGTAGTTCTGATAGTGATGAAGACAACATTGCACCTGAGTTTGATGAAAATGGGAGGCCTATTTTTCCTGAGTTCAAAGAGAGTTACATGAACAAACCTTAGTTAATAGAAGGGATGAAATTTCCTAATGTGGTAGTTTTTAGGAAATTATTGAGGGAATACCACATAAAGGAGGGTTATGAGTTCAAATTTATAAAGAATGAGTCTAGGAGGGTGACTGTAAAGTGTGCACATGATTGTGGCTTTAGACTTCATGCCTCTCCCATGTATGAAGAGAGATCCTTCCAAATTAAAAAGATAGATCAACAACATTCATGTACCAGGACATACACTAATAATAATGCAACCTCATCTTGGCTTTCCCAGAGGTACTTAGCCAAATTTAGTGATGGACCTGAGACTAAGGTCAGTTCAATGAAAAAAACTATTAGGAGGGAATGGTTGTTGAATGTTTCAGAGAACAAAGTGTACAGGGCAAAAAGAAAGGCACTTGAACTGATAAGGGGAGATCATAGAGGGCAGTATGCCAGGTTGTGGGATTATTGTGAGATGGTTAGAATACAGAATCCAAGTAGTACTGCTAAGATTAAGGTGGATACAGAATCATTGCCAGAGGGAGGACCAGTGTTTGAGAGGATTTTCATAAGTTATGATGGACAGCTGAGGGGTTTTCTGTCAGGTTGCAGACCAATTATTGGGTTAGATGCCTGTTTTCTGAAAGGTCCATTTGGAGGTCATTTGATGCATGCAGTTGCAAGAGATGCCAACAATCAGATGTTTCCTTTGGCATTTGCTGTTGTGGAGGCTGAAACCAAAGATAGCTGGACTTGGTTCATGGGTTTGCTGGTGCGTATGATAGGAGATCCAGAGGAAAAAGGATGTTGTTTTGTCTCTGACAGGCAGAAGGTAGTTTGTTTGTTCTTTGTAATTACTGTATTTTGTTACTTAAATAAGTACAATCTATTCAATGTTTAAGTTTACTGAACATCTGTTTTTTTTTTCTCACTTAGGGCTTGACACAAACATTTGCAGATTTGTACCCTAATGTTGAACATAGGTACTGCATTAGGCATATGTACTCAAATTTTTGTAAAGTGTACAAGGGTAAAGAATGGAAAGACCTAATGTGGAAGGCAGCATCAGTATACACAGTTCAAGAGTTTGAGTACCATATGAATGCCATTAAAGAAATTGATGAGGGTGCATATGAGTACTTGATGAGTGAAGACCCTAAGACATGGGCTAGGTGCATGTATGGGTTAAGGTCCAAATGCAATAGAATGGACAACAACACTAGTGAGGCTTTCAATCAAGCAATCAAAGATGCAAGGGATGAACCAATTTTGACCATGTTGGAAAGTATTAGAAGGTATCTGATGACAAGATTGCAAATTAGGAGGCAAATGTGCATGGGCTGGGAGGGTACCTTATGTCCAAGGATTAGGAAAAGGGTTGAGAAAACCTGCAAGCTAATGGGGGAATGTCAGGTTATTTACAGTGGTGACAAGATTTATGAAGTACTGACTGTTATGAGGACATTTGTTGTGGACTTAAATGAGAGGACATGCACATGCAGGAAGTGGGATGTGTGTGGGATACCATGTCAACATGGAATGGCAGCAATCATCACTGACAAATCTAATCCTCAAGACTTTGTTGATGAGTGCTTCCATATTAGTACTTTTGCCAAGACATACGACTTCACCATCAAGCCAATTCCTGACCAAACAATGTGGGTTCGTAAGGACTTAGCTCATATACAACCTCCCCTTTTTAGGGTCAAGAGTGGTAGACCAAAAAAGAATAGGAGGAAATGGCCTGATGAACCAAAGAATCCAACAGGAGGTCCCTCAAAAGGAGTCAAGAAGTATTACACATGCCTCAAATGTAGAATTTGCAAGCAGCCAGGACACAATTCCAGGACATGTCCTCAAAAACCAACAAGCACAACTGTTGAACAAGTAAGAGCATAAATCATTTCATTTATTCAAAATTGGCTGTTATTACTGTATTTTGTTTCCTTCAGTCAAATGAGTACCATTTGTTTTGTATAGGAAATGGCAATGGCAGAGGACTTGGAAATGATAATGGCAGAGGAAATGATAATTGCAGAGGACAGAGGACTAGTTCCATGCACAAGTAGTGGAAGGGAAAAGGACAACAACACTGGGAGTGGTAGGGGAGCAAGAGGAGGGAAGACTGGTACTAGTGGAGGAACAGGAACAGGAACAAGAGGTAGAGGAGGGAAAGGGAAGGTTAGTGGTAGAGGAGGTGGTGCACAAAAAACTGGTAGAGGTGGCACAATGGTGATTGGAGGGACTGGTAGGGTGGTGACCCTGCTCCAAACAAAGGACAAGTGGTGGTTGGAGGTAGAGGAAGAGGAAGAGGGAGATGGAGAGGTGGAAGCACTCCTGCACTTCCTGGAGTTGTTATCAAAGAGAGATGTCAACAAAATGGTGGAAACAATGGAATATGTCAACAACCAACTATTGGGAAAGGTAAAGCACCAATTATTGCAAAAGCCAAAGTGCCTATTCCAAGGTTTGGAGGTGCAGAAACTGTTGCCCCAAGGGTTGGTCTACCAAACCCACAGGGATGGAGGAGATCCACTAGGTTAGGAAATGCAGTTTTTTGGAGTCGGCCATCAAGTTCTTCTGCTGCATCATGTGCAAGTGCTAGTGGAAGTGGCAGTGCCACAATGCCAACCACTCCAATCCCCAGGCTGGACTCCCAAGGAGCATGTTCAACCCCAAGTTCAACACAGAAATCTGGAATTTGAATATGGTTTAGGAATGGTTTAGTTAGGATGAAATTTCCCAATGTGTAATGGGTTTGTTGTACCTAATGGAACAAGTACTTTATTTTTGTTAGTTCCCAGTACTGACTGTAAATTTTTGTGGTTTCCAGTACTTTAGCTTGGTTGCCATGGTAGTAAGTTGGTTGCATTACTTGAACAAGTATTTTTTGTGTAATCTTGGAATGTAATGTTGCCAATGGTTGTAATGTTAGTACTGAACTTGTTTTGGCAGTAAGTTGGTTGCAATAGTTGCACAAGTATATTTTTGTTTTGGTAATGCCAGTAGTTTAACAAGTATTCTGAATTGGCTATTCCTATGTTTGCTGTTTTCAACTGTCATTTGCCATTTAGTAGGCATTTGGTGTTTATTACCAAAGCATGGCACTTGGTCTGATAAACACCTTGCTGTTTGCTGCCATGGATAATCTGGTTGCTGCTGCTGCTGCTACTATATTACCATTCTGAAGTTGAATGTTTGCTGTTTGCTGCTTAGGCCATGACTATTTTTTGTTAAAAATGGTTACAGTGATGATACAACAGGAAAGATTCACCTTAAAGAATGGTTTCCCTCTGACTACAATGTTTAGTTGCAACAAGGGAATACAGTGTTTAGTTGCAACCATTATCGAAAGGTAGGTGATACTGGTTTGCTGCTTTCTTGTGCACTGATAGGTCTCATAATCTGTTATGCATAATCTGGAAATACCATGGTGTCCAATAACATGCTTTTCATTCATAGTTAAGACAAATACAAATATTTTTCCTTAGGGGTATTATGGTTCACACTTGACATAAGCACACCAATCACAAACACAATGACTACCACTACTATGATATTCCTAAAATAACTTGGTCCTATCTCTCTAGTCTTTCTTGCTCCAATCTGTGCATTTAGGGCTTCAATAGTAGTTGTAAGCTTCACATTCATTTCAGTCAACTCTGCCAACTTGACAACCAGTGCATCATTTTCTTCTTCCACCTTATTCTTCCTCTTTCCAACCTCTCAGTTACCATTTTCAAGTCTTCAACTTGTTTCTCAAGTTCTTCCTTTTTGGCTTGCATGATCTTTGCATATTCCAATCATCTAGGGCACGTTTCAGGATCTATCCAGACAAAGAAATTGCATCTATTTTTTTCCTAAAAATAAAACATAAGCATATTGCATTATCTAATTTTTTTAAAATGTACTAACAGTTAGATATATTTATATTTAAAAACTTGAAAAATTACCTTGTACTTTGTACACCCAAGGAACCTTCTTCCTGGATTTTTTACAGTTAGTGAAGTTTGCATCACAACCCTCCGACCACATCTGCATCTTTCATCTCCATCATACTGAGAAAAGTTTGTGGTGTAGCTACTGCTAGAGCTGCTCATGGAATCTGGGTTTGGATTGGATTTCAAATCTGGATTTCTGTGGAATTTGGAATCAGTGGGTTTGTGGTTTGATAGTTTGATAGGGAGATGAATGAGATGAGAGAAACAAACCTGGTTTGGTTTTGAAATTTTGACAGATTTTCAATGTGGGAGCACGGGGAGATGGGAGATGGGATGGGATGGGGGGAGAAACAAACCTGGTTTGGAGAATAAGAGAAGAAGTAGATGGGGGAGGGAGGGAGGGGAGCGGAGCAGAGAGGGAGGGGAGCAGGGGGAGCAGAGAGAGAGAGCAGTACAGATTTGAGAGAGATGGGCTGCTTCGATGGGTGAGAGAGAGAGAGATGAGAAAGGTCGGAGAGACGGAGGAGAGAGGAGAGTATGATTTGGGTTTTTTCAAAGAGGTATAAATACCCCAAAACCAATTTCCCGCCCTTTAGCCAAGGGCATTTTTGGGTCAAATTTTATTTTTCCATCCAATTTAGCCTTAAAGTTAACAGTTCACAGCAATTGGGACGGAAAGGGTACGGAAGGGGTGAAGTTGACGAGTTTTGATAGTTGGGGGGGTCAGTTTGCCGAGTTTTGAAGATGGGGGGGTCATGTTGACAAAACGTGATAGTTGGAGGGGTGTCCTTGTAAATAACCCAAAAGGAAAATATCGCACCATAAAGAAAGTATAATAAGCAAATCTGTCACCATAACTTCCTGTTGGATGTTTGTTTTATTTTCCTTTTCATTCAAGTAAGTTTCTATGCTTATCTCATTTCTCCCTCGATATATCCCTTTCAAGTTTATAAAAGTTTCGTTTGACGAGGGAAAAAAAATTGTCGCCATAATGCTGATTAAATACATAAAAGGTGGTTTCATGAAGTTGATTGCAAACTAGGAAATTATGTGCATGCCAAAATCTAGGACTGGAAATCGTGTCATGTTTGTGCCGTGTCAATTTGAGTTCGTGTAAGATAATCCTGAACACTAACTTGACCTTCATGTCTAGAATTTCAACCCTAGCACTACCTGCTAGTAATCGTGTCAACCCGAACAGGACTGGGGAAGGTGCTGCGCAGCCCTGTGCTGTGCAACGTGCTGTGCACAGCAAAACGCCGCCGCTCTAGTCTCGCTCCGACGATCGGAAACGTTTACTTCGTAGAACTTGTCGAGTAGAACAAGTGTATCAAAAATCAGCTCGATCGGATATCATTAAGTGCCTCATCCGAACATGATTATCTTGAAATTATTAAGTGTTCCCAAAAAACAATGGATTTTATCTAGTGTTTCGGATCCATTCGTTTCAAGATAATAATGTTCGGATGAGACACTTAATGATATCCGATCGAGCTAATGTTTGGTATACTTGTTCTACTCGATGAACTCTACGAAATGAACAATTCCGATCATCAAAGCAAGACAGGGATGGTGACGATTTGTCGTGCACAGCACGCTACGCAGCACCTTCCCCAGTCCACCCGAACACGACACGGATAGATACGATTGCACCAAAACCCTTCGCTTTTCCAATGACATGCATGTTTACATAACCGTTTGCACCTATTTGTGTTTCAACTTTTTATACCAATTTCAAACAAACAATTAGCCATTCTCATGGTCGGAATGAAACTACTGTATGACACTATAACTTTAATTTGAACCCGAAAGATAAATAGGTTTAGGTTAACGTCTCGGGTTCAGGTTAATGTGTCGACACAGATAGATAAACAGGATAGCCGTGTCATTTTCAGGTTAGGCGGGTTGAACTTGAACCTGACTTGTTTAGCAATTGTGTGCTCGGGTCGTGTCATATACATGTTTTGTGTCAAAAATAGTCAACTCTAACCCGCTAACTTCGTGTCGAATTCGAGTCGTGTAATAAATTTCCACCCCTACCAAAATCTGTGGGCTGAGCTTATTTAGATTTTGAAGAGATTATAATAAAAGGATGTATTTTTATTTTTCCAGTGTGTTGCAACGACTAACTAAATTCATTTCATAGGGATTTGTATAAAAAGGTAGCCACAGACAAATGCTGATGTGACGACAAATGACTTTACTATTCCTTGCGACAACTTTGACATATAAACGCAAAGTTTTTTTTTGGCTTGAAAAATGACTTACACCGATGAATTTGGGTTTGAGAATGGACTCACCTGTTACCATTGGAGATGGGTTTTTTTTTTTTTACAAACAAGATCATCTCAGTTATATTAATACGAAATTAAAGAATTGGAGATGTTGAAGAGGTGAAGAATTGGACAGATGGCTTGAATCGGCTTGAATTGAAAATATTACCGGTATTTGGCGGGAGACTTGTGGGTTTAATTTGTTAGATGGATTAAACCATGGGATTAAACCATGGGTTTGAATTGCATTTCCTCTCCTTCCTCTAAACCAAAATGAAGAAATAAATGGGAGAAAGAAGAACGAAAGAAGGGGATGGGAAGAAAACAAGAACGGAATGGCCGACGGTCAAACCCAAGTCTAATCTCTCCGTTACTCGCCTCAAAGACACCGATCTCTTCTTTTCATATTCCGTTTATGTTTCTCCGCTGTTATTGGAGAATTATTTCTGCAAACCACGTCCATTTTGATTCTTTACAGTAGATTTTAGCCTCCGTTTGTTTCGATGTAAAATGTTTTTCATGTAAAATATTTTTTCAGAAAACAAATTTCAAACTTTTATTTTTCGGTGTTTGGTTGGCACTTGAAAAATATTTTCAAAAATCGAAAAAAAAGTGTAGAGAGAGAAGAGGGGCTTAAACGGTGGAGAGATATGAGAATATTGAAATTGAACGTGAGTCAGGACTGATAATCGATGGGACTGAGCAGTGAGAATTGCAGTAGTAGGCAGTGAGTTCATTTCGGAAAATAACTTACGGTAGATTTAATGGTAAGTCATTTTCATCCAATTAATGGAAAATATTTTCCTCATTTTTTACATAACCAAACACCGGAAAATAGGTAAAACATTTTACCGGAAAACATTTTACGCCCAAACAAACGGAGCCTTATGCTCAGGGCCGGCTCAAGACTTTTGGAGGTCGGAAGCGCGTTTCGAAAATGAGGCCTTTATGCATTTTTCTACTCCCTCTGATCCAATTTGTTTGTCCACTTTTTGACTTTTACTTGTGAAGACCAAAAGACTAAAAGCTACAAAATTTCCTTTTTGTCCCTTATCATTTGAACTAAAGTACTCCGTAATATTTTTTCAAAAAGCTTGGAGGGCAACTTTTGGAAAGTTGATCATTTATTGGTCCAATGATTGTGTTCCCTTAAAAAATTATATTTCCCAAATTGAACAAACAAATTGGGAAGAAGAGAGTAATATTAAAAGAAATCAAAATAGCAAATTCGAAACAAATAAAGAATATGTATTTGCTATGGAATACGCCTTATTTTCTTTTTTCTTTTTTAATGCCTTAGTGTTTCTAATGAGTAATTTCACAGTTTGGGCCTATTTTATGACTCATAAATTTTAATTTGGCCTATTTTGTATAAAGGAGGTTAGTACAATTTTTTTTGGACTATATACATATATATATAGGGATCCTAAAAATTTGGGGGCTCTCGTTTTTTATTTTTTTCGGGGGCCGAAAGCGTAGACTTCCCCGGCCTTGCTATATAAGCCGGCTCTGCTTATGCTCTCTCTTTTTTGTTTTGGTCGAGATGGGGAGATTTAATTTATTGAAATTTCAGCGGGACCCGCTTGAAATATTTGAGTTTCCAAGGTGGCAAGGTGCAAGCATCATCAATTTCTGTCCGTTGAAGTCGATTTCGCTCTGTTGATTGGTGTTTGCCAATCAAATGAACCAAACTATATCATAAAATTAACAATGGTTCTGTTAGAATATGCCTATCTAGTAGTGCCAGTGGCGACTCCAAAATTTTATAAGTATGAGGTCATTTACAAATTGAAAGTTGAGATGTTTCCTGGCCTTTTAGTTCAAGAGTCGAGACAAGTCGTTCAAATTGATGGTATGACTTTTCTTAGCATAATTTCTTGAATAGGACTAAGATGAATTTTGCATTGGGACTGGTATCTATTCGAAATTCTATCCATATTTTTTTACCTCAATAAAATAAACCAATGCTAAAAGATTCATATCAGAGCCTCTCCTACCCTTGCCATTTCAATATTCAAACTCAAATTCAAGTTAAAATTCATAAAAACTCATTCTAACCCGTGGCTCAAATTTATAGTCAATGAATGTTGCTTAAATCAATACAATACGTACTATAAGAACAAATTTAGGGACTCTATAGTGCATGAGTGTATACTACAAAGTAGGGCTGTTACGAACCCGACCGGACCGAAAAAGACCGAAAAAACCGACCGATCGGTTCGGTCTTCGGTCGGTTCAGGGGCATTTTGTGTAGGTTCGGGGTGGACCGAACCGAACCGAACCTAGGTCGGTTCGGTCTCGGTTTTCTGGAAATCTATTCGGCCCGAACCGACCGAACCGATATAGGACCGAACCGACCGAACCGACCGAACCGATATAGGACCGAACCGACCGAACCCTATATATTATATACATTTATATAAATCATTTTAATCTTGACCGTCAATCCCGTTGGTGTTTTAATCTTGACCGTTCACTCCCAAACCCTACCTTATCTACTTTTACTCTCCCCAGTCCCCGCTCCAGAGTTCAGACGCGCAGCCATTCCCTCAGACCTCAGCTCTCTCCCTTCTCTCTAACCTCCGGTCCTCCACGATCTGTAGTCTGCACCGACTTCCTCCACCAGTGCCGTCCTCGCCTCCATCTTCATCTTCTGTAAAGGAAAAAAGAAGCTCCGGCAGTCCGGCCTCCATCTTCTCTTCTTCAAGATCTGGGAGTTGTTGGCCGAAATCGAGAGAGCCAATTTGGTAGTTGCAGGCCGAATCTTCTCTCCCTTCTCTCTAACCTCCGGTCCTCCACGATCAGGTTCGTTTCTTTCGTTCCCCTTGGATTTGTTGATATGAAAGTTGTAGCTTTGTATTTGTAGGAGATTGGTGCTGTCGCATTGTGGATAATATGTCTTTGTTACTATTGATTTCCAGTATACGCGTTGTGGTGTGTGCACACGTAATCTATTTTCTATGATTCATGTAGATTGGTTTGCACCAGTTTAAGGTCAGAAATGGGAATTCCATTTTCACCGAGAGATTGAAGTTTTGTGAAGTGAACGAGAAGGTAAGCTCTTCCTATTTGCTTTTAATGATGTTAATTGTATGTATTTGGATTTGTTTACAATATTGCTTTCTATGGCTTATTGACTAATGGGCAAATGGGGAGGATGGCATAGGGAACAGGAGCTTACTGTTTTTTTAAAATTGTTAACTTCTGGCTCTTACTGTTTTTTTTTTTGGAATTTCATTGCTTGATTACTCTGTGTAACTGAATGTGGTTTATTTCTGTCTCGTTTATGTGTATGCAGAGAGGCTAGCGTGAGGAAGGGGAGAAATCGCTATCAGAATCGCGTCACAGATATTTCGAGATATTTCGACAACGTTGGCGAAATGTCTGACCATGAGCATGAGGTATTCAATCTCAAAACCCTAAATTGGCTTGAAAATCATATTTTTGTTGAATATAGTTCACGAGTTTAATTGGTTTAGTGTTTACAATTTACATATTGCTTAATTTTCGCATGAACATGAGGTGATGGATTAAAAAT
Organism: Rhododendron griersonianum; assembly: GCA_018127125.1. Lineage (NCBI taxonomy): Eukaryota > Viridiplantae > Streptophyta > Magnoliopsida > Ericales > Ericaceae > Rhododendron > Rhododendron griersonianum. The sequence goes on along the minus strand of CM030790.1, from coordinate 50,126,408 downwards.
CAGATTAGTGCACGAACAATATGAAAATCAGATTGTGATTATGTTGGTTTTAATTTTCTGTTGTGTTAGATGGATGATATGGATGATGACGTTATGGATGAAGGTGCTGAGTTTGATATCCCTCAAAATGCTGAACTAAATGATGATCTCATGCCTGAAATTAATAACGAGTCTGAAAAAAAGAAGGTTGTTGGTCTGAAAAAAAGGGCTGCATGTTGGAAGCATTTTACACTTATTACACCGGAAGGTCATCCAAAACCTAGGGCTGCATGCAATTGGTGTGGGACAGATTATGCTTGTCACTCGAAGTTAAATGGTACTAAATCACTAACTCATCATCTAGCGTATCAGTGTACCAAATATCCACCAAGTAAGAAATTTACGGGTTCTAGGCAAAAACTCCTTAGTTTTCAAAAGAAAGAACACAATGGTGAAACAAGTGCGAAACTTGTGCCTGTGGCCTTTAGTGCTGAAGCTTGTAAAAGGGCACTAGCGAGGATGATAATAATTGATGAGTTGCCTTTTTCATTTGTCGAGGGTGAAGGATTCAAAGAATTTATTAGTGTTGTTCAACCAATGTGGAATCCTCCTCGTAGGCTTGCGATGGCAAAACAAATCATAGTCATGTATGAGGAGGAGAAAATAACATTGAAACATACACTCAAGCATCAAAGGGTTTGTCTTACAACGGACACTTGGACTTCGGTCCAAAATCTGAATTACATGTGTCTTACGGGTCATTTTATTGATGAGAATTGGAGGTATCAAAAGAAAATTCTGAATTTTTGTGTTGTTCCTATTCACAAAGGTGATACTCTTGGTAGAATGGTTGAAGAGTGCTTATTGGAATGGGGAATTGACAAGTTTCTAACCGTTACGGTAGATAATGCATCCTCAAATAATCTTTTGATTAAATACTTGGAGAGAAAGACCAAAGATAGGAAGACCACCATTTTAAATCACGAGTTCTTGCATGTGAGATGTTCGGCACACATCTTAAATCTAATCGTACGTGAGGGATTGCAAGAGATTGATGTCCCAATTGCAAGGGTGCGCAATATGGTGAGATATGTGAGGTCTTCCCCATCTAGAATGGCGGAGTTTTGGTCATGTGTTGAGAAAGAGAAAATTGTGTGTAGGCTTAAACCGTGTTTGGATGTGTCTACTCAGTGGAACTATACATATTTCATGTTGGAGAGAGCTTTAACTTATCAAAGGGCCTTTGATCGAATGTGTGATGACCCGAGCTTTAAATTAAATGTAAGAGAGGAGGAGATGGACGAGGATTTTGATGATGTTCATAGTTTTGAGGGTATAAATAGGGTAATTGAAATTGAGAAGAGAAAGAAAAAGAGGGGAGGGAAAGGGCGGAAGGAGTACGTTGGGCCTCCAAGTTCAAGTGATTGGGAAAAGATTAAGTTGTACGTAAAGTTTCTTCGAGTCTTTTACGTTGCAACTTTGAAATTTTCGGGTTCTTTGTACGTCACTTGCAATGTTTTTTTTGATGAAATGGTGTTGATTCAACAAGACATTATGAAGTTGTGTGAAAATGAGGATAGTGATTTGTTTGGTTTGGCAATGAGTATGCGTACCAAGTTTGACAAGTATTGGGGAGATTTTGAAAAGATTAATCAAATGATGATGTTTGCGGTTGTTCTTGATCCTCGATGCAAAGTTGCATTTTTTGAGTATTGCTTGCAAAATACCTTGGGCTATGATAAGGCAATAGTTGGTGAATTCACGGATAAGTTAAAAAGTGAAATTACCCGTTTATTTGGATGGTATGTGAAGAATAATGGTAGCTTGAATGTGCGTAACAAAGAGGTTGGGGGATCATCGAACACCGTAGATTTGGATGGACTTGACACGGATATTGGTAACCATAAATCTTTAAAATCTCAATTTAAGATGCACAAACAAAAGGAGGGCAATATGGCAAGCAAAACGGAATTGGAAAAGTATCTTGCGGAAACTAGTGAGGATGATTGTGATAATTTTGATGTACTTCGTTGGTGGAAGTTAAACTCTTCAAAGTATCCAATTGTCTCTCAAATGGCACGAGATGTGCTAGCAATTCCCGTGTCCACGGTCGCCTCCGAATCCGCTTTTAGCACGGGCGGACGTGTCATTGATCCTTATCGAAGTTCTCTCTCTCCGAAGACCGTGGAAGCACTAATTTGCACACAACAATGGATTAGGAAACCAACCAAGATCAATATAAGAGAACAACTTGATGAATTGGAGGCATTAGATTCGGGTACTACTCTTACTTTTAGTTTTTATTGACAAGTATTTTATGGTCCTTAAATATGTATTATGTTGAATGTCTTACTTGTATGTTTTCTTTGTTTTTTTTTTTATGTTTTTAGTTGTCATGTAATCAAGTGATAAAGACTAAAGGGTTGGTGCTTGGATTGAGGAGTTCTATCATGGGTACACAAATATAATTGTTTTGTTTGTCTACAAATTCTTGTTTTAATTTATCAGGTTGATTTTGAACCACCTTAATTTCTTTCTTATGTTTTCCTTCACAGGGTATGGCTTCATTGGCTTGATGTGTTGAGGTGGTGATGGCGAAATATTTTCAATTGGTGATGTTTTGATAGTGAACTTGAAATGTTTTGTAAACTTTAATGTTAATTTGGTGTTGTATTTTGTAATGAAACTAATGTAGTGAAGGGTGATTGTGACTGTGTAATTGTGTTAGCATGGAACAGGTGGTGGTGGGTGGTGAATGTGTTGAGGTGGTGATGGCGAAAACGTTTTACTGTCATCCTTTCTTTAGTTTTTTTTATTCTGGACTGTGTATGTGTTAAAATCTGTGTTAATTTGGTGAATCTGCCAATCTGGAACATGGTGATTGTGAATTATTTTTTTTTCCGGCATTTTTTGAATCTGGAACAGCCGAACATGTGGACTATTTGCTTTGGTGAATCTGGAACAGGTGGTGAACTGGTGATTGTGAATGGTTTTTTTTTTATCAGCATTTTTTCAATCTGGAACAGGTGCACCACCTCTTTGCTTTCTGTCTTCCTGTTCCACTCCATTTGACAAGTGGTTTTCTTTGGGTCTGGACTGTTTGCTTTGGAAAAAATGGCCCAAATTTAGGTGAACAAAATGGCCCAAAATGGCCCATATAAAATTAAGTGAAAATGACCCCTTATAAAAATGGGCCCAAAATGGCTGGAAATGGCCCAAATAAGGGTGGAAAAATGGCCCAACAGTCGTTAGACTTAGGTTTTAAAAATGGGCCCAAATGGCCCAAACGGCCCAAATGGCCCATTTCGGGGTGGACCGAAATCCCCGACATCCCCGAACTCACTCCGAACCGAACCGAACCGAAGTCAATCCTGGTCGGGATCGGTCCCGTACTTACATACCCCGAACCCGATCGGTTTCCGGCCAATCCACCCCGAACCGAACCGAACCGACCGAATAACACCCATACTACAAAGGTGTAGTGTAACATTCCACCCGTCCAAGAGGGAGAGAATGCAGAAAATCCGTCCAAGAGAGAGAGAGGGGGCAGAAAATTGGAGGTTGGTTTTCATAATGGGATAATTATCAAGTGTTTTGCATCCTACAATAATGGTGTCAAGCTATATTTTGATGGGGTCATTTCCTATCTACTCCAAAATTATACTCCAATAGCAGGAGATTTTTTTCCCACCATGGGGTCATTCCTATCTACTCCAAAGCTATACTTGTCTTCTTTTTTTTTTTTTGGTACGTAGGAATATTAAAGCTATACTTGTCACTCCTGAAAAGAAGACAATAAAGTAGCATTCGTGTAACTCTCAAAACTATGGATCACAACAATTTGTATCCTTTCTTAGAACACAAACTCTTACTACTCTTCGTAAATCTTTGTGTACACGTCCCGATTAGAGGAATCGGAAAAGTAAATTTTTTTGATCAACACGTACATTTTTTTTGAATAAATACAAAATTATTTGTCGGGAAGCATCTGCTTTGGCTATACCACTAAACTCACCCAACAAAAAAAAAAAACCCGTACAGATTCTTACAAAAATGACGTCCCATCCCACAAAACTTCATCTGCTACTGAGGTATATCTAAGCTAAAGAACCAACAAAGCCTACCAAAAACATAACCAAGTCCAAGAAGGAAACTTGAAGCCCTGCTATAGCAGTTTTACAGATGCAGCCTACCGAAGGAGAACGATTACATCAGGGCCAAACCCACCTTGTTTGCTCATACCAATTCAATTAGTACTTCACCAACAAACGATTAAATTCTCTTACGTCTTACTTTTGCAGGCAGTGAAGCGAATATTGAAATTTAATAAAATATAGGTCTACAACATTTGGAGTTGCATGCTATCTATTCTGTGAATATATCACTTTGTTTTATTTTAGGTGTTCAGTTTCTTTAATGGTTATCGCATAGTTTGAATACCATTAATTATGTTTAATGTTCACATGCTACCATTATTATGTGATTATGCCTGCAAGATTTAGGTCCACATGCTACTTGCCATGTACTTGGTGTGTATATATACTCCTATTTGGTGTGTACGTTAATCAGGCGCGTACATTTTAATTTTGCCCATGCAATGTGCATAGATCGGGTTGGACGCTATGTAACGATTAATATATATATAGTATATAAAAGGACGGGGTCTGGAAAGTTCTTGGCGTTTTGTATTCAGTTGGATAGAATTGGGTTGTTTCAAAGGAACGTTCTTGAGGGTTTGCTGATTTGGACAACCCACGTTAAAATTGGACAGCCTTGGCCCCTAAAGTATTCTTCACTCTCCTATTTCTCCTATCTCGTGTGTGGGCGGCTGTCGCCCCATAGATTCGATTCGAACCTCACCATCAAAGAATTTCAAAACTAAGTGCTAAAAGACTTTATTTGGTTACTATTTGTTATTTTGTTTGGGAGTTTCGAAATTAATTGAGGTGCTATTAAATTGACCTGAATATTTGGTTACTCTGAAAAATATTATTCCGTACTATAATTTTGTATCATATAACAAGTTGTGTCAAGCTGGCCCAGACACCTGATTATCGAAAAGAAAAACAAGTCGTGTCAACTCACGATTTATTGTACATTACTAAAATTACGGGTCAAAAGAACTATTTTACGTTGATGTAGTTGTAGTTTTTTATTCCTACGACTTGCCCAGGGTAGATTACTATATGTGCTCTATCTGAGAATTGTGGAAAAAAAGACGAAAGAGGAGAAAAAATAATTAATAAGGAAAGTAGGAGAAAAATCAAGAATTTTTTTTACTGCATGTTTCGCCATTTCTCTCACCTTGAATCTCAGACTAAACAAAAGAAGAGAGTTTTTATGCTATGGTTCCGTCTCTTATTCCGAATTCATTATTTTAATGAATTACGAAGAGTTCTCCGTATGGAATATAATTGAACTTTTTAGGTGATGAGTGATATATAATTCGAGCTTCCTAAGTTTTTTTGTACGTACCAAATTGCGGTGTTATAATAGACCATTTCAAAATAATACTATCCAATATTGAAGTAGGGTCTCTTTGAATGTGAAGGGGAATTTAGGCCCATTCTGCTAAGATTTTTATTTTTCAAGTACTTATTTTTTCGCTTTATAAGACGTGTCATTCTTTCAAAATGCATCACATTTAATTGAAATATTTGATGGGAAATGATATTGGCACTCCAAAAATTGATGCAGGCACTCCAAAATCAGTGTAACTCTAAAGCCACTTTTTTTTATTTTTTGAAGTGCCTGCATCAATTTTTAGAGTGCTAATATCATTTCCCTATTTGAATTCCCTTAGCGAACGGGGCCTTAAAGGGTTTTGAAGGGAAGCTTAAAGAGTTTTTTCTTTTTTTGAGTGGAAAACGAATAGAGGGAAAATAGGTGTATATATATAAGAGATGTATAATCCGTCACGTGATTAGGCATAGATAGAGGGTTTATTATTTTACTATAGTTTGTAAACCAACAAACAGTGAAATTATGAGTTCAGTGGGGTGTTTCTGCCACTCGCTCAGAGTAGAGGGGTGTAAAATTCAAATATTTCCCCTTTTTTTTTTTTTAATCCGCAAATATTTCCCCTTTTATTTTCCTGAAATTCGAAATAGGAGAAATTTTTCAGTGCCGAGCGGGCACGGGCCACATGGTGCTGAGCACGCATCTCGGCCGTCCAAACGTGTTTTGCACGGCCCAGATTTGTTTGGACTTGAGGGGGTGTTTTGGTAATTTTACATTTAAAAATTATCCAAACAAATCTGGACCGTCTAAAACATGTTTGAACAGCCAAGATGGTGCTCGACACCACGTGATCCGTGCCCACCCGGCACTGAAAAACTTCTCCGTTTTGAGAGACCCGAAAACCAAACCGGTTCGAGCCTTTTCGTCTCTGCGGGAACCATAGAAAACCCAAAAAATGGCGCCAAAATCCAATTGACTGCGCGCGCTCTCTCTCTCTCTCTCTCTCTCTCTCTCTCTCTCTCTCTCTCTCTCTCTCTCTCTATATATATATATATATTCATAAAAACTGAGCTCTTTATCTCCCTTCTCTCTTTATGCTACGATCGAACAATGCAGCGGCAGAAGTCGATACTCTCCTTCCTCCAAAGACCCTCGCCTGAAAACCAGAAACCCAGCCAAAAACACCCTCGACGGTCACCGCCTCCCTCCTCAGTTCCCGCCCAAGCAACCAAACCAAAACGCCGTCGTACGACTCGTACCCAATCAACCTACCGTAGCGTCAACTTTCGGCTCCTCCATCGAAATCGACACTCCGCCGGAGAAGGTGCCGCGTCGGAACTTCCCGGCGGGATTCGCCGGAGATGACCGAGGCGGGACGAGTTCTACGGTCTCGAGCATTATGCACAAGTTCGTGAAGGTTAAGGATACAGAGAAGTGTGTTGATAGGTACGGGTTTTGAGTTGATAGAGTATTTTAGGCCAGGTAAGCCCCGCAAGCCCTCGGGTTTGGGCAACTCCTGAGCTGGGGCATCCAAAAAAAAATGTAAGCTTTCTCTGTCCCATTTTGTTTGTCCCTTTTTTGACTTTGTAATGTCCCAAATTGTTTGTCCAATTTGAAATTGATTCATGTAAGTTTCATTAATGTCCATTCTCTTTTAAAAGTATTGTGCATGAGAAAGTGTGCACTCTCATTTAACGCTAAAAAGTGAGGGGCATTTTTGGAAAAGTCAAGCTTTTCAAGAGTTTGTGTCCCCTATAAAAAAGTTAGAATTTCAAAAATGGACAAATAAATTAGAACGGAGGGTATAAAAAATGATTCCCATATTTGGCGCAAGGCATCTGCTTGGTGTATGGCCAACGCATGTTGAAGTGTCCGGTGATCAAGGTTCGATCCCGTGGTGCCGCTGGCGCCTGAGTCCTTTATTTTTCCTTTTTGGTTTTACCTCTTTTTGTTTTCCTCCTAATCCACAAAGTATGAGGTTGGGCTTGGAAAACCCAAATGTCGGGGTCGGCACTGAGTATTTATCGGTCTCTGCTTGGGGTTTGGTTACTGTTTTCAAATTGATGAGTTAGTGACTGAACGGTAACTTATTATTCGTGGACTATGTTCTAGTTCAGAGCAGTACTAATTTGATTTACGTATCAATTATTATTCCCATTGGTATTCACGAAAGTTAAGTGCATTACATGTTCCTTTTCATGAACTAAACTAACAATAATACGCTCCTGAGGTCTCATGTTCAAAACCTCTTTTGGGTCAGTTCATACAGAGCTTTGCGCTCTCCATAGTGAGCGGTGGGATTGGTCGCTATGATTAGTCAAGGTGCGCGTAAACTGGTCCGAACTCCTGATTATTAAAAAAAAAACTAACAATAATACAGACCTAAGTATCATGGTCAAATCCACCCAAGTGTTATAAATTAACTCTTTTGGGGCTAGTCCATATGGGATTTTTCTCGGCTTTAATTGGACCCTCCCTAGTGGGAGACGGGATTGGTCCCTGGATTACTGGTTGAGGTGCACGTAAGCTGGCCCAGACACCTGAGTTATTAGAAAAAAAAGAAGAAAAAATACAGATTCCATTTGTTTCCAATTCATCGTGTCCGAGTAATTATAATTGAGGTGGTGAGATTCAATTCCAGGAGTAAATTTTGAATATGATTGTAGATTGTGTTTTAGTACTTTTAAGGTAGGCATATTGTAGGATTATTATTAAGTCTCATTTGAATGGTTATTGTTATTTCTTTTGGAAAATAGGAAACTTTCGTGTTGTTGTGTACTTGAGGTGTTTGAGCTATTATAGTTTGTCTATCTAGCTAAATGCAAATGCAAACAATAAAACTTAATTCCAGCTTTTTTCCCCATGCGTGTCGCTTCTTCTTTACCTCATTTGCTTGTGTTGTTTACGCTTGATTATATTAATGTTAGCATCTTAATAACATCTGTATGCTACTTTTAGGAACCAAGCATGTGGCGGTTCCTCCAAAGCCTGCTCAATTTATAGTAAATCAAGTAGCCTGGAAGCTTTGCCTAATGAACATGCAGCTTTTGAACATCCTTTGAACGGAAATGTTCTCAATGCCAATCAACAAGATCGCCCAGGGATAAGGGGTGTCCCTTGCTTGTAGAAACAAACGATGATGATGTTTTTGGGCCAGAAACACCGGGTACTTGGCCGCTTGTTCTGTGGTTGAAGCGAATTCAAGAGGACTGCTCCAACTATGGGGATAGGAGTGATTGCTCGTTGTTGGACTCTTGCAAACGGATGGAGCTACTTCAAGATTCAAAGGCTAGAAACAAAAACTGCGAAGAGCTATCTGAAGTGACTAGTAAGTTTGAATGGCTCGATCCTTCTCAGATCAGGGATACTTCTCAGATCATTCCAAAAGCAAAATATGGGAATGCCAAATCTCGTTATATGGACATTGTGCTTTTCTTCAAAGTGGTCAGTTATGAAGCTCCCATATCGTCTCTCATTTCTTCTTTTTGAGTTTAGGTTGTCATATTTTCTGTCCGATTTACCATGCACTAATACCTAGCTGGATAAAGTAAAATGGTTATAGTTATACGATCAAGGCAAGTTATCAATACTATTACGGGCAGTCGGGCACTATTACTTCTATGTATGTATCTATGACATTTTGAATGGACAAGATTGTTTCTTACCCTCTTGTTTATTTTCCGATACTACACTCAGCTAACTCTACAGCTATGGATGCCATGCAGGGGAAATTCTAAGAGCTGTATGAACTTGATGCCGAAATTGGTCATTATGAGCTTGACTGGGAAATGACATTCAGTGGTGTGGGAAAATGTTGACAGGTATTTTCTTCTGGCACTGAGTTTCTAGTTCTTCTCTTGATCAGCTCATAATGAGGTTTTTGTAGATGTTGAAATTATTTAAACCCATTGAGATGTTCCTTTGGCCAGGTTGGCATCTCTGAGAGTGGGATTGATGATGCTGTTCAGAAGCTGATTGCTCGTGGGTGAGGAAATGTTCCATGTTTTATTATTTGCGCACAATATTCCAATCTGCGTGACTGCTATTCGTATCTTAGGCCTAGATCTTACCCTCTGAATGGGTGCAAATTAAATGTTCCATTTTTAAAGCAAAATGAGTTGTGGAAAGGTAAAGACGCTTTGCACCTTTTGTTGTGAATATTGGCCTCAGATAGAGCATGTCAGTCATTAGTCAATGATTCGATATCGATATGTGTTAGGCCAGTCATGTACCCATTATTCCTGTTTGGCTTTATAGTATCCAGGTATTGTAGTCTCTTTTGCCATATCTTCTTTCTGAAGGTATAAGGTTGGACGGATGGAGTTCACATGCTGACAATTTTGTCTTTCTCTGTGTCATCTTTGACAAATAAAAATCTCTTCGTTCTTTTCATTTCCACCTACAGCAGTTCTCGTAAGGTGTAGCCCCCTGCTGTTAGCCGAGGAATTCTTTAAGGTTTAGTGTGTTTGGGTGGAAACTAATTCAGAGGCCTATGTTTCAATAAAGCATTTTACTATCACCCAAATCTTTCAGGCCATAGCCAGTCTATGAATCATGCACCTAAAGTTAACAAGGTATCAAAACACAAATAAACCCAATGTGCATTTAAAACCTTCCATTCATAGGTGGTGGCTTTTATTTAGCCATTTAGAATTCCAAACCAAGGAGATGGATTAAGACTTTTGGAAGTTCTTACGTTAGCTTTTACTTTTTATTCATCTTACTTTTGTCATCAATCATGGTTCTCTCCTTTCTGTTGTTTGAGAGGGAAGGCTGAAGTAATCTACATGATTCGGTCTGCCACACCCAAAATATATATATTACTGGATTCATGATGTGTAGTTTTTTTTTTTTTTTTTGATCGGCAATTCTTGATGTGTAGTTGGCCGAACACTCTAATCCTTCTCAATTACCCTTTCAGGGGTTTCCACGTATATCGTGTTGTAGGCAAAGCTTATATAAATCACACACTCACATCTGGTTTCTTGTAGTAGAAGCTAGTATATACAAAGCTTATTCATATTTTTCAACCCGCCGTAATATCGAATGGACAATATTTGTGTGTACCAACGTCAAATTGACTTAGTTCACGATCTTGGAGTCTTCTGGAATGTAATTGTTTCCTTCTTTTGTACTTCTAAGTTCACAGCTCCCGGTTCTTTCTTACTGTGCTAAAACTAGTAAGTATAATAAAATCTAGATTCAGCCACTAAAGTATTTCCTTTTGTTACTTCGTATCTTTTGGCAACTTTTAGTCATGTCTCATTCTCAGATCATACATCCAGTGTCTCATTGATAGATGGTTCCAAGATGTTGCCAATTGAAGATTTGGTATCACATGAAGTAAGGAAACTGTAATGAGTGTTAGGATCTGTAATTTTGGTTTTCAGGTGATCCAAAATTACAGATCACCTGGTGGTGAATGCGGACTGATCTACTAGCATGGCGAGAAGTATGTCGATCATGATTAGACTGCACTGCATTTTGGTGTCATATGATGCAACTGTACCTGCAGAGCCTCAACGATATAACATCAATTTGTATCAATCAATGTGTAATTAGCCCTATGCATCTAACGAACTAAAAGTTTGTTGAGACTTAAATGTTATCAGCCAACGCAGATGATGATTCTCCACAACCTGAATTTTTATACTGCGGGAAAGATGTAAACTTCGGAAAATGTCTCCAACTCGGCTCTGTTGTATGCTATTTACTCAAGAAAACATACTTCAATGGAGATACTAGGTCATCAAATCTGTTTCCTGGCATGGACTTACTTTAGAATCCTGAACAATGTAAGGATACAGCTATACGTTACAGATAAAATGGGCTGTTCAATTCAAGGTCTCGGTCCCAGTTTAAGAAAAGGTTATTTGAACTGATTTCCACTGGAAATGTTGGATTTGCATTGAAGGCTCACAATGCTCTTTCTCTCTCTCTCTCTCTCTCTCTCTCTCTCTCTCTCCACAAGTTTTGTTTGGCTTCCTCATTTGAGTGACGATGTCCATGCAATTTGTTTGTGACAATAAATCAATCATAACTTACGTAATCAATGGTACTAGGACCATAATGTGAAGGACTTCGATGCTGATATGATTATCCTCTCAATTCTGATCGAGTTATTTGTTGAGAAAGCTGTTGAATGGTCTCAAGTCATTCATGCCATAGATTTTATTGATGTCCTAAGATCTTTTACCGTCATTACCAATTCTTCACGTGGGGCTTTGTCTAGACCTGTCATTTTGCCTCTCTCTGAATGCCCCAGCTTGTCCCAAGTAATCAGAGGACCAATTCTTAAAATCAGAGGACTGTGGCATCCTAATGCCCTGGTTGAGAATGGAGAGCTGCCTGTTCCGAATGATGTTGTCCTTGGTGAAGAAGCAGATGGATATCGTCCCTGAACTTTGCTGTGGACTGGACCTATTATGGGTGGAAAATCCACCCTTGTACGTGCTACTTGTCTAGCTGTTATACTAGCCCCGGTATGTTTCCTCATATTAAATCTGAAATCCACATAGTGGAAATAAATGGCTGCCTTTGTAGTTTTGGAATCATGAAAGTATTCCTAATTAATTTTTCCTTATTTTGGGAATAACTCATTCCCTGGATTGCAGCGGGCTCTTATGTGCCTTGCAAGGTGTCTGTTCTTTCCCTTGTGGACACTATTTTCACTAGGCTTGGCGCCACTGACAGAATAATGACAGGCGAGAGTAAGTTCAATTTAGCCAGCTGACATAGTGGTTTCATTTGAATCCTTGAATCAATAACGTTCTTTTTTTGTATGGGGAGTGCACCCAGTGTTGGGAAATATATGTTTATGGCAGCAGTGAGTTGGTGGCATAGTGTCCAGATGAGTGGTGGTGGAACTACTAACGATATAGTTGGGCCAAAGGTCTTATTTACGCAAGTCATCCAACATTTGAGGCTTCACTCATGGAATATAAGGTTTACACACAAACACCTCAAGCTTGACTTCTCTAGCTTCATATATTCAGTCTTATGCCTCTGATTTTGTAGGTACCTTCTTTATTGAGTACACAGATACAGCATCGGTCCTTCAAAATGCGACACAAGATTCACTGGTTATTCTTGATGAATTAGGACGAGGAACGAGCACCTTTGATGGATATGCTATCGCATATGCTGTGAGTTTTCAGTATTCAGTTGAATTTTGAGCATTGTGATAGATAAGCTTAGTATCAGATTTTTGTGAACTTGCGTATCTGTCATTGGACATGAAAATGACAGCATCTCTGAAGAAAAAATTTAGAATGAAGGCACCACTTCTAGGTCAAAAATCTTGAGCTGCATGCCCAGAAGTAATTACTGCTACAATATTAACCGTTCAATCTGGATTTACGTTTGATTTCTATTTCCAGCTCTTATCCATATTTGAACAAGTATTTTTCAGTTTGTATAATTCCACGATATTTGCACAGGTTTTTTGCCATCTTGTTGAGAAAGTCAACTGCTGGTTACTTTTTGCATCACATTATCACCCACTGACTAAGGAATTCGGTTCTCACCCTGATGTCATGTTGCAACCCATGGCCTGCATGTGCTTTCAAGTCGAAATCTGACGACTCATTTCAAGGAGGCGAGGATTTAGTTTTCCTTTACCGGCTAGCCTCTGGGGCATGCCCGGAGAGCTACGGAATGCAGGTGGCTCTCATGGCGGGGATCCCAAAACGGGTGGTGGAAACCGCTGTAAGGGCTGGAGAAGTGATGAAGCAATTGATCGGAGAAAGTTTCAAGTCGAGTGAACGGAGGTCTAAGTTTTCGAGTCTCCATGAAGAGTGGTTGAAGACCCTGTTAAGTGTCTCGGCAAAGGGAGAAGGAGGTAATGTTGATGATGACAATGATGCCTTTGATACATTGTTTAGCTTGTGGCATGAGCTGAGAAACTCATACAAAGCTGGGTACGTAAATAGGAGGATGAAGCCTACAGTTTTATTATTATTTTTTTTTGTAGAAACTTGAAATAGTAGTGTGATTGAAGAAGGTTTGATATGATTATAACTTGTTCAACTTTTGTGGTTAGTCAGAGGATGCAATAGAGCGAATAAAAAAAAAAAAAAAGAGTGGATGCAATAGAAGATCCATTATTTTGTTTTCCATTCTCACCCAAAATCTTGCACCAAAACCTTGTTGATGTTTTGCCATTTGGTGCCCAATTCGTAATCAATAACAGTTTTAGTTTCGTTCAATAAAAAATAAAAATAAAAACACTTTTTGAAGTCACACTACAATCGAGCTCAACCAAAAATTGAACTTTTCTCACTAATTACTGGTATTTTATATTACGAGTTCAGCAAGAAAAGCATACGAGAATCAATCTAAGGCTTTAAAACTATGGGTATCGGCGTATCGCGTGCTCGATCTAGCAATCTTGGACAATTGTATTGATGAATTGTCCCACAATACGATTTAAGTGTGCATTATTTATGCTCTGATTTTTTTTTGAAAAAAGAAGCAAGGCTTCCATGCATCTTGGATGTCTTTTCAGATTTATTTAAGTTGGGGATACTATATGTATGTCTTTTCAAAAAAAAAATGGGAAATTTATAGAAATGGTCCTCTTAGTTTCACCCGAGTCTCATTTTCATCCTCCAAGTATCAATTGTAACTCTTTTGACCTTAAAGTTTGGTTTTCGTACCAAGTTGGTCCAATTAATAACGTTTGTCAGCCAAACTGGACAGAAAAAATCAGATTGAGGGCAGACGTTATCAATTGGACCAACTTGGTACAAACTGCAACGTCCAAACTGCCATCAATCTGATTTTTTCCGTCCAGTTTGGCTGACAGAAGTTATCAATTGGACCAATTTGGTACGAAAACCAAACTTGAAGGTCAAAATAGTTGTAATTGATACTTGGAGGACGAAAATGAGACTCGGATGAAATTAGGAGGACCATTTATATAAATTTCCCAAAAAAAATTGGAAGTAAAAGGGAACGGTTCCAATGGTAAAACATTTTGGAAATAATCACTTTAAGTACGTATTGTTCAAGGTTAGGTTTCTAGTCCGCTCTCGTCCATACCCTATCTGGATTATGGATCCATAATGCTAACGTTGTTATTGTGTAAGAGGTTTTTTTCTTGGGTTGAAATGAAGGTGACTAGATCTAATTGGGTGATTATTTTTCATTGTCGGTCCAAGTTTGATATGTTAAAAAAATTCGACAATAAAACTTTGCGGGTATGCATTCAAATTCAATAAGCTCGTTCCAACAAATTCAATGTGGAGTATTTTTAAGGAGGTTTCACTTGTGTAATACATTTTTTTTTTGGTAACCATGACATTATTTTGTGGTGTGATTTACACACTATATAGTGGAATCCACACTATACTAATTACTAACCAATAGGAATGAGAGTGATATTCACTCTCTCAAGTGGAGGGTAAACAAAACTAATGGGGTTAAAATTACGTGCGTGCCCTTCAGTTGATGACAGTGGGTCGGGGACACGGCGCTAACCAATTCATTGGTAGCGAGCCAATAGAAATTGAACAGCGAGCCAATTCCAAAACAAATTTAAACCAATCCGATTGTTTCTGTTTTATTCGTGAAGGGCCCGATTTATAATTCCGAAAATTCCCTTTTCAAAAACTGTTACCACTGTTCAAATCACATCCCATCACATAACAACCTCCTCCTCCTCCTCCTCTCTCTCTCTCTCTCTCTCTAGATCTCAGGGTTCCCTCCCCTCTCATGGCGAACCAGACTTATTTCAATCTCTTTTATGCATTCCTCCAATGGTCGCTGTCAGCCGTTGTTTGGGGGGCGATGTACCTTCTGGTTACGTGTAACAACCCGGATTTTCGACCCAATTTTTTTTTAAATAATAGCGTTAATATTATTAGATCTTAATTATTATTATTTTTCCTTAATAGATAAATACAAAAAAAATAAGTATATTATCTTATTTATCTCTTTTATTTTATTTTTAGTTGCATACATGATTAGAATTCCTTCCATCTCTCCCTCTCCTACTTCTACTCAATCTCTACTTCCTCCTTGATCCTATTTTTCGTCCATAATCCCGTCCATCTCAAATCCCTAGAGTTTGAAACCTTTTCGAATACAATTTATTCATCCTCATCAAAATTCTCTTATATATACCCCATAACTCCGACCCTAGGGCACACAACGCCACTCCCTACATCCCACCAGTCCATAGAGAGAGAAAAATCGCAGAGAAATCGGACTCCAATCCACGGAGTTCTAGAGAGAGAAAGAAAGAAAGAGAGAGAAAAGTGGGTCTCGTAGCCACGACCAACCGAGACCCGAATTGATCATTCCAAACGACTTCTACAACTCCAAGCATCCCCAAACATCATTCAATTCGAGCCCAAGGTTCCCCGTTCGCCCAAACCGAAGTCATCTTCTTCAAAAGTCCAAGATCCGTTTTTAATTAATTCGATCCGAATCGAGGTATTATAATCCTATCCAAATACTCCTCTAAGTATATTTGATGTTTTTAGGCCTAACCCAACCGCCCCGTAGCCCCATGCATCGAAACCGTAGCCGAAAAACCAAAAAAAAAGATTTCTGATAGCGACCTTGCGGCCGCAACCTTCGGGTTCTCCAGCCGCAAGAACCAGGCCCCCGAACATTGCGGCCGCGAACTATGACCGGTCCAACCTCGCGGTTTGGACTGTTTTGGTTCGAATCGACTTTGCGACCCTCCGAACATCGTTTTCGACCCCCGATCTATTTTTCCTAGACTTCCCACACCTCAAAGATCATAACTTGTTAATGTCATATTTTTTTATTTTATTATCTATTTATTAGTTATTTATTTGATTTCTTGTAAAAGTTTACAAACGAAAAATCTTTGCGACCTTATAAACCATTTTATTAATTCCCGAAATATTTTTTTTAAATTCTTTACATCCTAAAGATGATATGTTGTTAATCTCAACATATTTTATTTATTAAATAATTTATTATCCATTTATCTTACTTTTGACCACTTTAAAAATAATTGTTTTATTTTAAAAATAATTCCGTAACCCTCCGGACCCACTTTTTGATGCTCGAACATGTTGTGTAGGACCGTGGAACTCCTTTTAGAGCCATGCTACCTATTCTAGTGTTATTAATTACTTATTGTATTTGTTATGATCATTAATCAATCTATTTTCTTAAATAAAATTAATACAAGCCTAGACTTATTATTATTATTATTATTATTATTATTTTTATTTGATGAAAGTTTCTTATTTATTTAATTACATCTTGGCCATACAAAACTAAGGGCAACGGTCCATTCATAAAAGGTTACGTGATTTTATGCTTATTGTTTATTTCAATTATTATTCTGATTGCTTATTTATCATTCCAACCTTTGATTGATCTGTTAGATTGGACCCTAGAGACATGGGGTGGTATGCGAAATAGAAATCACTTAAACGATGTTAGTTAATGGATGAATTGGAAGGTTTTTGTTTTAAATTGCCTGCAGGCGTGATTTTGAAATATGATGAGATTGTGATGAGAATTGAAACTGGTGAGAGTTCAGTGGAACATTGAGTCCTGGCGAGAGTCCAGTGGAACATTGAGAGTCCTGGCGAGAGTCCAGTGGAACATTGAGTCCTGGCGAGAGTCCAGTGGAACATTAAGAGTCCTGGCGAGAGTCCAGTGGAACATTAAGAGTCCTGGCGAGAGTCCAGTGGAACATCGAGAGTCCTGGCGAGAGTCCAGTGGAACATCGAGAGTCCTGGCGAGAGTCCAGTGGTAATTTAAGAGTCCTGGTGAGAGTTCAGTGGAACATCGAGAGTCCTGGCGAGAGTCCAGTAGAACATCAAGAGTCCTGGCGAGAGTCCAGTGGAACATCGAGAGTCCTGGCGAGAGTCCAGTGGTAATTTGAGAGTCCTGGCGAGAGTCCAGTGGAACATCGAGAGTCCTGGCGAGAGTCCAGTGGTAAATTGAGAGTCCTGGCGAGAGTCCAGTGGTAAATTGATAGACTGACGAGAATCCGGTGGTCCAGCGATGTTTTGTGATGATAAAACCTGGCGGGTAGTCCAGAGATATTTTCTGTTGATAAAATTTGGCGGTGGTCCAGTGACATTTTATGTTGATAAAACCTGGCGGGTGGTCCAGTGAAATTTTGTGATGACAGAACTAACGGGAGTCCAGTGGAAATTTTGATGTGGTGATTAATATAGGCAAACCCTAGTTATGGTTTGGGCGTGAATAGTTTTCTCTTGTTGTTAGGCTATTGGACAGAAATGAATAAATTCATGTGTGATACTTCTATTTTACTTTCCTGCATTAAGAATATATGGTTATCTGCTAGCTGTAATGTAAGAGGGGTGGTTAGGTTGGATTATTCTACTGGGTGATTTATCACTCACGGATACGTCTGTATCCTGGTAAATCGATTGCTTCGGCGATCAATTTGCCAGAGGGCGCAGGATTCAATGGAGAGGATTCAACGATGGTGCAGTTCAACACAAGAAGAATATCAGGAATAGAGATCGAATATGCTTGAGATTCGTATCAAGCCTAGAGTCAGCTCTGAAGTTAATGTATTTTGAATCGAATATGTAAATCTATCTTGATATTGTAATAGTTAAACCTTTAGTTTGAAAAATCATATTTGTTTAGCAAATTTTCTTAAGAAATTAATTTATTTTGTTCCCGAAAAAGCGGGGCGTTACATTACGAGCATTTCCCTTGAGAATTTTGGTGGAGAAGAAAAAGATAAAAAGGTGTTGGGTGCAATAGTTGTTAGAAAATGTAATTGTAATCTTCTAGAATAGTGTTGAATAAGTATCTAAGTTTAAAATAATAAAAAGTGTGTGGAAATTATTTGTATTTATGCACAGGATAGAATTAGAAAATTCTAGAAGATAAGAAATCTTTCATGTAATTAAGCACATGTGCTTAACTAGATTTTTCTAGAAGAAAAGGGTTGGTGGAGTAGTTCTATAAATAGAGCATTGGTGTACTTTTCCATGTATGAATGAAAGCTCAAAGCCTTGACTCCTTTGTACTATTTGCATCAACCATCCCTTCCTTTCTTTACAACCTACTTCTCTTGTTCAATTTCATTCAAAATATAACTAAGCACCCCAACAATAGTTGCATGTCTCTTGCAAGGAACTGCTGTGAATGTCCGGGATCGGATTAACCAAAGGCCGATCTCATTGACGACTTGTATCACCGGTGTAAGTCGGGTTCTCGGCGGGGGCGGCCGTTGGAGGGGTTACGGTGTGAAACTGACTCTTCACTCTAGTGAAGGAGATGTGGGATGGATTTCGTCATGGTCACTCGCAGTTGCTCTTTGTTTTGCGGCCATTTATGGAAAACGGGATGATGCCCGTGCGCTGGCCAATCTGCTTTCCGGCCACCTTGTGCTCACGTTTGCCGAGCTATTACTGCATCGTAACCTAGTTGTCGCTTGCTTCGTAGTCTTTCCGTGGGGAATTGCAATCCTCATCATGGTAACATACTGATATCAACAGTACCCTAGATCTGATTTTTTATTTTTCAGTGTTTTATGTTTATTTTGGTGTGTGATTTACGTACTACTGGTTAGGATGCTGCGGACGAAAAAGTCGGAGAACTGTATGTGCACGAGCGAGTTGATCCTGGTGGTAGCGAGGTGGTTCTCGCTGGTGACCCGTAGTTTGTCTTTGGCGACCCAACTGTTGCCATGCGTGATGTTTTGGTTGGTGGAAACGCAGAGTTATGAGGAAGAAGATGTTTTGGTAATTCAGAATTAACACGTACTCACTTGTTGGCAGTACTTTTGGACTATTATCAGTTTTGGATTTGGACTATTATCTTGGTCTTTGGGTTTTATCGTTCGATTTTTCTCAGCTAGTTTTTCGTTTTGTTTTTTGTTCTGAGAAGAAAGTGTTCAGGATTATGCATGTATTCCAGAATTAACTTTTGGCAGTTTCGGTTGCACGTAGTTTGGGTTGATTCAGCTTGAAATTTTTGGTTGCAAATCGGGTAGCACATGGTATCCGTGCAGCACATCAGAGTAGTCCAAACAATGCATGCTTGAATGGCTTGAATATGCTGCACGGGTACTACGTCAACCGTCAATTAATTCTTGTTTGGTATGCACATCTGTATCGAGATATTTTTGGTCGTTATAGACACCGTTCGTTTTGGGATTTTGGATTTGGATTTATAGGTAATAAGTGTAGAGAGAAATTGAATAATGATTGGAGAAATATAGAGAGAAAATATGAGAATAATGATTAGAGAGAAATAAGGTTATGATTAGAATTCAAAATCCAAACGGGGTCTATATTGTTTGAATTATTTTATACATTTTAATTATTATTGAGAAGTAGTGATAATGTCAAAGCCGTGTTTGTTGGAACAAAATTCAAGTGTATAAAAAGTCTTGTACATTACAAATTTTTTTGAAAAATTGTACATTGCAAAAAAATTTAACATGCATGCAAAGACTAATTAATATATACTTAAATGTTAGTGTAATTAGTCTTTTGTGTAAAAAGTCTTGTATACACAAAAATTTGACAATGTACAATTTTGACACTAACATTTTGAATTTTTTTTTGATATGGATGGAAATAACAATATTAACATGCATGCAAAGGCTAATTAATATATACTTAAATCCAAAGTAAATACTGCAAAAGAAATCTGAGTAATTAAGTTGAGTACTACTTGAAGGCGGACAAAGCGGGGGAAAAAAAGAGACACAGAATAAAACTCACCTGAGATCTTCTTATTCTTCCTTGGCATGTCGAGTACTCATCGCCATGTACTGAAAACAAATTCGCAAATAGGGAAAAGTAAGAAAATATGCGCCAGAGAAATTAATTTCATAAATTCGTTTCAGTCTATCTATTCTATTCATCCAACTATAACTTCTCGAGTAGTATTTTTTGTTTTCGTTAGCGATGAATGTATATAGTAGTAATAAATTCTTTTTTTTGGGTCAAACGGAATAGATTAAAATTACGCTTAAGCAAATAAGAAAAAGAGAAATAAATTCAATTTATAGTAACCTATATACATAAATCCCATATATTATGGGATATTTTATTATTTATTTCAAGTTGTATAAATTTTTAAAAATAAAAAAGTGAGAGAGAACAAAACTTCGGGGGGAAAAAAGTAGGGCTGTTGACAAGCGGCGGATTTAAGAAGGGACGAGTGGGGGCAGGTGCCCCCACTGCTGCAAAATTCCGAAACTTTTTTTTTTTTTTTTTTAAATTTTGACTTTAAAAATATATTTGCTCCTCAGTTCCACCTTTTTGTCCTCTTTCCAATTTCCACCGACCCATCTCTTTCTCTCTCTTTCCAAAAGCGACCGAAATCGCCAGCGAGAGCGGAGAACCAGAGAGGCAGAGAGCCGATCGCCGGAGATTGTCGGACAATTGGGTATTTTTCTTTCCTCGTTTTGTTTCTCCTCCCTTTACAAGAAAAACTAGGGTTGTTTCTCCTTCCTTTTTTGTGAATCTATGTTCGAATACAGTTAATATGTGTTCGTCTGAATCGTATTTTGATTATGATTCATCTGCTTGACTGATTCGTGGTCTTGTGGGGAAGAAAACAAGGGGACCTAGGGCTAGGGAGGTGAATCTGACAAATGATAATATACATATACCTATAGAATAATATAAAACAAGGGGAATAAAATAAGTCTACACTACTTAGTAAACAAAATAATCAATAATGCCCACTACCATCAAAATGACCCCCTCTGTTTTTTTCCGGATGTGTTATATACTATTTTTTTTTGTGTACAGATATGGAGAGATACTATAAAACAAAGCCAAAAATTGATGAAATCCGTGATTCTCAAAAACAAGATGAGAGTTCTCCTCTTTCCAAACGAAGTCGTGTGGATTTCAATTTGACAGAACTTCCCGCGGATCCAGGGCTACGTCTTTCGATTATGGATTGCAATCCAAATGATCAAGACCAAAAACAAGATGAGAGTTCTCCTCTTTCCAAACGAAGTCGTGTGGAACTCAATTTGACAGAACTTCCCGCGGATCCAGGGCTACGTCCTTCGATTATGGATTGCAATCCAAATGATCGAGACCAAATCCGTAGGGCATATCTACAGAAAGGTCCTTGCCAGCCTCATAACCATAACTTTCCGAACAAAGCATTTGGGAAAACGAGGCGGCGTTTTATTCCGGCTTGGTTTAAAGAATTTCCTGATTGGTTAGAATATAGCATTACAAAAGAGGCCGCTTTTTGTCTTTATTGCTATCTTTTCAAGCCGGATATTGGCGATCAAGCGGGAGGTGAATCTTTTGTTGGTAATGACTTTTCAAATTGGAAAAAGAAACGTAGACTACGTACTCATGTGGGGGGCCACAACAGTGCGCATACTCAAGCTTGGAGAAAATGTGAAGATTTGTTAAACCAAAAGCAACATATTGAGACTATAGTTTTGAAGCAATCAGAACAAGCTCGGATTGATTATCGAACCCGGTTGAATGCATCAATTGATTGTGCTCGATTTCTTCTAAATCAAGGACTTGCATTTCGTGGACATGACGAGTCTGAATTTTCACGTAATCAAGTTAATTTTCTTGAACTTTTAAAGTGGCATGCTCAACGTAATCAAGATGTTAAAGCTGTTGTGTTGGCCAATGCTCCACAAAATAATAAGTTGACTTCTCCTGAGATCCAAAAAGACATTGTGTGTGTGGCTGCACGTGAAGCTGTTAATGTGATTGTTAGAGATGTTGGTGATGCATTTTTTGCTATTTTGGTTGATGAAGCCCGTGACAATTCAATCAAGGAGCAAATGGCACTTGCAATTCGCTATGTGGATAAGAAGGGTCATGTGATTGAGCGCTTTTTAGGTGTTGAACATGTTCCTAATACTAGTGCTATGTCGCTCAAGAAAGTTGTGGATAATTTATTTTGTAGTCTTGGATTGAGTATTGGAAGATTGAGAGGGCAAGGTTATGATGGTGCTAGCAATATGCAAGGTGAAATAAATGGTCTCAAAGCACTCATACTAAAAGAGAATTCTTCTGCATATTATGTTCATTGTTTTGCACACCAATTACAATTAGCTCTTGTAGCTGTGGCGAAGAAAGATGACCGTATTGGATATCTCTTTGAGTCAGTCTCTAAAATTGGGACCGTTGTTGGAGCATCATGCAAGCGGCGAGACATTCTTAGGGAAAATGAAGTGGAAAGAGTTGTTAAAGTGCTTAATCTTGGAGAGATTGAAAGTGGGCGAGGGTTGAACCAAGAAACTAGTCTCAAGCGGCCTGGGGATACACGTTGGAGCTCTCATTATAGTTCTTTGGTTAGGTTAATGGGTATGTTTGCGTCGGCGATTGGTGTGCTTGAAATAGTTGAGGAGGATGGTACATACTTAGCACAAAGATTAGAAGCAACTTCTTTGTTGGAGGCAATGCAATCCTTTGAATTTATCTTGTATCTTCATTTGATGAGAACGATATTGGGAATTACAAATGACTTATCGCAAGCACTCTAAAGGAAAGATCAAGATATTGTTAATGCCATGGCTCTACTTCAATTGTCGAAAGGGCGGCTCCAAACAATGAGGGAGAGTGGGTGGATCACTCTATTGAATGTTACATCATCTTTTTGTGAAAAACATGAAATAGTTGTTCCCAATATGGATGATTTGTTTGTACCTCGTGGGGGGAAGAGGCGCAAAGCTCATAAGGTGACAAACTTGCATCATTTCCGCTTTGAGATATTCAACTCCGTTATTTATATGCAAGTTATTGAACTTGATGCTCGTTTCCCTGAATCGACTACGGAGTTGCTTCTATGTGTGGCATGTCTGAATCCATCTAACTTGTTCTCTTATTTTGACAAGGAAAAATTGATCCATATGGCTGAATTGTATCCGCAAGATTTTTCCTCTATGGACCTCATGATACTTGATGATCAACTTGATAATTACATTGTTGATATGCGCACTACCATTGAGTTTTCAAGCTTGCATGGAATTAGTGATCTTGCACAGAAAATGGTGGAGATTGGAAGACACCAAGCTTATCCATTGGTCTATTTGCTTTTAGTTTTGGCTTTAACTTTACCAGTTGCGACTGCTACAGTTGAGAGGGCATTTTCGGCTATGAATTATGTGAAGAATCAATGGCGCAACCGAATGGGTGATGAATGGACAAGTGATAGCATGGTTGCATATATAGAGAGAGACATATGTGAAAGCATTGACAATGAAACTATCATGCAAAGCTTTCAAAACATGAAAACTCGTCGTGGTCTACTGTAAAACCTTAGTTTAGTAACTTTTGTTTATGACTATGGTAGTTTTTGTTAGTATTTGTGGACAAGTTATTAACTCTTATGTGGGTTGATGAATATCTTGGTTTTTGGTAGTATTGTTGTATCATTTTGTTATAGTTTTTTTTTTTTTAAACGTGGTGTTTTCGTTATGCCCCTAGAGGTCCTCATTCCTGGCTACGCTGTTGTGGAGCTAAAAATACTACTGTAATAGCAGGAATTGCGGTTACGGCAGGAGTCAAAGCCCAGACGGCAGCCCGAGACAGGCTGCCGTTGTTAGAAAGTGCAAGGACGGAAGAAGCGACAGCAGAGTTAACGAGAAAGAATAAAGCGACGGCAAAAGAATCTTGAGGCGCTGCAACTAACTGAACCGCCGATATTGCCGCTGTAGATGCGCCTGATATGGCCATACTCGCTCCCTTTGGCGATGATGTGATGAGCCATGAGAAGAAAGCACTCGCAACGACCAGAGTCGCCGCTGCACGAGTCCTCGTAGCTCGGCGGCGTTCGATCATGGGATTCGTCAAACATACAAACGGAACAAAGCCGTAAAGGAATTCCGATGCCATCTGTTGATTCTCTGTCCTAGGAGGGTATTGGAACCACAACGGTACGTATTCAGTACTCCCGAATGAACGGATAATCCAATCAAACCCTATAAAGAATGTGCCGCTAAATAACGCCCTACGCATAAATTTGCCCCACGAGTTCTCCATAATAGCTTTTTCTGAAATTTCTTTTCTTCCGCTACTAGACTTTACTTTGGAATGGATTCACAGAACCACCGAGGGAGGAGGGGTTTTGTACTCTATTTAGGGATAAGATTTTGTGGTGCCCATTCGGCATAGGGCGGTTCAGATTTGAAAAGGAAATGCGTTTGACGGTTCGAATTTGAAGAGAGAATGTGTTTCAATCTGGACTTTTTAAGATACTAAAAAGATGGGAGTACTAAAGTAGATTCCTTTTCCAACTCCAAGTGGGCATAATTAGGTGGTGCTGGTGCACCAACACTTTGATGTTCCATACCCTTCTTCACCAGATATTAATGCAAGATTCAGACTAAATTGGGCGGAAAAATGCGTTGGAGCACCACGGGCGGTGGCCCATAGACCACTGAATAATAACTCCATTCGAAACGCGTTTTTTACTGCAACAGAAATGCGTCTAAAATACATTTGTCGAACACGCATCTCGGCCATCCAAATGTGTTTTGGATGGTCCAGATCTGTTTGGGCTTGAGATGGTATTTTGACAAAATTACCCAAATAGATCTGAATCGTCTAAAATACATTTGGACGACCGAGATGGTGGTCGGCACTACCTGTCCGGTACCCGCTCAGCATTGAAGAATTTCTCCCTCACAGGGAAGGTCAATGGTGATGAATAGAAATAAAGTACAGTAGTAGATTCCTTTTCCAAGTAGGAGTCTCAGTCAAAACGCGTTTTTTACTCTTTCCCATCCCTATCCTATCCTTCTTTATAAAGAAACGTGTAAAAATCTGCTCAAATTTAACAGAAATGCTAGAGGCACATGTGCCATAGCTGATGTGCCTATAACACCTCTCGTAGTAACTAGGCTACGAGAGAACCTATTTCTACCGTAGCCATACGTCGAGAGGGTTGTTTCGGTCCAGGTACTGTTTTGATTTTCGTGGGGATCACTAATCGGAATTGCTTTTTGTGTAGGGTTCGTCGAATTCTTCAAGATAAAAATCAGATCAAAAATGATAGAACCACATACACTTTGCACATACAATTTTGTGAATGTGTTTGTGCATTTGTATGTACAAATGTATGTAGTTCTAGTCTAATTAAAATCAAATTCATCAATAAATGACCGATTGGAATGATTTATCTTGAAAAAAAAGTACGAAGCACGCTGTACAGTAAGAGTTATCATTTAGCCCGAAGCCTATGACCCACCCAGCCCGAGCCCGTAAAACGGGCGGGCCGCCTCTGCCCATAATTTGTAATCGGCGGGCTTGGACCTATGAATTTTTACTCGGCTCTCCCCTAAGCCCGCCCGTGATATCCGCCCAATAGCCAGCCCACTAGCCCAAAATCCAACAAAACCCTTTCTTTTTTCCCTTGATTTAGTTTTGGCCCAAGGGAATTTAAGCCCACCGGCCAGCCCGGCTCGGCTTTTGGCCAGTCGGCCCGTCAATTGGGTAGCCCGTGGGTTGGGCTTGGATTTCAATTTATGGTAGGTAGTCTGGCCCGCCCGGCTCGCAAAAAAGAAAAAGCCCGGTCGGCCTGGCCCGTGAGCGGGCTTAGACGGTGACTTGGCGGGCTGGCCCAGCCCGGCCCGGCCCGATGATAACCCTTACTGTACAGGACCTCTCCCACGTCTTTAGGTGAAACCTCTGTTTTTTACCCTCGCAAATTGCTTTTCCCACCCCCGACACACACCCCCATGGGTCCCATGCCAAAAGTCCGAAATACTCTTCCTTTTTAGTTAAAGGACAATTCTAAGATAATAATAAATGAGTAAATGTGTATTAAAGAGCGTAAAAGGTTCACAAAAATATGTGTTTTTTTATCTTTTAATGTGCTTATCGTCAACTTAGTGGGCTGACAATAGTAATACCGTTAACTAAATTCCATTTTTATTTAATTTCTTAATTATTTTATCTTATTTTTAATTCATTTATTTAATTATTTATTTTTCTCTCTTTTTTTATATATTTTTTTTATCTCTTTTATTTATTGAATATATTTTTATCTATTTATCTCTTTCTATCTATTTTTTGCCCTTCAACCTCACTATTGTAATGTGCACGCCGATATGAGAAAATTGACATATCTCGGGACTTGATCGGACAACGATGATAATTTTGGACAGTTTAAAATGTGCTAGGGACAATTAAAGTACTGCAAAAATCAGTCCATTTAATCACCGAATTTGGGAAGCCGAAAATGTTGATCTGTGTGCCAATTAATAAATGTGGCCTATTATTAGTTTAAAAAAAAAAGAAGACAGAATGGAACAAAAATGTTGATTCGTGTGCCAAGAATATTTATTAAATATTCTTTACATCTTTTTTCTCTTTTATTTATTTAGTATTATTTAAGTGCTCCAATTTTTAATCCGGTTAAACCGGTGCAACGATCTTATTCTTTTGATCATTTTATCCTACATGGTCGTAATGAATTTTTGGCTCTAAAGCCTTTCAATGAGCACCCTTCTACTGAAGATATGAATTCTTTGCTTGAAGGTGGAGGCTTGTGTTGGCTTGGGAATTGGTTTGATGAAGTTAACCGATGGAAACTTGAACCAATGAAGGGAATTTCTTTTTTCTTAATTGCTATGGGGTCTCGTTAAATTTTTGGAATGCTGAAATCTTTTACAGTATTGGAAGAATTTGGGACGAGGTGATTACTTTGGATGATGCAATGTCAAATTGCTCTTCTTTTTCAGTTATATTAATCAAATTGTTGATTTGGAGTTCAACGGTAAAGTCTTTCCAGTTAGAATTGTTGAAGAACAAGTGGGTGTTACTAGTTTCATCAAAGCGAGCTGCAGATGTAGTATGGGCGGCGATCGATGCCAAAAATGTTTGGTCTGCAAAGTCTAAGGAGAAATCTGGAGGAGAGATGGGGGTCAACATGGGAGAAAGGATTCATCTAATAATGAGGCTGATGATGTGAATGGTAAAAACAAGGATATCTCCCTTCTTGGCGCTTGGACTCTTTATTTCGGTTTGGAGTGTAACGCTCCTCGACGTCGGGCGCATCTCATTTTCTTCTTTCTTGGTGAACCGTACTAGTCTTTTCATTGATTTGTTTTCGTAATCATCCTCGAATTCTTGAGTAGCCGCTTTCCCTCGACTTAATTTCTATCGAAGTGACCTTTCGAGAGAAGTAGTAACTGTGAATTATTCAACATTTGCTGGAAAGAGCTAGGGAGAGAGACATCATCAAAGGAGTAAAGCTTGTAGGAGGAATGGGGTAATTATCTCTCACCTACTATACAGTTTGCGGATGATACAATAATTTTTTGTAACAATGATATGGAGGAAATAAGCAATATCAAAAGGATTTTAAGGTAATTCCAGCTAATGTCAGGACTAAAGATAAATTTCTCTAAAAGCTCTCTTTGTGGTGTTAAAGTTCAGCACAAGATGTGTTCAATCTTGCTCAGATTATGGGGTGCAGAGTGGAATCCTTACCTATTAAATATCTGGGCCTTCCTTTGGGTGCTAATCCGAGGAGGATAAAAACGTGGGAGCCTGTCATTGATCGAACCCAAAAGAGGCTTAATGTGTGGGGTGGTAGCTCAATGTCCACCGGAGGTCGCCTCACCCTTATCAATTCCAATATGAGTAGTTTGCCCATGTACTTTATGTCGTTGTTCAAGATGCCAGGTGCGGTAGCTAAAACTCTTGAGAAGTTGTAGAGACGTTTCTTTTGGGGTGATAAAGTGGATAAGAAGAAGCTGCACCTAGTGCAATGGGAACGGATTACTAAAAGCAAACAAGATGGGGGCTTAGGGGTAAAAAAGCTGATGCAACAAAACTTGGCACTCCTTGCAAAATGGTGGTGGAGGTTTAGCAATGATAAAGATTCCCTCTGGGTAAAGGTCATTAGAGGGAAATATAACCTTGATCAGGGTTGTTGGTTGCCCTATGTGCATAGGCCAGCCTCAACTTCCAACTTTTGGAAGGACATATGCTCTGTTGGGAACCTCGAATCAGGCTTTGGAAGTATTATTCAAGAGGGTTTTTGTGTGCAGGTCAACTCGGGTCATGAAACCTCATTCTGGAATCATATTTGGCTGGGGAATATAGTTTTCAAAGATGAATATCCTCGACTGTTCTCTCTGTCTACTCAAAAGGATGCGTTAGTAAGTTCAGTGGGGGAAAATCTGGAAAACGGAAGGTGGAATCTGACATTTAGCCGAAGGCTGCGTGATTTGGAAAATCAACGACTAGAGAGCTTAATATTGAGGCTTCAAAATGTGGCTTTAGACCCTTCTAAACCTGATTCGTTACAGTGGAAATGGGCAGCGGATAGATGTTTCTCAGTGAAATCAGCTTATGGGCAAGCGGAGCTGCATTCTCAGTCAAGGAACTCAGTGCTGGGGTCTTTGTGGAAGAACTTGAGTCCTCCAAAGGTGGAAATATTTGCATGGATGGCTATTCAGGAGAGAGTAGCAACCAGGTCTGTCTTACATTCCCGAAACATCATCACAGAAACTCATTTGCTAGTCTGCCCCCTTTGTGCTCACCATCTGGAAACACCTAAACATTTGTTTCTGCATTGTCAATTTTCATGGGCTGTGTGGTCTTTAATTATGGAGTGGTGACATGTTAAATGGGTCTGCCCCTCATCGATGGAGGCTTTTGCTAGTTGGTGGTTCGTAAACAAGCTTCGAAATTTGGAAAAAAACATATGGGAATCATGTTTTTTTGCAACTTTATGGTCAATCTGGTTTGTGAGGAATGACTACATCTTCACTAATGCATCGACGCAAGTTTGGGAAGTGACAGATCTTATCAAAATCAGGGTGGCTATGTGGATGAAGACCAAGTACGACCTCAAGCTATATACGGTGGAGGATTTTAAAGGCTACCTTGATGGGATTCGTAAGCTAAGATTATAGTTCTCTTATGAGGTGTTCCTCATCCAACTTTCTGTTGGATGAAGTTTCGTTTCTTTTATTGTGTGTTCCGTCTCTTTTATTTTCAGTGAGATGATCTTTTTATCTCTCGTTTTTTCCTCGATGTACCCCTTCGAGATTAATAAAATTTCGTTTGCCGAGAAAAAAACCTCAAGCTATATACGGTGGAGGATTTTAAAGGCTACCTTGATGGGATTCGTAAGCTAAGATTATAGTTCTCTTATGAGGTGTTCCTCATCCAACTTTCTGTTGGATGAAGTTTCGTTTCTTTTAATGTATGTTCCGTCTCTTTTATTTTCAGTGAGATGATCTTTTTATCTCTCGTTTTTTCCTCGATGTACCCCTTCGAGATTAATAAAATTTCGTTTGCCGAGAAAAAAAAATTCAACATCCCCGGTTGTAGTTGACTGGGAATCCTCCTCTGATGACGTATTGACGTTGAACATGTAGATGACGTTTTCGCAATTGAAAAAGATAGTGTTGTCAAGATCTGTGATAATTTTAGAGGGAAGGATGATGGTTTTGTCTCTTTGAGGAACTCTTCCCTCTCAGAGTGCCAGTCTATTACTAGCCCTAATTTTAGAGGGAAGGATGATGGTTTTGTCTCTTTGAGGAACTCTTCCCTCTCAGAGTGTCAGTCTATTACTAGCCCTATTTGATCTCTTGGGAATCAAGAGAGAACTCACATATTAACAACTCTACTTTTATTCATTTCTCAAACAAAACATACAAATACATTTCACTCACTCTCACTCTCACTCACTCACAGCTCACACACAAACACTTAATTTGGTGGGGGAGACCCCCTCAGGGGCTCCCTACGTCTCTCTCTCTGCTCTTAGCTTTCTCTCTTTTCACACACTTTTGACATAACACATACACATATCTCCGTTCGGCTAAATAAGTCAACTGACTTATTTTTTTTTTATCCTTATTCAATTTTTTTCGCATTTGTTAGTTTTTCGTCAATTTTTTTGGGATTATTGTATCGTCATGACAAGAGAAATTTAAAAAGTAAAAAATTACGATCGAAACCTAATTTTTTTGAATAATAAAGATAAAAATAAGCCAATAAGCCAATTTTTTCGTCTTTATTTAAAGAATAAATTTCGACCATAATTTTTACTTTTTAGATTCATCTCATCATGACGATGCAATAATTCCTAAAAAAATTGACGAAAAACTAATAAATGCGAAAAAAAAATTAAATAAAGACAAAAAAATAAGCCAATTAATTTATTTAGCCGAACAGGTATAAACCATCTAGTAAAACACCTCACATACAATTGCCAACCTTCACAATAAATCCACCGAACCAACTAGCTCATATTGGAATGTGCACCCATTCCTTTACTGACTTGGTCCACTCACAATTCCCATCTCTCTCTTTGTCTCTCACCACTCACATATAATGACCCCACTTCATAATTAGGTTTATAATTCAACATATTCCTCTTTTGGGGTCCGCTTCGAAAGGTAGGAGTGATGAGCTTAGTATCCTGAGAGAGAGATTTATTCATCAAGCTATTCAAAAATTGGAGAGGCGGTTGAATATATCGAGAAGGAAGATTAGAAAGAAGAAATTTCTCTTCGAGTTTGGGTTAAAGGGGGCCAAGTGTTGAAGATCTAACTATAAGAAGGTTCCCTCTTCTTCTCTTTCTTCTCATGACATTTGCAATAGAAACTCCTTAATCAAGCAAGCTCGTAAGTTTATTGATATAGGCGCTAATTTGGGTGTTAAATATTATGGCGGGGAATTAAAGATATAATATTAAAAAATATATTAAGATAGAGGCAGGTGAGATTTCGAATAAGGAGCTTGATGGCATTGTTGATGGCTTTGATGAAAATATTGGAGGAAGGTGCCTCCATTTCAGTAGAGTTTTGATTCTGTTTTTTTGGGTATTCGTCGTCTGCTGTTTTTTGCTGTTAGCTTGCTGTTTGTTTTGCTGCGGTTGCTGGGGTTTTGTTTTTGGTCGCTTCTTTGGCTGGTTTTGCTTTGCCGGGTTTTTTTGCTAGTGTTTGTTTGTCAAAGGTGATTTGCTGTTGCTAGCTGGTGGTTGTTTGTTGATGTTTTATCGGTGCTTTGTCTTCCCTTTTTATTTTTTTTAATCACACAGTTACCACTCATTACCAGTACGAAACATAGAAATCCTTGAGAAGGGAGATTATAACGAAACTCCAAAAGAGATCCATAGCCAGTTAGCTCGGCTCGACTCGGCTTGTTAAGACTCGGCTCGGCTTGTTTAGTAAACGAGCCGAGCTCGAGCTTGAGTATTCGGCTCGTTTAGTAAACGAGCCGAGTGGAGCTTGGCTCGTTCGACAAAAACTCGGCTCGTTAAGAGAGGCTCGACTCAATTAAAGAGGCTCGTTTAGTAAATGACTAAGTTCGGCTCGATAAAGGCTCTGCTCGTTAAGGCTCGAGCCGAGCTCGAGCTCGAGTTTTTGGCTCATTAAGTTAACGAGCCGAGCTCGAGCTCGCCGAAACTCGGCTCGTTTACACCTATTCTCCAATATCTGCTTATTACATTGCAGGAAATTAAAGGTAGACTTTAAAGATTGAGAGACATATGAGGGCTTATTCATCGAACATTGGGAGAATATCAAGAAGCAAGAAGGCTTGACTTTGGAGGATCTCCGTTTTACCAGGACCGGGAGACCCTGCCAAGCAGGGGTGCTTGGCAGGGGTGCCGAGTGCATCTCGGCCATCCAAAAGTGTTTTGGACGGCCCGGATGCAAAGGTACCGAACGGATTTAAAAAAAAAAGAAAAGGAAAAGGAAAAAGATGTTTCGATCCGGATCGTTGATTCCGAGATGAACGGCCGGATTGGCCGCTCGGTAGGGTCCCCGGGTCCGTTTTACCGATGCTCAACTAAAGAAGGGTGAAAATTTTAATTCTGGCTCATACGTACGTAGTCGAATCTGAGGAGGATGAAAGACAGTCAATTAAGATCTGATTATGAGGATGAAGATGACATAGAGGAATGCAAACCAATGAAGAAAAAAAAAAAAAAACCCGAAGGGCAGCAACTTGTGATGAAAAAAAAGGTCGTGTCGAATAAAATGGTCAACATTACAGTCCAACTGCTGTTCAAAAAAAAAAAAAAAAAATGACAGTCCAACCGCATTTTCAGATATATATATTTTTTTAAAACACAGAAACGGAGAGATTTAATTTATTAGGAAAACAAGTGGCCAAGAGGCCGACGAACATCATCAAGAGGCAAGATTAACGAGTCATTGAGGGACAGGATGCCCCCAACAGTACTCCACTCCCTTTTTCAGATTGAACACCAAGTTTCGATTACTCCTTCAATGGTATGTTCTACAATATGAAGTATTGAAGCAAAAGTATCAATGATAAATGATAGTCCGTCGGATGGGGGGAAATTAAAAACAATCTTTACCATTGACTTATTGCAAAATTAATCCGAACCCCAGATGTTTATAAAAAAATCAATCTGGATCGTTGGATTGGTATTTTATTTTGAAAGCTCAACTTTCTTATTGATTGTAGCGGGCCTAATTTGCGCGCCTTGCACGCAACCACTTTACTAATACTCCAGTACATTGGAAATTAATTAAGACATAGGCTAGATTAGCTTTCAATTGATTGAACTCAAACATCTACCATAAACCGATCGACCCAATTACACTTTGTTTGGTTTTGAGTTTTAAATTATTATTTTTTGGATGTAATGAGTAATAATGGTGGTTTGAGCATGTCTACCGTAGACCAGGAGATACAGTAGTAAAGAGAGCGGATAAGATAGCTTTGGGTAGCAATGCTACGGGGAGGGGTAGACCTAAATTGACATTAGATGCTGTGGTGTGCAAATATTTGAGTATAGTAAGTTTGTGTGAACAAGCTAGTGGTCCTTGACAGAGCTCAATGAAGAAAAATGATTCATGTAGCCGACCCCAAGTATAAGGCTCGGATTGGTTTGGATGTAATGAGTAATAATGAGTGGAGAGAGAAACTTATTGAGAACCATGCAGAGAGTAAATTTTTTTTCTCAAAACTTGTAAAAAAACAAAGTGGGTGGCTGTATAATAATAATAATTATTATTATTTGCCATACTTTAGAAGAATGTTAGCGTTAGATGTTTGTGTTAAGGGGAAAGGGGGGAGGGTGGGGCTTGAACCCCACACCTCAATCCTCATGCATGAGGGGTGTAATTAGGTTCATAATATATAGTATAGTAGTATAATAAGAGTCACATTAACATCAACATCGTTTAAACTTGTTATTAATCCAAATTTTTATTTTTTTTATTATCAGTTTTCCTGTAATTTATTTGAAAATGATAAAAACATGCACTTGGCATAATATATTACGACGATTCTATTTGTCTTTAGATTAATTGCAAGCTACTTGTTTGAATAAAGTATTAGTGATAGCTAAGTAATAGGCCGCATACACACTTATACATTTAATCGAGGTTCAAATCTCACTAACTACAACTAGCAGTACCGAACTTCCGTCGACAAAAAACAAGGTATTGTTTGATAATTAGGAGACTACATAGCGGCAGACACAAGGGGGGCTCCACAACTTCAAATACTCCCATTTAAATTATACTCCTAGTTTTTTAGGTTAATATGAAAAAATTCTGAAAGGAACGGGCCCTACAAGTCTCTTGAGAGAAAAAAAAAAGTTCATAAAGTTCCTACATATGTGTCAAAAAATTCCTAAATTTTCAAGTTATCAACAAATTTTTTGATCGTAAGTGCAGTATTAACTGACGGTTACATATAGACACAATCTCGTCTCTTTTTCAGACTTAGTTGGAGTCCATCTATTTGTTGTCTTTTGCCTTTGGCTAGCAAATTCTCGGTATGAATTTTCTCCAGAATGTAATAGACATCGATTGCCTTGTGTTTTTTGCATTTGGCTTTATTTACATAACTAGTTTGATTTTGTCCAAAATATTTGTAATGAACTCCGTTATGTAATTGTCACTGAACTTTTATTAATATAATCTCACACCGCAATTGTGGATGGTGGTGGTCGGATTGTGTTTTCTGGGGTGCAGCTTTCTGTGACTTTTGAGGTGGTGGTGTTTGATCGTGGTTTGGGAGTTGGGGCGTTTGTTTAGGGTCTGGTTTTTTTGTTTTTTTTTGTTTTTGCAGGTGGTGACCGGTGGGTGTTTTGACGGAGTTGGGGGCACTGATCTGTGCAGGTTTGACGGAATTGGGGTTGGTTGTTCCGGTGCGGTGATTGGTTCAGAGGTGGTGGAGCTTTGGTGGCAACTCACGGTCGTCCGGTGCTTTGGTTGTTCGGTGGAGGGCGCGAGCGTGCGTCGGCATTTGTTCGACTATGGTGGCTGCTGTTGGTGGTGGCTAGCTAGTGGTTATGGGCTCTTGGATGGTGGTGGGTTGCGGAGGCGGCAGTGGTGATCTAGAGGTGTGGCTGTTGCTGTTTTGTTCTAAGGTTTTAGGTGTTTTTTGTTTGGGCTTTTTGGTTGGGTTGGTTCCTTACCAACCGTTGGGATTTTTTTTAGGATTTTCCTCATGGTTTGGGTTCAGCCTGTTGGGTCTAAGTCAGTTTCCTCCGTGTGGTTAGGAGAAGAGAGTCTTGGGTGGTTAGACCGGTGTACCCAAACCCCTATTATCTCTGTACTTCGTGTTATGAGTTAATAAAATCTATTTTTGCTGAGGAAAAAAAGAAAAGAAAGATAGGCTGCCTCTAGTCCCGTGCCTTTTTTCGCTCCACAATTAAGTATCATCTTCCTTCTGACTATGGATATATAAATGGCACTGACAAAGCAAAAATGTGTAAAGCAAAAATGTGTGTGATAGACCGTACCGAATGGGAATAGTTCAAGATAGACGCAAACTAGTTGGGACATCCTACATTAAAAAGGAATAGCTAGGTTCCTCTCAAAGGGGGAACCATGGGAGGGGGAACCATGGGCTATAGCCTAGGTGTACTTTCAAAAGACACCAAAAAAAAAAAAAATTTAAAATTTTAGTCTAAATTTTTGTTTTCAACCCAACCCACCGTTCTATTCAGCTCAACCCACCAGTCAAACATCATAGGGTACAACTTAAATAGTGTATGTTTATAGATGATTTTTACTCTGTGAAACATTGAAAGGTACGTTAAATAGTGTACGTTTTTGTACTTTTATTTTATTTATTTTTGAACATTTATATATTTACATACGATCAGTGGTGGCTCCAAGATTTTGTATTGGGTGTTCAGAAATTTTCTTTATATAAACCCACCAATATATTCACAAGTAACACAGTTTCTTGTGCGCGAGTATGAATAATGCAATCAAGAAATTCCACAAAAATTGTCCACTATGCTACACAAGAATTCAATAAAGTTATTCTAGGTAAAAAAAAAATCACACATTTTTTGACAAGTGAGTAGATAACAATGAATTTTTTTAGTTTATGAAAAAAAAAAAAAAAACTATCTAGATTGATGGATGTGTCATAGTATATTGAGGTGAGTGTTCAAT
Source organism: Rhododendron griersonianum (assembly GCA_018127125.1). NCBI lineage: Eukaryota > Viridiplantae > Streptophyta > Magnoliopsida > Ericales > Ericaceae > Rhododendron > Rhododendron griersonianum. The sequence continues at coordinate 50,090,626 of CM030790.1, read as the reverse complement.
TATAAAATAACGTAATTAGGCTATTTAAATTGGATTGATTTGTGAATTGATTTTTTGGGCATGATATTCAAATATTTAAGGTAATGCTCACTAGCTACTGTTACGGGAATCTCTCCCACTGCATATGTATAAGCCTATATGCCCACTGGTTATAACTACTATTAACCTGGGTTACTTTTGAGCCCGTGGTTAATTAGATTAAAGGTAAGCATGTAAGTTGAGTTATAAGGTAATTAATATCAACTAGTTACTATCAACCTAAGTTATTACTTTTGAGCCCCATAGTTAATTAGACTAAGAGTTGGTAGGTCAACTGACAGGGGTCATGATCAGTTACGGTTATTTGGAAGAATCCAACTTTTTGGTTTTCGGCACAAAGGAGGGCCTAATTAAGCCCAAAGACGGAAAAATCTTGTTTGACTCGATCAATTCTCTTTTCACGTGGAAGCTAAAAAATCCAATTTCAATTCCGCGTGAAAAGAGAATTGATCAAGTTAGACGAGAATTTGCATTCGAACATGTCAAAGAATGATTTATTGACTCTAAAAAAAGAAAAAGAAAACCCATAATAAGAAATATGCAACTTACGTGTATCTTCGCGGTCGGGAAAAATTATTTGTAAACATACTGATAAATTTTATTCAAGTGAAACGAGAATTTGCATTCGAACATGAAATCATATTCAAATCTTAGCTGTGTCCGCATGAAAAGAGAATTTACCAAGTCAAACGAGAATTTGCATTCCAAGATGTCAAAGAATGATTTCATGACTCTAAAAAAGAAAATCCTTCATTTATGAGAAATATGCAACTTAAGCGTATCTTCGCCGTTAAAAAAAAAAAATTATTTGTGTAGTTTGATTAACATACTGTTAAATCTTATTCAAATGTGGTATTGTGGTTCAATTCGCGAGGGAACTGGAGCTGTCTGTAGTGTAGGAGTGCACTACATTATAGGTGTAGTGCACAATTCGAACCGTCCATCTCGGCTATCAATGGTTTAGAATCCATCTTAATAATGAATGACTTGAATATGCAGGAGTCGGAATAAAACTTGAATATGCACAAGAGTTCCATCCACGACTCATACCAGGTCGAACCTAATCAACAACGCACAAAATAAACCAAACCCACGTTTAGCAAATCTGACACCTCCATGACCTCTTCCCCTAATACATTGTTGTGGTTTCCACACAAGGAATTTGACAGAGTTCATGAAAACAAAACATAAAAGTACTATCCGAAAAAGTGTAATGGATGGTACAGGTGAATCCGGGCTGTCCATTACATTTTCCCGAACAATTTCATGTTTTATTTTCATAGACCTTAACATATTTCCTTCCACACAATGTGCTGGAGAGAGACCTCGAAGCATTGGTCCCGTGCACCGAATAAGCCTTCCTGGCTTTGGCAATTTGTTTTGCCAGCTGCCAAGTGGTCAAGTGGATATATATATATATATATTTACTAGGCCAAAACCTATGAACTTTATAAAATCTCACAGTTGCCCACTTAGGAAAACTTTTACTCCATTAAACGTTAAGAAAAGGAAAATATCGCACCATAAAGAAAGTATAATAAGCGAATCTGTCGCCATAACTTTCTGTTGGATGTTTGTTTTATTTTTCTTTTCATTCGAGTAAGTTTCTATGCTTATCTCGTTTCTTCCTTGATGTATCCCTTTTGAATTTATAAAAGTTTCGTTTGACGAGAAAAAAAACAAAAAAAAACTGTCGCCATAACGCTGATTAAATACATAAAGGTGGTTTCATGAAGTTGATTGCAAACCAGGAAATTATGTGCATACCAAAATCTTGGACCGGAAATCGTGTCATGTTTGTGCTGTGTCAATTTGAGTTCATGTTAGATAATTCAGAACACTAACTTGACCTTCATGTCAAGAATTTCAACCCTAACACGACCTGCTAGTAATCGTGTCAACCCAAACAGGACTGGGGAAGGTGCTGCGCAGCCCCGTGCTGTGCACGGCAAAACGCCGCCGCTCTGGTCTTGCTCCTATGATTGGAAACGTTCACATCGTAGAGCTCGTCGAGTTGAACAAGTTTATTAAAAATCAGCTCGATCGGATATCATTAAGTGCCTCATCCGAACATGATTATCTTGAAATTATTAATGTTGTGTTTGGAACACTTTTTGAAAAAAAAATTGAAAAAGTAGTAGGGGTAATAAGTGTAGAGAGATAGAGAGAAATGATTGGAAGTAGGAAGAATCTTTTGAAAAATACTTTTCAAAAAGTGTTCCAAACAATTCCCAAAAAACAATGGATTTTATCTAGTGTTTCGGATCCATTTGTTTCAAGATAATAATGTTCGGATGAGGCACTTAATAATATCCGATCGAGCTAATGTTTGGTACCCTTGTTCTACTCGACGAGCTCTACGAAATGAACGATTCCAATAATCAAAGCGAGACCGGGGCGGCGACAATTCGCCGTGCACAACACTCTGCACAGCATCTTCCCCTAGTCCACCCGAACACGACACGGATAGATACGATTGCACAAAACCCTTTGCTTTTCGAATGACATGCATGTTTACATAACCCGTTTGCACCTATTTGTGTTTCAACTTTTTATACCAATTTCAAACAAACAATTAGCCATGATTAAAAAAAAAAAAAATATTAGCCATTCTCATGGTCGGAATGAAACTACTGTATGACACTATAACTTTAATTTGAACCCGAAAGATAAATAGGTTTAGGTTAATGTCTTGGGTTCAGGTTAATGTGTTGACACAGATAAATAAACAGGTTAGCCATGTCATTTTCAGGTTAGGCGGATTGAACCTGAACCTGACTTGTTTAGCAATCGTGTGCTCGGATCGTGTCATATACATGTATTGTGTCAGAAATAGTCAACTCTAACCCGCTAACTTTGTGTCGAATTCGAGTCGTGTAATAAATTTCCACCCCTACCAAAATCTGTGGGCTGAGCTTATTTAGATTTTGAAGAGATTAGTATATAGTAAAAGGATATATATATATATATATATATAAATAAAATCTACACTAATTTAAGAGACTTGGGGAAGCTTGTGCGGCCAAGGTTGGATGATACATCACGAGGATAAAGCCCAAATCACCCAAAGGTTTATAAGGGTCCAAAACAATAAAACATTAAAGCTCAACCCAAAACCCAAATAAACAGATAAAAGCCCAAACACCCTAACCCAATCCACCGAAGGATCGGCCCACCCAAACCCTAACCACTTCAATCTCCACCGCCCCACAAACCACCGGAAAACCAGTCTCGCCGTTAAGTTATGCCGGCCTCTCCCAGATGTAGAGACCGGCGGCAGAAATCGAACTACGACAATGAAAATCAAAGCAATCAAGACAAAGGAGAGCAAACCATGCACCACCAAACGCAGCAAGCCCCAAACGAACCCAGCACAAACTCGATCTCCACCAGTGATTACCAGCAACAGCAACCGGTAGTAATTTATACAACAATTAGCTCATTAATTAGCCTAACTAACAACTATGAAGTGAAACTAAACTATTGAATTGAATTGAATTAAAATTTGCGGAGGGAAATGCACGAAAAATCACGGTCTTTACATGCTTACACCGCCCTTAATTAAATTATGAAACGGTACCATATGAGCTTTAGTTGACTTAGACAATCTAATTAATTAACAGTTGCAATCGAAATTTCCTGATAACGCACTTGCGCGCCCAAGGCAAGGAGTGGAGAATATTTTCGAACTAAGTTGATCCAACTAAGTTGTATGATTACGAAACAACGGTCAAACCTGTCGCGTTTGAGCTTGTTTTGAGTCAGTTTTTTATGAGAGCCCTGATTAGCTAGTTTTGGCAGATTAAAAACTAGTACAACTTAGAACATGAAGGTACATGGTATATACCATTGAGCTACTACTCCAATTGCAAAAAGATCCAGTTTTAAAGAATCGCGAATGATATTCCATATAAACATATATTTTCATAAAATCTCACAAAATATTTATGCAATTGCCCGCGAAAGAACTTACATTAATTGAACGCTTAATCCAATAGATTTTATTTTGTTTTATAGTCGTTCATATATCATATTCGTTCGTATGTACATAATACCATTAAGATTTTATAGCTACAGAGATTTCAAAGTTTAACAAATCACAATGAGCTTCAAATTAAAGGATACAAATTAGAAATTATAAACACCCCAATATTTTTTTATCAGATGAACATACCAACATAAATATATTTGTTGAATTGAAATGTAATAGCACTATGTAAGAAATTAGTACGGAGACTTTAAAAACCACCATATTTGTATCATGACTATGTAAAGTTTTCTGCAAAATCCCAATTCTGCCTAAAGTGAATTCCCGGCTCCGTCACTGCATGATCCGGTCAGATTTCCCTCCAACCGTCATCCTTTATACTTTTCTTTTCTGGGTTTCATCGTAGGTCCTCTTCAATAAACTAGATCATTGACCTCGTACATGATAAGAAAATCTTTGAGAACAATAAATATGATGTACATAAATACCTCATAAGTTTGTTTCTAAATTCCAAACGGCTTAAGTTGAAAACTATAACTCTCACATCAATACACCTATTTTGAGGATGACAAAAGATCTGCTTGTCCGAATGTAAGCTATTTCATTGGTAAACAGGATGAAGAAATTCTAATGGTTGGGGTGGGTTAGTCAAATTAACATCTAACTAAAAAAGGTCCCCAAATTAACTAGTCCTATATATATCAAGAAACTGGAATTTCTAGTCATACTCAATGGTGTATCAGGAAACAAAGACAGCGTTAGAGATTGGAGAGCGTATTTCGATTTTTTCTTTTGATAACTCGATATTCCGGGCAAGTATTAGAGATTGGAGATCATATTTAAATTTTTTTTATAACTCGATATCCGGGCCAGCTTGTGTACGTGCGCCTCGCATATAGAGTGCATGTTGTAACATTTCTATTTTATTTCTAAAGAGTAGAATATGCTCAAGGTTTTAGATACAAAATCAATCATCTCTCTATCTCTACATATCTATAGATGAGATTGTTATCGTGTCACAGTTTAACTGACGCTACTGGTATCTATATCCTACATTAAACGTAAGTTATTGGGTCCGGCTGCTTATTGGCGGTGAATGCATGGTGATTAATGTGATAACAAAAATGAAATAGTAGAAACTGGGGATCGTAATTCAATTAAAAGTTAGCCAAATGCACATGTCATGTATTTTCATACTTGTTCATACACTTTAGCAAAAAAGACACTATTTTAAATTATGGACGGTCAGTTACGTTTTTCTTGAAACGTACACAGAAAAAAAAGAAAAAAAGAAGGTAATACCTTTTCGAGTTGGATTTTCTACGTGGAAACTACGGGGAATAGACAACAACACGTAAGCCTAAGGCTCTGTTTGAAACTTGAGGAATTGAAGAAGTGGAAAAGAATTATAACATGTAAGGAAGAAGGAAATTAATGAGTGGGAAAGTTAAAGAGAAATTAGGAGGAAAATTAATTGCATTTGTTTTTGAGACTTTCTCTTCTCTTCTCTTTCTTTAACAACCAAACAAGGAGGGGGAGTTTTTTAAAATAAAAATTCTTTCTTTCCACTCGTTTCCACATGTTCCAAATAGAACCTAAGAATTACAAACATAATAATCTCAAGCTTATATTACACACAATGAGAGAGAGAGAGAGAGAGAGAGAGAGAGAGAGAGAGAGAGAGAGAGAGAGAGAGCTCGAGCTATATATATAGCTGAAGTTTTAGAGACACATCAACACCGCTATATATATCTCTCTCTAGCTCCATTCTTCTCATATTTGCATTTAGCTAGCTTTCTCTCTCTGGTTTACTCTGTACGTACGTCATTGACATTTTCTCAAGCTTTGGAAGCAAGGAAATCATGAAGGAGAACAGGGAAAACCCTCTCAACTTGAAATCACTGAATCACATTTCGCTTCTTTGTCGCTCTGTCGACGAATCCCTGGATTTCTACAAGAATGTTCTTGGGTTTTCCCAAATCAAAAGGCCTAATTCCTTTAACTTTGATGGAGCTTGGTACCATTTTTATATATATTTTCTCAAATGCTAGCTATTTATATAGTATTTAGAACTACATAACAAGAAAATAATTACGGTACCGTTTAATCTTTTTCTGTTGTTTGATTTCATGGGATTTTGCTCCATCTTTAATTCCTTTTGAATTTTTCTACATGCATATTAATGTATTTATTTCTCTGTGAAGGTTATTCAATTATGGTGTCGGCATACACCTGTTGCAATCGGAAGACTCTGATGACATCCCCAAGATTAGACAAATTAATCCCAAAGATAATCACATTTCTTTCCAAGTACCTCTCTCTCTCTCTCTCTCTCATCAAGATACAACTACATACATCCACGCCTATCTATGTATTGCACACAGACGCATTCTCAATTTTTCCACAGCACTCTCTCTCTCTCTCTCTCTCTTAGAGTCTCAGGCCTTGTTCATTTTAGGATCCTCAAAACTTCTGGGCACGGTCTTCATTAAATTTTCTCTATATATCTTTTTTCACTCAATATTTTCAAAAACTTGTCTCAAAACTCAAACCGAACAGGGCGTCAGTGATTGTTGGGCCCCGAGTAATTGTAAGCTTCAAGCTTTGTCAATCCTACTAATGTCATATATATTTTAGTCTCAATGAATATCAGAAAAATGAAATAATGCAAGGGTGATCATGGGTGTAGGATGGGTAGATTTCACGTGGAGTTTTCTTTGACTTTTCATTTAGATTGGGTGATGGGGTGTAGGTTGGTAAAAACTTATTTACTAGGAGTATATATGTCTTTTCATTTAAATGTGGACATTTTTTTTGCAATTAAATTGACCTTTGGGTGTGGCTGCAGTGTGAGAGCATGGGAGCAGTGGAGAAAAAATTGAAGGAAATGGAGATAGAGTACTTGAAGAGCAGGGTTGAGGAGGGCGGAATCTACGTCGATCAGCTGTTCTTCCACGATCCCAACGGCTCGATGATCGAGATTTGCAATTGCGACAACTTGCCCGTCGTCCCACTGTCCGGAGACACCGTCCGATCATGCTCTCGCAAGTGTGCAGGAGGCATAGGAACAAATTCGTCTCTCTGACGAATGTTGTAGGTGAATGGTCAATGATATGTCCACCGTTCATTGACATGATATATCGAAGGGGGGATTTTATCATGTTGATGATGATGTAGATGGACGGTTAAGATCAAATGTGTTGACTGGTTTGTGTATTTAATTTGTATGTGTTAGCGGGTTAATTTATTTATGGGAAAAAAAAACCGAAATGGTTCCTATAGTCTAGTGTTTGTGTCAACTTGGTCCTTACAATTTGAATTAGCTTGATTTACACTCTGCAGTTTCCATTTTGTTCTAACTTGGTCCAATTACTAACTGTCGTTAGTCTCCGTTAACCCCAGACACAAGTGGGTCCCTTTTCTAATGAACCGAACCTTTTTTTCTCTAACCTCGTAGACCTAAAGCCTTTTCCTAAAAAACAAAACGGAGTCAATCTTTTCTAAAAACCGGGTTCTCTAGCCCGTGTTCTTTTTTCTAAAATACTTGAATTATTCTTCCGATATTCAAGAGGTGACTAGGCACACCTAAACTTTATGCCCGGAGGAGACTCTAAGTTTTTTTCTAAACCCCTTTTGTGGCCCGAACCACTGCCGGACCTGATTCTCCTTTATCCGGAGATATGTAGGCAGTTTGATGAAATCTCGGTCCCTTTTTAAAATAAAACCCACTTCATTTTCTAAAATTCAAACATTTTTCAAAAATATCCGAACCCCTTTTATAGAACACAAAACTCATCATTTTTCCTTTCTTTTCAAGAACCACATCGCAATCCATAAGAATAGGATTGCTTATCCAGGCCCTAATTCCTCTCGCTCCTTCCCCCCAAAGGCGAACGAGACACGTTTCGGTCAAAGGTAAAACCCCGGGCGCGACAAATGGAGAATGGAAGCCGTGAAAAAAAAAATGGAGAATGGTTCAGAGGTATATTAGGGCAAGAGGAGAATTAGTAAATTACGGTTTTAACCCTAGAAAAGAGGCCATTCCTGTCTGGGGTTAACGGAGTCTAACGACAGTTAATAATTGGACCAAGTTGGAACAAAATGAAAACTATAGAGTGTAAATCGAGCCAATTCAAATTGCAAGGACCAAGTTGATACAAATACTAAACTATAAGGACCATTTTGGTTTTTCCCCCTTTATTTATCGTTGTAGTATTGAGAGAAATGAAAAAGGGCGAAACGGTGTTTTAACAAACTTTAATACTATGTAATGTCACAAAAAACAATGTATACACTGAATATCCCCTGGTATAAATTATTATTATTTTTTTATCTTTGTCCAAGTGAAAGGGTAAATTAACTTTGTACAGTATGATGAAAACAAAATGTGAGGTTGGACCAAAATAAAATATGAAGTGCTATTGCGCAAAATAGATTGTGAAACCTATTTTCCTTAAAGATGGTACTGTTAATTAATATTGTTGGATAATTTGATGACTCAAATTTGTTGTCCCAACTCTATATATCTGGAGAATTGAAAGAGATAAATTATCCCTTGGTAGCGCCCCGGATTCGTGTACCCCTTGAGACCATCCCACCCCACGAGGCCACGCATAAGTGCGTGGAATGGGTGTGAGAAGACTGTAGAAATTAGTTCGAAGTGCGCACAAGTTAGCCCCGGACACCACGCATAAGTATGTTTTGTTATCTATTTTCATTTGCAAAAAGGGATAATGACTTTCAAAAATTTTGAAAATTGGAGAAGTAGCAAAACTGTGCTTTCACTTTTTCTAAAAGCAAAAACGGGCTACCAAAACTTCCGCTACAGTGCCCAGAGCACGTTCAAGTCATGGGGGAACCTTTTTTATTCATGCAAATCATGATTTGCCTTTTTTTTATTTTTTTTTGAAAACAGGGTTGACACAAACATGTTTTCTGCAAAAACTGATTTCAGCAAATAGTAGAAAATAGGAAACAGAAAAGCGGCAACGTTACCAAACATAGCCATAGTTAACTAATAATGTAATCAGTTTCCACAACCCAATACGAGAAGAAAATTTATTTCTGCACTTTCTTTTCATCCTTTCGCATTACTTTTTTTATTCTTACGTGAAATTGTTACTTTAATATTTTACAGGAAAAAAAGACGGAAAAAAATATTACAGTTTCCAAAGAAATAAAAGGGGGTGCAAAAATTAATTTTGTTATGGGCCGGCCTTGACTTGCATTGTGGGCTCAAGTTCCGGATCCGTCGTGACCCACTCTAATGTCGGATAAAATCACCCGCAATCAATTTTTTTTTTTTTTTTCCAACAATGATTCTAACTATCTCGAACAATTATCCCAAAAATTAATGCCCCCAAACGGAGAAATCAATGGTTCAGATTCGCATTCAATTACGTACAGATTATGCTTATGGACTTATCGTTAATTGACAGAAGATTAAGACTCATTATACGTACAGATTAAGACTCATATAGTAATATGTTTTGTGAAAAGGGTCCAACGTTAGTCTTGACAGCTCGTTTTTGACCTATTAATTTGTTGTCCATATATATATAATTGCTTGAATGCTCATTTTTGGATATAAGTCACGCCAAGGTGCTGTCTATCTCTCAACTATATAGTATTGTAGACACCCTATTTTGGACTTTCCAGAATAGTTTATTTACGGTCTTTTGATTCCCCGATAATGATTTAAGGTCAAGAACATATCGAGTTGTTGAATGAGTTTGAGCTTCGAGCGTCCTGAATCTCGTCCGAACCCTTTTCAAACCCTTGTCGAACCCTCAAGCCAGAACCAAATGGCCTCAGCAAAACCCTACTGGAGTACGCTGGTTCTTGACTAGCGTGCGCAGGAAGCACTGCCACGTGTCAGTCATCGCCAGTTACTGGCGCATGCCACTCAACAAGCAGCGTACGCCAGTCAATACCAGTCAAATCAACTTTATTCAGCCGAACGCGCGGGAGTTTTGGTAGCCACCCGACGTCAGCTACAGTCCCCTGATGATTGCATTTGGCCAGGGATGTTCCCCCACTCTCATACATATCTCCCATCACCCTTAATGGGAGGAAAACTCTCCCTCCCTTAACCAAACCAGCCCCAACTGGCTGGTTACCAGCCCCTCTCCTCTATATATACTCCCCTCTCTCACTCTTACAAGGGTTACCAAAGTTCAAAAGGGGTTAAGCTAAAAAAAAAAAGCTCTAAGTCTCTCTCTTTCTAGTTTCCTTGCCTTTCTTTCTCATCCATTGCAAGAGAAAGGCTAGGAATACACTCATACACTCCATAACACCCTCACATTCACCATCCAACCTTCAAGCCTCAAATTCAAACAACCATTCAAAACTCACAAGCAAAGGTATACCACCTTTGCTTTCTGTTTTCTGTTCTGACCCCTGAGGGGGGCTGGCAGGGTCAAGGCTGCTAATCTATACCAGTCCTGGCCCTAATGCTGGCAAGGTTTCAAAACCGTATGCAGTGATCAGTGGCGCACGCCAGTAGTTTGAGCCGTACGCCAGTCATGGTAGTATGTGCAAAATTGGCGTGGGGATCATGGATCATTGTTTTATTGCTTCATTTGTGTTCTGATCACCCTGACACATGCTAAAATCAACCTTTTGCTTACTGTATTTTAGAACTGCTTTCTCTTCCACCTGTATCTTAGTATAGTTTGGCCTCTGGGAGCCTTCTGGTCATGTTCCAGAGCCAGTTGATGCAAAGCCAAAGCATTGGAGCAAAGTGGTAACTGGCGTACGGCCATACATTACTGGCGTACGTCAGTAGTCTAGCATCCAGTGGCTTGGCCCTTGCATGGATCTTCCATCCAGGCCTTTGGTCTTCTTCCCCTCACTGTTTAAGGGGTTTTCTGTTCATTTGGTGGCTTCTTAGCCCTTTAATCTCTCTGTAATAGCTTAGTAATCTATATCAACTGCGTGGTTTGTCCTGGGTGTGCACTGGTCCCTTCCAGAGCCCAGAGGGTTGATAACAGAAACTGTGAACTTGAGTTTACGGCGCACGCCAGTTGTAGTGTGGCGCACGCAGGTCAGGGCTGCATGTTGTGGCTTAGCCAGTGCATGCAGGCTTGCTTCTGTGTGCACCACTGCACAGTTAGTATGTGCTAGTCTGTTCAAAATGTTCACAGTAGCTTGTTCCCAACCTATTATACTTGCTTAGATCAAACATCAATCATCCATAAACATCTTGTCACATATTTGTACATAAACTGCAAACGTGTTACAGTTTTAATCCCCATTAACTGTTCCCCCGTCCTAACTGGCTAAGAAAATGATCAAATAAAGAGAGAAATGCAAATGTTTTGTAAAATGCCTGAGTAGAGACCGATCCCCGGATTGGGCGAGAGGGGTGCCATAAAACCCTTCCCCTCTCGTAACCTGGCTCCCGAACCTCAGATTTCAAAGGTGACGACGGACCAGTCTACAAGCCTTTTTCAAACTCAAACAAATGCAATTCAAACGTTTTCAAAACCACGGTTTCTTGGGTACTTTCCACAAAACCCGAGTGGCGACTCTCTGATTTGCGAAGCGTTTCGCCGCGCTTTCCGCGAGAAGGGTGCACCCGGAATTTTCATGCCTAAAAGGGACGGGAGTTTTTGGAGCGTGTGCCCACAGGTATGTTGCTTAATTAATACATTTTTCATACCATAAAAATAAGACTATAGTTTATTTATTAATTTACCCTCACACTTAGAGGAGGTACAAACATAGACAGCTGCATTAGTTCGCAAGAAAAAAGTTCGTTTACTTGATTTTCAAAATGTTTAGTTGGCAAGGAAAACGTCGTACGTTTACTTAGATTTGCAAAAAATGTTACTCCTTCTCTCCTTAAATAAGTGTCGGCCCGCTTAGCAAAAAAAAAAAAGAGTGTCGGCCCGCATACCTAAGCCTTTAAAAAGATGCATTTTTTCCGTTTAAAAATTCTATTGTTTTCTCAACTTAAAAGAAGTAGGAGTAATTGATATCTGTTGATTTGTGAAATAAATTTAATTTTTTTAATAAAGAATATATTTTTTAAAGGCTTAGGTTTACAGGCCAGACATTTATTAATGAATGATGGATTAGAGTAATATTCATAGGATGGTCCTAGATAATGAAGGTATGCCAGTCATCATCTTCTTCTTTATATATATATAACATGATGTACTCTTGTCAGCTTGCGCGCGAACCTCAACTAATTTCGAGAATTCGAGATTCCAAAGTAAACAACCGAGCAAACTTTCAGTGGCTCAAAAGTTAGGAATGTTTAACTTTTGTGAGATTCAAACTTACATCTACAAAAAAGTATATATGTGTGTGTATTTGTATTTTTAGTTGGCTAAGGAAAATCTACGTATACATTGTTGTTAGATAACGACATTAGTTAACATCATTGAGTATTATATGTCAACCTCAAATGCAGATAGGCCTTGTCCAAATAAAAAATAAAAAATGCAGCTAGGCAAGATATTAAAATATACGTGCTTGTAGTTTTATCTTTTCCTATGTCATTATTTTTTGATGTAGAAAGATTTTAGAGTTGTCAATTTGGTTTGCTAATTGGTATATTATCTACTATGAAAGCTTGATGAGTTTTTGTTTTTTTCTACCTAAAAGAATTTATTAATTTTTATAAAGGATTAGTTATGAACCGCATGACTTAAATCGTAGAATATGTGTAACGATAATGATAATTAATAGTAACTGACTTATTCAGCATTACGCATCGCAAATTGATGTTGTGATCGTAAAATTTTAAAAATCACGATATAATTTCTAGAACAGTCGAATCAACCACATTAATAGAGCATATATAAAATGAATACCATCAATCGTTATGAGGCAACTTTGATTCTAACTAATTGTAGAAAGAAACAAAGAAGGGAGAAATATGTATTGAATTCAATAATAAACTGTACAATGAGGTCCCTATTTATACAAGGTGAGAAAGCCTAACTATGGAAGGAAAATCAACCTAATTACAATCAAATCATAATCAATTACAATAATAAGAGATAAGAGAATCATATAATATCATAATCATATCATATCATATCAGGATATGATTACGATATTATATATTTTGATATCTAACATCCCCCCTCAAACTCAAGGTGGTAGTGCAGACACCAGCTTGAGTTTGGATACCAAGTCATGAAAACGTCCAGGAGGATGAGCCTTTATGTAGATATCCGCAGTCTGATCAGATGAGGAAACTGAGAGAAGGCGAACGCTACCCCAAACAACATGTTGTCGAATAAAGTGGCAGTCGATCTCAATATGTTTGGTGCGATCGTGGAACACATCATTGCGGGCAATCTGAACATCACAACAAAGTGTAGTAGCGGTGGAATGAATAACACCCATATCACTAAGGAGCCAGCGAAGCCATATCAACTCTTGAGTAGTGTCAGCAATAGCACGATACTCCGCCTCAGTACTAGAACGAGAAACAAGAGATTGCTTCTTACTTCACCAAGAGATGAGAGAGTCACCAAGAAAGAAGCAGTAACCTGTAGTAGAGCGACGATCAGTGGGGTCACCAGCCCAATTAGCATCGGAATATGCACATAACTCAAGGGAGGAATGTGCTGAATAGTAGAGGCCATGAAATAGAGTGCCTTTGACATAGTGAATAATTCGAAGAACAGCCTGAAAATGAGTTGATCGAGGAGCAGACATGAACTGGCTAACTATGTGAACGGCATAGGCAATGTCAGGCCGGGTGACAGTAAGATACACAAGACTACCAACCAATTGGCGATAAAGAGTGGCATCAGGGAGTGGTGCGCTGTCCAAAGGAGTGAGTCGAGTGGTTGGCTCAAGTGGTGTAAATGCAATCTTGTTGTCGGTGATACCAGCACGACTAAGAAGATCTGAGGCATAGTACTTAGCTTGAGTAAGAGAGTAGCCATCGGATGTAGATGAGATCTCAAGACCTAAGAAATAGTTCACAGTACCCAGATCCTTAATTTGAAATTGCTTGCTGAGGAAGGCTTTGAGATCAGAAATACCAATATTATCATCGCCAGTAATAATCATGTCATCAACATAGAGAAGAAGAAAAATAATACCACGGGCAGACTTCCAGATAAAAAGTGCAGAATCATACTGGCTAGAAGAGAATCCAAAATTCTGAATAGTGGTGCTGAATTTGGCAAACCAGGCACGTGGAGCTTGCTTGAGACCATAAAGAGCGCGATTAAGTTTACACACTTTGTTCGGAGGATGATTATACCTAGGTGGAGGCTGCATATAGACTTCTTCGGTAAGATCACCATTGAGAAAGGCATTCTTGACGTCCATTTGATTTAGATTCCACTTGCGTACGGCATCAACCGCAAGTAAACTCCGAACAGAAGTGAGACGAGCAACTGGCGCAAAAGTTTCCTCATAGTCAATACCATTCTCTTGAGAAAAACCCTTTGCAACCAAACGAGCTTTGTAACGCTCTATAGAGCCATCAGAGCGAGTTTTTATCTTGTAAACCCATTTAGAACCAATAGGAGTCTTGCCAGGAGGAAGGTCAACGATATCCCAAGTGTGTGTTTTATCCAAAGCCTGTAATTCTTCTGCCATTGCTTGCTGCCAAAGAGGGTTAGAACTTGCCTCACGGTAGGAATGAGGTTCATGCTGAGAAAGAATAGTAGAGAAACAATGATAATCACGAAGATGAACAGGTACTTCCCTTACCCGAGTAGAGCGACGAAGTGGTGAATCATCAGATAGAGGTGGTGCAGGAAGCTCAGTAGGAAGAGAGCTGGGTAATGTAAGGGGCTCATTGGTAGCAGAACCAAAACGTGAAAGCTCAGGAAGGGACGAGCTAGAAGGTGTAGGAGTAGGGCCAGGAGGTGCAGGAGTAGGATCATCAGACAGAATCGGCGCCTCAGGATAGGCCGTAGAAGAAAGCTCGGAAGAACCTGTATCAGCATCATCAAGAAATATATCTACAGAAGGGTCAGTGAAGAACGATGAAGTAGACACAGGGGGTAAGTGAAACTTGGACATAGAAGAGAACATTTTGTGTTCCCAAAATATGACATGCCGAGAAATGCGAAGGCGTTGAGAAGAAGGATCCCAACATTTGTATCCTTTATGCTCAATTGAATACCTTAAGAAGCAACAAAGACGAGCATGAGGTTTCAATTTTGTGCGTTCATGGGGTTGTAAGAGAACAAAACAAGCACATCCAAAAACCTTAAGAAGATCATAGGCGGGCAATATACCATATAATCGTTCATAAGGCGACTGATTTTCAATGGTATGGGATGGGACACGATTAATGGTATAGACAGCAGTGAGAGCAGCCTCCCCCCAAAGTCGCTCAGGACAAGAGGCATCTTTAAGAAGGGCACGAACAGTATCCAAAATGTGTTTATGCTTACGCTCAGTGCGACCATTTTGTTGAGATGTGCCCGAACATGACCTATCTGGCAAGGTTCCATTTTGGCGAAGTTATTTTAAAAATTTTGTCTCTTTATATTCCATGGCATTATCAGCATGAAAAACTTTGATTGGGCGTGAAAATTGAGTTTGTACCATTTTGAAAAAATCATAATAAATCTGTTATACTTCAGATCTATTCTTCATGAGATATAACCATGTAAAACGAAAATAATCATCTATGAAAATAACAAAATATTTGGAACCGCCCATGGTAGTGTTCGGTGAAGGTCCCCAGGTACCAGAGTGAACTAAATCAAAGGGAGCAGAGGACAAAAAGTCACTCGAATGAAATGGCAATGCTGGCTGTTTAGCCAGTTGACAAGAAAGACAATCCACGTGTTCATCTTTTACATGTCCTAAATGTCCACTTGAAACTAGGGTACATATTCGACCAAAAGACGCATGACCCAATTGAGAATGCCAAATACCAAGAGAATTAGAAGAATTAGACGTAACGGAACATTTCGATTGACTCACTGAATGAGTGGGAGGTGCAATGGACTGGGAGGGAATATGAAGATTGATGAGCTCATACAGGCGTCCAACCTTACGGCCTATCCCAAGAGTTTTACCTGTATGAGGATCCTGCACATGACAGCCAGTAGCAGAAAAGATTACGGTAAGCCCAAGTTCACACAATTGACCAACAGAGATTAAATTCAATGTAAGTTTAGGGATCAAATATGTATCAGATAGAGATATGGTGGAAGTAAAGATATGATCGACATGACTGGCATGCATGTGAGAACCATCAACTGTTTGGATGGCTGGAGTGTGAGAGGCATGTGACTTGGAGGAAAAAATGGCAGAATCAAATGTCATATGATTACAACAAGCTGAATCAAAGAACCATGAGGATGTACCTGTGGCAGCAGACAGAGCAGTAGAATTCTTACCAGACTCGGATAAAATACCACGTTTTGAGAGAATGTCCGCAAAAACATATGGTAGTTCACTTTTGGTAAACCGAGTTGACGGAGGGTATTGTTTGAGACCTTCCAAGATGACCCGCAAGTATGGCGCCATGACGGATTGCTCCATAAGCAGAGAGCACAAAGTGAATCAACACACTGGACAGTGGCGGCTCTAGGAATTCTTCCAAGGGTGTTCAAAAATTGCACTATACTATCTCGAGAAACCACAACTATATATATAAACAAAAAGTCATACATAACATCTAAAATGCGACCCAAAAATAGCAAAGTATATAAGCTATTACAATTGTCCTCGACGAGTTTTCATATTTTGAAACCGTTGCATGATATCCTCGTTATCAACGATATCAAATACATCACTCTCTATATAAGTAATTAAGCAATCATTCATCCGTTGTCTCCCATTCGATTGCGCAGATTGCTCTTTATGTACTTCATTACTGAAAAACTTCTTTCAACTGTTGCAATGGCGACAGGAAGAGTCAACACCAATCTCACAAGCAAATAGACCAATCTATATATAACATGCTTATCTGTCTCCACCAACTTTTCAGCAAGATCACCAATCCCTTTGAGCTCTGAAAAATTTTCATCGGATTTAACATCAACAATGTAATTTTGAAGTTGAATGTCCAATGTCATTAGGTCCACCTTAGAAAAGTCACACGGGTAGAGTTCCGCAAGATGAATCAACTTTTTCCTATCAAAAGTAAAAAATGAATTTCTAGGATTCAAGCAACTCATACAAAGTAGCAACTCCGTATTTGTCTCTGTGAAACGATTGTTTAGCTCCATAAGTTGCAAATCTATGACTGTATGAAATAGCTCATTTCGATAACGTTGGGAAATTGTAATTTGTGGGGCTTTGCGTTGTGGTCGATCACTAGATACAAACATTTCACTCATGTTTGGGAAATGAATATTATGGTTGCTGCAAAATGAAGACACTTCGGCCAATAAGGAATCCCAACCATCATCTCTCATCATTTGCAACCTTTGCTTAGACATTTCAACAAGTGCCATAGTATTTATGATATCTTGTGTCTTCTTTTGCAATGCTATTGACAACTCATTTGTGATTCCCATGACATTTTTTACCAAGTGTAAGCTAAAGGCAAATTCGAAAGATAGCATTGATTTCTTAATAGAACGAGCATTGATTTCTCTATACTGTATTCTAACCAATTTTTGTACTCTTCGAACCAAGCAGGAATAAATGACGCAACAATCCACTAATATCTCTTTGCGGAAAATTGTGTTGAATAGGTTGACAAGGGCCCTTTTGGAGATATGCTCTTCTTATATCATTTCTATCATTAGGATGATATGACAAGATTTTTTGTCGTAACCCAGGATCCGAGGGGAGATTATTCAAGTCAATACGACTTCTCTTCGAAGAGTTTTGAGGGTTGCTATCATCAAAAGATTCAATAGGAGTTGACTCTTGCACCGTTCTTGGTTTCTCTTTATAAGAAATTTGTCTATAATTTCAACTAACCAAACAATATTTGAAAAGTGTCATATATATATTACATAAAAAATATTGCGGGTCGGTTTGAAGTTGAACCGAAAATGGAGACAAAACTAGAGTTGTGGTTTTGTCGTCGATCGAGAATATTGAATCTGGGTTCAATAAGGTGGGGTTGAATTGAAAATTGGCTATTGAGAATCGGTGCCAACCGAGATGTACTCGGTGAGTGGGTCGGAGTGAATCCTTGGACTGGTGTGGATTAGTATATTGGAGAAAGCCAAAGAAAGGGGGAAAAAAAAAATGACGAAAATACTCCGTAGCACTTTATGATGATATAGGGATTAGAATTGGTTTTGGATCCAATACAAAGGGATTAGTATTGGTTTTGGTGTGGGAATATTGGTCTGGCAGAGAGCAACCAATTAAAAAAAAATGCGGCGATAAGGAATTCGGAACAGTGAACTTGGCTTTTTATTCGTAAGTGGTGTGAGAGTTTTGGTAGTGATGGTTTTGGTGATGGAGATGGTGACGGTGGTGGGTATTGACAGTGCAAAAGCGGAGCGGCGGCGAGAAAGCTAGGTTAGAGAAATCTTAGCTCTGATACCATGTAGAAAGAAACAAAGAAGGGAGAAATATGTATTGAATTCAATAATAAACTGTATAATAAGGTCCCTATTTATACAAGGTGAGGAAGCCTAACTATGGAAGGAAAATCAACCTAATTACAATCAAATCATAATCAATTACAATAATAAGAGATCAAGAGAATCATATAATATCATAATCATTTCAGGATATGATTACGATATTATATGTTTTGATATCTAACACTAATATTGGGATGTAATGATACTGAAGGCCTGAAAATATGTATATGTATCATGTGATATTCTATATACATATATAATAGTAGTATTTTCTTTTCTATCCAAAACCTTATTCACCCAAACGCATGACAAACGAGCCGTTTGGGATGTATTGTTTTCTTGGGTAGGTATATAATATTATTGCTCTCATTGTCAAAGAGAATAAATTATATACACCGGCGGCGTAAACATTTGTTCTCTCCAAATCAATTATATTGGGCTATGTCGCCGTGTTTTATTAATTGGGACCGTTGTTTTGACGATGTTGGGCATTGTAATTGATTTGTAAGAAACAAATGTTTACACTGCCGGGATTTGTCCGGGATTTGTCACAAGAAGAGCTAACGTGCGCCACGCCACCAAGCTAGACTATGACGTGCATGGCAGAAAATACAAGTCAAAAAACCAGATGAGAACGCCCATCTTTGTTGAATACTTCCACCTGCAGGCACCAGCTAGCTAGCAGACTTCAGGAGAGAGAGAGAGAGAGAGAGAGAACTTTCTTGCGATCATACTTCCAGCTCGAAGAGAAAAATCAACACAAGATCGAAGTATACACAAAGAATTACATCAAATTAACCACAAAACCGAAAACTAAGCCCACCTCTAGGCTATGGTAATTTACACAGATCAAAATCACAACCAGAACTATCTTTTTTTCTTTTTTCTTTTTCTGCATATATATGATATAAGTATATCAAGACAGAATATATTTCTAAAGGCAGCGTTTGGCAGCATCAGATTCACCTTTGATAGCAAAACAAACACGTACAAATATCCTACCGCTTACGGTTGGAGCAATTACGTTGTCGGGTTCTTCCTGAGTTGCCAAACATGCCGCAAAACCCACAACCAGAGACCTTTGGGGAAGGTGGTTCCATTGTGGGCTTATCTTCCTTCATGGTCCGATACCCACTGTTATGTTGTCGTTGCTCCAGTCGAATTTCTGAAGCCCTGTTTGGCACTGAAGATTTGGTTTCTCCTTTTTCTTGATCATCAACTTCATCTTTAGGCCTTGGAACTCGTTTGAGTTCTCCTGAATATAGCTTTTCATCCCAAACTAACCCTGATGACCCTGATCTTCTATACGATGTCACAGACCTTTGCAAATCCATCTCTCTCTCTCTCTCTCTCTCTCTCTCTCTCTGTGTTTGTGTATGTGATAGTGTTAATTTGTTGAATGAGAAGTAGATAGATGCCTATTTATCTGATCTGAGACTAGTTCCTTTGACCAGATAGGTATATAGGGGAGTGGGAGAAAAATCAAGAAATAATTAAGGGGGTGGTCACTGGTCAGACTTGTCCACCTAAGAATATTTGTTTCTTTTAGGAAACCAAAAAAGTTAGCTCACGTGGTAAAAAAGGGCTGAGGTTAATTACATTAATTATTCTAGTTCGAGACTTCGAGTGTCACTAATTATGGAAAGCCAAACTTTTATGTGAAAAATAACTGTGGGACGGTGCGACTTTTGTTCGGTTGTGGGTTTGGAAAATTTTTGGATTTGATTTTTAGGTAATGAATGAGGAGAGAAAATAGGGTAATAATTGGGAATATTAGTAATGAGTGGAAAGAGATAGAGAGAAAAATGAGATTAATGATTGAATATAGAGGTAATGAGTACTGGAGAGAGAAATGAAAGTGATGATTGGAAATATAGGTAATGAGTGGATTTGGGTTTAGAAATTTTTTTCCAAACCCACAACCGAATAAGGGCCGAAAGTTTCGGGTGGTGGGACCAGTTTTGGATTTTAAGAAACATGAGATCAAGAAATTAAATGACATGCATATGCCGAGCTGAGGCATGATCATCTATGCCGAAAACTCTTGTGGCGAGGGATTTTTCGGCTGTTAAATTTAAAACATGAAAGAAAAAAAAACACAATCCAATAGACGAAAAATTACTCGGCACAGAGGCATAGGAGTTTTAGGGACATGAGAGATTGGACCCGTCAAATTATAGAATTCTACTTCAAAATGGTTTTAGTCGAAATAATGTGAATGGGCCCCACGACAACAGAGATAGGGGTGCGCCCCTATTACTTGGTAATTAATAGTGAAACATTAATCATTTGGCGGTCTTGCTATTGTCAGTCCACTGAGCTGACGATAAGTACACTAGAAAACAAGAAAAAAACGTAATTCTGTGTACTTTTTACACCCTTTAATACACATTCACACACTTATTATTGTCAGCCCATTAGGCTAATTTTAGAATTTTCCATCATTTGGTTAATTACATGGTTAGTTGGAGGTTCTTTCTGTTGGTGAATAATAATTAGGAAAAAAAATCAAGGTCATATTTGATTGGCAGAATTAGACATGGTAGTATATATAATGTTGACCGTGACTTAGCATTTGAATATACAACAAACGGTTAAGAGATTATTACTATATATCTGCTTGGATAATTAATTAATCCTACGAAATCATACGCAGTACTTCCTTCGTCCCTAAATAAATATTCGGTGCGCAAACCTAAGATTTGAAAAAAAAAAGAAGCATTTTTTGTTGAAAAAATAAATAAAAATTCACAACTTAACAGAACTCATTGATATCTATTGATTTATGAAATTTTTTTGATTCTTTTTACGAAAAAATGCATCTTTTTAAAGACTTAAGGTTGCGCCTTCGTTGGACTGAAGGAATACGCTGCTAAGGATGTCTGTCAAAAGTGTCCGCGCTACTCTTTGACCGAATATTTATTTAGGGATAGAGGAAGAGTTGATCTAAATTTTACAAATCAAATTGGGCCTTTGGACGTATTTTTTTTGCTCGGTAAAAATGCGGGCTGCGTCGACCAGCATAATTAACCCCCTCGAGTATGATATTAGCGGAACCCACCTATCCTGAAAAGTTCGGATTTGGGCGTTGTTAATACTGCATGCACATACTTCTTCTTCTTCTTTTTTTGGCACACTTGAAAATACATAACAGAACTAAACTCTCTCAAACATCATTCCTCTCATATCCGCCCCAAGCAACGGGATGATGTCTTCCGATGGGATGATATGCGACGCCATCTTGCACATACTTCTGTTGGTACACATGCCTTCCTATTTTCTTTGACGGGGATAATTTCTTTTCTTTTCTCCGGGGACTTTGTTTAAGCTGGGTCCCACAACCACAATGACGTTGCCATATCAAGTCATTAATAATAGCCACCTAATAGAAAGATATGGCAGCCATTTCTGAATTTTCAAACAGATGCACTGCAATTTCTTACACGTACGTATATACAATTGGACTGATTCTTCGGCTATTAGCCAAGTGGTTTGATAGGGTAACCACTCTTTGAAAACTACTTACCAATAATCGAAGACAACTGATTAATGTACAAGACCAGTTTTTTTTTTTAATAACTCGGGTGTTCAAGCTAGCTTACGTGCACCTCTACTAATCTTTGGGAGCTTAATCCCACCGCCCACTTGCGAGGAATCCAACTAAATATACAAGACCGGTTAACTCTCTCAAGGTATATAAAAAAAAAAAAAAAGCGTAAACAATGACATAGCCATCCTGCTATATTTTTGCATCATCGATTACTTTGATGGAGATGACTCTTTGTGTACTTGGTCCGCGACAGATTTGTTTTTGTTTTGCGATCTTGTTATAGTTGCTCGCGTTTGGGTATCCGAAGGACAAGATGCGCGTAAATTCCTGTCACATTTATACCAATTAGTACTTGGCTTAAACCTTCAGAGTATCTCCTGGAAGAGAGAATAAGGAATGAAATAATTTGGTACAGATGTAGGTCCAGCCCTCTTTGCTAAGCAAATTAAGTGCCTGAAATGACACAAGGATAAAAATACCAATTGACATTGCTTTTTAATAATGAATTAGTTGGTCTGTTTTCATATGAATATGCTTTGGTCAAATCTTGATTTTGGAGCGAAAGAGTTCGATAAGTCGCCTTGGCTCAAGAGAAAACCATGACAATTTCAAACTCGAGGACCGGAGCCAGTAGTATCTCAAAAAGGCTAATCATCTGAAGGAACACAACGAATGAGGGTTTAAGGAACACCACCGATGAAAGCGTAAAAAGGGAAAAAGAGGCATTCATAGACTTGGAGAAGGTTAACAAGACCAGAAGAAACGGGGACAGAGGAAATAAAAGACACAGAAGAATACTAGAGATCACCAAGGAAGAAAATGTGGACCCTTGGGCTTGGAGGACATCAATGATTGATTCGGTGAAATGTGTATGTGGTGCTCTCAACCAGTTAGACGACGAGCCTTATCCATCTTGCGATTAATATCCGAAATGGTCGTGACAACTGTGTCAGCATAGCATGCTTAGTTCGTGTAACATGCATGGATATGTAAAGCAAATTTTCCAACCATAACACAAGTATCAATGACTAAATGCATACAGCAAGATTGTCTCAAGAACATGATCAGGAAACAACAAATAACAAATATCTCGCGCTAGTGAAAGGCTAACTCATTAGTAATTTCTTGAAGCTACGACGAAATCTCAAAAAACTCGGAAAACTGGTGAGCTTCTTCTGCAAGCTCCAGTAAATACTTGTTTATCGGCGTTAACTATGTAAAGCTATTCTCACTTTTTACTTGATGACCATGATTCGGCTTTGGATTCCTAATGCTCAAGTAGCTTAGCTGCTGCAATTACTCGCATCAATTACAGAACCCAGCTTCTTTCTTTCCTTGAGGATTTCACTCAGGGGTTTAGGACCCTGAAACTCTTCTGATGTCGTTCTGCTTGAATTCCCAGGCCTGCCGAAAGTATTGCCACTCTCTTTGGCTTTTCTCTTCCCTTCTCTGATTTCATCAAGAGTTTTTCGGCCCAGAAAACACATTACACTTCTCCGCAGTAGATCTCTTCTTCCTTGAAACTAGTTTCCCAGAGACTTCAGATGAAAAAAAACTTCTGTCTAGGCTGCCTTTTGTCCACATATTGCTGTCCGGTCCTGTTTGGACGTAACAAATTCCCATACTTGCTGAATGATCCTACTCTGTCACTACGCACTTCAGAGTTCAATCTCCCAAACAGCCACGGATTCCCTAGTTTTCGAGGCCTTTCTCGGATTCTGTCAGCCAGAAAATAAGTATTGTTCCTTTTCAAGAAGCATGTCACTCGTGACAATCAATAACCCTACGACGTTACATAAGGATAGTTTCGGAGATCCCCACCTCTTTGGTCATCAGCTCCCAAATTGGATCCAAGCCTCCAACATTCTCTCCCTTGAGCGCCCATGAAATTCTCTGATGGAATCAAATCTCTCCCTATGATCAAATTGATCAAAAGATCATCTCGCTCTTGCTCATAATACAATCGTGCCTCAGGCAGCAACTTCAACTAAGCAGTATACCCTAGCAACATTCCTTTGCTGCAATAGACCTTTACATTAACAGTAACATTTCTCAGCAACAAGAGCATCAGCATCACCAAATCATCACAGCACAACAGCACAGCAATACCAGTAGCAGTAGTCGAACCATATCAGCGTCTAATAGCATGATTATATTCACTCATCAAGAGCAGCAACCAGACAATCTACAATGGCATTAAAATGCCCACTCACACACACCTGAAAAAATCACTTACAGCCTTCCCACACTCAAACCCCTTCCCATTGTCTGCCCTACACCTTCCATTCTCACAAACACCCTGCCCCACGAATCCCATAGACAAACACCAGCAAAAGGATGTGCTCCTTTCTCACTCACCCCCGCAGTCAACTCACCAGCAACCCTACCGTTCATAAGACTTTCGCCCTCATACACAATCCCACCCACCCACATCACTCCCTGAACCCACACCCCTCACTCACTCCTTTATTTTCACAAACCTAAACACTTTACCCTGCACTTTTACCCAAGACCTGAATTGGATTCAACTAAAGTTGCAGCATATCCACTTCCTTCTCCAACGTCTGGATATTCCTTGAGTAGACTCCATGATAGCTTTGAACCTTATCATAGGAAGGAAATGGCATTGATTCAGGATCAAATCAACACCTATTGGGAGCAATTTCCGGAATTGAGTTGTTGCCTCCAGCTGCAAATTGCCATCATCAGCCCTAACACCCGTGAACGACAGTCACTCAAGTGTAAGCACATGGTTCAGCTTACTTGTGATAACTACAAAGATTGCATAACAGTAGTACATATCGCATAAAACACAATCATTGTGTGTAGTATACTAGCAATAACCAAGACGGTGTGCACTGATGGAAAAATAATGTAGTCCCACGACGACGACCAAAATAAGGAAGGTTCTCTTGTTACTACGAAAAATGAATAATGAATTGAATTTCTTATTTAACTTAAGAATATGAATAGATATGTATGACATGACTGCTTCAAAAAGTTTAGATTAACTTGATGTGTGCCTAACATTTTCGAATGAATGATACAGTTTTTAATCAGACAGTCAAAACCTTCTCAAATGACATGGCACAATATCAGCTTGTGGTATAAAATCTACTTACAATCGAGTTCTATTTTGAGAGAACCGACCACATCCAAAGATTCAACAGCTAATCAATATAGGGCAATAACACTTCCAAATTCGCCTATATATTCGATATAGGTACATCTAAAGAAACAAAAAATGATACTCCGGCCCATTTTATTTGCTTCTCGTGTCATTTTGACCTAAAAAATAATGTGCTTTTGATCATAAAATTTCGAATATTTTTGCATATCAGTACAAGAAAAATTGAAAAAATTATCCCGAGAAGTAATTTGTTTTTGAGGTAAAAATGACACAATTTTCTGTAAAGAGCAAACAAAACTACAGAGTTGCCAAAAAAGAATCCAAGCAACGAGAAAGAAGATCCACCTGAACTAAATTAGGTAACATGACAATGAGGAAATCGATAGCATAATTTGAATCGCATACAATTTAGATGAAATTTGAGCTTTTTTGCATACCTGAAAATGTGAGGCCAGACACCCCTTTGGAATGAAGATTCAGCGAAATACAATATATATATATAGAGGGAGATATATATATATATATATATATATCTTGGGGAAACCGGAGTTGGGGACAACGACTGTACGGGTTAGCTGCACGTAGTGCCACTCACTACAAACTCGCATATGACAGACGCGAGCTTTGTTAAACGCCCAGAAACGACGCCGCCCCGTGGTCATTAATACTTCGCATCTTAAACCTGAGAAGTCTTTTAAAACGTGAATTTGCCGAATTGTAAGCTGATTCCGGTTTATCTCAGTAATCGAAACAGTTCATGTTGCAGTGCCTGTCAAGAAGACAAATCTCAATAAAGATTATTTGAATCAAACGCTCATTGATAGATAATCGAAGACAATCAGTGTGAATTTGTTTTTTGCTAAAATAGATATGAGCACACTATAACAAACCCATTTTGACGGAGATAGAGGAATTGTTCGGCAGAAATGAGAAAACGACGTCGCCTGTGTTTATAGGAACTGCAAAAGCGAATTCGTCTAATTGTGATCGCATTGCAGTTTATCTCTATGATCGAAATTGTCCATGTTGTAGGTCTTGTTGAGAAGATAAATCATGTTGAAGATCAAGTTAATCGCATTCTGATTAAGGCATAATCGGAGATGATCTGAGTGAAATTGTTTTTATGCAAATAGATTTGGCCACACTGTATCAAACCCATTTGATATCAAAGAGTAAATTCACTCCGACAAATGGACGTCCCGTCCTCGACGGAGGGAGAGAGAGAGAGAGAGTGGTTGTTCTGGATTCTCTCTCCATTGTAACGGGTAACTTAGCAAGGTAGTTTCGATTTTGTATAGCTTTCATTGTTCTTAGCAATAGTATCGCACATGGAAACAAAAACGCAAACGGAACTGCTGATATGGTCGCAACAATTGTGTTTATATGAGAGATTTCATGGTCTCTTGAATTTTACCCCTTAATCTGTTGATCTTTTTACTATTAATCTGCGACAGCAAGAAATTTCTTGCTCCATTTCCTGTTCAAATTGAGGCATTTGTCAACTACTTTGTGTGTAATTACTGTACTAGCTGTTGCGGAGCACTGGTTTTTGCTAGATATTTATTAGGTTCTTAGAATGGGATTGATTGCTTTCAGTTTGGACTTCATCCCTTGAAGATACCCTTTTTGTGTGAACTTCCAGATTTCCTTCTACCCAAATAATATGAACAAAAAAAAGTACAAAAGAATAGAGGGAGAGTAAAGCCTTCACTTTTTGAAGCTCCTTAAAGTTCCAAACCAAGCTCGAACCAGCTACTACTCGGCTCGTTCGAGATCTGCTTGTGTTTGGCTCGATTAAAGCTCCTTCGAGATCGGCTCGTCTCATAAACAAGCTAAGTTTGAACATATTTTTGAAGCTCGTTAAGCTTTCAAACCAAACATGATCAACTTCTTGCTTGGCTTGTTCGGCTCATTTATCCCCCATGGTCTTGAGTTTGTCCTATTTTTTTTCCTGAAAATATTTGTAGTATGTCTGTCGTCTGCTCGGACTTGAGACAATTTTCCCGTTTCCTCAATTAGCGATAAGTATGCATTCCTATGCATGAGGTATCACGTTCTGCTGATATAGAACCTTACATAATGTTGTAAGTTTAACTTAATTGAACCAATTTGCTTATACACTTCACAGACAACTTTTATAAGCAGCAGGAGCCACCGGGCAACAAATCTCTCTAAAATGGTGATCATTAGCTATTGTCTATCCTCTATAGTTATAGAGATTGGCATACTTTTTATTTGCGGCATTTGCCTGGCCTTTCCTATATGCATTTGGCATGTTATTATAGACAATCGAATCAAAAGATGCAGGGTAAATGAGTCCAACATTCAAGAGGATGCTTTGGGGGAGCAGGATAAAGATAATATAATCTGGGAGGAGGCTGACTTTTGTTGCATTGATAAACTACTTTAAATATAATTTTCCCTATAGTTGTCTTTTTCCTTTCATTTTCCCCTGGGATGATTTACACTTTTTCCCGTTAGCAAATTGGTTTCTGTCGATTTAAAAATAGAACTTTCCATGTATTTTCTCTGATAAAGGCTTGTCGGCATTCCATGAAAATTCTGGTTCCTCTCGTGCCAGCAATTGTATGTCATGTTAGAGTTGATGTATCTTTTCTTGAACCAATCCTAATGCAACCCTTTTTGAAACAACACCCATTGCGGTTCTCGGCAATTTGGTTTCTAAGTTTCAGAATGGCTTTGTCCCTTCCAGGCTTATTTTGGATAATACTTTAATTGCTCACAAAACGTTACAGTTTATTCGGAAGAAGTCTAAAGGCAGGAAATCCTTTTTTGGTCTTAAACTTGACGTGAACAAGGCCTATGATAGAGTTAGCTGGGAGTTTTTTCTCAATATGCTGAGAACAATGGGCTTCGGTCAGACTTGGGTCAATTGGGTTAAGCAATGTATTATAACTGTTCCATTTTCAGTTTTTGTCAATGGAAATCATTCCTTGCTGCAGCATGCTGTCTTCGGCAAGGGGATCCACTCTCACCCTATTTATTTATACTGGTGGTTCAGGGGTTTTTCATACGGATTGGAAGAATTTGCTGTGAACAACATCTGTAAGGGCATAGCTGTAAGTCCTCGCTGTCCTCCCATTTCCCATCTGGCCATCTCCTATTTGCAGATGGCTGCTTTTTGTTTATGGAGTATAATATTGATCATCCCTAGTGTTTAAAATGGGTCCTTGATTTATATTGTCAACAAGCGGGCCAACACATTAACTCTTCGAAATTTGAATTATTTAATTGTGAGTCCAAATAGGTTGCATGATGATGTTGATTTATGTAAAAGGATCTTTGGAGTTTGTTGCGTGGCAAATCCTGTCATTTACTTCGGGTCCAATTGAAATCTCACTAGAAGTAGCGGGAGTTTATTTTCATGTGTCTTGGATCGAGTTGGTTGATTAACTGGAAGGCGCCCCTTTTATCCTTTGCTTTTCGCTTGATTTTGGTTAAACATGTGCTATTGGCTATTCCTACTCTTTGTGTTTCGAGGCTTCGTGCTCCTATTTATTTTCTGAATAAAGTTAAGCGTGTGGCGATGAAATTTTTGTGGTTTCGAGAGAAGGAAACAGGGATGGTTTGGCGAAAATAGAGTGTTTGTTGCTTACCAAAGCGCAAGGGAGGGCTTGGTTTGAGAGACTTGGCTTTTTTCAATCAAGCCTTACTTGCTAAGGTTGCGCGGCATATTTTAAAGAATCTGGACTCGTTGCTTTCTTCTGTACTTCTGGGTAAATATTGTCATTGCTCAGAGTTTCTTGCTACCTCGGCTACTTCTTCATCCTCTTGAGGGTGGAGTATTATGTGGGGTAAGAGGTTGCTTCAAAAAGGCTTGAAGTGGAGAGTGGGGAATGGAAGACAGGTGAGTGCATTTCGTGATGAATGGATCGCAAATGCCATCAATCCATATGGTGGTAGAGCCATGGAGCATAGTTTTGTGGATCTCAAGGTGACGGATATGTTTGATGCCCGGACTCGTTCGTGGAGGAGCCCATTGGTTTCGGTTCTATTTCCAGAGGAGGTGGAACAGTAGATTTTGTCCCTGTATATTCTTCGAAGAAATATTGAGGATGAACTTGCATGGGAGCATACCAAGGATGTTGTTTTCACTGTTAAATCAGCTTACTTGCTGCAAGTTTTTTGAGAAGCATGCGCTTGTTCTAAGAGAGGACCAACCCAAGTTTGATCTTTGGGGAAAGGTTTGGGCTTCCACCCAAGCTTCAATTGTTCATTTGGAAGGTAATCCACCGTATCCTCGCTGTTAACAATACTTTGTTTAGAAGGAAAATGGAGGTCATGCCATAATGTCCAATGTGTGGGAGTGCGTTGGAGACCATAGAACGTATGTTCTTTCTCCAAAATATTTTGGAGAGCTTCACCTCTGGGCTTTAATTTTGATGCGGGGGATCCGATTCCAGCGGTCGGTGGCTTGCAGGTTGGATTAAGGAAGCACCGAGCAAAGTAGATAATTCTTTTAATGTGGATTATTTGGTGTATGCGTAAATATGTGCTATTTAGTGGGGACTTCTGTAAAGTAGATAATTCTTTAGCTCGTTTTGCAGTTGCGAAGTTCTCAAGCTCAAGCCGAAGATGTTGAATGTGGACAGGTCAGAGTCTGTTTGCAGGTTCGGGGGAGCTGGTACTATGACTGATTCGTTTTTGAAGTAAAATGTAGAAGAGGAATGGCTGAGTCCTTGTATTTTTGTGACAGATGGGGCATGGAAGTCCGACTTGACGAGTGGTGCTGCTGCTTGAGCAAGAAAGCAAGAAGGGGGAACTAATCAGATGCAACAAGTTGAAGTTATTCGAGCATCTTCAGCGTCTTTGGTGAAAAGCACGGCAGGGTTGCAAGTGCTGGAATGGGCCATTAACAATGGGATTGAAGCAGTGAGCATTCACACAGATTGCCTGGTTTTTGTTCAAGGGCCTAATAAAGCTAGTTCTTCTCTTCAACATGCACTTTTTTTTTTTTTTCTGTTATCTATGTTCTTATTTTAATTTTTTAAAAGTTATTAAGGTACCAAGACTGGATGTTAAGCCTGCTCATGATTTGGTAGAGCAACTTTACTATGCTTGTAATGTTTATTCTAAAGGGATGATCTTGTTCGTGAAAAAAGAAAAAACTCCCATTGCAGTTCTATCTCATCCATTTATTTATTATACTGTAGCTGTCCTTTCTTGCGTTTTGGAGTTAAAGATCTTAGCTAACATTTTAACCAATTGAGCAACTAAGATGCTACGCATCCTTTACTTCTTGTCTGAGTATCTGCCGAGCTCTTTTCTCTATTTTTTCACTTTTTAGTGCAGCTGATCTTGTGCTCCAAAATCAAATTACTCTGTATTAGCCACTTCAAAATCAAACAAGTTGGGTCATATCGGCCCCACCCATCTTGCGATTATTTTTGAAATGGTTGTGACCGCTATGTCAACATAGCACGCTGAGTTGGTATAACATGGATGGATTTCTTCTGGAAGCAGCAAATACTTGTTTATCGGCGTTAACTTTGTAAAGCAGTTCTCACTTTCGGCTTGATGACCATTATTCGGCTTGGATTCCTAATGCTCAAGTAGCTTAGCTGCTGCAATTACTGAACCCAGCTTATTTCTTTCCTTCAGGATTTCACTCAGGGTTTTAGGACCCTGAAACTCTTCTGATGTAGTTCTGCTTGAATTCCCAGGCCTGCTGGAAGAATTCCCATTCTCTTTGGCATTTCACTTGTCTTCTTTAATTTCATCAAGAGTTTTCGGTCCAGAAAACACATTAGACTTCCCCTCAGTAGATCTCTTCTTCCTTGAAACTGGTTTCCCAGAGACTTCAGATGAAAGAAGATCTGTCTAGGCTGCCTTTTTTCCACATATTGCTGTCTGGGGCTGTTTGGACCTAACAAATTCCCATACTTGCTAAATGATCAACTCTATCACTATGCACTCCAGAGTTCAATCTCCCAAACAGTCGCGGATTCCCAAGTTTTCGAGACCTTTCTCGGATTCTTTCAGCCAGAAAAGAAGTATTGTTCCTTTTTGAGAAACGTGTCACTCGTCGACCATAAATAACCCTCAACGTTTCTTAAGATGGTTTCGGAGATCCCCCACCTCTTTGGTCATCAGCTCCCAAATTTGCAGGAAATGATTTCCTCTTCCGCGGGAAAATTGGCTCCAACATTCTCTCCCTTGAGCGCTCGTGAAATTCTCTGATTGAATCAAATCTCTCATTGATAAGAAGAATCATATCTGGATGGCTTATAATACAATCGTGCCTCAAGATACGTAGGATCATCCTCAACCAAGTCTTCATAATCATACCCCGAGAAATGACCATTTAGTCCCCTTCTATCTCCATCAACGGAAAGCAAGTATTCTGGATCCTCTTCATAGCCATAGTTCTGTAATCTATCATCATCCACAAGAACGTCCAAACCACTAAACCAGGAGACGATTCCAAACAGTCCTCCCTCTCTAAAAAACTAAATTAGGTAACGTGACAATGAGGAAATCGATAGCATAATTTGAATTGTATACCATTTAGATAAACTTGAGCTTTCGAATACCTGAAAATGTGAGGCAGAATCAGTTTGCAGAGGATCGACGACGACGTTTGTGAACGAAAGATCTAGTGAGATGCAAATGTTTCTGAAAATATAAGTACACAGCCTCTGCTCTGTTCACGGAGGTTGCGGAGATCAGTCCAAACGAGATCACAATTTGACGAAGGGCCTTGCTATTTGCAGCCACTTATTTTCTGAACGTAGCCTGTATATATATAATATGATACACAGACTACGTTTAGAAAATTTGTGGCTGCAAATAGCAAGGCCCATAAAAACGAACTCGCGTTCCAGATCCAAGAACGCCCGCTTCCGACGTCGTTTTACTAAACTCTCAACAGCTACTCTCCTTTCGTTCGACACAATAGATTTGATAGATTGTGGCCAAGTCTATTTTTGCAAAAAAAAATATCACACTTATCGCCTCCGATTATGATCCAAAGATTACTCGATTCAAAGGATTTCTTTTCAGGTTTATGCTCTTGATAATCTCTGAAACATGAAGGGTTTCGATCATGGTGATGAATTGGAACGGGCTCACAATTTTACAAATTCATGTTTTCAAGTGACTTCGCAGGTTTAAAAACTGAGAAGTCTTGAGAAGTAGGGACGACGTCGTTTTCGGTATACCTCGCGTGTTCAAGATCCGTTCTTAGATGGAACCCGGTCGCCACCGTTTGGACCAAGCTCGCTTCTGTCATACGCGAGTTTCTACTGATGTATGATTACCAGCGCGTGCAGCTAACCGAACACCAGTCTTCGTCCATATTTCCGCCAAGGTCTCTCTCTCTCAATTCTCTGCGAATTGATTCTGCCCCTCAATTGTGATCCGAATTATCTGCGATTCAATCTTTTCAACAATTCTTGCTTACTATAACTCATTCATGGTCTCAAAACTCACACACAGGTGAAGTACTTTGATTTCATTGTAGTCTTAGATTGCTTTGTTTTTCAAGATTGGGGTTGATTTCTGTAATGTGAGGTACAGTGCTGATCTCTGGCTCTGTTTCTGTTTTCTTCAAAAGTAGTTATAGCCGTCGGATGTCGCAATGACGTTTTCTTCAAAAGTAGTTTGAGGGATGTTTTTATAAAAAACTCAAAAGATAAATCTCAATAAATACTAGTATTTGAATCAATCACTCATTGATAGATAATATATCGAAGACAATCAGTGTGAATTTATTTTTGCAAAAATAGATATGACCACGCAGTAACAACCCATTTTGACGGAGATAGAGAGGAAATTCAGAAGAAAACAACGTCGCCCGTGTTTATAGTAACTGCAAAGCGAATTCGTCTAATTGTGAGCGCATTGCTGTTTGTTTCTATGATCGAATTTGTTCATGTTGTAGAGTTTGTCGAGAAGATAAATTAATTCGAAGATCATATTAATCTCACTGTATCAAACCCATTTTATCAAATATTTACTCGTACTTTCACTCCCACGAATGGACGTCGTCGACGGAGAGAGAGAGAGTGGTTGTTCAGCAGAAAGGAGCTTCTGGTTTCTCACTCCAATTACTCCATTGTAACGGGTAACCAGTAAGGTAGTTTTGATTTAATTTGTGTAGCTTTCATTGTTGGCGATAATATCGCACATGGAAACAAAAACACAAAACGGAACTGCTGATGATCACTTGAGATTTCATGGTCTCTTGAATTGAACCTTAATCTGTTGATGATCTTGCTCCATTTCATGTTCCAATTGAGGCAAATTGTCAATTACTTTGTGTGTATTACTGTACGAGCTCTAGCTCCTATATGCATTTGTCTTGTGATTACAGTACAGGCAATAGAATCAAAAGATGCATGGTAACGATGATATAGACCGGGAAGGAGGCTGACTTTCATTGCATTGCTAAAGTACTGTAATACATTGATCATGCCTGGTCTTTAATATGGGTCCTTAATTGATTCATAATGTCAACAAGCGGGCCAACGCGTTTAACTTTCCAAAATTTGAATCTTTCGTGAGTCCAAAATTACGTTGCATAGTGATCTTTGGAGTTTGTCGTGTGGCGAATCCTGGCAATTTACTTGGGTTCCAATTTGGATCTCGCTAGAAGGAAGGGGAGTTTATTTTTCACGTGTCTTGGATCGAGTTCAATCCAGGTTGAGTAACTGGAAGGCACCCCTTTTATCCTTTGCTTTCTCGCTTGATCGTGCTTGAACATGAGCTATTGAAATTCCAAGCTATCTACTCTGTGTTTCGAGGCAGGGGCTGTAACTTGTATGATGGCATTTTGGTTGTGTCAGTTGGGGTTCTTAGTATCATTCTCGTTTGAAGCCGTATTCTGAAGATGAAATCATTGATGTGGAGGTTAAATCATGTCTAAGCAATCTCTCTGTTCCAGATTTCTCCTAGTTTGCTTCTTTTATTCTGAGTCTTACGTATTCTGAAGATGAAATCATTGACTGGCCTTTATTCAGTTTGTGCTCTAACGTGGGGAGATCAAGTCCCTTGCAAGCTACTATGTGCAATTCATTGGAAGTGAAACCCAATTGTTGCTGCTGCTCAAAGTCCATTACCGACGACATTCCAATTCCAATTGCTGCTGCTGCTCCAAGTAAATTTGCTGTTCCAATTTCCATGAGCTGTCGGTGTGTCAATTCCCAGCAATTTGTATGACAAATCTGTTGGGTCGTGACCCCGACCCTATAATCCGCACCCGAAGCACAAGCACGCAAACAAACCAAGGATGAGCAAGAAACACACACAAGATTTGAGGGAAATTTCACTATATTAACACACACTCAATATAGTTACAAAAACCCTCTCTTTCTCTCAAACCTCACACACCACACCAAAGCACACACTAAACACTCACTTATCAACACTAGTCCTTTTACCCTAACACACACACCAAAAGGACAAGAATGCCCTTACTAACAAAAAAAATCACAAACACACCCCCACCACTAGGGTGGACCCTAACAATCACCCCCTCTACCCTAGTGGGTGGAGGGTCATCTCTTCGCTCCCCGACCGGAGCGTCCGCGATCCCAAACTTCGATAGCTCGCACCCCCTTAACGGATGCCTCGCACCCCTTCACTTGGTAGCCTCCTACCTCTTCATTGGGTGCAAACACGAACACATCGGAAATCAAATCTTGTGCAAAAAAAACCCTTTTCTTTGTGCACAATTCTTCTTCACCAACTCCACTAACCGATGCTTCATTCAAACTCAACAAACAATGCGCTTCACACAAAAACTCATTGGCTTGCTCTTTCACACGCCACACTTTTCTTTCAACCGAACTTCTAAAACGCATATCACCTCTTACAACGGAACCCTCAAGGCGGTATAATCCATGAACCAAACTACCTTCAAGCATCACACGTTCCTCTTGCCGAACCCGAAGACTACCCTCACTAGCCAAGAATGAATACCCTTTACCATCAAGCACTCCAAGCGAAATCAAATTCCTTTTCACCCCTAGCACATGACGAACATCCGATAACATCACAAATCTCCCATTCGGCAAGCGAAACTTCACCATCCCTATTCCAACTACACGGTTCCTCGAACCATTCGCCATTCGAACAAAACCACCATCAAAAGCCTCGTAGCTACAAAACTCTCTCCTATCTCCACAAACATGGAATGAGCACCCGGTGTCAAGTACCCAATCCGTTTGCCTCGCAACATTAGGCTTTTCCTCAACCAACAAAAGCTCCGTATCTTGAACCACCGCCGCTTCCTTCGATTGACCCTTCATCTTGGGACAATCTCGAATCATATGTCCCTCTTCTTTGCAATAATGGCAAGTTCGACCAACTAACTTAGGGCAATCTCGAATCATATGACCTTCCTTCTTGCAATAAAAGCAAGCCATACTCCCTTTTTCACAACGATCCCTCGAACGCGAACCCGAACGTGAATTGCCTCCTCTCTTTTGATTTCTCCCTCTCGTTCCTTCCGAAACCAAAGCTTGCGACTCATCAACATGCATCTTGGCCATTCCCTTTCTTCTCGCCTCCTCACTAAACAAAGCATCTTGCACTAAACTCATACTTAATTTTCCATCCGGCGCAGAATTGCTCAAGGAAACAACCAAGACCTCCCAATCATCCGGAAGCGAACTAAGTAACAAAAGAGCTTGCAATTCATCATCAAAATCCAAACCAACACTAGATAATTGATTCACCAAACTTTGAAACTCACTCGAATGAACGGCAACCGAATCCCCACTTCGAAGCTTCAAGTTCACAAGTTGCCTCATTAAAAGCGCTTTGTTTCGAGATGATTTCGATTGATACATCTCCACCAACTTCCCCCACAAAACATAAGCATCCGTCTCTTGCGCTACATGGTGAAACACCTCCTGCCCAATAAACTGTCGAATCATTGCTACGGCTTTCCTATTCGATTTATTCCAATCCTCAACCTTAATTGAATCCGGTCTCTTTCCTTTATACTCAATAGGGTCATATAACTCTTTTAACGACAACATATCCTCCATTCGTGGTTTCCAAACCGCATAATTTGTCGCCGACAATATAACCATAGTATTCACACTAACACCAACATCCGTCATCTTGTTTTAATCCTCAATAAGCAAGATTCAACAAATAAAGAGCTCACAATACTCCAAAACTAATCCAAAAGCTCAAAGAACGCGTAAAAACAGGCTGAAAATACACAGAACAGTAAAATCCGAACCTGATCACTGCGAACTGACCCCAAAAACGAATTCGAAACGTCGAAACCAAGCTGGAACCGGTCTGAACCGGACACGAACCGGTCGATATCGGGACGAACCGGCCGAATCTCTACCTGAACCGGTTGTACCGCCCGAACCGTCTCGGGCTAACTCAGAACCGCTGACCCACGTTGACTGAACCCTTTGACCCGCGTTGACTGAACCCTTGAACCTTCTTCTCTGACCTTCAAAGTTGACCGGCGATTACTATTCACGTGCAACTTTGACCGGCTTTTGCTACCACCTCGGACGTCCCCCGGCAACGATCTTGGTACCCCCGGACTCCTCTCGACGAGAGGAATCCAAATCCGTGCTCAAAAATTACTTTCGAGCAACACCCGAACTGGGTCTTCCTAGATTCCAACTCGCCTCCACCCGCCGCCTTTCGAACGTATTTTCCGGGCTATTCCAAACTCCACCGGCGACGTTCTACACACCCCCATGCTCGCCTTGACAAGACAAACAAAACCCTGTGCTCAAAACTCGTCTTCGATCATCCACAACTTCGGGCTTTTCAAAATAGCCTATCTGCTCGTCGCCGCCTCCGCCCACTGCGATCGAATGGCTCCCGAGCCTTCGTCCGGTGACGAAACTCGACCCCGTCACCTCCTATAGACTCGTCTCAGTGAGGTGCACAACCCTTAATGGTCAAAAATAATTTTCGAACATCTTCATTTCTGACCAGATCCGTGAACAGTAACAAAACGCAACCCGAACCCGAACCTTGCTCTGATACCACTGTTGGGTCGTGACCCCGACCCTATAATCCGCACCCGAAGCACAAGCACGCAAACAAACCAAGGATGAGCAAGAAACACACACAAGATTTGAGGGAAATTTCACTATATTAACACACACTCAATATAGTTACAAAAACCCTCTCTTTCTCTCAAACCTCACACACCACACCAAAGCACACACTAAACACTCACTTATCAACACTAGTCCTTTTACCCTAACAAAATCCTAGTTCCAGTTGCTGATGCTGCTGCTGCTTCAAGTAAATTTGATGTTGGTGTGTCAATTCATAGTGCTGCTACTTTTGATGACGCTGGTGCTCTCAAAGACATCAGTTGGCTTGGGCTTCTTGTTTTGTTCTTTGTTTTTATGGCTCCATGTTTCAGATGCCATTTTGAACATTTTTCTTTGGTTTTGGTTGTGGTTCTATCAACGCACTTCCTTTTTTTGTAATTCCTATCTCTTCTTTCTAGTATTATATATTCTTCTTTTGCCGATTAAAAAAAAGATACCAAGAATGGATGATAAGCCTGCTCACGATATTGCTATAGCGGCTATGCTTGGAATGTTTATTCTAATGGGGATGATCTTGTTCGTAAAAAAAGAAAAGAAAAACACCCATTGCAGTTCTATCTCATCCAATTATTTTGTATGACTAGCCTTTTTTGTGCTTTGGAAATAAAGATCTTAGCTAAAATTTGAACCAATTGAGCAACTAAGATGTTACGCAAATTGGATCCTTCCCTTCTGGTCTGAGCATCTAACAAGAGCTCTCTTTTTTCTGTTTTTTCACTTATTAGTGTAGCTAATCTTGAGCCCCAAAATCAAATTATTAGCCATAACAAATAAGGTGTGTCGTATCGGCACCACCCATCTTGCGCGATTATTATCCGAAATGGTCGTGACCGCTATGTCAGCATAGCATGCTGAGTTGGTAAAAGTAACATGCATGGATTTCTCAAGCAACTTTTTCAACCATAACACAAGTATCAATGACCAAATCCATACAGCAAAACAAGCTCAAGATTGTCTCAAGAACATGATTACAACAGAGAGAAGGCATTGAAGTCCCTAGCGAATCTTGCTATACATCAGGAAACAACAAATATCTCGCGCTAGAATGCTAACTCAGTAATTTCTTGAAGCTAAAACGAAATCTCAAAAAATTCAAAATTTTCAGAAATGGTCGTGACCATCTGGAAGCAGCAAAAACTTGTTTATCGGTGTCAACTTTGTAAAGCTGTTGATTTGATGACCATGATTCGACTTGGATTCCTAATGCTCAAGTAGCTTAGCTGCTGTAATTACTGGCATCAATTACAGAACCCAGCTTCTTTCTTTCCTTGAGGATTTCACTCAGGGGTTTAGGACCCTGAAACTCTTCTGATATAGTTCTGCTTGAATTCCTGGGCCTGCCGGAAGAATTCCCATTCTCTTTGGCTTTTCTCTTCTCTTCTTTAATTTCGTCAAGAGTTTTCGGCCCAGAAAACACATTAGACTTCTCCTCGGTAGATCTCTTCTTCCTTGAAACTAGTTCTCCAGAGACTTCGGATGAAAGAAACTTCTGTCTAGGCTGCCTTTTTTCCACATATTGCTGTCTGGGCCTGTTTGGACGAAACAAATTCCCATGCTTGCTAAATGATCCAACTCTGTCACTATGCACTTCGGAGTTCATTCTCCCAAAAAGCCACGGCGGATTCCCAAGTTTTCGAGGCCTTTCTCGGATTCCATCAGCCAGAAAAGAAGTATTGTTCCTTTTTGAGAAATGTGTCCCACGTCGACCATCAATGACCCTACGACGTTTCTTAAGATGGTTTCGGAGATCCCCACCTCTTTGGTCATCAATTCCCAAATTTGCAGGAAATGATTTCCTCTTCCAGGGCAAAATTGGCTCCGACATTCTGTCCCTTGAACGCCCTTGAAATTCTCTGATGAAGTCAAATCTCTCCCTATGATCAAATTGATCAGAGGAATCACATCTCTCTTTCTCGTAAAACAAGTGTGTGTCAGGATACATAGGATCATTCTCAACTGGGTCTTCATAATCATACCCTGAGAAATGACCATTTAGCGCCCCTGCATCCCTATCAATGGAAAGTAAGTATTCCGGATCCTCTTCATAGCCCAAGTTCAGTAATCTATCATCATCCACAAGAACATCAAAACCAGGAGACGATTCTAACCAGTCCTCTCTCTCTAAAAGACCATCAACTGCGTCCTCTTCTGAGCTCTGATCAGTGCATACAAGAGATCTGCTTCTTACTAAATCTGTCCCTAGAAGCAGCATTTCTGGCCTAACTACTGGAGCTTCTTCACACTCAGATGCGGATATATCAGGAGAAGCACTTTGATCCTCGATGTTAGTATGAGCTGATAAGTGGACATCTGGTTTAGGCTTAATCTGTAGTTCTGCTGCTCTCAAAGAAGCAGCTTCAGATGGATTAGGAAGTGTTTCTACTGGTGCAGATCTGGCATCACTCACTGCAGATGTCTTATTTTCCAGGGGAGGCGCACCAGTGACTGCAGAAGCTGTCTTTGAGGATTTCCAAGCAGGCGTACCATCTTCATATGGTCCATGTAGAAAAGGGCATCTATCACCTTTGTTGCAAAAACCATTGAAATAAAAAAAGCATGGGGTGTTTAACTTGTTCACGGGTGCAGCCGACTGATTTTGGGGAGGAGCAGATTCAGAAGACACCCCGGTATGCACATCTAAAGGCTGTAGGGGAAAGAAGAAAAAAAGGACCAAGAATAAGTTCAGTTCAGATGAAGTTCATCGACCCTAGATGAATGACTATAGACAAGATTAAAAGGGTGGACTTGTAGATGCAGTCCCGGTGGCCCATTGTCCACAGGATTATGTCCATATAATGTCCTGTTTTAATGTGAACAC
Source organism: Rhododendron griersonianum (assembly GCA_018127125.1). NCBI lineage: Eukaryota > Viridiplantae > Streptophyta > Magnoliopsida > Ericales > Ericaceae > Rhododendron > Rhododendron griersonianum. The sequence continues at coordinate 50,050,538 of CM030790.1, read as the reverse complement.
AAATTTTTACCTAGTTTTGATGTTCCCTTGGTGTAACTGTCTCATTACTTAGACAAGTAATTTACATCTTTTCAAGTACAGTCACTAGATGACAAGTATAAAAGTCTAAGGAACCAAGACAACAATTGAAAGTAAATAATCTGGAGAGACAGAAAGACATTCCACAGAATCGGTTGCTGGTTTTGACTCCCGTGTATAGGAGACATTTGCTGGATTTGGAATTGACATCCATGGCGGCTTTTCTTTTCATTGGTGCTCATCCAGCAGAAAGGATTGCAGATTTTAGTGGAAACCTTCTACAAGTGATTCAGTTTTAGGTGGCTTCTTATTAAATAATCCTTGTTCGGATGGGCATAGTTGGGATGGAAACGAATTCAGAGATCGGAAGCTCCTTTCGAGGAAGCATTTTTTTGGCATGAACCACATCTTTTTAGGCCATCTTAACAACAGGTGTTTAGTAGTAGACCACAATTGATTGGGCTGTATGGCTTAGTTTGGATTGGTTTGGTTTGGTTTCATGATGGATTGATGTTGCATTCGTGTCAATCGTCTTCTTTTGCATAGCCCAATTTGCCAGCAAGTTTGGAGTAGCATGAGCTGATATCTAAATCTTAAGAGTGGGCCTGTGGGTTAGGCCAAGGTTTTTTTTTTTTTTGATCAGAGGCCAAGGTAGTTTGGGAACTTTTTGCATTATGCAGTAAGGGCTGTCCCAGTGTGGACTCCTAAGGTTGGTCACAGACTCGCAATGAAGCTCAGGAAGTTTTTCCGTCATGCCTCAATGCCTCATGTGATCATGTTGAGCTTGTTGCTGGATCTTCGAAGGATCCTGTTCAGTGTCCATAACTAATATTTGATAGGACACTGATAGTTTAGCTGTATTTTATTTTTACAAGTTTCTATATAAATAGGGTCGCTCCGGGCTATGTGTCCTTGGACCCTTCCCCTGCTTAGAAGTGGAATAATTCAGTCCTTTGCTCTAACCATCTGAGCTACCTGAACCACTTCCCATAGGCAGTTAAAACTCACACACAATGTTGCAAATCAAAGACAAAGACAAAGCGACAGGACTCATATTTAATCCTGAAGAGCACAACCAAGATTTAAAGAGATCATAACAAACCAAAGGTAATAAGAGCTTACAGGGTGTCGAAAAGCACAAGAAGGATTCAGACAGCTCCCAGCTACCCAGTACCAGCAATCTCTTGGGTTGAGCCTCGCAATCTCACTATGTCGATACTCACATTCAATCCCCTGCAAAGGTAAAGATTCACTAAAACACCCAACCCCCTCACCAACATAAAAGCTCTTGAATTCACCAAGTTTAATACACATGCATAGCCATTACAAACAGCAGTATGGCCAATAATTTTTTCCCTAATACCACATGTGGGTCTGAGACGTACGTCAACCGATCTTATTCTAGTTGAAAACAGCTAAAGTGCATTTTACCCACGTATCGTTTTCTCAATGCGTAAGAATTCTTCCATTTGTGTTCGGCAAATGGCGCAGCCCCACGATATATCATATTATGGTATTCCACTAAATAGATATTTGTGTTATGATAGAAACGCTACAGTACTAACTCAAGACAATGTTTTACAAGAAACCTAAATCACATAAGGAAACTAAAGAACGAAACTCAAAATCTACATTGAAAACCTAAAGATACAAAATATTGTAGATTTACATAGATATAAACTGGCACCAAACAAGATTGTCGTTGTTTCTTCCAAGAACATGGATCTCTCTCTCTGGTACCTTTTACTGATTGACACAATATAACGGCCATTAATCAGATAAATCGAAAAAATAAAACAGCTGCATTTTCGCCAAATCGCAAATCTATGATCACCAAAAAGAACCTTAAAATAAACAACGGCGAAACAAGAAAACTGCAATACGGAAAACATTCTTACGCGCTATAATACGTTGCAATATACAAAACAAAAACCCTAGATAATTGCTGGAACAGACGAACAGCTTACTAATTGAAAAAAAAAAAATTTTGAATCAACTTGAAAAAGAAAAACAAAAAAATCGTGGAAGCCGAGAAGGACCTTCTTGCAGGTGAGGGGAGAAGCCAAGAAGTAGACGCAATCGGTGTTTCGCTTCTGAAGTTCTTCGTCCATTTTTTTAGAGAGGGAGGGAGAGAGGCCCCGTGCGTATCGAAATTCTAGAGAGAGAGGCGAAGGGAGATCGTATCATCACTCACCAGTTACATTGCAGGCACAGAGAGAGAGAGAGAGAGAGAGAGAGAGAGAATTCCATTTTGGGGTTTTATTACTGTTCACGGGGTACGGGGTTCTTCATTTGTAATTTTTGAGGTCTGGGTGTTTTGCAGTGAAGTGTCTGATTTTTTGTGTAATTCTTTCGTGGCCCCAGATGTTTATTTCTATTACCTGAGGACTACAAAATGACTTTGTTTGGTTTGAATTTTGAGTGAGGATGTTGGAATAACGAGTGAAAAGAGATAGTAGATAGAAAAATGAGAGTAATAATTAGAGAGAAAACTTATTGAAGACCGTGTTGAGAGGGATTAGTCATAGAGACACGAAGAGATACCTATTCACTCTTGTGTATTCTAATTATTCTGATTGGTTGTTGGGATTGTAGGTATAAGAGTTGATACCTTTACTTTTTGGATAGGTAAATAGAAGTTCAAACTTATGAAATAAAATCAGAAAACATGGGGTGGAAATATGTACAGTAATACATGAATTGGCATTGAGTTGGTTATAAGATTTCTACATAATATCAAAGCCAGGCCTGTTCCATTCCATAATTTATAAAATTCACAATCCAAACCCCACGTCTTTGGTTTGGTGGGGTTTAGAAAGATAAGAATAAATGAATGTACATTTATCAAAGAAGTTTATGTATTATTCAAGTGTTAAGAATCTTATCAATTTACACGCTTCTCAACTATTTCCGGGAAATGGGATGTGACATACAAGTAGAAATGTGCAGCTACAACAGTATTGGTGCATCTCTAGACTGTAGTTTACATCATACAACATAGGCAAAACAACAATCAAGGGTGCATAGCTCTCATCTTTTGATCTGTCATCAATTTACTTATTTCAGGAATTCAGCTCAAAAACACAATTTTAGGAATTCAGTTCAAAAACACCCAAAACTTATTACAAGAATGAATAAACATGGCCTACCAGCTTTATGGCCCTTACGCGCACGCACGCGCACACAGATAGAGAGAGAGAGAGAGTTGCTCCATCATCGTGGAGGATTATAGGATATATACTACTGGTGATTGCAAAATACAGCAAAACCACCCCTTGCCCTCCTTTAAAAAAGAGGAAACAAGGAGGATTCAAGGCCACATTATCAGATTGCTACTATAAATTTGACACAGAGCCACTAAGTTGCTTCACTTGGGCTTCGACGCCATTTAACCCATCATCCTGATGAACCCAGGCAGAGATGAGATGATGAGCAATTGCAAAGGGCCCCGGGACGAACATCGAAGCAAGTTCCCCACTTTCCACATTGAAGTCGGTAGCTAAGTTGTACTGCCCTTTCTCCACTCCCTTGCACACCTGATCTACCTTGGCTGCTGCTGTCACTTGTGCCTTTTTGTACTCGGCCAACGCCAAGGCTTTCTTCACATCTTCCCTACTGTGCCACTCAGCATCTGGAGAAATCAAATCGGGTTAGTAGACTTCGTAGCCTAAAATTTTCAGCGCAATGCTAGTTTCTCAAGGAGCTTATTTGGGTCGGTTAGTGGAGTTGTAAAATCCACTTTTCCCATCCCACAGAGCCTGGAATAGGGAGAAAATAAAATCTATTGCCGGAGGGTAAAATGCACAAGAGCATCACCGGGAACTTGCAGTTCATCTCAGCCTGAGACGAAAACAAATACTCCGTATCAAGAACAAACATTCTCCAAATCATCAAAGTACCTTCTAACTCTTCCTTGTCCACGTTTATTTCAAGTGATTTAGCATATGCAAAGAATCCCACCATCAGTTGGCATGGCATGCTACTAGGCCCAACTGCGAACAAACCAAGTCAGAAGAACATTATACAAACAGAAACATTGTGGGCACAGAAACAAGTTTTCAAAAGGGAAAGACTGTGCCAATGTGGTATGGAATCACAATCATTCCCCTTAAACGCCACTAGCATTTCAAGAGTTCCGAAACTATCTGAAAAACAAAGTCAAAGATATGCATGATGGACAAATAAGCAGAATTTCTACCCAACAGTTCACAAATCAAATCTGAACTTCAGTGTTCGTTAAGAAACAACGAACTTGAGATGAGGTCATTTTTCTTCTAAAAAATGTTCTTATTTTCCGGTTATCTTCAAACAAAGCTTGTTTAATGCTAGTGATTCACTGAGAACTTGCAGAGCCAAGTTGAGCCTCAGTTCTTATCAGAGTTCTGAAGGTTACATAATCCATGTCATGTTTTAATTATGCAACAAACATTTATAACATTCCTTTGATATCCTCCATTTTCCTTGAACTGGATCATAGTAGGAATATGCAAATCAAAAGAAAAACACTTAATGAAGCATACATACTGAAACAAAATCCAGATCACAGTGAAGCTTAGGGTGAAAACAATACCAGGCCACGGCTGTGAACTGTGATAGATAACTTCTCCAACTTCAATGCCAGTCTCCTCCCAAGTTTCCCTCCTCACCGCCTCTTCCAAGCTTTCTCCAGGCTAAGAAGAATCAAAGGTTTCAGCTTATGGACACTTCTAATGTAAGATACATAAACCCGACAGACAAAAACAAAATAGAGAACCCGAGTACAACAATCAGATAATATTTTTAGTAGAAAATAATGATATATTCACTAAACTTTTAATCTTATACACAAGTACGATGTATCACCGGAAAATATGAGCATCAAACTACTGCTCCCCAATTACTTGACTCAAAAAACTTCTCTAAAAACAGAGCGTAATGACACAAGGCATCTAGCTTTGAAAAGGCTTGTCTCAAAACATAAGTCCACAAGTCAGTGACAAATGTACCTCTATAAAACCAGCAAGGCAGCTCCACATGCGAGGCACAAACCTTGACTGTCTACTTAAAAGTGCACGGTCATTCTTTCTGTCAATCACTAACATAATAACCACCTGTAGGAAAGGTACTTGGATTATAAGATAGCCATAACATCAACCACTTTCATTATGAAATAATGTCAAAGGACAGTAAGGAAAAAAATAAGAATCACCAACTGGATCAACTCGAGGATAAATTCTCTTCTTGCATAACTCGTTTGAGCACTGCTTCCGTCTCCCAGCTTCCTTGGGCACTGTTTTTGCTCCACAATGTCCACAAAAACGTGATAGGTTATGCCATTCTAGCAATGCCCTAGCCTGATTAATGTCAAACCATCAACAAGTTGCGGAATAGAAGAGGGTGCAATAGAACCACTATACAGGTAAAAATTTGAGAACATCACGAGAAAGAAAAGAAAAGATTCCATGAAGAGCAATACCCACATCTCCAAAAAGAAAATTTTCCCCCCAACAAATCCAGATATTTTTTAGTACACGCACACACACATGTGCATGTGCACACACACAAAGAAAAGGTTTGAAAAAGAGAAGAATGTGATACTTGAAGGCTAATGGACCTTTAAGACTCCATCATCTGCAAATGAAAATCAACTAGCCTCAAAACTGGATTGGAATCAAATTACATCGAAATTCCGAAATTTCATTGAGAAGGTTCATCAAATTTCCTAATTTTCCTAATAAAATGTTGAAGACAAACGCAATACCACACTTCCATGACACGGGCTAGGAATCAAGGGTGAGGGAAAGAAAGAAAAGGTGCAAGGTGAGGGGATACCAAAAGGTATGATAGGCAAAATCACTTTCTTTGGGGAGTTTCACTAAAGTAAATACATAGCATAACATTACCACCCCATGCAGCTCAAGAAGTTCCTTTTTTTTTTTTTTTGGTAAACAGATGATTTGTGTACATTTTCTTTCTTCTAACACGGTGATATGAAAATCTTGACCGTCTTGACTCCTGATAGGTTAGAGAAAAAAAGGTATATTGAGTGTCATGTTGTGCTTTTTTTAAAAGTTAATGCTAATTGCACTAGTTTTACATGCAGTATTAATCTTCCATCATATTCATCCAAAATGTTGTTGGCCAATGAGTAGAAGACAAGGAACGTAAGTCATATCTGCATGTTGGCACTGTTAAAGCATCCAACGGCCACCCGACAAGCTCTAACACTCCCCCACACGTGCGACCCCTGACTCGCACGTGGTGAGGTAAACAAACGATTCAACACATATGACAACGATCAACCTTCTACGACAAACAAAGGGGTACCAACTATCAACGACAGAGAGTCTAGTCCAAACGCCTCCGAAATCCTAGCTTTGATACCATGTTAAAGCAACCAAACTCAAAACCAATTGGCAATGAGTAGAGAGGCCGCCCAGGCTCGCATACTAGGTTCCGAGGTTATATTTAACCAATGTGGGACAAGCTCTAACAGCCACCAATCCCCGGACATCAAGATACCCTTATAATGCCACTCAACAAAATTAACTGGAAAAATTAAACACTCTCGAGATTCTTCACTCTAAACAACCATGTTCAACACAGTTTACAAGTTCGACATCAACCAACATAAAGCTTCTTGGTAGCAAAGAGTTGCATTTCACTTAAAGAGCCCAAAAACCACCAATCAACTCAGCAAGACCATTATAGAGGAGAAATAATCCTGCTGGCCCAGTTGTTTTGGGGGGATAAAGAAATTTAGTGAGGTTATTTTCGCCATTCAAGGTCCACATGGAGATCACAATCAGTTCAAAAAACAAACAGTGAATTGTAATTGATGCCTCCTCTTATTTTTGCTACCAAATGCAACAAATTGTAAGGTTGGGCAAAAATGAACTTCAAGTCATTCATATAGAGAACAAAACACTAATCTAAAATCAAACTGGACTAGCAATCAAGACTTACATGGCCAGCAACAGCTAGCTCACCCATTGCTCGATCATCACCCCAATCAGTGGCGACCATCAGAGTCCTCAGCTCAACAAAGCACAACCCTCTACTTCCCAATTCATTAACCAAACTATTAGCCTCAGAAACATCAATTCCCCAATAAACCACATCCTCCTCCGGTTTTGAACCCAAGTAAACCAGCGACTCTTCACTCAAATTAACCTCAAATTTTTCCAAAACGCTTTTACAATCGCCCAAACTCAGCCAACCCAGATGCCACTTCGGCCCCGGATCGCCCGTCGAACTGGCCAAGGGCCTGCCCTTCCTAAAGGGCAGAACTTTAAAATCAGGGGAAGGAGGTTCATGGGTGTGCCCTAAAAGAATGGATTTGAGGCTTTGAAGGGCTGAGGTATGTGAAAAGGGTGAAATCGATTTTGGGGTTTTGGATCTTGTGTGGTTTCCTGCAAAGGCATGGGTGGTCATGTTTATGGCCATGGTGGAGATGAGGGAGAGGGGGTGGAAATTTTTTAGGGTTTGGAGAGAGAGAGATTTAGAGAGAGAAATGAGTGAGAAGGTGGATGAAGGAGAGGGGAGGAAGAGCATGGCTCTGATTTTTCCATTGGTTGGTTAATTGGGACTTGGGAGGTTTGAAGAAAGGTGACGGACGGAAAAGTTTGGTGGTGACTCAGGAGGCTTTGGGGCCTCTGAGATGACATATGGACTAAGTGGGGCCCGCGACTCATTTTCTTTGGAGAATACCCCGTTTTCAAAAAATAAAAAATACTACAAAATTAAACGTATTAGTATTTTATTATCTCGTTTTCACTAAAAAAAAACACTAATTTTAAAGTATTTTATCAATTGGTTTCCACCGACAAAATTTTTTTTTACCAACCCAACAATTTTTTCACTCATATGCTCAACAAAAACTTTTTTACTATCGGAAACAAATTGATTTCCCAAAAACTTTTTCACTACCAGAAACAATTTTGACATTTCTTAAAAACTTTTTCACTAACGGAAACACCTAACAACTTTTCAACAACAAATAAAATTGAAAATTGATTTCTACACTTCATTTTTTATCATATACACTCCCTTTCTGTTTTATTTGGTGTGAATTTACTCTATTACCCCTTAATGTGTGTAAAAGTGAACTTATGAAAGGGTAAAAAGGTAAATTTACATGAATAAGGACAAAAAATAGAGTGTATATGGTAAAAAGAAGAGTGTAGAAATCAAATTTTTCACTACTTGAAACACTTTCACAAGTCGTCGTGCACCGTCACATAGTGCCCTACACTTTTTTCTATCACAAATTCACGGTGAGGTCATACATTAGTTATAAGCCACACATGAATATACGGTGGAAATGGGTGACAGCCCAAACTTTTTTCTTGTCTTCAAGAGTTCGAGTTGTTCAATGCAGAAGGATGCCTAGGATGGATGTTTGATCCAAACAAAATCAACCACTTTACGTACTTATGTATTAGGATTTGTGTGTAGATACTTGTGTCTCGTCTATTTTTCATTCCAATTACGCTAAAAATAAGAAGGGTCATGTTATCGGAGCCCACTAAGAGGTTGATAATATGTAGAAGTATTTCATTCGTCCCATTTTGATGTATAATAATTACATCAATATGTATTTAGATTTTCTATTATGCCCTCAAAAAGTGATTTGATTGAAGTAGGGAGTAGTATTACAATTTAAACATAAGGGTAATAATGAAACTTTACCAAACTCCTTTGGTTGATTTTGAAAAGTGAACATGTATTATGAGACGTTCCAAAATAAAATATGGAACTATAAAAATGGGTTGGAGGGAATATTTATATATTATGTCAAACAAGTTGTCATTTTCCAATTAAAAAAGCTTTTTAGTTTTTTTTTTTATCGGCAAAAGCTTTTTAGTTTTTATCGAATAAATTATGAAGTGCTCCCAAAGTACTCAAATGGCGGTCCTCGGTGCTCCAGAAGCACTAAATAATCACTCCTTTTATAGAAGGCTTCATAAGTTTGGGCCAAACTGTTGTTGGGGCCCATTTTTATTTTTGGGTAACATCTACGAGGCTTTCCAACCACGTTCAGGCCCATTTGGAGGCAGGAAAAGAATTGGGGGTATTAGTTAATAAGGGGATAAGATAGGAGTATTTATGTTATATTTTTAAAAATTATGAAATTTTAAAATGTTAAATTACGTACCTATTATTTGGATAAAATAAATTAAGTTTATCTTTCAAATGTTTAAACCGGTTATTTGTTTGAAAATGTTTAATAAAAATACTTAATAATGTTTAAAGTAGGAAATTTTATCATTTTGTTAAAATGTTTAATAAAACCGAAATTTTATGAATTTTTTAAGAAACCAAAATTTATAAAATGAATGGAGAGTAGATGGTGGTTAGAAACATGTGGGTGTTAGTTGAAATCATGTGAGAAATAGGTGCAACAAATTATTTATATCAAATTTTCTATAAATAACACTCATTTTTTATATCTCATCCCACATCTCAACTTCATTTCCTAATTTTTTTAAAATACTTAATAATGTTTTTAAATTAATTAATTAATTTAATAAATTCTAAAAATTGAATGAACCGAACCATTGTAAAACCCAAAATTTGATCCCAACCGTCCATGTGTTCCACCCACATGGATCTTGTGTTCATGTGTTCCACCCACATGAAAGAATTTATCCCCAAGGATAGAATTGCACTCCATCTACCTCTGTGGCTCTGTCTCTCTCACGAAACAGGGGGTCAGTCTCCCGCCGTCTCTCTCTCTCCAACCCACCGGCCCACCCACCTTCTCCCATGGACGCCGACGACATTTAATTTTGCACACGACGACGGCGACGGTCAGCTTTTGAAGACAGTGGATGGTCGATCGGTAATTCTCTCTCTCTCTCTCTCTCTCTCTCTCTTCCATTTTTTTTCCGATCTGGGTGTGCATGTGTGTGACTGTATCGGCTGAAATGGGTAGCTGGGGGAAGGGGAAAGGGATAATGAGGGGTACAATCGTCAGATATCGAGGGGGATTAGGGGGTATAACGTATGGACTCCTCAAAGCCTGGCCGAAAATAATACCGCCGTTTGCCCTCTGCTTCGGTCTTATCCAACGAAGGGGATAACGAAGACCCCTGGTATTTTGCCTTCCCAAACGCCGGATTAGAACTGGGCCCAGGTATAAAAGAGGGGTATTAAGATATTCCGACCTCTTTTACTGCATCCAAACGGGGCCTTAAATAGGAGTATAAGAGATCTTTTTCATAAAAGGCTTCATATGTTTGGGCAAACCGTTGCTGTCTGTGTTCGCTTCTCAACCTCGTTTTTTGTGCACGATTTTTAACAAAAAAAAATTTAATTATTACTTTCACATCTCTCTCTATTTCTCTCCACACATTACCCAAAAACCTCCGTCAGTTTTTGAATATTGGCCAAGTTGTACCCTGGGGGCTCGTTTGGATGCGGGGAAAAAATCGGGGGTAAAAAATATGAAGGGGGATAAGATAGTAGGGGGTATTAATTTTGATGGGTTGGCCCATATCGATTTGATGTTTATGGAGTGGGGAAAAAATAGTATGTTGTTTGGATGGGGTATTAAATAGGGGGATAAAATTTGACGTTGTTTGGATGGTGTATAGAATGGGGGATAAGAAGGGGTGGATGATGGGAAAAGCTGTCAAATGACTATTTTGCCCATGTGCAGTGTGAAATATGATTATGTATGAACATAAGTATATTTAATTAAAAAATCAATATATTTAATGAATTTGGGAAAATTGAAAGTATAAAAAACGAAATGAAAAAAAAAATGTATATTATGAAAAATTTATATTAAAAAACGTTTTTGTAATGAATGGTGCATTTATTTTTCAATTAATTTGGAAAGTGAATTTTTTCAAAAAGAAAAGACAAATTATGGTAGGTTTGAATGGAAAGTATGATTTTGGGTTAGAATGAGAGTAAAAGTTGGTTGAATGGTGAATGATGGATATGTTATTGAATGGTGGATATGTGGTTGTTGGCTTGGTAAATTTTGCTTATAAATAGCAAGTTGATTCATTGTCAAACTCATTCACAAATTTCAATTACAAAACAAGTCTCACATTTCATTTTTGTTGTATGGCTGGTCGTCCGCCTCCTCGTCACAATTGGGTCCAGCTGAGGAGATCCAGTTGATTTCGATACTGAAATCAATGGTGGAGTCCCAATTGTGGACCACCAGTAGTGGACACTTTCGTCCAGGTTACGCGAGATACTTGAAACGTTTCACGGACAGTGATTTTTCCGATGCTGGCATTGAGGAATGGCATATTGAAGCAAAGATAAAGAAGTGGCGCCGTACTTGCTTCATCATTGTGAACCTACTTGAGCATCCCGGGTTTGAATGGGATGCAAGTCAAAACAAGGTGGTGGCTGAAGACGACGTTTGGGCTGCATTCCTCCAAGTAAGCCTTAATAAAGTGTTTTAATTCTTTTTATAGGTGAAATTATATTTTGTTCTTATTTTTTCCATTTTGACTTAGGTTAACAAACAAGCTAGGGAAGCAAGAGATGTTCAATTTCCACTGTTCGATGATTGGCGTGTTTGCTTCATTCCCCCTCCCGAGGAGCCCGAGGAGTAGGTCAAGATGGCTTTCCAAATAAATAGCATTACCTATGGATGTTGTGTCATTTGTCGTATCTGTTAATTAATGATGTTGGAATGTAATGTTGGAACGTCTTCATTTAAAATATATTAGAACTTGTCTGCGTTCATAATGTGTTAATTTTACATAATCTTGCAACGTAGAACTTCATTCGGAATCGAGAATAAGTGCCAACAAAATACAACCTACGAAACCTAAGAAAAAAAATACAACAAACGTCTTGCACCTATTGGTTTGATGTTCAACTCCCAATGCACTTGTGGATGTGAAATTTTTGCCTTCCAACTTCTTCAGGGCGTAGCTCTCCTCGTGAAACTTTAGCAATGCTTCTTCGGCTGCATCGAATGTCTTGTACCTTTTCGCCATGCTTCCTGAGTATCCATTCACTTGGAGTTGAGCTTCTTCCCAACTTGTATAGATGCCCGGCACATGCCCAACGAAAACCACCCAATAATAGTCTTTTCCTTCACCTGTCATTGGGTAATCTATTCGAAAACAACATTATAAGTCACCACAAACTTTACGATAAAAGATGGCCGTAATCTATTCGAAAATAACATTCTAAGTCTCCGTTGATCATCGAGAGACATATGAGGGGTTATTCAAAAAAGATCAGGAGGATTACCTCCCAATATCTAATGAATAAACCATCACATGCCTCTTATTCGCTAATAAAGACCTGAAAACCAAAATAAATGCATTTGGCTCAAATTTCATCATCGCCAATTGACACACTTAGGACACAGAGTAGGACACAAGTAACAATGTAGCCATGGATATGAGGACTTTTGTAGTCTAATAGCTTCAAACATGTGGCTCAGATTTTTTTACAACTATTGCAAGGCACTAGGCTGCAACATGAGTTGCCAAATGACCCTCTCATGTTGCCCCGCCTAAGTCCCCGACGGGTGTTCTTAAATTTTCATCATAGCCACACACACACACACACATGAACAGAGGCACGAAAACATGCTCACCAAACTCAGAAATGCAGGCACCAAAGCCGTAGAAACTGAACCAAAACCAACACAGAAACTGAACCCAAAACCTGCACAGAAACTGAACCCAAAGCCTTAGACTTTGTGGCTCAGAAAGATTTCATCATAGCCACCCAAACAAAGAACACAAGCAGTGCAGGTTTCCGTTCAGTTTCTGTGCAGGTTTTTTGTTCATCACGGCCAGACACACACACATGGTCGGACACATAAACCAGTGGCAAAAACCTGCAGATTTAACCCAACAACAGTGTCCAAAACATGCAGCAAACTGAACCAACTTCTGCAGTTGTAAAGCACAAACTGAACCAGGAAACTGAACCAAGCACTGCACTTTTAGAGCACAAACAGAACCAGAAAACTGAACCAAGCACTGCAGTTTTAGAGCACAAACAGAACCTATGCACAAAACTGAACCAAAATCTGCAGAGAAACTTAACCAAAACCTGCACACTAACTGAACCAAAAACTGCACAGAAACTGAACCATAATCCTGCACACAAACAGAACCAAAACATGCACACTAACTCAACCAAATTCTGCACATAATTAAGGCATTGGGCTCAGATTTGTACACCACTTGTTGAGGGAACTAGGCTGCAACATGAGTTGCCAAATGACCCTCTCATGTTGCCCCGCCTAAGTCCCCATTGTGTCTTATGCAATTTTCATCACAGCCACTCACTTACACATACAGGTTTCAGGTTTTGGCTTCACATCACAACCACTCACTTAAAACTGCAGGTTTTGGCTTCCTCATACAGGCAGAAATTAGGAATCCAGACATGCAGCCATAAAACACAAGCAGTGCAGGTTTTGGTTCAGTTTCTGTGCAGATTAATTTTATCACGGGCACACACACACACACATATAGAAACCAGTGGTCAAAACCTGCAGCTTTAACCTACGTACAGTGGCAAAAACCTGCAGCTTTAACCTACCTACAGTGGTCAAAACCTGCAGCTTTAACCTACCTACAGTGGCCAAAACCTGCAGCTTTAACCCACCAATAGTGGCCATCACATGCATGAACAAAAAGAACCAATATGCAGGCACAATACTGAACCCATTTGGCTCAGAAATGATTCATCATAGCCACCCAAAACCTGCAGCAGTGAAACAGAACCATGCAAACAGTTTATTCCCACAACATAAGTACAATGCAACATGAGTAAGCCTTAACATGCATTTCCATAAACTGAACGACCATCAAACTACGTACAGACATTGTTTTAGCAGTACAAAAGCCTAATTGTACCAATGTTTGGACACCATACGTACATTACATTACAAGAGCTATCTACCATTGTTTGTAGAACAAAAGGCTCTTAAATTTACAAGCGACCACATGTATAGGAGTGCTTCGATTGGCCACTTCAAAAAATGGGCCATACGTATAAGAGTTAAAGATCATGCCACTACAAAAAACTTCTTCCCAATAGTTGTACTTCTTCCCCCTCACAGTTAAACGGGACCAAAGATGAGACCATCCAGGACGGCCTCAACCCACGCTTGTTTTTGATGCTCTTTGATGCCATAGAATAGGTCCAACCTTTCCTCAGCCGCACAAATGATGGCACCTAACCTAAATCGTTGGGTATCGGTAAGGTCAAGCTTCTCAAGCTCAAGAGGCACTTGTGTGCGGCGAGCGGATAATTTGTTCGAATAACCCATTGCGTCGGTCATTTTCTCCATATGGCTATCACTCTTTTCGAGCCACACCTCCATGCTTGCAGCAAGGGATCCCACATCACCCATCCGTGTCCTCTTCTTCCCCTTTTGAGTTCCGGAGTTGGCCGGAGGAGTGGAGGTCCGGGGAATGGACGTCGGGAGTGACGTACGACGTGCCGAGTTTGAAGTCGTGGAGGCCGAAGGTGTGGAGGTCCGGGGAGTGGACGTCGGGAGTGACGTACCACGTGCGGAGTTAGAAGTCGTGGAGGCCGGAGGTGTGGAGACCGGAGGCGTGGAGAGTGGAGGTGTGGAGAGTGGAGGTGTCGATCCCAAAGGAATTTCATTGTCAATCCCCGTGAGTCCACTTGTGGGGTTGTGATGAAATTCTTCACCGAAGTATGGATAGTAGCAATCCTCATTCTCCTCAATTTGTTCATTTGGGATATCGTTTTCATTTTGTGGCGTTCGCGCCATTTCCGAAGGAACCTCCGCTCCTTCCCCGTTGGCCCTATCCTTTCCGAAGAGGAATTCCCAATCTTCAAAGTAAGGGAAACGCTTCCCACCAATCTCTTTTGCCTTCTTCGGGGACGCCTACACGAACATTACAAGTTTAGTACACGATCCAATGCCTTAACATATAACTTATTACGTTAAAGCATTTGAAGTTACCTCTTCGTAGATTTTCCACACCTCATCATCCACGTCAATTCTTTTGTTGACATGGTCCCACCCAAAGCCACTAAGTTTGAGAACGTCACATAATTTCGCATATGTTTGTCTCCAATACTTGACTTTGGAGTCAATGTGGGGGGAGGCCTTAATTTTACTTTCCGGCATGACCTTCTCCATCTCTTTCTCAAGTAGGGTGAAGAACCCGGGTTTGAACCCATTCTCCGCCCTCCATCTATCACAAATTTCAGTCATCATGCATTTGATGAGGGCATCCTCTTCGTGTTTCCTCCACGGCCTACGCGGCTTTGTAGCCTTTCTTGTAGGCACACCATTTTGGTCTTGGGTATCCATTGCTGAAAATGGATGTTAAGATGGACAATAAAGGATTACTTAACAAGTCTATTATGAATTACGAACCGGAATTGAATTACGATGAAGTTACTACAATATTGTTCAAATAGAATGGTTACATCATAAAAGTTATGCAAACCGCAATTAGAATGTTTACATCATAAAAGTTCTTGAAATACTTATTACAAATACACTAAACAAACTTCGTCATGGTGGGAAAATCTCTTGTCCCCCACCATTTCCTAGCCAATGGTTGTACATGGTTGTAGCCAACGCATCCCTCTCCCCGGTCCATTGATTGGAAGTCTCTATGGTAGTGATGTGATCATCTGCCTCGACCTCGTGTATGTGGTCACGTTCCCATGCCGTGTACTCGTTCTCAATGGGATCGTTGGGCATCTCTCTTTTGATAAGGTTATGGACAAGGCAACATGCTGTGACGATACGTGTTTGAGTCCTAATGGGGTAATACGAGTGAGACCTCAATATTGCAAACCGCATCTTCAACACACCAAAGCTTCTCTCAATCACATTCCTAGCAGCGGAGTGCTTCATGTTGAAGTACTCCTCTTTCGTAGTCGGCATATGACCTTGCCTCCATATGTTAATGTGATATCGTTGCCCGCGGTATGGTGCTAGAAAACCCTCGGCATTTTGGTATCCGGCATCAACAAGATAGTAATGTCCTGTACGAAATGGAAGTTAAGGCATAAGGAAGGGTTCATACTAGGAATTGAGTGCAAGGAAGGTGAACTAAGGAATTGGCACATACCACGGGGGACTTTGAAACCATCGGGTCTTGAAATGGCGTTCGCCAGGATCCTAGAGTCAGTGGCCGACCCTTCCCAACCAGACAAGACGAAGACAAACTTTAGGTCTCGACTACATACACCTAAAACGTTTGTGGCAATCTCACCCTTCCTTGACCTATAGCGTGGCTTGTCGACTGCCGGGGGATTAACTGGCACATACGTCCCGTCCAATGCCCCGAGACAATTCTACGACAAAAGAAATACATTATTGCAACTATCTCGATGTGGTGGAGTAGAGAAAACCATATGGAAGATTTACAACCAATTGAAATGAAGTTTACCTGAAACCAAGTCCATCTACTGTCGTGGTAGTTAGGAGGTACGGGCTCAGGCCTTACTAGGAGCATGTCGAACAGACGCAACACACCTTGGAGTACGACATTGAAATGTCTGCTTACAGTTTCAATTGATCTCCAAAACTGCAATTTCGTACACCTCTGTTTTGTATGGTGACCGAGGATATACAAAAAAATGGCTACCCTCTCCTCA
Source organism: Rhododendron griersonianum (assembly GCA_018127125.1). Lineage (NCBI taxonomy): Eukaryota > Viridiplantae > Streptophyta > Magnoliopsida > Ericales > Ericaceae > Rhododendron > Rhododendron griersonianum. The sequence goes on along the minus strand of CM030790.1, from coordinate 50,033,945 downwards.
AGACAAACATTGCGCGAGTCTCCTAACCCAACACCTCGTAGTAGACAGCACAACCTAAAAAATGTATGCCTATTTACCCTCAACTGCTCGTGGCAATCAACTTCATTACCATTCACGAGCCTATTCACGGCATCTACTTGGGTCTGGTAGTAGTTTGGATTTGGAGACAATTCCGGACGGGGATAATGGGCCGTCGACACTATGAAGCAATAAAGCCGAAACACACCCATCGAAGCACGAATGTACATGTTTAACGCGATGAATGCCTCTTTCTCTTCTCTTCTCCTTATTTCCGTTCTGTTTAATCTTGCCATAGTAAAACACCTAAAAAGGGCTTCATGCAATTTAGACCACACACACATACTATATAAGCTGTTATTTCTGTTCTGTTACAAGTTTTTCTTTTATTTTCAGTGATTTGGGAATTTCATGCATGAAAAAGGTAACGGGGGTCACAAAACCTAATATGGTGCTTACAAATACACATAACTAAGCTACAAAATATTATTCCTAACCTAGAATCTGTACAAATAATGTTTTAACTACTCTTTCACAATGACAAAAACTAACTATAGTATTACACTGCCAACTTACCAATACTTTTACTATAATTCAAGTTAGTACATATCGATTTGTATTACACTGCCAACTTACCAATACTTTTATACATATCCGTTATGAAGCATAATCATAAAGATTGAAACCTATGAAACGTACAACGGTTCTGTGCTTATATATACTATTTTAGGAATTTCATCGTTATATACTATATACGTATAGAGTGTGTGTATATATATACATATATTTTAGGCCTTTCATCGATTTACTATTTCAGCTATTTCATTTGGTTTTTATGGTGCGTATTAGATACTAGATAGTATTATGAAGTGAAATAAGACATGCAGAACACATAACTCACAATCTGAACGACCTGTTACAATTTCTCTGTTCCAAGGATTTTCAAAAGCAAATAACTTACGTATCTCATAAATCCATCATTTTCTGCAGTAAAGATTCGATGGTTTTTTCCATCAAATTTTCTGTTTTCCCTCATGCGTCTCACCAGCATTGAAAAGATCAACCGAAAATATAAACAAATGCAAGTACTCATGGCAGGGCTGGATAACCCAGGGAAGATGAAAATCAACCCACAAAAATCACACACAAACTGATCACCCTGAACAACCCATATACCGTACAAAAATCACGACCAAAAACACACAAATGGACCTGTTATTTTTTTCCAGCTATGCAAACCATATCGCGTACACAAAAACAGAGGCACAAATCGACGAAATCGCCACCAAATCGCGTACACACACACACAAACACATCTGACAAAACCAAGATCGGGAGATGAAGATGAGGCCGTGAGAAAGCGTACATGGCGAAATGAAGCAATACCTGAGTTCGCAGACGCACAAATCGACCAAATCGCCACCAAAACCCTAATCTTCCACAGACCAGAAAGGGCGGCAACAGAAATGGGAAACGACGAGGCCTGGGGATGGGAAAAGGGGATAACGAGGGGTATATTCGTCCCAAAATCACCCCTCTACAGCCGGATTAATTTTGGGGAGGTCAAGACCAGCCCAAATCTAAGACCGCAGAAACCCTAGAACTGGCCAAAACGATGAGGGGGTAAAACATAAGAGGGGAACGAAATACACCTGCCAAACGGGGTAATAACGCTGGGGCCCTCACTTTTCACCCCCTCTTAATTTTCCCCTCTTCTTTTCACCCTATCCAAACAGGCCCTGGAATCATACGATTTCAATTATTGTTGTTTCCATTTTATCGCCCAAGTTATACTAACGTTTTACTCTATTTTTCACGAGGGACGGTTTTGTTTGTAATTTATCATGGTGAATTCCCCAGTTTCAAAGGATAGCAAAAGTACTCGAAATGCTTTTGGTCTATCCAAAATCGATAACTTTTTAATTTGCTAAAAAAAAACAATTTACGCTCGCTGGGTTGCCATCCCTAAAAAAACCGAAAGCGAGTCCACACAAGAAGCAAATTTTTCTTTTAACTCCATGAAATATGGACCGAGGCTGGAAAGCCCAGAGGTATAAGCCGGAATGGAGCATGGAGATTGAAAATCTCTTTGGATGTTCAGAAATGATTTGTGTGTTTTTAGCTTGTTTTAGAGAAGAAAGATCTTTTCAAAAAAAAAATAGAGAAGAAAGATCAAGGAGAACGGCATTGTCATTGTAACCATTTTAATGATTAATAAAAAATTTTGTCTTTCAAAAAAAAAATAGAGAAGAAAGATCATCAAAAAGTCAATTTTTAGACATCTTAGACGGGGAATGGGAGATGCTGCCAAGCATCTCCTTGTAGATCGGTGCAGAGCGGCCAATCCGACCGCTCATCTCGGCAATCGATGACTCGAATCTTAACGGGGCAATGGACGGTTTAGATTTGTATGCGCTTAGATTCAATCCGAGCCGTCCATGCCGAGATGAGATGAACGGCCGGATTGGCCGCTCAGCAGGGAGCTGCTCGACGGCATCTGCGGACCGATCTTGGCATTGCATAAATATGTGCTCATAAAGCAGGGCATCTGGTTCTTATCTGCAACATTATTTGTGTGTGTTTTTGTTTTTATTTTTATGGATTTGATGCTTAAAGGAAAAGGGGAGGAGTTTTTATTGCCCCCAAACAAGGCCTTTTTCAAAAATGAACTACAGAGATCTTTTTGAATCTCATAGTATATCCAAGGTTCTGGCACTGTTTCATTTGCATTGGTTGAATAAAATTGCAAGTTGTGGTCCTCGGTCATGTTTATTTGAATGCCAAAAAAAAAAAAGGATCAATTTTGATTCGTTAAAACAATCGAGTGGAGCCCATTTGGTTTAACTGGTTTTAAATTGCTCTATAAAATTTACACGTACTCCATTCGTCCTAAAATTTTGGTCTATCTTTTATTTTTTGGATGTTCCGCAATCCTTCTCTCTTTTGACTTGTCAAGAAGAAAAAAATGATCTATTTCGTTTTTGCCCTTCATCCCGTATTCAAAATCATACGCAAAAGTAGAAGGAAAGGGCGCATTATAGTCTAAAAGGTAATCATTTCATTTCAACCAAGAGGGTAATTCTGGAAACTCGTGCTTCTTGTGCTAGTACACTTTGCAACATAAAAACCAAGTCTTAAACCATTCTTGGGGTTAATAATAGCTATTCTCATGAAATCGAATCATGAACTCAATAAACCGTTGAATAGTCTTTCTTGATCCACACTCCTTAAAATGGACCACCTGAAGAAAAAATAATAAAAATTGTTGAGAGGACAATTTCGGATGAAAAATAAACCAAAAATAACTAAGAAATTTGCTTACCAGAATTAATTCCTAGGGGAATTGCATTTGAAACATTCCGCCCGACAAGCGTAGTTGTGCACACCACATCCATATCTGACCGTATCCAAAATGCACTCAAATTAGACAAGGAACAGAAACCAAAATGCTACATTACTTGCTTGACATCCCAATACCATCTTATCGCAATTAGTATGATTTTCTTTATCTTGGCAGGAACGAGTTATGGTAGAATCCGTTCGGTTTATCTCAACCGCGCGAATTGGCTGAATAGCTATATATGAGTTTAAAAAGTGTACTGTGATACTGCAATTTTGAGACCTCTCCTACTATTAATCTAGCTAGCTACACTTATGTGTACTAACATTCATGGGCAAAAGTTATGTGAACTAACCTAGTGCAAATCCAGTCACCGGATTTCCATCCGGGGAGGCCACTTCCATCACCTCCGGCCGCCATGCCTCCGCCGTATGCACCACACTTGTAGCAGCTGGTCCTGCTTGCGTAGTTGTGAGCTCCACAATTCATGGCATTGCAGTACCAGTCCCCGGCCAAGATTTCCGTCCTGTTTACTCCGTACGAGGACACGTCCGCCCCGCCGCCAAACTTTGGGCACCTGCATTTTTGGCATGAATCCCTCTTCTTGAAATTCATGTGTTGGCATGCACTGCACATCCAATCTCCTCCTCCTACGCTCATTTTGTTTATGTCTGAAAAGATTAACACAAGGGGAATGCAACAATTAATTAATTAAAAGTGAACATGATTCGCAAACAAAAATTTTGAATTTCTATAGAACTCTGTACAAAACTTTTGTGTATGTCTTTGTTACCGCTGAATTAAATACTGGAGCCGCCTCTGATTACGTATCCAATAAATAAACCTACCACATTTCAGTTTTCAAGTTTCAAATTTTACGCTACTCGTTGATGAAGCTAAATAGTATGCAGTGGAAAATAATGGTAATATGATAAAATTGCATGGTTTTGCCACAACCAAGTTGTCATGATATGTGAAGATGCATTAACAAGCAATATTCTTATATGATTTAGAATGTGTTTCGCTCAAGAAGAAAGGGAAAGGGAAATGGCAGGGAACTAAACAATAAATTTAGCTTGTTCAAAACCTTGGATTGAAATGCATAAACGAAGCAACCAAGTAGAGGGAGAGGTGCGCTAAACTGATCCAGACACCTCAAATTTTATATCAAGAACGGAAAAAAGTAGAGAGAGAGAGAGAGAGAGAGAGAGAGAGAGAGAGAGGGAGGGAGGGAGAGAGGGAGGGAGGGAGGGAGAGAGTCTGGCTCACCTCAAGAGAAGATGAAGAAATGAATAAGAAATGGTAGATCTGCTAATTAAGCAGTAGCAGAGAGAAGAAATAGCTTGAAGAAATAGCTTGAGGAAATATTTGGTGATATTTAGTGTTTGGGTTGGGATGGTTTTTATACTTGTCAAGGCCTTATGATGGGTCCCACTGGATGTTCTTTTTTCATGTTTATATGAGCTTCTGATTGTTTGACATTTTTTAAAAGTAGAAATATCTTAAAAGTATCCATAAAATCAAGATTAAAAAACCGATAAAGCGCGGAACCAGTTTTTCTTGTAAAATGTTTTGTAGTAGCAATCAATCGAAACGCATTTAATATTCCTTAACTCTCCCTTTCTAGCTAGGGAAAATGGTTCTGTGGGGAGGGGGATTTTAAAGTTGTGGATTGGTCAGTACATCCATGCAAAACCCAATAATGTCACCCTTTCTATGATTCCCCATGCATTATTTGAAGGGGAAAAGGTTTGAAATTTTATTCTCGATCTCTTCTTTCCCCATATGTCCATTTGCATTTAGGTCTTACGAGGGGGAGGCTATAACTTGAAAGATCTTGGAATGGAATTTTTCATCTCCCCATCTCCACTTCACATGGGCATGCATAGAGTCATAGACGTACCACCTCTTAGCAGATACTCCTTATTTTTTTTCGTTGAAATTATCGTAAAGTTTATTGTGAAAGAAAGTGCTGAATTGGCCGGGTTACCAAACAACCCCTTAGACACTAACTACTAAAGCCTTGAAATACTCATTATCTGTTAATTTTTCATCTCCCGTCTATTATTGTAGTATTGAGATACGACTCATTATTGGTTCAATTTTTTTTTTTAAAAAATTACCATTAAGCAAATTGTGCAAGAAATTTATCTCTTGCTGCATAAATCCAGAATCACCAGATCAAACGATAGTGCAGAGAAACCAACCAAACTCCTCGAGCTTAAAATCAAAACTTGAATCTGGCATTGATCGCGTCATGCGCTTACGTACGACTGATTCCATGCAACTTGCACACACATTTCACCTCCCCCGAGTAGCTAGCTAGGCTCATATGGTTGAGGTGCAAATCCAGTGGAAACAAAGAGAATTTGATCTCCATGTACACAAGAATCAATTCCTTTCAATGATCATTCATATTCATTGCCAATCCTATATTTGCCTCCTCGATTTTGATTCCTTTTTTCCTGCAATAATTCAAAAAGGCACTCGAAAGATTCAGTGATTCACATCCATTCCCATTATTTACGCCCCCTGCCTCATACTATTGTCTAAGCAGCATTTAAGCATGCATGTTTATTGTGACAAGGCCTCCTTATACTATGTTTTCCAAGAATTTTACGTCAATCAATAATGTTTCAAGAAGCAATTTTTTTTCTCAAAATACAGATCGAGGCGCGCGGCAAGAAAAAGGGAAGAATAACAGGTTAGGAAACTAGGAATCAATGCTATTCCGGGAGGTGGAAAGTTGGTAGTATTTGCCTACTTTTTTATGTATTCATCACATGAATGATACGGTCCAGGCAACCCAAATCAAGAAACCCTCAAGGAAAACAAATGAACGGTTCAGATTTAAAGAAATTCTTTCAGGGAAGAGTTCTGGACCGTTGATTTGTTTTCCCGGAGGGTTTCCTGTTTTAGATGTCCTGGACTGTACTACTCCTGTATTCATTAAGTTGTTAATTATTATTGGTACTAAAATGTCAAAGTAATTGTGTTTTTTCTTCTTCTTTGGACATATGGCATAAGAGGTAGGGGTGAGCATGGTCCGGATTGGTTCGGTTTTGTATTAAACCAAGAACCAAACCAATGTCTACGGATTATGAATTCGAAGAACCGAACCAAACCAATCCACAAAAGGCATATAACCAAACCAATCCAAACCATTAAAATATGGTTCAGTTTCGGTTTTAAGTCACGGTTTGCTTTGAACGAAGCTATTATCTTCAAAAAAATATTTAAAGTACTTAAATTACAAAGATAAATTAAAAGAAAACTTATACTACTTAAAACCAATTTCAATCAAATTACCAAAACACACTAACATGGACCAACTAATTAAGAGTAGAATACCAACAATTGTCTCAAGTCTTAAACTAATAAAATGAAATACTGAAAATTAGGAATAAGTTTGATATATAGTAGAAGCTTAGTCTAAATTATCTGGCTGCGAAGGAATACTAAATATTGTGGTGGATTTAATAGGATCAATAAATTAGGAAAGTACTTGACTAAGGCTCTCATATTTATTTGGTGAATCATAATATAATAATATGGAGTATATATTTATATATGTATTATACAGTTCGGATCGATTTGGAACCATAACTATAAATGTAAATCCACAAACCAAACCACATAAAGCGGTTTTTAATTTTTTTAAACCATTACCAAACCATACTACTAAAAAACCGAACCAAATCTTTTGATTTGGATTGGTTTGGACTGGATTCGCGATTTGACGGATTTTTTGCTCACCCCTAATAAGAGGAGTAAGATTATTCGATCTGCAATGAACTACAGTATCTTGTTGTGATCAAAGTCAACCAAATGAAATGCGTTTAGCATCTGAAGCCGATTCAATTCCAAACGTAGTTTGAGATAATTTATGATTGGGACACCCAATTCTTGATATGTACAGCCCGATAGTCTCGATACAAAAAGCTAGATCACATATGTAATCCTTTGGCAAAATATTCCGCTATTACTCTCAATGCTCGTTGAGCCATTGTATGCTTCTGCGGTCGGTCATCACTTTCACAAATTTTAATCGTTTAAGATATTTTTGAAACATAAGAAGATGCTTTTACTTGGGCTCACACGCGGGTTTTAGTATGTAGAAGACTAGATCTTTAATTTTGACCGCAGAAGCATACAATGGCTCAGCGGTCGGTCATCACTTTCACAAATTTTAATCGTTTAAGATATTTTTGAAACATAAGAAGATGTTTTTACTTGGGCTCACACGCGGGTTTTAGTATGTAGAAGACTAGATCTTTAATTTTGACCAAATTGTGTTGGACTGCATTTACTGACAGGGCAAATTGAAGGTGGTCAATTTGAAAGCAAAATATGCTGACCTGAGATTCGATAAGGAAGAATCCTAATCATGATACAATATGCCTTTTCACAAGACAGTATGAATATACCACATTAAATCATCATACACAAAACCACCCTCTCAAAGGGTAAATCCAGTGCACGAGACCCCGCAACTGCAGGGTCTGTAGAAGGGTTGATGTACGTAGCCTTACTTTTGCAAGTAGAGAGACTGCTTTCACAAGACGAACCCGTGACCCTCCAAGTCACAATGAAGCAACTTTATCGTTGCGCCAAACTCGTCCTTTACAAAACCACCCTCACAAAAACCCAAAAAAAGGGGACCAATTATGAATTATATATTCATGCTCAATAATACTTCGAGAATCCACATCCAAACAGCCGTTATGGAAAAAAGTAGTCGTTGCATTTAGGAAAAGTCTACAATACACACTCCTTAAAAAGGGTGTACGTACCATATGTACCAATTTTATGGTTCATTCATAACATTTTAGCGTATTTCGTAATTTTTGTTCTAAAATTCTTAACTTTTCAGCAGTACGATTTGTAATATTTTCATTATGATTCATAACATTTTGGTGTATTTCGTAACCTTTATACATTTCGTAACTTTTCAGCAATACGATTCGTAACATTTTCTCAATAATTCATAGTAACATTTTGGGGGGTGCATATGATACACACCCAAATAAGGAATGTGTATTGTAGTCTTTCTCTTGCATTTATAGGCTATGTGATCGTTGATCAATTTGTATTGTATACTCAGCTAGAGAATATTAGTCATGCATTAGTTTATCCATGTTTTTCCACACGATTCATAATTCAGACGCAATACGATGTAGTTTAAATGATGTTGAAAGGTACATTTTCTTAAATAAAAATGTTAGAGGCACATCGGTGTGGCACACCTCAGCCACACCCCTCTCACATACAGATAGATCCCACTGGAACGGGTCCCACCTATATATGAGAGGGGTGTGGCTGAGGTGTGCCACACCTGATGTGCCTGTAGCACCTAAACTATTACTACTTACGCATATAAGACCGGTGAGAGAGAGAGAATGTGTGTGAGGTTGTGGGTGAGGGCATTACATGTCATGAAGACAAGAGAAATTGTCCTTCATTAAAACTCAAGGACCCTAGCTCCATTTTTTCTATTTTCATGAGGTTTCCTTGAGTTATTTTCAGATATTCGTGAGACATTTTTGACAAATTATCCTCTGGAGGAGTGAGAAGGACAACATACTATGTTCCCCGTACGGCTTGAGGCTTAGATCCTTTTTTCACAAAACATGTACTACTATAGAAAAATCGACACTTTGTTCAAGGCTTTTAAGCTGGTTTTCCATTGATTTCGGTAAATCAAACCTCAAAACGGGGAAATAATTTTCTTTTTGATGGGAGGGAAATAATTTTCGCAATCCAATTTTTGTTTAAGATTTTCTGTTAAGTTCTTCAAATCACACACATGACAATTTTTAGGGCTGTCCACGGTCCGGATCGGATCGGATTCGTATGAATCCAATCCTAATCCGTATCTCACGGTTTTTAGAAAATGCAATCCAATCCTAATCCAAAAGTCTCACGGTTCGGTTCGGATTCCGAACCGTGAGTCACGGTTTGGTCCCGATTTTATCCACTGATTTCCTTCCATAAACACTAAAAAACGCAAAATTACTTCAACTACTGTATTACATATCATTCCAAATTTCTAGTTCAAGTGACGAGCAATAAGAGAAACATTACATTGCAATAAGCTACAAACTGCAACATTACAGTTACAGCCATGATAATCATTTAAGCCAATGCATCTCTAACAGCCTTCTGGTCAAATTTCTAAAGCCCAATTTCACTATGAGGTTCTCCTTTTACTTGTGCATATGATGCTAGTGTTGTCTGTTTCTTAAGTTTCTGACTGTCAAGATTTTTTGGGCAACTTAGCATGTGTTTTTTCAAGGTACTAGTCTCATTCCCACTCAACCATTTATAAATATTACACATACACACACATATATATATATTTTTTATTTTTTAAATATCTTACGGTTCGGTTCGGTTAATTCACGGTTTTGAAATAAAAATCCAATCCTAATCTGTATCTCACGGTTTTTTAATTTTCAAATCCGTGTCCGGACCATTAATCCACGGATAAAATCCAAAAGGTATGGATCAGTTCGGTCCAGACCGGTTTCACGGTTTTCGATTTTTCTTGGACAGCCCTAACAATTTTTACGCACTTTCAAATGCGTTTATGAAGAAAGTGGGGTGCGAAAACCATTTTCCTCCACTAAAAGAATACAAATTTACGTCTGTTGGGCTCAAGACCTTTAGGGCTCGTTTGGATGCGGGATTAGGTTTGGAGGTGTTATGTAATAAGGGGGGATTGGATAGTAGGGGGTATTGGTTAATAAAGGATGGCCCACATTGATGTGATGTTTATGGAGGGAGTATTAAATAGCACTTGGTTTGGATGAAGAATAAATAAGGGGGGATTTTTTTTGCTTTTGCTCAAGAAATGGGTACCTGGGGTTGGGAAGGGGGATTAGGAGGGGTATAGTTGTCCGAAATGGAGGGGGATTAGGGGGTATTCCACAATAATAGGTCAAACCCTACCCATGGCTAACACCCCCTCAGGGGGTATTAGGAGGTGTAGTGGAAGAGGGCCAAAGAGAATACCCCCTCCAAATTAACTTGCCAAATGGGGTCTTGGGGTGGGGCCCAGGTATTAGGAGGGGGTATATCACAATACCATTTCACAACACCCCATCCAAGCAGGCCCTTAAGGTGCCGCCGTGCCGTTGCTTTTTCTTTTTAAATTTTCTTTTTAAAAAAAAAGGTAATTTCAAGCTCAAATATAAAGAAAATGAAAAATAATTTTTCAATTTTTTTTTCACCTTTTAAAAGATCTCAATGAAATCTATCAAACAAGATCTATATTGGTAAGAAAATTATTTGCAAGATCTCAATGAAATCTATCAAATAAGATCCATATTGGTAGGAAAATTATTTGCGTAAACATATGGGAAATCTATCAATGTACGATGGAGTGTGTTTAGAAGTTTGTAATCCCTTGAGTGTTGATAAATGAAAGAATGTGAAATTGGGAAATGTGATTTTTGAGGGCTGCTGATTTTGCCACTCTCTTTTTTGTTAACGCCACTTCCCTGCAAATATATTTTTGGTGCAAAAATATACTTGCAGGGAAGTGGCATTAACAAAAAAAAAAATGAGTGACATCATTTTCCCTTTTTAACTTAAAATTATCTTCTTTTTCAAAAAGTTTTTTTTGCAAGAAACTGGAACGGAGCAAGTTGGGTAGCCTTTTGTATTCTGATTCGTTTTGGGCTTTTAGCTTAGCACAGGTCCATGGGCCACTCATTGGAATTCCCTCCGCCACTCAAAATTTCCAGTCTCCCAATCTCCCTCTCTAACCGATTATTTGGACAGTTTCCGCCTGACAATGGCGGGTGGTCGCGGCGGCGGAGTTCCACAGCCACTGCGCGTGTTAGCTTCAGCTGCTGCTGTACTTATCGGCGGATTTTATACTCTCTCTCTAGCCTCCAACGCCACAATCCGAGCCATACAGGCTGTCACCGAGGCCAGACGGGTAACTATACCCTTGCTTCTGAAACCTTATCTTTCCTTATATACTGATACACACACATAACCACTGTATGTGCTAGACTTTTTCCTACCTCGCTAATTGAAGCCACCCAAGCTTGGTTAATATATATTTTAGAGGCTATCCAAATATTGCCAATTGATTTTAGGTTGGAACCCTCCTCCAAGAAATCTAACAGCACGAATATATTTTTTTCTCAGTTCAGGTTTATGCGTGTATAGGGGTTTCGGGAGAGAATTCGGTGGTGAAGTTGTTGAATTTGAGTTGGGTTTCAGCAATTACCCTTTTTTTTCTGAAACCTCATGTATTCCTACGTGCAAACCAATATACTCCCTCTGCCACAAAATCTTTTGATTCAACAAAAGAAGCAATTCCATTTAAAATGTTCCGAATTTCTACGCACCAATTTAATGCTAAGGAAATATAGCCCCACACTGTTTGGGGGTGGAATGGGTGATCACTTAATATAATTTTGAGACTTCTCCACTTATTGTCAATTGGTTTTGATTTTGATATAAAGTTTTCACATTTGTAGAACTAATTGAGATATTTAATTTTGTGAAGAGAAATTCGAAAAATCATACAGGGAAGTATTTTATTTTTTCATTAGGAAATTACATGTCTTTTCGTGATGGACTAAAATTTCGGGATATCGATGTGTTCATAGTTATCTGTACATGGGATACGATGGTGTATGTGTTGAATTCGAGTTGGATTTTGTGGAATGAAACTTGTTTTTGAAAGACTGAAACCTTATCTTTTCCCATGTACAACAGTACAAGTAAATATATAAAATTTACGTGTTTTTATAGATCTGCATTTGGGATTTTGATGATGAATTTGTTGCATTTGAGTTGGGTTTTCTGCAACTACCCTTGTTTCTGAAACCTTGTATATCCTCATATACCTTCACAATAGGAAACATTTCTGTATATATGGAATTTGATAGTGTATACTTTCTTCTTCTTTTTTGATAGTGTGTATGTTAATTTGAGCTGGGTTTTCTGCAGAGGAAATTCGCTTTGCCTTGTGGGCTTTGCAATGGAATAGGGTTTTACATTTGCAAATTGTGCAAAGGGAATTCAACAATAGAGTGGTCGCCTACTTATGACCCTCGAGTTATAAATCCATGTGTTTGCCCTACTTGTGATGGAGCCAGGTCTGTCACTTGTGGGTTATACCATATTGTCTTCAAAATAGTTTGCTAACCAAGTTGTTTGGTTGTGTAGATTTACATTTGATTGAGTTTTCTGATTTTTGTTATAGGGCGCAACGCTGTCTCAACTGTTTGGGAAAAGGTTACTATTACTAACAAGTAAGAATGACGAATTGTTCCTGTTGAATGTAAATTGCTTTTGTTATGCAAGTGTCCAAATCTAGTGCCTGGTACTTGGGGAATTTTGGGCGTCCAAAAAGTTAGAATATCTTGTGGACAAGCAGTGGTATCTCGGGTACATATTTGCAGCAGAAGATGTTTGTTCATGGGAATATTCAAGATAGTATTGTAAGTTGTTGTGCAATGTGAAGCTCCATTTCTTAGAAATATAAATATAACTGTAATGCACTTAATAGGATCAGATGTCATGATGATTTTGCAGTGTTCCTGGTGAGTGGTTGTAACCATGCATACCTTAAACATGTTGTGGGGTGGTGGCTCCTTAGAACTCCTCTGGGACGGCTCTTCTCTACTCTGCTGAGTACCTGAACCAAGGCGTGAGGCGGTTGGCCGCCTCTCGCCCCTCCGACGAGCAAGTAAGTAAACAGGAGAGAGAGTGAGTATTGAAATAGCGTAGGGTTGCGTACCTTCTTTAGGGTTTATCCTCTCCTATTTATAGCCAACGTACTTGCTCCCCAAGCCAAGGGGCACCGTGACGTCACCCACATGCAAGTGACATCACGGTAACCGCCTTCTTTCCGCAAGGTTCCACCATCTTCTGGAAATGCGAGGGTAAAGCTCCACGTGGTCTCATTCCGGGTCACACCGACCCGGAAAACTGACCCGAAACCATACGACCGACCCGAACAAACGGGTCGGGTCATACTGATACCTGTGCTGCTAAACCGGTGGGACGACCTTCGGTCCGGCCCAACTCACTTCGGCCTTCGGGTCGACCCTGGGCCAGGCCCAATTCTTCCTGTAAGTGGGCTTCGAAAAGGGGGACTCACGCGCCTGCCTCATCTGGGCCCTAGCCTGGCCCACTGTCCATATTCGGCCCACCACAATAGCCCCTCAACTTCTCGTGCGCTCTCCATCGGCACGAAGAGTTGAAACATTCAGTGGGACCGAATCCTCCTTCTTAAACCGGACCACCGAGTCCTCAAAGGCCTATCTTTCTTGTTTCACGAAAACCAGACCGTCCTCTCAATAAACCGGAGCAGTCCTCGACATTCTCTGCATCACCGTATGATAGAAACCAGACAGGCCGACCTCTTAAACCGAGCCGACTGAAATCCTTTAGACCGGCCCATGCTCTCACTTGAAAAACCGAGCATGCCTCTTCTCTCTTTTGTCAACTATTACAGATTTTTAGCGATTTATTATGAACGTGGCGTACGAGGGACGCTCCGACTGACGCTTCGACTGACACCCCAATGATGCCATGCCACGTGTCAATGCCCCATTAGCCCCGGACGACGCCGCCTCTTCGATTCCCGCGCTCACGTATTTGAAAAAACCCCTCCCCCTACCCCCATTGCCTGTCTTATAAATAGGTAGGTAAGAGGAGAGAGAGAGGCCATTTGCAAAAGACCTCTCAGAGCCTCGAGATCACATCCAAGCTCCTCTGATCAGTCGATCCTTCTTTCAGCGTTCCTGTCCTTGCATCCAAGACCTTCTGGATCATCATGTAAGTATCTTGCATCCCTTTAACTCGTCTTTTTATACTGATCTTAAAGTTGTTCAGAGGTTCTGGAACCTGCCCCTTGGGTTTCTTGTCAAAAGAACGCGTCCCATCGTATCCATTTCAGGATATTTTGGGCCGAGCGTTCTTCCTAACAACGAGGCTTCAACAATTAGACCGACCATCCCAACAAACCAATCTTTAAACAACCTGAGAGTTAAAAACGCCTAGGTGTGACACCGAACGTCCCTAACCCAAAGACCGAGCATTCTTCCGAGGTTGTAGCTAACCCTACTCTCGTTGTTGCCCCTTTAGGTCTTTCTCCAAGGCCGACGACTACGAGTCTGCTACAACCGATGACGAAGACATGATCCGGGACTACGATCCCTCGGAGCGAATAGATGATGAAGACGATGATTTCGCCGCCGAACTTCTGGACTCGGCGCTGGGCAATACGGTGGTGGACGTGGACGGCCACGTTCACCTAGACGCCGGAGGAAGCGGTCCTGAAGAAAGCCGAGGGGATGATACTGAGACCGAAGACAACATTGATCATGAACCCGAAGCTGGAAATGAAAACGAGAGTACCGAGGAACTTCCTCCGGGGCGTCGCCCAGGGAGAGCGCGCCGAACAAACTACCGCACCCATTTTCAGTCTGCTGCCGCTTTGGCCGACTTTAGGGAGACATACCGTATTCCAAACGATGTTAACCTCCGACTGATTCCCTTCGGAGAGGATATAAAACCGACCCCTTCCGAGATAGTTGTTCCCCTGGCAGGAATCTGCATTGGGGGGATCTCCTTCCCTTTCCCTCGATTCGTTCGGGGCATCCTTAGTGTCCTGAACATTACGACCACCCAGCTTTCCGTTAATGCATACCGAATCATTTTCGGAGTAGCCGAGTTGATTCGAAGATACCGTCTTGAATTCCGACTGGAGGACTTCTTCGGTGTTTACTTCGTCGGGCAGAACGCCCAATCTCGGAAGTGCTACTTTTCCTGCCGAAAGAAGAAACAACCCCTGATCCTCGAACTTCCTGACAAGGATGATACGAAGGATTTCGTGATCGTGGGAGGAAACTGGGAGTTCGGTCCGGGCGAAACGGACCGAACACCAGTACCCCGAACCGAATGCGAGGCCTGTAGTAGGTTTCTCGAGTCGCTTTCCTTTATTCTTTTTAACAGTTTTGAACTTGTCTTGACGACCCTTCTTTTTTCTTATTGCAGACGTGGCGGTTGTGGATCGGTTGAAGACCCGCGCCGACCAGTAGAGAGAAAACAAACTGCTCTCCTGCCCGATACGGAACGCGCCGAAGCTGCTCGGATATATTCCGACGTATAACACAACACTAGCTGCCAGGAAGAGGAGCCGGACCGAACGAGCGAGAAAGATAAGTGAGGCCGGAACTTCTCTGCAAGGGCCGGACGCTCAACACCCTCTACGCGGGCTTGTGCACCAACCGATTGACCGAGTCACCCCGGACCCTTTTTCCGAAGGCAGCACAGACATGCCCAGAACTCCCTTCATTCCTGTGGACCTCGAGGATTCAACAACCCTGGGGATCATATCCAAAACGGTGGCGCCGGTCAACAAAGAAACAGAGACGGTGCCAACTCCGCGAAAACGTCCGTGTCCGGAGGCCGAAGGAGGAGGTTCGGGGGACGGATCACGTACCTCGAACGCTCCTGAAAAACCAACCGGAGGATCCTCACCTTCGGATCGGGATACGGTCGATAACCCAATCTGGAACCCGGCCATGTCCTTCACCGGCTTCCAGGTTCGGCGGGGCCATAGCGTTCGGGACGATCCGAAAGTGGCATACGCCCTGCTGGGAGGGACCCTCCTGCCCCGGGACGCCCAAGAGCTCCCGAAGGAACTTGAAGCATCCATTGCTTCGGCATGCCAACTCCACATCCAGGTGACGGCTCTTTTAGAGGTATTACCGTGCAATATTTTAGTTTTGCACTTCTGTCGTTTCTAATTTTTTGAACATGTTTTGAGCAGACCTCTGGCCGTTGTTTGGGACCATCTTTCGGAGCGTAATAAGCAAGTGAACAAGCTGATAAAGGCGAGCGAGGAGCACCGAACCAATGCCGATAAGCTTAAGACCGAGGTGGCGAAGTTTAAGAAGGAGGCCTCGACTGCCAACGCCGCGTCTCTGGCTCTTAAACAGAAGCTGGAGGATATGAAAGCCGAGCAGAAGAGGCTGCTTGATGCTGCTGATGAGAAGGGCTTCAATGAGGGAACGGCCGAGGCGACCAAACATCATCAACAGCAGGTCGGCGATCTACAAGACAAGGCCTGTGGGGTAGGCTTTATCCTCGGTCTAAAAGCGGCCGGGATTCCTGAAACATCAGATCTGTACAAGGCAATGCCCAAATACCCAAGGCAGAGGTCGGCTCCCGATGCTGCAACCCCGGAGAACCTGACTCCGGTTGATGGTGCTGAGAAGACCGACCCCCTGGCTGAAGCTACAACCCAGAAGACTTAGGATTTTTTACCCTTTTTTTTTTTTTTTTCTGAATGACTGGTACCGAACGTTTTGGGAAATGCCAGCTCATGCTGTAATCGGTTTTAATTTTGGAGGGCTGGTGCCAATCTTTCGGTACACACCAAGCCCTTGTACCGCACTCTTCTATGCTTGAACTGACTTTTGATTTTAGCACAACTGCCTTGTTGCTATTTTAAGTATCGAGCACTTAACCAGCCCCACTTCGGGCCGGGGTTCCGAGGTCGGCTCGAAGTAACGTCTCAGAAAATGTGAGTCGGTACGTCAAAAAATGACTTAAATCAATATTCGATTCCAGCCGAAGCCATGAATGGTCGGCAATTCCACCAAAAATTTGTAATTAATTTTTTCAAATTAATTAATTTAGACAGGCCGAAGCCACTAATGGTCGGCAATTCCACCAAAAAGATACAGGCCGAAGCCACTAATGGTCGGCAATTCCACCAAAAAACTTGTAATTAATTTATTCAAATTAATTAATTAGACAGGCCGAAGTCACGAATGGTCGGCAATTCCACCAAAAAATTACAGGCCGAAGCCACTAATGGTTGGCAATTCCACCAAAAAACTTGTAATTAATTTTTTCAAATTAATTAATTAGACAGGCCGAAGCCACGAATGGTCGGCAATTCCACCAAAAAGAAACAGGCCGAAGCCACTAATGGTCGGCAATTCCACCAAAAAACTTGTAATTAATTTTTTCAAATTAATTAATTAGACAGGCCGAAGCCACGAATGGTCGGCCTTACCACCGAACACGGGAATACGATGGTCGAAGAAAGAAACAGTGCGTCGAACCAGACAATTTATTTTATACCGCTCGGCCAAAAGTGCCTGAGCTCGGGATGGAACAAAACGGAGTGTCGGGCAAAAGTCCCAAACACGATAAAGACAGTAGTTCGGCCAAAAGTGCCAGAACCGGACAAAATACCGAAGGGGGGCCGAAAGTACCGCCACCTAATAAACAACAAAATCTGGGTGGCCGAAAGTGCCGAGCCCTGAAATATCGGACAACTCGGGGTGTTACATGTATGCTTTTCGGAGATTGTTTGCATTCCATGCCCGAGGCACAATAGCACCGGATCTGTCGATCAGTCGGTAAGAGTTTGTGCCGGCAATCTTGGTGACTTGATACGGGCCTTCCCAGTTGGGGTAGAGCTTCTTCTTCTTTCCACCGCAGACCATGCGCATGACCCAGTCGCCGACCCGAAATGACCGAGGACGGACCGTTCTGTTATAACCCCGCTCCAATTCCTGCTGGTACTTTGCAATTTTAATTCGGGCGAGATCCCTTCGGCCCTCAGTTAGGTCGAGCTCCTTGGTGGCTGTTTCGGTATTAGTTGCCACTTCAAAATCCTTGGTTCGCAAAGTGGGAAGTCCGACTTCAGTAGGGATGACCGCCTCCATGCCGAAAGCCATGGCGTACGGCGTCTGCCTAGTTGCTCGGCGAGGGGTTGTCCTATATGCCCAGAGGATATGGTATAGTTCTTCGGCCCATTTGCCTTTCTTTGCCCGAAGACGACACTTGATACCGTTGGTTACGGTTTTATTAGAGGACTCGGCCTGCCCATTGCTCTTTGGGTAATGGGGGGTTGCCTTTAGAAGCAAAATACCATGCTCCTCGCAAAAGGCCGAAAATACAGAACCGATGAACTGGGAGCCGTTGTCCACGATGATTGCGTGAGGAGCGCCGAAGCGAGACACGATGTTACGCCAACCGAAACGTTTAACGTCCGAATCCTCGATTGTTACGAGAGGCTCGGCCTCGACCCATTTCGTGAAGTAGTCGGTGGCGGTGATCAGGAACTTGAAGCCTCCTGGGGCAGTTGTCAAAGGACCGACAATATCCAGCCCCCACTGTGAGAAAGGCCACGGGCTCTTTAATGGCTGCAGAGGAGCGGCGGGTTTGTGAATCTTCAGTGCGAATTGTTGACAACTCATACAATGTTTGGCGTATAGAACGGCGTCGGCTTCCATAGTCGGCCACCAGTATCCTTGGCTGAGAGCCCGGTGAGCAAGGGATCGACCTCCAGAGTGCATGCCACAGCTTCCTTCATGTAGCTCGCGCAATAAGTCCTTTGTTTGCTCGGGATGCACCACTTTGAGGTACGGTCCCCCAAAAGACCGTCGGTAAAGCTCTCCTTCGGGTGATAACCAGAAGCGAGCTGATTTATGGATGATGCGGTGTGCCTCTCTACGGTCGGTGGGAAGGATATTGTCGCGAAGGTACTGGACGGTTTCGTCCATCCAACTTGGACCGTAAAACGTGACGTTGATTTGGGCCGCAGGGCACGACTCGATGGATGGAAAAGTGAGTTCTTCAATAGACACGGTCCGTGGGCCTCCCTCTGCGCAAGCAGAAGCAAGAGAAGCTAGAGAGTCGGCGTGAGCGTTCTTCTCTCGGCCGATCTGGACGAGCCTTGTACTCTGAAAGCCCTGAAGAAGTTGTGTAGCCGACGCTACGTACTTGGTCATTCGTTCGTCTCTTGTTTCGTACTCGCCAGTGACCTGGAGAACGACGAGCTGAGAGTCGCTGTAGACTACTAGGTCCTGTATGCCGAGCCCTCCCGCTATCTTCAGACCGGCAATTAATGCCTTATATTCGGCTTCGTTGTTGGAAGCCCGAAATGTCAGTGTGATGGCATGCTCGTGAATTGTTCCACTAGGGGAGATTAGAACGATACCGGCTCCTGAGCCTCGACTGTTGGAAGCTCCATCGACGAATAGTTGCCAAGTATTACCGATGACGAGTCGCCATGGCTCTGGTGTCGAAGGATCTTCATTCTTGGAATGGCTTGGACCAGCCCCGGTCCTATCGAGGGTCGGGGAGAACTCCGCGATGAAGTCAGCCAGTGCCTGTCCTTTGATAGCCGTTCGAGGTCGAAACTCGATATGAAAGTTAGCTATCTCGACGGCCCACTTTGATATACGGTTCGAAAGGTCGGCTCTCCGGAGTAGAGTCTTAATTGGGTGCTCGGTGAGAACGGTGATGACATGGCTTTGAAAATATTGGACAAGCTTTCGGGAAGCGATAACCAAAGCTAAGACAAGCTTTTCAAGTGGAAGATATCTTGTTTCGGCGTCTGTTAAGGTTCGGCTGGTGTAGTAGATCGGCTGCTGCTCCGAACCGTCCTAGCGAACTAGGACCGAGCTTATTGAGTTAGCCGAAACCGCGAGGTATAGGAACAAATCTTCTCCGTCAACTGGTGTTGTAAGCAAGGGAGGAGACTGCAAGTACGACTTCAGATCTTCGAAAGCTATGCTGCATTCTTCGGTCCAAATAAAGTTTCGTCGGCAACCCTTCAAGGCGTTAAAAAACGGTCGGCATTTATCGGATGACCGACTGACGAAACGATTAAGGGCCGCAACCATGCCGGTGAGCTTCTGGACCTCCTTGATCCGGGAGGGGGGAACGAGGCCTTGGATCGCCGAGATCTGTACGGGGTCGGCCTCTATTCCTCTTCGGGTCACTAGGTGACCAAGGAATTTACCGGACTCAACCCCGAACGCACACTTCTCGGCGTTCAAACGAAGCTTGTGTTTAATCAAGATGCGGAATATTTCCCGAAGGTCATCGAGGTGGTCAGCCGACTCTCGGCTCTTGACCACTAAATCGTCGATGTAGGCCTCCAGGTTAATCCCGAGTTGTGCTTCAAACATTTTGAAGATGGCCCGCTGAAACGTTGGACCGGCATTTTTTAAGCCGAAAGGCATCACTGTGTAACAGAAAATACCCTTCGGTGTTATAAATGCGGTCTTCTCCTGATCCGGGCCGAACATTGCGATCTGATGATACCCCCTATAGGCGTCCATAAAACTTAACCGAGCATGACCAGCGACGGCATCCACTAACTGATCGATCTTCGGGAGTGGGAAGCAATCTTTTGGGCAGGCGTCGTTGAGGTTTGTATAATCCGCACATACTCGCCACTTCGCATTCTTTTTCTTCACCACCACTGTGTTTGCCAGCCAGGTTGGATACTGCACTTCTTTGATTGCTCCGGCTTCCATAAGTCGGTCTACTTCCTCTACGACGGCATCGGCGTGAGATACTGCTGATCGGCGAGCCCTTTGCACGAACGGTTTGGCGCTTGGATCCACGTTCAAATGGTGACTGATGAATTCCGGGTCGACCCCGGGCATTTCCTGTGGAGTCCAGGCGAATACCTCGATGTTCTCACGAAGGAGGGCCAATATTTCGGCTCGCTCTTGCTCAGACAATCCTGACCCGACAAGGAAATACCGATCCGAACCCTCAGAAATTGGAACAGAGAGGAGGTCTTCGACCGCTTTGTCGGCTACGGGCTTTCCCTCTTCGGGGTCGGGTTGCTCAATGAGCTGGACTTCTGAAGGCTTTATCTTCCCCCTGATAGCTGAGACATAGCAGGCCTTAGCGGCAAGCTGGTCCCCAAGTATATCCTCTTGCCCGAACCGACCAATGAAGCGAACGACCAAATGATAGGTTGACGCGACGGCCCCCATTTTGTGCAACCAATTACGCCCTGTCACGCCCTCGATTTTCAACATAAATAATAATTATTTTCAATAAATACAAACAATATTGAAATACCGGTAATACCCAAATGACTTATTTTCCCCAGTTCTCAAAGTTAAATTTAAAAGATACAAGCTTGGCTCGAAGCCCCAAGTTATCAAATACCATGAGAATATTACACTTTTCATTAATCTTTCTTCCGAATACTACTTTCAAATAAAATACAAATTCAACTCCTTTATACCTCCGAGACACGTGAACAACAAGCACGAGATGCGCGCCATGCCAACTTCCTTGCTTTTTTTTTTCCTGAAAATGATAGGTTGAGCTACACTAGCCCAGTAGAGAAATCTATACTCAAGTTATAAGAAAATGCGATGAAATATGCGCCCAACAAGAGTGAGACTCAACAAACAAACATAAGATGCAAGAGGGGTTACCAAGATGAACAACCAAATTTAGACTTCGGGATTTCGGACATCTTAGAGATAACCATAACTATCCACATGTCAACTAGAAGCAGTATTAGGACTCATATCAATCAAACAAACAACAACAATAGTTCAACCATATAACAACGTTTCAAATGAATTCCACAACCACTTCCTCCTTTCATACCATCCACCAAGGGGTCTCATTTCATGAAACTTTTCCATTTGAATTTCCAAAACAATTTCGGGAAAACACATGACCACCACTGGTCAAGCTCCGTTGATTCGAGCTTGAATGCCGGAATCCGTTGATTTGTGCCCAAATACCGAATCCGTTGATTTGCTCAAGAATACCGGAGGATTTTTGATAAAAATAAAAATCCTCTTTTTTAAAAAAAAAACTCGAATTCCTTTCTTCAAAAATAAACCTTGATTGGATCAACCACTAATTTCCCTTCTCAACAGTCACAAACTCAATCAACCAACAGCACAAATATCAACACAAACTTCCGAAGCCAATCATGATTCTCTTAATCATGTGAGACATTCAACTGTGTTACCACCCCTTGCGTCACATTGAATTCTCTCCACCTGGGTTTCCGCTTTACCACCCCTTGCGTAACGGGCCCTCTAGAGTCTCCGCATTTCCACACCTTGCGTTGCAGGACCCTCAATTCAAAATTATCAACTCACCCATAAGCACATGCATTACCAATCCATATTCGAAAAACAACACTTCCCAATTTCACATTCATTCATTTATCAACACTCAAGGGATTACAAGCTTCTAAACACACACCATCGTACATTGACACCTAGCTCAAATCCACGTTATTCCTATCGACCTCACGGTATGTTCTCCAACCAACGATACTAATATTATACTCTAGCAAGTGCCAAGAGACAAAGATCAATCAACAAGTCACTGAGACACAAGCAACCACACTCGAGAGTGACTTAAACGTGTTCTAATCGTATAAGGAGTCATAACACGGAACAAAAATAACCTTAGGAGTAGCCGCAAACATCGACCGACTGACCCACCTCTACTCAAATGGTCATAACTTTCTGTGTACTAAGAGTTTAAAGGTGATTCCGGTGGCAAACGAAAGCTAACTTCAAGACCTTCGAATCGGTATAAAATTTTCATGAAACGGACATCGGACGAGGAAGTTATGGCTGTTCAAAGTTGGGCTGAAACCTAAAAACGGGCTGAAATTCCCAGATTCGACCGAAACGCAAAACCCAACCTCAAGCACGAAACAAAACACGATCTAGGTACATAAACTTCACATAAACGCATAACAAGAGTAAGAAATCCCTACCACAATGGGTTTTGAGCAAAACCCTAAATAACCCAAGCTTGAAACATCAAGATCTAGCTCCTCCCAAGCTACAATACGAGACCTAGGTCCAAGATTTCCCAAGATCAAGAGAAATAAGTGAGGTTCAACAAGTGATTGAGAGAGAGAGAGAGAAATCCGAAAATGATGAAGTTCTTACCTCTTTGAACGCAATAACCTTGATTCCGGATGAAATTAGGATGAACAACCCATAGATCTTGAAGATTTTGAGGTGTTTGATGTGGAAATCCAAGAATTTGGGTGAGAGATTGAAGAGAGAAGGTAGAGGGGCGATTTTAGGGCTTGGTTCGTGGCCTTGGAGTGAGAAAATAACATAAGAGGTCTATTTATAATGGTCCAAGAAGCGTGCTGAAAATCTGCAGAAAACGCAGCATGTACCGGTACGGGTAAAAGCTGTACCGGTTCATGAACCTTCAAACTGTCAAAAATCACAACTTCTGGATACCATGTACCGGTACGGGGAAAAGCTGTACCGGTTCATGAAGGGCAGAAAAAAGAAAATTTTCCAACGGACACCGAAACGAACCTGACTTGGTACTAACACTTCCAAACATCATTGCAACATCAAAACTAACATTTTACTATCCTACGAGAGTCCGATACACACCCGGATACGTATCTCCGTACACCCCACAACATACGAGCGATTTTACCAACAATACAACTAATTGACGAAATAAACGATTTCTGAAATTAAAACAAATTTGCGAGTCTCTACACGCCCGACAATAGCGTTATACGGGCTTGGGACTTTGACCACGACAAATTCAACATCGACCGTTCGAGTCCCAGCCGTGACAGGAAGAGTGATGCAACCAAGGGGCCAGACCGGCGCTCCGCTAAAACCGATGAGCGGGACCGAACATGGTTTTAGATCAGCCTCGGTTAGACCCATGTCCTTGAAGAGAGAATAATAGATGACTTCGGCGGAACTTCCTTGGTCGACAAGGATTTGCCGGACTGTACAATCGTTGACCTGCAAACTGACCACAAGTGCATCGTTATGAGGTAGAGTGAGGCGATCAAGATCACTATCATCGAAGGTTATCTGTTGGGACGGGCTTCGACGAAGTTTCTTCGGGGCTGGAGCAATCGACATGATATGCAAAGCTTCGGTTGCTGAACGAAGTTCGGCCTTCAGTCGGTTCTCGGCGTCAGAGTCCACCATTCCATGGATGACATTAATAATACGAAGCGTCTGTTTGCTGCTCTGTCCGGTTTCCCCTGATCCCCCGAGCCCTGGAGTCTTCGGCTCTCCAGCTCTTTCTTTCGTCTTCTCTTGGTCAATGAACTGTGCCAGGTGTCCCTTTCGGACTAGATCCTGAAGGTATTCTTTAAACTGCGGGCACCACGTTGTAAGGTGGCCGCGCCTGGCGTGATACGCGCACCGATACTTGTTATTCGTAACCTTCGGGCAGGGTATACTATCGGGTGGGACGGTGTAGAAAGGTTCGTGCTCGATCTTTCTAAGGAGCTCATGCAAAGGATCTTTGAACACGATAGGACCGGCTTCAAATTCATGGGGTTTCGGTCCCCGAGTGTAATCCTTCTGTTCGCCCCAACGCTCTTTCCCCTTACCCTTCTGGATATTGTGCACACCCTTACCACCCCTACCGGGCTCGGTTTTACCCGACCCTCCTGTGGTCTTCCAACGGGCTGCAATATCCTCGGTCATTTGACAATGCTGGTCGATGCGGGCCATCAAGTCTTCCATATCCTTCGGTGGATGGAGGTAGAAGTCCTGGTATGCTTCTCGGGAGGACTCGTCGAGTCCATTTTTGAAAGAGCTTACGGCTACCTTCTGATACTGTACGCACCCTTCGATCTCATTGAACATATCCCAATAACGATTAGCGTACTGCCGAAGGGATTCATCTCCGGTTTTCTTGAGGCTCAACAAAGAGTCAATGTCCTTCTCAACCTTCTGCGTTGTGACGAACCGCTGTAGGAATAAGGCCGACAAGGATTTATAATCGGGAACTGACTTGACTGGTAGTTTATTGAACCATAGCAGGCCGAGAGTTCCGAGGCTTGACGGGAACATCTTGCACATCAGAGGATCATCGGCGTGGTGAAGCGACATCATCTGTTGGAAATGGATGAGGTGGGCAACGGCGTCTCCAGTCTTCGGGTCGTACTGGTTGAATTTTGGTGCCGTGAAACCCTTTGGAGGACGGGCGTTTTTGATAGAGCTAGTGAATGGAGATGACACAAGCTGCTCCAAGACCATTTCGGTCTTGGTCTGGGGCGGCTTCGGGGTATTCACCACCGGAAGATCATTAGCCCGAACAGGGCGTTTATCGTGAACCTTTTCCCGGTGGTGCCTTCTCCTATACTCAGGCGAACGCGACCACTCGTAATGGTGGTAATGGTCCCGCTCTCGATCCCTCCGTTCTCGGTTCCTCCGCCGAGCCCGATCATGTTTCTCTGCGTGCCGACGATCCCTCTGTCGGTCTATAGCAGTCTCATGGCTTACCGTGTGCGCCAAGTTGAAGAAAGAACCGGAGCTCTCTTCCGGGACCTCGTTCCTAAAGTCTTCTTTAGGCCGGCCGAGGCGATCTCTTACATCGCCTCGAACTTGAGACCGGTCCGGGGATAAACTCGGAATCCGCTCGTCATACGGCGCTAGCCTCCTTCCGAGTCTTTCCTTCACATGGATCCCCCTTCCAGTCGTTGGCCTTGGTGATACCGAGCGATACCGCTCTCGGCAAGGAGATAGCGATCGAAGACGGACTGCGGTGGCGACCATTTGGACATCTTTTCGAAGGGCGTTGATCACCCGATCCTTTTTTGCCATTCGGTTATTCAGCTGGCGTAAATACTCCCGTACCTGAGGATCGCTCCTCAGAACAGCCGGGATTTCGTCAGAGAGCGTAGCGCCCGAGCTATAATCACGCTCGAGCGGGCGCTTAGATCCGCCGGGCTTGGAATGGGCTGGGCCAGCAAAACCGGTGGCGCCTTCACCAGCTGCGGCCTGGGGTTGACGTTCGTCAAGAATCTCAACCATTTTCGAGTTTAAGTTCACCGAACGTTATTCCAAGAAACGCCGAGGATGCTTGAGAAGCCAACGTTTAGGGAAGTTAGTCCCCGGCAACGGCGCCAATTGTGGGGTGGTGGCTCCTTAGAACTCCTCTGGGACGGCTCTTCTCTACTCCGCTGAGTACCTGCACCAAGGCGTGAGGCGGTTGGCCCCCTCTCGCCCCTCCGACGAGCAAGTAAGTAAACAGGAGAGAGAGTGAGTATTGGAATAGCGCAGGGTTGCGTACCTTCTTTAGGGTTTATCCTCTCCTATTTATAGCCAACGTACTTGCTCCCCAAGCCAAGGGGCACCGTGACGTCACCCACATGCAAGTGACATCACGGTAACCGCTTTCTTTCCGCAAGGTTCCACCATCTTCTGGAAATGCGAGGGTAAAGCTCCACGTGGTCTCATTCCGGGTCACACCGACCCGGAAAACCGACCCGAAACCATACGACCGACCCGAACAAACGGGTCGGGTCATACTGATACCTGTGCTGCTAAACCGGTGGGACGACCTTCGGTCCGGCCCAACTCACTTCGGCCTTCGGGCCGACCCTGGGCCAGGCCCAATTCTTCCTGTAAGTGGGCTTCGAAAAGGGGGACTCACGCGCCTGCCTCATCTGGGCCCTAGCCTGGCCCACTGTCCATATTCGGCCCACCACACATGTGTTGAGTGTATAAAGGAGAATACCTACAACTCTATTCGTCAAATCTCAAATAAGATTCATAGGTTAGGTTCAAGGGGAGGCTTGATTGGAACTGGACTGATTGGTTTAACTCTTTATAGTGGCCTTGATGCTAGCATAGAAAAAACGAACTACTAGTTGAGTTTCCAGTATTGTGCGCAATAGTTGTGCTCGGGTTCGAACCTTGAAACTCGAGGTTAATAGGTCTGGTTTTTGTGCATTGTTTCATGTATCAGGGGAATCTAGACGATTATGTTTATTAGTACTTGAAGTGGGTCAGACATCTGTGCAGCTAATCTTTCGTAGGGATAGGAAACGCAGCTTTGAGTGACTTGAAACATATTGACCTCGACATGGCTTTTCTGATTGTGTGCTTAAGAGAAACAGTCATGAAATTGGTTAATTAGTTCTATAGGGCGTAAAATGAAAAGATGCCAAGCTGGGATCTACACCCACAATTTGCAGCTTAACTTTAATTGTTTTGTTTGTTTGTTTGATTACCAGAAGGAGCTTTTGTTAGGTAGTCGATATGCACTGCTATAAGTCTGAACTTGCAAAAGCAATGTTTTGCGGAACTTTCGTTACTTAATGCATTGAAACATGAGGATTAGTTTCTTCGATCCAATTCGGTGTTCCTTTCCCATTTTCTTCCAGTAGTTTGACCGACCCAGAAAAATTGGCATCCCACGAATGTGGTGTCGATTCCTTCGGTGATGCCAGAAGTAGTTTTGGCGCGATTTTTTCTTGTTCCAAATTTTCTGTTATCTTTGTTCTGGAAGTGACCTTTTCCTTTCTAGTTATAAATTTGGGATGGACCAGGCTTCCAGCACCACTTCTTTTCGAGGTCCAAAATATGATTGGGCTTAGCACTATCCTATGCGCTTGTGAGGGATCAAGAGGAATGGGGGAGATTATTTGGTGCTCCTAAGGCATTCCTCTCCAAACCTTCCCAATACGCCCAGGCGCAATCATATCAAGTGCGCCTCAGGCGCAATCCAAGTGCACCCGGGCGCATGCTCAATAGATCAAATGCGCCTCAAACGCAATTCAAGTGCGCCATAGGCTCATCCTACACATATAAAGTGCGTCTCAGGCACAATTCAAGTGTGCCCGGGCGCATGCTGAAGAATTCAAATGCGCGCCTCAGGAGCAATTCAAATGCGCCTCGAGAGCATCCTCCATAGATCAAATGCGCCTTAGGCGGAATTCAAGTGCGCCCGGGCGCATGCTCAACAGATCAAATGCGCGCCCCAGGTGCAATTCAAGTGCACCCTGGGCTCATCCTACACTAATGTGTCATCAAGGAAGATTACCAAATGGACAATGCCGTAGCCAATGGATGAGATCCATCGGTTGGTGCTCACCACCTATCTCATTGAAATAGGCGATGAGCTTACCTTTCAACAAGTAGGCATCCTCCGAAGGAAACACTGATGCGTCATCGAAAAAGATTACCGAAAAGACAATGTCATAGCCCCTACATTCCACAGGTGGGAATAGGAGCACCAAAATGCTTTCTCAGACTCGCATTATCACATACCATTCTCTTTCTCATAAATTTTAATCCTAAGCATACTTACCTTAGTCACATAATTTTTTAAAAATATCTACGTTTTCACTCTCAATCCTTGCGTTGTGCTCACGTTCTCAATTCTCGCTCTCGCAGATTTTAAATGTGTTTTAAAAATGCTATCACATTCCCGCTTCAGTTATGCGCGTGTAGGGGTGTCAAATGGGCGGGTTTGAGCCAAAATGGGTAAGTTGCAAGTGGGTTGGGTCTTTAACGGGTCATTAACCCATTTAGACCTATTAATTACGAGTCTAATTATCCATACCCAACCCAACCCATTTATTTAAAAGCAAACCCGATCCGCCCATTAGCCCAATTACATACTATATACTAAAATGACTAAAATACATATGTGCACTAAAATGACCATATTACCCCTGTAAATTTAAAGAAGTACAATACCATGTACACTAAAATTACCATACTATCTCTCTGCTACAAAATGACCAGATTACCCCTGTACACTTAATTACCATATTGGTCGCTCTTAATTACCAAATCACAGTGTATCCAAGTAGTTTATTTTTTTGTCTTTATTCAAATATTTTTCGCATTTGCTAGTTTTTTGTCAAATTTTTGAGAATTATTGTTTTGTCATAACGAGAAGAATCTAAAAAGTTAAAAATTACGATCGAAATTCATTTTTTTTAATAAAGATGAAAAAATTGGCTTATTTTTGTCTTCATTTAAAAAATTTAGGTTTTGATCATAATTTTTTTTACTTTTTCCTTCTGTCATGTCGAAGCAATAATCCAAAAAAAATTAACGAAAAACAAACAAATGCGGAAAAAATTGAATAAGGACAAAAAATTAAACCACGAACAAGCCAGCTTTCCATTCAAAACTAGCCCGTTGCGAAATGTTTATATCTTTTTTTTTTTGTTATTCAATTTTTTGCTTTTTAGATTTTTCTCGTTATGAAAAAGCAATAATCCTAAAAATTAACAAATACAAAAAAAAAAAACTACTATCCACATGGACTCTTTTAGCTGAACGAGGGAGAGTAAGAGAGAGAGAAATTAGGGGTGGGGGAGAGAGAGAGAGAGGGGACCCACGAAGTTGGGGTTTGCACGTAGTCAGGAATAAATAAGCAGGTTGGGTTTTTGGGGGTGGAGCCCACAAATAAAAAAATTAGCGTGAAACCCAAAACCCCAGCAAGTAGCCCAATGCACGTCCCAATGTCACACTTGGTGGGTTACTTTCATGACCCATTGGGTCATTTAAGTTGACCCAATTGATGTTCAATAAAGATTCAACTAATAATGGGTTAACTGGATTTGGATCCATTCTTACCCAACTAATAAATGAATTGGGTTGGGTCTATTTTTTAATTGATGGATCTGAATTTATTAATGGGTCTGGGTTCAATTTGCCACCCTTATGCGCGTGCACGTGAATTACGTGACTTATTAGATCACAAATGCTAATCGCAAGGACGGATTTGCAGGGAATCACGCAAGGAAAGCTGCGTTTGGGCACATTCTGGGTCCCGAAAAAATCTAGAAAAATATCCATAAATTTTTGAATATTATTTTATGGGGCCCTGTAAAAAATCAGCTCCAGCGGATATTGGCAAGTATTACTTTTGAATTCGTAGGGGCGAAACTGCTTCGCCCCTACGAATCCAAAAGTAATACTTATCGATAACAAGGTCCCATAAAATAATATTCAAAAATTTATGGATATTTTTCTAGATTTTTTTAAGACCCGGAATGCGGCCAAACATACTTTTCCTTGCGTGATTCCCTGTAACCATTCCCTGCGAATAGCAGGGCTCTTATTAGATTACGTGCTTACACGGTGTGTGAGATTCGTCTACAATGCGAGGGTCCCGCAAGTGCTTGTTTGTGTGTGCCGTGTCAGCACAATTATTGTATTTATACTCTGTCCACTACGAAACTGCCACTTGTTCCCATTCAACCAACAAGTACTCCTATACAAAACCCATCATGCCAAGTGTCCAGCTTCAGAACTTGGGCTGCTGATGACATGTCCGGCCTTTGAGTACTTTCTAACACGTGGCGCACATGCATGGAAAGTTGTAGGTGGGTCCATCTGACCTTGGCCGCAACAGAACAAATACTCAAGTGGTCTAATTTGACTAATCAAAAGAGGACAGACGAGGCTTGTTGCTTTCAGGTGGTCTTTTGGGGCACGGGCGGCTTAGCTTAGAGCATCCACAATGGGTTTGTTAACTAGTGTGTTAATTATGTGTGTTAGAGTGTGCTAAATCTAATAGTGTGTTAGCATGGTTATTAAATTTGACAACCAAGCTAACAAATAATAAGTGGGTCCTATGTCTATAAATCCAAACTTCAACCATAAAACATAGTAAATGCCTACACTACTTTTTTTTTATTTATTATAGCCATTGTTTTGACATTATTTTAAAGAGCTAACACACTCCTATCAAATCCATTGAGGTACTCATATATTTACTAACACACTTCTAAGTTAACATACACTTATGGGACCCATTTTTTTTTATCCTAACACATACCTTAACAAACATTTTGATACACAAATATAACAATCCCATTGCGGATGCTCTTAGGATGATAAAAATGCACTCCATATATTGGAAAAATTCATAATTCAAAAACATTGTATAAAACAAATTAAAATTTATCCGGTCCAGTTTATTATTTTATTTTGTTGAGTTATATGATCAGCTTAAAAATTTGAATGAATTTTCATTTACTCGATCTTTGTATAATTGATTCAGAGCTGCTGTGCTGACAATATGAAACAATATCAAATTGAGTCTTGCTAGCCGTACCGACTGAAGCCCACCGAAATCGTACCGACGGCCACCGCCGGGCAGTCTCCGGCCACCGGACAGCAGATCCGAGCTGTCCAAAAATTCTAAAAAAAAAACCGAGGAGGCCTAAGTGGGAATCAATGGCATCCGATGTGTGTAGGGTGGTTGGATCAAGCACCCAATTTTTCGTGCATATATGTATATACACGAATACAAGAAAAATTGGGTGCTTGATCCAACCACCCTACACACATCGAATGTCATTGATTCCCGCGAAGGCCCCCTCGGTTTTGTTTTTTAGAATTTTTGGACGGCTCAGATCGGCCATCCGGTGGCCGGTGGTACGATTTCGGTGGGCTTTGGTCGGTCCTCATAGGTTTTCTGAAAAACAAATGCGCTAAATTTTTTGTAATTCTTCTATTCCAAAATGATAGTTTTTTACGAAAAGGCGTGTAATTTTTTAATCAAAACATAGAATAGTTCCGTTCATAAATTTTTGGATTTTTTTAATTTGGTGCGAAAAAAACCCCCCCCCCCCTCCCAAAATCACGTACGGAAAGCACTTTTTTTTCTGAACCAAAAATTACACGTCTTTTCTTAGGAAACCATCAAAATGGAACCGAACGGATGGAGTATGTTTTTGCGTATAATTTGATACAGAAAACCTAGGAGGACCGACCAAAGTCCACCGAAATCGTACCGACGACGAAAGCCCACTGAAACAGAAGACTCTTTGTTTGAGCTTGTGGTATTCGGTTGAACAGCTAAAAGCCGGCCCCTCTTGGAGTGGTCCACGTGTACACGTAATCCCCATCGGGATGGGCCCGGTTTGAAAATTATAGTCACGAATATGCCAAACTTTGATGGTGAAGTTTTAGGGATGTGACTGTTGATTTCTTGTTTTCTTTCTTTCTTTGGGTATGGCAAACCGATCGAATGCAATTTGGCCACCCTACCTTCCCGGCCGCAGCACTTTTTATAACGTCTTGCCAAGTGTTCCGACAGTACGGTTACACCACGATAGGATGGCCGGATACCCATGTTCCATCCAAATTAGCAAAAAATGATGTTATAACAAAAGTCCAAGGGAGTCCCTTCCTCTTTGGACTAGACGACAAGTGGGAGTCAGGATATTCACTTTGTTTGGTTGAGGTTTTAGAAAGTTATTTTTGAGAGTTGGGTGATAACGAGTGGAGAGAGATAGAGAGAAAAATTTATTGAAAACTGTGCCGAGAGTTAAAAGTTACTCTCAAAATGGTGAACCAAACGGAGTGAATCATAATTATAGACTACTACTACTACTTTATTTGTTTTAGTTTTTATAACCTGAGCGGACCAGTTCATCGTTCACTGCGGGAGGTTTTATTTAAACCGGAGCAAAATCCTATATGAACTACGTACTCTCGTCAGAATTAATAGCATCTAGAAGGTCCTCTCCTACCAGAATGGGAAAAAATACCTAAGTCTTCATCGATCACCAGGCCAGGCCAATTCTTGGGGTTGATTATTTGTCTCAAATGCATGGCTCACTGAAGTTACTTAATTTTAATTATATAGTATTAGTAATGTTTAAGACTAAGTACGTACCCCCACTTGTAGTTGATGAATTTCAAGTTACATGCATGCTTCGAAGAAATCTTACGTTGTACGTACCTAAGTCGAGACTTGCTTCCCGGAACCAAGTCACCCACTTGAGTCAATTGCCTCGCATTGTCAATAAGTACACGTACGTTCCATCACGTGCAACCATATTGCACGTGATCAATACTAGTTACACATTGATCATATATATAAGCCACCAATAGTAAGTTAACATAATTTAGAGATTACTCAATCGATTACCAATTGATCTTAAATTTACCGGGATCGATGTATCCGAAAAAGTTTACAAAATTCGTACGTCATTATAAAACCATTCTTGATTCTTAAATACATGAATCGTGCATGTAGTAGGTATATAAACTGACTAGCTTGGAAGATAGGACAGGGTTCGATATAATGCACGAATAATAATTAGGTACGTAGAAGAAAGGATTTTGTAGACGAAGAACTCATTCTAGATCGATTTAGGGAATTACCAGTTGTGTCGTCATTGTCACTTCTGGCGGGGAACCTTGTGGTCCTCTGTCACTGAAACAACAAAATGAGATGTACATAGACAAACACAAAACGAACGAACATCCAGTTCTTTTTTCTTTTCTTTTTTGCACTTGTCTCTCTCATTTACACAACCTTCTACATATTCACAAAACTTTGAATTTCAAATCACCGGCTTTTTTCCCGCCTTATTTTCCGGGGTGAGTTTCACTCTGTTTTCAGCTCCTATTTTGCTGCCTAAATGTTTCAAGGGTAAAATTGGAAAATCAAGTGATCGTGCATGCAATTGTTATGTTCCCTTATTAAGTTAGAATCCCGAAAAGGGACCAAAGAATGGAAACGGAGGGAGTAAGCTTGTTGCATGGATCATGATGTACTTAGAGAGAGAGAGAGAGAGAGTTGCTTGTACACCCATCACATTCCGCACATGACCTACCTTCACTTTTTAATTTCAGCTGTTGGCGGCATTCGAGTAAGACTTATCACGGTCCCATAAAAATGATCCGAGAGTTGTATTGCAAGGTGCTTTATCGTCCATGCAAAAAATCAAGTTTAGTAACAATCGGTTTTCAATATTCATTATTTGTTCCAAGAAAAATTGATCGTACGGCATAAGATTTTAATTGCTTATTTTTCTTCTTATATGCGATTGACCAAGTCTTTATTGATATCCGACTTTTATGGGATGAATGGAGTATCTTATTTGGGAAGTGATTTTCACACTCTCTTTTTTACAATTTACACTCTCTTTTTGTATTTATTCACATGAATTTACTATCTTAACTTTTTTAATACACTTTTTCACCCCTCCAAAAACAACATTGTAAATTCATGTGGATTAAACAAAAAAAGGGAGTGTGAATTGTAAAAAGAGGGTGTGGAAATCATTTTCCATCTTATTTTTAGTTTTAAATAGGGGATTGAATTTGCCATTTTCCTTTACGTCTCTATTAGTTGTTTCGTGAGAAAAGAGGTTTGCCTTTAGAGAAAATGAGAGTGACAAAATCAATTTCATTTAAATATCGCATCACATCACCGGCCGTTTCATTTATCAAGACTGAAATTTAAGAAAATTGATATTCACACTCCTTTATTTGATTTTTAGCATTAAAAGTGTGTGTATTTTTCTTCTAAAAGACAAAAAAAAGAAGTGAATATATATTAAAAAAAAAAAAAAGGTGTGGATATCAATTCTCAAATCTAAAAAATTTTATACCGAAAACACCTGGGCCAGAGCCGGGCTACCCACGTAAATAACAACATCCTGAAGCCCCAATTCCCAATTCGCTGTCCTCTCCCAACTCAACAACTATATATACCCTCAACGCAGCCACTGCTCCATACAGTTCCACATTATTCTCTCTCTCTCACTCTCTCTAAATCGCCATGAAAGACCCCGCCCTCTCCCGTCGCAGAAAACCCACCACGCCCAAGAAACTCAAGCTGGTATGCAGCTTCAACGGCGCATTCCACCGCCGCCCACCCCCGTCGGAAAACAGCGGCGAGACCCGGATCATAACCGTGGACAGGACCATCGGGTTTTCAAAGCTCAAGTCGAAGCTTTCGGATCTACCCCTCGTTCAAAACCCTAACAACGGCCTCTCTCTCTGTTTCTCTCTCAAGCACTTGCAACTCCCATGCAAGGACTACGTGGCGCCCCTCGTCCCGATCGAGTCGGACGACGACGTTTCGTGCATGTTCGGCGAGTATGAGAAGCTTGAGTTCCTCGGTAAGCCCGCTAGGATATGGATTTATGTTTGTAATAATGGTAATGGGTTTGGTCATAGGATAGGGAAATCGGGTAGTTTTGAGAATATGCGTAATGGGTCCGGGTTGTTTTTGGAAAGTGATTATCATGTGTTTGGTGTTGATTCTGTGAGTGGTTATGGTAGTGATCAGTTTGATTGTAATAATGAAGTTAAGAAATCAGTTACAGGTGTTAGTGATGATTTTTGGACAAAGGTGGTACTGATGGAATCGGGTCGAATTCGAGGTTTTGACAGGGGTTTAGGGTTAGGTTTTGATCAAAATGAGGTAAAGCTTACATGTGAAAAGCAAAATCATAGTCAAATTTGTTTGCCACAAGGCAGTGTGAGCCATGAGGCAAGAGAGTTCAAATCGGGTGGCAGCCCTTATAGGTCAAACGTGTTAGAATACGGATTTTGGAATACACACTTTCAAAGAAGTGAAAATTTGGGTGAGAACTGCGTCCCGGAGTCTCATTCGCATCCCTTGAATCCAAGGGATGGAAACCCCTGTGTGGAACCAAATGGTTTTATGCAGTGCTCGGCGAATAGGTGTGGTCCAATTTCGAATAACGGAGGTTACAGCCAGTTTGTCACACGGTGCCAGAAGCATTCATGCGATTCCAAGATGGATTTGATGGATTCGCAGAGGGTTTTGGATGGGGGAAACATAACGCCGTTGTCTGCCAATTATGATATGGTAAACATTTGCTTCCCTCCAGTTTCTTGCAGGAATCAGTTGATTGGAAGTGAGAGGATATGGGCTAGGCTTCATGGTGGGACGCGCAACCATCAGGTCCCACCAGCTGATTTTAGAAGCTATAGGAGTTCGTCATACTACTTGCGGAACCACCGGAATAGTGTCACGGAGATGGGGAACCATCAGAATCTTAGATGGGAAGGACGGCCCTGGGTTAGAAAATTCTACCCTGGACTTAGGTCAAGTTCCAGCATTTCAAAACAAGGGCAGGCTATGAGGTTGTTTTATCCAAGCTTGTGGAAGCCGTGGTCAGGTTACCAGCTCCATACCTTGGATTCTGGCCTAAATGACCAAACATACTCGTTTGATCAACCTTGCACCAATAAAGAAAACTTCACTACCAAGAGTGGTCATGGAGTTCAACAACTACAACAGCGAAATCCTAAGCCACTTCAATTTGCTCACAATGGTGTATCAACTGGGAGGGATGGCAAATCTCTCTTGCCTCCTATTGTTACCAATAACCTCTTTACAAGCACAAGGGCTATGGATCCTCAGGAAGATCTGTTAACTGGTTCCATTGGTGAGAAACATGTAGTTCCATGCCAAAATTTTACAAGGGTTCCGAGTAGCCAATCGAGCTGTATTGATTTCGAAAAGGAATCAGAGATGGTGGAGCCAATGGTAACTATCGACATCTGTGGTTCTCCGAACACTTTGAGTTTTGGAAATGGAACAGAATCGGGATTTGAAAGTGAGCTGTCCAATATAGAATCGATGGTTAATCCATTTAGCAAACATTGTAATGGTGATCATGTTATGCCAGGTGGACTTGCCTCTGTGGTGGATGTTTCTCTGCGTAATCTCTCCTTATCTTCATCCAAAGAATTTGAACCCACGGCCTGTACTTCTCCCAGTAGCAATGATGTTTCTGAAGCCTTGGTGAAGCCTCACTCAAAGCATGTAGATCTCATGGTTGAAGAACTCCTTACTTCACGCCCCCAAGTTGACTCTAATGGAGTTTCATTGGATTCTTTTCTTAACAACTCTGCCAAATTGGAAAAAGTGGATGAACAAGAAGAAAAGATGCAGCAGGACCATCCATCCAATCTAAGCGTTGACAAACAGGTATAGATTTATAGCCTAAAATAATTATGTGTCTGATTTTTGAATCAAGGGAAGGAACAACAATGACAATGGCCTTCATTAACCATTTCTTTGACAAACTATTGACTATTTTTTAGCAGGCTGACATTGGAGAATATCGTAATTGCTCCAAGGGAAACGGAAGCATCCCTGGTGACCTTCTGCAGGTAATTCTCGACGATAAACAATTCAGCCTTGAACTGTATTTGAGCGGAAGTGCTTCTTTTGGCTCTACTTTGAATCTTTTTGTTGTTTTTATACTGGCTTGAATCTTTTTGTTGTTTCCTGCAGACTATAAAAAATTCTGACCTCGAATATATTAAGGAACTCGGATCTGGTACATATGGGTTTGTATTCCACGGAAAATGGAAGGGGTGTGATGTTGCCATCAAAAAGTTTAAGCCCAGCTGCTTCGCTGAAGGTGCACCAGACCAAGACAGATTGGTAATCACTGATACTTTGCTGGTTTTGATGTACGAAACCATAAAATTATCAAATTATCAGATTGGTTATCACTGATACTTTGCTGCTTTGCTGGTTTTTGTTGGACTGATTTATAGTTCATCTATGTTGGTGTAACTAGTGGTCGGGAAGTACTTAGCCCTTGCTTTGTCGACAAGGACTTTCTACAGCATGTGTTCATTATCAAACATCCACTTTAAATTAATTTTGGGATTTAATTCCCTGTTAAATCTGTGGCCTTCAGTTTGAATTGCAAAATAGATGCCTGCATGACAGATTTATGGTTCATCTGTATTGGTGTAACTAGTGGTCGGGAAGTACTTAGACCTTGCTTTGTTGACAAAGACTTTCTACAGCATTGTTTAAGCACATTCATTATCAAACATCCACTTGAAATTAATTTTGGGATTTAATTCCCTGTTAAATCTGTGGCCTTCAGTTTGAATTGCAAAATAGATGCCTGCATGATTGCCAGTGATTTTCAAATATCTTTTCGTTTGTGTGCAGGTTGCAGACTTCTGGAAGGAAGCTCACATACTTGGACAACTTCACCATCCCCATGTCATGGTGTTGTATGGTGTAGTTACAGATGGGCCTGTCACAAATTTGGCTGCAGTGACAGAGTACATGGTGAACGGGTCCCTTAGACAAGTGTTGCGGAGGAAAGACAGGTCTGTCATTTTCAAAGTTATTTTGGTAACATAAAGAGCCAAGTTTTTAGTAGACTTCATTTCTTTAGGTATTTTCTTTTCTAAGTTATTTTCCTTTTGTGCACTCTTCCGACACTATACCACAAGTTATAGTTTTTGTTTCTGTTACAGTACTATGTCAAGGCCAAAGGACATACTAAGGAATCAGAGTCAATAAATCTTTATTTCTGCTAGGTTTCAAATGTGAAGATATTTGTGAGCCTTTAGAACCAGGCATACTCACTACAGAAACTGCGTTCAGTCCTTCACAACTTAAATAGCAAGTTGTAAGATTCTTCCTGTATCGCAGACTGTTGTTTTTTTTTGAAAAGGTATCGCAGACTGTTACTCGGTAAAATATCCTAGCTAGTTAGTTACCAAGAAAAAGAAAAAACCGTAGCTTACTCTTGCTAGGCTTTTCATACATCCCACTCTTGATATGTATGATATCGGTGTGTGTTCCCACTTTTCACCGAAACTGTGCTTAAAATTTGCAGAACTATTGATCGACGGAAAAGATTGATTATAGCCATGGATGCGGCCTTTGGTATGGAATATCTGCATGAGAAGAATGTCGTTCACTTTGATTTGAAGTCGCACAACTTGCTTGTGAATATGAGGGATCCTCAGCGGCCGGTGTGCAAGGTACCATCATAGACTTATTCTTGCAGTTAAATTGGAATTTCTTTCTGTTTGATCTCTTTTTTTTGGTTGGTGCTTCACAAAATTGATGCCAACTTCTTCATCGTAAATGGTTTACTGTATGACAATCTTTTGAACGTTCACTTGGTTCCTGGTCAGATTGGTGACTTTGGTTTATCAAAAGTTAAGCAGAGGACACTGGTCTCTGGTGGAGTTCGAGGAACTATACCATGGATGGCTCCGGAACTATTGAACTTTCAGAAAAATATGGTTACAGATAAGGTAATAATTTGATCGTCTTCAAATATCATGAATTATTCCCAGTTTTTGTACTTGTCATTTGCTTCCTCTTACAATTTCGCCGGTGCTGGAGTTCAGGTGGATGTGTACTCATTTGGAATAATCATGTGGGAGCTTTTGACAGGGGAACAACCTTATGGAAATATGCGATCAGAGGAAATTATAGGTAATCTTTCATGTTGACATGCGTGATAGAAAGTCGATATGCGTATTTTTCTGTTTGACGGGGGACACCCTTGATATAGTTAGTTAATGCATGGTGACATCGAAATTATCCTTGGTAGTCTTGCCGCGTAGTTGAGTTACGAAAGAAGTGATCACTATTTGACCCCAAACTCAATCTTCAGAATAAGTTTTTGAATAAACAATGTGCTCAATATTTGCAATTGTCTGATGTTTCCTCGTTATGGTGGTTTCAGCTGGTATAATCAAAGGCGATCTGCGCCCTGAAATTCCAAGTTGGAGTGACCCAGCATGGAGATCATTGATGGAGAGGTGTTGGTCACCCGATCCGGACTCTAGACCAGCGTTCTCAGAAATTGCAAAGGAGCTTCGTGCCATGTCAGCGGCCATGAACATCAAGTGATCTCAATTGCACCTAGCCGAAGTCCTTTTCTTGTAAATAGTTGTAAATACTTTTGGAGCGAAGAAGTACAAGGCATTCTGAGACGTGATCAACTTGACCGTCCAATCGTCTTGTCTGAACTGATGGACATATTAACAGCCTTAAGTTGTTTTCCTGGAGAAGTTTTTCACTGCCGGGTGGGCACCACATGGCCGGTGCCCGCTCGGCACTGAAAAATTTCTCGTTTTCCTGAAACCAAACCAGGTGAAGCTCATATTTTTGCAGTCACCGGTTTGTACTAGCGTGTTGTGTACAGACTTATTTTATCCATTTTTTTCAGAACCTATTGTATTAGTTCGCTCTGATTTTTGTCAAGGAGGAACAGTAGTTCTTGGATGAGTTTCTGTGTTACTCCTCTCTCTCTCTCTCTCTCTCTCTCTCTCATTTATCCAACCGGTTGGATAAATCATGGTTAGATTTATCCTTGCGACCGCCTCCTATCCCTACGAGGACGAGTTTACGTCCAAGGAGATAGCCACCAACAATCCAAGTCCTACGGGTATTTGTAATTCTAAAAAGATTGGGAAAGCTAAGGCTATTGGATCAAACATGTGCCATCCTTATCTACGTCTTGAAATCCAAGGATCCTAATCCCAACATGATTTAAAACTCCCTAAAACATCTATAAAAATCACCCCACACGAGGGGTTGGTACATAACTCTTGAAATTCGATTACTTAAAATTCATCTTTACGTTTCACGCTACAAATTAACCTAGACATTAGAGGAGGAGTGTTGGTCGGTACCACAACAATATCCTTAATTCTTGTTTGCAGATAATCGTTCGAGTGCGCCGGGAACCGATTCATCACTAGGGGATCCTAATAAAACCCGGTAATAGTACAAGGGGCGAGGGAAAAAAAAGGAAAAGAAGATTCGGGATAGTCAAGTCTCACTTGTTGAGCTTTTTTCGTGAGTACCGTACAATTCGGCGCCGACGTTATCCATAGGTTTAAATTTGATACTTCTGTCCGCCTCCTCGGCTCGCAAGATTGAACCTCGTACCAGATCTCTCTCTCTCTCTCTCTCTCTCTCTCTCTGAAAAGGTAGCCCTAGAAAGAAGCTTCCTCTTTCTTCCCTTCTCCCTCTCTGGAGTTCTTCGACTCAAGCTGTTACCAAGCTAAAGTGGACGACACACTTCTCTTTCTAATCGATTGATTCGCTCTGGTAACTTCTCTAACCGAAAGTCCTGCTATTTATGTACTTGAGAGCTGTCCGATTTTCACTCAGATGAATCGTTTAATTTCCCGTTTCGCGTGTTTTGAGCTCCGAAGCGTGTTGCTTTGCGTTTTATTTTGAGTTTTTGATGTATTGTTCCGATCAAGGTTTTCAATTCTGTTGGGGTGATAAACTGTGGTTTTGAGCTGATGTTTACTTGATATGTGCTGATTTGGTGTTATTCTTTGAACCTGAATTGTGATTATATTAGTTTTCCTGTTTGCGACGTATCTCGATAATTCCCAATTGAGCTAAAAGTGGAAGTCTTTTTCCTATTTCTTGTCTTTGTCCAATTTTTTGAGCTGTTGAGAGACTGGGAGTTGAGTTTTGTTCACCCTCCACTTTAGAGGGTGAACATTACCCTCTTTCTATTGGTTGAAATGGTGCGGATCCCACCCAATGTTCTAAAAAGCGCTCGGCCCTAGGAGGGCGGCTGACCACCTTCAAGCTTCGAGACCTATTAATCGGCCATTAATCGCCTTTTTAGCAATTAGTCGGGTATTATTATTTTTTTTAAATATTCTGCAACCTCCCTACCATTAATAATCACAGATTTCCTAGTTGATGTGATATATCTTCTCTCCCAAAAAATTTCCTAGTTCTCTTTGGCTATTGGATACTCAATGTTAGCACTTCTAAATGCTAACAGTTCTCTACAATTCAAATATAGAGACATAGAAACTAGGTACTACCAAATAACTAGTCAATCCATAATGAGAAGTTCAATGTTCTTAGTTCAAACCAAATGAAACCAAATACGGAATTATTACTCAATTACTCCTCTTCTTCTCCGTATCCATCCATAACTTCGTCTCCATCGGACTCACACTCAAAATCGCTGTTTAATCGATTAACCGATTAATCGCCGTTTAATTGCTGATTAACCTCTACAAAGTGATGTCATGCCAAAAAGTGTATCGCAGGTGTGGGACCTACACCATTTCAACTAATAGGAGGGAGGATAATGTTCACCATCTTTTAAGAAGGGTGAACAAAATTGGACTCAGCTTTTGGACTTTATAGGAGTGCAAACAGAAATTTCAGTCCAAATTGGACTTGATTTGTTCCCATGCTGCTTCTTGTTCAGGTGAGAAAGCAGTGTTGGATTGATTTGTGCTACATTACTCTCGAAGATTGGATTGACAATTATTGGAATACCAGAAAAGACTGACGCACAATTCGAGAAACAGAATTTGGAAGTATCTCTCCAGAAACCAGCCATGTGAATCAGGATGAGTATTATACCAATGAGGCTAGATTTCTTTTGAATTGAGGGATGAGTCCCATGACACTATAACTGCTGAGATGTGACTTATTGAAACTGAAAGCGATGTTCAGAGACCCAGCCACAAGAGTGAAAGACACTCGATAAAGCATTCAACTCCAAACTTCCAACCTCTTCAATATCCATCATCATCACAGGACCACTTCTTTAAATAACTCGTATGCCAACATTTGTTGTGTTATGGGACTTATGGCTCAATTCAAAAAAAAATTCTAGCCTCGTTACTACAATAGATCCACATGGCTCATTTCTGAAGGAATACTTCCAAATTCCATTCTTGAATTGTGTGTTTGTCTGTTCTGCTAGTCCCAATCCAATCTTCGATAGTAAACGTTGCACAAATTAGTCACACAATGCTTTCTCACTTGAACACGAAACAACATGGTAACAAGTTAAGTCCAATTTGCCATCAACAAGTTTATAACTGAGATCCTGGGGGATTACTCATTCGTATTCCTGCATAGCTACATACTTCAAGTCGTTGTCTATAGCTGCATTTACAAAATCTTGTTCCTTGGGATTATGCAAGGTATGCTTATGATGGTTGTTTGCACTGGGGAAGGTGTTGTTGCTTTATTGGTCCAATGGATGGAGATAACTTTTGACAGTTAGGAATCTTATTGTTCAATCCTAGTGTCTAAAGGCCTTCACCAATTTCGATAAAGAATATTGCAAGTGCTTCTTTACTGTTGGATTGATTGCTTTAGGGAGGTCAATCTTTTTGTGTCTAATTGTCTATGTTGGGTTGTTGTGGTGGGATGGAAGAAGTGTTTGTGAACAAATTGCATCTCTCTCTCTCAGAATGGAGTTTTTGGTTTTCCATCTCATTGTAGATGTTACTGTGTTCCACCTGTTTTCCTTCTATACATGAACTTTGTAATGCCATTGTTGGATAGTGTATCACAAACTGTAGTACTTGTGTAGGGTATCTCCTTCAGTTGCGAGTTCAGATTGCCCGGCATTTCAGAGTTGAGGGTGATATTTGACAATCGAGATGCCAAAGGAGAGAAGAGATTGTTCTGTGTCCTTCAATAGGTCCAGGGCATCTCCGTTTTCAAGCAGCTCTAGCCGCTCAAGACACTCATTGCCCAAAAACCCACCTGAAAGCAAAGAGAATGTTAAAGAGTGGGGGGAAGCTAGATGCCCCGTTTGCATGGAACATCCCCACAATGCACTTCTCCTCATTTGTTCATCCCGTGAAAAAGGCTGCCGCCCCTACATGTGTGACACAAGTTACCGCCACTCTAACTGTTTTGACCAGTTTCGCAAGTCATTTGCCAAAGAAACTACTCCACCGAACAATGCACTTGAACACTCCACCAGCGGTCTGATATCAGAGGAAATGGTTAGCAGTTGCCCAGTTGAAATGGAGGGTTCCACCTCAATGCATCCCATGTCCTGTGAGAACCAGGTAAAGACAAAGCTGGTGTGCCCTCTCTGTCGCGGGCATATCATGGGGTGGGCAGTAGATGATTCTGCCCGACGTTTCATGAATGCGAAATCGAGAAGCTGTGCCTGTGAGACTTGCGATTTCAGTGGCACTTATGAAGATCTGAGGAAGCATGCAAGGGTGGAGCACCCTTGTGTGAGGCCATCAGAGGCTGACCCAAATAGGCAGCGCGATTGGAGGAGGTTGGAGCGGCAGAGGGATCTAGGAGACTTGATTAGTACACTAGAATCTACTATCGGAGACGATGGAGAGGAAAGGAGTAGCGAGGAGGAAAGCCCTTTGGGTTTCAATGAAGATGAGCTGTTTCCTGTTTTTCTCGTTATTTCTATTTTCCAACCTCGAAGTAGTTCGAGGAGCGGTGGTAGCTCGTCTGGAACCTC
Organism: Rhododendron griersonianum; assembly: GCA_018127125.1. Taxonomy (NCBI): domain Eukaryota; kingdom Viridiplantae; phylum Streptophyta; class Magnoliopsida; order Ericales; family Ericaceae; genus Rhododendron; species Rhododendron griersonianum. The sequence goes on along the minus strand of CM030790.1, from coordinate 49,990,209 downwards.
AAGAGGTAGAGTTCAAGTGCCTGTGAGGAGGAGATCAAGAAGGCTTCGGGGGGAGACCCATGATGTGGAGAATGGATCTCTCTCTAGAGACAACGATAACGAGTCTTGATTCTGGATTGTTTTATCTTCCGATTCGCTTCACTGATTGGGATGCGTCAACTGTAAGTGCTCCTCTACTTACTGTTACACACCGTTAATTTATTCGTTTATGAGTGCAGTAAGTTTATTGTTTTGTGTTTTTTTTCCCCCTTTCGGTGTCTCAGGCGGATTGGAATCGCGAGAACAAGAAGTGCAAGTTCTATTGCTCGAGCTTTGGTCTGTTCTTCTGGGCGTGGAGGTTGTTGCTTGAGGTTGCAGAACAATCTTGTACCCGGGAATTGAAAAGATTTGAAGTTATTTTTCTTAGCGCATTAAGAAGTTCCATATGTCTTTAGTTCATCTTCCTTCTGAATCGGCACGTTTTCTGCTGCACATATTTATGGTTTTTCCCTTAAGAGTTGATTATACGTTTGATAAGGATTCGACAATCTTGCTTCCATATGAATGTTAGTACTACGCAAATAAAATGTGGCTTGAGTTCAATTTCTTTGATTTTTTTGGGAATTTTAGTAGCTTTGTTATGTCGTTCTTATCGGGTTATAAGATCGACCAAGATTTGTCCAACAGTTTTGAAAGAGGAAAATAAATTTAAAAGTAGTCTTGTACTATCCAATATTAAAAAGTATATATTGATACCAACCGGTATTTGAACCGGAAAAAAATTAGAGATTTAGAGTACCAGATTGGGTCAATACTGGTACATATTGGCCAACGCGAAATTCAAAACCTTGGCAACAAATAACGACGACGAACCCCAACCAGAATGTATGCAATGACCCATATAGAGTAGAACTATCGGGTAAGTTGAACAGTCTATCGAGAGATTTGAACTCACGACTACCGGTTTTTTAGTTGATCCCTACGACCACCTTAAATTTAATCTTAGTTTTAATAAATGCATATGTTATATTAACTGATTATAACTGATTCGGTACTCTAACCAGTACGATATGCAGAATCTTGGTTTTATTACTAAAAAAACAGAAGAAGTGTAGGTGTTTGATTCGGAGGATATCAATTGGCCAATTATTGGTTTGAGCATCTGGGAGCTGGCACAAGGTATCACTCCCTGTATGTGTCATCAACGAATATTGATGAATTCCGAAAAATAGAACGTGACAAAGCATGAGAGAAGAAACAAAAAGAACTCACTTATTAATTGCGACGAAAAAAAATCGAACAATAGATTTTTAGTACGAAAATTTATGTTTAATTTATTTTTCACATTTCTCTTGTTACTCGGTACGATAAGATAAACCATTTTGCCCCAGGACTACTCATACCTACCTATTGGGGCTAATCTAGGATTCCTGCATCTCGCTAGAATGTTAGAAGTTCAAATTTCTTCGTCTACTTGTGGTTGTTTATTTTCTTTGTATTTGTTGGAATTATTATTTTTTCTTAATGGAGAAATTAGCTGGATTAGACCTAGTATTTGTGGACTTGCTTCAAGGTCAATGTAATTCTAATATTTGTATTACACCACCGCTTGTAATAAAAAAAGAAAACCTGTCTCTGAGTACCACAAGAAGTGCACCGGTGGTGCACATATCGGCGCGCGGGACACACTTTTGGATTCCGCACAAATAATCTATTTATTGATTTTAAAATATGTTTTTGCGGAGTGATCTTGTAAAAAATCAGCTCTATAACCTCTATTAAATAACTATAAGTTGCTTGGTGCACTTCTTGTCGGTTCCCACTTCCCATAGGATTTTCTAAACAAAAGTCTACTCAAAACTTAAAAGATTTCCTTCACAAATTAACAAATTACCAATTCAAAACAATAATGCTACTACCACAAATACTTTCACACAAACACACAAAACTCTCACACATTAAGTTTGTGTTTTTGTGTGTGATAATAGCATTATCGGTGTGTGCAATTTGTGTCGACTTTGCACTTAATGTGAGAGTTTGTGCGCGTTGTGTGTGAAAGTGTTTTTGATTTTAGACTAATTGAAATCGAAATGATCTACTAGTACATAATATGATTTCTTTTTCTGGTACATCATAGGGCCATAATATGATTTCACTAGTGTTTACCCGTGCCTACGGCACTAACGCCTATGACACTACGCACCCCGATAGTGCCGTAGGCACATGTATTTTTGTAATATATTTTTGTTTTTTATGCCAACGCCAGAAGCCAAGCAGTGGGTAAAAAGAACCGATGACATTTTTGTAATATATTTGTAAGAGTGTAAATGTTTTCTTGAGAGAGTTGGAGAGCATACATTAGACCTTGGATCAAATGAATCTCAGCCCTTCTTTCAATTTGTGTTTGTGTGGTCCCCATACTCTTGTGTTTTATTAGCAGACTAGTGTTTGTCCGTGCCTACGACACTATGCACCCTCAGCATTTTTGTAATATATTTTTGTTTTTTTATGCCAACGCCAAAAGCCGAGCAGTGGGTAAAAAGAATCGATGACATTTTTGTAATATATTTGTAAGAGTGTGGGTGTTTTCTTAAGAGAATTGGAGCACATATCAGTACTTGGATCAAATTCTCAGCTCTTCTTTCAATTTGTGTTTGTATGATCCTCACACCCTTGTGTTTTATTAGGTTGTTGCACATAAATGCACATAGCATTATTGATCGGCACCGGATCCCCTGTCCGAGTTTGCCTGTCCAACTCCCCTGTCCCAGTCCTCTCCCTGCGCCACGTATCCACTCATTCCTCCCCTGTTTTACTCCCTTTCCTGTTCCGCCAATTTGGATGCGGGAAAAAAATAAGTGTTCCAAATTTTAATCCGTTTTCGGTGGAAAGATTTTAGTTTTCTGATCATTTTATTCTAAATGGTCATAATTAAATTTTGACTCTAGGACTTTCGTTGATTAACCCTAAGAAAGTCGTAGAATCAAATATCTCTTAGAACTAATCAACGAGAGCCATATAGTCAAAATTTAATTATGACTATTTAGGATAAAATAATTAGAAAACTAAAATCTTTTCACCGGTTCAAACGGATTGAAATTTGAAACATTTAATTTTTTAACCTCTTTAGCCAGTTTATATAATATTAAAAACACAGTTAAAAATTTAAGTGTTCCAAATTTCAATTCGTTTGAACCGGTGAAAAGATTTAAGTTTTCTGATCATTTTATCCTAAATAGTCATAATTAAATTTTGACTCTATAGCTCTCGTTGGTTAGCCCTAAGAGATATTTGATTCTAGGACTTTCGTAAGGTTAATCAACGAGAGCCCTAGAGTCAAAACTTAATTATGACCATTTATAATAAAATGATCAGAAAACTAAAAATTTTCCACCGATTCAAACGGATTAAAATTTGAAACACTTAGGTCATGTTTGGTAGCCATTATATTTTATGTTTTCTGTTTTCATTTTCAGAATTTTTAAAATTTAACCTTGAAAGTTTGTTTGGTGCACTACTTTCACTTTCCAATTTTGGTAATCACATTCACTATTTTCATAATTTAAGGAAGTAACAAAACTTAACTTCCACTATTTTTAGAAACAAAAAACCGACTGCCAACTTCATTCCGCTACAGTGCCTGAGGCCTCGAGCTCTCTCCGACTCTTCCCAAACCAGAAAATAGTTTCCATAACAGACCCCTCTCCTTCTCTCTCTCTCTCTCTCTCTCTCTTGATCAAGCTAGGTCTACAACATCGAAATGGTGGTGATCTGAGATTTGCTTCGGTCCTTCGATTTCTTCTTTAATTTCCGTCGAATTCCTGCGTTTCTCCTCATGATTCTCTGTGTTTCTATTGTCTGCTCCCCTTTTCTTTGATCTGTAGTTAGTTTTTGGTCTACAATGAATTTTGAGGGCAATTTCCCTGCCCTTTCGAGTGACTCTGAATATCTGGGAATTTTGGGGGACTAGTTCTAATTGCAATCTGATTGGAGAACAAGTTTCGGTACCTAAGGATGTTGCTCCTAATCTTCAATACCTTCAAAAGGAGAATAGTATGCTGCGTAAAGTGCTAGCTGAGAAATCTGGGTCTGTTTTGCCTCTTACTGTGGATAATGGATGGTTGAGTTTATGGAGGAGTTGGTGACAACTTGACAACATGTTTTCCGCTTTCATTTTTTTTTATGACACGTTGACACAAACATGTTTTCTGCTTTTACTTTTTTTTGAGAAAAAGTAGAAATTGATTTCAGTAAATAAAAAATAGGAAACAGAAAAGTGACAGTGTTACCAAACAAAGCCTTAATTTTCCCCCGCATCCAAACTGGCGGAATTGGAAAAGGGAGTAATTGGAGTTTAACCGGGTAAGTAACAGGGGAGGAAGGAGTGGATACGTGGAGCAAGGAGAGGACTGGGACTGGGGAGTAGGACAGGGGATTTTCACAACGTTTTTATAAAAATGCTTTTCACTTATTGTTTGATCAAATTTTTACAAATATTGTGAAAATTCGACTTGCACACGCATCACGTGTGTTCCAGCATCTGGTTATTAGAATAGATGTTCGACCTTTGCCCTTTCTCCACCATTTATTTCACTTGCCAGCCCCTTCCCATTCTGGCTGGAGCCTGGAGAGAGAGAGAGAGAGAGAGAGAGAGAGTCACGACGATCTCATAGATTCGTTGTATGTGCCCCAAGAAAATGGAGTGAGACAGAAGATTCCTCTGAATTGAGAATTCTCAGGGTCCTTTTTTCCTTCTGGAGAATTGTTTCCGCGTAAAATCCACCAAATGGGGGCAGAGAAGAACCCCTCGAACGCAACCTCCGAACACGGTTGCGGTGGTGGCGATGGGAACGCTAGTTACAATTCACAAATCATGTTGAACGTCTACGACCTCACGCCCATCAATAATTACACCGTGTGGTTCGGTTTTGGCATCTTCCATTCGGGTATTGAAGGTGAGCAATTCTATTTCCAGATTTGGCTTTGTTCAGGCGTGTCCAATTTGTGTATTTTTCAATTGGGTTTCGTTTAGGTTTTGAAGATTTTGGTGGGTTGCTGCTGAATCTGTTTTGGGTTTAAAATTCTCGTGGGATTTGATGGTGAGGTTTGTTACTATACGATAATAATCAGGAACGGATTCAAAAATTTGCATTAGTAGGGGTACACAAATTAGTAAACTAAACCCATACGTTTATAATTGCTTACTTAATACATTTTTTGCCGGCAAAATAACATATTGGTGACTATATACATAACTTCATCTCATAATTAACAGAAATGGGTGTGTTTGCACAAAAAGATGTTGTGACAAATTTAGCACTCTAAGAAATAGATCAGACAAAAACCCTCATAAAGAAAATCTGGCATAATATAATATTGGAACACTATCACAAATTATTAGGTATAATTCAAATATTTAAGAAAATTAACGTAAATTTACAAAATTGAGGCTGAGGTTTTCAATGAGATTAGGACTGAAGGAAATTTGAAGCATGTAATGGGAAATCGAGAAGATAGAATATTGTTGGTTTCTTGCACATTCTTGTCCTTTTACTTTTTGATAACTCAAGTGTCGGGCCAGCTTACACGCACCTCGACTATTGGTGATTGAATGTTTTGCTAGTCCGGATGGTTTTTGTGCAGTTGTTTGTCATCTGGCCTGTATATGATGTTTGGTAACAATAATCCTTGCTGCATCTATCACTTCATCATTACTTTTCTTGTGGGATTTATGATTTTTTAATGTGGAATTCGATTAGTGGGTTAGGAGTTAATGTTTGTATTGTTAGCTTAGTGTTTTTCACATCTGGTAAGCTGACAGAACTTCCTTTTAACATTCTTCAAATCTCATGTAGCGTTGAGTCTTTATCTTTGTTATTGTACCGAAACTTCTTGGGTTTCTTCATAGCCATAGGTTGATAAACTAAGTCTATACCACCCCGTGCCACGCTTGAAACTTCACATGGGTGATCTTGGGAGTATAAGTAGGAATGGTGATGAATCCAGTTGTCACCTCCTTGGGTAGCCCTTTTAGGTGAGCTGCTGTGATTGTTACTAAGACCAAAAATATTATTATGTCAACTTTTCCTGAAAAAAGAACCTTTGGGAGTATTAGAGTATTACTCGTCGATGAAATATTTGGATGGGGAGACATAGGTTCGTACTTTGTCATTTGTGGAAACCAAATTTATTTGTAAACCTGCGACTAAACAGTAAATTATTGTGATTTGTAAGACTCCCACAGCATTCTAGATAACACTCAAAAGTGTCTCTTTTTGCATACCATCTTAAAGAGCTGCCATCTACTTCATGTTGTATGTTTCCATTTTGAAAAGGAAGCCACAGAATTCCATTTCTATTATTAACATCAGGTGGTTGAACAGGAACTTGCTTAAGCTTAATGAGATTGGTGAATTTTGCTCGAGGTTGCATCCCAATATTCTGCAAAACACGTGCCTCACTTGAGTAAAATGATAGATACTATATATTATCGATACCACTTTTATGTTGAATCAGAGGCCAGCTGTTTCTCTTATATGTGAACATTTTCCCCTACCTCATTAAGAATGCTTAGGGGAAAGGAAGAACCCCAAAACTGCTCTATCTAATTCCACGATTACAATTTCACTTGACCCATGTTGACTATATCTTCATCAGAAGATGCCTAAAACACCCACATCACTGATAGTTGGTTCCTTGCAGCAATTCTCCGAATCTCTACACCTCCGAGCCATGTGAAAGCTTTGAATGTTTTCTCAATATCTGTAGCCGCTTTCTTAGGAAGAATAAAAACTTGGCTCCAATACACTTGAATACTAAAAACAACTGAGTGAGTTAGCTGAATGACAGAACTTAATCATTTCTTTGTTATTTCTTAGTTTACAAGTTGAGCTATATTAACAGTAACCCTGTGATTAGAAAGAATCAATAGCTTCATACCTAGCATTTCTGCATCTGACAAATAGCAACCTATTTTCTCAGTCCACGGAATGGAGTATGGATTTGGAGCTCATGACTTCCCTGTTAGTGGAGTATTTGAAGTGGAGCCTAAGAGCTGCCCGGGTTTTATCTTCAGATGTTCCATCCCATTGGGTCATATAAAAATGCCTCCCTCTGAATTCCGGACATTTATTGAGAGCGTGGCTTCCGAGTACCATGGGGATACCTACCATCTCATTACTAAGAATTGCAACCATTTTACAGATGACATTGTGTATAGAATGACTGGAAAACATATCCCTGGCTGGGTGAATCGGCTTGCTTGGTTAGGTATGTTGCATTTCCCATGAATTACTGTTTCTATTCATCTACTTTTATTTTTCAGTCTCTGTTTTATATACTATCAACATTATCATGAATTAGGGTATGTGCCACGGTTCCAGTGAAATTACTTCTTCAGTTTTTTGTTTGTCTAATTAGGACTTGTGTCTGCGTACATGGGGATCTTTCTAGGGTATGTTTTTGCCATAAATTTTTTTGTCGAACACAATCTATATTAGTTGTTTGATGGCATTTGATTGCCATGGAAGTGAAAAGTTCTCAGATTTTGACTTCATTTCCATATGAACACCTCTTAAAGGCTCCTAATTTGATAGGTTTAGTATCTCTCTTTGACTACTGTAACATCTTTTTACTTGAAGTAAATATCTCCTAATTTTGACATCATGTTTTGTTCAACTCATATATATTCATGTTATGGAGAACATTTCTTGGTGAATTATGCGGTAGTTTTGATTGCTACTTTGTTTACCATTTAGTTTTCTTCAAAATAACTTATCGGCTATATGTTCTTCTTGAAGTGGATTAAGATCCCGCGTTACTAGGCTGAGTTGGATTGCTGTTCATTCCAAACTTTTTAATTTTACACACTCGACTACTACTAATAAAGGTAGCCTACTTTTAGTTAAGCAAAGCTGCTTTGTTAATGCTGATGCCGTTGTCACAAATTCTCACACTTCTATCTTACCATACTACAAATGAAAACTACACTTTCCTCCCCGAATTTCAGGTAATGTGTGCAGTTGCCTGCTTCCAGAAAGTCTCCAAGTAACCGCTGTTAAACAGCTACCTGAGTATCATGCATGTACAGGTTTACTACTTATTCCATTGTTTCCCTTCATTTTTTTGGCTTTGGAGATATCATCTCAGCCTCTAATTTCATGTTTTTCACCCTCATCACATCGAGAAGAAGATGGGACGGAGTCTTTATCAACCACCACCCACGAGCCGACAGAAAGCGACGATACAGATCAAGATAAGCTCCTTCTTTCGCCTTCTGCTGGTAACTCGGAAGTTTCTTTTGTTAAAGAGGTCCAAAGGTGATATCAAACTTCATTCTTGAAATCAATCTCATGGCGGAGTGTGCGGAAGAAAATTCTTTCCTCGCTGATGTATATCTTCTGCTGTGTTCATTGAAACTCATTGCTTGTATGCATTGTTGTTTGCTCGATTTGCTGTAATTCTTTTTCCGGTTTCTTCTTCCCCTTTCACTTTTCTGTTTGTCCAATTGGACCTGTTATTTTGGAGTGAAGAATCGGGAGGTAGATAGTAGGGTGTTGTATTTTTTTTCCTTGTACGAATACCATGTACTAGTATGTATTAAGCTATGAGCAAGTGAAAATGACTTCATTGATCTTTTCCTTTTTGGGTACAAATCTTTTTTTTTTTTCCCCCTGTTTTTTTATAGCAATAGCTGTGCAATGTACTTATCAAACTTTGCACCATGTCCATCTCTATGCATGAAAACGGGTTTAGTGGGGGCAAAGTTGCCGGATAAATTGTCCGGAGAGACCTATAGTGTCCTTCCACCCTGTTGGCTTATTTCTTGAGTTGGTTAGAAGTCAATCCTCTATAAAAAAAATTGAGAAATATGACATGGCGATTACACGAGAGAATGAGAGACGCAGTCAGAGACGGAGCCACTAGAGGGCTTGTGGGGGCCATGGCCCCTGCGTTGTTTCGGTTTTTTTTTTTTTTTGAATTTTAATATTATTTTTAGCTATTTTTTTTGTTTGTTAAGAATTATATTTTGTATTGGGTTTTATTTAAATATTTAAATACTTTAAGAATGTGTTTGTTTTGTGTCCCAAAACTCAATTCCTCTCTTTGTTTATGGTCTCCCATAAATTTTTCCTTCAATTATTAATCTCATTTCTCTTTCTATCTCTCTAATACCCAAAAAAAAAACTTCTCTCAAAATCTAAACCAAACAAATCTTGAAATTTTAAAACCTTGTTGTTATAGTTCGGCCCCCACGTTTATAAAATTCTGGTTTTGTCCCTGAACGCAGTGGTTTCCACCTACTTTATTTGGGATTTCAAATTCATAAGCGGCACCAAGTAGAATGATGTCACTGTTGCATCCAATATTGGTTTTTCACTATCTTGATTTTGGACACAACTAGATTTAATCTTAAGATGAAACTAAACATGATATTCACTCTTTATTTTTGATTATTTTTCAAAAACCTTTTAATTTTAAAGTGCAAGAAATTAAAATTGGAGCATAAACATCATTATTTTCCTGATTTTTGCACTCGACTTATCTCTAAGAGCACTTCTTTAAGTGTTTTTTTTTTCCTTATTTTTTTTGAGGGAGGGCAAGAGGGTAATTTCACCTAGTGAACCCCTTAAACACACACATACACAAACCCAAACTCTCGATGTGGGAGCCAGCCTAACTGACGCAGGCCCAAGAGCCTTGCCGCGAAACGCAACAAAATAATATTTGGAGTGTACTTATAAAAATATGAAGTGCATAAACCAATTTTCTTTTTCCAAATGTAGCAAAGACTTAAATCATGCTCGACAGGCAGAACCCGGTCTCCTGTAGTACACCACTGTACCACAGAGGTTTGGTGCATCAATCGAGCCGTCCATCTCGAATATCAATGATTTGGATTTCATCGCCGAGCAAAAAAAAAAAAAGAAGATTTGGATTTCATCTCGATAATGGATCTCGCTCGGATTGTAGGAGCCGAAATAAAATCTAAACCATTGATTATTGAAATAAACGATTTGGATGGTGCCCTGCAGGGAGCCCGAGTCCTCGATCGGCCTCAAACATTGCTGGGGAAGGTACCAAACAGCAATAGTAATATAATGAGGTGCACAATACCGTATCAACTGCCAATACACTTGATCTGATTCTCCTTTATGTACTTATGTGCGTCAAAGCATTTTTACGCGGGCTCCACACAAGTAACTATAGTCGCTGCCCTAGATACCGACTTCTTCTCTCTCTTCAATCGCACTCTATTTCTCTCTCCACTATGCGAGGCTCAGCTGACGGCGTTGCCGGCGACCGCACGGGCACCAGCAATGGCGGCACCGCCGTTGATAAGGACGTCGATTTCGCCAACTACTTCTGCACCTACGCCTTCCTCTTCCACCAGAAGGAGATGCTCAGCGATAGAGTCCGCATGGACGCTTACTTCAACGCCGTTTTTGGGAACAAACATCACTTCGTTGGCAAGGTCTCTCTCTCTCTCAATATAGGAACAGATAATGATGAGAGTTTGTAACTTTTATGTTATTTCTTCTTGTCTTGTTGAATAATGATGATTTGGTGTATGTTTTAGTTTTCCAGACACGAAACAAAGCTTAATCTTTTGTGTTCACAGGCACATGTATAGACTGTGATTAATGTAATTAACATTCACTCAGTATCGATGGCTAATTTGCTACAAACATATGGACAGAGTCTTGTGACCTTACTACTGGGATTGAAAACTGGAAATTTTCGCCTCACACAACCACCCAGTACTATACATTTTGATATCATGTTTTTAGACAACTATTACGTATTAATTATCCACAGGAATATGATAATCCATTGGGATGGTTCCAAGAGTCCCAACTTTTGTGGTGTGAACCCTACTGATTATACCAAACCAAACCAACCGAGCCTTAAATTCCAAGCAATTGGGATCGGCTATATGAATCTATTTTCTCCAATGAGGTCTGTCGAGGGCATCATATACTGTAATACCCGACAAACCTAAATCCTTTCGGACTACCACCTCTAAAATCCATCTAGGTCTACCCCTCCCCTTAGTGCTATGCTATACTGTAGCCACGTTTGGGTCGAGTGTTGTTTCATAACTGCACTCATTTATTTCCCTTTTCAGTGTTTCTTTCTTTTTTATTCTTGGAAGTTGTGTATTGGACTAAATTGGTAAATATGGGGAAAGACTGTGTTGGATGTAGGAACTGGGAGTGGCATTCTTGCAATCTGGGCGGGGCAAGCAGGTGCAAGAAAGGTCTATGCAGTGGAAGCAACAAAGATGTCTGAACATGCCCGCGAACTTGTGAAAGCAAATAACCTTCAAGATGTAGTTGAAGTGATTGAGGGCTCAATTGAAGACATTACTTTGCCAGAGAAAGGTTACAGCTTGTAATTTCCAAATAGTATGTTATATATGTCAGTTTGCATTTGGAATTTTTGACTTTTGCGGCCATGAATTTACTTTGTGAAGTCATTGATGAGCAGTTGATGTAATTATCTCCGAGTGGATGGGATATTTTCTTCTGCGTGAGTCTATGTTTGATTCTGTGATTTGTGCACGTGACCGCTGGCTGAAGCCAACTGGGGTTATGTAAGTACTTCTCCATATTGATGTTTTCATATGGTTATCATGGTTTTAAGTTTTTAACATCTCGAGTTTTAGCCTGTCAATTTGAATGGTGTCTTTTTCTATTTTCCATTCTCTTTATCACTGCTTGGTTTGCTTACAAACTTTGAGATGAACTGTCTTGTGGAGCTTTGAAATGGATTCGATTGGAGATTTCATTTCCTAACTAACAAGAGTTCTACTTGGTGGATGTAAGACTTAATGAGCGAGTTGTTGTAACTGTTAGATGGTCTTAGTAACTGTTTTACTTGTGAAAGACATGCAATTTTTTTGGTTAACTTGGAGTGTGAGTGTTTAGTGTGGATTATGAATTGATGTCCTACAATGAAGGACATAACATAAAATAAGTCAGAATCTCAAAAAGCAAGGTAGCATCAAGGTTGGAGGAGGGCCACAAAAATCAAACTTGAGTGATTTAGGATTTCATTTTTCCAGTATTTATGAGGTTTTTTTTTTACCTTGTAATGGGCTGAAGATGTTGGATATTTAGTATTTTTCGGTGCCCTGTGGTATTCCAATTATGTTTAAGATATGTAATCATCCAGTTAACAAAGCAGCCAAGTAATACATCTTGTGTCGGGCTTGGTTGAGAACTCTACGGATAAACTATATAGATGGACTAGGATTGTAGGAGGATTATGAAGGGTGTAATCACTTGTGAGACCTCAAAAACAGTATTTCATACCAGCTGGCCATATTATGCTCAAATAAAGCCACTTAGCCACCAATTGGATTTGCTCTGATGGAGTGTAATTTTGGTTTTAGTTAAAAAAATTATGCGTGGTTGTGCACCATACATGGCAGTTTATTCGAATAATAGTGCTCGTTATTTAGCTGCCATGTACAGATGGTCTTATGAAATGATATGATTTCAATAATTATGAAGGTGGCTTTTTGCAGGTATCCCAGCCATGCTCGCATGTGGTTGGCACCAATCAGATCTGGATTGGGAGATCAAAAAAAGGGAGACTATGAAGGAGCCATGGACGATTGGATCTGTTTTTTGGGTGAGACAAAAACTTATTACGGTGTTGATATGAGTGTTCTAACAAAGCCTTACTCTGAAGAGCAGAAAAAGTACTATTTACAGGTCAGTGCTGTATTTCATCAGGCGCTCACTTCAAAGTTTTGTCGCTGGTTACTGATCATTATAGGTCTTTACATTTGTATCCTGGAGCAGATTGAGCTTCTTCTATAAACTTGCGTTCATGTGCTGTTTTTGGCTGCTGAAACGAAACCCTCCCCTGCTATGTCCCTCTCTGAGTGTGAGAGGCTAGTTATTATTCTTGTTGATTTATGTGCATGTTTTGATGTACTTATTATATTCTTGTCTTTGAAATATGTTGTTCTCCATCATGGCACAATTGTGGTGCTTGGCTTCATATGTTTCAGACCATGCTACATCATCTTCTTAGTGTTGTTTCTTCTTCTTTTTTGTGAAATTTGTCATTTCTACTTCTTCCCTTTCCGCGATTTTATTCAGAAAATTTTCCTGTTAAAAGCAGACTTATATTAGTGGCGTCTTTTTGGACTTGGTGATGTAAATTGAGCATTGGTGGTCATACACTTTCCACGCAAAGGGAGAAGGAAAATTCCAATTTTAACTCTTGATCTTGTACTTCTTTCCTGTATACTTGATTGTTGGGAAGATCAGAGGCTCCTAACTCTGCCTCAATATTGAAGGGCCTCTTGGTACCCATGCTTATATGCTAAAACTGATAAAGCTGATTTTTACCTAATTTTGATTGAACTCTTGATGGTGATTGCTGGTTTTATACTGTCCTCCTATGCATTCTCATAAGATTGTACTAACAATGTTTTTGTAGACATCACTGTGGAACAACCTTCATCCAAAGCAAGTTTTAGGAAGGCCTGCCATTGTAAAAGAAATTGATTGTTCAACAGCAACAGTAGATGACATCCTTAACATCAGAGCAAGCGTTTCATCATCAATCACTGCAGAGCAAACAAGGCTTTGCGGATTTGGCGGGTGGTTTGATGTCCATTTCCGAGTGAGTTGATTTTCAATGTGATATTCATGCAATATAATACAGGCATCTGCATACTTACTCAAAAACTTCTTTTTGCTCCTCGTTTGGGTACATTAGGGAAGTAAGGAGAATCCAGCACAACATGAAATCGAGTTGACCACTGCTCCTAGTGAAGACTTTTGCACGCACTGGGGCCAGCAGGTTAGTAACCCTAATTGCATTCTGCCTTGGAATTTTAGTTGGAGTTTGATTAATTTCTGTTTGTCGAAGCAATTTGTGATCCATTATTCCCTATTACAAGATACAGTTCTGCCATTTTACTGAGCATCATCTGCAGACCGCATGACCCTTGAAAAAATAATATGGGTACTATTGCTATTATTGTCAGGCAGTTGTAGCGGCACAACCAGATTATTTTATACACCTGAATTTGCATTTGATGATGTCTAGTCATAGTTGTTCCCTGATTTGGGTTTTCACCACTAGTTTGCCTACTTGAAAAAATCACTATGAAATATGTTAATCGTTATGGGTTGGAGGAAACCAAATCTGCTGAGGACAAGCTGGTAGTTATGAGCTTAGAGCTATTACCTTTTTTTGCATGTCACGGTAAATGTTGGTGTTACATCATCTTCAAAGTTCTGATTTCTTGCATGCTTTTTGTTCGTCATTCTGGTTATTTCATCCATTAATCTGGTTACTGTTCCCCCATTTCTACTCATGAGCAGGTATTTCTCTTGCATCCTTCAGTACCAGTTAGTGAAGGCGACGATTTAACTCTTGATTTTTCGATGAATCGATCCAAAGAAAACCATCGGTTGATGGAGGTTGAACTAAGTTGTGAGATCAAAATTTCTTCTGGCAAGATGCTTCCACCTTTCAGAAAGATGTTTTACATAGAGTGACGAAGAAAATTGATTTCATTACCGTTATACTGGTATGCCTTTTTAGCATTGTAGTTTTACCATAGCAATACAAGCTCTATGCGTGCTTATCCCTTCAGGGCTAATGTGGTGCTATTTGTTCAAACTGAGTTTAGGAGGTTTCTGGAACTCCTCAAACTACATATCTTATAGGCCGTCAAAAACCTGTACAATCGTATATAGATAAAGCTTGCTTGCATTACCTAGCAATCAGTTCCTGAATTATCAAAATTGAATGTAGCAGCTGTATTGGTTCTTCTGTTGTCTTTCACTCCAACAAGAAATTCTCCCTCATTTCCAGTGTGCTGCCTTCAATACTTTCACGGAATTGTTGAGTTGACGATTTTCTAGAACCCAATTCTGACACAACCCATTTGTTTTCTTGTTTAACCACCTGGTTGATTCAAATGTGATCTTCTTTCTGTTAACTGACAAACCCAGTTCAACTAGGTAGGTTATACTAGGTTTTTTTGTTTATGCCTAGATAAGTTTTATAGATGTTTATGATCGAGGACATTATGCAATTAAACCTGTTGCGTATGTATTGAGCTATGTAGTTGGAAACAAGGCACAAGGGAAGGTGAAAGGTCCATGGGTGAAGGGTCCCCACTTCGGACACTTGTGATATGGAAAGAATGTAGATACTCATCATTAAACTTTTACGCTCCTGAAGTTTTACTTGTGAGTAGATCCTCCAAAACCACTTGATCATCTCGATTCCTACGAGTACGAGTGGACACATCAGCTGTGTTACTTTGTCAATTCTCTGCTTTTCTTATTTTCTATCAAATAGGACTGCTGGTTCTGATGCCTTTGTTCTTTGAATTTTTTTTTTAATTTCACACAATCCTTTCGTAATTCAAGTTATTTTCATGATTTCCTCTTTCTGATTAGACTTTTTCGATGTTTCAGTGCCTGCACGAAACGGACATAAAAACGGTAAGCTTCGGTGGTTACTGCATCCTCAGGTTTTCCTCATCTACGAGTGCCTGTGTCAAATTTTGAGCTGTTTTGTCTTCTAAGTTACTGGTGTTGTATCATTTTTTATTTTCTTTTATTTAAATTGTGCCGAAAACAAAACGTTATCTTTCTTAATTTAATACGAACTTTGATTCCACAATGTTTGTTTCTATTAAATTTATGTTCTGATCTACGTATAATTTTCCGATTACTTGATTGAATGAGACAAAGCATTTTAAGAACTACTCCGTAGTATTTCCAAACTCAGGGATCCTCTAAGATGACACCCTTTTTAAGTGTTTTCTTAATTGGGTTTTCAATTAATAAACAACCGGTGTTCTTGTGCCTTTCATGAATATCGTAATGTAAGACTATATTATTGATCACCTGCTGCTTATTACTACTACCACTTGATTAATAGTTGAGGATTTTTTTGTCGTCTCGTACTGTTGAAGAGACACTGGTTTCTGGTATGATCTGGCTTGTCTGCAGGGTGTGCACCCACAGATTGAGGTCATTAGGGCTCACAAATATGATCGGAATCTTTTACTTGGTTAGATCCTTATGATATCATCAATCCATGCCAAAAATCATTTCAATCTGGTATATTGATGTAGTATGATTTTGGAATCTTGAATAAATGGGTTTCGATTGAGTGTCAACATGTTTTTCTCAAGATAAATAAAATTTTAAAATCGTTCATATTGATACCTGATCGATGTATTTTTTACGTAGTTGATGTTGCCGGTGAGATCTAAACCAACAAGAGGCCTGCAGAGCAGACAATTCAGATCCATCTGGCATTAAGTTTGCTCACAATGGTACTCCATACAAACCTCTGGAGTCCAGTTTTAATAGTGACAGAACTAGGATTAGGATGGGATCCAGTTCTCCATAGGATGCTTTGATTCAACACGAGAGAGAGAGAGAGAGAGAGAGAGAGAGAGAGAGAGAGAGAGAGAGAGAGAGAGATCCATGGAGACCGTTTGGAGCCCAGAAGGGAACACACCCCAACAGAGTATGAGAAGATCCAGCAAGTAATACAAAAAGAAAGATTTTTGGTCTCTGCAGTGTTTGATTCTCACCCAAAAAGCAAACAAAAACAATTAAACTGGTGATAGTCAAACACGGCTGTCAAGTCTTGAAGACTATATATACATCTTAACTGTAGAATCTATTCTCTGAATAAATATAAATCTTCACAAACAAGGGGAGTGATTTTGCCACTCTCCTTTTTGTTAATGCCACTTCCCTTTGTGTCTATAAGATGATTTATTTTGTGAGAGAAGGGGAGTGACATTAACAAAAAGGGGAGCGGCAAAATCAATTCTCACAAACAACTGTATTTTACATTTATCAAATGCATAATATTACAAAATTCATGTGTTAATATAAGTACATTACATTCAGAGAGAGAGAGAGAGAGAGAGAGAGAGAGAGAGAGAGAGAGAGAGAGAGAGAGAGAGAGAGAGAGAGAGAGAGAGAGAGAGAGAGAGAGAGAGAGAGAGAGAGAGAGAGAGAGAGAGAGAGAGAGAGAGAGAGAGAGAGAGAGAGAGAGAGAGAGAGAGAGAGAGAGAGAGAGAGAGAGAGAGAGAGAGAGAGAGAGAGAGAGAGAGAGAGCAATTAGCCACTCTAACTAAATGTACATCCTTATAAAACTAGTATACACTGCAAGTAGGCGGTGAAATTGGTCCTCAGGAAAAAATTGAGGTCCGCGTAAGTTGACTTAAACACCTAGGTCGTAAAACGTTACATATATGCCGTATCTACACATTTTTGGCAAGACACTTGAGCATGGCAATGTGGGGGTTAGAGTATAATATATGTTCAAATGGAACTTAAAATGGATATCCTAAAAATTAATGCAACAATGGATGATATTTTGGTCACTGGAGCGCAAAAATTTTGTGCGCCCACACACTAAGGATAGGCACTTTATCTGATGGAAATTTAGAACCCTTGATCTTCATCAATCATGGGATCAACCAGACGTCGAAAGATGATTGGTGCGCCGTGTTGCGGGTAAAGGAGCATCAGAACCGTTGGCGCGTGTTGATAATGTGGGGCTAAGGTAAAAGAGAAGCGCTGCAGCATGATCGCGAGCGTAAGCTTGGCCTGTAGTATCGCGAGGCTTTGCCCGATGCAAGTGCGGATCCCGAGGCCAAACGGGATCCACGCCACCCGATGGTTGGCCGAGCGGGCCACCCCATCGGAGAATCGAGCGGGGTTGAATTCATTGGCATCGTTGCCCCATATGGCTTGATCGTGATGAACGGCTAGGATCGGTATCAAGAGCTCGGTCCCACATGGGATCTTGCATCCCCCAAGTTCAACATCTGCTTTCGCCCGTCTGATTGTCGCCACAATTGGCGGGTAGAGCCGCAAGGTCTCATTGAGAATCATGCTCAGCTGCACACAAGTTCACAAAGCATAACCTGTCAAAATTACGAATTGCCATAATTACCCCCATACCCTTTTAGTTTATGCTGTTTTCACACACAAATCAAAAGGAACTACAAGTGTATCGTGGCGGAGTCAGGATTTGAAAAGGAGTTGACACTGTTCGAAGAGAGCACACTACTATTTTGTAAATTTTAGGCTTTGTTTTGGGGCATCGTTTTTGTTAAAAGAGGAAAAAAAAAAATTTGGTTCAACTAGATTATGATCTTTTAGCGAAAGTCATTGAGATATTATTTTTATGATCCAAACTGTTTATTTTCTAAATTGCTAGTAGGTTTTTTCATTTGAAGAATTTAGTTATTCAGATACCGATGATTACTTGATCAACTTCCCTTTAGCGTAAAATCAAACTAGTATTTTTGTAAGAACCGAAGGTGGAATATAACACTCCCCCTACATATACCTCAAAAAGCTTTCGACATATTAAATAAAAATCCATTTTTTATTTAAGCAATATAAACACTCATTTTTTTTTTAAAAGAAGTTTGATTAATCTATATAACTTTTATATAGCTTACCGTCTTAAGCTTGGGAATGTCATCTTTGGAGGGAACATCACGTGCCCCGCACATCTGGAGCACCTCCTCACGTGCCAGCACCTGCCACTTGGGGTGCATAGCAAGCAATACTGTCGCCCACGTCATCAAATTCGACGTCGTTTGCTCCCCGGCGAAGAAGAACGTCTTGCACTCCTCGACCATGTCGTGTACCGTCATGATCTTCGCCGATGGAGAGGAATTTGAATCCATTTCCATTTCCTTCCAACTCTCTCGAATCATAAGTCCCAACAAATCCTTCGGACCTCCGACCTGATCTTGCGTCTTGTTGCAACAATTTTCCCTCCTCCTCCTCTCAATGAGATTCACGAGAGATTTCTTGACTTCCTTGTTCAGTTTCCACGACTTCATGTTCCTTCTCGTGGGTAGGAGCCTAATTCATGGAGATATAAGAGATTTAATTTCTAAGAAAGATTCACCAACAAATTTATTGAATAAAAAAAACTCATAATAGCTTTCTGTGCAGAATGTCATGGGCAAAGTTGGTCCGATAATAACACTATCACACATGTGCTGGTTGATATCACACACTTGCAAAATTTGAGTTTTAAAGAAAATAGGAGTAATTGATTAAATGCTTCAGGAGTAATTCTTCTTCCTCTTCCATGAATGGTGCATCGGTCGGACGGTAAATTTCACTCGTTAGACCACTGTTTATGTGAAAAGAGAGTATTACGCCAAAATTACCGAATGAAATGCACGTTATCGAAAGAAAGTATGACGATGGTTTGTTTCGTAAAATATGCAATGGATTAATTACGTACCTATAACCAGGGATGAAAACCTTCTGAAATGCCTCGGATGTTAGCGCCATAAGCTGGGCTTGTAGTTGAAAAATGACTTTTCCGTCTTTATAGCTGCTACCAAACACTGTCCTAGTTATGATGTCTTCCGTCAAGATTTGGAACCATTCGGAGACTTCGATTTCCACCTCGCCCGAATCCGACATTGCCACCCATTTGTCCAACATATCACTCACACTGTTTGCCGCCACTGGTATCAACAACTAGAAACAACAAAAATCACAAGAGAACAACTTAGTTTTGAATGTTTCAAATTTCAATCACATTCTTGTAATCCAAAGACACCTTAAGAGTTAAGAGGGTTCTTTGTTTTAGCAAAACAGGCTCAAAACCTAGTTATCTTGGTGGATGTTATGTTTGTTATTATTGGGTGTCTGTACTCCGTATTGATCCTTCTATGCATGCACGCATGCATGAGGCTCAATATGTTGCAGAACCCGCACCACATTACTTGTGCACAATATAGATTGAATGATGGACTTCGTTTTTTTATTCCAAGTGGTATAAGAAATAAGAATGCAGGTATCACTTGCCCACTTAAAACTTGGTTTTTTATTTTTCCAAGTGGTAAAAGAATGCAAGTATTTGAACTACATCAAATTGGACAAAAGTGTATCACAATAGGCCCAATGGGTAAACCCTATTAAGGGGACAAAAATAAGTAAACAAAGAACCTTCATTCAAGTGGAGAAATAATCAATCTTTAATTGATTTCTGTTAGGATTGAAACATGACCTCCCATTTGAAAGTGTACACTGTACAAGGATGGCCTACTGAGTTGACCCAGTTGGTTTGGGTAGTCAACTTAAAAGCTTAAGCCTATAAGTTGTGATCTATATAATATTATGTTAATAAAATAAAGAAATCTAATATTAAGTTAAGATCTAACATTTGTTTCTTCTTTTATCCGATGTGGAACTTTAGCATTTCCCTACGTCCTATTGATTTTTAACTCGGAGCATGTATGACTAAATTGTCCTAAACGTTGACTAGGTAAGTGTCCTGTATCCTGTGATTTTCATTTCTAGAACTCATCTTGGAGATTAAAAAGATAAAAAACTTTCTCTGGTGAACTTACTTTGAGATTTTCCATGTGGAAGATAGGAGTAATGATTTTCCTATGGTGAGCCCATTTATTTCCTTGGAGGGTAAGAAGGCCATCACCTTCAAGCTGTTTAATAAGCGGGTGAGACTCATTTTTCTCATAGAATTCGGATTTGGAAGTGAATATTTCTCGGATGAGGTCCGGATCCGAAACGGTGAGCCGAACCGTCGCCCCGAACCACATTAGAAATGTTGCACCTGCAATGCAATCAACCACAACTGGAATTTTACCGACAAAAAGTAACGAAAGAAAGGTGACAACAAGGCCGTCCAAAAACCAAAGTATCTTTATACAGATTGATTGAAAGGACAAGAAATGACAAGAAAAAAAGATATGGCTCTTCGCCCGTCTGGTAATTACCTTCCTAGGAGGAGGTCCGGGTTTCGACTCGAACCCTTATGGTTGTTAACTCATTAATGATAAGTAGTATGTGTAGGGAACAGCAAAAAAAAAAAAGAAAAAGGATACGGGTGAAAGATAAGATGGAATTGAACAGTCGATCTTAACCCTCATGGAAATTTACCATCAAGAAAGATCAGTCCAAACCGAAACGTACGTAATTCTTTCACAAGTCATCGTCAATGATAAAAGGAAGTACGTACGATACGCAATGGTATCAGTACGTCGTAACAGTATCCGCGGCAAAAAGATGTATTTGCACATCGACGCCGCACTGGTAGAGAAACACCAAAAATTGAAGGAGTATAATTTGACCTAGCTAGTTTAAACATGAGAGAGAGAGAGAGAGAGAGAGAGAGAGAGAGAGAGAGAGAGAGAGAGAGATGGTAGACATATTAGAAACAAAATCTAATTAACTACAAAAAGTAGATGTTAAAAAGAAAAAAAGAAAGGACCAGAAAAGAAAATAATCTAAATTCACCCAATGATCACTATATGATTTTGAAACCAATTTTGAGAGAGAGAGAGAGAGAGAGAGAGAGAGAAAGGGTACCATAGATTTTTCTCCAATGATGATAGAAAGAGAGGACCCTTGGGAGGATGTTATGAGAGAGAGGCATAGGCTGAGAAGATGCCTTCAACATTAGGCTCACTATTTCCTTTGCATTTCCTATCAGAAATATGTAAGGAGGCCCCTTGATCCCTTGCTTTCTGAAATATTGTTCAATCTTTCTTGGCCTCCACCATAGCATGTTCAAAACCTTGTACAGAAGCACCATCACTAACAAAGATATCACCATTAACTTCAACCTGTGCGAGAAGAACCCCTCCTCTTCCATTGCTCTTTGTTTCTTCTTCTTCTTCTTCTAGATTTTAGTTATCAGCTTTTGTATGCGCAATTCTCTCTCTCTCTCTCTCTCTCTCTCTCTCTCTCTCTCTCTCCTTTGAGTTATATAGTGTTGGATGGAGCAGCCTTTTCTTCGTGTGCTTATCTTCTGAAAGTGGAAAAGGAAAAAGGAGATTGATTTTCGGTGGGTTTTTGTAAGAATGCACTCCGTAACTTTTTATTTTTTATTTTTAACTCGGGGAGTGATTCTGGTGACACATCTCTCAAATCATCACCACCTAATAGCGTAAGTTGAACGATATATTTTGACAATTCGAAATGTTCCTTTTGTAGTTATCGACATGCAAATTATTCAACCAAAATATCATTCTCATCGAACACTATTAATTAACAATTTGAAAAGTTTACGTTTGTCTCGGTAAAAATGATTTTTGCATGAATGATTTATTTGTTGAAATCTATGAAATGAATGAATCAATCACGTTGCGGGACCCCTATGCTATTGGGTGGCATGCTTTAGGAGTATGTTCGAATAGTGTGTACGTTTCAAAATCTAACTCTATGTGTCCGAGTCAACTCATCTGCAAAGTACGCTAAAACTCTTAGTTATAATAGATACATGTATTTAAGAGATGTCATTTTATCTGTGAGAAATTGTATTTGGTATATTAACTAAGGTACTAAGAAAGGAATAATTTTTTGGGCAATGGATTTTATAAAATGAATGGGTAGACAGACAATCACGCCTACGATGACTCATATCCACATATTGGTTTTTTCTTTTAAATAATCAATCCTTTTTTTTTTTTTAATATTCAAATGCCTCCAAAATTAGAGGGAGGGCCCAACGGCGTAGGTTCCGGCATTGGGATTATAACTTAGGGTCAACGAATGATGAGAACTTCTAATCTTTCAATCTTTTCAAGACCATGTTACCCTTGTATTTTATCCCCAGTTATACATTATGTCCCCCTGAATCTAATTTGGCTTCTGTCCCTTGGTAAGAATATGACGCTTCTCTCTCTCTCTCTCTCTCTCTCTCTCTCTCTCTCTCTCTCTCTCTCTCTCTCTCTCTCTCTCTCTCTCATATTCCTTCCATTTAACCCAAGAATAGACTACCAGTTTTTTTTCCGATAATTCAGATGTTCAGACCAGCTTACTCGCACTACTAATTATCCTAAAAGACCAATCCTACCGCCTCTTACGGGAGTTTCAATTAAAATCAAAGCAAAGCTCTGTATGGTTGAGATCTTAAGAAGTAGCAAAACTTTAAGTATTAGTTCATGACAAGTACCCAACCCCTTGGAGTTAATAGACTGATGATTTTTAAAATTGTCATGATATAATGAATCTTTTTTTGCTGATAAAAAAAATTTGTCACCATGATATACTTGAATCTAATTCTTTTCCCGTTTGAAAAAAAAAAAACAATTAGTTTTGGTAAAGAACAAAGTTCATGAAAACAACACCAAGTCCAAAATTTTGTTTGATTATCCTAAAATTTTAGGTGCAAGGATATTTTCGTCACTTGGCAATTTGTCCTGTCTATGGGGTGCATGATTGGGTGATAACAGATGGGCATGAGTTGTGTATTTACAGATTATTTTTCCAAATAGATGTCATACATCACTTTCCATATGCTCCGATATTATAATTACTTAATTAGGCAAACAATTTGAAACTACAACACAGAAAACGTGTCTCTTGGTGGTTGTTTGTTGCAGCTGGACTTTATGATGAAAGCTGCTTATTCATAGGGGCGGAGCTGGACTTCGGGTTGATGTTGTGCAGTGGTGTGCTCAGCACCGTGATGCGCACCTCCGAGCCATCGGATCGTGCATCCGATGGCTCGGATCTCATCTCGGCAACCAACGATCGAGAGTCGTTCATTGCCGAGATGAGATCTGAGCCGTCGGATGCACGATCCGAAGGCTCGGAGGTGCGTAGCATGGTGCTACATGCTACGCATACCACTGCACAATACTATCCCCCAATTTGGCAGGACCATGATTTAAAGTCGGCATGATAAACTATAAAAGTACACAACTAGGGTTTCTGAGTTGTTCATTTTGTTCGTCTCGTCAAGTACGTAATAGTGCGCACAAAAATTCAGGTTGATCGGACATCAGTAACTAAGTTTTCATAATGCATTTTTTTCCGAAAAGAGAGTTAAAAAAAACAGTTCTAGGTGATTTTCTTACAAAACTGAAAGTTAAATGCTTACCGATGTTCGATCAATTTGAATTTTTATGTGCGCTACATACTCGACGAGACGAACAAAATAATCGGTTCAAATCAAATAATGAGACTCGAGATGAGCCCATAACGGGTGCATAGCACGCGTGCTGTGCATTGGTGCACAACACACACCCTTGTCCCGAAAGAAACGTGATATCATAAGTCTCAAGAAAAGAGTACACTAATCAGCCAATTTTTCCTACACAAAAGTCAATACACATAGGAAAGGGAGAGGTGGAATTATGAAGGGATCATTGTTTTGTTTAGGGTTTATGGCTTCTCTCCCTTGTTCCCAAGAAGATTGTTTGTTTGGAAGGGTAGAGAGAGAGAGAGAGAGAGAGAGAGAGAGAGTGAGTGTAGGGGAGGGGCATGCAGCACAAAGGGTTGTAATCTTGGAGCCTTGCTCTTAAATTTAGGCACATGGGAACAAGGCTGTCTATTTAAGGGTTTCTTTCTGTATTTTTGGGTGGTTAAATATAAATAAATATGGTTTGGTTGACCCAACGATTGAGTGCCCTAATCAAGGGCTGCTTCCCCTTATTCTTGTCCTAATAGTCCCTAGACATGTTTTGGCCATTTGCCCTTTCATATGGGTCCTACACTTTCAAAGCAATCTGTCTAGTCTTTCAGTTCACAGTTGAGGAGCTAAAGTATCTCTATTTCAACTAAAATTGTAACGTCCCGATTTTTAGAAACGTCAATTTAATAATTTTTCAACATTTATTAAATATAAATTCATTACAAACTAAATTCTCCTTAATTTCAAAGTACATTTAACAAATATGATAGGAAAGGCTCTAGGGTAAATTCTACTCCTCGCGCTGTTCTTCTTCATTGGCAAGTCTCTGAGTAGCACCGTACTCATCCAGCTGGTAAACTCTATTCGTCAACTAGGTCTGGGATAAAATGCCAGGGCCACAAAAGTAGCACCATGAGCTTTTAAGCCCAATAGCTAACTTCTACCCCTATATCCCATACACTAACAAAAATAACATATAACAATTTTTCTAATAAAATTTTTTAGCATCACAGAAAATAAGCGAAGGTGTCAGTGTCTTTCAGAGTTATCGCAGCGTATCATAAACCATGTCATCATTTTTCAAGTATCGATTCCACTTTCCATTTTACTCTCTCGAGCACTGGTTCCGCTGACCATCTTTTAGGACCTACCGGGCTCCCAGGCTAAGTTCAGATTTTGCTACCCAAAAGCACTGATTCCGCTAACCATCTTTCAGATTCTATCGGGCTCTCAGGCTCACACACGCACACTTGAGCCATGATTCCGCTAACCATCTTTCAAATTCCATTGGGTTCTCATGCTCACACAGGCACACCCGAGTCATGATTCCGCTAACCATTTTTCAGATTCCATCGGGTTCTCATGCTCACACACACACCTGAGCCATGATTCCGCTAACCATCTTTCAGATTCCATCGGATTCTCATGCTCACACACCCACCCGAGTCATGATTCCGCTTACCATTCTTTCAGATTCCATCGGGTTCTCAAACTCACACAATTATTAATCTTTCACATTTCATATTCTTTTTACTTTTTGTATTCCACTTCTTATTTCTCGTGTCTCGTAATCATGCATCATTTTCTCGCGTTCACATTATTCTTTCAAAGCTTGCTACAATCATGTGATAATAATAAATCACTAATTTCATGCATTTCTATTTTCAACAATATTGAAAATTATAACATCACAACTTATCAACAAACATGCAATTAATTAAGCATTACAACGATAAAATCAACTTTTCAACTTAAACAATTTAATCATGTAATATCATAAAAATAATAAATAAATAGTTAAACATATAGCAACATTATACTTAGATGAGCAGATAGGAGGTTTCTATCGTTCTTCTTGGCGGTAGTGGGTTACGGATTCGTCGGGTCAAAACGGAATGACGTTGCCTCGGTTGGAATTTGATGAAAAGAAAAATAATTTTCTTTTAACTTCGAATCCGAACAACTTTTAGATTTTGGAATTTAAAGATTGAATGGTGGTGGAAATGTGGCAAGGTGGTGGTGCTAGGAACTTTTTTTTTCCCTCTTCTCTCTCTCTCTTGCCCGACTCTCTTTCTCTCCCTCACTTTCCTTCTCTTTAAATAAATGCAAGAACAAGGAAGAAAAGAATGAAGAAGTGAGGTGTGAGTTGGTGTGCATGGGTGTGAGACTATTTATACTAGTGAACCTAGAATCTAGGTCATATCTAGGAAATCAAATCAGGTCATATCTAGGAAATTAAATCAGTCATATCTAGGAAATCAAATCTAGATCATAATCTTATATAATCTAAACATAATCTTATACTCCCTCCGTCCCGATTTGTTTGTCTCTTTTCACTATTTGGGACCTCCTATAAAATTGTCTATATGTTTCAATTTATAATCGTAAAAGATGACAGTTTAAAAGTGTCATTAAACGTGAAATATGACAGATTTGAAACTGTTATTAAAAGTCTGAATCTTAAAATAATGGTTTGAAACTGTCATTAATATCTATAAAGATGACGCTTTATAAACGTAATTGAAAGTGTAAAAGATGACAGTTGTGAAACGTCATTAAAGTGCTTTAAAGCTGTCATCTTTTGTAACGACCCACTCCCGCCCTGTATAATATTGTCCGCTTTGAACACCAAACCCCATCAAACCTCCCAGTGAGGTCACCCATCCCAAGTTTACTCCAATGCGAGCACGCTTAACTATGAAGTTTCAATTGGCTTTGGCATCCTCATAGCTTTAAAAGTCCTTGTACAAAATAGGATGACGATATATGATTTATAGCACACAACTTACACTTCACCAAGCGATGTGGGACTACCCTCGGTTGACCCTTCTGGTCACCGATTCGACAGCCCCTTGCACGGGTCCCAACTGCCCTCAGACCGGTTGACCACTACTTGGAACTCCCTAAGGGCAGGGCGTCACAATCTCCCCCACTTAAGAACACACGTCCTCGTATGGGGTCGAGATTCTGTCTCACATTTTCGGTTAGTACAGGCTCTGATACCATATGTAACGACCTGCTCCCGATTTGAGACTTCAAAGCAACGACGCTCATAGATGACGCCATTTTCTCCAAAAACAAATTTTTGTTCTTTAATGTCACTTATAAGGAGAAACCGACATTAAAAAGAAAGAATAGTTATGTCACTATTTTACAAAGCAACATCATAAATATATTAGATCACAGTTTAGGAGAAACTGACATTAAAAAGAAAGAATAGTTATGTCAATATTTTACAAAGTGACATCATAAATATATTAGATCACAGTTTAGGAGAAACTGACATTAAAAAGAAAGAATAATTATGTCACTATTTTAGAAAGTGACATAATAAATATATTATATCACAGTTTTTTAGATGACTAACATTATTTATTTATTGCAATCTTTTTAATTACGATTTTTTTCAAAAACTGACATCTTTTCACTTTTTCAAGCGTCATCTTTTAACAATATTGTAGTAGTGAATGTTTTCTATATGTAATATGAATCTTGTTTGATAGATCTTAATTAGATCTAAAATATGATGTTTTCAAAATTATGTAAAATATTATAGATTGTGAGATATAGACAATTTTTTGAAAGACACGAATGTAGAAATTAGACAAATAAATTGGGACGGAGGGAGTATTATCTAATAATATCTAGTAAAAAAAACAAATCTTAATAAATCTAAGTATATTTAATATGATTCTTTCAAGAATATTCTTTGAACCTTACGGCTTTCCGTCTCGCGGGGATTCGTGCCTCACACCCGAGTCACGATGTTGTTAATAGGGTCGGGGTGATATCTGTAAAATAGAAATTGATAGATACACCAAAATACTCTAATTTTTATAAATCTTAAGTCATGACTTAGTATACTCTCTAAATCTTAATGGTAAGCGGCTCGCTTAATGTTAGCTCCTTAATTTATATAACTACCCAACTGAATTTGTCTTTGTGAATAATATTACTACATTCATAGCATTTTTTTTTGAAGAACCGATCTCATTTGGGAACTATCTGCCGACATTGCCAAGTCTTAGAAAAATATATGGTTGATAGTCTAAATGCGTGCAGTTCCTGAAAGGTAGGTTACGCTATCCGAACTTCGTTCTCATAAAAATTGTCTAAACTTTACTGTAGACTAGAAAAAAAATGTTTCGGATCTAGCCGCAGTGTCAGTATTTCAAGAAATTTTTTCAATAATCGTATTGTTAATTTTTAAGGTGAAAATTGGGTTATCACACAAGTATGGGTTCATAGCCAAATCCTTAGGGGTTTTAATTGTATCAAGAGCAAAATCTTCTCCAATCTCTCCCTCTCACATTTCGGCACAAACAATGTTACTCACACAACTATCCAAACACAACAACTTACACAACCTTTCACATACATGTGGAGCCCACACGTAGTATTGTGTGTGGAGCCCACATGTATGTGAGAGATTGTGTAAGTTGTTGTGTTTGGATTGTTGTGTGAGTATCATTTTTGTTTTGGCACTCACACACTAGGGTTCTAGATTTATTCTTTCTAGTCTTAGGTTTTAATGCAAGAATCGAATAGTACAATAAGATCTAGGATTTTAATCTAGGTTTAGGCTTTCTTGGAGGAAAAGAATTTGTACTACAAATCTTAGTATTACCTACAAGATCAATTTCTAGATTCATCTCCTTATCTACATGTACGTACTTGACATGTCTCTCTCAAATCTCTCCTAGATTTCTCAAATCTTTTCCTAGATTTCTCTCTCTATATCTCTCAAGATCTCTCCTAGATTCACCCATATCTTTCCTAGATTTTTAGGATCATGAACCTAAGGCTAGGGTTCTATAATAGTTGGGTACAAGGATATCAAGGTTCAAGATATGGAAAAATCTTATGATATCAAAGGGTTTTTAATGGCTAGCTCCTAGAATTAAATTATAATAATACAATCACTTTAATAAATGATAAAATGACTTTTAGTAAAAGAATTATAATAAAATGTTTAATTTTATTCAAAAAAAAATTTGACGTGAAAATTCGGGTCGTTACAAAAATGGTTTTGCAATTGTTTATTTAGGATTTGCATTCGCATTTGCGACATGATATATATATATATATATATATATATATATTGTCGTGTTGTTAGTTTGCATTAGGCATTTTCTTTTTCTATTGTAATAACTTCATACAGTGGATTGTATCGTTGCCGCTATTGATGAATTTCTTCCTCTTCCAAAAAAACCTAAAATGGTTAGGTAATCTAATTACCTTTTCTTGCATTGTTAGCAATTCCATGGCGGGATGGATAGGCACCAAATCCATTTACGGAGTAAAAAAGATGCTGCAACTACCAAATTAGAGGCCCAAATAGTCATTCAACAACTTTTAACGCCCCGTTTGGTTACAAGCCGATGCTATTGAGCTCAGCAATTTGATTCATTTTGTAATATACCTTGTCAACTGAACACTAAGGATCTACAAGGGTTGGCACAGTGGTAATCAAGAGCCTTATTATGGCAGCGTGGCTCGGCGAGAGGACCCGGGTGATGGCCGCGTGTCGCCAGGTAGACCCGTGGGCACATGGGTCGGATAGACCAGCGGTGCTACATTTATTGGGTCCCTGCCGTACCTGCTAAGCTGGGCCAGGTATGTTAACTCGAGGAGGAACCATGAATCTGGATACTGGATTATTCATAGCTTTCGGTTCGGCGGTGCCCCACCGGACCAATCAGCAATTCTAGAACGTCAAATACAGCCGAGCCATATCGACCAGCAGAATCTCTATCTACCGAACCACCCCTGCTCCCTGACTTGAAGAGGAAGTCAGGTAGAGTTGGGTAGGAATGATAGGTGGCGTGATTCGGTTTCCTTAATTACACGAGAAGATCGTGGGGATCGTGGGGGCTGTGATTGCTGATTTGGTGCCATGACTGACGAGCCAATCATTGAGCGCGTGATAAAGCCGTAGAAGATCTTGTTCGGATACCGATTAATGAATACGGGACTCGGTTCTTTTTGGTTAGCTCGGAGCTTGATGAAACCGAGCGAGATCAATTAGTCCAGTTTCTCAAGGACAATATGGAAGTCTTTGCCTGGACCCTATACGAGATGCCAGGCGTGAGCCCTGATGTGATAAAGCATTCGTTGAGTGTTGATCCAAGCAGGAGACCCGTCGTGCAGAAGTCGCGCTGAGCCTCGGCGATGCACGTTGATACTCTGAATGAGGAGATTGAACGCCTCCTTGATGCCGAAGCAATCCGAGAGGTTCAATACCAAACTTGGTTGGCAAATCCGGTGGTAGTCCGAAAGAAAAATGGCAAGTGGAGTGTGTGAGTCGATTTCACCGATCTAAACGATGCATGCCCCAAGGACTATTTCCCCTATCCATGAATCAACCAGTTGGTAGATGCCACCGCCGGGTACGCAAGATTGAGCTTCATGGATGCATACCGGGGGTATCACCAAATCGCCATGGATGAGAAGGACCAGGAGAAGACAGCCTTCATCACTTCCAGCGGCACCTACTGTTACCTGGTGATGCCTTTTGGCTTGAAGAACGCCGGGGCTACATTCCAATGTATGATAGCCCTATTGTTCAAAGGGTTGCTCGGCCGGATACTGGAGGCGTATATCGACGATATGGTCGCGAAGAGCAAGGACGTAGCCGACCATCTTCTCTACCTCGGCGAAATATTCAACGTACTGAAGAAGTTCGGCCTGAAGCTTAACGCCGAGAAGTGTGCATTTGGTGTTGGATCTGGCAAATTCCTTGGGCACTTGGTCACCCACCGAGGAATTGAAGCCGATCCAAGTCAGATCAAAGCCATCCAGGAAATTAGGGCCCCAGCCACGGTGAAATAGGTCCAGCGTCTAGCCGGCATGGCTGCTGCCCTTA
Organism: Rhododendron griersonianum; assembly: GCA_018127125.1. NCBI lineage: Eukaryota > Viridiplantae > Streptophyta > Magnoliopsida > Ericales > Ericaceae > Rhododendron > Rhododendron griersonianum. Next base: position 49,959,431 of record CM030790.1, on the reverse strand, counting down.
ACCGTTTCCTCAGCAAGTCCTCGGATATCTGCCGGCCATTTTTTCAGTCAATTAAGGGTAATAGCCGGAGGAGTTTTCTATGGACGGATGAGTGCAATCGTTCTCTTGCCGAATTGAAGGTGTGCCTATCCTGAGCCCCCTTGCTTGTCGTTCCAAAGGAAGATGAAGAGCTCTATCTATATCTTGCTGTATCCGAACATTCCATGAGTGCGGTTTTGGTTCGGCAAGAGGGCACTGAGAATGGCACTGACCAGCAGCCAATCTACTATATCAGCAAGACGCTTCTGCCCGCCGAGACCCGCTACCTGCCGATCAAAAAATTGGCACTCACGTTAGTCATGGCGAAGAGGAAGCTCTTGCCATACTTCCAAAGCTTCACCATTATGGTTATCACCGAGTACTTGTTGAAGACCGTCCTTCGGAAGGCGGACTTGTCGAACCGGCTGTGCAAATGGTCCCTAGAGTTGGCTAATTTCGACATTCGATATCAGCCCAGAACGGCGAGTAAAGGGCAAGTGCTGGTGGACTTTGTCGCTGAGTTCTCTCCCAGGGTAGCCCTGAATGAAAAGGGGGATGAACCGGTACCAGTCGATGACTCAGCCGTGCCAGCTCCCGGACCTTGGTCGAGCCACCCAACACATGCTGAGTTCATCACTAAGCGTCCCATCCCTCCTCACCGAACAAAAATTTTCACCGGGTACGCCTAGCGTCTTCACGTCAATGGTGCGTCCAACAATCGAGGGGCTGGCGCCGGGATAGTCTTGGTATCACCGAACGGAACAATTAGGGCTGTTAGTTCAAACCGGAAAATCGATCGAAACCGGAAAAACCGGACCGGATTTTTTAAACCGGTTGAATAATTTCGATCCGGTTTATAAAATTTTATAAACCGGAAAAATAATTTCGATCCAGTTTATGTGTTTTAGAAAAAGGTCGAAACCGGACCGGTTATATATATGTATATTGGTCTAATATATATATTTATTATATACAATCAACCCCATATATATATATATAAACTGTTTTTATGGGCTTAATTATATTTTTATGGGTTTTTTTTTTAAATGTATTGGGTTCAAAATTGATCGTTTTTTGTTGGGCCCAAAAAAATGGGTTGAATTATGGGTTTTTGGTTGATATTTTGTGGGTTGAATTGTGGATTTTTGATGAGTTGTGCCCAAAAATATATCCCGTGAATGAAAACCGGATAAACCGGACAGGAACCGATTGACTCAATCGAAACCGGACCGGATTATCTCAACCAGTTCCGGTTTCTAAAAATCTCAAACCGGATAACCGGTTTCGACCGAAAAATATGCCGAAACCGGTCGAAACCGGACCGGTATCACCCCTAGGAACAATGCATGAGCATGTGCTCAGCATTGGGTTCCCCGCCACCAATAATGAGGCCGAGTATGAAGCCCTCATCGCCGGGCTTAAGTTGGCCTGGCATATGGACGCCGAGGAAGTTCAAGTTTACAGCGACTCTCAGCTCGTTGTAAACCAACTCAACGATGATTATGAAGCCAAGGATGCACGCATGAATAAATACATGAGCCAGGTCATTGCTTTGACCGTTCGTTTAAGAATGTGTGTTTTGATCATGTTGGTCGTGATCTTAACTCCCATGCCGACGCTTTGGCTGGTCTCGGAGCCGTCTGTGCCGCGCATGACGGCAACCGAACGATAGTTCATAGTGAGGTCCCTACACCGAGCTTCGAGCCTGAGCCACGGGAGGTTATGGACAATCATTTGGCTCAAAGCTGGATGGATCCTCTTATCGCCTACTTAAAGTATGCCACCCTACCCACCGATCGGAAAAAGGCTCATAAGATTCGCTGCCAGTCCGCCTCATACTTCCTCGATCCCTTCGGCGTTCTGTATCGCCGATCTTACACTGGTCCCGACCTCCGTGTGGTTCACAAGCAGGAGGTACCAGGCATCCTCAAAGAACTCCATGGTGGGACTGCTAGCTGCCACACCGGCGGCCGATCCCTGGCCGACCGTGCTATTTCCCAAGGTTATTGGTGGAAGAAGATGGTGCACTCTGCTTCCGAGTTTTCCAAGCTGTGCGAGCTGTGCCGAAAGCACTCTTCGCTTCTACATCAGCTGACCCTACCCCTACAACTAGTCTCTAGCCTTTGGCCCTTAGCCCAATTGGGAGTTGACATCGTCAGAAAATTGCCTAAAGCCTCCAACGATTTAACACACATCATTACTGCCACAGATTACTATACCAAATGGGTGCAGGCCAAGGCACTCATAACCATCACGGCCGCCGACATCGAAAGTTTCCTTTAGAAGCAAATCTTCACCCGGTTTGGCGTGCCGTATGCCATTGTGTCTAACAATGACACTCAATTTGTGGCCGACGCTATCAAGACCCTATACAAAAAATGCGACATTCAAATGAAAACGGCATCTGTCTTCTATCCTCAGGGGAACGGGCAAGCTAAAGCAGCCAACAAGGCCATTTCCGCCGGACTCAAGCGCCGACTCACCAATAAGTGCAGAAAGTGGGCGGCCGAGTTGCCCGATGTGTTGTGGGGCTATCGTACCACTCCACGGCGTGGCACTGGCTGGACCCCTTACTCTATGGCGTTCGGTATTGAAGCCGTGCTCCCGATGGCGGTTACTCGCCCCACAGCTCGAACTGCTACTTTTGATGTCCCGGCAAATGATGCCATGTTAGCCGCTGAAGCATATCGTATTGACGAGCTCCGAGGCGATACCCACGTTAAGTATGTGGTCTACCAACAACAGTTGGCTCGAAGCTATAACAAGAATGTACTGACCCAGCCTTTCAACGTGAACGATCTTGTCCTTCAGCAAGTGGTCCAGAAGAAGGAATTGAAGAAATTCATGCCTAAGTGAGAGGGCCCATTCCGGGTTATTAAGAAGGTCGGTTATGGATCATATGAGCTCTCCGAGATGGATGGCACAGCTATACCGAACCACTGGAATGCACAACTGCTTCGGAAGTTTTACGCTTAGTCTTTCTTTTTTACTTTTCTATTTTCTCGGCTATTTGTGTTAAGCCTTCAGCAAGTTTTTGGTTTCAATAAAATTATCGTTTGACAATTTTATTGTTTATTTCAAGTTGGTTTGTTACCCTCAGTGAGGTTATTGTGCTCATTAAGTCCTCATTAAGACCTGAAGGGTACCGAGGCACTCTTTTTCAATTCCTGTTCGGCGAAATGGACCATGCCATATCCTGAAGGGGGCATGCCCAGCTTTTGCCTATTCTTTGCTCCAACAGAACATTACCCGGCTGTAGGTTTCTGCTGAAGTAGGGGCTGGATACGGCAAGTTGGGCCTAAAAGGATCAAACCATGTGCATGAAGTGCAATACATGGGCCAACATGCATGAAGTGCAGAAATATGGAACAATGGAAATTGAACTTTCATTTAAAAACAAGTCCTACAAACATAAGGGGCTTGGCAGTAGGAAACTGTTCTACGCCGGCCCCAAGTACAAAAAATAAAAATACAAAAAATTCTAAGCTTCGGCGGTGTCAACGGTGGGATTTGGCTACTCGGCTGGAAGCAGGTGCCTTGGCAGTTCTACATGAGGCACCACTGGAGGCTCCCTTTGGTGATCAACCTCGGGGACTTCGGCATAGTCGAGGCCGACCTGATATCCACGGAAGAAGGAGGAGTTGTGGGTCTCCTGAATTCCCTTCAGCTCTCCATCCTTGAAGAACTTCTTGACCAGGCCTTCCATCTGTTGTTTGTAGTACTCGCTGGCCTCATTGAAACTGGCATCGTCGGCCTCCTCCAGCAACCTCGGTAGGTCCGCATCCGAGCGCCTCTTCTCCTCCAACAGCCGATCTCTCTCGGCCTTGAGGTTTTGGACCTCGATCAGAAGCCGGTCCCTCTGCTCCAGCCCGACCATCGCGTTAGTGAGCTTTGCCTCCAGCTTGACCACCTCCTTGGCGGCCGCCTTCGCCTCTTCCCTCTTCACCTTCAAATCCTCCCTGAGGGATCTCCTTGCCGTGAGAAGGGCGTTCATGTCACCATAGGCCCAGCTGGCACACTGCCCGTCTTGTAATAAGAAAAATGTTAAACATCTGGAAAGGGGAATTGCAAAGGAAAAATTCTAGGGTGACGAAGTGAGATTTACCTTGGCAATGAAGAGGCAGAGTTCGGCCATATTGTTGGCCTTCCCCTCCTGGAGATTTCCCATATTATTGGGGAGGGCCACCAATTGAGAAGAGTCATGGCCAGAAGGGAGTTCTCAGCCAAGCTGTCGGCGGCGGTAATCACGTGCCCATCTGGGCACTCGAAGTCCGGCACGAAGAGCTTTGGGGGCTCATCGGCCTCGGCGTGGCTGGTCCCGAGGAACTCCACATCATCCTCAGCGACCTTGGCCCTCTTTTCGGCCCTTTGATCCGCCCCTTCACCGGCCGAGCGGCTCGGCCTTCGGCGGGAGGAGCGAGATGGCTCAGTGTTGACATCGGCGAAGGGCTACTCCAGCTGCTCAACCGGTATCTGCTCCGGCTGTTCCCCTCAAGTCGGCAGATGAGAGGTGGAGAGATCCTGTGCCAAGTACTGGAGGTGGAGTGCCTCCCCGGCAACGGTAGCAAGGTCCACCGTCTTCCTGACCATTTTGCTCTTGTCTTTTTGGTGAGCGAAGCCAGCGTAGGTTGGTTCGTAGACAAGCAGGGTCAGTGCGTCACAGTCGGCACACACAAGGAGAGCAATCAAGTTCAGCCACCTGCCTGTGAGGAGGAGTCCCTTGTTTGGTGCGAAGTAGTCTGCATATGAAAGAAAAGTGTTAGTTCGGTGCATATGGAAGGAATATAAAAGAAAATCAATACAGTGCAACGGGGTAAAAGAATGTAACACCAGGTTTGTCCCCATAGACCGGGGAACCTTCGCACTCTAGGGATTCTGTAAGGCCTCTCCACTACCGAGCCCGATCTAGTAGGGAAGGGAAAGTCAAGGAAAGGGTTTAACGGGCCCCATTCGAAGTTTTCGGAAACCCTTACCAAGACATTTTTCCACTTCTCGGTGTCGTAGAGACGATCCACTAGGTGGTCGAACCACTGCCGCGTGGTCAAGTAGTACTTGTCGTACGTCGGGTTCCTTGACACCACGTACATCAGCATCAAGTCACCCAAGGAGAACGACAGGTTGTTTGATTCGGCCAACCTCATCGCCGAGCATAGGATGTGCCAAGTGTTCAGCGCAACCTGGATCGGCGCAATGTTGTACATCTATAGGAAGTAGCAGAGGAAGGGGCTCATCGGGAACCTCACCCCTCCCTCGGTGATGGCGTAAAGTGGGAGGACGATAAAGTTTTCGCCGAAGGGGATTCTGTCACCGGTCACCCTCTTTACTTGGACGTCGTTTGGTATCTCATACTTCACCCGAAATTTGTTGGTGAAGCCCCCTGGTCCGTCGCCGTAGAGGTGACTGTACGACATGGGTCCAAGGCCGGTTGGGGGCGAGGGAATGAGATTGATGTCCCTCGGCGGTCTCGACGGGGCTCTAGCCCCTCCTGCATCGGGAGCGTTCGGTGGCCTCCCGCCGATGTAGATGTGCTGGCTAGGGCCCCTGCTGTTGCGCACTCGGCATGACCCTCTTCTGGTTTGGAGTCTTGCTCGGCAACTGCATCGGGAGAATCGCCCTGGCCGTAAAGGATGTCCCTAGAAGTCCTATCATCCACTTGAAGGGGGATGTGGATACCAGGGATGACAGGCAGCCCGGTGGGTTGGGGGAAGTTGCTGGAGCGTTCATCGAAGCTCACGTTTCCCATCCGATAGCCCCTGTCTAGGCTCTGGATGGTTTCCTGAAGGGTTGGGTAGGCATCAGGATCTACCCTCGGCAAGCTAATTCTTGAGTCCACCATGCTGAAGACCTAGACAAAAAGGAAGAATGAAGTCAAAATTCCTACTTCCGCATGGCTGCTCATGTACCCTGGCTTCATGTACCCTGGCTTCTGCCGGGGGAGATCTAGCAAGATCTTCCTCAGCGGAGGGCAAAAGGCCTCGTCAAGGAGGGTTTCCTAAGTAAAATCGAGGATCCACCGCCGGGCTATGGTGGAGGACCACCATCGTTGGAGGTCCAGGCGGTGGACCATGACCGTAGGAACTCAAGCGATACTGTTCAAGACCATGGCTTTGTGCAAAAAAAAGGGTCGTAAGGCGTGATATACCTTGAGAAAAGCTAAAAAACGAATCAGAAGGGAAATCGGAATTATCTGGAAGTGTTGGAGTTGAGCAACGATGAATGGCGGAGCAACGGAGGAGAGAGCACCGGTGATGAGAGACGAAGTTGCAGAGTGAGAGTGTGAGAGGGCGAGAGCAGAAAGTGATTTTCTGTCTCGTCCCCCTCTTATATAATTGACGAAGTGAGGGGGGAGGAACCCTAAGGGTCGCGCACTGGAACCAAAGCGACGCGACCCCGCCCACTCTCGCTACGCCACGTGGAAAGCCTGTATCGCTCCGTACTCGCAGCGTTCCCCTTTCTGCCACGTGTCACCCTATGCCGCCTCAGTTTCAAATCCAACCGTTCGATCTCTGAGCCAGACAGTCCCATCAGAGCCCCCTCTGCAGCGAATATCATGATGACTCCGGATTCAAAACGCTGCTTCGTTTCTCGTGATGGCCCGACAGATATCGTTCGGCATATCTACCAAGGGATATTCCCAGGGAAATACTGGATCGGCAAAAGTCATTTCCAAGGATCTGAAGGAACCATTGGTCAACTCCTCCCATCTGGTCCAAGGGTGGGAGAAGTTGATGGGCTATTGTGGCGGGCGTGACTCGGCGAGAGGACCTGGGCGATGGTCGCGTCGCGCCAGGTAGACCCGTAGGCACATGGGTCGGATAGACCAGCGGTGCTACATTTATTAGGTCCCTGCTGGACTTGCTTAGTCGGGGCCAAGTATGTTAACCCGCGAAGAAACCATGAATCCGGATACTGGATTATTCATAGCTTTCGGTTCGGCGGCGCCCCACTGGACCAATCAGCAATTCTAGAACGTCAAATACAGCCGAGCCATATCGACCGGCAGAATCTCTATCCACTGAACCACCCCTGCTCTCTGACTTGAAGAGGAAGTCAGGTAAAGTTGGGTAGGAATGACAGGTGGCATGATTCGGTTTCCTTAATTACACGAGCAGATCGTGGGGATCGTGGGGGCTATGATTGCGGACCTGATTTGGTGCCATGACTGACGAGCCAATCATTGAGCGTGTGACGCATGTATGTGGGTTGGTCTCCACGTTTCCTCTGCCTATAAAAGGAGCAGTCCCCCAAGAGATGAAGGTAATGAACTCTTATCTTCTGAAACCCTAAATACTACTCAAAAGCTCTTCTTCCCTCTAACTGACTTGACCGTCGAAGTGCCTATCCCGAACTCCAACTATTCGGGTTTAGGCAGTAACGCGGGTGCTACTCGTGTAGGACTTTCCCTCGCCCAAGATACACCAACCTAGCCACCTTACCATCCAAGGTTCAACTGGAGAAAGCACGGCACCACACTTAAAAAGTTTTTGGTGTTTGGTCTGAAGTTATACTTCCACTGTGCTATCAATTCCTATTTTGGGTAGCCACCCCCGCCTAATAGACAGTGTGATTTAATCATTCATTAGTCCGATAGGAGTTTTAAAAAAAAAATATTTTAAGCATGACTTATTAGTCCTATCATTGACCAAAAATCCAGCACATTATTCTTGTACAACAGATAGAATACTCTCTCTCTCCATCTTTTTTCTGGAAGTTGGAGATTTTTTTTTTGCAAGTTTGCATTCCGTGTAATGTTTCTAGGAAGATGAAACTTTAATGTGATAGAGCTGATAAGATTTTTTTTTTTTTGGATAACCATTCGCATGCAAATGATATAGCTTGAGGTATTGAGTCAATTTTTTCATGATTAATTATCTACGTTTGAACCTTGATAACGAATGTAAATGGAGTGGAGTACAGTTGGCGCCTCCATTATACTGTCATGCATGAGGGCGGGGTTCAGACTCCCCTCGCCACCTAACATAATATTACTAACCCGCTAACCATGAGCTGAGACCAAAAAAGAAAACCGATGAATAATCATAGACATGATAGAATTTTCAGGCCCAAACAACTCGTATAGTCTGAAAAATGGATTGAAAACTTTTCCGATCAATAAAATAGCCTTAATTAAAATATTTATCTCCCATAACAAAAGACCAAGATGACAAAAAGGAATATGCAATTCAAGGTGTAGAGTTTTCGAAAATGACCAAATTAAATAATGCAACCAGGAAAGCCAGCTGCTGATGTAATAGTAGTATTTTTTTTGTAATATTCATCAATTTTTACTGGCCTACTTTTTCAATTTTGCCCCCTCTTTTCCTGTCAGGGGTAACAGAAAAGCTGCCAGTTTTTGGGGGGAAAGGTACAGCATAATTTGTCAGTTTGTTAAAATTTGTGGTAACAACTGTGTTTATTTTAGCTACTGGAGTAGTTATTTTGACACAATTTCCACTAATTTAATCTCTTTCTGTTTGGTTTCATGATGCTTTTGCATGTTTTGGGTGCGAAAAAAGCACAAGGGGTCTCGTAATGCGCTAGTAGTGCACCGCGGGGTAAAATTCACCGTGGTGGACTTTACCAAGATGCATCACCATCGTCTAAATCGTTCAGATGGTATGGTATCATTTTCATGTTGATTTGGACGTTGTAATGTATGCTTCGATAAGAGTTTACCTATATGAACTGGAAGATTCTAAATGATTATTGCTACCTATCTTTGAGCGTCACCGTTTTTAGTAATCCCTCCGTCCCTTTATTACAGTCCAGTATTCTATTTTGGGTTGTCCCTTAATAAGTGTCCATTTTGTAAAGTTAGTGAGTAAAAGTTGGTGAATTGTCTATTTTGTCCCTAAAAGTAGATTCCATTTTGAAAAGTTAGTGAGTAAAAGTGTAATGATGATGAGTAAGTAGAGAAAGTGAAGGAAAAAGTTGATGTGAAAGGTATAATGATGATGTCTTTTTAATAAGTTGGAGTTACAAAGCAGGACATTTAAAAATGGACGGATGGAGTACTTGTTAAAATTTATGAGAAATTATAAGGAATAAAGACTATCAAGCGGGTGATCCAGTCGTTAAAACTTAACAGATGTTTATGGAGTCAAATGAGAAAAGTATTATTATTACTGAAATAAATGGTTCAAAAACCACCCTATTATTCTTAATTTTAGCTTAAACTACATTCATTGAGAAATATGAAATGAAATGACATCATAGATGCTAAATGTGCGTGTAATGCATTGGCCTCAAATTAAATTCCAAAACTATTGTATATGAATTATAAGTAACTGGGGCTAGCTCAGTTGGTCAGTATTCTTACATCTCATTAAAAGGTCAGGAGTTCGAGCATTTCCACCTAAGTGTGGGTGTTCTTCCGTTGAGATTATTTGTCCTCCTAACGAGGGCAGTTAGGTTGGGTTGGGTTTATAGGGGTTGAGTTGTTGGGTTTTGTTATCTCGTGGACTCTCATACAATTGATGAAGTGTTTCGCGATTTGTACTTTATAATTGATAATTGATACTCGATGTAATATTCTCTCCTATCGATTGAAAAAAAAATTATAAAGTACCTATTAGAATATACACAGTGAGAGCACTATATATACTTTCGATCCCATAATCGATTCTCAATGCAGATTGCTGGAAAATTGTAGTGCTCTAGGCTTAATTACCTAGAAAGTTAAAAGTGAGGCTATGCAAAGCAAAGAAAAAGAAGGAATTGACTGATAACAAATCCAAAATCTCTCTCTCTCTCTATGGGCACTCATTGGCTTGAGAAGACTCAAATAATTAGTTGACCAAAGAAATCAAATCCCAGTGGTTATAATCTAATCATAAGCAAGCTTTGTTGACGCCCATAATTGAGGTTGAATGATAAAGTTATTATATAGAGCCATCAGCCATGGGCAGTGAAATAGTAATTGGTAATAATTGGCCGAATGACCTGATTTGTTGATGAATTAAAGTTGGAGATACTTTGAAAGTGATTAGAAGATTTAGTTGGTAATGACAGGTAATGAGATCAAAACTAGGTATATGAACTAATGAACATACGATTTAGGGTTGCTTAGGGTGTTTTGGCTCTTTGCTGTGGAGTTTTCGGTTGGCATCTTGCATTTTCTTGAGTTTTGGTTTTTGGGTGGCGTTTTTCGTCGGTATGTCTGTGATCCGTTTAATCTTTGTAATCTTTTTCAAAAATTAATAAACATATGATTTCATAGAGAATCCCAAAACCCACTATTTATTAGTAGTTATTTTTTTTTATATATATATAATCGATATTCGGGGCATCCTTCGCGTAACTCAACTAATTCTAGGACTCTTAAGTTAACGACCAGGCAAACCCTCCAATGGCCCCAATGTTTGGAATTAGCCTCCGTGGAATTCAAACATGCGACCTCGTGGAAGACAAACACATTGATTTTTCATGCCCTTCGGCCAAACCCGTTAGGATTAGTTTTTAAGTATTAGTTTCCTCTCCGTAATTTCATCCTCCAAACATGGAGTTGGGAGCAACCCCGGCCGCATTCTTTGAGCCGTCCATAGAGTGTGAATCCACCTGTCTTATTTATAGCAAGTTTAACCACTTATTAAGGAACCATTATGCAAAAAATATTATTAAAAAAAAAAAAAAACAGATGATATTTGTGAACTTTGTGTGAACCTGGGCACTTGGCCAACGATTTTGTTACTGCAATATTAAGTGAAAAGAATATACCTCCAATGGTTTGTCCTGTTGGTTAGATTCTTAGGGTTAGTCTGTTGGTTGTGACACCAGCATACTGATTAAAATCGAGTAACCAACGCGAATTTTGAAAAACATTGCGGATGCTCCCATTGGTTCGATTCTTAGGGTTAATCTCGTTGGTTGTGACACCAACGTATATATTGACAACACGAATCTCAAAAAACACCACCGATACTAAAACAGTAAAAGGAGTAACCAACGCGAATCTCGAAAAACACTGCGGATACTCCCGCTGGTTCGATTCTTAGGATTAGTCTCGTTGGTTGTGAGTGACACCAACGTACCAATTAAAACCGAGTAACCAAAGCGAATCTCAAAAAACACAGCCTGATACTAAAACAGTAAAAGGATTTTGTTGAAAATACCCACAAGTACGTACTCCATCATTTTCAATCCCAATGAGTGTGGTAGGCTTGATCTATCAACTTTTCAAAGATGATGATGATCGATCTTCAAAATTACTACTCCATCATATTGAAGTGATCTTATCATCATAAACAGTCAAAAAAGTTGTGCTCCTATTTGCGCATGTGGTCCTAATTACTAAAATCGTGATCTTATCGATCGATGGTCAACGAATCACATTCGCAAGAGATTTCACGCTAATCAGATTCACCTTTTCTTGGTATATATGCAAATTAAACCCCATCATTGCACGCTAATCACATACTGAGTATAATTATTACGACTTGCAAACTAATCACGGGTCAAAGATATCTTCATATCTTCCCTCTTTTGAGATTCTCACTCCACTATGGCCACCGACGGATCGAGAATGTACCCATAGTGTAAAGATAGATCGTAGCGTGGGATGTTCGAGTCGTTCATTAGTTTAAAGTAATTTTTCAAGTGGCCCTACCAAAAGCCAATCTTTTTATAAATTTTTCTTTTATCGTTGGGGAGGATTAAATGAATTGCAGTCATATTTATCTGACTAGGCTGATCTTTTGCAGGATCACTCGAAAAATTATTTTACTATTAATGGATGGCTTGAATCATTTGTGTGGATCTCGGAGTGGGGCCCTGAGGCCAACCTGTGCACTATAACATTATTGGAAAGATATCTCAATCAATAAATAAGATCTCCAATTATGTAGGGGTTGCGGATCAAACAAAAAAATTATGTAGGGGTTGTTTGGGAGCCATGATTTTTCACTGTGCTTTATTATTTATTTGGCCACATATTATGGAATGTATTATGCTAGAGTATTATCTTAACACTTATACATACGATGAGTATGATTTAAAATTTGATAATATATAATTTAAAGTTTGTAATTCATAAAATGATTGGCTCTAAAACGCCCCGTAGTAGACCATACTCATAATTGATATATTAAGGGTACGTCACATGATTCAATAATGATTGAAAAAATATATTAATGGTGTATATTTTATTTTTCAATGTTTGTTAAGTTTTTCTTCTTTTATTCAGATTTTATGCTTCTTAAAAAAAAATTAAAATAAAACGTACCATTGTTTTGATTCCGATTATCTGTAGTCTTTCTAGGGTACTATTTTGTTCTAGAGATTACTTCATTATGTGAATTATATGAGGGGCCCATTTGCCCTAACTTTTTGTGACTTTTTGGTACGACCTTTTTTTTTTTTTTTGGTTGTGTTTTCTTAATTTTTACGAGATTCATGTCAAATTGTTATGTCCTATCGTTCGTCTTCATTAGAGGAATTGAAAGGCATTAAAATATAGACAAATTTTTTTTAAAAAAAAAACATCATATAAGGCGATGAGAAAAAACCAAAAAGACAGAGACCTACTTTTTATATGTGTAGAAATGCAAGTTCTCCTTTTCTTCTTTTCTCTTAAGAATTGCAAAATATGATACAGTATACGGGCACGCAATCAATGATTCAACAGTGTGACGGGTCATATATTTTGACATTCGGAAAGAATAGAGAATGACATTCAGTGTGTCATTCTCCACCTTTAAAAAAAGAACTAAATTGACGTAAAGAGAAACAATTGGTTCAAGGCACGTCATTCTCTGATTTCAAACCCTAATTAGTCACCATCCAAATTGTAAACAACACGTCAACATTAGATAGACATATAAATACAAATACACGTCAACATTATATGTATTATTCATAGTTCGGAGCCCCGTTGTAATAATCGGAGCCGTTCAACTTATTTACAACATGTTTTTAAAGGTACTTACAAAAAATCAACTCAAACGAATATCGATATATAAGTGCTTGATCCAAACAAGTATTCATGCTAGAGTGGGTTAATGGTTCATTATCCCAACATCGTTCACTTGCATATATTAATTAGAAGTCAATTAAATCTTTGTAGAATGGAATCTCTAGTTATTGGAGTATTATTATATAAGCTTGCTTCTGAAACTATCAATGTTAGTCTTTTTCATTCAAAACTAACCCAATATTTTTTTTGGTTAAATTTTTTTTTTTTTTTGGTTAAGAAAATAACGTATTAACTTGAGTAGGTATATAATAGTATAACATAACCATCTATAATTAGAAGAATGATAAAAAGCATCATTGTAAATTTAATTCGGACTCCCGTTTTTCATGTTAGCAGTACTCTTAATTTCTTTACACTTTTACGCTGAGCCGAAAAAAATTAAAAAAATTATTTACACTCGTACGCGCGCATAACATGCGACGATACTAATGATCTCTCTCATGATGAAACAGCACCACTCCCGAATCCGAATATCTTTGCTCCGCCAACTGGCCGGACTGGTATGTATCTAGCAATGAATTAATTCTGTGTTGTTTGTGTGTTTTTTATAGAGAAAGCAAACCCGGTATATAGCTAGGCTCATTTGAAAAGAAATGATCTGAAATTAAGGGTTTTGGATCAATCAGCATGCATGGGCTTCAAGCCCCGTCACCGCCGGCCACCCACCAACACCCAAAATGCTGCATGCATGTAGTACTTCCAAGGCCGTCCCTGAGTTTTTCGGGGTCCAAAGCAAGCTCGTAAAAAGAGACTATATGTATTTTGTAACTATAATTTTCAGTTTTAATTACGGCAAAATTATACTATTATTTTGTAAAATTAGAAAATATTTACTATATTTCTGTTTATTACTCGATTGATTAAAGAGTCGTCATCAATAATCTTGATATTTAGTTAATTAAAACCGCCGTCCGTCCAGTCATCGCTTCTTCAAATTCTTCCCCGAGGTAATTAGCTTTTTGCCAGTAAACCAACATTTGATTTCACACTATATAAATAAAGACCAAACTTTCCTACATAATTAATAAATGCATTACTTCTAATAATTACTGTTGGGAAAATTTTGGCAATAATGAAAATTCCGGAGAACAATATTATTGATAATGTTACAATTAAATGATTGAAACAAATTACAAATACAGATTACATAAACGTAAATAAGTGATAACAAAATACAAATAGAAATCTAAGGAGATCAAATCGAGTCCTGTGTGATACCACAGTCTTCTTTAGAAAGATTCGCCGCCTACCAAGGGTGTTGTAGGATTCGTCGGCGTCTTCCTCCTAGGGTTGGCTCGGCTAAACTGCAAGCCGTCGGAACACAACTGTCGACCTCGCTCCTTGGCGAACTGAACGAGCGTCTGCCCCTCTCTCTCTCTCAAGGAACAATATATTGGAAAGTATGGTGAGCACTCGATTTTTTGTTTATTTCTCCCAAAAACGTGAGCATCCTTTTATAGAGTGAAAGGTGACATGTGTAACTCTAGGAGGTGTAATGTTGCCATACAATGGAGAATGAATACTGCCATCAACGAGGGAGGTCACGGGAGTGAATATACCATCATGGGGAGGAGGTTACGGGAGTTACACAATTCACAAATCAATACGTGTATTGATTGTGGTGCGTCCAGATACAATAAACTCAAAACGTGCACGGTTGCCTCAAGAGACCCTCTCCCAAATTCAGTAAAATTTTCAACAATTACAGGCTCTGATTTCAAGTAGAAAAATTTTGGAGGCCGAAAGCGACCGTCGATCTTACTCGCCTTGCCTCGGGGACAGACCTGCATGCTTAGTTGCTTACCCTTTCTCCCTTAAATGCTAACATGACATGAAGAAGGCCCGCTTGTATGGGCCCTTTTTACGGTGAGATGAGACCCTGATAATGGGTTTGTCGGCGTTGCCAGATCGAACATCCGACCACCACCCGGCACCCACCTTGTATAAACATGCTGTGGCAAGCTGGCTAAGTAAGGCTTTGAACCAGCTTTCACTCAAAGCCCAGTAGTAATCCTTGTTGGGGAAATTCCTGGTCGGTCCTATTTATTTTTTTGTGTGGGATTCCATGTTGACTCTTTTTTGTAGTGCTATTCTGTCCAAACCCTTTTAAAGAAACTTTTACTACTAATTTGCCCATATCACTATTTATACTCTCAGAATTCACACCACAAACAGTTTAAAAAAAGTATTCACACCACAAGAATTCACACTCCCAAGAATTCACACCCCTTTGCAGAATTCACACCTCCTAAAATTCACACCCCTTTGCAGAATTCACACCCCTAAATGCAACCCATCTGCACAATTCACACCCCCAAATTGCACAATTCACATCTCTAAATACAGAATTCACACTCATCTACACAATTCACACCTCTCAAATTACACAATTCACACCTCTAAATATAGAATTCACACCCCTAAATACAGAATTCACACCTCATCTGCACAATTCACGCACTTTTAATTATGAATTTAGACTATTAATTGTGTTAATTGTTAAAAAAAAAAGAGAATAAAAAATACAAAGGGCAATTACGGTGCATCCATTATGATTGTGGTTGGGCCAGAAAGAAAAAAAACGATGGTAGAAATATTCACTACGAGTTCTACAACTCCAACAATAGCTAAAGAAAGAAAGAAGAAAACGAAGCATTAATTGAGGATCAAAAAGAGAACAAACGGAAGCGAAACATTCTCTGGTTGTTGTTTGAACACAATAGAACGAAGACAAACCAACGGCAGTGGATGAACCTTCCCCATCTGGGGCATTATGTTATCATCAGAAAGCCTGGCGTTACTTCTTTCTGATTCCAGTGTCGATTAGGGCTCGCACTACTTGACTGATTCAGCCGTCCTCCTCCGCCCCCGCGCCGTGACGCCGCTGCTGCCCTCCTCTGCGTCTGCCACTAGCTTTGCGACGACGTCGACGACGAGCACTCGCTCGATCCGTCAAACCCCTCTGCCTCGTTGCCGTTATTCGAAACCATAGACAAAGACATGCCCCAATCGCGGTTGGACCAATACTCTGGCTGAACGCCGACTGCTTCTTCTGGTGGCCGGAGAGCATGTTGGGGAACCAAGACCCCCGTCGACGTCGTGCTCGAATTTACAGAATTTAGACCTGAGTCTCATTTTCTCTCTCTTGTCATTTTTCAAATAAAAAAATCAATTACTTCCGTGTATGATTTTTCTAATTTTTTCGCACCGTATTAAAGATCTCGATTAGTACTTTAATTTGGTGCAAAAAAAATTAAAAAATTATACACGGAAGTAGTTGATTTTCTTATTTGAAAAATAATACGACTTTTTATGGTGGACTATCAATATAGAATGAATGAACCATATTGCTTTGTCGGTAGAGAGATACAAAAATGGGCTGGCCAGTCAGTTCCCCCATATTTGTTTCATGAAATGCTTTAATTTCACTGGACACTGCGGCACAGTCCAACAAAATGGGCCCATTGTGTGTGGGTTGGAACCGACATTGACACAAACAACTCTCAGGGTTTTGTTCTCTTGCGTTCTCAGAGCCCTTTTCGTCTCTATCCAGGGTTTTTTTTCACTTATTACTCTCAGGCTCAGTTTGGATGACAGAAATCTTGAAAAAGAATGAGAATGTGACACCATACTTCCATGATTCTGACGTTTGGAAGGAACAGGAATAGGAATGTGATGCTATACTCTCAGGATTCCCATATTTAGGAGAGACAGGAATAAGATTGTAATTCCCGACACATCTGACCAAAAATCACATTACTAGATTCCTGTCTCAATCAATTAAAAAAGAAAATATTGACTTTGATAAAATTTTCAAAATAATTGATTCCTGCATAAGATTACTGAATTAATCCAAACACTGGAATAAAATTACTTCAGGTATTGTATTCCTAAGAATTTCATTCCTGGTAATCATATTCTTATTCCCACTCAATAAAATTTCTAGGAATTGGATTCCTAGTAATCACATTCATATTGCTACTGAAGATTCTAGTCATCCAAACTGAGCCTAAGATCTTTTTATTTATCTATTGCTACTCATTACCCGAAGACCCCCACTCAAAACCCATATCAAACCACCCATAAACTTGATCATATTTGAGTTTGAATGGAGTACTAAAAACGTAAAACCGCATTTCTGACACTTAAGACGCCTCAAACCGTAGAGAACCAACCCCACGTAGTACGTGATCTATACTCTGGGGAATGTACGGATCCGAATCTTCCGTGAGAATTTTCCTATGAGAATCTTGTGAGGGTTTCAACAAGGAATTGCCAACACATTAATGGAGAGATCCAATGGTAGACAAGAGAACATAATAGAGTGTTCTACCAACTCAATGATTTGATCAAAAACGTTTATTTTGTTAAGCCCATCAAGTAGGTTATTCATGCATAAAAATCAAGCTAGTCAGATTTCAATAGCTGATCATGACACATTTGTCTTGCAAAAAAAATCAAGCTTGTCAGATATCAATAGCTGATCATGATTCATTACACATTTGTCTTGCAATTTTTTCTTGAGTACAACAAGAAACCTATTTTTGCCTAAGCTAAGGGGACAGGGAATGAGACCTTTTTGCATGCAAATTAACTTAAGAAGCTCGACAAAATGATGAGTTCCTAATGAGCCCACCTGGTCTACCCAATTTGTATCCCCATGTCTTTGCAAGATTGTCTCTTGTGATTGGGTACATACTGTTGTGTAGAACACTAATAAATGAAGTCAAAACGAGTATTGGAAACAACTGGTGGTTTAACAAAATCAAATTCCCATTTGTTGCCAACAACAACGAAGCAAAAAACAAATTGGTTTTCCCTGTCACCATTTTTCCTATAAAACCCTACACAGATCCATAACCAACTACAGCCTGAGAGATGCATGAAACTGCAAAAACTTGCAAAACATGTAATGACTATAAGGTAGCAATGACTTGACTAAATTAATTCTGGAGCACAAGAGATTTGACTTCAACTCTTGTTTCAGTTCCAAAGAAGCTGAAAATAATAGTAGTAGGTTGAACAAACTTAAAACAAGCAGCCACTACACAAACTATAAGTCCCATATCAATAGATGATCTATGGATGAATATCCAACAAACATAATACCCTTGCTCAACCAATTCCGACAAAAACATCATGGCAGCCTAAAGAATCCTTCCACAAACCACAACTGCAGACACATCAATGGTCGAATAACAAACATAACTCCCATGAGCCACTAGTGGTTCACCATACATTCACCTTCTAACACTCAAACTCTCCGAAACAAGTGCCGAAATTTCAGGGGATAACTCGCAAGGAAGTAAAAGGAGCACAAAAAAGGATGAAAATAGGTATTAAATTAAGTCTCTCCATTGATCCAAGACTTCTACTCGAATGCATCATCATCGTCATCGGGTAGAGGTTGACTAGCTGCAGCAGCAAGCTCAGCTTCATGCCTGTAAGAGTACCACGGGTAAGAAACTCAGTAACTTGATTATCAAAATGTGGTTCCAATAAGTGAATTGAACAAAACCAGTAAACCATGCAAGTTCAATTATAATCTTGAAAATAGCAGTCACAGTCACCCAATCACGCTACAGTCTGATTAATTTCAACTAATTTGACTGATTTTTAGGATCTCTCTCTGAGGTTCCTCTTCAAGTAGATATTCTAAATAAATACCGAAACTTTCTCTGTATGGAACCTGGCATGCTCAAACCCAGGAAGCAGTAAGTAGATGTTAAAAATGTAACGGATCAGATTATAAGAAATCATACTGATGCTGGGCAGCCATGTCTATGTGCACTTCAGGAGGAGCAAGGGCAGGAGACTCCACGAAATGGAGATTGGGGTCCCTAACATAACAAAAATTAAAATTTTACTCATTATGGTTGCAGTTCACACACTCCATAGGGTAGCCAAACACGAAAAAAGAACAGTGGAAATTTTGTTACCCTGCAAGTTTCCTGGCAAGGTACAAGAAAGGTTTCTCAAAGTTGTAGTTGCTCTTAGCAGAAATTTCATAATACTGCAAATTCTTCTTCCTGTGGAATGTAACCTGCTTTGCCTTTACCTGCCTGTTCTTCACATCAACCTTGTTTCCACAGAGAACAATGGGTATGTTCTCACAGACCCTAAATTTCCAACAAAGAAACAGTCAAATTTGGAGTCGCCACTATCACAAATAGTAAAGAGCAACAGCCGTAGACTACAGATATCAAGCTTCCAAAGCTTGTTGACCGCACCTGCACAAATCTCGATGCCATGTGGGAACGTTCTTGTAGGTCAACCGGGCAGTAACATCAAACATGATAATTGCACATTGCCCATGGATGCTGCAAATAGAAATAGAGAAGTTCAGTAGGAAGAACAATTACATTCTTAAAAAAAGCAAATTTGCATGAGGATAAGGGAGTTGGTGTATTATAAGGCAATGAGCATGAACCTGAAACGACAACCATTAATCTATTTATTTTGAGGTGGGCATTTTGCATTTTATGTTTGGGGCTTCACTAATGGAAACTCTCAAGACATCTGGGCACAACATCATCCAGAGGGAGAGACAACAAGTGGGTGGTCGCGTCCCTCCAAGGCTCTTGATAGTTTCTATTAGCGATAAATTTAGATTCTTGCATCCGAAGGAAATGGAAAAGAATCTCGATAAAATACTTGTTGCTAAGAGAATCAAAAGCATTTCTCGTTCAAGTTTTAGTTGGTAGCTCTTCAATCACCAAAGATTCAATAGATTGTATCAGTATTCTAAAAGTAAGCCGCCTAGGCCGACTAGTTCCCACTTAGGCACTAGGCGAGGCCCTTTTCTGCCCGACTAGCGCCTTGCGATTTTTAGAACATTGGATTTATTGACAAGCTCAACCATTACCCAAGCTTCAATATGCAAGACGAGACAAAAAGTGGCTCCTTTTTGGCTCTTTTCTTTTAGGAGCCAAAAAACATTAGTAGGCCTAACTTTTTTTCAGGCCAACCATTTCCAACATCTAGCACAGACAAGTATTTGTAATGCCTAAGACAGTGTCTAGTTCTAAACTAAAAGCCATTTGGGTGCTGGGTTCCCCAAGTACATATTTTGTTAAGTGTAGGGAATACTCGTCAAAAAATAGTACTTTGGGTGAAACTCTATATGCAATTGCTACTTAATCAGGAGCCCTTTGTGGACTCTTCAGGCTCCGCCCCTACCCTAGCACCATGCAAAAAAATCTCCTTATTCTCCTCTCTTTGGAATTTGCTACTAGCATGCTACGCTGACCAAGGCTTGAAAAGGGGCAAAATTCTCAAGATATTTTGACCAATATGTGACAAAGCATTGAATCAAACTTTCCCACACAAAGTATGCAACCCCGTAAAATCCAAATGAAAAACATACATAGATACCAGAATAGGCAGGGTTCAATATTGTAACTAAGAACCAATTGCTAGCTAGGTCGCAAACACTTACTAGTAACCATCTCTCAGACCACCGAATTTTTCTTGCCCTGCCGTATCCCAGCAATAAAATCGGATCTTCCCACAGTTTGTGAAGAAGTCCAGAGGGTGAACTTCCACACCAATGGTTGCTATTTCAAACAAAACCCAAAACCCAATCATTAGTAACATGGGTGTATGGTGATAAAACAATGCAAAACGCAAGACAGAACTCAATATCAGAGGAAATTATCAAGTATTTTGAAATCACATTATCATCTCCACAAAACCATCACGCAAGCACCCACAATCATGAAAAGTATTACGCAATTCAACCTTAAGAAAGAGAATATTTTAATGGAGACACTTACGTTCATACTTCTTCTCAAATTCGCCGGTGAGATGCCTCTTCACAAATGTCGTCTTCCCTACAACACCAGAAATGATCCAGAAACATAAGCCAAATGCACAGCATTTTGTTACTGCTTCACTCTACATAGTTTAAAACCTGTCCTTACCAAGTACAGCATTTAACTTTCACTTCAGTTCGCAGAAAAAAACTGAAGCACCAAACAGAGGCTCAACATTATCCCACTGACAGACTGTGACTCACTCTCAAGTGGAATAACGTTTTCGCCACACTAACGTTGTGAATTAACCGGGGCACTTGGTCCAGCGGTTTTTTAGCTACTCTTAGGTGCATCGAGTTTGTGGGTTTCACTCCTAATGTAGTTCATTCTAGATGTGACAAAATAAATAACAACGTGAATTAACAACCTAAAATAAAGGAAGCAAGTAATAAAATACCAGTTCCACCATCGCCAACGATGACGAGCTTGAAGCTCGGGTAATCAACAGTCTGTTGGTTGGGCAAAGCCTGCAACAAACACATAAAAGTTCAAAAATTAAGCACACAAACTACCAACTGCGGGGATCCATCGTAAGTACCATAGAACTTCGATTGATTTCTTGTTTCTCATTAACAATTTTTTTTGTCCAAACAAACAGATCGAGCTCAGAAACCCTAGACCCTAATCGAGAGTAACAGAACACGAAATCAACGAGATCAGAGCAAGGAAAAACACAAGGATCGAGTAGAGATTCGGAAAAAGGAGAGAAAATTTACCATTAGATTCTGATTAGCACTAATCTGATTCTGTGTGCTCAGAGCTTCAGCACGCAGTCCAGAGGGGAGAAAGAGGAGTTCTGAAAAGAGGGCGGGGCTATTTAAAGCACACTCTAGAAGGTACTGTATCAATTTTTTCCCTATTTCCAGAGTAAATAGTACTAAACCAACCCTGTTCCGCTAAGGATCATCATCGGGCCGGGCCGGCCCAACCCGCCAAGTCACTGCCAACGGGTGGGTTTAAATTTCCTTGGGCACAAACTAAACCAAGGGAAAAAAGAAAGGGTTTTGTGGAATTTCGGGCTAATAGGCGGGCCCGTGGGCGGGCTATTGGGCGGGTACCATGGCGGGCTCACATGCCGGGCCTACGGGCGGGCCGAGTAAAAATTCATATGCCCAAGCCCGTCCATTACAAACTATGGGCCGGACTGGCCCACCCTTTTCACGGGCTCAGGCCAGGTAAAAGCCCGATGGGCCGGGCGGGCTTTGGGCGGGTCACGGGCTTCGGGCTAAATGATGACCCTTACGTTCCGCTTTCTCCAAAAACCGGTAATTTCAAATTCAAATATAATGAAAATAAAAAATAATTTTTTTGATTTTTTTTGCACCGTTTAAAAGATCTCAATGAGATTTATCAAAAAAAATCCATATTAATAGGAAAATTATTTGCTTAAACACATGATTTTTAAGTTTAAAATTACCTTCTTTTTCAAAAAAAAGGTTAAGTAAAAAAGTGAAACGGCCCCCAAGTGTAGGAGGGATAAGTGGCCGTGGGGCACCAAGTGGTCATGACTCGTGCCCGTGCCCAAACCTCCTGTTCATCACATATTGTGGAGTTCATATATTATCTTGAGCTTCAGCACCATGTGTGGTGAAAAAAACCCTATGCCACCACGTGGCTGTGCATCATGGGCTTCGAACTTAGGCTCTGTTTAGCTTAAAACTTTTAGGACTTTTTTGGATTTGTCCTTATTCAAAAAAAAAAATTCGTTTGTTAGTTTTGCGTCTCAATTTTTTTAGTTTTTCGTCTCGTCAAGACGAATCAGAAAAGTAAAAAAATGACTTTTACCCGAATATTTTGAAAAATAACCACTTTTAAAAAAAAATTAAAAATTTGGGTAAAAGTAAAATTTTGTTACTTTTCCGATGAGTCGAATCAATAATCCACAAAAGTTTGGCACAAAACAAACAAACTTGAATTTTTTTGAATAAAGACAAAAAGTACTAAATAAAAAAGTGCTTAGTGGAACGAGGTCTTAGGGTTCATCCGAATCAAGCTACTATTAGATTTTGAGTTCGTAATTGTTTGTTTAAAAAAATTAAGCTTGATCATTTTGTAAAAATTCATTCAGCTTATAATACATAACGAATTTAAACAATTTAGGTTTCTGACTAGATTAAAGCTTGTTTTGAAATGGACTCGGAGCAAAATAACTTTTTTTCATCGGTCTCGCTAACCTCCACTCACTAGGCGAATGATATATAATATGACAATAAATTTAGATATCAATGCATATTTCACGAATATAAATACACTTTCACAAATATCAATACACATTTTTCAAATATTAATGCACCTATTATTTTACACCTTTAGACGGAGGTTAGAATAATCCTTTTTTCTCACAAGCACCTGTTTTCTTCGTACTTTGTATTTACGTTTTACGTTAAAGCTCTGCTTTGGAAAATTACTCAGTTTTCTTCGGACAATTTTTCTCTCTATGGATGGATGCTTCCCCAGTTTTGATCCAAACACAGAGATGATGAGCACCCAATTTTGTAGATATTTGGTGCGGCTAGTCCCGTTTTATGTTGTTTTATCTTGCGTTTATTTAGCTTCTATTGCATTTTTGCTCGTAAGGTATCTTTTGTAAGCTTATCAGGTCAAAAGTGCCAAGAAGGTGGTTTTGGACGCCAAGCAGTGTTCCGGGATGAACCAAGTGTCCAGCTGCCCGCCGGTTCTCATTTCATTGTCACCGAAGCCTAATGGTGCCACAAGAAGCCTCGGAGATTGGCCGGTGGTCAAGGTTGGCGAGAAACGTGCCAAAGTGTTTCAAGTAAGCCTAATGCTTCGAGGACGGCCCTCGAGGGCATCCGAGGATCCAAGGCCACAAGGCATACCTCCGCCAACTCCCGTTGATCATGTAATGAAGCATCAGAGAGCCGTCGGGTCACCACAAGGCTTGGTGAACCAAGCTGTCCAGTTCTACAGTTTTTTCACAGAGGTATGGATGCCTCAAAAATGAGGCATCCATACCATCATGCCGAATTGCAAGACAGTTGAGTTGGTATGCATACCTCATTTTTGAGGTATCCATGCCAATGCCCTTCGGCCAGCACCTTTTGCTGAATATTTCAACTTTCCTTTTATGGAAAGTTTCCACTTTTGGCATGTTTTTGGGATATTTTAGGGACCTTTTGGTCCATTTTATGGCTGATTGTTTTAGCCTATTTATAGCCTCTTATGCCATATTTGGAAGGGATAGGTAGTTCATTATTAGTTTTAAGTCTTTTTAAGTTTTAGAACTCCATTAGAGTCTTTCAAGCTTTTCTAGTTTAATCCTTCAAGAACTCTAGTAAGTCCTTCTCGTTTATTGTTTTCTTGTTTATTAATGTTGTAGCTACGGTTGATATCCTTATATAAATCAAGTTTATTTCCGTTTTTATCGGTTACGCATGTTTTCACTTCCTAGCTTAAATTCTAGTCATTTTGGTATGAGTGAGTAGTTAATCGGTTCGGTCATGGGGTGAGGTTTGCTCCATGGATTAGTCGTTGGTTTCGCTTAAACTTTAGCTTAATCTCAAGGTTTTGAATGAATTAAACCCATGATTTCTAGCCTTGATCATGAGGTCGGTGGCTTCTTTGATCAATGAAGTCTATCGCCTCATGCTATGTGCTTGATTAATCTTACGCGTGCGAACGATCCTTTTTCGTCTCTCACTTGCGTTGAATGAGTTCAATTTGAATTAGAGCTTTGAATTAAGTTACAAGTAGTCTTCAGCTTTTAATTCTTCTAGTGGAATCCGGACGGTTTCGGTCCATACATGAGTTAGATGAAGAAACCGTTTAATGGCTAAGTCATGGGTAAATCGATCCTTTTGACTCGACCATCTTAATCTAGTTAACTTCCAAGTTTAATTCCATCTTTCGAATCAATCACCAAAAGTTGGCCGCTTGAATGCCGAAATACTTTACATTACATCTATTCCAAGTTCGCTGAAGAAGATTTCTCTGTGGGAACGATCCGGTCTTCCGGTATATATGCTATCAACGACCTAGCCCTTTGCTCGGGTGCAAGCCTTTCTAAGAGGTTAGGTTGCGGTGATAAGTAAATTTTGGCGCCGTTGCCGGGGATATCTTATTTTAGCTTATTTGGAGGTTTGACAAACCACTGTAAGTATCCATCTTTTGTTTTTAGTTTCATGTTCTTTTACTAGTTAGAATGGAGGAGGAATATGGGAAATTTTTCCCCATGCCTATGCACGAAATTCAAACCTTCATCGAAGTAGATGATGAGCCATTTTATGCGTGTTGGGAAAGATATAAAGGTTTGTTTTATGGAGTCCCACATCATGTCTATGACGATTTTCAACAAGCTTACTATTTTTATGAAGGACTTTCTCGAAAGAGTAAATACTTCGTAGACGTGATGTGCAATGGAGATTTTTTGGACAAAACGCCCGCCGAAGCATTGTATTACTTTGCTCATTTGGCTAAAGCTTCGCAAACTGGGGTTTATTTTTATACTGTTGAAAATGCAAGTGAGCGGCGTATCTTTCTTGATGATTTTGATTTGGATTCCGAAAACTCCTCAGAGTTTGGAGGGAATGATGAGCTCTCTCCCCTTGAGTCATCCCCTCCCATTGAGTCCTTACCTCTGTATGAGGATCCGTTGGAAAAACATCTCATAGTTGAAGAGATGAACGTGGATGAGACCGACAGTTGGTCTCCTATTTGTGAGGAACCGGCTCTTGTGGTGAGCACGATAGATCAAGTGTCCTCTCCTTGTGGTATCTACCCATTGGGGAAATTACTCACTGTTAAGGAAATGGACGAGGAGGTGGATTATTTGTACTCTTTGTTAGGAGAGAGAGACCAAAAGATTGAGACCAACTGTTGGTCTCCTACTTGTGCGAAGCAAGACTTTGTTGGAGTCGAATTAATTGAGGAACCTTTTATGGACTCCTTGTGGGCAGAGCAAGATAATGCATATGAGACCAAGAGTAAGTCTCCTACTCTTGAGAATTCGACTCTTGTTTTGAAGGTTAATCTGGTTTGGCATATACACTTGGTGGAACTTCAATTTTTGAAACGAATTCGGCATATGCTTTACTCTAAGTATCTTTTCTTGTGGAATGGTCGAATTCAATTCTTGGCGAAGAATGTGGGGTGGCATGCTATGTTCCTACTATTGGTTTTTGCAGGCATGTTGAATGTTCGGAGCCCGCGTTTGGTTGAACGTACATAAACTCTTTCTTTTTCGTTCTATTTTCTTTTTCTCTTTTGATGGTCTGGTATAGCCACCCGTTTCTTGCTTGAGAAATGGGAAGAAAAGTATGACTCGTTCAATCGCGTGAAGAGTTGGTTGGAAGGTACGTTTACTCCCCCTCTTGTATTTCATTTCAATTGTCTTCATGCTATGAGGACATAGCATCGTTTAAGTTGGGGGGAGGGTTATATATGTTATATATATGTTCATGAGACTTGTCTCATTTTTCTGCTTATGGTTAAATTTTCAAATTTTTGTGCAATCTTCCCGTGTTGGTAGGATTTCGTATGCTAGATACTTTAAATATGCTCATTTGTTCTCAATATGGCAAGAGTCGTGTATCCCGTCGAATTCGGTTGTGTGTTTTAATCCATGTCACATGCATATACATGAACTTTGTTGAATAAGTTGAGCCTAAAAGTCAAGTCAAGTGTTGTGCATCGCTTAGAGTGGAGATTCGTTTCTTAAGCATCCCATGTTTTTTGTTCTCATTTCCCGCATTTGCGTAAATAATATCTTTTGTTCATGCTTGAGTAGTGTATATATCTTTCTTGCATCTTTTTGGAGTTGTTGGCGTACTTAGGAAATGATTCAAGGCATTTTTGTTTGATTAAACCACATAAGAGTCTCCTTATCCTTATTTTGAACCATAGTCCGAGTCTCTTCCGTTGTTCAAACCTAGGTAACCGGTTGTTTGGAGGGTTGTGTGTCAATAGTTTTCAAAGATTCAAGATGGTTTGGGGGTGGTGTGAATATGATAGAAGTGGTTGGGATGTAAAAAGGTGAAGAATTGGTATATGATTCTCTATCTCTCCTCTCCCACTACGAAAGCTTAAGCCCCAAATTTTCATCTCCCTCTCCAAAGCCTTCAAACTTGGACCCTCAATCTCTCTCAATACAAATCTCAATTCAAATGACCCTTTTCCTCAAAGAAAAATCAAAGAAATGCTATAAAGAGCAAAAGCATATTCGAAAGAGGGTTGAATACTTTGACGAGAGGATTGGTGTGACCTCCGGGCTTGCATACATTCCGGATGAGAAAAAGTCCGATGGAAAGGGGGAGCTCGATGCTTAATACCGTGAGGAGCCGGATATGAATGTTGTTTATATGTGGTAGAGTCGGTGGTAGTAGTTTTTCGTTATTTCTTTTTCGTAACTTTCTTTGGTGTTTGGCCGTTATGTGGCCGTGCCTTGGGTAGTTTAGGGTCGGTAGTGGCCAAGGGGTAGATGAACCATGCAAATATATGGCCACTACATTTTTGTAGTCTCTTTCCCTTTGTATCCAAGGTCGTTATTAGCTAATAAAGTCCTCCGTTGATCTTTAGTACGCTAATTAACTCCGTTTGATGCATGGTCGATATCTATTACTACTTAAGTTGTGATATTCCTAGTCTTTCCATACTTGTCAATAATTAGCTTTCCTTTCGTTCTAAGCGCCTTTTTGATAGCATGCGTAGCTTTTTGTCTTTGGCTATTGCATTTACTCGCTAGCGCTTGTCATGGGATGTATCTCATTTCTCAATGTGTGAAAAGTCGAATAAGAGTGTATCCTTGTGAGTTTTGGAGTCGAAACTCGTTGTGGTGCATGCATGCTTGACTACTCTAATATGGCATAATTTCTTCATCCTAGTTCATGGCATGTTTGTGCGGGGATTGCATATGATTGGATTTGAAGGGGTGTTTTGGACTCTTGCCTAGTTGTTGTAGTTGAGCATAATTTTTGTATCTTGAATCTCGAGGGGATTGTTTAGCTTAGTTTAATACCTTTTGTTTTAGTTTGCTAGGGACTAGCAAAGTTCAAGTTGGGGGGTGTGATGAGCACCCAATTTTGTAGATATTTGGTGCGGCTAGTCCCGTTTTATGTTGTTTTATCTTGCGTTTATTTAGCTTCTATTGCATTTTTGCTCGTAAGGTATCTTTTAACCAAGTGTCCAGCTGCCCGCCGGTTCTCATTTCATTGTCACCGAAGCCTAATGGTGCCACAAGAAGCCTCGGAGATTGGCCGGTGGTCAAGGTTGGCGAGAAACGTGCCAAAGTGTTTCAAGTAAGCCTAATGCTTCGAGGACGGCCCTCGAGGGCATCCGAGGATCCAAGGCCACAAGGCATACCTCCGCCAACTCCCGTTGATCATGTAATGAAGCATCAGAGAGCCGTCGGGTCACCACAAGGCTTGGTGAACCAAGCTGTCCAGTTCTACAGTTTTTTCACAGAGGTATGGATGCCTCAAAAATGAGGCATCCATACCATCATGCCGAATTGCAAGACAGTTGAGTTGGTATGCATACCTCATTTTTGAGGTATCCATGCCAATGCCCTTCGGCCAGCACCTTTTGCTGAATATTTCAACTTTCCTTTTATGGAAAGTTTCCACTTTTGGGATGTTTTTGGGATATTTTAGGGACCTTTTGGTCCATTTTATGGCTGATTGTTTTAGCCTATTTATAGCCTCTTATGCCATATTTGGAAGGGATAGGTAGTTCATTATTAGTTTTAAGTCTTTTTAAGTTTTAGAACTCCATTAGAGTCTTTCAAGCTTTTCTAGTTTAATCCTTCAAGAACTCTAGTAAGTCCTTCTCGTTTATTGTTTTCTTGTTTATTAATGTTGTAGCTACGGTTGATATCCTTATATAAATCAAGTTTATTTCCGTTTTTATCGGTTACGCATGTTTTCACTTCCTAGCTTAAATTCTAGTCATTTTGGTATGAGTGAGTAGTTAATCGGTTCGGTCATGGGGTGAGGTTTGCTCCATGGATTAGTCGTTGGTTTCGCTTAAACTTTAGCTTAATCTCAAGGTTTTGAATGAATTAAACCCATGATTTCTAGCCTTGATCATGAGGTCGGTGGCTTCTTTGATCAATGAAGTCTATCGCCTCATGCTATGTGCTTGATTAATCTTACGCGTGCGAACGATCCTTTTTCGTCTCTCACTTGCGTTGAATGAGTTCAATTTGAATTAGAGCTTTGAATTAAGTTACAAGTAGTCTTCAGCTTTTAATTCTTCTAGTGGAATCCGGACGGTTTCGGTCCATACATGAGTTAGATGAAGAAACCGGTTAATGGCTAAGTCATGGGTAAATCGATCCTTTTGACTCGACCATCTTAATCTAGTTAACTTCCAAGTTTAATTCCATCTTTCGAATCAATCACCAAAAGTTGGCCGCTTGAATGCCGAAATACTTTACATTACATCTATTCCAAGTTCGCTGAAGAAGATTTCTCTGTGGGAACGATCCGGTCTTCCGGTATATATGCTATCAACGACCTAGCCCTTTGCTCGGGTGCAAGCCTTTCTAAGAGGTTAGGTTGCGGTGATAAGCAAGAGACATGTTCTCGGGCAAATGCAAATTTTGACTATCTTTCGGTGCTTACAAAATCCATAGTCGATACTACAACCAGAGTCGTCATGCTCTGCCAAATGATAGAAAACAATTCGACCGACTTATGTATATGTTTTTCACAAAAAATGTCAAACCAAATCGGCCTGGTTTCGTGGGCGTGCCAGGACAGGATTGCTGTCCGAGTTGTTTTTAAGGCCTTCGTGCCTCAAAATCTGACTTCTTTCGAGTGACTATGCTTGGCCCAAAGGGTAAGGCCTTGTGATGGTTCGTTGGTTGCCTTTGCGAGCTAAGGACTTAAATATTTCCTAACCGCCGTTAGAAAATGGGTAAAAGAAACGAAAAAGGGCTGAAAGATAATGAAGGAATGAAACAAACTTTATTAATCGGTTTAACAAAGTTTGGGTACAAGAAAATGAAAGACAAAAAAATCTAGGCTGGGCTAGATTGAAAGATAGTATAGTACTTTGCTGGAAAGTAAATGAAAGATAAATTTGATAAGCTGTAGGCTTGTTTGGCCGTGGACCCTTACCAAGGCCTCCAAAACTGTGATTTATAGGAGCTACAGGCCTTGAGCTGCTTCAAAATGCTCCAAACGCATGGCTGCCATGTGGCCTTCTAGCAGAGGCTTGGGCTTGAGCAGCTTTGAAATGCTCCAATGAAGGGCCGCTCCCTGAACAAAACGTGTTTTTTACTCCAAGAAAACAGCAAAGGCCTGAGAAATCCTTCTTTTTTGTATAAAACTTTGTAAAATGGCAAAAAGAATTTCAGTTCCTACAGCATCCAGGCCATTTGAGCTACTTCAAAATTCAAGTTGTTGCTTGAATGGACATCCCCTGGGCCCACTAATGCTAAAGTTTGAGACCTCCTCAGGCCTTTCCACGACTAAATTAGACCTTCCATCCCTTGTGGGCCCTCAATTCCTCTGGGTTTGATTCCTTATGGAAGAAGGATCGAGATACAAAAAATCAAGTAGACTTGGGTGAGCTGCTTATGAGCAGCTTGCTTAGGTCTGGATGAGTCATTTACTAGCATCTCCAAGGGTTGCATGTACACCACCTGTTGCTGGCCTTGCTTCATGCTGAAGAATGGGATCCCACCGGTTAAGACCTTGAGCTGCTTGTGAGCAGCTTACTCAGACCTGTCTCAGCAAGAACATTCTAGGCCTTTGAGCTGCTTGTGAGCAGTTTAAGGCCTTTCCCTACCACTATATGTAATAAATAGGCCCATCTGTTATTTTGGGCCCGAACCCAATGTGAAGCGTGGGCCTTCGCCCATTGTAAGCCTTCTGAGCCCAAGCCTAGTGAGAAAAACCCAGACTTTAACTGATTCGGACCTACTAGAAGGCCTTATCACTTCTAAGAATTGACCCAGGCCTGGATAAAATGCTTAAGCTCAAGGGGTTGACCCAAGGCCTTGGCTAGTTCTGGGCCTAAATTTATGGAAGTGACATTTGGGCCTAAGTTTGTCCCAAGCCTTTGGAAGCCTGATTAGCCCTTTTACATTCATACTGGCCCAATTCCGTTTGGTGGCTGATTTACATGGCTTCTCATGGCCTGGAATCGACATTTAAAGCCACCTTCTAACTAACCAAAGGTCTTCTAATTTTTTTTGGCCAAAAATGAGTGTAAACAGTATACTGCAACAACAACAGGAAGGGATATACTTCAACCCTTGACTGAAACCTGGCTCTCTGCGTAAATAAAATTGGGTTTACCATTAATCGGAGGAACCTCCCTGGCCTGTTTGGTAAGAGGGTCACATAAGAAAGAGGGTCCAAACCAGTTTCTCGTTCCACTTAGAAGCTCTCTCTCATTCCAGAAACCTAGGGAGGAACATGAACCGTGAGGCGGCGGCTCCACTGTAAATTCATGAGACCCACAGGGTTGAGGAGGATTCCTCGACGTCATAGTTGTACTCGTTATCCTTCATCACCCACACGTCAAACCAAGTGTGGTGTAGTCCCTGTCCTGCGCAAAGAAATAGAAATAAAAAAAACAACCGCAAGCCTGTCCCTTAAACTTGTAAGGTCGCACCACCACCCTCTCTTCTAAGGCTATGTCCATTTACCCTTGGCGAGCTGTTGTACATCTTTGGCTGCGGTGCCACACAAAACACCTCCGTACTCATGTCAATGAAACAACCACACCGTTTCTATCGTAGTCCTGCCAGCGCCAATGGAAGACGCTAGCTATCATTATTGGTGCAAGCGCTTATTTTGCTGTCATCTATTTTCAAAATTTTGACTACATCTGGGCAGATAGATAACTCTCCAAGAACCAGAACCTAAGGTGTACACTTCAGCGCAGTTAACCCAATGATATGTGTCTCTAACCCATAAACCTAGAATTTTAACCACCTAGTAACTTCTAGATTTGTGATCGAAACCGAACCCTGGCCTGCGATGCATCTTCTATATGGTGGGTGGTCAAAGTTGGACAAGGGGAGAATACGAAATCCCCTTGTTGCAGGGTTCCATAGTGCAATAGTTAGCAACGGCTCCACATAAAATGGATAAGAAGACCACCAGTATAGACAAAATATGCCGTCACATGGACCGAAAACTACATCTGGCTTCCTACCAAACCCGAAGTTTAGATCTACAGGTTGCAAATGATTTGGACAATTAGGGAATACACGAAAGCCATCGTGGCCATTTATGAGACCATTACTGTTATCATTCCAACTGACCATCCTAGTAGTATTATTATTGAGATGTGCGGCAATGAAGCTAGGATTTTCAACAAGATCGCACCATCTTTTACAAATGCACTTGCACTGCATCAGAGATTTAGCAGGCAATCTCGAGAGGATTTCGGAGAGCAGTTCTTCAGGAAGATACCGCCAACAGCTGATGCTTTTTAACTGGTGTGGGTTGGTGATCCTAGCAGAAGCAAAGCAGATGAAAAGCTTTAAAAAGACACGTACAAATTTCGGCAAACTGGATGCAAGGTGCATAAATTTAAAGCACGTATAGGTACATCAGTCAGCATTCTGAATCTCTGATCATTGCACGAAGGAGTCGATCAAAGGAACAATAGCGTACTTATGATTGTCCCTCCACCTCGAGGGTATTGCATTGAGATGTGAGGATGCATTAAAGATTGATGTTATACCAGTGTAGTTAGCGTGCGCATCTGTATGACGACTATTTAGTATTTTCTCAAAAAAAGGTTGTTTTCTCCCCAAAAACTTCAATTGTCTATTTTGAAAACCGTCAACCAAACAGGTTTTCAATGAACACTGAACTAAACAAGGCCTCACCATTGAAAGATTAGCAACCTATAAAAGCCACTAACTAGTGCACAACCCTAATTAAACCGGTAAGAGATTCCTAACTGGCTGAGCAAAAAAAAAGAGATTGCTAACTGTTTCAACAAAACAATCCCTACAATGTGGTGAAATTATGAAACAAAAGGAGGGAATGAGAATAATCCATTACCTTGTGAGGAATCTTCAATCCACTGAATAGGTTCCAGAGCATATAAAAAGGAGCACCGATGAGGCCATGGAATGTGCACATAGACGGCAGGATTGGTAAGTAAGTTGAGGGCCTTGCATTTGGATCTTGGATTAGAGGAAAAAGAAAACCAAGGGGAAATAGGGGGGAAAGTTAGTTTCATTTGAATCCCTTTCCTTTTATTCTTCCTCCACAAATCCTGCCGTCTATGCTAGATATAATTCAGAATCAGTTTTATATAACATTTCAAAATTTTGGTTCTAAAAACAAAAATTCTCATGGCTTTCACATGGAGTTATTTAGGT
Organism: Rhododendron griersonianum; assembly: GCA_018127125.1. Classification (NCBI taxonomy): domain Eukaryota; kingdom Viridiplantae; phylum Streptophyta; class Magnoliopsida; order Ericales; family Ericaceae; genus Rhododendron; species Rhododendron griersonianum. Next base: position 49,926,322 of record CM030790.1, on the reverse strand, counting down.
GAAAAACGTTCTTCTAGTGATTTCATATAAATGGATTCTTTCAAAGAAGATCAAAAATGTTTTGAAGAATGTCAACCAAAAGAGTTGAACCAAAAAACAATGAAAAGACAAAGGAGACCTAAGCAAATGCAAATGATAGAGCTGAATACATTCGTGCTGCTCTTTCTCTATACGAAACAAATCTTTCAAACGATACAACAGGTTGGACAGAAGTGCCCTTGGTGACTCCAATAAACAGAACTGCCGCGTACATGGATCCCATTGCGTTGAATATCTCCTGCTTTGTGTCCCTAAAGAACCAGAAGAATAAGTCTAAAGAAAGTAAAGAGACTAACCTTGAGAACACAAGATAAGGAACTTACTTAGGAGGAGGGAGAAAAATAGAAAATCAACTATAGAAAATAATTTGTGGGAAAGAAAGAACATTCCTTCTTTGCTCAGAAAGTTGATGAGGCAGTTGCACCTATTGTTCTTCGCTCAGAAAATGGAACAGAAAGGGCAACGGTATCAATAGGATGATCCAAATTCAAGGTGAACTCAAACAGTATCAACAGTATCATTGAAGTCAACTAACAGTACTCAATTTCACAGCCTTGACTTATGGACTATTTTAGCCCTACCCCCCATTGTCCTAAGTAATCTTTTCATAAGATTTATAGGACTCTTAGTTGGTGGAGTCAATGAGATTTCTTAGAGGAAGATCTGTAAAAAAGAGAAACAAATAATACAAAAATGTATGTGCATATGCATAAGCAGAAAAGATGAATTCAGAGATATATTAGCAGTACACCTTTTAGAACAAAATCTCCAACATAGAAGAAACGAACTGCAGTGTGAGCCCTGATTTGACCACTGTAACACATTAACTCTAGTATAATTCAGTGGTGTGATCACAAGAAAGGTTGCTTGAATTCTGCTATCAGTACAGTGCCCGATGTCCTTTTTTTAGAGTAGTTTGTGCCTAGACAATTCCGAGGAGATGAATTCTAAGTGCAATTTGTGCTGTGTGGGCTTTGTAGACCTGTTCGTGGAGTGCATATTCTTTCTAGTTTGAGCTGGGAATTTAGAGGGAATGTTTTCTTTATCTTCTAGTTCGTTACTCTTGTTCTGGCCCCTGGTGTAACTTCAAAACTATTCCCGAAACATTTTGCATCTGCGGCATGGAGTGACCTTCCCCATTTCTATTATTAGTGAAGGGCCTAGGCTATCATTATGTAGTTCTTAGACTACAGTACGGTAACAACTCTTGAATAAGCCAGGAAGGAAAACATCGTGCCGAATCAGCCACAAGATCATGCTGCCGTATTGCTTGCATCTGACTCTCAATTTCAAGAGGGACAATTCTAAAATTCGTAGAAGATAAATGGACTGTAATTGTATAGATCAAAGCTAACAGGGGAGACATGAGAGGAAGGAGCATAGAGAGATAACATGGATATAAACAGGTGCCTAGGTTGGGGATACTCGGCTCATTCTTTCTTGCATAGAGCCTCGAAGCCAAACAAGCACGGATAGAGACAATGGTGCAAACACAGCATGATACCACATGTTCATTAATCCAACAGAGTATGCGACGGAAAATATGCAAATATTTCCAAACACTATTTATAGAAACACAATTTACAGTGGTCATATCAGCAGAGAACAGAACAACAGCGAATAATTTATAGAAACACAATTTCCGTTGGTTCGATCCAAAATGAGCACAAACATACCTGATCTACCTTCAAAGTATTGACTTGACATACACACCTGACATACACCGTATCCTCAAATTCTAAGATACTTACGGTCAAAGTTGTTAAAAACTTATGATATATGATACGTATCCTACGATTTGTATCGTCTCCTTTCGTAGAACAATACGTATTCCATCATGTATCCCTTTTGTATAGAAATCTTACGATATGACTGCGTATCTTACAATTTATACGTGTATCCTAATTCGGTACGTATCCTACGATTACTTATTAGGAAAAAGTCGGACCTTATTTCAAGAAACGAAACCCCAAATGCATTAATCTAAGCCATTTGATCGAATTATGGCATATTTCAAACCATTTGATAGAAATTCAACCTCAATGTAGGGCTTGCATAGAAGAAAAAATCATACTTCGATTGTGTTTTGTCTTTGTTAGGGAACATAAAGCCTTAATGTAATAGGCCCGAGTTGAGAGACTTGAAATTTTGCATCTTAAAACTTTTTTTAAAAAATGTAAGCATAGTTTGTTGGTATTATTAGGTGTATCTACTTTTATTTGTATATTAACTATGATTAACGTTGTTGAAGCATAAACTAAATTTAGTATTCTAAATTTAGTATTTTGGCGCAAGAAAGTTAAGTCCAAAAAAGTTCAATTGACAAAGTTCTAATTGACAAAACCCAAAGATGGAAGATATTATTGAAAAAGATATAAATATCTAGATTTTAGAAACTCTAAAATATCTAATTCTAGAAGCTCTAGAATATTCTTGTGAAATATCATAGAGTTAGTCACATGTGTGATTCTAGAATTATCTCAAAGTTTATCTTGTATGAAAATATTTTGTACTAGAGTCTTTCATATGAAAATATCTTTGTACTAGAGTTTTCCATGGAGTAGTATAAATAAGGATGGGTTCTAATCATTTTATACCAAGCCAAAAAAAGTTTGAGTTCAACTATCTCTTCTCCATTATTGTCTTTAGTATTCTTCCAAAAATCTTGTCCAACTAAACAATAGAAACTCCTTCTCTTCTAATAAACGTATCTCAAGATATGCGATACGTATCCCGATACGATCTATACGTATCCCGATTTTAAAATACTGCTTAAGCTTCCTACTGAAATACCAACTCTCTCTAGTAATGTTAGATCTGAGGGGACATTCTGGAGTGGTGATGGCGCCGGAGGTGCTGGCGCTCTTGATTGCAATTGCCGTTGTTTTGGGAGGTGCAAGAGTCAGTAGACTTTGCATAAAATGTGACCTCGTACAATTGTAGGTCTGGGAACTAAATTGTGAACTCGGAGTACATCATGAATGTCCATTCCGTGGAGATCCGCCTTCAACCTTCTCGAAGAGATTAACTATCTCCTCCAAGTAGTCAACTGGCGCAACGAAGAGGCCGCTACCGTGGTCTGACCACTCATGGTCCCAAAGCCACATTTTGTCCGCTCCAGCCCTCAAATTGGGCCAATATTTCCGCAGTTTCACCTCTAAATCAATGCCGATGCCGCTGGCCGAAAACCAACGACAGATGGACTGGCCCCGTGCGTTGAAGCCCCAAAGGCCATGGATGGTGAATACCGGAGCAACCTCAGAAACACACGGATCGGCAATCCGATCTGCGGTGTTACAGCTCCAGCTCGTATACTGGAGGTTGAGAATGGACCGACCAGATGAGAGATGAGATGACTAACACCAGCAATTTTACCATTATCAATCTCATTCTCTCAACACGAATTCCCTAGAAGCAAAAGCGTAATAAAGTTCAGAGTTTGTGGAGAAATTCTTGTGATCTTATTTTAGGATATTTATTTTTTATTTTTAGAATCTTAACTTACTTTGGATCTTATTTACAAATAAGTTTAGATCATGCATTCTCTTAAATTAATTTGTCTAAACTTATTACTTATCCTACACAAACATAATTATATCATTGCCATGTCTAGACTTAAAGTTTGAAAACAAGTTTAAGTTCAAAAATAAGGTTAGGAGAATGACTGAACTTTAAAAGTTTGAAAATAAGTTTAAGTTCAAAAATAAGGTTAGGAGAATGACTGAACTTTAAGTGTGACTTTAAGTTCCAAATTAAGATCACAAGAATGCACCATCAAATTGAGCAATGATGGATTTTTTGTTCATTTGGTAGCCCATCGGAGGAATTATCTAATACAAAGTCGGAGGATAGTATTAGTCACTTTCCCCTATAAATTATGGTAAAAATGATTGTTACACTCCTCTTTTTTTCCCTATTACAGCACTCCTTTTTTTTTTTTGTTAGTGAAGCTTTTTTGTGTGTATTTTTTCCATTAAAAGACAAGAAAATAAGTGTCCATAATCAAAAAATAGAATGTAAAAATCATTGTCCATAAATTATCTGTTCTTATCGAGCGATGAAAAATATAATTGTTTGTTCACCTAACCACCTTTATTATTTCGCTCTAGCCAAAATACAATGCTACAAATTTCAAACTAGCTACAACAAGCACGTCAGCCTAGCCTAGGCGGCAAGCACGCGGAAAGTAGCCTTATTTAGAAACTTCTTTCAGGTTATCGTTTTGCTAAAGATAACAATTGTTCTATAACCTTTGATTGCACTGGCAATGTCGTTTAGGATTAGGACACACAGCCATCACAATTTTCACAGGGGGCCTCGGCTTCAGCGACTCTATCCACTTCAGACTCCCTCTAATCACTCCAACACCAGCTCTCTTGCTTTGGTCAGTTCAGTCTCCAATAATGCTCTGTGGCAGGAAAAGCAGTCACCCTAGTTTAGGGGGTGTTTATGTTGGGCAGTGTGAAGAACTTTAGTTTTTTTTTCAAGTTTGCTGAAAATTTGGCCCGGGCAGGATTGGACTTGGCCCGGGCGAAAATGGGAATTCGCTTGAGCGGGATTGAAAGCCGCCTAGGTGGTTTTCCCTGCGAAGAAATTTTGAGGTCTCAATAATTTCTGCCTGGGCGGCTCATATGCGAGACAGATGCGTATTTAAGCCCTAAAACTGATTTTTAGGGTTAGAACTTCATATTCTTTGAGAGAAAAAGCTATTGTACTTGTAGAGAGAGACTAGGAGAGTTCCCTCCATTAATAGCATAGTCACAATTTAAAAGGCACAAAACAATATTTTAGCATGTGCATAATAATATTTTGATTCTTCAATAATATATATATATATATATATATTCGAATCAAGAAGTGGAACAAGCTCTTACTCATTCACAAGTATCAACGCACATTCATAAATTTCACTTTCCAAAATAAAATATATGAGAGATTCAAAATTGACACGAATCTCCAAAAATTTACCATAAAATTGCAGACAAAGGATGTATATGAGAATATCGATGAGAAGGCACCAGATCACCTGTCCTCATTTATAGTTGGCCTTTGTTTCCATTCAATTTTAGCTGCAAGATTGTTCATTAAACTTTCGAGCAAACTCAATTGATCAAATGGCTTGCAAAAGCAACGGATGTTCTTCATCAAGCAATAGAGTTCTACTAGACACTGAACCAAGTAAGTGCAAAACGCAAATAGCTCGATTGCGTATCGGGCATCCTTTCCCTTCATCACTACAGTCTATGCAGTGTAATGTTACATTGGTCCATGCCTAGAATTCATTTGCCAAAAATATAGCAGTGTACGCGACAAACATTTAACAGGATTTCCCTGGTAGTGGCACCCCTGTGGTGTTATATGCCGCTTTTGGGGTTCAAGCCTCGGTATCCCCACGCTCCCTCTCTTTCAAAATATGAAGATTTTGAAGATATGAATAACTGAGATAACAAGATTTTGAAGAAATGGATACAAGAAAAGATCAAAATTGCTTCACTACATCCAAGTACATCTTCTCCGTAGTATGCAGGAGGCAGTGACTTTACAACATTTATATTACCGAATAATCCTCCAAATCAAGACAAGATTGATGCCTTAAAACACAATTATCATGTCCTTTTTTAATCAGGCACAATTATTATGTCCTTGAACAGGAAAAAAAAAGAAAAGAAAAGGGTTTCGGGCTATAGCAATTTCACTCTATAATCAGTATATAACCTGCTATGGACACAACGACAAGAACATAAACCATAGTCTCAGCAGCATAGCGCGTCTGCCACTTCATCTCTTTTGGAAATTAAAGGACTTGATTGCGTAAGCGAAAATCAATGCAAACATCAGGCAAAAAGCAAGCACCATAAAGGCAGTAATACCGAGGAAGTCATGCCTGAATCCAAACACTTCCTTTAGTAATACCCTTATGGGAACCAATTGCCCTCCATTGGATAGCTTCACAAGTTCATTCCTGTCCCCATATTGAGAAACTAGAAGACCATAGAGGCTCCAGGCTACCGGGTTCGCCCAGTAATACCATCTCCACCATATCGGTATAATCTGAAGAAAAGTAGAAAAATGTTTATTACTTTCAGAAACAAGAAGAGAGGAACAAAGAAAAATCCCTAAGCTTGTGTGGCTGAGAGAAAAAGAGCCAGATTCAACTGAATGACTCCAAACATAAACTAAATGATAATCAGAACCATTCCACGACTATACCCATTGTAAACAAGTATTTCTACATTATTTAGCTGCAATTTTCTTTTCTGTACTTGGCTGAACAGTTCTCAGAAGCGGTTTACAAAAGCACTGATTACTTTCCCATGATCTCATTTCTTAGCAGAAACTATTTTCAAATGACAACTATTTAATATTTTCTAAAAAAAAGGTTGTTTTCTCCCCAAAAACTCCAAATGTCTATTTTGAAAACCGTCAACCAAAAAGGTTTTCAATGAAAACTGAACCAAACAAGGCCTCACCATTGAAAGATTAGCAACCTATTAAAGCCACTAACTAGTGCACGACCCTAATTAAACCGGTGAGAGATTGCTAACTGTTTCAACAAAACAATCCCTACAATTATGAAACAAAAGGAGGGAATGAGAATAAATCCATTACCTTGTGAGGAATCATCAACCCACTGAATAGGTTCCAGAGCATATAAAATGGAGCACCGACGATGGCAGCCACGTTATGATTGGGTGTGATAGCCGTAGTCATCATTCCATAAAAGGTGAAGTATAGAACGGTGAAATACATAAAGAATGTGTACCAAGCAAATCTCTCAAATGTCCACTCAAATGAGGCCATAGAGTAGAATATTATGCAGTAAGTAAGTGTCTGAGCAAGCACATAAGGGAACTCAATCGCAACCTGCGTGCAGGAAGGTAGATACAGAATTGGTAAGTAGGCTGATGGCCTTGCATTTGGATCTTGGATTAGAGGAAAAAGAAAACCAAGGGGAAATAGGGGGGAAAATTAGTTTCATTTGAATCCCTTTCCTCTTATTCTTCCTCCACAAATCCTGCCTTCTATGCAAGATATGATTCAGAATCAGTTTTATATGACATTTCAAAATTTTGGTTCTAAAAACAAAAACTCTCATGGCTTTCACATGGAGTTATTTTGGTGAAAACGTTCTTATGGTGATTTCATAAAATAGATTCTTTCAAAGAAGATCAAAAATGTTTTGAAGAATGTCAACCAAAAGAGTTGAACCAAAAAACAACGAAAAGACAAAGGAGACCTGAGCAAATGCAAATGGTAGAGCTGAATACATTCCTGCTGCTCTTTCTCTATACGAAACAAATCTTTCAATTGATACAACAGGTTGGACAGAAGTGCCATTGGTGACTCCAATAAACAGAACTGCTGCGTACATGGACCCCATTGCGTTGAATATCTCCTGCTGTGTGTCCCTAAAGAACCAGAAGAAAAAGTCTAAAGAAAGTAAAAAGACTAACTTCGAGAACACATTTACCCAAAAAAAAAAACCTTGAGAACACAAGGAAAGGAACTTACTTAAGGAGGGAGAAAAAAGAAAAAATCAACTATAGAAAATAATTTGTGGGAAAGAAAGAAGGTAGAATCTTTCAATCCATATTTATCAAAGATATGTTGGTGAAGCACCTATCGTTCTTTGCTCAGAAATTTGAAGAAGCACCTATTGTTCTTCGCTCAGAAAATGGAACATAAAGGGCAACAGTATCAATAGGACGATCCAAATTCAAGGTGAAATCAAACATTGCCTTATCCAACTCATTGAAGTCAACTAATAGTACTCGATTTCACAGCCTTGACTTATGGACTATTTTAGCCCTACCCCCCATTGTACTAAGTAATCTTTTCATAAGATTTACAGGACTCTTAATTGGTGGAGTCATTGAGATTTCTCAGAGGAATATTAGTAAAAAAGAGAAACAGATAATACAAAATGTGCATATGCATAAGCAGAAAAGATGAATTTCAGAGATATATCAGCAGTACACCTTTTAGAACCAAATCTCCAACAGATAGTTCCAAGCATCAGTGAGATGATGACAGTATAGAAGAAGCGAACTGCAGTGTACTGTGGGTTTCGCCAGTAAGACAGATTTTGCTTCCAAATACAAACCAGAAATTGATCATAGAATGACTTAGAATACATTGTTGGAAAGTTCAAATCCTTTGACTCTCTATTTGGTTTGCTCAAGTTGTCAACCAGCTCTCTATTACGTCTGAAAAAGAAAGAAGTCACATAGATGGATTAAGAAAATAAAACCGTAAAAAAAAAAAAAAAAAAATTCAACTGGAAGCTCATGGAAACTGCACACACTGGAATAAATTTGATCGTCTGTAAACTTCTGCAAAATCCACACCAAGACGGTTTTCTTCTCCTGATGAAGTAACATCTAACATCCATGCAGCTGGATTATATCCAGGTCTGATCTTAGGTACTCCTTCAACTGCCTACAAAACAAATTTACATACTACTATAGTACTATCGGACTAAGGATGGACTCAAAACCAGTTTAACACCTAACAGATGTAAAACAACTCATATTGGAAGCGGTCGAGACTGGAGAACAACTCTTTAACCTGAAAATAGTCAATAAGCTTGCAAGATTTGGGGCCAAGTGGACCTGCATAAATAACCTCTCCGCCGCGCTTCATAAAGAAGAGCTGCAAAGTCAGATGAGAATGGGCGAGAATCAGTTTGCATATCACCATAAACAAATTTTGGTGCATTATGTCAGGGGAAATTATACTGCAGAATAACAAAATTAAGTCTAAACAGTAATGACAGAGCTCAACCATGTTCAGCTTTACAACTTTAAAGAGCAATGATAAACATGAAAAACAAAAAGTGATAGAACAACATTAAAAAGAGGCACTATATGGGCACTTTAGCAAATTATCAACTTAAAAATTGACATAAAGAAGCAGATACAAAGAGGGTTTTGGTATGACGAAAAATGCAAGTTCCACTGACAGGGTCTTATGTTCATGTCCTATTTTTCGAGAATTTTCTGGCATGTACATATCCTATCTTCCTATGTGTTTAAGGATTGGTCAGAAAATTATCCTACCTCATTCACGAGCAGAGGGTCCATATTCATGCCACTGGGTATAACCTAGTGTGGACCATTAGTACATTGTATGGTATCCTTGTATTATGTATACAAACAAAGCAGATAGCCAGATAGGTAATTCTCAAGAAATGAAAGAAGCTGTTTATCAAATTTAGAGACAAGGACCTCATCAAACGATTCAAATATGTCGATGCTGGGCTGGTGAATTGTGCACACAATTGTTCGACCAGTGTTCACAATATTCCTCACAGTCCTCATCACAATGGCTGCAGCCCTCGCATCTAAGCCTGATGTAGGTTCGTCCATAAAAACTATTGAAGGGTTTGCAACCAGTTCAACTGCTATAGTCAACCGCTTTCTTTGCTCCGTTGACAAACCATCAACTCCAGGAAGACCAACTAATGCCCCACTTAATGGAGTGAGCTCCACAAGTTCCATCACCTCCTCAACAAAAGCCTGAGAATTTAGCACCACGCCACTTATCACATATTCATTCCATTTGTTATTTACCTAAAGAAACAAAGATTACCTTTTGTGTGTCTAAGTCAACATCAAGTGGTAATCGGAGCCAGGCAGAGAATAGAAGTGATTCACGAACAGTCAAACAAGGGGAGTGAATGTCATTCTGCTCACAGTAACCAGATATTCTCGCAAAAGTTTCTTGCTTTTTAGGATAACCAGATATACTTATGCTCCCTTCGATGATTCCACCAGTTTTTCTACCAGCTAGCACATCCATGAGGGTGGTTTTCCCAGCACCACTTACTCCAACCAAAGCAGTAAGCACGCCAGGCCTGAATGCTCCAGTAATATTAACCAGCAATTGCAATCTGTCTTCCACTATGCCCTGCTGCTTCAGTTCCTGGAATGATAACTTGACAATAACTGTTTTGCTCTAATTGACTATCAAACAAATGTGTGGAGAAAGGGGGAAGATACACACCACAGGCACGTCCACGTAATAATTGATATTGCTGAAAGACATGGAAAGTGGTTGAAATGGTAGAACCATGCCCCTCTGGTTAAAACTTTTTGCTGAGCAGTAATTTAAGACAAAGAGAAAAGTAAATTCTATGTCACAAATTGATATGGGGGGAGAGAGATTTCAAATGTGCATATAAACCTGTTAGTGAGCCTGAATGCTGCAAGAACTGTCTTAGCTGAATAATGACAGGTTCGCCCTTTTTTCTCCGCTCTCTCTCCTGGAGTTCTTCCTCAGAAACAACAGCTTGACGCTTCCCCAAAGCTATACAAATATGTTTTACAAAGAAATACAAGACACGATCATTTCCTTTTTCGCTATGTTACCACCTTTGATGACTACTTCTTTGGCTCTTTTGTGTGACCAAAAAATATTGGACTCAGAAAAATGAGATGTCTTACGATTGAGGTAAGTCAGGAAAATTGTGAAAAGGATGTTGAATAGAACAGCGTATCCAAGCAATGCACCAACACCGATCCAATACCAGTAACTCTGCGGAAACAGACTCCGTACTTTGAGCACCGCCTCACCTAAAGACAGGTTATCCTGGTTTCCAGATCTCTGCATGAACATATCGGTCAAGCAAGAAAAATTAATAAACAGAGGAAAGATCTAACAAATTCGAGCAACGGAAACGTAGGCATAAATATTGTTACAGGCACACTAAACGACATTTGCATTTCAACCTCCTTAAATCTTGTCTACAGTTAATAGTATCTGTCACCTAGGTCAATACTATGAGACAAATTAAGAGAAATTCAACTACATTCCCAATGATTGTGGGAGAAACTGAACAGCTGTTCTGAAAAATATCACCTTATTCCAAGAATGCCCAAGGAATTCATTCACAGAAGCTGCATTTTGAGCATACATTAAGGGCGAAATCCAAAAGCCCCAGATCCACCAACGTGAGATACTGTCTGTCTTAATGAGAAAAATGAATAAGCATTCGGTTACACAGATGAAAGATATTAAGAACATAACAGCTATCCACTTACCCCTTGAAATAACATATCCTCCAAGACCCATGACAACCATCATGGCGAAAGATCCAAATGTGTTAGCAACTATCATTGTTCGACCAAGGGAGCCCATCACTCTAAAAAGAGCTAAAGACATTTGGTGCAGAAAGAAGTATAAAAGGAACTGGCGCAAGAACCTGTAGATTGGAATATTAGAATTGAATGTCGTAGTATCCAAGTCAACACATGCAAAATTGCATCTCAGCATAAGCCTTACCGAATGATGTTAGGATCAAATCCAATCACATAATATGTCAGAGCCACCCAGAAACCAGACTCTATAAGTGAAGTTGGGATACTCAAGATCCAAGAAGGAAGTGTATAAGCCCAGCATGGGTAGAAGTGCAAGTCCCTATGCTTGTAAATAATTTGAAGCTTTGCTACCAACATTGAGACCTCCGTAAATCCATTAAAAAGCATCATAACCATAGCAAAGTACAGTGCCCCAAGATACAGGCCCCCATCATCAACCGTGTTATGATGCAGCGTTGTGCGGAAAAAAACAGTCATAGTGACCGAAGCAACAAAAAGAAGCTGGAAAACAGCAAATATAAATCATGAAAATAAAAATACATGGCGGGGATATGTAAAAGCTAATTTAGTGTTTAGCTCACCTCCAACCCTATCCAACATACCCTACCAAACTTTCGTAAGGTAGAAATAAAATACAGTTTGTCCATGTTTCAATTGATTTCCAAACAAACTGATTTTCATAAAGATATTGCTCTCTCGAATTTCCCACCTGGGTCACCCACATAGAGTACAGAGGACAGTGGTGTGGATGTGAGCTTAATGAATTTAACCAAAAGGGATACGCCAACCTTACCTGAACAAATTTGAAAACATAGATGAATGAATTTCTTTTCATCAGTAGCAACTGCCAGTTAAAGCTGGTAGTGAGAAGTTCTCGCCTCCTCACGCCATAAGAAGAAGCAGACAAGGCTGCTGGATGATTATAACGTCTATCAAATGGAACATTCAGTTCCTCCGATAAAATCTTCCCAGCATGAAATGAACGAAAAGCTTCAGCAAACTTTACCACAGGTATGTACCGATAAGGGCTTTCAGGAACAGCCCAATACTGCTCTTGGTCCTTCTTTGACACCACCTGTGTAACAGGAATTAAACAAAGTTAGATACCAGAAAAGAGCAAAAAATCATGTACCCAGATCTAATACTTACTTCCTGAAGAAAGTCAGCCACGTTCTTCCGCTCAGGACAATTGAAGCCCATGAATGCAAAAAAGTTGAGTGCAGCATGACGAGGCCCTTGATAAACAATTTGGCCCTCGCACAAGAGTATGATATCATCAAACAACTCATATGTCTCGGGAGCAGGTTGAAGCAGCGAAATAACAGTGGTGCCATCAAGTGCATGAGTTGAATGCCTGAGGTACTTGATGATTTGGTGAGTAGTTGAACTATCAAGCCCAGTGGAAATTTCATCCATGAACAACACTCTAGATGGACCAACTAATAATTCACCTGCAAACCAGGTCTTCCATGTCAGCAAAAGTAAACACATGGGGCACGTTTGATTCCCTAGACTAGAAGGCGGGATTTTAATTAGGGGGAATATGGGGACCCACATGTTCCCTCTTTATTTATAGTCTGGTATTTGTCACAACTAATTAATACCACCATCGGGGTGGTATCACCTAGTCCCGCCCATCCAGATTAGATACCCTCCACATCCAATGGTAAAAAATAAACTACTATCATCTTTATCCCACTCTAACCAAATAATGTACAACTAATCGCGGTATCCATAGAATCCCAACTATTATCCCGTCAACTCCACTTGTCCCCTCTATCCCAATCCTTAATCCCATCTTATCCAATCCTTCCTAAAAATAATCCCTGACAGTCAAACGTGCCCACATAGTTTTGCTGTATCCGAGAATGCAAGGAACATAAAAATACAAGCACACCTGTTGTAAGTCGTTTCTTCTGTCCCCCTGAAATTCCTTTCAGCATTTCATCTCCCACCAGCGTGTCAGCACAAATGTCCAACCCTAAAATCTTTGTCACATAAATTTTAGTATTGTAGGATAATTTCCTAGTAAATCGGTAATTTTGCAGGTTCAGAGAAACTTAAACCAAGACTGTTTGAATCAAAATACGATGTACACTTGAGAAATGAGAATCTAGACATACCTTTAAAATGTACTCCACAGCAAGGCCAGGGTCTACACCTCCCAAAGCTAATGCCTTTGGAAAAAGAAGGAAGAAATTTATCGCAGTATGAAGTCAAATATAATAATTTGCACTGCAAGAAGTATAGCCTTCATAAGAAACAAATGTACCTTCATAAGTATATCCAGATCTTCATCTGGTTTTATTTTAGCTATCTTCTCTCTTCGTGAAAGTTCCACAAGCATATCTGTTGGACACATTAAGGCTCAGCATACAGGTGACTTCCACATGTACACAGACACAAAGAAGAAGAAAAATTCCAGGGTATACCATATTTACATCCAACACCCTGACATCGAGCAGAGAAATCAAGAGTCTCTCTAACTGTCATCTCTGCCACATGCCCATCTTGTTGACTGACATAAGCAGATGTTCTTTGAGGAACAAACTCATTCAAACTATGCCCGTTGTATGTAATTTTCCCTGAAATCTTCGAAGTAATCAAGGTATTAAACAGCCATTAGCAGAAAATAAACCTCATAAGGCATGCATTCAGAGTTAGAAAACTAGATGCATGCATACAAAACTGAGGAAATGTTCACTTAGATAATGTGGAGAAGATTCAAGTCTACTTATGCCAAAAAAAAAAAAAAGGAAGACTTATGCCGAGATGCATAAAAAGTTCTCTAAAGACTTAAATTCCCCTCTTTTAGTAATTTATTAGCAGTTAGCAATGCAGTCATCAACTGTCTCAGAATACACGATAATTTGTTTATGAGCATCATCACATCCTGGCAAACGGTTCAGATTATTTTTTCATGGGGAATTTTTCTATGTTAGTAGTGGCTTAAGTGTGCCATGAGAATAAAAGTACAAGGTGTCAAATTCCATCCAAGACAGAATTTTCATACCTGCAAATCGGGTCCAAGACGGCCAGCAAGAGCCAAAAGCAGTGTTGTCTTTCCCGAGCTTGGAGGACCCAAAAGCAGCGTTAATCTGGTAAAAGCAAATTTACCTAATCAACTCGAGACCAATTACTCGCCAAAAAGCAGATGAAACTAAAATTCTATATGCACCTTGACGGCCGAATAATCCCACTAACATCATCTAAGATCGCCAGCTTTTTTCTCCTGCCTGGGTATATGCGCAACTGCCTTAACAAAGCCTAGATGATAGATTACCAAAAAAGCAAATAAAGTGTGAGACAACTGTGAAGGACAATAACTTATGTCAATGAGTAGTTTCATAAAATATTACCTCGGTCATATTGAAAATGAAATTCGGAATAGTCGGCAGTGCTCTGCTTCCAACATGGACAAAGGAATCCACTGTCAAATGCTGAAATCGAACCTCAATCTTTGGAAATTCGAGCTCTACTCTGCAATGCCAAACAGAGTAAGCTAAACTGACCTTTTTGAATTCCCAATTATAATCAAATTGACAAATTCAGAATCCTAATATTCTAAACTCTCGAGAACATAGTAAGCAAATGAGATCATCAACGTTAAAGTGTATCAAAATGAATGTTTCATTGAAATCAAATGACGCTCGGACTGATCACAACTAACTGAAACGGCAATAGACCAAAAGTGTTCCCTCGGGGTTTTTTTTTCTTATTTATAATCAGGTGTCTGAGCCAGCTTACTCGCACCACGTTGACTATAAATTGAACTGGTGTAAAGAATGATCATGAATTGTCTTCTTTTTGGCAAGTAATCATGATGAAATGTCTTTGTTCCTTTCTTGAACATAATTAGCCACTGAACTGAGCTTGACCCAAATTAATTTAACTTTGTTGAAGCGAGTTTCTTCAACTTCTTAATAACCAATTCAAATAACAAACTGTCCCAGGTACCAAATAAGGAAATCATAAACCAAAAGACAAAGCAAGAGTTGACGAGCGGTGTGTCAGTCTTTAGCAAGTTACAACAGCCGCCAATGTTGCTCCATTAGTTTGGAATTCGAACGTAAGTCCTTTGGCCATTAAGCCATCCACTGAATCTTAGGTAACAAAGTCCTTTTTTCTCCTTTTATATTCCTAAAATGCCCTCGTCATAGGTCTACGCAGATGAATCATATCCAAACACGTCACCAAAACCGAAATTTTCCCTATTTCACTATCATTGAGCCGAAATTTGACAACCATGAAAGTTTCAGAAACTGAGAATCTTCTAATATCACGAAAAACTTCTGAAAGGGTTTTTAGAGCCATAATGTCATAATTTTGAAAATATGTATCTGATTCCATAGATCTCGTTGCATATGCATGTATCAACTATCAAGTAATATGCTCCTGCAGGTAACTAAGGGTTGGTTTGGTGGTCAAGCCATGGGACAGCTTACTCCCTCCTAGGATTTCAAGTTCGAAACATGCTCTAGATTTAATTGAGACCAGCTAGTGAACGGTGTGATTAATCCAAAATTAGGCAATGTGCCCGTTCGTAAATTGGCCCAAATACCAGTGATTGTCAACAACAACAAAACAAAACAAAAATCCTACAGTAAAAGTGAAGTGAATGTTCTGATAATTTACTTAGTGTATAGAATCAACACTCTCCGTCCCAATAAAGCACTTGCGTACATGATTCTTCAAGTTTCTTCGCAATAAATTAATGATAAATCTCGATTAGTTCTTTAATTTGGCACGGTCTCTGATAAAATTTCTCTATCTATCTCTCTCAACCTATTACTCTAAAAACCTCCATCAAAACCCAACCAAACAGGAAAATCCAATTACTCACGCGTCAAACACATAACACTATGACACCTACTTTCCGTCCCATTTCGATAGTTGCCTACGAAGTGCAATTTTTCGGATTAAAAAATAAAGCACTTGCATACATGATTTTTCAAATTTCTATGCACCAAATTAAAGATAGATTTCGATTAGTCCTTTAATGTGGTGTAAATTTTTTTTTTAAAAAAAAAATTATGAACAGAACACTTTATTTTTCTGTAAAAAAATTGCACGTCTTTTTTAAGTACTATCAAAATGGAAACTATTGCATTCTCATCTCAACCAATTACAGCCCAGGTGTAGTTCGTGATCAAGGGAATCCAATTACTCACGCGTCGAAACGGCACCGCATCCGATCGAAGAACGACTCACAGTCATCCTCAACGGAACTCACCAGCCGATCCAACACCAACTTCCGCTCCTGCACCTCAAGCCTCTCCACATCGACCTCCCTCGAATCCCCCACAATGTTCCTGAAAATCCCCTTCCGCACCCTGCTGTACGTCGGCAGCCGCTCCAGCGCCGCCCACCGTAGCTCCTGCTCCTCCTCGTCGCAGCTCTCCTCCCGGAACGACGCCGATCTCGACAGGTTCTCCGCCGGGTACCACATCGGAAGAAAACCCTAGGTCCGGAACGGATAGGAATTCTGGTAGAGTTTGAAGGAGTGTTGTTGGAAGTTCATTCAAGTTTTGTTTCTACTTTATACTACTTAATAGACAACTGCTTCCTAGTAGTTCCTTCGCATGTGTTAATAATGGTGGTTCAGCTCTGCATTTATGGCCCGGCCCCTCTCTCTCTCTCTCTCTCTCTCTCTCTCTGTATAGCTAGCTGTCTTATCCCTGTTCATCGTCTGTCTTTCTCTGCATTTTAGAGAGAGAGAGGGCCGGGGGGCATTAATTGTAGCGGGAAAGACAGAAATGGCGGGGCAAAAAGCGAGAGGGACCTCGTGCTTTCTTATTTGTCTATACTCGCGAGTATGAGGATTGCATCAAACTCGCGCTTCCTGTCCAACACCTGTGAAGGCAGAGGGTGTTATGGTCATTTCGGGATGCTGTTCTGTTAGACAGGCGAGTGGGATTATGATTTTGTGGAGATTTTAAATTTGTAACGGTTTGGAAACAGTTTTGGAAACAGAGTTGAGATTTGTATAATTCGGGAAGATATTCCCAAGCCAAAGGAAAAAAGGAGGAACCAACACGAACTGCATTCTCATTTGGTTTCCTTTGTTTTTTTTTGAGTGGGCGACGCAGTGCGTGACGTCCAGACAGACGTGCCTTCGACCTAACGATTTCAGGCGCAACTTGCCATCAAGGACTCGATGGTTCCCAGTTTTAATGCATTCGACTACAATAGGTAAATGTCGTCACACCATCATGATCCACGCTAAACATCCTAGTGTCTGCACTAACTTACTCACGGGGATGGTTTCACCAAAGCCTTTACTTCGATCTAGCCCCATTTTCTTAAGGCCCCTACGTCGAAGTTGCTACTTAATTTTTCCAGAGTGAAAAAATAATTAATCTAAACATGCTCACACAACAAAAGGATTGATTATTTCACGTAACTTTTGCATTTGCGAAAAACAAGATTTTAAAGTGTGGAGTCCAAACACATCAGCGTGACGACATTAACACTAGTCCACACAATGGCGATTGGTGTGCATCGATCTCTACCGTAATCGTTTTTCAATTTCAAGTTGGAAAAAAAGTCCTGATCAAAAAAAAAAAAGTTGGAAAAAAAGTTGGAAAAAAATTCAACATCCATAAATGTACTTGTTGATTAATAGGGTTAAATCACCGTTGGCCTTCCCCATTAATTGATGATTCATGTGACGGTAAGAGACTTTTGATTGCCAAGTTTCAAATTTCAACATTACGGACCCTTCACTTTGAGCAAACCCAAAAAGGGTTCTGTTAACGTATGCCCCATAGGCATATTGATAGTGTATATATATTCTCCTTCATTTATTGTTTGTTTGTATGGGAAATCTAGGTTTGAAATACTAGTCATAAATCCTTCATTAATTATTTTTGAAAAGATCAATTTTTATATTTTGTTTTGGACAGAAATACCCCAATTAAAGGTCTCGTATGAATATACTTTTTGTGCATAAGTAGAACGGCAATACTTTTCTCGAACGGTTTGGAAAAAGTATATTACACAGAAAAAATTTTCGTTTTCGACTGATTTTCACCATTGCTATTAGTGCATCGTTTGTTTAATATACTTTTCCATCATTGATGGGAATTTCCGGCATATTCCAATGTGTGAAGGTCTTGTATATGAGAAATTTTTCATTGTGGAGCGGGTATATCCCACGTAGTGCCCGATCAGCGTATCCAAGCCGTCCAAAAGTGTTTTGAACGGTCCGGATTTTAAAAAAAAACTTTTCCAGGAAAAAGTTTCTTTAAAACCCGGGCCATCCAAAACACTTTTGGACGGCCCGAATGCTCCGAGCGGGCACCACGTGGTACCCATCCCGCACTGAAAAATTTCTCCTTGTACAGAACTGGGTAAAGGTCCTGTATGAACTCTGGCTACAAATTTTTTTTGGACATCACGACATCTACTCACTGGGTTTGGTCTTGTATATGTCGAAAGTTTTTGGGAGGGAAAGGTGTATTTTTGGGGGTATTTCTGTCCAAAACAGAAAAAATTGATCATTTCTAAAACAATTAATGAAGGATTTATGACTAGTGTTTCAAACTTAGATTTTCCATACAAACAAACATTAAATGAAGGAGAATATATATACACTATAATATACCTATGGGGCATACGTAAACAAAACCCAACCTAAAATTTGCACCACAATCAACTTAATTCACCGGGCATTGACCGTTCGCTAGGCATTTTAGTCCATAAACTATAAGGTTAGGGTGTGACTTGTGTCATGTTTTTCCCATCATTTAATGCATTAGTTGGGACCTGTTCACTGATGAGTCCCCAACTACTTTTTGTAGTACTAGTTATTAAGTAGGCTGCTATTCGCAAGAAAAATTTGCAGGAAATTACGCAAGTAAAAATGCGTTTGGATCTATTCTGGGTCTCACAAAAATCTAGAAAAATATCCATAAATTTTTGAATATTATTTTATGAGGCCCTATAAAAAATCAGCTCCAACAAATATCGGTAAATATTACTTTTGGATTCATAAAAAAAAAAATTCATATTGTGTTACCATGATTCAACAATTAATGGACACTTTAATTAGTTAGAACTGGGAAAAAATTCAAAATACCCCCCAACCTTTACACCAAAATTCAATTAGACTCCCAACCTTTTAAAAACTTCAATTTTACTCCCAACGTTATCTTCCGTTAATCAAAACGCCCCCTTCCGTCCGAATGACTAACGGAATTCGTTAAAGGCTCCGTTAAATATCGTTCCGATCAAATTTTGATGATCCGAGCCGCTCAATGTGTTCAAAACGTGATTTTAAGGGTTCCTACGAGAAATTAGCAAAAAAAATGACTGGAAAGGGCTTCATCTGAATAGTTTTTTATTGAACTATTTAGTAAAACACTGTTCAAATGAAGCTCTTCCCGGTCATTTTTTTGTTGATTTCTCTCGGGTACCCTAAAAAACACGTTCTAATCACATTGAGCGGCTCGGATCATCGAAATTCGATTATGAAAGGGGAGGTGTGGATCAATCCAGATTTTGTTCAAGTCTGGACGTCCGAATTTTGCTTCGGTCTGCATCTCCCTTTTTCCGATCGAATTTCGATGATCCGAGCCGCTCAATGTGAAGAGAACATGATTTTAAAGGTACTCGCGAGAAATCAACAAAAAAAATGACCGGGAAAGGCTTCATCTGAACAGTTTTTTTTTGCTAATTTCATGAGAGTACCCTTAAAATCACGTTTTGAACACATTGAGCGGCTCGGATCATCAAAATTCAATCGGGACGATATTTAACGGAGCCTTTAACGAATTCCGTTAGTCATTCGGACGAAAGGGGGCGTTTTGATTAACGGGAGATAACGTTGGGAGTAAAATTGAAGTTTTTAAAAGGTTGGGAGTCTAATTGAATTTTGGTGTAAAGGTTGGGGGGTATTTTGAATTTTTCCCTTTTTTACAGGATCCCATAAAATAATATTCAAAAATTTATGGATATTTTTCTAAATTTTTGTAGGACACGGAATAGGTCCAAACGCGTTTTTTCTTGCGTTTTCCCCTGCAAATCTTCCTTGCGATTAGAATTTCCGCTAAAAACCAGCAAGGGTTTATCTCCTCTCCATAGGAATCAAACCCGCAACCTCTCACCCCCCAAAGGCGGCTACATGACCAACTGGGCTAAGCCCAATGGTCGAGTCTACCACTTCGGTTAAGCCAATTATTGAGTACTCCCAAAGTATCATGTGGTACTCTTCGCAAATAAAATATCGTTACCACTTCGGTTAGGCCAATATTTCGTTTATATATATACAGTTGCAGTTTCTAGAGCTAATAGAGTGTAAATAATGTATTTATGAACACATTTCTAAGAATTTCTGAAATCGCCACGGTTTTAAATCTCGTAATTTGACCACCACCGACCCTTCCCCCTCGACTTATTAACAGCTCCCAAAAGGTGATGATAAATTTCTGAAATCGTCAGGGTTTTTTTTTTTCCCTTTTTTTTTATAACCGAGGAACAGTTCTACAACCAAGTCACAATTGGACCCAACTGCGCAATCTAAACCTCGGGGGAACTAGCGCGGCCACACGAGTTACGGCTCCCCACTTACTATCAGGGTACTCACCCGGTAGGGAAACGAACCCCTGACCAAGGGAAGTACTCCCAAAGTCTGTCATTCGCCCTTACCACTGGGTCAACCCTGGATGTGTAATTTTTTTCCCCCGCTTTTGGAGGAGATAAAAGATGGATGCAGAGAAAAAGAGAGCAAAATCAGCACTACAAACCCCATGTTCTTGCATTTTTTTTTTCCTTAAGAATTTTTCATTCAAGTTAGAAATTCAAGAACAATCCAAAAGACAATATCATGAATTAGTTTAATTTGGGGATTTCCCTAGTTATTGTTAGGGACTTGTTCCGCATCCGTTTTCTTAAGTCACCCAAATTGGGCTTATAAATCTAGAGCTACTGCATTTCATCAATTGATTTTGAGTTGGATGTCACCGTAGTAATTTTTTAGATTAAGGGGTATTTCTGGTAGGCAATACCTTAAGAATCACTTCTTCTTGTTAAAAAATGTCAAATTGTTTCTACTAACCAATAAATTGTTGAAAATTAATGTCGAGTTGGTGGAATTGTAAATGAGACGCAAAACTTGTTGCTTAGTGTGAACGACTTGTCAAAACGCAATAAGTTACGTTGTAGTCCAAAATTGTTATTGAAAATATGGCCTAAGACTCCACCCAAGTTGATTTAATTTATTTTTCTGATGCGTCTCTCTATTATCTCGTTAATTTCATCACGCCATCATTTAGCCAATCCAAACTAATAAACATCCTAGTAGTCGATTATGGTTTTTTGTCTTGCCTATCATTTTTCAATAAAATGAAGGAGTACTACTCACATGGACTTGGGGTTGCTGTCAGCATTCAGCAGCGCTCAATCTCACCGTCCAAAAGTGCTTTGGTCGGTCCGGATTTATTTCAGATCACGTCTAAATGCATAAGTGTGGTTTAAAATCATGTAGAGTTTATACAGATCGTATGTCGGCTTAATACAAAGATAAATTAAAACGAGATCTTTTGCCGAGTTCTAATCTAGTGTGTGCATAACCTAGTTTTGATTTATCTTTTTTTTCGTACTCAGATTCCATACAACTTGGAGTCAAATTGACATGATTTCGAATATCAATTTTAACAATACTTATTTAAAATATGAACGGAACCGATTGTTGAATTAGGTGCCGGAAAGGGCGAAGAAAATGCCGAGTGCGAATCCATCTCCTTTTTCAATTTCAAGTTGAAAATTAAGGCTTTCAAGTTTCAACATATACATAAATGCTCATGTTCATTAATAGGGTTAACTGTATATATTGGCCTGCAGCCTCCTCCATTGATGATCCATGTGACGGTAAGAGACTTTTTGCATTGCGTGGTCTCAAAATTCTACATTATCAAGCAACCTAAAATTGGCACACAACAATCAACATCGTTTCCTCATAACTGGTCGGTTAACAATCAAAAAGGGTTTGAAATCTACCCTTTGAAAGCCACGAGGCACTACCAGATGGGCTAAAGACCGCATCTTCATTAAAGCGGTATTTGGTTGGGGTAATATGAACATGGAATTCGGAATGTTAGAGCAAGTCCGGCGGTGTTAAACAAAAGAAGCTAGCCCAAAAATGGCTTCGCAATTGGTGCCGCATCATCAAACTATATCCAATTTTCCAAATGGCATTGGCCACTATTTCATGATCATTGACGAAAGTTTGTTGAAAAATGGACACGAAAGGAAATTTTCCAAAAAAATTGGCATCGCACCGTTGCACCTACAATGCCATTAATTTTTTCGTAAAATGTCACTAATTCACTTTTCATTGCAAAAAAAAAAAAGGCAATGGCGATAATTAAATGGCTAAATGCAAGTAACATGTACTAAGATATAGTACGTGAAATTAATGTTTCGGAGAGAAAAATGTATAATTCAGGATTCAGGATTTTTCAGAAGAAAATAGGATTTCAGTAGTTAACTTTACAAGCTTTTGCTGTGACGAAATTACACGTTTTTTTTTTTTTTTTGAAAAGGGGAAAAAAAATTCATAAGTAATAATTAAACAGTTTGCAGAGACACGAGTTTACACGATGGGGTTTAGGGTTATAGAACATAAGTCAAACCGCGAGCTATTAGTACTATTTTGCTTCTATTTCATGCGTGGATTGTTTGATCTGTTTATAGTTGGTTGGTTCGCTAGCTACAGTATTTGTTGGAATTTCTTGAGAATTTGTCCTCGGTAAAGATCGACGTAGCAATATCTCACTTCGAAGTTTCAAATCCGGAATGAACTCAAACTAGCTTCAAATGATTTTAAAGTATTAAGAATGCAATGTTTGATTATTTGGGGCTCATATTTAAGCCTCTCATTGTATTATTAATCACCATCAATATTAACGAAAATACCGTAAAAATATCTATATAAACTCTCCAGAACTAGCATAAATATGCATCAATGAATTTTATCCTCTTTTTTTTTTTTTTATCTTTCCATGCAATTTGGGAAAGGTCACATAATCCTTCAAAACGTCATGCGTTCCCGCTCTCAATCCTCGCACTGTGTTCACGCTTTCAATTCTCGCACTCACAGATCTTATTAGTTTTGTGATGTGTTCCAAAGGCACTTTTACGCTCAGACTCACGAACGCACCTGCAAATTGTATGTGACTTTTAGGATGTGAGAGAGATAATTAGATAGTCATCACAGCCCTGAACTTGGTGGCCCCCCTTGAATTTCATAGTTTTGAATGTGTTTCTGTGGTAGTTGAATTAGGCATGGCATCTTCATCACCATTCAATACTTATGCCATTTCCGTACATCATCCAACTGTTTTTTTGCGCCTTAAATGCAGCAACTGTGTCAAATCAATTTCATGAATTAAGTGGATATGAACTCGACTTAGGACATCAATTGACATGTTTGTTTAAAAGCGTTATTGCGTTAGTAAAAGCGTTCACGTGAGAGGCCAGCGGTCAAGCTCTGTTGTGAACGTTTGGAATTCAAGCTATGGATAGCCTTTGAAGAGAATAGACGTGTCTTGAAACCCGTGTTTTTGTTGGCTTTAGTCCCGTTTAGACAATAAGCCTAACTCTTGATTATCAATTTTTTGCAATGTACTTTCTCAAATTATTTCGACATATACAGAAGCAAGATCTGCATCAAAAAAGCCATACACGTACACGGTGTGATGAAAAGAAACATAGCTAGATATATAAAGAAACATCCCAAAGGGTCCCCAAAAAAAAAACATTAACAGGAAGTATCTCAAATTGTGAAATATTTGCCTCACCAAAGAGTGAAAAAAACAAAAACAAAATATTGAATTGCAAAGGGTTGGCCCAGTAGTCAAACCCTAAGACTTTGGGTTTTGCTCCCTCTTAAGGTCTAAGGTTCCAAACCTCTTAGGTTCTATTAAATTCTTTGGGGTCAGACTATACAGAATTCTTTGATTAGGACCCCCGCAAGTGGACGGTGGGATTGTTTCCCGAAGGTTAGTGTAGGTGCGCGCAAGCTAACCCAGACACCAAAATTGTAAAAATAAAGTAGTGATAGACATTATACTAGCTACTAGAGTCCACCGCCAATGACTTGGAAGCCGATTTCCAGCATTACTGGAGTAGCTACTAGAGTCCACCACCAATTTTATGCTACATTTTCCCCAACAAACATGGTTGTTTTTTTTATAGCTCAACTTATTCAAGTGTTCAGGTCAGTTTTTGTGCACTTCGATTAACAGCTCACTCGCGAAGAGCCCAATTAAAACCGAGGCTTTCGCGCACCATGCATGGTTGTTAGTTTGTTACCGTATCGCCGATTAAAATTTGAATTTGCAATATATACCTTTGAGAATTAATAAAGTTTATAATCACCGATTTTTCACATCAAATGAACACATGCATTCACACACACACCCCTTTTGTGTGGGCTCTTCTAATTTAAGGCATGACATAATTGGTGGGTTTGGTTAAGAAGTCATAAGTACTGATCATTGGACGATGAGTTCGGTAAAAAAAAAAAAAAAACTCATTTTGGTGCAGGCTAGTGGTTAGTAGCTTTAGGCTCCGTTCCGAAAAGGGGAAAACCTTCTTAAAAAATAAGTATTTATTTTGCAACTTCTTATTCGAAAATAATAAGGGTCATTCCACAAAATTCAAATACAAAGTTTACATCACATTTTCAAACTCAAAAATAATGTAAATGAAAAAAATAATAATAATAATTTCGCACCGTATTAAAGATTTCAATGAGATCTATCAAATAAGATCCATAGTGATAAGAAAATTATTTGCGTAAACACATGATTTTTGAGCTTGAAGTTGCCGTATACAAAAATAAGACTGTTGCTATTGTGTTGGGCGCCGGTCCGGGCCGTCTCCGGCCACCGGACGGCCGATCCGAGCCGTCCAAAAAATCTATAAAATAAAACCAACGGAAAAGGGGTGCTCGGATCAAGCACCATACACACCACGGATGCCGTTGATTCCCGCGAGGGGCCCCCTTGGTTTTTTTTTTATAGATTTTTTGGACGGCTCGGATCGGCCGTCCGGTGGCCGGAGACGGCCAAGCGTGGCCGTCGGTACGATTTCTCTCCCCGGCCGGTCGGTACCTATACAAATTCTTCCGAAATAAGTGGCTGCCTTCTTATTTTCTGGAACAAGCATTCTTATTCAACAAAAAATAAGTTCTTAATCCCGTTCTGGAACACAGCCTTAGTCATATAATCTTTCAATCCTCTTACCGTCCTCACGAGTCACGTCAATCTCAATCTTCGCTCTTGCGAGTTTTAGTAGTTTATGACGTGTTTCAAAGACGCTTTTACATTTATGTTCTTGCTCACGCACGCGCACACGAACTATGTGATTTAGTGCTCAGCTCTGTGATGCATGTGGTATGAAATCCAGTTATAGGCCAATAGAATAGCCTACGTGGGCCAATAGAATACAAGTTAAAGCAAACATCCCAACATTCCAACATAGAATAGTCTTGCATGAGTTAAATCATAAATCAATGATTACCAATCAAACCAAAACACAAAAATTTAGGGAAATGATTTTGCCACTCCCTTTTTTTGTTAATGTCACTCCCTTGCAAGTGTATTTTTGATGGAAAAATCAGCAGCTAAAATTTAAGGTTATGTTGTTTTTTGTTTTTGTTTTCGATATTTTTTGAAACAGGCACCATAAACATGTTTGTGTTACTGTTTCTGTTTACAAAATACATAATCAATTCTACTAGTTTACGAAGATTCTAAAAACACAAAAATTGGGTTTTCATTTGTTTTGAAAATACTTTCGGCAGCCCAAAAAACAAATAAACAAAAACTATTATGGTCACCAAACATGTTTTTTATTTTTTGTTTTTTAATAAATAAACAAAAACTCATTTCTTATTTTTCATAAACAAAAAACTGATAACTTTACCAAACATAGCCCAAGTAACTGCATATAATCTGCTTAATTTCTTGTATATAGCTATAATTTGCTTTCATTAAAGAACTCTAATGGTTGTCTGGCAATCTAGAGGATTCTCGAGTAGAGAATAATTTTCCCAAAACAAGTTACTGTCAGAATAAGGCAAGTGAATAATCTTTCTTTGTGCTTTGACTCGTGAATAAAACCTTGTGTTTGTTTCCTAAATAAATGAATAAATCAAAACAAACTTGTGAATCCCACATGGGCTAGCCATAACACAATTCAAGCAAATATTATAATCTGCACCATCCCTGATAAGTGCCGAGCTCAGTAGTGCGGGTTTGTAACCAAACGGGGCATTAAAGTGAATGAATAAATGATAGTATGCAATTTCTCTAGTATGAGAAAGGGTGCTTTGTTCTCCTTTGTGTGCCCCCCCGCAACCCACTATGGGTTGTCTTGCAATCACAACAATAATTGAAGTAATCAAGACAGGCTCTTGATTTGTATTTCGGGAGTACCTAACAGGGTTTTCAACGTAATCTTGCTCATATTAAAAATTGTGATCAGAAAAACATTCACTTTTTGCTAACTTTGTGTTTGTATTATTCTAGCTTTACATCAAAATATTTAACCTTTTCAATTCGTCTCATAGAGAAAAATTTTAAAAATATATTAAACGACCTGAAAAAAGTTTTTAAAATGTGAAAGTAAGTTAAAAAAAAAAAAAATCCGTGTCTTGAAGATTATGGCGAGAACACCGGGAATTCTCCCTCGTAGACTTTTAACCCTTCCCCTCCACACTAGGCCTGTCAATGGATCGGATCGGATCCGGATCCGAAAATTCGATCCGAATTCGATAACGTCGATCCGATAATCCAAATCCGATAACCAGATTCGAATCGGATCGGATTAAATCCGTTATAAATCCGAATCCGAACTTTATTTTTTTTAAACTTTTTATAAATTTTTTAAATTTTTTTTTAAAAAACAGAAAATTTTTATTTTGAAAAAAAAATTGTTTAAGAAGTTGTATTTTTATTTTTTATTTTATTTTGGAAAATAATTTTTTTTAAAAAAAAAATTGTATTTTTAAAAAAATATTTATTTATTTTTTGCTAAAATTTTTGAAGTAAAAAAGTTTTCGGATCGGATTCGGATTTTCGGATCGGATCCGGATTGTCACTATCGGATCCGAATCTTATCGGATTCGGATCAGATCCAAGTCTTATCGGATCCGGTCCGTTGACAGGCCTGCTCCACACCTTAACCCTTCCTACACCTCTAAACTCTTATTTTTTGCCCTATCCCATGCCCACAAAAATGATACAGTATGAATTGTTTATCTCGTAGACCTCATTAAAAATCATGTGTACCAAAAAAGTTCAACCGAACATGAAAAAATCATTTAAAGTTCATAATTTAAGTTCCGAATTATATTATTGTTTTGTCCGTTCATGTACTTATTGATGTCTGATTGAATTTTTTTTTTTTCCTCCGGAAATATAATCCTCCATGAGATCAACGAGACAAACTGTTTAGATCATTATTATTGCAGGCTCGAGATTGGACCAAAACAGGGAGCCCTGTTTTCTAAGTGGGCTGCATGGGCTGTGTTGCAACATTTGCAGCTTTGGTTTCACCTCACTCAAATCAGGAAGTCTGATTTGGAGCTATAAATGTTGATAAAACTGTAATTGTCCTCCAAACAAGACTTTGCAATCACAAGTAGACCAACTACAGCAACACCACTGTCCACATGTTCCACCGACACACTTCCAAGTATAAATAAATAAATAAAGAATAGCCATCAAAAATAGATAAAACTGCATGAGTTCCCTATCCAAGAAGACAATCAAGCTTTTTTAACTTCAGACACAGCTCAGAGAGACAGAGAGAGAGAGTACACCGAGGTCTACTTACAATCCGGCTTACAAATTTCCTCTATTCTCCAAATAAGAATACAGATCAGAAAGAATATATTGCGGAACAAAAAACCACATCAATCCGGGAACTCAAGTAGGATTTTATACAGGCATTTGCGACGAATAGCATGAGACAGACAACATAATCCACTCCATCGATGAATTACTTCAGACAATTAAGCGCTTTCTGCCGGAAGCTGACTAAGGCTCCCAAGGCTTCCGGCATGCTTGGGCCGCCATTCAGTTCTTCCCTTCACAATCTCAGCCCCACCCTCGAGTCGAAGCAAATGCCGGCACTCCATATAGCCGGAATCTGCCAATCCAGTAACACCACCACCTGATGCAGCAGTGAGGGACTGCAGCACGCTGTCCCTCCCACACTCCCTCCTGTACTCCAGAGTCATCCCACAAAGCTCATGACTCTCCACGATTGGCTGTGGTGCACTCTGCAAATGCCAGCATCTTGTTCTAATGAGACCGCACGAAAATTCAGAACTAAGGTTAAGTTTGGATCTCCGATTTATTTTTTCTGTTTCAGTTGGATAATTCCAATGAGAAGACATCGTGTTTATTACTCAAAACAATCTTTTCTTGGATAGTAATCAATAAAAACAATGGGCTGGTAATTTTGCACCCCTTTCTTGTTTCTTCTTGACAAATCTCAGATCAAAATATACCATAATCAGCAAGCGAATTCTAGAAAGGTTAGAAGAAGAATAAGACTCTCGTCAATACTTAGCAATAATATTATAAAACAAGCATAAACGGGAATCAAACAACCATTGGCACCAACTTAATATTCAGACGTTAGTTCCAAGGAAAGAGGTTAAAAGCAAACTAGCAAGCACTGCTCCAGTAACAACTGATATTATAACAACCAGAATGGTTTCTTATCCTACAGAGACCAGAACTGAACATTGAAGATATACCTTAACTGGTACTCCCTCCGTCCCACTTTGAATGTCCCCTACGGGAAACCGTGGATTTGAAAATGCACGGATTCCCGTATGAGACATTTAAAGTGGGACGGAGGGAGTATTATTGATTATTCACGATTTTACGTTGTTGTGTCAATGCCACATTTAGCTTAGAACCTCCAAAAACATTGAAAACAAGGCTAGGATACGCACAGAAATAACATAAACGGCATTACCAGACCTTGACATGTGCCACCCACCATTATTGTTACATTTGGTAATTTCTATAGCTTTTCTATCAAGTGAACTTGTTTTTAAGTTTTTACAAAACCACAACCTACATAGCAATGACTCAAAGATTCTTTGGTTTGTGTAGTCTCTTCATTGAACTTATATTGGAGGGGAATGGAATCACATTGAGCATAGCATTCTGGTAGGCCTTAAAAAGCGAATCAAGTACATAAAGCATCAAAAGAAAGAATATGAGATTTACCTCAAGAATCCAGCCAATGTATTTCACATTGTTAACATGCTGGTTGACATCTAAATCACTCCATTTTGGCTGGTCAATTCAAAAATAACAGTTAAAGAAACAAATCAATATCTGAGCAATAGAGCACTTGTGGTACTTACAAAAGAAAATACCCTTCATAATCACACAGCCTGGTACTTACAGTTAAACCAGAACGGACATAATTTGCTGTGTGTTCATCGAGTTTTGGTAATTTTCTGCTGTCATCATCCAAAACAGGAGGTGAATCAACAAAATAAGGACCTATCTCCTGTCGAACTTCATCTGGAATTTTTGATAACCTCCGTGTCTTTTTATTCATCATAACCCAGACACTGCCACATGTCCAACCAAAAGCCACCACAGAAGTCAGTTTTGGTACAAATAAGTAGTTAGCATCGATCTTCATAGTAAGTTGCTCTACACATACTCAATGTCTGTGGGCACGGGCTACCATTTCCCTGTTAGTATTAATCTTACCCTGGTTCAAAATAGTACATGACTGACATATTCAACCACATCTTGTAATATTTTTTCTCAGATATAACAAAAAATTATGCCACCCTTTTCCAATACAGTAAACATGCTTATACTAGTTCGTGGAAAGATATTGGGCTCCACTTAACTTTCAAAAAAGTATTTTTGAATATACCAAAAACTTCTAAGTTATGACATAATGTAATGTATATGTCGTGAAACTGATTGTATAAGTTCCTACCTGGAAGCTCTTGTCAGAATATCCCCTGTTTTGCAGTCACGGACAAGCCAATCACGCCGCATACCATTCTTTCCAGATGCATCAACCCAAGTGTCTACTTGTACAACATCACCCCTGAAAGAATAAAGAGTTAAACTTATAAACCTCTCTAACCAATTTTGAATGTCATAAGCTTCAGTAGTAGTAACTCAATAACTTCACGTGATGTCCAAATCATAGATACATGCCCTCATCAGCTACAAAATGGTAGTAAAATACTCATACTGAGTATGATTGAAAAGAAAAGACTACACAGAAGTAAATGTGATTGTCATCAATGGAGTACAAAAGAGTTACAGAAGTTAGATGTACCAAAGTAAGGGTTGCGACAAAAGTAAAATCGCTCAGACCAACTCAATCCCATTCAAAAATCAAGATTTCATTAGAATCCTTAAAAACAGTTGCAGCATCGCAGGAAAGGAAACAAGTTTGATTAGTAAATAAAAAGAGGAATCTTTCATCTCAAGCCTTCAGTCACTAACAGCAAAAATGCTGAAGTGGAGAGTGCCACGCTATTCCAAGCATAAAGAGGCAAACCTCATTCGGCCCTTCGTCTTCCCACGCAACAGAAGTGCAGGTGTTTATTGGTCGGTATGAAAACAAAAGCAAAAGATCTTTGAGCAAGCCAATCGGGAATGTCATATCTAGAAGTCCATAGACAGGTAAACTGTAAACAAGTGGTTCTTACATGAACCACATCCTACATAATCACCAACATTATTTCCATCCTCAACTTCCACAGCACACAGTCCATTCCGTACAACTGACGGTAACAGCAGTCAGTGAACATAGTTGATGGCTGATGCATTTTGTTCCTAAAAGCTACCTAATTACTCCTGTCTTTGAGACCTATGATGACAACTTCAAGTCTAAGATCTGGTGCTGTCTTTGAGACCTATGTAGGATGTGCTATGATGACAACTTCGTCTTCCCACGCAACAGAAGTGCAGGTGTTTATTGGTCGGTATGAAAACAAAAGCAAAAGATCTTTGAGCAAGCCAATTGGGAATGTCATATCTGGAAGTCCATAGACAGGTAAACTGTAAACAAGTGGTTCTTACATGAACCACATCCTACATAATCACCAACATTATTTCCATCCTCAACTTCCACAGCACACAGTCCATTCCGTACAACTGACGGTAACAGCAGTCAGTGAACATATTTGATGGCTGATGCATTTTGTTCCTAAAAGCTACCTAATTACTCCTGTCTTTGAGACCTATGATGAAAACTTCAAGTCTAAGATCTGGTGCTAGCAGATTTCTTAAAGAAGTATCTGAAAAGAAAACTAACTTCGGAGTTGCAGAATAGACCAACCCTCCACCAGTCCACCCCCTTCTACATACTCCACCCAAATTTAGGTTCATGTTAGGCATCAAGAAATAAAATGCATGTTTGGCCCTTTAGGCCTTGATTGCAGACATAATAAGTACATGCCAAACACATGGCCAACTGATCAACACAAAAAAAACTCCAAAAGCTTCTAATTGTAACAGCAAAAGGGAAAAAAAAAAGAAGAAGAAGAAAAGCTTGTAATTGTCCAATCAAGTAAGCTTCACATTAACAACAAAAGTGACTTCACATAAAGTTATCCTGCAAGTATGTCCAAGCTAATGATTCTGCTGCGCCTGCAGCTATATGACAAAAGTAGTAGTGAACAATGTCATAGAATTTAACAAAGCCAGAGGCAGCCGAACACGAAATCAAGTTCCTAGGGTCGATTGAAGCACTACAAGAACAAAGGCATGATTATAGTTGAGGTAGCAAGAAGGCAAGATCACAACACACATGAAGCTGACTCACCAGGTAGGATAGCGATCTACCAAAACCTGCATCTTGGTCACCACCCAAATGAGGTTCTTTTTGCACATCTCTGGCGTTGAACCAAACCCATCACCTAGAAGACCTGCAGTCTTCACATGGTTAAGGGCTGTTTCCTGCGAAAACAGCTAAAGTTAGGTAGAAGTGAACAATTTAAACATGTCAACCAAAAAGTGGCACGAATGTACATACAGTGCATAACTTATAAAATATTCTAGTTTCTGCTTTTCTAGCCTGCATGAGTAAGACAAATTTAGCTACACAGCACAACGGATACAACGATTTACCCATACCTGCAAATGATTCATTAATGTCTCTATAGACGCAGTCCGATCAGCCCCTATTTCATAGGATCTGATAGAGAAGTTTTGACGGAAAACAAGACCATCCTGAACAATTTTTCCCAAACCAAATGGGTCCGCAAGCATGTCAGGGCGCCTCGGCTTCCAATCAAGCATCATCCATTGCTTCTCCGCAGCCAAAAACATCGTCGTGATAGCAGCAAGAAGCATACTCCAATCCGGCAATGTGTTGATAAAAGTCCTTGGGGCATGCGATGGAGTCTCAGTTTCACCCCGTAGGCCTTCCATAATACCAACTTTGGTTCCGTTCACCTTGGAAGGCGCCTGTGCACTGGCCTTCACCTTCAAACGCCCATTAGAACCAGACTTGGACTTAATCCCATGTGCGTCTACCGTTGTTGGCCCTGCTCCAAGCTTGTTGGATGCATTTGCACCAGATTCAGAAGCAACTGGAAAGAATGCAGATCCGGCAATGGTAGCAACCATGATGAAAAACTATAACAAAGCCACTCAACAAGTATAAGAGGCTGAAGAGGGTAGATGTTATCTCATACAAATTGGGACGTGCAATCGAAAAGCTCAAATTGTGGTCTATTCACCAAAATGCACTACACACTGACATGCTCTTCAGCATAGCATGCTAATTACCATTTACCAGATCAGTGGATGTTTATTGCAGATTAGAGATAACAGTAAAAACTGATTCTGTCAAAAGGGGAACAAAAAACCCCATCAAAATCAAGCTTCTAGATTACTTATCTTTTCAGCTTATACAAGTTATTTTGCCTCAAAGGCGGCAAACAAACTGGCGCATACTCCAAAAGGACAACAGGCAAAAGTTGGCCTTACAAGCTGCAGCAAACGCCCAATTGGAAAGCTAGAAACTTAAAAATCAAGCAACAGAACTATTGCACATGCAGCGTATGTCCATTTCCTTCAAGCAATTAGGTTGTCAACAAAAGCCCCCCAAAAAAATTGCTTCCATTCACCAACAAAAACTTTTAGAGCCAAATCTAATTGTTCTTCAAAAGGAAAACTGCAACAAAAAAAAAAGGGTTGTCTCTCGCGTTGTAAAAGTAATACCTGCTTGATTGCTGAGAAAATTTAGTATTCTAGTAACTAAATGAATAACTTCTGAAAATTCCCTTTTCAACCAGCCTAACACAATTATATAACAAAAAAGCTATCTTTTTCCGTTTTGTCTGTTTTTTTCAGCAAAAGAAATGGTTGCCAGAAATTTATTAAAAACGCCTAAAGTCGAGAACTTGACAAATATAGATAACAATTGGACCACTTTAATTGCCAAAAATACAAACGAGCCTGGAAATCAGGTAAATGTCACCAACAAAAAGGAAGGACAAACGAGCCCATCTTCGGTGTCCCTTTATCTTAGATTGTACAGAAAATAGAAACAAAGAACGAAAAAATGAGAAATGCATCTCTCATCTACAAAATTACGACATGCAACAGAATCAGAAATAGATCTGAACACAATCGCACAATAACCTGATCCCCATTATGCCCCTCCCTTACAGAACAATCAGGCGAAATCCAACCCACAAGAGAAAAACACAAACTTTCGAACCATATAACTCAGATCACGCAAAAATAAGAACAAATTAAAGCAAAATTACTCCGTACCTTTCCAAGCTCAGAAGATTCCAGAGAGGATCAGTAAAATGTATGCGAATCAGAGGGACGACATTTTCTGATCGGCAAACCCTGCTTTCTCTATCTTAACTGCTAGGGTTTGCGATCGTTTACCTCTGCAATTTTAGCCTTTTTTTAGCTTTCCGGTTTCCGAGTTTCGTGCAAGTTTCCAAAGCTTGAAAATTTTGGAGAAAGAGAGAGAGAGGGAGACAGAGGAGAGAGAGTGAATTTTGGGGACAGCGGGTTTTGAGCGGTAGTGATTTGTCGTCCAGCGTGGCTTTTTATAATAGAGTTTTAACACCTGACCTAAACGAGTAATTATTGAGAGTTCGGTCTTTGCTGACCTAAACGAGTAAAATTATCGACTTGGGTCTTGCTAAGAGCATCCACAATGGGTGTGCTAACTAGTGTGTTAATCATGTGTGCTAAGACTTAGCAAATGAAAATGTATTTTTTGTGCCACAATGCATGTGTGTTAGAGTGTGCTAGAGTGTGCTAAATCTAGTAGTGTGTTAGCATGGTTATCAAGTTTGACAACCAAGCTAACAAACAATAAGTGGGTCCTATCTCCATAAATTCAACCTTGAACCATAAAACATAAATGCTCATATTTGCCGATGGCTTCCCTCTCGATCTCGCTTTATGTATCTCCTTCGAACTGGAAGTACGAGTTTTGCAAGCATATGTATTGGAACAACTAAATTCATTATCTTTTGCATTGGTTGTGTATAGGCCCGGGAAACAGTAATTTGATTGTCATCGGATGAACTTTCAGTACTGGAAGAAGAACTTGAAGGAATAATAGAATTATATGCAATGAAAAAGGCAGAAGCTGCAGGAATTTAGGCAAAATGGAGAAGGAAATGAGATTTCATGCAAGAAATTACAACAATGAGCTCTGAACATATTCTTATAAATGGGAGATGTGGAGTGGGAGGAACATGACAGTTGCCTTTCATTCAATACAGATATAGCCGTTGCCTTTCATTCAATACAGATATAGCCATTGTAAAAGTTATAGAATTAAAGAGTTAACACACTCCTAACTAATCCATTGATGTACTCACATATATACTAACACATTCCTAAGTTAACACACACTTGTAGGACCCATTTTTTATCCTAACACATACCTTAACAAATATTTTGATTAAGAGCATCCGCAATGGGTGTATTATATTTGTGTATCAAAATATTTGTTAAGGTATGTGTTAGGATAAAAAATGGGTCCTACAAGTGTGTGTTAACTTAGGAATGTGTTAGTATATATGTGAGTACATCAATGGGTTAGTTAGGAATGTGTTAACTCTTTAAAATATATATGGCTGAAGCCAACATGAATTTGTGGTGGAAAAAGATGTTAAAACACTAGGAGGCGGCGGCCCAGTGCTTCGCAATTCTCGATATATATCCAAGAGATCACCCCAAGCGTAGGGTATAAGCGTCCAATTGAAGCATAATAAATCCGGAAGTCCGGGATCGTACCCACAAGGATATCTAATACGGCTTGATGGATTGTAGATGTAAGTATGGTTTCCGGCTTTTAGGCAGCCAACTTGATTTTTCGTATGCGGTGGAAAGTAAAAAGGCTAAGTTAAATGAGAATAAACTAGATAAAAAGAAGGTTAGGTCTAGGAATCACTAGCGCCCACGACTCAAGCAAAACCACATTTTTCACCCCAATACATAGTTTAGCCCGGAAGATAAGATGGTTCGAAAATTAAGCTAGCTATAGAATTTATTTAGCAAGCACCTCGAGCGTCAGAGCTCCAAGCATCATGTGTGGTAAGTAGGCGAAACTCTTACCTACACATGATCAAGGAGGTTAACACCTCGGTAATTTGACAAACAAATCCAAGCCCCACATCAATTTCCAAAACAAAAGTTGTAAACTTTTTGGTGAAAAATGCAATTTTTACTCAAGCCATGGGGTGCTAATCACCCCATGACCCAACCTTATGAAACTACTCACACATATCTAAGAAGATAAGAGCAAGCAAAAATCTACTTAGCAAAAGTGTAAACACAAGCCTAAGAGAAAATTAGATGGAAAGATAGATCGGGAGAAACTAAACAACTTTAATAAATGAGAGAGTAGCAAAAATTAACTTACAAGAGTTGAAAATGCAGAAATTAAGGGCTGAAAATTAAGAACACTCAAGAACATGAAGAACAATTCAAATCTAGCTCTAGATCTAGAAAATACAATGCAAAAAAGTAAAAAAGGTGTTTGTACCATGGCATCACGCCTATAAATAGTCCCTAAGTACACGGATGAAATATTCTCCAGAGATTCCCCCTTAAGGCCTCGGTACCGATGGCAATGGGCTTAAAATGCATTTAAGCTCTCGGTACCGATGTCCTATATCTTAGCCATCGATGCCAAGCTGCTTAGTGGCTGACAGGAGATAAGAGCTCGGTACCGATGTCTCCAATCTTAGCCATCGATACCGAGGGCTTATCTTCAGAACTTGGTCTTGACCGCGCGTTGACTTGCCTTGGCAGCCTTGCTTTGCTATTTTTGCTCGGGCCACGCCTTGGCCATTGCCTTGCTCGGGTTGCCTTGCCTCGCTTCCTTGGCGTGGCTGTCTAGCTTTGGCCACCGGGTCATCTTTTGAGCTTTGAATATCCTTGGCACGCTTTGGTCTTTAAATTACCTGAATTAAATGGTTTCTCTACAAAACAAAACCAAAACGCCTTACGAGCAAAAGTAACTAAAAACAACTAATTAAATGACAAAAATAACTAAGACTAAACACTAGCGCACCCTTTATTACATTCTCGGGTGCTTATCACCCAGTATCACTCAATAGGAAAATGTTAACATTCGTCATAAGAACGAAGAATAATAGGTAAAAGATGCATTGATATTTGTAAAAAATGTATTGATATTTATGAAAATGGATTAATATCCATAAAATATGTGTTGATATCGGCGTTCACACTTATGCACCACATTTTTTACAAATATCAATGGGTTTGTTAACTAGTAAATTCACCACATTTTTTACAAATATCAATGGGTTTGTTAACTAGTAAATTCAAACTTCAACCATAAAATATGTGTTGATATCGGCGTTCACACTTATGCACCATATTTTATGGATATTAATCCACTTTCATAAATATCAATACATTTTTTACAAATATCAATGCATCTTTTACCTATTATTCTTCGTTCTTATGACGAATGTTAACATTTTCCTATTGAGTGATACTAGGCCGCCGCCTCCAAGTGTTTTAACATCTTTTTCCACCACAAATTCATGTTGGCTTCATACAATAAGTCTTGGGCCCCACGTGAATTTGTGATGAAAAAGTGCGCTGGCCTAGCCATGTGGCCGTGCCCAAGGACCATCTGATAAGTTTTTGGCTTAAATGTTGGGAAACTCTTTCGGCACCCCTTATTTTCTCGAGCAAAAGTTAGGTACCCAAACAACTTACTTAGAAAATACCCCGAAAAGGGAAATCAATGGTCCGGATTCACTCAAAAGATGATCTGAACCCTTGCTTTTTCTCTTCGGAATACTTTCTGGATAAGTTTTTTGGGTACCTAGTATTAATGTATTTTCACACCTAGGGTCATGTTTTTACTATCTACACCATTAATTTTGGCTAGTGATTTTGTCACACCCTTTTTTGTTAACGCCACACCCTGCAAGTGTATTTTTGGTGCAAAAATACACTTGCAGGGTGTGGCGTTAACAAAAAAGGGTGTGGTAAAATCATTTCCCTTAATATTTTAGTAACTCCACCATTATTTTCTCAGTACCTACACAGTCTACACTAATTATTATTGATGATTTTACTATTTTTATTTTGATTTTTGAGTAGCCCACAATTAATCCAGCTTCTCCAGCTAATCCTACTCAACCACATCCACCAGGCCACCACCCAACCCTATCATCGCCGATAACCCACCGTCGGCCATCACCTCACCCTTCACCTCCCAGTCTCGATATATTTCCAGCTATGGAAAAATCAAAAATTTTATCTCAACAACAAAAGGAAAGAACATGAATCCTCATCAACGTTTCAAAATTGAACCGAAATCCCATATCCAACCAAGTTAAATCTTCAGTGGCACGGAAACTAAAACAGTTGCACGAATGGATTCATTGTTTTATTGGTTGACAAAATTCCCTACGATTGGTGAATTTCGATCCTTTCTGACCGAATGAAATCAAGTTATTAAGAGTTGATGACTGAACGGGATTTTATCGTCCAATAAGAGACAAACTGATTGCATTCGACGATTGCCTTACGAACGGTTTAAATTTTTTCAGCATTTAACGTCTGCAAACATGAACATGTTCAAAAATTGTCGATTGAACGGAATTTCGTCCACTCAATTCTCAAACAAAAAAAAAAGGGCGAAGTACGGATTACCTCCCTGAGGTTTGGACGTTTGGCAGATAACCTCCCTGACGTTAACTAATGACCACATAATCCCCCTATGGTTTTGGAGTAAACTGCAACCGTTAGGTTTTCCATCCAAACTAACGGAAGGTGTAACACACACCCTTATTGTGAGAGTGAGATGGAAAAAAAAAAAAAAGTAACAAAAAAATACTAGAATTGCTTAGCAAAAAAAAATTACTGGAATTGATTTTTTTTTGTTACTTTATTTAATTTCTTTTCTCATTCTCACTCTCACAATAGGGGTGTGTGTTACACCTTCCGTTAGTTTGGATGGAAAACCTAACGGTTGCAGTTTACTCCAAAACCATAGGGGGGTTATGTGATCATTAGTTAACGTCAGGGAGGTTATCTGCCAAACGTCCAAACCTCAGGGAGGTAATCCGTACTTTGCCCCAAAAAAAAACACGCGTTCTTATTTCCTCTAAATTCAATATTAAGATGATGTTATTCCAATAGAAAGTTTGGGGAATAAATGATCAAGTACCTTGAGAGATAGAATGAATTTTTTGAGAAGTGTGTGAAAGTTGAAGAACGAGACAAACAAACCCGAGGAGTACTGGGTCGATCATGTTCGTTTTGGTTCTCTAGACTCTTTTTTTTTTCCTCTGTGCACAGTCATCAATAAATTATCTCTCCAACTATTAGTGTCATTTCTCTATCTATCTCTCTCCGCTCATTACCCTAAAAAACTTCCTCAAAACCCAAAAACGAACATGACCGTCTCAAATTTCGAGTATTTCCCTTTCATATGCCCACATTTGTTTCTATTTCTATTTTGGAAGTACTAATTGCTAACAAAAACGGTTGAAGGAAATATTCTGGTCAATTGGGCAATAAAATCCCCTACGATTGATGAATTTTGATCCTTTCTGATCGAACGAAATCAAGTTATTAAGAGTTGATGACTAAACGGAATTTTATCGACCAATAAGAGAAACTGATTGCATTCGACGATTGCCTTACGAACGGTTTAAATTTTTTCAGCATTTAAGGTTTGCAAACATGAATATGTTCAAAAATTCTAGATTTAACGGAATTTAGTCCACTCAATTCACAAACTTTGAATTAGATTTTAACGTATTGTTGGGGTTGATGATGGACACGACTTTTTTAAAATTTTCAGACCTTACACGACCCTCAGGCCGCACGGTCCCAAATTATCTCTCTAATTATTATTCACATTTCTCTATCTCTTCTCATTCATTACCCTAAAAGACTTTCTCAAAACCCAAAACGAACATGGCCGTCTCAAATTTCCTAGTATTTCCATCTCACTCTCCCTATTTACCTAAAATCCCTTTCATATATATGCCCACATTTGTTTCTATTTCTATTTTGGAAGCAATAATTGCTAACAAAAATGGTTGAATGAAATATTCTGGTCAATTGGGCAATAATATTGCGATGATACTGGTGGGGATTTTGGAGTATTCTCTTTCTTCTCAGACCGACCACCTTTGAACGTGTACAAAAAAAAACCTGACAATGAAATTAGTCCGTGAATTAAAACAATTAATCATCGGTAATTAAGTCACAGATACTAAAATTTAAAGTAGGAAAATGATTTCTACACTCCCCTTTTAATTAGCTATTCACACTCCTTGTTTTGTCTTTATCCACATGAATTTACAATATTATCCTTGAATGTGTGAAGAAGTGTATTGAAAAAATGGCAAAATAGTAGTAAATTCAAGTAGATAAAGACAAAAAAAAAGAAGAAGAATGTGAATGGCTAAAAGGGGAGTGTAGAAATCGATCAATTCCCTTAAAGTATCTACAACAATTATTCTACATCCCATATATATGTTGGGTCATTAAAAAAAAGTACTACGATAAAGTATGCAACATTATGCAATCCTCTGCTTTATTCTACATCCCATATATATGTTGGGTCATTAAAAAAAATGTTTTTTTTATATGTTGGGTCATAATAAAAGGGTTCAGAGTCATCAAAAAGAAACATTGTTTTAAATAATTGATTGGTAGTTCAAAAGAAACATTGATCGATAAAAGGGTTCAGAGTCATCAAAAAGTTACGCCATGAACATGTTAATCGAAACGAAGTCAAGTTGAGCGCAATTTCAGTATCTTAGAATTACCACGCGAGGTAGATCCGGAGTAGACAAATGTAACAAGATAGAAGAGAGAGTACAAATCTTATTCTATTTTACAAGAAAAGTGTAGAAAGAAATAATAAATTAATTGATTGATTGGTAGT
Source organism: Rhododendron griersonianum (assembly GCA_018127125.1). Lineage (NCBI taxonomy): Eukaryota > Viridiplantae > Streptophyta > Magnoliopsida > Ericales > Ericaceae > Rhododendron > Rhododendron griersonianum. Next base: position 49,885,736 of record CM030790.1, on the reverse strand, counting down.
TCAAAGGACATTGATAAAAGGGTTAATTTAAAGTCATCGAAAAGTTACGCCGTTAACATGTTAATCGAAATGAAGCCAAGATAAGCGTAATTTCAGCACGCGAGGTAGATCCGGAGTGGACAGAGATAACGGGATAGAAGAGAGAGTACAAATCTTCTTCTTTTTTACGTACCTGAGAAAAGTGTAGAAAGAAAGAGTAATAAAACGACAACACATAGGTTGCTTGCTTAAATTATGGGCCGGCTGTATAGTCAATTATTAACCAGAAGCAAGGGCGGATCTTTATGGTCAAACAATTGGATTATTATGAGGTTAGTTCAACCATTTACGATTTTCTATTTTAGTAATTAGAAGTTGACCGGCCTTTTCATTGAAAACTAACCTCTTTCGGGGCCGGTTTATTTGTCTTCCCCCACTGATTAACTTGGTTCGAATTTCATCTACACTACGTTACATTATATCCAATGACATTATTTAGCGTGCGTATCGATGTTTTCGTTCTACAAAAAAGGAAACAAAACGAACAAAACTAATGCTAAAAGATTGTCGTACAATGTTAAGCTTTCTCTTGATTCTCGCATATTGTATTTGACTCTCATTGGGTACATCTCTTGTTGCTTATTGTTTAATTTCTTATTCATCCAATCAATAAAGTAAATAAACAATTGTAGTTTCCAGAGAGTGCAATAAAGAACTCGATTTATGTTTACATTTTTTGTTCTTTACTCTTCAGGCCTAAGCATCTCCGATCCTGGCTTCAAACTTGAGGATGTTAAATTTTTTTGAAGGCTTACGTGGCAATTCGACATGTTAGAGTTTGACATCTTTAAGGTATCCACTCCAACCAACATGTCAAATTTATTATTTTAGGAAGTTTTGGAGTGAAATAATGAAAAAAATGTTTGACATCACGTACATATCAAAGTTGACATGAGAGAGGAGCACATAAGCATTAATTTGACATCCTTGGTTAGAGATGCTAGATCTGTAGTAATAACTTGATATGTATAAGACATGAGCATCTCCAACACATGGCTTAAACTTCCAATGGTAAAAGTTTTTTTGGAAATTGGCATACGAAGTAGGAGCGGTCAAGATTGGCATGCGGGTAGGAGCTGTCGTCAAAGCTACGTCACATTTGGCATGAGTGGAGGGTAGATGGGTTGGATTGTAAATTGATACCAGCAATGATTGTTAAGTTGCCCACCTCAGCTTTAACATCTCCTGTTAAAAATGCTATAAAAGTCAACAAATACAGGAAAATTAGTCGAGACAAAATCCCGAGAGTGTAAATTTTCTACGAAAGTGATTTATTTACGTGACGATTGCTTGTATTGTAATGAACGTAAAGATTCCTGGGTCAATTTATAAGGGAAAATGGTAGCCACAATTAGAGAAATCTATGCTAGCTAGCCACTTGAATTACATAGTACATAAGACATATTATTTACATTTCGGCTCCGTTTGTTTCGATATAAAATGTTTTACAATGTAAAATATTTTCCATGTAAAATATTTTTCTAGAAAACAAACTTCAAACTTTTATTTTTCGGTATTTGGTTAGCACTTGAAAATATTTTCAGAAATCAACAAAATAGTGTAGAGAGAGAGAAATGGGGCTTAAACGGTTAAGAGATCTGAGATTATTATAATTGAACGTGGGTCAGAGCTGACGATCGAGGAAACTGAATAGTGAGAATTGCAGTAAAAAGCAGCGGGTTCATTTTGGAAAATAACTTACGGAAGATTTAAGGGTAAGTCATTTTCATCCAATTGATGGAAAATGTTTTACATGTAAAATGTTTTTCTCATTTTTTACACAACCAAACACCTGAAAATAGGTAAAATATTTTACCGGAAAACATTTTACGTCCAAACAAACGGAGCCTTCATCACTACGGGCGCCACGAGATCAATGGAGAATCTTTATAATTCGCGGAAAAATAAAAATACAATCAATTAGGGAAGATTTGATTTTTTTTTTTTCAAAATAAAAAAAACAAACAATTAGGGTGCGAATTTAATCACCTACCTTCCCATTGGTCCATCCCATCGACACCATACATATCACGACGGGCAATGGTTGCATTAATTCAAACGGTTACGTAATAATCCATGTCATGTGATACGGATGGGGATATGCACTTGACAACTGAAGCACAACCAACTTAATTTTTTCTTTTATGACCGGAAGCTCGGGCCAACTCTCGCGTGCACGTCGATGAATTCGAGGCGCTGAGGTTAAAGACCGGGACCTGGCCTCCAGCGGCTCTAAGATTCGGAATGTTTGGCATCCTTGAAATTCGAACATTCTTCTCCTTTTTTTTGGTACGTCGGAAATTTAATTCGAACATTCGAATTCATAGAGAACAAGCACTTAGTACTTTCACATATCCGCTTGGCCGAACCCCTTGGAATTACGCAACCAAATACTCCAATTGGCTTCTCATACAATCTCTTTCATCGGTCCATTTCCGAATTCCACAAAAAAAAAAAAAAAAAAAACTAGTCTTTTGAACTTATATTAAGCGATTAATGTGGGGTAGCTCACAGTTAGCTGAACAACAAAAAACATTATGCAATCCTCTGCTTTATTATTATGATCATGATATATGCATTACTAGTATGTATATGTAGGGTTTTGGTGACCAAAGTGGTCCATTCTGCCTTCTTTTCTTTTCTTTTCTTTTTTTCCTTTTTTAGTTATATATATCCTGCAAACATAGCACATTTTGAGCCAGAGAAGCACCTGTCAATACTGGTGGCTGATAGTGGTGGAGCTTTTAATTGCTATGGATCTGTAGCCAAAATTAGTTCATTAAATTTGTTTCAAATCTAATTAATAAAATAATGTAGTATAAAGTCGAATTGAATTCGTCGCCTACTAGTTACAACAAATCCGGAATCTCAGTTGTTGCCCGTCGAAAGCTCAGCTGTTACGTAACTTACGTTGTTGGCATGAATCAAATCAGACAACCCTTATAGGCGAGAGCTGGGCCGACTGACAACCCTTTCAATACTGGTGGCCGATAGTGGTGGGGCTTTTAATTGCTATGGATGATGGATCTATAGCCAAAATTAGTTCATTAAAATTGTTAAAATTTGCTTATTCACACTCATTTGCTGACGTGACATATCCTGCAAACATAGCACATTTTGAGCCAGAGAAGCACCTGTCAATACTGGTGGCTGATAGTGGTGGAGCTTTTAATTGCTATGGATCTGTAGCCAAAATTAGTTCATTAAATTTGTTTCAAATCTAATTAATAAAATAATGTAGTATAAAGTCGAATTGAATCCATCGCCTACTAGTTACAACAAATCCGGAATCTCAGTTGTTGCCCGTCGAAAGCTCAGCTGTTACGTAACTTTTGTTGGCATGAATCAAATCAGACAACCCTTATAGGCGAGAGCTGGGCCGACTGACAACCCTTTCAATACTGGTGGCCGATAATGGTGGAGCTTTTAATTGCTATGGATGATGGATCTATAGCCAAAATTAGTTCATTAAAATTGTTAAAATTTACTTATTCACACTTATTTGCTGACGTGACATATTTTGGTTATTGGTTTTGATTATTACCATTGCGGATACTCTAAAGTCGAATCGAGATTGTCGCCTGCTAGTTACGATAAATCCGGAATCTCAATTGTTGCCCGAAAGCTCAGTTGTTACGTATTTTACGTTGTTGGTATGAGTCAAATCAGACAACCATTTTAGGCGAGAGTTGAGCTGGCTGTAAAGTGTAACATAAGAATCAGAGTCGGGCACGTTGAAAATTTAAAGAGGTGCATCAATGCATCAAGCCTATTTATATTTTCAACAATACTACTCACACAACGATCCAAACACAATAACTTACACAACCTCTCACATACATGTGGGGTTCATACATAGTAGTGTGTGTGGAGCCCACATGCATGTGAGAGGTTGTGTTTGGATTGTTATGTAAGTATCATTTTTGTTATATTTTAAAGGCAAATTCTAACGGCCGCATGCTGTGTTTGGTTTGTGTTTTGAATTTTTTTTTTTGAAAAATAGTAGGTATAATAAGTGGAGAGAGATAAAAAGAGAAATGTTAGAAATATAGAAAATCTAGGGAGAATTTTTTGAAAAGCAAAAAGAACAAGACATAAGTTACATTAGACACCAAGCAGTTCAAAGAAGGAGAGAGAAATGGTAAAAATGTCAATGTCAAATAAACAAAAACAGTGGTAGAACCTAATTTGAAACAAAAAAAATAAGGCCTCGAAGGCAACCGTCCTTCGCAAGCAAGTGGATAGAAAGTACGGAAATTGTGTGGATTTTATTATTAATAGCTGATTTTAGATCTCATATTGTAGATCTGAATTTTCCACATTTTGTTTTTGAACAGCGAAGAAAGTTTGTTTAACCAGAGGTTAAAAGGACAGAAAGTACAAAGCATCATAAAGAACGAAATGCATCCCAATCAACACCCAACTCGCCCGCTAATTCTATGCTGCAAAGTGCTAACTACCCTACGAGCCATCCCAGAAACAAAACACTCTGTAATTACACACAAAGAAATGACAATAACCAAAAAGTCCATCAAAAACGACGCACCCACCGTCCATCCCAACCAACGCCGCCCTAAGGTCGCCAAACAACGCCACCCGACAATCTTTGCGCCAACAAATAACTGTTTAATGTGAGCAATTTGAAATTCCTCATTGTGAAAATGCATCATAACTATCCGAGGAAATAAATCTTTTCTGCCTTTAATCTCATCTTTTTTGCTAGCTAGTTTTGCAAGTCATACACAGCTAAACCTCTTATATATATTTATTGGAGGAAATTAAATGGAGTATTAAATTCTTCATTTGGAGAATATTAATCTAATTCAAACGGATCTACAAAATATGTGGACTCTATTTTCAGAGTTTGCCTAACTTGCCGAATTATTGGGTAAATTTAACAGAAAGTCTACACACACATACAATCTGTGCTGTGCACAGATTTCGTCGTGGGGCCCACCACGGGTCCCACACAAATCATCCGAGCCATTCATTAAATGTAAAACATTTTTTTAAGGGTCTCCGTAAAAAATAAGCTCAATCCGATACCTATAGGTGCTCGATCCAACCATATAACTTTTCATTATCCGAAAATCTGAATGAAAAGTTAGATGGTTGGATGAAGCACCTATACGTATCGGATTGAGCTTATTTTTTACGGAGACCCTCAAAAAAATATTTTACATTTAATGAACGGCTTGGATGATTTGTGTGGGACCCGTGGTGGGCCCCACAACTAAATCTGTGCACATATTGTCTGTGTGTGTAGCAGGACTCTAAATTTAATGTGCACTCGTGTTAGGCTTGCCATCTATATCTTCGGTGGAGTTAATGTTTGAACGTTATTGTACTTTTTTGTAGTGGAATAGGTTTGGGACCATCACCATCTCGTACTACCGAGGGGCCAGTGAAACGCGAGGGAAACATTTGAGTCTTAAATAGGCTTGGGACCTGTGGGTTATTAAACGCGAGATTGTTGGACAAGAAGCATCGCGATGTCGGCCACGCCTCTCACGAACAATGCCATGCTCAAGGCGGAAGCTGCACCACGAGTTTCGTTTTGATGAACCGAATCGTTAATTGAATCTGCTTTTTGAATATTGAGACAAAACGGGACCATTCATTTATTTTTCATGGGCGATGAAACCACGTCTCCATGAATACCTTACCCAACATATTTTTTCCACGGAAGATTTTTGCGCACTAGATCAATAAAAATGAACAAATGAGATCCATCGAAATAACGTGAAGACATTACAGTTAGGAAAACCGGAAAGCTAATTTTGTATTTGATGCATATTGTTTACAAGTTTTTATTTTTATTGCACTAAATTTTTAAAAAAGATAATAGTTTGTGGATTTTGGTAAATGTCAGAAACTTAGAGCATCCGCAATGTAATAATCAAAATTAAAAGATTGTTAAAATTAGCAATGTGTTCTTAAAAAAGTGTTCAGAATCAAAGTTAGCAAACTCTTAACCAATAATCAAATTTGGGCATTTGAATAATCAAAAGTAACAATGTGAGACTTTACATTGCTAACTTTAGTAACCCTCTAAATGAATAATCAAAAGCTGACGTGGCAAGTTTTGATTATTCACTTTCGATTATTACATTACGGATGCTCTTAGGCTAGAAACTCCATAAATATAAACGAAAGGACAAAGGAACCCCCCCAATGGAGGCCTGAGTTCGAGCCCCAAGAGGGGCGGGTTTGGGGTTCAGGACTATGGACAGCCTCTAAACCTCCCGTTGACCAACATACTAACACCCCGTTAATCCCCACGGGTGTATAGAGTGTTTAACGAATTCCTAATTTGTAGTTTCATGGAAATTGAATGACTATATTGATATGGGCTTTCATTAGCTTGCTTTCTTGGACTCCGGCCCACTTAAAGACCATCTAGGGCTGGGCTTCGTAGTTTACCCTCCTTATGTAGCCCATCCCATGTAGGCCCAAGTTACAACTTTTGAAAGTGTTTTTTTTTCTTTTCTTTTTGGGATAAGGGATTGTATTGAAAACCATACTTTTTTTGGCATTGACTCACCAAACTAGGTAAAAAGGCATTTTCCATATGGAAAAAGATATTGACACTCCAAAAATTGATGCAGGCACTCCAAAAAATAAAGGAAAATGACTTTAGAATTATACTAATTTTGGAGTGCCTGTATCAATTTTTAGAGTGCAAATATCATTTCCCTTTCCATATCTATACTTTAACTTTGTCTTCTATTTTTTTTTGTTATGGTGCAATTTAAAGCGATAGGAAATTAATTTTGGAGCATACTTATTAAAACGTGGTGTGCAAAAATTATTTATTAAAAGTACTCGCCTCGAGCAATAGGAAATTAATTTGTGATATGTACATTTTTTTCAGAACCCCTCCAACCCTAGCATTTTCATTTTTCAAGTTAGATTTATGTTTGGAATGTCTAAAATTAGCCTCCCTTTTTATGTTTGGAGTACTATTTAGCCCTACTTCTTCAATAAACCTAAGGACACATACATTTTTACACATATCTTGTGCATACACTTTTATGGGGCCCACCTCGGGTCCCACCAATATGATCCGAATCGCTCATTATTTTTAAAATAATTTTTTAAAAGTTTCTGTAAAAAATCAACTCAATAGGATATCGGTAAAGGCTTTTTTAGATGTCCTATTGAGTTGATTTTTTACAGAAACTCTTAAAAAATTATTTTAAAAATAATGAGCGGTTCGGATCATATTGGTAGTATCCAAGGTGGGCCCCATAAAAATGTATGTGCAAGATATGTGTAAAAATGTATGTGCAAGTAGCATGACTGCTTCTAAATAGTGTAAAAATCCCAGAAACAAATTTGAAATTGACTTTTTACAGATATCCCAAACACGAGAAATTTTTGGGTTCTGAGTGAGTGCCACGTTACCCGGCCGACGTTGTGCCTGAGCAACACATCCAAACGATCCAAAAATGTATTGAACGGCCCAGATTGGAACAATCTCTCTCATCACACCCCAACACTCTCCCTTCTTTTTCTCTATTCAAATTCAAGCCATCCAAAATCAAAATAAACGGCTCGGATGCGACGAACGGGCACTGCGTGGTACCACTGGGCACTGAAAATCTTCTCAAACACCCAAACACAGCCTAATTTCTTGGATTTTCTCGCATTTTTACACCCGTCGTAACTATTTCTGGAATCTAGCCCTGTAACGCATGGGTCACGCATAAACTACACTATTTTATTTATGCGCTCTCTCTCTCTCCTCTTACTCTGTTCGGATCTCTCTCTCTAAAGTGGAAGGAATTATCATTGGAATGACGTTATTTTTCAGGAGGAAAAACCGAAAAGCACATAAAAGTTACAAGATTCAATTACTCTAACCCTGCCATCTCTCGACGTTAATTACTGGTAAATTTTCAACCTTTCCCACCAATTCTTCTGTATCCATTTTTAATTTTTACACTTTATATCAGATGTTGATGGAATTATTCAAGTTTCATATGAATTCGTCTCGTTCAATCTTAGTATTGTTCGAATCTATTGATTATTGGAAACTGTCAATTTAGGGGTACGACAGATTACAATTATTCTGGAATTAGGGTTTTAGTTTCTTCGTTGAATTAGGGTTTTAGTTTCTTCGTTGAATCGAAATCGAAGTTAAGCATTTTGATACTGATTTAGCTCAGTCAGGGATTATTTTATATCCTTTAATGATTTTGTTTCTAGGAATGACAAGATTTTCAAAACTTATTTACCCAAAAAAAAAATAAGGGGGGGGCATAAGATGAATGTTCCTTCTTGGTCGGTATTGACATTGTTCTAGACTTGGGATTCAGTCAAAATTAAGGTATTGCTTCATGAGCTTTTGTTGTTATCCCTTTTTAACTCTGTTATCCTATCTGTCGCTTCATGATTAAGCAATTCTTGTGAAGTTCTTATAGTATTTTAGTTAGGTCGTTCATTTTCGCTCATTGGTAGCTTCAAAATTTGGGAATATTCTGTAATTTCAGAATTTCAGTGTTCAATCTTTTTCAAGCTTAAATATGTGTTAACATGCGGGTATTTTGTTGTATTTACTGTTCCATGCAATGTTGTGAGTTTTTGAGGTTTCAGACTTTTCTAGGTCAATAAAATCGTGCATAAGAGCATCGAGTGTTCGACAAATTCGAAATTTGTCAATGTTTTAGCACTCCATTTTAGTTTGTTGAATATATTGCCTTTTCTATTAGATGAACTAAGTAGAGCATCTGTTTTGCTGTTATTAGGTCAGCTTCATCTTAAAGAGATAAAGGTTAGCTACATTGTTGAGGCTTATTGGTGGTTTTTATGCAGAGGGGGCCATCTTGATATCTGTAAACATATGATTTTTTCCCCGTCAATGTTGGAGGAATAAATGGCTGTTTCCATGCAAGAACCAAGGCAAGAGAATACAACTGACAGCTACCCTTTGCTCATGGAGCCGCAGGAAAACAATGAAAATCAGGAACACTTAATCGACATAGAAAGGGGTAGTGATGCTTCCTCTTCAGGTTCATCTCAAAATGGTTCTCCTAGGGGATCAACTCTTTCCCATCGTGAAGATAGACCCTCAAGTAGCATTCCGATCCCCATAACTCAATTACCTTCATCGGCATCGAATAGCTCAAACTCCAGTAGCTCTCCAACCACAAGAAGAGGGGAAGGGTCTGGCCGTCGTCATTGGAGTCCTTTTAATACCGTCTTATGGCTATCCATTGAGCTAGTGTTCACTCTAGGTCAAATAATAGCTGCCATCGTTGTTTTGGCCATCTCAGGACACGAGAACCCACAAACTCCACTGTTTGCTTGGATTGTGGGTTATGCAGTTGGGTGTGCAGCAAGCCTGCCTATCATTTATTGGCGTTATCTTCACTGCAATCAGGGTGCAGAACAAGGGTCAGCTCGATTACGTCAGGGTTCTTCCCAAGGCAATACTGCACCAGAACCTAACTCTTACATAACTATCTCATTAGCTCGGAATGCAGAAGAGGAAGCTGGTCAGAATACATCTTCAGGAATTTGGAATGGTCAAAGAGGGGGAGCTCCAAATGCTAGGTAAAACTTTTGCCTTCACTTTGCTCACAAAACTTAAGTATTCCAATTTGGTACAAAAAAATTCAAAAAAGAGGTACAAACAGAGACGAAACTCTATACTTGGTTACAAGTTTTTTGTTTGGAACATGTATTTTATTTAATTCTATTTTGCACGCGTGACTTGTTGTGTTTTGTCCATTGCAAATTTGCAATTAGCAAATAATGCCTCTATCTGAGAAATGACGTTTCCTTGCACTATTACTAATATGTTGTTCTGACGGTTAACGGAAAACTAAAATACTGGTAGTGGGTAACATTATGTGGTTCTCAGCTGCTTCCTTCACTTTTATCCGATATTTCTTCTTGTGCAACATTGGGTTCATTCTGTGGTTTGTGTGTGAGTTTGAATCAACAAAAAAATGCATTAACTCAGCTTGAAAATCTCATATGGACCTTGGATGGAAATGAGAACCTTAACCTCTTATCTCAAGTTGAACCTCGTACAAATGTAGACACACTAAACACAACTAACCCACCTTCCTCCCTCTTTCAAACCCCAAAACACCCACCCACAAACCAAGCGCTGCTGGCTGACATTCTGATATGACCTCATGTGATGTAGAAATTCTTGTTTTTACATAGGCTTTGAACAATTGTATGTTTAAGAGTGTTACAGCTATGACAATTAGATATGTTAACTAAATGGCTTACCCAATCAAATGATTTCTCTGATCAGGCTCAGTGTGGTGATGGACCAATCAAAGATGGCTCTGGATTGCTTCTTTGCAGTATGGTTTGTAGTTGGCAATGTGTGGATCTTTGGAGGGCATTCATCCTCTTCTGATGCCCCCAATTTATACCGGTACCTATTGATGACCTGTAAAAACATTTTTCTTTTGGTCTCACCCTATTTTTATATCTGCCATGCTCACCTCTTTTTTTTTCCCCCTTTGCAGGTTATGTATTGTGTTTCTTACATTTAGCTGCATCGGGTATGCTATGCCCTTCATTTTATGCTCGATGATTTGCTGCTGCTTGCCTTGCATCATTTCAATTCTTGGTGTCCGTGACGATGTGAATGGAATGAGAGGAGCTACTGAAGAAATTATTAATGCTCTGCCAACTCACAAATTCAAGTCGAAGGAAAAAGAAAGTCACAGCAGCAGAGACAGTAATTCAGGAGTTGAGGAAGGTGGATTTTTGGCAGCAGGAACAGAAAGAGAGCGTGTTATCTCAGGGGAAGATGCTGTAAGTTCTAGTATTCATATTCATGAGATTTATATTGTTTGATTGTTAATATTCATGTTGTATTGATTCAATGCGCTGAACAGACTGTGGGGAAACTTAATGATGCAAAAAACAATGCCCTTTCATTTTTAAGGTTGCACCGTCCTTTTCATGATCATTCATTCCACATCATGGAAAGTAAAGGTTCATCAACCATCTGTTCCTGTATAAACATCTATGGCCTATGGTTGAGTCTCCAACCAATGAATTTAATACCTAGTCACCTTGCTGCGAGTTGTTCGCGAGCTTACTCAAACCGAACAACTCGAAGCTTTGGCTTAAACATGCGTGCGTCTTTTACAATATGAACCAAGCCTTAAATGCTAGGGACACCCCAATGACTTGGAATACATTTGCACCAAAGTTTCTGCACAATTCAAGTTACCTAAAAAAGAAAGGATATGCGGTTATATTCCAGTTTATAAGTCTCTCCCTTATGAGCTTGATTATGACTGCCTGTTCCTTTTTATGTATGTACAATATTATAAGGTGCCTCCAAGGCTCCAACTTAGGTCATGTGAGTTACGCCCCACTCCCCTTTGCATTAGTCATCCCTAGTTCATTTTTGGGTGAGGTAGTGGAACTGGTTGAGGCTTCTTTTCTTTCCTGTCCCTTTTTATGCATGTACTATGTTTTAAGGTGCCTCCAAGGCTCCAACTTAGGTCATGTGAGTTACACCCCACTCCCCTTTGCATTTAGTCATCAGACTCATCACTAGTTCATTTTCGGGTGAGGTAGTGGAACTGGTTGGGGCTTCTTTTCTTTCCTGCAGCAAATAAGCAACCACCATTACTAGTTTGTCATTTATATTGCGACTGTTGTCATCTCTTTTTCGCTTTTCTATCTTTTAATCCATATTGAGTTCTTCAAAACTTTCAGGTGTGTTGCATTTGTTTAGCAAGATATGCAGATAATGATGAGTTGAGGGAGTTGCCTTGCTCACATTTCTTCCACACAGAGTGCGTAGATAAATGGCTGAAGATCAATGCTTCTTGTCCCCTCTGTAAATTTGAGATTGTTGACACCAACGAGAATTCACCTCCTCCAGCAGACTCCACCCAGCAAGTGTGAAGGTGCCAAAGGATTTGAATTACATGGTACACGAATGTGGTCAGTTTGTGGGATTGACTTGCTCTTTTAGTGGAAACCGTTCATTCTTCCGAATCTTTCCCCTTTTCTGGCCATTGAATCCGGGTTGTACAGTCGAGAGTCAAACCAAGAATCTTTCTCAAGAGTGTATAATGGAATGTCATATTTAAGAGATCCAGATCGATATCAAGATATAAGGCTGTAAATAGATACTGGAAAATGTTATCTCGAATGGATGCATGATTGAACTGGAATTTGATTTTTTCTATTCCTTCAAACTTGTTTATCCTGCATTGTAATCTTCTCAGGTTAATATGGATTGTTGGTGCCACTGGTGTCAGTAGCAGCGGTTGATGAGCAAAGAGAAGCTCAGAAAATGGCCATGATAGCAGGGTCTCTGAAGCTGTTGAATTTTCTTTTCCTTTCTCTTTTTGGTTTATTTACTTCTTCTCATTTTTGTCTCGTTATTCTGGTGGGGTCAATGTGAAGGGCCAAAAACTAAAGCACAACTTAGGCTAATGCTGTCAAGTAGCAAACACGATATGGCATGTCAACGGGTAACGCGAGGCATACGAGCCAACATGCCATCGGCCAAGACAGTGTGTGCATGGAAGTAACCAACTGATGAAAGATAAATAAGAGAAATAACTTGTAGAAACGATGGTGAACTAATGGACGCAATTATGTTTTAAAGTTGTGCCAATCGGGCAAGAAGTCATTGTTATTTACCCTAAGAAAGCTATCGCTTCCCAAGGTTTATAGAGTCGTGAATAAAAGAGAAAAAAACCAATACCAAATGAATAAATCTACCTTCAATATGGTCCCACGAGGTTATTCACTGACTCATTCACGTTCTAACACAAAAAAGAAAAGAAAAATTCACTGACTCATTCACGTTCTAACACAGAAAAGAAAAGAAAAAGACCATGTGATCCATTCAGCTAAATAAGCAGAATAATTCCCAACGAAAATTAGTTGCAAAGTTGAATCCACCAAAATCAACTCAACTTTATATATGAAAACCGGGCAACACGCAGATTTACAAAATGTTGCGTCCACTTTACATCAAAAAACACAGCATATTTTCAGTTGGGGTTTCTTCTTAAGAAAGTCTCCCCAACTGGAGAGAGAGAGAGAGAGAGAGAGAGCTGTACAGTGTGCTGTACAAATTTGTAAAATGACTGAACATCTACTATGATCACATTTATAACTTCTGCATTCCTTCTTCAATGAAAGCACATCCAGCTTTTTGTCATGCCATGCCGAAGCACTTGATCAGTAAATGTGTAATACCGGACGATCACAGTGTACTCTTTTTCACTTTCCTTGTTTTTAATTATGAAAGCTGATCCAGCCTTCCATTAATTTCAGATGGGACTGAGGCCGGAGGTTTCACCGTATTTGGTTGCGGTGGGGGAGCTGTAAGGGCATAAGTAAGCCTAGATGAGGAACTTTCGATTAGACCAGCTACTCCAGCTGCCGATGACTGAGCATTTGAAGGGAGGAATAGATCATGCTTTTGGTCTTTATAGGCACTCCAAATCTGACAATCACAAGTTTCCAACTTGTTAACCGACAAAAAAACTGGAAACAATTGAGGGCAATCTTTGGCCTCTCTCGAATTGACCATCTCTAACAATTGAAGGGACACAATAGTAAAACAGGTGGGCGATAATTAATATTCATCGATAATTACATACCATCGGGCCTTCTGCAATTAAAATGGTAACCACCACCCGACTATAAGAAAGAAGGGTGGTATTCTCACCAAGATCATAGCAAGATTGCATTAGACTATGATTTGATTGCTTGTTAGGCCACCAAGTCCTATTATTTCAGTAGCTTTAAATCAAACTTATTGAAGAGCAGGATGCACTCAGGCATGCCAAAATTTATCTTCTCATCTCTTTCTCCCACCCCCCAAAAAACAAAACAAAACTCGTGTGCTGCTTATGTTTGCTAGAGCTCAGTCCATCCTTTTCTTTCCCAATTTACCAAAAGGAAGAACAGCTGGGCAATGACGTTCTCAAACATGCCAGTAGATAACAACAGGAAGCACAAGCTATGAAGATCTTATACCATAATCAGAAAGAAACATGCATGACATTCTCAAACATACTAGTAGATAACAGTAGGAGGCAAAAGCTATCATGAACAATCAGAAAGAAACACGCATGCAATTGAGAGCTGAGACTTACATTAGAGGCATTTAAAATCTCACGCACTTTAGTACAATGGGCCCCCTCTGTTGCAAACGCATGCAAAACCTGGATAAAGATATTTAGACTGTAAGGTCACAAAAATCACGTATTCAGAAATTCCCCTACTCAAAATGATTATTCATTCTGTTGATAATTTTTTGGAACATATGTTAAGCTAATGTCACATGCAGGGTATAAAGTATCATAATTTGGGGAAGTAACCATAGATGCTTTGTAAGCAGTTGAAAATATTCTACAGATACAGTTTAAAAAGAACTTAAATCCAGCTTGAGATAGACTCATATGACGAAAGATAGTGTAATTCAATGTCTAGGAAAAAAAAGAGTCTAACTAGTCTTTGGTGGATTAGCTTTTTATTTATTCACTGGTGGGCTTCTTGTCCTCCTCACTCTTTCGTCTCTTTCCTATAATTCATCTTTTAATGAAATTCCTTCTTGTTGCTTATCACAAGGAGGACAAAAAGAACAAAGGAAGACTGCTATTTCAAGAGTCAAAAACATCATTTCGAGTTATAAACTCCACGTATGACAAATTGATTTATGTAGTTGGACTTCATTGTCACATCGTAGGCAAGGGATAAGGCAGGCAGTTGCTGGAATAAATGGTGTTTCCCTCCTATTAAGAATAACTTCATCCAGAATTGAGAAAGTAAAAATCATTTCACATGATAGAAACTAAAACAAACACCCCCTCATAGTGAGTTATCGACGAGAATTATAGAGGACCTTTGTTCAGTTAGTAGACATGAAACCCAACTTTAATTCTTCCAGCGTAAACAAAAGCTAGTAAGCTTGACAAGAATATTAAAAGAAAGGTAACATGTAAAAATCACATTTTTATAACAAAATAACACACCAACCTCAATAGCAAGCACTCGTCCAATTGATGCTTCAGACTCATTCCACTTCATCTGAGAGCAAAATGCATTCCTTCCACCAGCCCTCCAATCAAGAAGGCCGAGAAGCACCTCAACAAGACCAACCCTACATGATTCACCCAAAAAAGTTCCAAAAGAATAAGGACAAAAGGTAGAAAACCATTTTCTTATCGGAAGATGAGGAAGCAATTAAAAACAATAAAGGTATCAGAAATTATCTTCTCTAATGAAAGCTATCCTAGGGGCCAAATGAACCCCTTACATTCTTCCAGCAGAAAGTTACTTTCCTTCCATTTATCATACTGCCAGCATATTTGAACATTAATTATAAGTTAAAATAGGAGTACTGCAAGTAAGTTATTATTGGGCTGGGACAGAAAATAAAATCAAGCACAGGTATAGAAGAGATGCAAATAAAGTTAAACATGCATGAGCTTGATATGTAAGCACCTAAGGATCTGCTTTGATTAATATTTTCACGAAGATTCGACCAAAAGTTTTAGGTCTGGGACTCATAAACGCTAGAGACACACATATGCACGCTAGAGACACACATATGCCAATGTTATTTCGTTTAGACTTCTCGATTTAGACTACTCTAGATAAGAGACACAATTAACTAATCTTTGCACAAAAGCAAAATGAACCAAGACAACATAAAATGGGGATGCAACAATGAATTTAATGGTTGGGAAACACGAAACAACTTTTTGAGGATAAAATTTGCAAAGAGAGGTTTGTGAGAAAGTGGGTTGTTCATGTTCAATGTTATTCTCATCATTACTAAATTGTTTTTTTGTTTGCGATTACAGGAATTGGCCAAAAATTATATTAAATCACTAAAGAGAAGTATTAACATATCACTGTAATAAGTCTTAAAAAACTTGAAGCATATTGGTTTATGGTCACATATTATAGAGGGTGTAATCAAACATTAAGACTCAATCCAAACATGGAGTATATATGGTATTCACACCTAAGATATGTGCATACATGAAACATTCATGCTGTAGAAGTTATTTTGCTGACTAGGTACCTAATTAGATGTCAAGCAGCATGGATTCAAACGGTATCAACATTCTATAACAGCCCAAGCGCCTTACTTTCGTAGATGGAAAAACTTATTCTATTGATCATAGATTCATAAAAGTGCATTGTTGATAGTTTTTGAGAAGTCATACAGTCCAAAGGTAAAAATGCCATTTGTTATTTAGGCTGAAAGAAGATTAAATCCGTCTATTTAGTTTACATTCCTTGCATTTTTCGAGCTTAAGTTGTTTGGGATGCTATGGTATGAAAACTACTGAATAAAAGTGTCATACATGATTTGCATGACCAATCTCATAAAATTCGCCAAATAACTGTTTTTTAGTTCAATTATCTGCTCCGTGCATGTGCTCAATAGCTGAATTATTAGCACATGCACGGAGCAGATAATTGAATTGAAAAACAGTTATTTGCCTAATTTCATGAGATTTGTTATGCAAATCATGTATGACACTTTTATTCAGTAGTTCCTCATACAATAGCATCCAAGAAAACTGAGATGTAAGCAAACAACTTAAGCTCGAAAAGTGCAAGGAATGTAAACTAAATAGACAGATTTAATCATCTTTCAGCCTAAATAACAAATGGCATTTTAACCTTTGGACTGTATGACTTCTCAAAAACTCATTGCTGCATCCCCATTTTATGTTGTCTTTGTTCATTTTGCTTTTGTGCAAAGATTAGTTAATTGTGTCTCTTATCTAGAGTTTCCAGTTACCTTCAAATTGAGAAATCTAAATGAAATAACATTGGCATATAGCCGGTTCATTATGAATTTTGTGCAATACTCACTTAAGTCCTTGGGCAACAAGTGCATCCCTAGCTCGATTTCCAGCAACCACAACACGTTTTAGAGTCTCCAGAGCTAGTATGCTTCCACCTTGCCATCCGATAGCTTTCATTAGAAGTGGAACAACCTGAAAGCACGAGAAAAAGAACCAAATGAATGGATGCAAAACATAGCACATTCAGAGCATTACAGGACCAAAAATATGATTCTGCAGAGAACTTTCATCCACAAACCTATAAAACCTAGGCTCCGGCACACAAAGAAACACAAACACAATACATTCATTATTTTAGGTTTTTAGATTGAAAGGCTACTAGTTACATACAACCAAAATGGTAGTACAGACTCGGGTGACAGCAACATTGGAGGAGGCCTCTAGTAAGAACATAATTCTAACATGAAACCATCCAACGGGACAGAAGATATAATATCCCGAAATGATCATAGGGCCAAAGACCTGAACCAGTTATCAATCCTTTTTAGGTGAATAGAACAGCACATTAAGGATTTCTTAGCACACTTTATGAGAAATACTAAAACAAATTAAAAGGACAAAGTTAGTGTGCAAAAAAACACATCATTAAGCACTATTTAACATAGCACCATAATCACATCAGTTGCGCTGACCACAAGACCACAACATTAATAACGAAAATGAAATGAGAGACATCGCAATACACACATACCTGAGGTGTTCCTACACTAGTCGCTGCCATAGCTTCAGCACAAGTTGTACTGGCTGCAAGTTGATGCAGAACTCGTAAACAACTCAGGCGTACAAGTTCTTGTGGAGTTGGTGAACTTGGCTCCATCGAACTGTAGTCCTCGGTTTCAAATGTTCCATCAGTATAGCTTCCATTTTTCATCTCCCCTGAGGCCATTGTTTCTCTTCTTCCTTCATAGGCCACTGCAGACACAAGCTTTGGCACATATCCCAGATATCCAACATGATCCGCGAGGGCAGGGTGTACTCGCAATAATGACACCAATGCAGCTGACAGAAGCAGAGGAAGCTCAGGATCAACAGCCTGGTCATAATGTGTGGCGGCAATGGACGAAAGATACTGATCTAATAGTCCTTCCAAGAATCTCTTTGGATTCCTAAGAGGGAATTTGGGATCTTTCAAAAATAGCCTGACATAGATTCCACCAACCTACATCAAACACAAAATTCTGATAAGCAAAGAGCATGAACAAAACCCCGCCTGCATTGTGCTTAGCTCGGAGAAAGGAGGGCTGTGTGTTAGGCAGCTGACAGCCAACAGGTAGAAAACCTCATCAGATCCTTATGACATGAATCTAAATATGAGCGTGTGAGCAGAATGGTGAAAGGAATTCATCTAGCCGACCTCAATTGATTTGGACACAAGGCTAAGTTTGGTTTGGTGGTTTATTGTGAAAAAAATTCTCTATGAAGCAAAAGCAGCATGCAATAGAGGATACCTGTGGCTCATCTCTCATTTCTTGTTGGCCAGATGCCTGCTCAGGTACGTCCCAATCTACAACACGTCCTTTCATTTGTTCCCGATATAAATCTGATGCCATAGTTGCAATTTGTGCAGACAAAGAAGCTGCCATTGCTGGTGTCCAAACAAGCTCAGGAGTCTCTGTTGTTTGTTCAAGTACACACACGACAGCTTCGCCAGGTCCATCCCTAATAATGGATACTAGCCCGTCGGGAAGAAACCTTGTCAGTGTTATAGCCACTCTGGGCCCATGCATTGGCTGCCCAACAAGCTTGCCCAATAAAGAGGCAGCTGCTGCTCTTTGCTGTAGGGGAATTTCTTCTGCAAAACATTAAATACATTCCCAATAACTTTTCACACGATTATTTTTAAATGTTATTTTTAACAGAATGAAAAAGAAAAATACTCACCTTGCAAAGGCAGAAGAAGTTCAAGAATGTACACCACCCCACCATGCTTGGCAGCTGCCCATGCAAGTTCTGGTGTGCTTGCCAAGGCATAAAGAACATGCAGCACCCCTTCACGACAATCTGAGGAAGAGTGAAGCATTTGAAGTAAAAGCAGAAGACTGGATCCATCTGCAACCATGGCCTCCAAACAAGGAGCATGTGCGGTCAAGAGCGACAATACAGCCAAAGTAAGTTGAGGAATGTTGCTTTCTGAAGCAACAGGAACAGAAAAGCATTCGAAAAGAGGTAATAGCTTCTCTTTAGCAGAAAATACAGATGCCAATTTGGGGTCGCTTGTCAGTAAATTCTGCATTTACATAAAATGAAATTTCTCAGAAACAAGATGAATCCTACGTTCACACACACACCCAAAAAAGGTCACTTTCTAGCTCAATATAAATCAAGGCGTTATGAACCTGAAGAGAAGTCAATCCATATTGAAGTTTCTTAACAACTTTAAAATCCTCCTTCCCATTAACTTTTTCATCAGAGACTGCAGTAGAATTAGAATCATCAGCTAAATGTTGTCCATTTGTGGATCCATTGGAAACATTGGTATGAAATTCAGTTGCCTCTGTGTCTGAACCAATTGTCTCAACATCCGGATCCGTAGATTTCATACTGCGCACTAGACTTGAGATAAAATCAACAAGAGCAAAGCAGAAGGTTTCTGGTTCGCTAATCTCAAATTCTGGCTGATCATTATAGACCCTCAAATACACATTGCCAACAAATAGTTCTTTTGATAGTGCTTCGTACACAAAGGCATGTGTCTCTTTCAGGTCATATGAACCATCTGGACCTTGACTTGCACGCTGCTGGTCCACAAACTTTAACAACTCTGCTCGCGTTGAAGAGTTCCAAATGATCTGCACCCAGAAGGATTAGTAAAATGCCTACTGAATATGCATATACGTCATGCCTAAAAAAGATATGTTTCTCATATGATAGCTATATGCAATTGAAACAGATACCAGTATTCGGCATCAATTGTTTGAACTTCAAACACATCAATCAAGATAATCTCATCTAAATGTAATTAGCAGTTAATGAAAAGATACTGGCTTAACCCTCAAGTGAAAGAAGTGGCATTTTTTTTTTGAAACGGCAAAGTGGCATTTATTGTTCAATATAAGTGTTTTCACACTTTATCATCAACCAAACTTGTGGCCCTTGGATGTGTTTCAAAGAACATTCACAATCATTTCATGGGTTAAAACCTATAACCACTCATACTTCTCGAAGAAAATGGTGACAACAGTATTGAGTTCCACGAGATATTATTGACCGTAAGAAACTAACTTACTACGAGATAAAAATGTACAACATAATGAGAATTGAGAACCAACACTGACCAAATAGACCAAGTGTAGATACAATCTAATGCATCATTAAGCTCATCTTTCAAATGGCAGCTCTCATGGAACAATGATGATGAATATAATAGCATTAAGAAGAGAAGTACTACTCAAAAACCATACCACTGTAAGGGACATTTACATTTTAGCACCATTAGGAAGAGAAGTACCGCTCAAAATCCAGTAAACCAAGTAAAAAAAAATCTCTAAAACAATAAAACAGGAAATAGTTGGCACATGCAAGACCTTAAGGACATATATACATTAGTAACTTTCCTTGAAACTTCAGATATGCTTTCAAAACCTGTAAGGGCTGGTGGCAGCTGCCATTGTCTTGCAAAACCAAAAAACATCTAGAAACTTCTCTAGCGGGGTTTTTAAACAAGTTAATTACACAAAACTAATATATGTATATGAGCAAACAAATAAGACCAAAGTCATTCCCGACACACCTAAAATATAGAAAAGAAACGAGAAGAAATTTACAGATGTCAGGTATTATAGCATCCATTACATGACAGAACTTACCTCTGGTGACTCCAAATTGGTGTTCAATTTTGACAATAACTCTTTTGGTAACGAATCTCTAAGCATACTGGCAAGTTTAGGAGTTAGCAGAGCTCTGAGGGCATCAGCTGCAGCCTGATTATAAGGTGTTGAACTCTCATCTCTACCCCAACCACTTATCCTTGACAGGGCCTGAAAAGCTCGTATAGCGTGCACATTTTTGGCGACTTGAACACTAGCACCAACACCATGTGCCTCCGTTACATCAGATTCCTCAGCAGTCGAATCAAATTGAAGCAACAACGGCAAAAGGAACCTAAAATATACCAAGCTTAATATCAGAAACACAGTTTGTATAATAACGTAGGATTACAAACGTTTTCCATGTATGACAACCATTCAAATACTTGTCTTTAACAACCACAGGTCATGTATCCGCACAACCAACAAAAAAACCCGAGCAAATAAGTTATCTTTTGTTTAGTGAAAATTCCCCAAGAGACGGGGGAGCAAGAGTAGCCTCTTTCGTTAAACCTATAGAGTTGTCACAAATGCTCTGAGGATACATTCACATACCATAGAGTCCAAATGAACCAACTTACCACAAAACACCAGCCTTTAAAAAGGCTGCTTGTAATTCAGAAGAAACAGAAACATGTGCAATAGCCTCAAGGGCAGCATCAACAGCAGCAGGTACAAGGTCAAGTTCAGTGCAGTGAACAATGTCATCAACTAGTCCAGAAAATTCAAGAATCTCAGCTCTGGCACTTTCAAACTGACTTAAAACAGAAAATGTCCGCATCACATTAGTAACAATAATGGCAGACGGTTCACTGGCAGAGGTAGTTGGCTGAACAACACACATGCAACGGGAGAGAAGAGTTGCAAGTAGGTGTATTCCACCGTCTCTCACAAGCTCTTCACCATTCAATGAAGAAGATGCACACCTAACATGGGAGTAAACAGGTAAACAAGAAAGGGTGTCCAAAATCTCAGTCGAAGCTCAAAAATGAGTGAATGAAAAATAATTGAGAATCAAATAAGAAAAATCAATATAGCAAAAATACTGACGTCAGCCAAATGAGCTCCGAAGCTGCAACAAGAAGAGGTGCTCTATCAGGAGAAAGAAAATTGTTGTCATCCTTGTCCACTGTGACTGCATTCAATAGCATGGGATATCCAGCATATTTAAATGGCTCCAATAGCTCCCCATACCGTCTGTACAGAATGCATTGCCCCTTCAATAAAAGCAGCAACCTCCAAGGTTGGGGTCCTTGCAACCCTTGCATGGTAGCCTAAAAGTAATCATGTCAGAAACGGATTCCAGAAATTGAGGAATCTTTTACCAAGAACAACTATAACATCAGACGTTTGATCACTTAAACAACCAAAACCAGATACTGATAAAAGAGACAATGTCATAAATTTTGTATAATGGTTCAATGTCTACCTGCAGACGTTCATAAGCTTTCTGCACAGCAAGAAACTTCTCCCTCCCTTCAGGATTTTTGTCTGGATGATATTTCATTGCAAGTTTTCTGTATTGTCGTTTTAGTTTTTCTTCATCAATATTCTCAATTTGTTTTGATATGTTAGGTATCTCCTCAGCCGTCTCTAAAGAACTTTTCTTAATGGCATCATCTCTAGACACATCATCCAAAGATATCTCCAGAATTTTGCAAGCTTCTTCTTCAGAAAGATCCATAGGTCTCCGGGTCAACTCTTCACGCCACATTGCCAGCAATGACTGTAGGAACTCCACATGTTCAACTATTGGCCAATTTGGAAATCGAATTTCATCGCACAAGTTTCGGAGGTAATAACGGTGACACCACATTTCATCCCGTAGTTCAGGATATGTCACTGGTGGCATAGGAGCATAATCATATAAAGAATGGCAATGCTGTGAGAGTTTCTGGGGAAAGTCACCCAGATGCTGCAAGACCTACAATAAAGAAACACAAACTAAAATTTTCAGTTCTACATAACCGTGCAAAAGAAGTACGAATGAAAAAACCCACACTCATGCACCTTATCCTACATATCAAATTACCTGGCGGATCAGATTTTCCGCTCTCATCTTGTGAGTCCATATGATCTCTGGCGTGTCAGAATCAGAAACCATTGCCGCTGCAAATGCAGAAGGACCACTTCTTTCCAATACATACAACAAGGACTCAGGGAGAAGCCCACCCAGCACGCTACGTTTTGCCAATGGCAATGAAGAGGAAACTGAAGCCTCTTCACCACCATGAAACGCTTGATGGAGATGTGTCAGCGAGAATAATTGGCCAATCGAGAGGAGATTTGATCCAGGGTATGCCAGAGCAAAATAAAATGCACCTGTACTATATAGCTTTATCATTGCCTTCGGATTTCTGGTGACAACAGCTTTCAGTAAAGCAGCAGCACCATCTACAACACTCGGTTCCCCTGTAAGCATGGCCTACGTTCCAAAACAAGGAAAAAGAAAAGATGAGCGAGATTAGGATTCTACCATACAGTTTCAATAGTTTTATGGAAGCAGAAAGGCACATACACTTGTGACATGCAGGCATGAAATTGTGTGTCAAATGGAATGGTTTGGAAATAAGGCTCCAATTGATGATGAAAGCATGATTCTTCCCACCTCAAGTCAAGTGAAGCATAGTGATGAAGAAAGGGAAGAACAACAAGCTACCTCTGTTTACGCAAGTCATAACAGTATTTATTATCATACAACAAGGGCCTCCAAAGTCCAACCTAGCAACTGATGTGGGTCTTGCTTCAATATTCTTAATCGGAGTTTACGAATAAATGTCCAAATGAAGTCCTACCCAGAGAATAAGAAGAAATATAGCCTACCTCAGTAAAAGTTTCATAGAAATTAGATAGTCTAATCTAATCTTATAGAAACTGTGGATGCTCAGGAATCATCCCTTTGATTTTCAGTCAACAGAATATAGGCTTTAACAACTCCAAAAAGTAATGAGAAAATTCACAAGCTTATATACTTGTTCAAAGCAAAGCTAGTTCTTACCTAAAGCTACTCCACTAGGATTATTCTAAACCAAAATTTCGGGCTGATAATCTCACCTAAAAATCAATGGATGCTAAAAAACACAACTACTAAAAAGAAAACTATGGGAAATGCAATCGAAGATATTTAGGATACAGAAATGCACCATAACAAAGTGATAACCAAGCATATCCAATTTCTCTCTTTCCCTTAAACAGGTTATGCTTAACTGAAATGAGAAGAATTTCTAGAATTACATCCAACACGAAATAACTACCTAAAGGGGAAGAATGCTTTGCAACACCAAATACAGATGTGTCAGAAACACCATTAATGAGACAACAAAATGAGCATGAAGTATGACTGAAAGATGAGAAATATTCAAGAGGAGAAAGGCACAGCCCCAAAGTTCCATGGACACAACAAGCTTCTTTTACATATAAGTATCAAAGTCTAACCCAAGATGTGCTATTACAAGGGAGATTGTTGCTGGTACTGACCCCTCTCTGATTCCTAACCCTTCTGTCCCTGATTCTGTGAAATGGTTGCCCCACTAAACTGGGATCTACACAGCTAAGTCGGCATGGCAGGTTTTGAGGACTGAATTTCCAATGGTTCCATTGGCAAAGTGTGTTTGGTTCACTCATCACGTACCCCGTTGACTTTTATAGAATGGCTGGCCATATTAGAGAGGCTATCAACGAAGGATAGGCTCCATAGATGGAGAATAGTAAGTGACAATGTATGTCTGCTTTGTCAGGATAAAGAGGAGACCCATGAGCATTTATTTTTTGAATGTTCATACTCCCAAGCTGTTTGGAAGTTGCTTCTCCTTGGGAACAATGTTCACCATTCCTGTTATGGCTTAACTAGAGAGCTGGAGGGGATCTATGCTCATAAATCTTCTGACTCCTGTCCTAATCAAGTGTATAAACTTTCCGTGGCTGCCACAATTTACTGTATTTGGAGGGAACGTAATCGAAGGCAGTTCCAAAGTGTGTCTCTGCCTGCTCAGAGCACGGAGGAGGTCAGAGCATGTCTATGTTTGTGGAGAAACATCAAGTGTAGTGATGCAAATAGGCTCTTTGTTGAATCCTGGAACATTAGTTCTAGGATCTCCATTCTAATTGTTGCTTTACTTTCCTAGCTTGCTAGGTTTGTTTCTGTTTTGTAAGTGAGAGCCGGTTGCGGATCAAAAAAAAGTGAGCTGGTTCTCTCCTGGATTATGGTTTGTTTGCTTCAAAAAAGTTTTTACTTACCAAAAAAAAGAAAAAAAGTATTTCAGTCTGCAACACTTTGTTTTTCCATGCTATTTTTTTCCTCTAGAGGCATCGACATGGTTGGTTATGGGAGAAAAAGTGAAAACTAGCCTATGTCTGCCACAGTAATTCCAAGGTCCATTTGCTTGCTTCACGTCAATTCAACTCTGCAATACTGCACACTACTCTTGTCCATGCAAAGTCTCTAAGCAACCAATCAAACCTTTAAGCTCGTCGCAGCTTCCCTCACTGCATATAGTACATCTCACCGTATAGAATTCACATTGAACACAATTTCCACATCTGTACACATATTTGCTGTATAACAATTTTCGCTCCACCACCATATATGAAAACCTTATATTGTAATACACTTACTCTAACAATAGCTCATACCTGGAACATTGCACCTTCCACTGAACCCAAATGTCCTAAGGCATAAATTTGAAACACATAACCGTAAATTGGTCCCGGGCTCAAGCATTCAAAGACCTAGATCAATCGAAACATACGAATTCATAGAACCATCATGGTCGGATATACAATGCATTGCATTGACAAATCACTTGATACTTGCAACTTTATTACTTAAGAACAAAACAGTACCTCCAAGCTCTAACACTCAAGGCAATATCATACAATACTAAAACGAACTTTGAGATCTTCAAAGAGAACACACAAAGAGGAAATTTTAAAAGCTGCCATCAAAAGCTTCTAAATGAGCACCTGCATCAGTACCAATCACCAAATACTAGACTCGGATATTTGTTAGATGCGAAAAACCTACACCCAATTCTCTAATAACAGATCAACAGTAGCAAACACGTGATGGGCATGGGAAAGCAAAAAAATCACCTGTGCAATATGCGGAAGGCAACGAGGACTTGACAAGATTCGCTTTACTCTAGGCGTTGGTGTAACGAGCTCTCCTGCATCATCTAAATCTGAATGTGCAGAAACCATGCTGTGTAATATGGACAGAGAAGCCTCCCCTACCTAGGTGCAGAATCCACATCTTAGTACAATTCAGGAGGATAGTATACAGCGGAAACAAAAGTAGATATTATCTTCTGCTATAATGAATACGATAAGTTGATGACAAAACACAGGAACGATGACCTCTACAAAGTAAAATGGGAAAATTGTAAGAAACTCAGAGATATAACCACAAGCATAGTTCAATATTCGATACAGCCACAAGCATAATTCAATATTTGCTTGTCAATAATATAACACAACCTTAGAGCACATAATAATACTAGTCATTATGAACTGATTAAACATGAAACTCTATTACCAAACATCTACAGAATATCTCAAATAGGAGAAGCTGCTACTACAATGAGGATAAATCAAAACCACATACAGAGTGCAGTTCAGCACAACCTCAGCCTGGTTGGAGGTAAATTTATTATAATCAACTATGTCAGCAAGATAACAATACCTGGATTGAAGTTAGAACCGGAACCCGAATAGCCAGAGCCCAACGAAGTTCACGTATATCTCTTAACCTCTTCCAATCTGGCATTCCAGAAGCCCAGCACCTTGTTGTCCAATCAATAGCTTTCTTTGACCAGAACCTTCTGACAGCATCCTTCTCTACGGGTCCAACTTGTGTACCTTCCTTGTCAATAAACATCCATTCCTTTAGCGGTTCCATGAAAGCAGAAGCAGCTATCAAATTAGATTGTAGAGGAATAGCAGTTCTTTCTGAAGCTTCATGAACTGCTGTCAGCAGATCAACAGCCAGAACACATCCTCCAACCAAGACACACGACACTACATTTGATAGAACCTTCATTAAAACCTGCATACAAAGCATATTCACTTAGTATGCCGACAATGACATAAATAGGTTAAGGAGGTATCGATAACATCACCGAGTATAAATGTCCAGCTTATCGACGCAGAAGTTCAGACGAGAATGGAGATTGGCCCAGGGGTGGACCCACCTTGGGGCACGTGGGGTCACGAGACCCCACGCCCTTTTTTTAAAAAAAAATTCCCGATTTTTTTATGTATATATATTATACATGCTCTTATGTTTAAGATGTTAAAGTTTGGTGCAGTGGTAAGTGACAGGACATGGGAAAGGAAGGGCGGGAGTTCGAGACCCACTCCCCCTAACTTTTTTCAATTTTTGCCAAAATCCACTAGAAAGCGAATTTGAGTCTGCTGTTTGGCAGTCTGGTTCGAATTCCTAACCCCCAGCACTTTCGCGGAGAACTCTTTCACAACCAAGGTTTCCCTCACTCCCCAACGTCTCCAATCATTTGTGTAGTACTCAACATGAATCCGCACATTGTATTTGTATATTTTTGATCCCCGAAACTTGTACTTGTAGAGTTAATAATAGGAAAATAGATGATGAATATGTGATAATTTTGTTTTAACGCATATAGTCGAAATGCGCTAGTTTGCCCAAGTAGCTTGTTATTAAAATATATATATACTTTAAAATTATTACATTATCATGAATGCTAATTAAAATTATTTGGGTGTGAATGTGTTTAATTGTAACTCATATATTACGGCGTTACAAAGAAAATTGGTGCCCCCACTATGTCAAATTCTTGGGTCCGCCACTGATTGGCCCTATGGCTTTCATTTTATAACCACGAAACTGTAAACCAATCTGGTTTAATCCCCCAATTTTCTTTTGCTCTCTCATTTCCAAAACCTGATTTTAATCAGTGAACTTTCCGTTATTAGTCAATTGATTCTTTTTTCTGATTTTTTTTTGTTAGAAAATGGAATCCCAGTCTTTTCCGACTTCTAATGTTGTTATATTTACGTCCTTAAAGTTGTTGATTTCTTACTCTTTCCCTCTCTCTTTTTGTCATGGACCCTTCGTGGCAGTTTTGCTCTCATGCCCCTACTGAACAAGCGAGAGATGTAGCAGGGAACTCATCTATCAACCGGGTAGTGGAAAGGGAGAAAAAGCAGCAAGAAACTAAATTTTGATGTACCTTCATAAGAACAAGAAGACGGTGCCTCAATGCTCTATCATCAGTCCTATCCAAAAGAACTGTAATATGAGCAGTACCTTCGAAGGGGCCAATTACACTATAATGCTGCTCGTATACAATTGCCATTGCCCTCGCACAAAGTTCTCTGACTGATGAACCGCCACCTCCTCCAAAACCATCTAATCTTCCCATATCACACCAATCATCAGAAGCACCCATTTCATCAGGAACAGCACCATCTACAGTAAGTCCAATGTCCGCATCACATAGGAAGCGATGATACAGGGCTCTAAAAAAAGCAACTGGGTCACGCAATGGAAAATCTTGTGCCCGACCACTACTACCACTCTCAAGCAGCAAACGCAGATAATATTGGCCCACACAAACTTCTTTGGATAAGCTACGATAGCTAACAAAAAACTCGGAGTAATTCCACGAAATCTGAGGAACACTATCTTTCCCACTCATAATCTCCACAGTTGCCCCTCCAGGCACAATATCCTCAGTACGTTCCTTCTCAACATCTAGATTATGAATCTCTGCCACCAATGCCTGTTTCAACTCCTGCCTGGTCCGCTCATTCCAGATTAAGTCTGCACGGTTGTGATCAAGGCTAAAAGCCCGCCAAAATTCAGGCCAGTTACAAAGTAGCCTACCTGATCCAACAGGTGTGTTTTCCACAACAATCTGAGCTGGAGCAACCACATTTGGATCAGAATCAACTGAAGTTGAACCATTTGATTCGACAAGATCGGTTGCATTCATCTGCTGACCATCTGCTGAACCAACTGATTCTAAATAATCTGCTTGTGTAGGACCAGTAGAAGGCAACTCTCTGCGCAAGTTTTCACCTTTATGAATTGCATAAGTGTTTGTGCCTACAACCTGTACAGAAGTTGGATCTACTACATATTTCTGGTAACTATCTGACCCTTTAAAAGCACCAGGACTCGTCTGCCGTCCTGGATCAACTTCGTAATTATTAACAGAGGGCAGGGGAGTCTCCTGGGATGTTATTCCTTTGCCTGCACGACCTCTCCTCTGCTGAAGTAATCGTCTCTGTCTCCTACTCAATGACGATCCATCTTGACTGGATATGTTTTGTGCATCATCAGGTGAAACCCCATCAGACCTTGTGTGCAGATAAGCAACAAGCCCCGGAGGAAGCACTCTAGATAACAAATCAAGAGCAGGTTGATAAGAATCCGCCCAAAGAGCAACAAGCTGTCGGCTAACTTCACGACGTTCATCAGCAGGAAGAAAAAAAGCATGATAGAAATGCCGTAACAAAGCACCATCACGCAAAGCAGCGTCACGCATGGACTCTGCTGCAATTGCATCTTCTTCCGCAATTGTACGCATGATCACGGCAACTGTCTCTCTAACACTTTCGGCAGGATGTCCAAACAATGCAAACAACCGACGCCGCAGGCCAGCTACTTGGCGTAATAATTCAACAAAAACAGCATACTGAGTAGTTTCACCATGCGGTTCACAGATCATTGCCTCGAGAACTTCCACAACAGACATAGATAACAACGGTGAAACGGACATAGGTTTTAGCCTGTTGATAAGGATAATAACATTGCTATTGCTGGCGAACAATACCGACTTTGTGTGCATAATTGTAGCGTGCCACTCTCCTTTTGTATCTGTTAGTATATTCATCTCCCCAGGACCACCACCAATCAGCACTGCAATAAGTCCAGCAGCTTCGGCAGCAACTCCCTCAGAACCATTTCTAAGTAAACCCATTATTCTTCCAACAGCAGCAGGAAAAGACATCACATGTGAGGCAGCACTTCTTGATGCCAGTAATCTGCGCAAACACGCAATAAAGCCCATCACTGTTGCAGCTGCTTTAGGTGAAGGGGGAGGTAAGGGAGGCGATTCTGGGGGTTGGTTTGGCGCAGCAGGGAGCATTGTAATCAAGGCCATCAAAGTCACTTCAGGTACTTCAATGTTAGCAGGCACACCACTGTAGGGTATACATGCATTAAACTCTCTTATTCTGCGCCATAACTTAGCTCTTGATCCAGGAATGGAACCTCCTTCAGTCACAGCATCCTTGGCAGCAGCCGCTAAATGTTTTAAGTATGTGGTGGCACTTTCTGTGTCAACAGCAGGACGTTGTCGAGCAGAAAGTTGCTTGCGGAGCAAATTAACTCTCCCACATGGTGGATCAATATGATGACCAGGCATTGTTAACCTTGGTAGAATTGGTACAGGACATTGACCCTGCATAATTGTGTTGAGATTCAGATCAGATTTTATGAAACAGTACAACTGCCATCCTTCAGCAAAAGAATTTCAGAAGGCATGGCAAGTGATAATCACAACGATAAATATTTCATCCAACGAGCTATATCACAAGTGAAAAAACAAACACCATCTAGGAGAGGGTAAATCTACCTACTTCTGTTTGCAACACATCCCGAACTGCAGCAAGCAAGCTATCGCGAGACGTGCTAGCATAAACCTGAAAACCAAACCATATTGTAGAGTTTATAGGAAAAAACAAAGAAGAAGAAGAAAGGGATGATTTATGATTCCTCACATGTACGGGGCATCCATCATTAAATTCAATTGCAAACATTTGGGGCTCCTCAGCAAATCGAACAAGAGAGCTTACTGCAGATAAAGGACGGACAATAACAGCCTACATATGTGCAACAGAACTCATCAAATGATGCAAGCGCAACCACCAAAAACCGTCATTCCATTGATGGAAACAAAGATTGAGCCATAGATATTGACATGAATACAAGAGAACCATGCTTAAATTGTGGCATGTGTTTGAAGCCTATAATAAATGGCATTATTTGCTTACCTCATAGTTGGCTGGTCGCCTTTCCACAAGTGAGGCCCTTGTAAGAATGAGTTGACGAGATACTGCATCACCTTGCTCCCCAAGTCCTCCTTTTGGCCCAACTCCTAAACCCAAACCCGAAATATTCAAAGTTCCATGAGCCGCAGTACGCAACCTTGTCACAGACCAAGCCCCACAAGGAGTTTCTTCTGCTCGAACAGCCTCCTTGGCTTCAATTCACATTAATTGTCCAACATATAAATACCATGTGCAAGGAAAGAATATTGAAGGTTGAAAAAAAGAAGACTGAATCATAAGTGCACAAAGATTTAGTAAGTGTATACCCCTCCTCTCTCTATACTCGGCAGCAGAGAGTAATTGAGAACTGTCCACAGAAAGTGACAACCCAACCATGGACTTTGCAGTTTTTGTCTGTACAAATACGCTTAGTATCAAATCGATGAGCATAATTCATAGTACAAAACATAATTCAACAAGGTGAACTTAAACAATCATGCAGGGTGCATCCACTTTGAGGGGTGGTTGTGTTGCTACCACAGAGCTATGGTAGAATATGATGCCTTTATAATTCGAGAAGGAAAAAATCAGGCAAAATGAACTGACAAAAATCAGAGAGCACCATACCAAATTCGATATTATAGCAGCATTGGAAGTCCCCGAAGCAGCTTGAAACGCTTTAGATTTTCTTCCATATAAAGGACAAAGAACAAAACCACCATGCTCATGATTTTTTGTCCCATAAGGTTGAGAGAGAAGTATAATTGCAGGGGAATCCATATCTCTAAAATCCAAGCACCAACGAAGATCTCCAGATTTCAATTCAACAAGTTCAACCCCAACATAAGTTACTTTCATTTTCTGTACAAAACATTTGATAAGAGTTACTGATGCAAAACAGTTAGAGTGGCATATAAAAGAAAATGACCGTACATCATTTGGTTTAAAGAACATAATTCAGCTATTGAGCACATGCACGGATTAGATAATTGAACTGAAAAACAGTTATTTGGCGAATTTCATGAGATAGGTTATGCAAATCATGTATGACACTTTTATTCAATAGTTTCTCGTACCATAGCATCCAAGAAAACTGAGATGCAAGCAAACAACTTAAGCTCGAAAAGTCCAAGGAATGTAAACTAAATAAACGGATTTAAAAATCATTCAGCCTGAATAACAAATGCCATTTTAACCTCTGGACTGTATGACTTCTCAAAACTATTATCAAGGCACTCTCATGAATCTATGATTAATAGAATGAGTTTTTCCATCTACAGAATAGAAAGTAAGGCGCTTGGACTGCGATGGAATGTCGATGTCGTTTAAATTCATGCCACCTGACATCTAATTAGGTACCTAGTCAGCAAAATAACTTCTATACCTAATATTTCATGTATGCACATATCTTGGGCTTGAATACCAAATATGGATCAAGTCTTAATGTTTGATTACACCCTCTATAATATGTGACCATAAACCAATATGCTTCAAGTTTTTGAAACTTTTGCAGCTATATGTTAATACTTCTCTTTACCGATTTAATATAATTTTTGGCCAATTCCTATAATCGCAAACAAAAAAACAATTTAGTAATGACGAGAATAACATTAATCATGGACAACCCACTTTCTCACGAACCTCTCTCTTTACAAATTTTATCCGCAAAAATTCGTTTCGTGTTTCCCAACCCTTAAATTCATTGTTGCATCCCCATTTTCCAGTTACCTTCGGGTGTTGCTGAATGTCTAAATTGAGAAGTCTAAACGAAATAACATTGGCATATTGCCCATACACCCGTAGATGATTGTGTATGATGTCATCAAGCGACAGCGAACTAACTTAGCAGGATAACTTAGCACAGCATCAGCAAAATAACGGAGTCCTGTCACTTATAAAGAAGCCAAACTAGCTTCTACCATCAAAACAACATTGAAGACATTTGTTTTTATAAGTAGTTATTTGATTACCAGTATCTAAATTACAACAAACGGGACATAAACTTCTAATCATACTAAGCCCAATTGATAGCCATCAAGGAAACAAATAATATATTCTCAAAAGATATAATTGAAGACATATTGACGCCAACAAAAAAGAAAATCAACTTACAAAAGGAACCCATTCCGTGGTCCTTCTCCGGAGATGAAGTACCGGAAACTCCGCGACAGGCCCAATTCTATTCCACCTGATCCTATGCAGCTCAGTCAAAATACTAGCCCTGTACTTCGATGAAAACTTCATACCCTTGTACTTCCCCTTACCATCTGTCCTAACACTAATACTAAACTCCTGCGAATTCTCATCCCTCCCTAAAACAGGACTCGCCGCCTCGAAGTCGCTCCCCACGTCGTACGAATTCGTCACGGATAGCGTGGAAGGGTCCAAGGTGACGATGGAAACATGGGACAGGCACAGGATTCTCTTGTACCGGCCCCGCCACGAGTGTTTTACGACGGAGTAACGGGCCAAGTACTCTTGTTCCTCGAGTGAAGTAGGGTTCGGAGTGGTGGACGAGGATGGTGCTGAGGTGGAGGATTCCGGGTGGTGGTGGTGGTTGTGATCGGGCGCGGCGGCGGCGTGGCGGCTTACGAAGTCCATGTGGGGTAGGTACTCGAGCGTGTGGGTCCGGGGCGGGCTAGGGCGAAAGAAAAACCATAGTCCTGAACCCGCCGACGGGCTCTGCCTCGACTGATTCGCCCCCAGTGCTTACCAATTATCACGAAAAATTGCCACTTATTGGTCAGGACCAAACCCTAGCTTCCAGAAACCCCAATCTTTCATCGGCGATTGCGAAATTGAAAGGAAAAAAAACCCCAACTAAATTCAACAAAAACACCAAAGCAGAACCTTTTATTTTTTCCCAAACAACCAAACCTAATCACTGGCCAGCGATTCGATCGATTGGAATTTCAATTGTGTGAAGCGAATCATGAAGGTGATTGAGACGGGAGAGCAGGATCAATGTTGACCTCTATCGAGCGAGAATATATATTTATATATATATATATATAGCGTATGTGTACAGCGCGTATGTGTGAGGCTTGTAGGGCGGTTGGTATAGGAGATGAGGATGATGATGATGATAACAATTGAGATCGAAGGAATTAATGGGAGTAGGAAAAATTGAATTGGGATTGAGAGTGAGTGGGAGGGGTATGGAATGGAATGGCGGTTTGATCGACTGATGTGGAAGGTTTTTTTGGGGGGTGCTTCCTGTGTATATGGAGGTGGGGAAGAGAGAGAGAAGAGAAAGGAGGTAGAGAGAGAGAGAGGTGAATCGGATCCTGCTACAGGGGGAGCTGAGTTTCGGGTACGGCAAGAGATGGATTACTTGGGCCGGAAGGTGGATCCATAGAGCACACGTGGTAGGCCAGCTGCGAGGGGATCAGCTATGATCACAGGACCCCGTTGTCAAATTGATTCGTTACTTCGGCCCACAGCAGGATTATCAGTTGTGGGTTGTCATTCGGCCACGACCAGCCCACTATATTATTGTTTGTTTGTTTTTGTTTTTTTTTTTTAATTTTTATTTTTAATATTATTGTTTGGTAAATAGTGGAGTATTAATTTATGGGAAAATGACGGTCAATGACGTGTTTTAATAATTAATATCCGCTAAGAACATGTTGAGAACATTTGTTAATACTGAAAATGTCATTGGGGGGTATTAATTATCAAAACACGTCCTGAGCCGTCATTTTCCCTTAATTTATTCGTAATCTTTTGGGGTATTTTGTTTTTTCAAAAGTGAGAAGATTGTATTGATAAATGTCCAACGGCAGATACAAAATGGAGATCATTACAAAGAACTTGGGCAAAACTAAACTAATCGTCTAACAAATACCAAACGAGTAAATCACAAGGCAATCGATATCTTTCATCATAACTCAGGCATAGCCCGACGCAATAGCGACACTTTTAAACTGTCTAACATCTAATTAGGAGTCTCAAACGAGAAAAAGTGCAAAGTTAAGGACAAAAGACACCAAATACCCAGACGATCAGATGCACTCCAACCAAGTATGAACGAACCAATGAACTCCCAAGAAAGCCACCACGAGTTGGCCCGGCAAAGACATCGTGTAAGGATAAAACGCTAAAGTACGAATATTGCTGTGAAATAATCTCAATTGAGAGAATCCAATCTGTAGACAAAATTCGTCCAAAGACGAAACTAACAACTCTCGTGACAAAACTCTCACAAATCAGACGACAATTCGTTGATCTAGAGAGCATTGCAACCATATCAAGATTGCAATAATTTTTTTAAACTCAAATTGGGTGGATATATATATATTTGAAACAGACAATCTCATGCTCATAGAACCAAAAACTGCCTGGAGGCAACAAGCGCCCAAATCTCGGAGCCCTCCGTTGGGTACGAAGACCTCGACATTCAGGTTATCCATGTGGGTTTAGTAGGCACTCACCGAGTTCATTAAAAGTTTCACATAGAAAGGAGACGCAAAGAGAGTTGAAGACGACAGCGGTAATTAGGGCTGCAAATGAACAGAGCCACTCGCGACTCGGCTCGGTAAAAACTCGTTTGAGCTCGACTCAAGACATAAATAAACAAACTCAAGCTCAGAATCCAGGCTCGTTTCGTTATCAAGTCGAGCACAAGCCAATAGAGGCTCGGCTTGAGTAGGCTCGCAAGCCAAGACTTAGTAGACTTTTTACATTAATCACCACAATTAGCATTAACATTTTAATACCTCGATGCAGAATCCTTACAAAAACATATTACATGTTATTATTATTCTAACATTGAGATTATTTAATTTTCTTGTAAAGTATAGGAAAATGAAAGATATATACTTTCACAATCAAAATATTTTTGCTTGTATTAGGCCTATGCAAGTATGTATGTGTGTGTATATGTATATATATATATATATACACACACACACACACACACACAAACACATGTTTTTCATTGGCCCGTTAAGGCTCGTGAATAAACTCGAGCTTGGTTCGTTTGTAGCCCTAACGATAATTTAAGTTATTTAACCAGCCCCATCGTCCTCAATTGGGTGGAGATGTTGAAACTCTAATTTGTTGTATATGGATTTTGGATGTATTACAGCTTCTTGAAGGAGGCGTGGACTGAGGTTGCCAACTTCCGTTTTTTAATTCCAAAGTTGTGGTCCCATAAGTTAATTATTCTATTTTTTTTTTTTTTTGCCTCTTGGAGGTTTTTGAAAATTAAAACCACATTGTTTGTGCTATACTTAGGCTCCGTTTCGTTAAGATTCTTAATTTTAAGTACTTAATTTTCATTTTACGAGATAGGCCATTCTCTAATAGTACATCACCTTTAATTCAAAAAAAAAATTACTTATTTAAAAAATCAGTATTTATTTTAATTAGTAGAACGCACCATTATTTATCAAATAATCTTGTTCAACCACAGAATTGGATCATAAGTAAGCTCATATGCACATCAGTGGTATTTTATTCCAATATCCAATTGGTCTCAATTCTTTGAATATTCTTATTTTCGTGAATGTTTGTATGCCGACTCACCGAATTTATTAGTAATGTGATTTACTTATATTATGCCCACAAATTTGTCAAAACTATAGAGAAGGTTCAGTTATTTGATCTGTTTAGTTTTGCCGAGGGAAAAAAAAGAGAAATAAAAAGTTTTTTTTTTTCTCCACTTAATATTTGAAATATATGAAATAAAATTAAAAGGTAAACTAACTAGGACAAAGAACAAAAACAGAATTAACAACTGGAGTAAAAGAATTAATTCTGATTCGAAAAACCTAAAAGAATTCTGTGCCCCCATTTTATCATGTTTCTTTCTCAAGCCGATTTGGCTGTGTAGTAAAAAAAAAAAAAAAAGAATTTATTAGGAACAAGAGGATTTGTCCAATCCGATCCAACATATGATAGAAAGAGTGTATAAGGTTAAGCCCGTATTAATAACCTCCAAAGGCCCAAATCACATGAAACGCCCAATTCACGCACGCCAGACCCGGCCCACCAACTTCAGCAACTCCTAAACGCGAGATCATCACTCACGCTTTCAACATTTTTGTGCGGCCAGATGTAATTTCAAGCGGCCAAGGGTAATTATACGCGGCCAAGTGTAGTTTCCCGCGGCCATAAGGCATGTAAAACACTAGAATCGTGCACAGTGATCACGCTTTCAACATTTTATGCGGCCAAATGCAATTTCAAGCGGCCAATGGTAATTATACGCGGCCAAGTGTAGTTTCCCACGACCACAATGCATGTAAAACACAAGAATCGTGTACAGTTATCACGCTTTCAACATTTTGTGCGGCCATATGTAATTTAAAGCGGCTAACAGTAATTATACGCGGCCATGTGTAATTTCACGCTTTCAAAGTCGACCTTTTTTTACTTAAAAGTGGTCTTTATTCAAAATATTTGGGTAGAAGGATTTTTTTTTTTACTTTTCCGATTCGTCTCGAATCAAAAAGTCAAAAAAAATTGACGCAAAACTAACAAACGAGGAAAAAATTCAAATGAAGACAGAATAAAAAAAGTAAAATAAATTGTTAGTGGAACGGGGTTAACTAAAAATCTCCCTTTTGAGCTCCAATTCCATACTATAAAAGTCATCTGTGTTGCCCTGAAAGTGGAATCAGGTTAGCATTTGTTTTAGTCTTATCAGCTGATCACGTTTCCAGAAAAATAAAT
Organism: Rhododendron griersonianum; assembly: GCA_018127125.1. Classification (NCBI taxonomy): domain Eukaryota; kingdom Viridiplantae; phylum Streptophyta; class Magnoliopsida; order Ericales; family Ericaceae; genus Rhododendron; species Rhododendron griersonianum. Next base: position 49,848,337 of record CM030790.1, on the reverse strand, counting down.
TCCTACGAAAATTCAGATTCCACCTCTCTGAACTGTGATATCCCACAATAGCCCTCACCCTAGCATCCTTATGAGTTCTAGCATCCTTATGAGTTCTGAGAAGACAAAAGAAATAGTCTAGGAAATGCAGATTTCAGTGAGTCATTCCCTAACCAAATATGATTTCCAAAAATGTGTGTCGAGGGAGTTGGAATAGTACCATGACATTCTCCTCCCGTCGTCACACACGGGTATGTAACCCACAGGGGGAGAGAGGGAGAGAGCGAATCCATACTCCATACTTTTAGGGGTCCGTTTGATTAGCGAGATAATGGTAGCAAATGCAAGAAAGAGAATAATATATTTTTTTTTGTGTTCATTTAGCAAGAATATCTTATAAAGTGGTAGAAAGTAAACTTTTCTGTACAACCCTCTAAAGCATGAGAGCTTAATTTACTTTTTCTCACAAAATGTGCAGGAAATTTTTATTTTCCCTCTACTTTTTCTCTTCTAATTTCGGCAATTTTATTTCCTCCAAACAAGGATATCGACTTATTTTCTCTACTATTTTCTTTCAAAACTTTCATTCTAATCAAACAGATATGAGAAAAAAAATATTTTTTTCCTTTTCTTTTCTTTTCTTTCACTTCACTTTCTATCATTTTCACTTTCTATTTTATTTTTCTTGCTAATCAAACGGACCCTAGGCGTTTTTTCTAGTTCAAAAAAAAAAAAATTCATTTGGTTCAATGAGAGAAATCAAGAGGTGACTAGTGAGTGCGGCCGCTACTGCAACAATTCAAAAAAATGCTATGATGGTAGAAATTTTTCGATGTTCCCGACTAAACTCTATAATCGCGCCACCAATAGAATTTTTAAAATATTTTTCAAATTATAACTAGCTTTCTATTTCCTTCAATTCTTTTATTTTTCACTACAGAAGACCTAAAGAATTACCCTTTTGTTGGTACTTTACGTGTATATGACAAACATTGTTTATTACAGATATTGCATTTCAATTTTTAAGTCAATAATTGTTAGTACATTGTAGTTCATTTTTCCATTGTTATTTATTATTGTGTACTTATAATCGCCACTTCTAGCTGCTTGGTAAATTGGCTGGAACGTAACTCTATCTGGAACACGATGCTCAAAGTGCAATTTTGTTCACACCCTCCTTAAAAGAGGGTGAACATTACCCTTCTTTTTATTGGTTAAAATGATGTAGGTCCCACCCGTGCAATACACTTTTTGGTAAGCATGACATCACTTTATAGTGCGATCCACATATTTTTGTTGTGGGATCCACACCATTTCAACTAATAAGAAGAAGGGCAATGTTCACCCTCTTAAGTGGAATGTGAACAAAACTCAACTCTGACGCTCGGCCAAAGACGTGTCGCCAAGTACTGATAGAAGTTGAAACTTGAAAAGGAAGTGCTACAACACACACTCCTTATTTGGGTGAGTATCATATGCACTCTCATTGAAACACACCAAAATGTTATGAATCCATTGCTAAAAAGTTACGAATCATATTGATGAAAAGTTACGAATTTTTAGTATAAAAGTTACGATACGAAATACTCCGTAGAATGTTATGAATGACCGGTCCTACAAGTAATTTTTTATGAGGTGGCACAATATGAACCACACAATAGGTGTATATGGTACACACCTTAAAGGGGTGTGTATTGAAGACTTTCCCAACTTGAAAAGCCAATTCTGATTGGACAAACTCAAATTGGATTTGCAAAAGATGTTTATACATGTTTCTCCCTCGCTTACACGCACTTGGCACTTAGAGCACTGAGCTTGAAATAAGGTGAGCGAAACAACCATTGCCAACTACACAAACATTTCTGGAAAACACATTGGAAAGAAAATCACACACTTCGAAATAATGTGCAATAAACTCAAGCACGCTTGATTATAGGTGCTGGATTTGAAGATCAACATGGGATACACCACTCAGCAGTTTGATATCTTAGTTTATTTTATTTTTTGAAAGGGAGTTCGATACATTATTTGGAATCTCAATTTTATCATCTCAATCCATAAGACTCAAAAACTCTCGGAATTTATCGGTAACCGGCTCCGGCAAGCAAATGCAAACCAACATTGCCCCGTTGGAATCAGCCTCCCCCTCGGGGAGAAAGACACAGACTTGTGGTGTTGGAGTCAGGTCAATCGGGCCGGCATATACAGGCTTTCCCCATCCAAAATCCGCTGATTCGTAGATTGAAAACCTAGTCCATTGGGTTATTGACAATTTCCCATCAAATTCCATCCTCCTTGGCCTCTCCACCTCAAGATAATCTATTGTTGACCTTAAGTACTCTTCCGAAATGCCTATCCGAGCCCCATGAACCAACTTGGTCACCTCTGAGAGACAACCCTTGACAAGCTTAGCCGTGCTCATGGCACATGCCAAGCACACGACATTACCATAAAACCCGTCAATCAAATTTGGGTTTTTGACCTTTTGCCTAGCATTAACTGAAAATGTTAGACGTAGATTCGAATCTAGAGGCTTTACATCAATTGATTTAACCCAAGATCTCCAGACATGAGCAGCCATGGCATCAAAGGTAGTGAATGCACAATCCTTATCTGATCTGGCAAGGTTCTTTAGATGGGTTTGGCATTCCCTGCTAATCCGGTAACACTTTTGAACCATCTTGTTATTCCAAAGAGTCGTTGATAGGCTAGACATATCTTCAATTCTCATAAACTCAAAATGTGGGTATTCAACAAGAGGGGGTTCACGTGGCCGAAAAATTTCTCTCTCCCAACATGGGATAGGGTTTGTTACAGAAACCCCAGCTTTCGCAGTTGAAGACCAAGCAGCAAGGAATTGCATTGCACCAAGCCCATCACAAAGGCAATGACAAGTTCTCAAGCCAAGGCTAAAGCCACCACAGCTAAAAAAGGTCACTTGTGCTATTAGTAATGGAGTGTCAATAACATTGAATGGTCCTTCATTGGGAAACTTGTACACTAACGGTGCCCATGAAGGGTTTGGGACTGTAAGGTCACCTAGATTAGCTAGCGCAGTATCTGAGTGAGCTTCTATCATTAGTACCCACTGGTCTGGTCCAAAAAAAACCTCCAGTTTCCCATTTTCCACCTCTCTGAGCCTGCCTGAGAAAGGGTAGTATGGGACTAAAACTCTGGCAAGAGCGTCATGGAAGGTTTTCATAACAGGTGGGTGGGTGGAATTATGTTCATTCGACTTGTAGAAATATACAGTTGGGGTTAAAACACGCGATCCGATCATGTCGTCTAGGTTTGAGAGGTAGAGGGTGTCGCCGGGGGAGACCGGAATTGGACCGGCCGGCATGACAGGAAAGGTACGATCTATAGTTATGGGGATGGGATCGAGGTGAGGGAAATGAAGCTCTTGAACCCATGGAGCCATGGTGTATGATGAGAGGAAGTCGTGTCAAGGGGTGGAATTTGTAGAATATTCAAGAGAGATGTTCTCAAACAGTTGGCATGCAAAGACAATGGGCCAGACAAAGGGGGAATTCCACAAGGCTTTCTGGTGTTGAGCAGTTGAGGCTATTTCTCCTCACTTAGACATGATCTTTTCATCGAATTTTCTAATACTAACTTTCACTGATAATTGAAGGAAGAAAGTGTATGATAAATGCATGAAAGAGGGTTGTTTAAGGGCAAACCCAAATATTTATCTGGCTCACCTATAAATATTTATAGTATTTTCTTATTAATGGCATAAAGAAGGGGAATAAGTCCCCTTTCCTCGCTAGTTGATAGTTGCAGCAGCCTAGACAATCCCGGATCAGAAAATGTTACTATACATACCAAGGTCCTAAATGGTACATAAGTACCGGTACGGATATTTTTTTAACCAATGTCTTAGATTTATCATCATATTGCTACCCAATACTGTAAAAACTTACAAGTCCCATTGTTTTCCTCTAGACACGACTACTTTGTGCAGAGTTAAAATTCCGGAACTTGACCCACGCTCCAGTGCTCTACTTCTGCCTCCTCTTAATATCTACTGTGTGTGCACGCTGGCATGCGAGTATATAAATAATCTGACTCCTCGCTCACCATGACAACCAGACCGTAGTAGGGCCAAAAACTGCAGTTTCTACAGTTTGCAGCTCGTAAAGGAGGCCAAACAGGCAATATTCATACAAGAATACACAAAGCACTTTAATCATTTGACATTGTATGCATAAACACAAAACAGAAGCGCACATGCCATTTTCAACTGCGCTGCTATTTTCCAACAGCATGATACAGCAAACTATGATACAGCAAGTTTGTCAGAGAGCACCACAGAAATAAGCAACATGCAAGAATTAATAACAATCCAAAGGACCATAAGACAGAGATGAGTAAACATTCACAAAAAATCCTACATTAGCAGAACAATCTGGCAAATACAGAGAGAAAGATAACGAAAAATATCAAAGAGATCTAAGAAATCCTAAACTTTATAAGTCCACAACTCGTTTTTTCTGTGATAAAGAAAAACCAAAAAAGTTCTATTTTGAAGGTCATATCCCAGAGAACCCAGACTCGGATGTTTATTTTGCGTTATCCAAATGACCGAAAAGTACATGTCCATACCCAAGTAAGAAACTTCCTTACCGCACCGGCTGCTGGTTGTAGTGGTTCTTCTCCTTTTTCTTTGCAGCAGCAAGCTTTGCATTCCTAGCAGCAGCCTCGCTGGCAGCAGCTTTTGCAGCACCGTCCATCTCCTTGCTCGATTTCTTCTTCTTCATTGATGCCACTTTCTTTATCTTCTCTTTCACATCGACAACAGGTGTATCTACTTCTGCCTTCTCAGTCACAGCAGCTTCATCAGTTTCATTTGTGGGGTCAGTGCCATTGGGCTGATCCTGCTGTTCTTTAGCCTCCTTTGAGGACTTATCCTTCTTCTTCTTCTTCTTTGCGCTTTTGCTCTCCCCAGGAGCATTCTCCTTCTTCTCCACCTCTCCAGTGGGATTATCTAGCTTCTTCTCTCGTACATCACCTGTAGGTAACAGTGATAGGACAATGATCTTCGCGTTATACGAATTAAAGATACATAGTTGACTAATCAAATACTACTTATCCAAACCATAGGCCAACACATTTGAACAAACAGTCTAGATAAGGACAAACAAAACCGTCACTCGAAAAAATAAGGGCAGATGAACTTTTCTCGTGTCACTTTCTTAAGGGCAAATTCAGCGACACAAGCAGATTTGTAATTTAAGCTACATCGAAGCCAAAAGCAAGAAGGGAAGAAAACAAGAAATATGCAGGAAAGGGATTTCAGTACAATAACGACCAATGTACCAAAATAATTACTTATATTTATCATCACAAGTACTGATTAATTAAGGAATAAGATTTAAATAGCGAAGGAAAACCTTTAAATGCTATGATTTGTTGTTTTCGTTTGATGACCATGCAGTGGCACATTATAGTGGGATAAGAACGAGAGGAGAAATTTAAATGATATGATTCGTCGGTTTCCTTTGATGACCGTGCATTGACACATTATAGCAGAAAGAATCAGACTAAACATGGAATGCTAACGAAAGAAAATAGGAGTAGATTACTATATTACCATGGGAGTCATCATTGCCACTGGCCTCAGGCTTGGGACATCCCAGTTCAGCAAGCATGGCATCAAGTTCTGCAAGCTCCTTCTTCTTCAATTCCTTCTTTGAAAGCTGCCTTTCTGGATCTTTAGGCGCCAAAGAAACTTCAGCAAGCTTCTTAACAACCGTCTCCCTTTCTACTGGCGCTTCGGGTTCATGGTCATGTTCTTCTTCCTCGTTATCATCATCAACATCATCAAGACCTTCTTCTTCACTCTCACTTTGCTGGAATCCACAAGTTACCAAATGTTTATCAATCTAGGATGTATTCTCCGCATTTCCTAATATTTTGGCGAATTACATCACATCACTGAACCAAGCTTGTCAGTACAGTGAGATTTCAAACAAATGAATCACCGTACAAGCTATAAAGATAAGCTCACACTCCGAAGTCTAGTCCTCGCACTTGACTAAACTAAGAGTTAGTCAATTTATCTTTCTATTGCCTTCTTTTTCTTTTTCTTTTTCTTTCTTCTCTTTTGTCTTGGAGTGGTGGGAGGAAGTAATTTACCCAGTTAACAAACGGGAATAGGATGCCTCTGACAATAATAGGATTTATTCAGGAAAATATGGTTCTTCCATATCTTAATAGGAAATCACTGAAAGACGAAAGAGAGTAAAAAAGGAGATGCAGGAAGGAAATGGATGACAAGACCTTTCAACCAGGAACATCACAACAATGGACTACCAGAGATATCTCATCAGGTGCGAACTGCCACAAAACTCAAGATGCATTCATTACAACATTTTTCTGGCGTGCTAGACGGACTAGGCTCTTGCTCACCATCGCCTATTGTAGACATCGGCTCCTTAGTTGAATCAGGAGATTCTTCTCCTTCTCCCATCTCCCCCAGTTTCTCATGCAATCCATCTTCTAAATCTTCAGAGTTCGTCCACCTTTAGCGGCTTTCAGGAGTATATTTATGCACTTGCTCATGATCGTGGTTTAAATAGATCTATTTTTTTGGAAAATACGGGTTATGACAATAAATCTAGCTTACTAATTGTGAAACGTTTAATCACTCATTTAATTAGATTTATAGAAGACCAAAGAGATGTCAGAAAATAACCCTGCCATGGATGGCCACTTTCAACGGATGCCATTGGTCCAAGATTACACTTTCCCATCTCGAGCATCTAAAAATAGCAAAGAGGAGAATCCAGTATATCAAGTTTCTCAACTTTGACAAAGCCTTTAAAATTTAGAGCATTTATACAGCAGACCGCCCCAAAAAACTCAGCTCTCTCTCCGTAGATTAAGATACCAAAGGAAGGTACGATCATAACTTGGCAGATTTTCGAAATGATATTTCTTAAAAAAATTGAAATCACCAGAAATTGAATACATATACAAGCTAGCAAAACACATCCTTTCCATTGTCATCTACATAAGCAATTGTGCAAACTTAGGCATATAGCTAAACATTCCAGGCTGCCAACTACGTGAACGTAATAACAAGCTCAGAACCTAATTGACAATACAGACATACAACAAACAAAAGCACACCTTCTATGCTAGTCCGCAAACTATTGTGCATCATTTTGTCAAAGCCAATATAGCAACATTGTGATTCAACATGGAATCCATACAATACACAGAAGACTGACACTGTGGATGGTATGGAAAAGCAGAATGCCTTGCCTAATATGGCTGGATTCTCATCCGATATTTCGTGACCTAGTAAGCTTCATTAATGTCAATGCTCTCATTTCTTTCTTTTATTGTTTCTAGTTCTTATTAAAGAACTTACCATTTCTGCTGAGTAAAATATTGACTCTCTGCTTTTGCTCATATTTTAAACCAAAAGATATAAGAAACTAGTGCTCCGTGCTTAAATGCAATCTTTCTAAACTTATGATCGGACAATTTTATAAGCACCTGTATGGGCACGGTTAATTTTCATTACCAGTAAGGCAATATGGTGGGTATGGCTGGGGTAAGTCTTTCTTTTACATATTATTAATCTCGTATTTTACCAGCTAAATCCAGTAAAATAGGTTATTACTATTCACAATAATCAAATAACACGTTTTTAGGAGCATCACAGATCTTTTTCGTTTTCACAATTTCAATTGCAACACCAAGATCTCTCTATTTTAGTTGTATACCACATCTTTTCCTTGTAAGATAGAGGCTTTTTTTCCTTTTCTTTTGGTTGGGGGGGGGGGGGGGGAGGAGAGTTTAGACGCTTTGGGTTGCTGTCTTGCAGAGTTTATGGTTTTGAAAACATGTCTTGAATCCCACATTCCAAAAATGATGGGTGTTATTGTTTGGGAAAATGACGGTTAAATGTTCTCAGCATGTCCTTGGCGGGTATTAATTATCAAAACACATCCTAGGCCGTCATTTTCCCTTATTGTTTTTTGCAACTCTGAGCAACAGAGGCTGACGTAGGGGGTTGCAACGGGGGCCAGGGCCTGGCACACCTCCCAATTTTCCCACTAGTTATACTATCTTTTCAGGATAATTTGGAAAAGTTCTATAGTATCGGCCTCTGCAAGTCTTTTGAGAGGAAAATAAAAGTTGATAAAATTTCTATACGTGTGTGAACCCCCCCCTAAAATTTCAAGTTATCGACTATTTTTCGGTCATGGCAATGAAATTAAATGCGCACATGAATATGTAGAAAATCTCGTCTTCAGGCCCCTCCTGAGTATACATCCTGTGTCCGCCACTGCTGAGTAAAACTAACTAATTGCCACCGGAGAAGCAAAACAGGCCATTTAAAACAACATAAAATGAGGATCCGCCACAACAAGCAGATAACTATCCTCATAACCGCGTGATGTTTAACTTACCATCACTTGGTCACTAATCACGTGTCGACTTGTTGGGACCCACTTGTCAGACAAACTAAAGTTTTCGAACCCGCAACAAAAAGACAAAACAAAACATAACCGATAAGAATAATCCTAGAAACACATAACCACAAATAGGAACAACTTCTAATTGATTCTTTGTTATAACTGTCATATTTAATGAAATGTTAAGGAAATTGTGCCAGCAAGGAATTGACGTTCTCAAATTCCGGGAAAGCATTTGTCATTCTGTTAACATTGACAAAGAGCCAGTGAAAGTCGATGCACGTGCCCAATCAAAACGCAATCATTTCACATCGGAATGGATATGGAAAACGAACAAACAAACTGTCCTACCACAATTTAAGTTCACAAAAAACAGTCATATACAACCATGGGCAGGACATGTTACATGTCTTCAATACTGTTGGGTAACATTCATGGTGAATGGTGCAACATCTGATGCCTATACAACGGCTACTTCCTAACACAAATTTATCTTAGGAGGGATGGTGAAAAACAGGTGGTAACAAGGACAGTTGTGGGTATGAAAACCGGGAAGAGTTGTTGGGTACACAATGTCAGGCGCAATTCCCATGCCATAAAAGCTGTGGTGAAGCACCTCATAACACCAAATGGTTTTGTGAGGGATGGTGAAACTCAGGTCTGATAGTATCAGAGCCGGATTTCATAGGGGAGCCTGAGCGAGGAGTGATTATCCAGTGCTCCGAAGCACTGCCACATGTGCTACAAGGGCTTTTTCCACCACACATTAACATGGCATCCGATGCCACGTGCTTGGTGGTGGAGAAAGGCCCCTGAGCATTTATTAATCTTTCATTAGGGCGGGAGGGACGGTTGTGTACTCAATGACCTTCCTAGTTCCTATATCCGCTTATGCGGGTGCGATGTGAAATATTACTCAAGACTGAAGCCCTCTAACACCAATTTCTTTTAAAATGCATGGTGTAATTCAGTCCCACAAACAGTTGCAATCCTAAAACAGATAGAAACCCAGTAGAGTCTCAACACATTTGCATATAGTATCCAAAGATTCCGCACCTCTACCGGGGTGGAGCTATCCTTGGCCTTAGGCTCCAGATCTGCGGCACCGGCCCAAACGGCCTGAGGCGGAGCCGTGGTGGCGTAGTAATCGTCATCATCCTCGTCATCAACATCGGCCCAGGACTTCACCGTGAGCGGCGTCGGAGCCCAGAAAACCTGCTGCTTTTTGCGCTCTTCCTCCTCCTCTTCCTCCTGCTTCTTCTTCAAACCGCTCTTGCTCTTCGACGAGCCTTGTTGCTCTTTGTCGGACTTCTTCTTCTTCCTTAGGGTTCCGAGCGCCGCAAACACGTTCGAGCTGCTCAGAACCAACGACTCGTCCTTCCTGTTTCCTCCTCCCACCATTCTCTCGACTCAAATCTGATCAAAAGAAACTTCGGTCCGATTCCAAATACAGTTATATAAATATATACCTTCTTGTATATACAAAACTGCAAAGAACGAATCGTTATGGATATCTCAAGCGAAGATCGAAGTTCGAGCAATTTCAAAACGCACGGCAATTAAATGAAAATGAAAAAGAAATAAATAGATACACTGATGTGAAAGATAAAATTGGCACAAGGCTAAGTGAGGTTAAGATGGAGTTTATTGGGCAATCGAACAGATTGGACTGGCGAAAGTGATGAGAGTACGAAGGAGAGGAGATTGTGGATTTGGATAAGAGTAGAGAGGGATTTTTTAATCGGATTGTGACGGGAGGAATGGGGGTTGAATTTTCTCGGGAAAATGAGAGAATTTTCTAAGGAAAACTGAAGATAACGTCGGAGGAGGATCAAGATTAGCAGATTGTGCAAACAGGAGGGGGAGGAATCAGAAACGGCTATTTATACTAGGGAGAATGCGTGTGTGAGGTACGTAATTTTAGGGTTTAGATAGGTTGAGTGAAAATTTCCCTTTTCTCTTCACACCAAAAAAATAAAAACATAAAAAATTCCTTTTCTTGTCTATATTTTCAAGTTTTGTTTATATTATGATTAGAAAGAACAATATATGTTTTGCTAATTTCATTTAATTTCAGTAGTTATGTATAACTGAATAGATTAAGCGAAAATACATTTTAGACATAAATTGAGATACGATAAAAGTATGTGGAATTTTTTCTATTATATTGTAACCATATGAATGGAGGTTGAATTTTCGTCAGAAAAAAATAGACAATTGTCTTGGGAAATCTCCGGCCGTCGGATTGAAATTCCAATATGTTACAACCGTTGGAGTGAATTATTTGATTCCAACCTGTTAACAAGTCTCACGATTGTCTACCCGTTTCAGCTGTAATCCAACCTGTTTTCAATAGGTTACAGTCGTTTTCGTCTTCCTCTCTCTTCTCTCCTCTCTCCGTCCATAGTTACGGTCTTTAATGCCTTGTTCTCTTTACTTTCCAAAAAGAATTTTCAAAAAATTACTCATAGATTCCCCCTACTTCTAACATTTCTCTCTCTATCTCTCCTCACTTATTACCTCTACTATTTTTCAAAAAACATTTCAAAAATCAAACCAAACACAGCATAAATCTCTCTCTCTCTCTCTCTCTCTCTCTCTCTCTCCCCTCTCTCTCTCCCAGAACCCACTCCTCGACGCACAACGAAACACTCAGCGCCCACCCAACTCATCCGACGTTTCGGGTTGGAACCCCCCCTCAATTTGTCGCTGATTGACTGCCTCAATCTATGTACACATCTTCTCCATATTCACAAAAAAATCCATTTGGTTATCTCTCTCCGGTAAGAATTCCTCTATCCTCAATTTCGCATTAAAGTAGGGTTTTCCTAAATTGCTGTTTAATCTTCAAAACAAAGAAAAAACAAAAGGAAAAAAATTCGATTACCAGGCTTGGTGTTTAAAATTGCTGTTTAATCCACGAAAAAGTTTAGTGTATTGAAGTTTCAACCTTTGATTGGTGTATTGAAGTGTTAGTGTATTGAAGTTTTCAGCCTTTGATTGGTGTATTGATGTGTTATCAGGCTTGGTACGTAGTATATGGGTTCTGCATATTATGGCCTGTTTATAGCCAATTTTTTTTGTAGCTTGGTAGTGGGTAGTATATGGGTTGAATCCTGACAAAAAACTTTCAGTTCTTCATGTCATGGCCTCTTGGTTTATACATTAAAAAAATTTGATATAGATTTTACTCTATTTTGTCGAAAAGGCTAAAGCAATGGTTAAGGAAAAACAAAAGGGAATAGTTGCAGATAAGGAAAAGAAAAAGATAACCACCGCAAGAAAAGGAAAAAGAAAAAAATTCATGTCCAGTGGTATTTGATAAATAAATAAATAAACCCGAAAAAAAACATGTTTTTTTTTCCATTAAAAAGAAGAACAGGACAATTCAATTAACTCCAGTTGTTTCCACTAGTTAAAGATAAAGCCGGTAAGAATATCAAGAACAAATTGTGCAAAGACAAGGTTAAGGATTCGAAAACGTTTTTTCTTTTATGACACTCAGGAATGTCTGAGTTTAGTCCCCCATAGCTGAACCCATAATAATTGTGTAGAAAGTACCATTTTAGCGTCCCGCTACCATGCCCCAAAGCGGTATTGGGGCATCATGCCCCCGTTTTTTTAAAACCCTTTTGGATTTCTTCTTTCAATCTCAACCCTTGGATCCATCCACCTCTCCCCTATTAACCCTCGGATCCATCCCCCTCTCTCCTAAAATTATTTTGAAAACACCTAAAAACGTTGAAGTATAACCTTTAGTTGTGATAAGTATGCCTTATTTTGTGGTAAGTATCAGCATAAAACATAGTAAGAAGAGTCAGTGTTCATGGTAAGTATAATGGCTGAAAAAACGAAAAACCACCTTACTTACTTTTAGGAGGTGGTTTTGATCCAAGGGTCCAGATTAACCTAAAACCTAATCTAATGGTCTATATTAAATGGGGGCATGATGCCCCAATACTACACTGGGGCATCATAGAAATTTTGACCATTTTAAGGACAAATTACCAAAATTACACCTAAGGTTTTCAAAAATAATAGATTGCCCCTTACGTTTGGGAAATTATAAAATACCCCATGTCGCATAACTACTTACTCCCTTATTGTAATGTAGTTCTTAGGAAATTCGACGATTTTCCCTTTCTTTAACGATTTTCCCTTTCTTTACTATAGAGCGTGCATATACCGAATAGGTAATGTTCCACTTTTCCTTCTTAAAAAATACTATAAGTATTTATTTTCAATTTTTAAATTTTAAAAATAATGTATTTGTGATTTTTTTTTACATTGTTCAAAAGATCTCGTCGGAATCTATCAAACAAGATCCATATTGCATATTTTTTTTGATTTCAATAAGTTCATTATTTTTAAACTTGAAAATAGGTTCTTAAAAAATAAGTACTTGAAACTGGAACGGGCTAAGGTTTTACTAGATAGGTTGAGTGGATTTTTTTTGCTTTTCTTTCTCTTTATTTTTTCAAGTTTGGTTTGTGAGTAGAAATAGAATCGTTGTTTCACTCTTTTCTTTTTTTTTTTACAACATGCAAACACCACAAAAAGTTTCAGTTGACTTAAATTTGTTTTCATTTGTCTTACTTTTATTTTAGATTTTTTTTAAAAAAATGGGCTAATTTTTTTTTAATTAGATATCCATCTCAATGGGAAGAGTGGGGTAATAATTTTTTGGCTAAATACTAATAAATAACTAAATTTAAAATAGTCTATAAATGCCAGATTTTAATTTTTTTTTCCTTTTTTAACTCATCCATAATATTTTATTTTTTCTATTAAGAAAAAATTGGGAATTTTTTTTCTTTGGAAATTCACATAACAATAGCTCGAGTACACGAAAACTTGGTGTACAAAACGTGGATAAATATATGGAGTTGAGATAGTGAAAATGCGAAATGAATGAATTCACTGCAAGGTATCCGATTTAAACTTTGTCTTACTTGATATTATGCAAATCTTTTTAATTATATCTATGGTCACATAAGTACTGGTGGCATCTACTTATATCGCATATAAATCGTGTCCTTTTAAAATTTGAAAAAAAAATTAATGGCGGAGCTGTGAATAATGTTTACAGAGTCAATCGCAATCGTCCAACACTACAGTCTGAATTTTAATGAAACTTTTTCCCAAAAAAGTTTCATTAAGATCCGAACTGTCCAGAACACTTTTGGATAGTTGCAATTGGTTACTGCTGTAAAGAAATCCGCCGTGAATTATCTCAACTTCGATACCTATACCTCTCATGTTCAACTTGCGAGGTTGATTTAAGTCAATGAAGTTTCTTTGACCAAGCGTTAGAAACTTAGAGCATCCACAATGGTATAATCAAAGTTTTCAAAAAACTTTGATCTTTTTCTAATAACCTATTTTTATTAGTTTGAAAACTATTTAAAAAAAATTGTTTTCTATGTCACAATTTATAGATTTTTATAAGTTAAAAAGGTTTTTTTTTTTTTTTTGAACGGTAAGTTAAAAAGGTGATGTGACAAGTTTTGGTTATTTAATTTTGATTATACTACTGTGGATCTTTACATTGCTAACCTTAGCAACCCTTTAAAATGGATAACCAAAAGATGATGTGGCACCTTTTGATTATTCTACTGCGGATGTTTTTAGGATAACGGGAAAACGTCGTCGCACATCGTGAACCTGAACCTCCCGTCTTCAAAACGCGAGGTTGATAAAAGTCAATGAAACTTCGTTGACCATAGCGTTAATAACCACGCGTCCTCAATACGCGAGTTTAAATTTTCATTCTTAACACGGAGTAATAATAAAAAAAAGAGAAGCGAGCTAAGCTACAGAACCCCAGCGCGTCTCTCTCTAAACCTTTGTCCGGCAACAGGATTATCAGCGTCTTCAAAAGTGGGTCGATTTGCATCACCTGGCTTCATAGAGAGAGAGAGAGAGAGAGAGAGAGAGAGAAGCAGCAATGGGAGTGAAGAAGGGAACGACTAGGGTTTCGGAAGATACAGTAGAGGAATTGGCTCGTGTACCTTTGCAAGCCATCCTATTGGCTGATAGCTTCGCCCAGAAGTTCCGCCCCATCACACTCGAGCGTCCCAAAGTATTCCCCTCTCTCTGTCTCTCTCTACAGTTACATGTAATTGCTAATAGTGTATTCTCTATGCGTATGTATCATGTTTTTGCAGTCAATTTTTGAACAAAGAGGTAATTACTGTCATGATTTTATTTTTAGATGGCGCAGTGGGGCTCTGATGGCGAATTTTCTTCGTCTTAATTTATTTGAGACGAGTACAAGTTGGTTGTTCACAGAATGTTCAAACAAGTATCATCACTTGGATTGTGAAACTTGTTGAAGTTAGATAGCGGCAATCGTTTTTGGTATCTATTTGAATGCTCTTGTTAAGTTGCCAGTTGTCCCAAAGCTGTTAGGAAATGGGCCAACAGTGTATATCAAGCTATCTAATACCCTCCCTCATGTGCAACCCTGTCTTGCGCGTGGAGATGCAAATTTTTATAGATAGAGCGAAACAGAATACGAAGGGGAGAAGAAGAATGCAAATGAGGACCAAATGCAAACAGAGAGACTTGAAGCCAAGATATCGCTCAACCAGAGCTCTAATACCATGTTAAGTTGCTAGTTGTCCCAAAAGCTTAAGCCATTAGGAAGTGGGCCCAACAATGTTATATCAAGCTATCTAATAGTTTGTACAAGTAATTTGCCTTGCCGTGGCTCGCCCTATTAGCCATGATAGACATTCCAAAGCTTACAAGTATGTAATTTATCAAATGATAAGGGGCCAATTTGGCTGGTTTTCCTGACTGACAGTCCTATGGCTATACCGCATTCTTCGGGGGTGATATTCAGCTATAGTCAATCGGGGTGTGACGTATCTGTAATGAGAAATAATAGTACCTGAATGGATTCTTCTTATAAGCGTTTTTGCTGACATGTTATTTGGTGATCAAGGTACATTAGCAACAACATCCACAACAACGATCTGATCGATTCGATATGTGTTATTAGGCGCATTCTTGTGAACTTGTTTTATTTCTTTCTTATTGTGAGAAATAATAGTTCCTGAATAGATCCGTCTGATACGCGCTTTTGCTTACTTGTTATGGTGTTCAAGGTAAATTAGCAACTGCGGACACACATCACGCTGATCAGATTGTCACGTGTTATTATGTGCATTCTTATGGAATTGTTTAATTTCATTCTTATGGTAATTATAATGGCAATTCTGTGATGACATACCATTTTTCTGTTGAAGGTACTATTACCATTGGCCAACATCCCTATGATTGATTACACCTTAGCATGGCTTGAATCAGCTGGGGTTGAAGAAGTTTTTGTCTTTTGTTGTGCTCATTCTGGGCAAGTGATTGATTACTTAACTAATTCCAAGTGGTTCAATCAGCCAAACTTTTCTATCAAGACAATAGAATCTCACAACTCTGTTAGTGCTGGAGATGCACTGCGTTTGATTTATGAGCAGCACGTGGTATGTTAAGATCCCTTCTTGTATTTTTTCGCATATTCTTCTCCCTTTTAAATATTTAAAGTAGTCTCTTGGAGTCTGCTTTGGTGGCTTAGGCTTTTTTATGTAGTTGTAAATTAGTTTTTGGGGGATTGTTAAAAGTACTAGAATCTTTCTTTGAAAGATGGACTGGCTGGTGTTATTTATTTGGAAGGAGAAGCACCCCACTTGTTTTTTCAAAATCCAATTGTCAATTCAAGTAGCTAAGGATACCATGATTTAGTTTCCTGTTTCATGTGTGAGAGCTTTGTTCAACTAGTAGGACCTTGGGATAGCGCAAATATTAGATGCTTGACTGGTGGTGAATGAGAGTGTGTACTCTAGACAAACGAGTAGTGTGCCCAGAGTTACTGGCAAATTGTACATTAGAAAGGCTTAAGATCACTGTATTTCATGATTATGTGGTGGAGATGATGGGCTTTAGGCTACTCTGGAGGAAGTGGTTCAGGTATGGACCGTATGGTATTTCATCATTTAGGATGCCACTGTTGGTGAACAGCCTTTGCTTAATTTGGCATGTTCGGGGGAACGGAATCGACATTATTTTTTGCGGGAGGTGAGAATTCTTGTGGAACTTGTGTACCAGAGTTGTCAGTATTTGGTTTGTCTACATCTTGTCTGTAATGTTTTGCCCATTTGGTACCTTTTATTATCAATAATACAGCCCTTGTCCATGATAAGAGAACAATCTCTTTGATAAAGGAGAATATTGCTCCAATTGATTGACATTTTCTTTGGAATGTAGTTTAAAAAAGACAAAAAACAGCCAACCAATTTAGTTTTACTCTTATGATTATTAGAGCACCTAGGTGTCCTAAAATATTCTGAACTTTGTCCTGTTAAAATTCCTGTTGCTTATAGGTAAAAATTAGTTTTGAACAAGCAAGCTTAGCTTATGTATACTGGATTTTGTGGATGGATGCTGCTATGGTCTATGTTCTTGATCTGTTTAGATTCTTCATCTTCATTCCTACCTTGATTTATAATCTCAGAATCTCATTTTTCTTCGTTTGCTTCTGAAGATACATGGAGATTTCGTTCTTATAAGTGGAGATACATTGAGTAACATGTCTCTGACGCATGTACTTGAAGAACACAAGGAGAGAAGGAAAAAAGATAGTAATGCTGTAATGACCATGGTTATCAGGAAGTCAAAGCCTTCACCGCTTACTCGCCAATCTCGGCTTGGTACTGATGAGTTGTTTATGGCCATTGATCCTGATACAAAACAGCTTTTATATTATGAGGATAAGGCTGACCATTTAAAAGGGACAATATCTCTTGACAAGATGTTACTTGCTGATAAATCCTCTGTTTCTGTTCACAACGACAAGCAGGTCTTTCGATTCAATAATTCCCTCAAGTTTTGCGTCTTTTGGTTATTAATAGTTTAATACATAGTTTTATGTTGTTGATTGTGTGCTTTATTTTTTCATACGCTGACTTCCGCTCATTATTGGTTGATAAGTTACACGTACTTCTAGTAAAGGAGAGATATCATGTAGTTAACATGATGGCTTTTTTCATAAATGTTGGCAACTTTCAGCATCTTAGAATTTGCACTTTCTAGTTCAAATTAGTGGACCTGGCCTAGTGAAATGTTGTATAATTCATGAAGAGGTAGCATTAAGTGTTGATGGAATTGAGCTGATCTTATGACAAGCTGGTTAATTAGTGGACCTGGCCTATTGACCAGGTATGAATTGAGCTGATCCTTGAATGACTTCCAGATATGAATTTTTGGCTCTACCACTGTACTACCTACGTAGTCGGTAGTTATTTACCAACAGGCTGTCATTCTATTTCTTCCTGTACAGTGTGCACTATTGCATTGAGATACTTCTTCCCTAATAATCGAATGTGCTCTTTGCAGGATTGCTATATTGACATTTGCTCTCCAGAGGTGTTGAGTCTTTTTACCGACAATTTTGACTATCAACATCTGCGCCGGCATTTTGTCAAGGGATTGCTTGTTGATGACGTATGTCTTGAACATTTTATGTCTTACAAATTTAGATACCACTGAAACATCTCTCTCTCCCTCTCTATGGATACGAATGAACTTAAGAAACTATGTCGTGTAAATGTCTTGCCATTTGAATGCTGTTTCTGTGTGAAGACATATAAGAATGTGGGTGCGTGCTTTACCATATAGGGATACTGGTAAATTTTTATCTACCTGTGATTTCGTGAACATGCGTCATACTTTGGTGTTTTGGCTGTAGTGGCTCTTTTTATTCTTTGTTGGACTTTATTTTCCAATTGTGAAATGCTGTGTTCCTCTCACTGTAAGTTATGG
Source organism: Rhododendron griersonianum (assembly GCA_018127125.1). Taxonomy (NCBI): domain Eukaryota; kingdom Viridiplantae; phylum Streptophyta; class Magnoliopsida; order Ericales; family Ericaceae; genus Rhododendron; species Rhododendron griersonianum. The sequence goes on along the minus strand of CM030790.1, from coordinate 49,830,104 downwards.
CAAAATATTATGTTGTTAAGCTTTTAATTAGCCATTGGAGAATGCATTGGGGTGGATTACCTTAGATCAACACCCTTACTGTAGCTTCAAGAACTTTTTCCGAATGTATGTATGTTCTACTAAGAAAAGTCTCTCTTCCGATTTATGGTTCTGTGAATGAATTATGAGTCATTACTCATTACTCAACTTTTGGATCTATTTTCGTTGTACAAAGTTCTCGTTGCTGTTGTTCATTTCTCATTAGCTTTTTGTTATAGGTAGCTTTTTCAGGCCTCTACTAATATTTTGTGCTTGGATTCTCCCCCTATTTACCATAAACTCGTGTATGGGTGCTACTACGAGACGGAAAAACCTTATATTGCGGTACATTCATGAATAATGAAATTGCATGTGATATTTACTAATTAAATAACAGATTTTTTAAATATCTTCTGAAGGGATTGCGTGCTCCATTCCTAATTTGAAAGGAGTGGCACTTTGCTCTCTTTCCTCTTGGCTTAGAAATGATTGTCCATTTGTTTTCAACTCTTTTGTTGGGCGTTTTGGCAATTTTTACATCCCTATAGATACTAAGGACCTTGGAAATTTTTTGTTTTGTTATTGTGTTTTTGTGAACAACAAAAGGGGCACTTTAAATGATATTACATTCCTATCAGAAAAAAACAAAGAACATAAAAGAAAAGAATGGTGTTTGAGTAGTGCTAATGCTGCCCTGTTTTGGTGGGGTGGGGATTGTGGTAGGGCTGAGACCATTCGCCAGAGCTAATTCAAAATTGTGGTGGTGTTTAGAAGTCCCTTGGCTGAAAACATTGTATGTTTCATGCACCAATGATATCCCAGTTTGACGGGGTGAATGGCATGTTTGTTGACTTGCTAAATGTGTGGAGTCTTAGGACTGGTGGTGATAGTCTTGTCGAAACGTTGCCTCCAAAGCTTTTCTCCCCATTATAACTCTTCTACAAGTTCAATGTCAAAGTCATCATTTCACTGTATCAATATGGTTCTTTTGTTTTGGGAGATTAAAATTCTCTGATGAGGAACTATAGGACTATTTTGTTGAATTAAGAATGTGTGCAAAAGATAAATCTTTAATTCTTCTTTAATACCTAATTTCATTGGTTTTTCCCATTTTTGCACATTAAACAAATAAAGATTTTTATTTGTAACTCAGTGATTGTGTAGATGCATTAACTATGCCCACTCACCCCTCCTCTTCCTTCTTTCTTCTCCTTCTTCTCCTTCTCCCTTCATCCATTTGGGTCTTTCAAATTCATTGTCTTGCTTTGGGTGTAAGGTCGTATATAACTTGTTGCCACGTCCAATTGTTTTCCATAGTCTTTTCAGTAATATTACACTGGATCCTTCATTTATGATTGCACTAAAGTAACATTTGTTATGGATACTGTTATGTTTCCTCCATGAACTATCATTCTTTTGCTTTCAGATAATGGGTTATAAAATTTTCACCCATGAAATTTACTCAAGTTATGCTGCTAGAATTGATAACTTTCGAAGCTATGACACTATTAGCAAGGATATTATCCAAAGATGGACGTACCCGTTCGTGCCAGATGTCCAATTTACTGGGAATAGCACAACTAAACTTGAAAGACTTGGCATGTACCGAGCATCAGGTAAGGATCGCAAAAAGCAGTTTACTGACTACTACATTAAACGCCTACTTATTATTCAACCGTAACTTCATCCATGGAGATATTATTTTGCTGCTATTCCGTTTGTGCGTGCCATGTCTTGGAAAACAATATTGCGGGATTTTTGTGTAACACATTCTCTCTCTCTCTCTCTCTCTCTCTCTCTCTCTCTCACACACACACACACAGATAAAAGGAATATTGCACTGATAGGCCCTTTTATCTGATTCTGATTAACTTGTATTCTCACGAAGTGTTCTATGAACCGGAATAGAGTTTTACAACACACTGTCGTGGATTTTGGATAACAGCCACAGTTTCAGTAGGTCTTCTCTATTATTTGGAGCTTGGTAGTATACTGATGTTACGTTATGAATAGTTCATCGCCTGATTCAGTGTTTGATCGCTTACTATAGCAAATTGGCATCTAAGCAACAATGTTCACTATACACCGTTGTGGGACAACATCCAGTCTTTATAGAGAGACCAACCCTGCGAGTTCTGGAAAATCTTTATTACAGGAATTCTTACATTTTGAATTTTCCCCCAGGGATAATCCAATCAAGTTCAGCCCAAATTGGTCCATTTACGGTAATTGGAAATGGCACTACAATAGGGGACAACACAAGAATTTCAAATTCCGTTGTTGGGGATGGGTGTAAGATTGGATCAAATGTTTCCGTAGAGGGTTCTTATATTTGGCACAATGTCACCATTGAAGATGGCTGTACATTAAGACATGCAATAGTATGTGATGGTGTGATAATAAAGTCTGGAGCAGTTTTGGAACCCGGTGCAGTTGTGTCTTTCAAGGTATGTAATGGATGCACCTTTATTCCCTTTCTCAATAACTAATGGACTATTGGTTTTCTCTTTTGGGTCTCTCAAGGTATTGTAGTGATAGGAACTAGGACTTTTCGTCTGTCAAGTTACATAACTTACATAACCTATTTAGTGTAAACCTGGTTGTGTATTCTTCTCCTCAGATACGCCTGCTCAATCTTGTATTTGCCTTGGGATATTGAAATTGAAGCTGAAATTCATGTCTTTCTACTGTTTTTAGTACTTACGCTGTTGTGGTTTATCAAAGATGGTCAGTTAAATAACACTCTCCTGTTCGACTGAGGTTAATTAGGTGTCTCATGATCGTTTGCCCTTCAGGTGCGAATTGGACAACAATTTGTTGTGCCTTCATACTCTAAGGTATCATTACTTCAACAGCCAACTAAGCAAGATAGTGACGAGGAGCTGGAATATGCTGATGACAGCAGTGGGATTGTAGAATTTCCATGTAACTTCTTATTTCCATGTAACTTCTATTCTATCGGTTCTGGATACTTATGAAAAAAGACTACTCGGATCCTTTTTATTGCTTCTTGTGTAAATCTAACTTCTCATTCTTTTTAAAGACAGGAGCATGATATAAAATAAAGTTGTAATGAGATAATCTGTCTTGGCCAACATGAGCTCTTTAAGAAACTAAATTGCCGTATTGGCCTTTACAGTGGGTCATGACACTTGATGATTCATGATAAGTGAGAGTACAGTAAATAAAGGATAAGGAAGAAATACCGAGAGGCAATAATAATCCTAAACCTCAAACAATGGTGGATCCTGGAATTTAACATAGAGGTGCCGGGGTGCTTATGAATCATAACCTTGACAATATTTAACCATAATCGATAGCACATCAACATCATTCTCCACTTAAATATTTGTCATTGAGTAGTGTATACGCTTGTAGAAGTTTCTGGAGATAATCACAAGAACCTAAATATTCTTAGTCAGTCTGTACTGAAAAATAAAAGCATCAGGGAATCTTCATAATATGAGGTGGCACTGGTGTTATTTTTAAGGGGCGAAAATGAGAGATCCTGTGTATGCATTGGTGTTTTATTACATTTTTATCAAAAAACTACATTGGCAATGGAAAGCGAGAGGCCGAGAACTTATATGGCTACTAGGCTGTGGTATTGATAAAAACTTCATGTATATATGTCAATGCAAGTCCTCAGGTTATTTATTTGTACGCTATGTTACATGGACTCGGGTGCGAGTATCGGGTGCGGGTGCAAGTCCAAGCGTCGGACCTTTCTAAACTTAAATCTTAGGATACGTGGATATGTGTCCCCAACTTGGGTACGGGTACGGGGACACGTCCTGAACTCTTGTTTGTATTATATATTGCATAATTTTCTCAGATTATGTACTGTAAACTATGTTTACAAATGTATTTAAACAATAAAGAGTTAAGAAAATTATGTTTTAGCTATTTTCCTATTTCTTGTCTATGTGAAATACTCGAAATACCGCTTTTCTAGCTAATTTGATATTCCTTTTCTGCAAGTATCTTAACAATTAGAGGATCCGAGTGTCCAAAAGGATACAGGTGTCGGACACATCGATACGGGTACTTGAGCCAAAATGATGGATCCATGTAACATTGTTTGTACGAGATGTAAGGCTTTGCAGTTGTCATATACTCTGACTGTAAGCTGTGTTATATGCAGCGATTAACAGTACATCAGCAAAACTAACATCTGATTCATCTGAGGCGCAACTGTTGGCAATATCCGAGGTTAGATTTCCTTGGTGTTCTTCGCTTCCAAACCTCTTATCCTCTGGCTTATGCATTTAAAAATTGTTTGTATGTATTGAGTATTATGCTCGCAGTGGCAATATGATTGGTGCCAATAGAAAATGACTGGATTCATTAGATCAACTGAAGATGTCTAGTATATATGTGCTTAAGCAAGGCTTGATATAGTTCGTCCATTGCAATTTTTCCGCTTAGAAACTTACCCTTTAGGCGAGCTTTTTGAGTTGTGATTGTATTGGGCATATTTTCATGTCCAATCTTTCCTCTCTTTGATAGTAGTGGGAAAATCCAGGTAGATCTTGCCTTATGACTCTTGACCCAATGTGTTATTATTTATAGGGTAAATTAAAAAAAATCGTTCTGCTAGTTTCATCAAAGTCTCAATTTTGTCCCTTTACAATTAATTATGTTAAATTTGTTTATTTTAACCATTAATTAATCAGGTTGGTGCTGGTGGAGTTGGTTACCTCTGGTCAGTTGGTGAAGGAGACTTTGAAGATGAATTAAGGCAGTCAGTTGCGCCCATTCCTGCTGATAAACTTGCTGAGATTATACAAGCTGCTAATGATGAAATGGAGATGTCTGCCCAAGATGGTAATACTTTGCCCCCTTCAGGAGAGCTGCAGCCTGACTCTAATAGTTTTAATTCTGAAGATAATATTGAGGACAGGGATGACTCTATCTTCTTTGAAAAGGAGGTATTGTTGCATTATGATTTTTTTTCCACGGCATTATGATGTTGTTGATTGACATGCCTCTTGTTGGTATTCAGCTTTCATTTCTCTTTGTTTTTCTTTGTAGGTTGAAGCAACTTTTCTGAGGGCTGTTCATGAAGATGTTAAAGAGGACCATGTTATTTTAGAAGTGAACTCACTGCGGTAGGTTGTTCATATTTTGTGTTGGACTAAGTGAGTTATATATAACTTAGCTGCTTTGGGGCTCTGAGACACATTTGTGTCTTATGACTGCCTGGTACTGTCCATTCAATCTTGTTTATTATACTTCAACCCAAGTTTGGCATTCAGTATGACTACGTATGGGTAGACCACTCGGAAGACACATATTTTGTGGTATCCACAATTTATAGATTAAAATTGTCATGCAAGCTGAAATACTAACCTATTTTGTTTTAGGTTCACTTTCTTCATTCTCTCTTAAAATCCACAAGCTGCAAGTGGAGATACCTCACACATAGATCCATGTTACCCTTGATTATTTGGGTCAGGCACTGTTGACATCACTTCTTTTGCATTGGGTAGTCAAACAGTAGGATGGGTCATTTTTCACTCCTTAGATGGTTGCCTTGTAATGTCTCAGTCAGGCCATGTTATGCAGCGACTGAATGATTGGCTGAGTGACCTTCCCTTTTGCCCTTTTGATAAGGTTTTGTTCTAGACTGGCAACAACGCGATCTATGCCTCGGGAGTTAGGATTCTTAGGAATATAATAGACGATATGAAGTTAACAACCATCAAAAGACACTCCAGAGGAGGAGGCAGGGAGGGAGAGAGAGAAAGAGAGGGAGAGAGTTAAGGAAGCCTTTCTTCTTAAGAAATGTTTGTGCAGTCTGTGAGGAACCTATCTGTGTGACAACTTTTTGGTTAAAGGACACTCTTCTCTTTGACATTATGTCTGGTGCAATGCACTGAGTGCCATAGGCTTTCACAAAGGACCCATATTGCAATGAATTGTGAGTGCTGTATGTGGCCGGACAATTTTCGTCACAGAGATTCCCAAGTTGAAGCTTTTTTGCAAGCTATGTTTCATGGACTCGGGTACATGTATTGGGTGCAGGTTTTTGTCTTTAGTGTCTAATTCTTCCAATTCCCATATAACATGACACATGGACACACAATCTTTATATCTGTTGTTATATTTTTTGCTCTAAAATGCTGTTTTGAAGGTACTCTAGGACATATTGTACCTAAACGGGGTTTTGTAGATACTTATATCAGTTACATGGTAAACTGAAATAACTAAATATGCTTGTTGGGTAGATGTCCAACTGCACCTGTCCGAACATATGAAAGTGTCAAGCATTCAATCTGGGTACTTATGCATTTAGGAGGGTCCATGTAACATACTTGCAGGTATTCTGTTCCTTCTTGACACCTCTTTTCAGCTCCTCCTAGGGCCTTTGTTGAGGAGAGGTTTTGTAGTTTGGTAGTTAGCTCACAGCAGTGATCTTTGCTCCCCTTTCCCCAGGAGCTAGGATAGAGTTCTCTCTTTCGTTCTTCTACATGTCGAAGCTAGTAACATGTTGACTGCAAACGGGTGGTTGGTAAGGACTGAGGACTATCCTCAGAAACTAAGTGAGGCTACCTGTGGTAAGGACTGATGACTATCCCCAGAAACTAAGTGGGGCTACCTGTGGAGCACTTATCACTGCACCGAATAAGCTCACAAAGCCTTTGATGCAACGACACTGTGTCAAGAATCCTTTGTCTTCCTATATTTCTTGTAGGCCTGTCATTTGTCCAATCACGGATATCATATCTTTCTCCTTCTTTATCCTTCCTCTTTGCACTCCTACTTGCACTGAATCATTCCTTCTCAGTGTCGCCGACATCTGTTTTCATGTTCTTGATGGACCCATCAGAAACATTTTTTCTACCTCGTCTTCGTTAGTTGAAGTCATTAACTTTGCCTTTGATCTAACTGTTTAATGGGTTCAATCTCTTTCCCAGTTTTTTGCCTAACTAGTCTCTATTTAGTTACTGATGTGATACTTCATTTGTATTTTTCGAGGGAATGTTGTTCAGAGATATTGTACCATATCATTTGTTGTCGTTCCTATGCATCAGGTTGTCATACAATAAGACTTCAGTGGACTGTGCTGGGGCATTATTCTATTCTATGATGAAATTGGCAATAGAAACTCCCCATAGTTCAACTAGTAAGTATTTCATACATTTCCATTTGTCTCACGTTCTATATATTTTATCAGCTAGATTATTGTCATCTGATGAACATTATATCATAGAAAACAGTTTGCCCTATGAACAGCAAGACTTGAAGATTGTATGATTGCATCCATTAATGTAGGCCGTCTGCTTTCTTATGTTCTGTCCTTCTATTGAACCGTTTAGTAACTCAACAAGAAATGGTGCAGTTGCAGATTATGATACTCCCTCTGTCCCAAATTGCTTGCCTCTTTTGGATACCGTGCATTTTGCACATTTTGCATGCAAAAAATAACATGTTTATGAGATCTTTAAATTTGGTGTAAATTTAAAAAAAAAATTCCTGCTTATACGTTATTTTTCGCATGCAAATTGCACGATTTCCCAAAAAGGGCAAGCAATTTGGGACAGAGGGAGTTTTAACTTATGATATTAAGGCTAATAAGTGATGGTTTACTCCTTTGATGGGGGGCTGAAGTGTCTTGCTTAGAATGTAGCGCAGCTTTTTGTTTTCTTGTATAATTTCCCCCTATATAAAGGTGCTTGCCTGTAAAGTGTAAACTTTGTTTGAGGTTTATGTAAGGTCAATTCCGACTAGGTTTTGTTTCAACACCTTGATATGTTTTGCATGCTACAAGTAGTTAAGCTGCAAGTGTATTCTTTTTCTTTAGCCAGATGTTCTTAACTTTTGTTAATTGCACTATGTTAACCTGTTCTGCTGCTTATGTACCAGACAGCATAATGTCTTGTATTGGTTTCTCAATCCAAGTAGTTTGAGGTCTTCATTTTTCGTTCTACTTCCTTTTGTTTGAACAAATCATGTGATCTTTCCGTATGGAATGTTCGCTCCTACCAACAATAGTTTCTTGCTCACCTTCTGTCTTAGACACTTCCTTTCTATGGCCACTTTCACTTTTCATCAGCATTATCTTTTCAAGTAGCTAAGCAGTAGAGTTGACCCATAGGCTTCAATTTCAGACGAAGATGGGGAGGGTCCACAATTTTGGCGTGCCAATAGTTAAGTATAGTGCAACTCCCTAACTGACATCATATTACATTATATATCCACGGACTACTTGCCTTGTAATATTTTCTTATTTCATGAGATTCTATACCATTTTCTGCTGCAAGGGTAGTGGGTCTACTTCAATTGTGGCCTTGTGAGATTCTTGAGAGGCTGGGATCTGCTGCCCAGATTTTCTCTGTCATGTTACCAGTCCACTCATTTTTTCCTCTTGGTGTTCAACAAAGCTTGATTCTGTATCTGTTGTGTTTTCATTTGGTTAAGAGACTTGGAAGTTGAAACTCTGCTTTAAACCGTCCTTGCAGTACATTTTCTCTTTTCATTTTCCTCCTTTCTTCTAATTTTTTACTTACCGTCACCTTCATCCAACTTCTACCTTTTCTGTGAATGATAGATTTACACTTCATCTTTTGCTGTTGTTTTGAGCTTTCATAGTACCTCTCTTTTCTGTCTTTCTTATTTGTTGTTATGTAGCAATTCCTTCGTGTTGTTTATGTGCTGATAGCGTAATGATACATTAGAAAGTTTGGTCTGATTTGCCCAACACTTAATTTTTTGATTGCTTATCGTCCGCAAATTCTCTATATCCACTATTGTTTCCTTGCCGCCAAATTTGTTTGTAAAACTAGCAGGTGTTTCAAAACTGGTCTTGCTTTCAGAACCAGTGCGTTACATGCAGGATGCTACTTTAGATGGTCATTTTTGTAGAAGGAAGGGTGTTTTTTTTGTTTGTTTGTTTTCTTTTTTTTTTGAGTAAATGTGTGCTTGTTTGTATAATGACTATGATGCTATTTTGTGTCTTTATCTCACTACATGTGTGTATTATACTATTATTTATCTGATCCTTTGTTTGATGCTTGCCAATAGGTGAATTGTTTGAAAATGCTACAAGTGTAATTGGCACGTGGAAAAGAGTGCTAAAGTCTTACTTGCCCAGCATAGATGAGGAGGTTTGTATATGTTGATCGCCTTGGGCTCTTTTTGACTTTCGTAGTCATTTCCTTAATGCATTTTTTTCAATTTATACACTATTTGTATGACTCGTGCTATTTTGTGTGATTTGGATGGAGAACGTCTTAGGATAAGTTGAAGACTTAGAATTTTTTGGACAGAGTTTGTTACTTCTGGAAGTTCTTTTTGAGCTCAAGTCTCATCTTATTTGAAGGGGAGTCCCCTGAGTTTTTTTTCCTGTCTTGAGATTGGAGTTATGTAATATTTGTTTTCCTCTTCATTTTCTTGCTTTCTGGTGGACTTCTCATCTTCCATTGTATTTTTCTGTCGGAGTAATTTTTAGTTCTCTTTGTTGCCTGTTCAAAAGCAAAAAGATAGTCCTAAATATTAGATTGCATTCTGTGACTTCATGTAGCAATTCACTTATTGGACAATTGCAGATTGAAGTGATATTGAAATTTGAAGAAATGTGCTTGGAATCTGCTAGAGAATTCTCTTCATTATTTGCAAAGGTATGCTTGTTGTCACTCATCAGTGTAATTTTTGTGTTCTTAAGCATCAGCTTGTAAATTGTAACATGTTAATGCATCCTTCTATATATTTACATGGAAATGTACTTCAGCATTCTATTACCACTGTTTTCTTCTTCAAAAGCACGATATAGGTTTATCTGTTCGCGCGCAAAGATTTAGGTTTACCCATTCCATTGTACATGAAACTGAATCATCTCTTTCTATACCATACCCGAATAAGCATTGAGAAACAAGGGTTATCGTGGTTTGGGTTGGTTTGTTACAGAAAGAATAGAATTCGGTGATAGAATGGAGTGGGAAACCTAAATCTTTTCCTTGTTGCAAATTATGAAGTCAGTAAACGTTGTAATTAAGCTCCTGCCCCATGCCAGCCATGTTCCTCTCCTTTTCCTATTATTTGGCATCAAAGAATTGTCACCTGAGATATCAACCACCATCTCCAGTTTCCAATGCCATGTATCCAGTGATAGTCAATACATGTATTAGCACTTCAGAGAGAGTGGTACCTGACTGACTCCAGAAAACTCAAGCGAGTGTTAAGGAGGCTTTGATGGAGATTGTATGATGAAGATCTCATAATGCCATTCAAGATGAATTTACTAAACAAACAGGCCATTATGGTAAAATAAAGGTCTGCTGCATCAGTAGTTGGAGTTGTTGGACACCTTTTGTGATGGATATATTATTTTGAGTAAATTCTTCGTGTATGTGAGATGCATTCTTTTGAATTCCAGCGACATGACATGATATTTCGTATCATGCATTTTCTTGAATTCCAGCAAACGACCAGTAATCTATTTCAGGTTTTCCTGCACTTATTGGACCATCGTTACTCCACAGGTTTTGCACCATCTGTACGATGTAGAAATTTTACAAGAAGAAGCTATTCTCAACTGGGCTGCTGAAAAAGAAGGGGCAGATGAACCTGATAAAGTTTTTCTTAAGCAGTCGGAAATATTCATCAAGGTAAGCCTTTCGATCTTTGTACTCCCTAAAATACTTAACATTTTCACTACAGACTACAGTATCGTATTACTCCCATCCGAAATGTTGTGGGAGAATGGTTTTCTTTTCCTTCGACAGATAGGATAGGTTCAAAAAGAAAAGTTCTCAATCGCGCTCTGCTCACCATATACGTGTACTTTATAAAAATTGCGCATGGATTTTTCATGCAGTGGCTCAATGAGGCATCTGAGGAAGAAGATTGACAAGATGCAAATGGGTATCTTACTAATAGATGAGTTTTTGTCCGAGGCATTGTCAATTCAGTCTGTCGTCATGAGTTTTTGTCCGAGGCATTGTCAATTCAGTCTGTCGTCTCTTATGGTTCTTATGTTTGGCCGCAGGTTTTGTCCATGTGTAGAAATAGTGACCCGAGGAAAAACGACTTAAAAGTTCTTGGAAATTAATCTGAGATCCATTTTTTTTGTGTGCATCTCTCTCTCTCTCTCTCTCACACACACACACACATTGTTGTGAATTGTGATATAATCCTGTGGAAAGACGCTAATGTTCCAAGATTGAATAGTAAATTGAGAATCTCAAAAGGAACTTTGCAATGCATTTTTTGGATCTAGGGGTTCGCTTGAACTCCTCGTATAATGGTGAAGCCGCCCCTGGTTGGCTTTGAATCTTTCTCAAATCAAGAGAGATGAAGCTGAAATGTTAGGAGGTGGAGGAGAGGGAAACGAAGGGAAATTTCCAGCATGACCCGTGAGCAAACCCAATTGACTTACTTTTTGAACTTAAAGTTTCACTTTCCAGGCTAATTATACGTGTGATCTCAGTCATGCAAAAATTTCCTTCCTTTCTTTAATCTGCCCTTTTCTTTGGTGGAATTTATGGGTTTTGCATTTTGTCATGGTTACAAAACAAAATGAAGGGCTATTCAGCTGTAATTGTAATTAAATTCCTAGTAACGACAAGGACATGCATCTTTTTTCTCCCGACAAACAGGATATGCATCTTGTACGATTCTTATTTTAGCAAATATTAGGAGTTTGAATTAGTCAAATTGCGCGCAAGCCCTAGGTTGGCCCGGGCATCCGATTATATGGCCTGGGCATCCGGTTATATAAAAAAAGATTCAGCTTTAATGACAGAGGCAAGGAGATTGAAGAAACCACTAAAAATGGAAATTAAAAGGCACAAAGCAATGCCAAAGTGTCATAAAAAAATAACATTCCCTGCGACAAACCACTTTCAATCGCGCAATGCGGTGAACATCAATGTTGAATAATGTAGAGCAGATCGATGAATGAAGATTTCAACGACAAAGGATCCGGCACCTAAACTAGGATACGACGAGCAAAAATACTATACATCCCTGATCAAGAACGACAAGCAACATCCCAACAACCGTCCTACGAGCAAAAATACTATACATCCCTCAAGAACGAAAAGCGACATCCCAACAACCGTCCAATGCAGGACCACCGGACGAACACGAGCAAGCATCACCGGGAACCGGCACTTGTCGTCGGACGGGTCCTCTTCCGTCACCGTAGCCAAGCCATTGAAATCGCAGTCCCACATGTTCTGGCCTTGCAGCTGGTAGTACATGTTGAAAGCATAAGACGCGTTTCCTTGTTCGCTCAAATGGCTGCAAGAAGAGCCGTAGCCCAGAGCGGTGCAATCGGAGAAGCTGCAAGCGTAGTCGAGGCTTTTGGGCAGCTCTCCCAGATCCTTCACATGTGGGTTCAGAACACACCATCTCCTGTACATGTATTCCACTCCTTGCACTGGGACTAGCCCCTTGTTCTCGTCCAAATCCTTTAAATCGAAGTCATACTTTGGCTTCCCATCGTACTCGAATATGCCCCAATGCCTCTCGAAGTTGCCTGGTGAGTTAGTGTTTTTAGGCACACATATGTGTGTTCAAATTACATAACAAAGAAGATTGCGAACTTGAAAACCATGAAATCAGCAACTGAAGTGCGTTAACCGTGAAAATTAATGGAAAATTGTAGTCTTAAAACCATAGGTCGTCTCCTGGAGTTCCAACTTTCAGGATACGACGCAAATGCCATGTGTGTCTTCGTGGGCCGAGATTGGTAGCAATTGGCCGGTGTTGTAAAGTCTTTTTTGAGTTGCTCAGGAAATCGTATGATATACAGAACTAAATATACGTGCCTCATATCCCCAATATTTGTACCTTTTGAGAATTTTTAACATTTTAAAATTCACGTCTCCTTTCAAAATGAGCATTGATTTCCAGTACTATCCCTTGAATCCCACTTATGAAGTTGTTTTTAATTCTTTATAAAGTGTAAATTTTGAAAATTCGCGCACTTTTGTGGTTGATTTTTCAAATAGAACTAATACTTTGGAGAATCTGAAGATGGAATAGAGGACCAACATTATGTGATGGATAAAAGTTGTGTAAATGCAAACGAAAGGGTACTAAAAACCTTTCCACCAAGAAATTTGATACGACAAAAACTCGCCTGGATTTCTAAGTTATAATAATAATAAAAAAAACAATATAGGGGTGTGGAAAAGAAGAAATATATATATACCTGGGGAAATGCTTTTGGCATTCTCATCAATCAAGCTGAACAAATAAACCTCAATCTCCCCTTTCCCGGCCGGAGTCCCATTCCAGCTCAAAACATGCCTAACCAGCCCCTGATTAAACCTCCTCGCGCTCTCCACATTCGCATTCACATCGCCGTCCGTCGGCCACCCCACTTCCCCCACCACAATCCTCATGTCCGGATACCCGGCCTTCCTCAACGCCCAAACCAACGTGTCGAAATTCGCATCAAACACGTTCGCGTACCTGTTCGATGTCAAACAAGTGGCACAAAATTAAAGTTTACATAACGTTTGCATAAATTACAACCCGTAATATGTTGTCGCGCGTCACCTAAGTTATTACTAAAATAAAGTTTTCGTAAATTGAAACCCTTAAAGAGCCCATTTGTTAGCCGGTCTAGTTCGGGGATTAAATAAGAAGGGCGGATAAGAAGATGATACGATAAAAGTGGAGATTATTTTATGCATGGTTTGGTTGGTAGTTGTAGGACTAAGATCATGTCCAGTTCCCTTCAGTTTGGCCTCTTGTGGTCCAGTTTGGGTCCACAACAATTGATCGAAAACGTTCATTTTACGACGTTTTAAGTGCGTACTACGAAAATCATGTTCATCACCCATTTTGAATAAATTTGGGGAGCTCCATAGAATGAACGTTTTCCGATCTTCTTTGTGGGCCCATACTAATTATGGACCATGCTGGAGGTGCTACAAAGGGACTATTTAGTCCACGTGTAGCTACCAAACACCGAATTAATTAGTTAGTCCGGACAAATAGTCTATCCAATCAAATGGTTCAGCTTACAAACAGATACAGGCGCTCAATATCATATTACCCGTTCTCCCCGTCTCGCAACTGCTTGTAACTGGAGTCGAAGAAGGCGAAGTCGAGGGGGAAGTTGGGGTTCTGGTAGAGGGATAGGAAGGGGTAGATGTTGACGGTGAACGGGGCGTCGACGGAGTGGAGGAAGTTGACGATTTCTAGGGTGGCGGGTTTGGTGTCGGGGCGGAAGTCACCGGAGGAGGGGAAGGGGGAGGAGTCAGGGGAGAAGTAGACGTCGGCGTTCAAAGGGACGGTGGGTTTCACGGTGGAGGAGAGGTGGGAGTGGGTTAGGGCTTGCTGGATGTTTTTTAAGGCGGGGAGGGTGTAGGGGAGGTAAGTGTTGTTGTATGTTTTGAGGAAAGGTTCGTTGCCCACGGCCACGTACCTGCAAAACAAAGTGATGAGAGAGAGAGAGAGAGAGAGAGAGAGAGAGAGAGAGAGAGAGAGAGAGAGAGAGAGAGAGATTCAAAACATAATCATATCTGTTTTTTTTTTATCAAATAATCATCTCATTTCTACTATGTTAATTATCTATTTAAGTGGGTTGCATTTTCTGAATTTAAATTAAATATGTTTTGAACATATAATTGTATAAAACTGTAGGGTATGCCAAGGGTTAAAGGGATGCGACATTATTAATCTTATTACTATTATTCTAATGAAATTATATATTCTATTAAATTATATTCTTTTACTATTAGTCTCGTCAAATAAGTCGATTTAAAGTGTAAAAGTAGCTAAACGCTTAAATTTGAAAACATTTTCATATTTAACCACTGGCCAAGCTGGAGTATTGTTGCTCACTCACTCATGTTCGACTTGTAATGGGTTAATAAGGCTTATTTCAAATTAATTAACCATATAAAACTTGGATAGATGTAAAACTTGTGGAGTTTCAAGTCGATCTTATATAGCTCATTGTTCGAGTAAATTGGTTCAAACATCCTTGCCTGGTTTGGCTTTAACGAGGGAAAGTATTTTATTTAACCTCTTTTTTTTTTTCATCTCCATTTCATCAAAACGGTTTTGATTGGTACCATTTGTAGGTCTACAATACAAATGGTATCGATCCCAATATTAATTTGACCCTCTCTATAAAGAGTTTTTAATTTTTCCTTTCAACAGACCGTTGATACCTTTGATGAACGAAATACTTGACATAAAGGTTTACTTCTTCCGTCTTTTCTCTCCTAAAATTTAAGTTGAAGTTGCGATTGATCAATTAACTAAGGGCGGGCGGGACCAAAATGGAGATAAAAGCCGAGTCTGAAACGAGAAGAAATAACAATTTTATTGGTCTGTGGGTATTTTCAGTTTTCATTCAACCTTAGAGGGCTTTCAGACCTTATAAATTTGTTTTTATTTTCAATAAAATGATCAGTACTAAAAAAAATTAGAAAAATCCAGTGGATATGGGAAAAGGCAAGCTGCTCAAACCACGTACAGATAATGGGTTATGCTTTTGATAAAAACGGCTGCCCTACTATTGTCTTTATTAGGTAGCCAAAACTGGATAAACCTAGTCAAACTATGAGCATATGATATATGTCAGAAATGGAATGAGAATTACATAAAGTTGGAAAATACATCAGGCACTTATCAAAACTTTAATAGTATGTACATGAACAGCACATATCAAAGAAAGTGATGATCAAAATTACATAAGCATAAAGTTGGGAAAATGAAAAACATAGGAATAACTCAAAGAAAGAAAGAAAAGAAATCGACGGGAATCGGAAACCTAAAGAGAAAGTTGAAGATCCAAACGAAGTGCGAAAAGCATGAATTCAACAGATAAAGTTCTGAACAACAAAGAATGTAAATAAAGAAGGTAGGAAGGAAGAAGATAGACAATTGTATGAAAGAAACCAAAACTCCACCCAAAGTCAATTTAGGACAAGAATGGGTTTAAGGAACAAGAAAAAACATGGATTAGGGTAAAACAATCATCAACCCATAAGCTCCGGCTTTAATTAGGCTCTCTACAAGTGGACGGTGAATTGCTGATAAAAAAAAAGTGGGTGATGGGATTGGGTTCCCAAGATTAGTTGAGGTGCGCGTAAGCTGGCCTGAACAAATGAATTGTAAGTAAAAATTAGATATAGATTTGGGATAAAATAAAAACTTATTTTCACTCAATAGTTACTTGATATTGACACCACCAGAGTAGGAATAACTAGTGACATTGGCTTCAACCCAAGCAGCAGCAAAACCAGGGTCCTCACTCATCTTCTGCAACATGTAATTAGGCACTGCCACCATCACTTCAATCTCACTCCCAATCAATGCCTGCATAATCCTCCCATCTGCCTCGAACAGTTTCACCTTGTCAAACCCATTTGCCTTCATCATCTCCACCACCTTCTCCGGCGGCAGCTGGTTGGTTGCCATGGTTCCCCAGTTCACTCCCACTCCATACCCACTCCCTACTAATTCTGTCAAGAAAATGACCCAAAAGATCAGTAGCAATTGATCATAGCTGCAGTACTGGGATTTTGAGTCCACCATTTCTTTTCCTTTAATGGGTATTTCAATGGGGGTGACTTTGAATCTTTCTTGATTCAATCTTTGTCGAATGAATCAATAAGGATTGATTTGAGACAGTTGGGAGGTGGAAGAAAAGGAAGGAAAGGGGAATTTCATGTTGTTTGTAGTGGGTATATATACACAAAGAAGAATGAGATGTCTCTCTCTCTCTCTTTCCCTCCCTCCCTCCCTCCCTCCCTATCTCTCTCGGAATTTTGATG
Source organism: Rhododendron griersonianum (assembly GCA_018127125.1). Taxonomy (NCBI): domain Eukaryota; kingdom Viridiplantae; phylum Streptophyta; class Magnoliopsida; order Ericales; family Ericaceae; genus Rhododendron; species Rhododendron griersonianum. The sequence goes on along the minus strand of CM030790.1, from coordinate 49,813,338 downwards.
ATTGGCTTTTGAGAAAGGGGAAGAAAGCTAAGGAGGGAGGTGAAAAAATGTGGAAAGGGATTGGACAGGGGATAGTGAGGAAATTAAAGAATGGAAGATACCTTTCTTAATGCAGCAGTTATTCAGTTATGTACTACTCCCATAAACATGTAATTTTGTGCCACATAATTGTAAGTCTGTCCTTATATCTACAAGTACTTGAGTAGTCTATATATATGCTAATTCCTAAATGCTATCCGCTTTTTTGTAGCCTATTTGGACCGGATGCAACTTGCAATGTACTCATAAGAGGGTGTTGGTGGAAAGTTAGTGTATTAATAGCTAAAGGAGGTTCGACGTCTCGCAATAGACTCGAACCCCATACCTCCTCCTTGAAAGTTGAGGGGTACAATCAGATGGGCTAGAAGCCACATCTGACTTTTCAAAACATTACACGATTAGTCTCTATATTTCAACCGTCTCCCATTTTGGTATTTCTAGTTTTCTATGTATTTTCTATCCGCTCCGTTTAGAATAACAATGTAAGATAAGAGGGGGACAAGGAAAAAGGAAATCAAGTGCTAGGTTTAATTCTGATGGAAATGAAACTCACAAGAGACATTTAAAATATTGCCGAACGATGTGAACTAATAGTAAAAGAGTAATGTTAAGAACACAATTTTAAAATATTACTTTGAAATAATCGCGTCTAAAGCTGTTCGATGTGCGTGATTCCACACACATCGGACGGTTCCGGACACAATTGTGTCCAAAGTTATATCCGAAAATTGTGTTCCTAAACTTTTTGATGGTGAAATATATTTTCCTTTGATTTGCGCATGCTGATTTTCATACCCGTTACAAAACCCCTGCCACTTGATGATCCAATCCTTTACACAGGTGGGAGGACAAAGGGGTGGACCCCAGAAAAATTGGAGACCAGCCATTGACTTGCTTTTTTAGAGAGGAGATAGATAAGATTCTTCTTCAATTCAAGACTTTCCAGAATGAATATACGTGTTTCATTCTCATGCACTTTTTCTTTCTTTCTTTAATTTTACCTTTTTTTGTGTGGAAGTTATAGCTTTTATATCTGTCATCAATGTCGTGGATCCGATCAACAACCCAAAAAAGTGTCATGGTTGCAAAGAAAAGGCAAAGTTAGTTTAGAGATGTAATGCAATTCCTAGTAAGATATGCATACCAGGAAGGAGTCCGATTTCTTTTGTCTCGAAAATTTCTGTATCTCTGTGCTGAGAGATTTTTCGGTCATTGAATTGTGTGATTTTTTTAGATGTTTTAAATCCAACGACCAGAAAATCTCTCGGCACATGAACATAAATTTTCGGCATGCACAGAAAATCATGCCTCCTCCAAAATTTTCATGTTTATTTGTTTTGTTCTATTAGGTAAGTTACAACAAAAATAAATCATGATTTTCTATTAGGTAGGGTAAATTACACCAACCTCCCAGTCCCCTGAGGTTCTTGACTAAGCCACTAGGACCCTCGGGGGTCCTAGAAATTACAACCCGCTCCTTTAGCTTTATGATTTCGTTAAAAAAATAACCCCATTTGTTAACCCACCGTGAGAAACCTAATGGATTACAATGATGTCATCCATCAACTTTGTCAAAAAATCAATTTTAACCTTCCACTTCATAAAAACCAAATATCCACTTCCAAACACGATTAAGGTGCAATCTGCAACGTCAAACGCTGAACTAAGCAACTGTTCTAAGATCAAGCGCTACAACCAAAATTCCAGTCCAAAACTACACATCTGGTGAGGGTAGAATACACTTCCAGTCCAATACTAGAGAAGGAGAATTTAAACGATAAATTAGATCAGTGTTTCTCTTCTAACCTACGCTCCTATGTCTTTTCCGTTTACCTTTTCAATCCTCGCTTAGGCGTTAAGTTAAGTAGAGGAATTACACAATCCCCACCGTAGGGTCAACCATGATGCCAAGGACTCAAATTCTATAGTTCTTCTTTTGATTCCCTGCCAACAGAATGGACACTTTTAGTGACTTCTTGATGCAGAACAGAAATATGAAGAATATAAATTAATTACGCATTATTTTGAGTTTATTATTTTGTTAGGAAATTCCATTTTAGTTGCCTCTTGTTTTGGCAACCTTATATTTCTTTCTAGTATTTGATTTCCTATTCAAAGTAGAATTTTTAGTTTTTGGTAATTTTTGTTAATTAATTGATTCTGCTTCCTTTTCGGACTAATCAATTAGAGTTAGAGTTTTTTCCTATATAATAAGTTGTAAGCCTTCGGGCTAAGTGAGTTGTTTTTGATTGATTAATGAAAATTGAGATTATTTCTCATTATTGTGTGTTCGTAGAGGGAGTACCTCTAGTTCATATCTATTTGTGTTTATGTTTCAAAGAGAGAATCTTTAACATAAGCAAGTTCGTGATCTCTTCTTGCAAATAGTTTCGTAAAAGGAGGCTGCGCTGCATCAGTTGGTATCAGAGCTCTCGTTCCAATCCTGACTATGGCCGAAGGACGTACTGGAGGTCGAGGTGGTAGAGGAGGTCGTACAGCTTATGTTGATGAAGTCTATGAGCGAGATGATGCTGCTCGGGATGCTCGAGCGGAGGAAAGATTTCAACGACTAAAGCAGAGGGTTGCATCAGTTATGCAACGCCTCGAGGCTTTAGAAGTTGGGAGATTGCCTCGCCGCCAACCGTTTAAACCTAGCCTTCCAATGGAGGTAAATTTTTCGGATGGTGTTTCTATCACCAAACTGTTGCCGGGTAGCCATCAGTCAACGGGGAGGACAAGGGCGGTCAAGGTTGTTAATCATGATTCGCGACTTGGGGAATCTGGTTTGAAGATCAACTTTTCTGAGTTCCAGGGAGGTATGACACCAGAAAAAATCTTAAAGGTTAGTGCAGGAGAAAAAAAAGTCATAGAAGAAATTCTAGTTGAGGGAGACGTAGGAGACTTTCTCGACGATATGTTAGAGGAAGAGTCCGATAAAATATTTTTGGACACTAATCTGTTTCCGTTTCAGTTAGAAATTGATTGGGAGTCACCTCCAAAATTCGATGAGTATCCGGATGAGGAGGAAGTTGTCATTCATGAAGTGGAAGAGAATGTGAAGGATGAACCGATGAAAGAAATTATTGCCGAAGAAAATATTGTCCCAGTGGCTGGAAAGATTGCCCGAGCGGAACCAATGGTTGGTCTTGTACCCAGTTGTGCTAGTGCAAGTTTTTGGTGCAATAAAGAACTATCTTCTATTTTGGTTGGGGAGAATATAAATCCATCATATATGGAAGCTCTCATCCTAGACACCCCAATTGAAATAAATGCAAAGTTATTTTGCAAAATTCATGAGCACGGCAGGATGATTTTGTCTTTCAGTGAAGACCAAATATTAGAGTTATCTAAGGACATTGTCCTAGTGATTTTTGAAGATTGCTCGTTCAAATTCAGGTTCGAGAAGATTAATTTGAAGAACAAACTTGATGCAGACAAGGTTCGGCATACTCAACTATATAAACTCGAGGACGAGTTTCTTCAAGACGGGGAGAATGATGCAGAACAGAAATATGAAGAATATAAATTAATTACGCATTATTTTGAGTTTATTATTTTGTTAGGAAATTCCATTTTAGTTGCCTCTTGTTTTGGCAACCTTATATTTCTTTCTAGTATTTGATTTCCTATTCAAAGTAGAATTTTTAGTTTGTGGTAATTTTTGTTAATTAATTGATTCTGCTTCCTTTTCGGACGAATCAATTAGAGTTAGAGTTTTTTCCTATATAATAAGTTGTAAGCCTTCGGGAGTTGTTTTATGAATTAATGAAAATTGAGATTATTTCTCATTATTGTGTGTTCGTAGAGGGAGTACCTCTAGTTCATATCTATTTGTGTTTATGTTTCAAAGAGAGAATCTTTAACATAAGCAAGTTCGTGATCTCTTCTTACAAATAGTTTCGTAAAAGGAGGCTGCGCTGCATCACTTCTTCTTCAAATTGCATGCTTCCTCTGGCAACCTAAAGCTTAAACAGAACATTGCCTGCATGATCAAGCAGATTTTCAAAAAAACAGGAGTGATAGAGGTAAATGTAGGATGGAAAACATGTAATAGCATTACAAGGTCGAGGGAAAAAAAATAGTCCTGATACTAGATTGTACCTTGTTTGGAGCAACATCTCTAACCCTATGGAATATTGGATCTCGTATACGAGCATTCAAGGCACTCTCTGCCTCCTGCAAAACAGTTCACAACGGAGTTGACGTTACGATGTATTAATGTCCAAGTAAACAGTACTTAGAGTGAACAATTGAGGAAATTGCAGTCTACTTAGATGGGAATTCTACCAAAGCAGGGAGCATGCGAACCCAGATGCCCAGGGGCAATTGCAGTCAAGTTCACACGGAGTTGAGGCTAGAGTTTGTTCTCAATATATACAGCATTCATACACTGGTCTATCGGCTATACAGGCGATTTCAAAATGCTATGAGTACACAAACAGGATATGCATCTTATACGATTCTTATTTTAGCAAATATTAGGAGTTTGAATTAGTCAAATTACGTGCAAGCCGCAGGTTGATCCGGGCATCCGGTTAAGATTCGACTTTAATGACAGAGGAGAGAGATTGAAGAAACCACTAAAAAATGGAAATTAAAATGCACAAAGCACTGCCAAAGGATAACCTTCTATGACTTCAAAACCAAAGGGGAAAAAAAGCAGTAATTTACAATACAATCTTATTAGCTGTACCCAAATTGTAATTTACACATGCCTACCCATAGTCAATAGACTCCTAGACATCCTCCAGCTAAACTATGGAGTATATGCCTAAGATCCAGTGTCATCAAAAAATAACATTCCCTGCGACAAACCACTTTCAATCGCGCAATGCGGTGTACATCAATGTTGAATAATGTAGAGCAGATCGATGGACGAAGATTTCAACGACAAAGGATCCGGCACCTAAACTAGGATACGACGAGCAAAAATACTATACATCCCTCAAGAACGACAAGCAACATCCCAACAACCGTCCTATGCAGGACCATCGGACGAACACGAGCAAGCATCACCGGGAACCGGCACTTGTCGTCGGACGGGTCCTCTTCCGTCACCGTAGCCAAGCCATTGAAATCGCAGTCCCACATGTTCTGGCCATGCAACTGGTAGTACATGTTGAAAGCATAAGACGCCTTTCCTTGTTCGCTCAAATGGCTGCAAGAAGAGCCGTAGCCCAGAGCGGTGCAATCGGACAAGCTGCAGGCGTAGTCGAGGCTTTTGGGCAGCTCTCCCAGATCCTTCACATGTGGGTTCAGAACACACCATCTCCTGTACATGTATTCCACTCCTTGCACTGGGACTAGCCCCTTGTTCTCGTCCAAATCCTTTAAATCGAAGTCATACTTTGGCTTCCCATCGTACTCGAATATGCCCCAATGCCTCTCGAAGTTGCCTGGTGAGTTTGTGATTTTAGGCTCATATATATGTGTTCAAGTTACATATCAAAGAATATTGTGAACTTGAAAACCATGAAAATCAGCAATTGAAGTGCGTTAACCGTGAAAATTAACGGAGAATTGTAGTCTTAAAACCATAAGTCGTTTCCCGAAGTTCCAACTTTCAGGATACGACGCAAATGCCATGTGTGTCTCCGTGGGCCGAGATTGTTAGCACCTTGTGTTAAGTCTTTTTTGAGTTGCTCAGGAAATTGTATGATATACAGTACTAAATATTTGCACCTCCTATTCCCAATATTTGTACCTTTTGAGAATTTTAACATTTTAAGGGGACAGGCATGAAATGCACGTCTCCTTTCAAAATGAGCATTGATTTCCACTACTACCCCTTGAATCCCACTTATGAAATTGTTTTTAATTCTTTATAAAGTGTAAATTTTGAAAATTCGCGCACTTTTGTGGTTGATTTTTCAAATAGAACTAATACTTTGGAGAATCTGAAGATGTAATAGAGGACCAACATTATGCGATGGATAAAAATTGTGTAAATGCAAACGAAAGGGTACTAAAAACCTTTCCACCTAAAGTTGTCATTTAGACCAACGTCACTCACATGGCAAGAAAGGAAAAAGAAATATAAAAAGAGTCAATAATTTCAACTTTCATACGTACTCTAACTTTTCCAATTAGTAGGAAACTCGTAGGATTCATATCCTTTTAACTTTCTTATCAATTCTCCAAAATTATAAAATTCCGCGAGAATCTTATTCTGATTTTTCCCTCCTTTATCATCATGGAGTAATAATTAATTATACTCCCTTTTTGGAGATAACTTCTTTCCATAAATTCTCAAAACCTTATGGGAGCCTAGTAATATTAGCCATCAAACCTCTACGTACTTTAAACTTTAATTAAGCTAAAGGGAACACCTTTTATAAAATTAAGAATGAAGTAAATAATAATTTAATCACAATATTGAGGCTGAATTTCGCTTAACTTATTATTATTATTTTTTTCAAAAAACAGTGACTACTATTGATGTTTATCAAGTTTTTTTTATAGCTTTTCACCAAAATTTCTGAGATTAATCATTCGAGATGAGAGAAATGAAAAAAAAAAGATTGAAAAATGAATTGAGAATGAAAAAAGTCGGGATCGATAAAACGACCCAAAAGACAGTGAAATGGTCTTTTTCTAAAAAAATGTTTTCGGGGGGATTTAGATCATAGTTTTTTTTTATACTTTTTAGATTCCGTTCATCAAGATTAATGCTTAGTCCAAGAAATTTGATACGACAAAAACTCGCCCGGATTTCAAAGTTATAATAAAAAAAAACAATATAGGGGTGTGGGAAAGAAGAAATATATATATACCTGGGGCAATGCTTTTGGCATTCTCATCAATCAAGCTGAACAAATAAACCTCAATCTCCCCTTTCCTGACCGGAGTCCCATTCCCGCTTAAAACATGCCTAACCAGCCCCTGATTAAACCTCCTCGCGTTCTCCATATTTGCATTCACATCGCCGTCCGTCGGCCACCCCACTTCCCCCACCACGATCCTCATGTCCGGATACCCGGCCTTCCTCAACGCCCAAACCAACGTGTCAAAATTCGCATCGAACACGTTCGCGTACCTGTTCGATGTCAAACAAGTGGCACAAAATTAAAGTTTGAATAGATTAACAAAACCTATAATATAGGGCTGATGAATGAACCGAACAAGCCGGACAGTTAGATTTTGATTGCTTAATTAAGATTGGTTTGAAAACTTCACGAGCTTTAAAAATATATATGTGAGTTCCTGCTTGGTTTGATTATGAGAAGAACTGATCTCAAACGAACTTTAATCGAACTATCTGAGTAACTTGCATTTTTTAAACATTATAAGTCGAACGAGCCGATCAGCCGGCTGCACAATAATTTCGAATTCTTTACAAGCAGTTTTATTTATTTTTAATATTTTCGAGACAAAATTATTGATACGCAGTCAAAGTAAATGAAAATTCATTTAAACTTTATTTATTTAAAATTCTTAAATTCTCAACAAAACAAAACTAGGCTCAACAAATTTCAACCAAACTAAATACGTTTATTTTATTACATAGTTTTTTATACAAATATCTAATTTATGTTTTTGTCACCGCTGAACAAAAATCCTGGAGTCGCCTTGTTCAAAAACTTAACAATCTTCAAAAACATGTTCAAGCTCGGTTTGTTGATATAACAAAAAGATCTCAAACAAGCAAACACGAACAATTCGATTCGTTTATCAGCCCTACGCAATATCTTGTCCTACAAGTTAATACTAAAATAAAGTTTCCATTTATTAAAACCCTTTAGTATATTCTTGTCCTACAATATCATACCCGTTCTCCCCGTCTTGCAGCCGCTTATAAGTGGAGTCGAAGAAGGCGAAGTCGAGGGGGAAGTTGGGGTTCTGGTAGAGGGATAGGAAGGGGTAGATGTTGACGGTGAACGGGGCGTCGACAGAGTGGAGGAAGTTGACGATTTCTAGGGTGGTGGGTCTGGTATCGGGGCGAAAATCGCCCGAGGAGGGGACGGGGGAGGAGTCGGGGGAGAAGTAGACGTCGGCGTTGAGAGGGACGGTGGGTTTCACGGTGGAGGAGAGGTGGGAGTGGGTTAGGGCTTGCTGGATGTTTTTTAGGGCGGGGAGGGTGTAGGGGAGGTAAGTGTTGTTGTATGTTTTGAGGAAGGGCTCGTTGCCCACGGCCACGTACCTGCAAAAGAAAGTGATGAGAGAGAGAGAGAGAGAGAGAGAGAGAGATTCAAAACATAGTCATATCTGTTTTTTTTGATCAAATAATCATCTCAGTTCTAATACGTTAATTATCTATTTAAAACATACAGTAATCATTTCATATGTTTTGAACATATAATTGTTAAAATCTGTAGGGTATGCCAAAGGTTAAAGGGATGCGATATATATTATTAATCTCATTACTATTAGTCTAATGAGATTATATATTCTATTAAATTATATTCTTTTACTATTAGTCTCGTCAAATAAGTCAATTCAAAGTGTAAAAGACGCTAAAAACTTAAATTTGAATTTTTTAAATTCGAATAATATATTTTCATATTTAACCGCTCGAGTATTGTTGCTTACTCACTCATGTTTGACTTAAAATGGGTTAATAAGACTTATTTTAAATTAACCATATAAAACTTGGATAGATATGGAGTTTCACTTCGGTCTTACATAGCTCATTGATCGAGTAAAACTGGGTTCAAACAGCCTTGTCTGGTTTGGCTTTAATAAGGGAAAGTATTTTATTTTTTCATCAGCCTTTTTTCCATTCCATTTCACCATAACAATTTTGATGGATATCGTTTGTAGGTCTACAGTACAAATGGTATCCGCCCCACTATTAATTTGACCCTCTCTATAATGAGTTTTTTCTTTTCTTTCAACAGACTGATGGTGGACGAAATTTAACTTGATATAAAGGTTTCCTTCTTCCGTCTTTTCTCTTCTTAATTTAAATTGAGGTTGTGATTGATCAATTAACTAAGGGCGGGCAGGACCAAGATGAGATAAAAGCTGAGTTTGAAACGAGAAGAAATAACAATTTTATTGGTCTGTGGGTATTTTCAGTTTTCATTCAACCTTAGAGGGCTTTTAGACCTAAATTTGTTTTTACTTTCAAAAAAATAGAAAAATCCAGTGGATATGGGAAAAGGCAAGCTGCTCAAACCACAGATAATGGGTTATGCTTTTGATAAAAACGGCTGCCCTAACTGGATAAACCTAGTCAAACTATAAGCATATGATATGTCAGAAATTGAATGAGAATTACATAAAGTTGGAAAATACATCAGGCACTTATCAAAACTTATTAGTACGTACATGAACAGCACATATCAAAGAAAGTGATGATCAAAATTACATAAGCATAAAGTTGGGAAAATGAAAAACATAGGAATAACTCAAAGAAAGAAAGAAAAGAAATCGACAGGAATCGAAAACCTAAAGAGAAAAGTTGAAGATCCAAACGAAGCACGAAAAATATGAATTCAACAGATAAAAATCTGAACAACAAAGAATGTAAATAAAGAAGGAAGGAAGGAAGAAGATAGACAATTGTATGAAAAGAAAACCAGAACTCCACCCAAAATCAATTTAGGACAAGAATGGGTTTAAGGAACAAGAAAAAACTTGGATTAGGGTAAAACAATCATCAACCCATAAGCTCCGGCTTTAATTAGGCTCCCTACAAGTGGGAGGTGAATTGCCGATAAAAAAAAAAGTGGGTGGTGGGATTGGATTTCCAAGATTAGTTGAGGTGCGCGTAAGCTGGCCTGAACAAATGAGTTGTAAATAAAAATTCGATATAGATTTGGAATAAAATAAAAACTTGTTTTTACTCAATAGTTACTTGATATTGACACCACCAGAGTAGGAATAACTAGTGACATTGGCTTCAACCCAAGCAGCAGCAAAACCAGGGTCCTCACTCATCTTCTGCAACATGTAATTAGGCACTGCCACCATCACTTCAATCTCACTCCCAATCAATGCCTGCATAATCCTCCCATCTGCCTCGAACAGTTTCACCTTGTCAAACCCATTTGCCTTCATCATCTCCACCACCTTCTCCGGCGGCAGCTGGTTGGTTGCCATGGTTCCCCAGTTCACTCCCACTCCATACCCACTCCCTACTAATTCTGTCAAGAAAATGACCCAAAAGATCAGTAGCAATTGATCATAGCTGCAGTACTGGGATTTTGAGTCCACCATTTCTTTTCCTTTAATGGGTATTTCAATGGGGGTGACTTTGAATCTTTCTTGATTCAATCTTTGTCGAATGAATCAATAAGGATTGATTTGAGACAGTTGGGAGGTGGAAGAAAAGGAAGGAAAGGGGAATTTCATGTTGTTTGTAGTGGGTATATATACACAAAGAAGAATGAGATGTCTCTCTCTCTCTCTTTCCCTCCCTCCCTCCCTCCCTCCCTCTCTCTCTCGGAATTTTGATGATTGGCTTTTGAGAAAGGGGAAGAAAGCTAAGGAGGGAGGTGAAAAAATGTGGAAAGGGATTGGACAGGGGATAGTGGGGAAATTAAAGAATGGAAGATACCTTTCTTAATGCAGCAGTTATTCAGTTATGTACTACTCCCATAAACATGTAATTTTGTGCCACATAATTGTAAAGTCTGTCCTTATATCTACAAGTACTTGAGTCACTTGACCATATATATACGGTAAGAGATTATGTTATACACGGACCCTCCGTGCAAACATACTTGAACGGCCCACCAATGAACAATGGACATATAAGCCAAAGTGGCTCTCTCTCTCTCTCTCAACGGTCTCTCTCACCCCTAAACCCAGTTTGCCGTTGGTCCGATTTTGTGGACTTCTATTGATGATTTTTTTTTCAATGGTGCTAGTACCGTACCCAAACTCACACCCACCACTCACATGAGTGGTGGGTCCCACACACAGTACACACTCTAGTGTGTGTATGGGGTCCATCACTCATGTGAGTGTAGGTGTGTGTCACTAGAATTATTGTTTGTTTTTTTTATTAATCTTGTGGGGCTCATTTCGGGTTCCAAAAAAATTATGCAAACAGCAAGCTATTCTTAAATAGTTTTTTATGAGTTCTATTTTTTTAGCTCAATCCGATATTCGTAAGGGCTTTTTCAGCATTCGTATGGGCCGTACGGATTTTATAATCCTCCACGAATTTTGAAACAATCCTTACCGATATCGGATTGAGCTAATTTTTTTCAGGAACCCATAAAAATATTTGAAGAATAACTTGCGGTATGAATTATTTTTTGGAGTCCCGAAATAGACGCCACAAAATCATAAAAAATAAATATCATCAATAGGAGTGAAGGGCCCTGTTTGAAACCTTCTGAAAATTTGATTTTTTATTTTTGAGAAGCCCATTATGGGGTCTACCCTACAAATTCTAAAACACCCCTTACCAATATCGGATTGAGCTAATTTTTTTTTCAGGAGTCCATAAAAAATATTTCAAGAATAGCTTGCAGTTTGAATAATCTTTGTATGACTCGTAATAGGCCCTGCAAAAATAAAAAATAAATAAATTTTCAAAAGGTTTCAAACAGGGCCCTTCACTCGTGTTGATGATTTTTTTTTTTATCTTGTGGCGCCCATTTCGGGTCTCCAAAAAATAATTCATACCGCAAGCTATTCTTAAATAATTTTTTATGGGTTCCTGAAAAAAATTAGCTTAATCCGATATCAGTAAAGATTGTTTCAGAATTCGACAATTCGTAGGGGTTATAAAATCCGTACGGCCCATACGAATATTGAAAAAGCCCTTACAAATATCGGATTGAGCTAAATTTTTTTAAGAACTCATAAAAAACTATTTAAGAATAGCTTGCTGTTTGCATAATTTTTTTTGGACCCGAAATGGGCACCACAAGATCCTTAAAAAAAAAAAAAAAGGAGTCCACCAAACCGGACCAAGGGCAAACTGGGTTTGGGGGTGAGAGAGACTGTTGAGAGAGAGAGAGCCGGTTTGGCTTATGTGTCCATTGTTCATTGGTGGGCCGTTCAAGTATGTTTGAACGGAGGGTCCATGTATAACATAATCTCATATGGTAATTCCTAAATGCTATCCATTTTTTTGTAGCCTATTTGGACTGGATGCAACTTGCAATGTGGGTGTTAGTGGAAAGTTAGTGTGTTAATAGCTAAAGGAGGTTCGACGTCTCAAAATAGACTCGAACCCCAGACCTCCTCCTTAAAAGTTGAGGGGTACAATCAGATGGGCTAGAAGCCACATCTGACTTTTTACAACATTACACGACTAGTCTCTATATTTCAACCGTCTCCCATTTTGGTATTTCTAGTTTCCCACGTATTTTCTATCCGCTCCGTTTAGAATAACAATGTATGATAAGAGGGGGACAAGGATAAAGGAAATCAAGTGCTAGGTTTTATTCTGATGGAAATGAAACTCACAAGAGACATTTAAAACATTGCCGAAACGATGTGAACTAATAGTGAAAGAGTAATATTAAGAACACAACTTTAAAACATTACTCTGAAATAATCGCGTCTAAAGTCGTTCGATGTGCGTGATTACACACATATCGAACGGTTCCAAACACAATTGTACCCGCTACAAAACCCCTGCCACTTGATAATACAATCCTTTACACAAGTGGGAGGACAAAGGGGTGGACCCCAGAAAAATTGGAGACCAGACATTGACTTGTTTTTTGAGAGAGGAGATAGATAAGATTCTTCTTGAATTCAAGACTTTCCAGCATGAATATACGTGTTTCATTATCATGCACTTTTTCTTTCTTTCTTTAATTTTGCCTTTTTTTGTGTGTGGAAGTTGTAGCTTTTATATCTGTCATCAATGTCGTGGATCCGATCAACAACCCAAAAAAGTGTCATGGTTGCAAAGAAAAGGCAAAGTTAGTTTAGAGATGTAATGCAATTCCTAGTAAGGATATGCATTCAAGGAGGGGGTCTGATATCTTTTGTCCTGAATATTTTTGTACTTCTGTGCCGAGAGATTTTTCGGTCACTGAATTGTGTGATTTTTTTAGATGTTTTAAATCCAACGACCAGAAAATCTCTCAGCACAGAGACATGGATTTTCGGCACAGAAGATCCTGCCTCCCTCATAATTTTCATGTTTATTTGTTTTGTTCTATTAGGTAAGGTAAGTTACAACAAAAATAAATCATGATTTTCTATTAGGTAGGGTAAATTACACCAACCTCCCGGTCCCCTGAGGTTTTTGACTTAGCCACTAGGACCCTCAAGGGTCCTAGAAATTACAACCCCCTCCTTTAGCATTATGATTCTGTTGAAAAAATAACCCCATCTGTTAACCCACCGTGAGAAACCTAACGGATTACAATGATGTCATCCATCAACTTTGTCAAAAAATCAATTTTAACCTTCCACTTCATAAAAACCAAATATCCACTTCCAAACATGATTAAGGTGCAATCTGCAACGTCAAACGCGGAACTAAGCAACTGTTCTAATATCAAGCACTACAACCAAAATTCCAGTCCAAAACTACACATCTGGTGAGGGTAGAATACACTTCCAGTCCAATACTAGAGAAGGAGAATTTAAACGATAAATTAGATCAGTGTTTCTCTTCTAACCTACGCTCCTATGTCTTTTCCGTTTACCTTTTCAATCCTCGCTTAGGCGTTAAGTTAGGTAGAAGAATTACACAATTCCCACCGTAGGGTCAACCATGACGCCAAGGACTCAAATTCTATAGTTCTTCTTTTGATTCCCTGACAACAGAATGGACACTTTTAGTGACTTCTTCTTCAAAGCATGCTTCCTCTGGCAACCTAAAGCTCAAACAGAACATTGCCTGCATGATCAAGCAGATTTTCAAAAAACAGGAGTGATAGAGGTAAATGTAGGATGGAAAACATGTAATAGCATTACAAGGTTGAGGGAAAAAAAATAGTCCTGATACTAGATTGTACCTTGTTTGGAGCAACATCTCTAACCCTATGGAATATTGGATCTCGTATACGAGCATTCAAGGCACTCTCTGCCTCCTGCAAAACAGTTCACAACGGAGTTGACGTTACAATGTATTAATGTCCAAGTAAACAGTACTTAGAGTGAATAATTGAGGAAATTGCAGTCTACTTAGATGGAAATTCTACCAAAGCAGGGAGCAAGCGAACCCAAATGCCCAGGGGCAATTGCAGTCAAGTTCACACGGAGTTGAGGTTAGAGTTTTTTCTCAATATATACAGCATTCATACACTGGTCTTAGTATGGCAATTGGTATTGTTAAATTCAAAGTTTTAAACTAGCGAGTCTTTCAAAGTATTTTTTTAGTATGGCTTTTATGCATGACACAGCATTAGCTTAAAAAGGTAACAAGGTGCAGCTAATAAACAGAATACCAGGATTAAGCAGAAACTCGGGGTCAATAGGCTATACAGGCAATTTCAAAATGCTATGAGTACACCTGAAAATTTGGGTTCATGAAACTAATCTTAGATAAATGTACAGACTCGGAAGTTCTAGCCTGGAACTCACCTAGAGAAACTATATCACCTATCAGCCCCTACGATATACTCGCATAAACCACGCAAGAAGTTTGGCATCCAAAAGATGTCAGCAGAAGTTACATACCCATGAATAACATATCAAAGAATGGCGGAAAACAAAAACCACATTTCTGCAGAGGATACTCACTGAAATTATCACTTCTTCTGTCTCATTTGACCGCATGAAGCAATAGCAGTGAACCCAAGGTAACGATCCTTTCCAGTATCTCCTATGGATAAGGCCCCGAAATGCATCTGAAGAGAAATTCAATCAATTCTTAATTTCTTACATTTCAATTCTTTTTGGCTAAGCAAAGTAAAACTCTAGACATGCCGATTCGCTGAATCACTAATTTCTACAGAGACCAAAGAAATGATATTAGCGGCTATCAGAAAACTAGATACTGAGAGGACAACCTAAAAAACAAGCTTTCAGCAAATGCTGAGATTTGATTCTCCAAGTCAAATTAGAGTTGTTCTCTATATGAACCCCCAATAGATGAATAAAGCAAATTATCATAAACATAGAATGCACATACAGAGAAGAAAAAAATGGGGAACTTCAGTTCACCCATTAAAAAAAAGGGTCAGAGAATTATTTGAATTGGTTAATCTATTCTCACAAATAGAACAAGATTTTCAAGTCTTCGGTCTTCTAGGAAAAATTTCACCCTGATAGGTCAACAAGATCTTATCGACCTCCAAGCATTAGCAATCCTGGAACTATAAAAGGGAGAATAGATAGCATAGAGAGAAGGAAGACCATTTACCAAGAAATTGTAGAGCAGAAGCAGGTAAATTCATTATCACGTGGTCAACATGCTCCCAGGGCTTGGGGTGGAAAGAATCTGAGCCTCTCATTCGCTTACTTGCAGATTGTTTTAACTTATCATCTGAAAAATACCAAACAATGAAAACTTAAAAGTTCTGAAAAAGAAACAATAGATGCAAAGGTCATAGCTAGCTCAACCAAGGGCAATTGTAATTACACATGATGCCTCGTGGTGACCCCACCATACCTTCTTGACTTCCAGAAGGTCGTTTAATTGCAGCAACACTTGCATCTTGACTCATACATGACCGATCAACACCCTCCCTGTTGGTCGACTTGTTACCTAGTACTTCTTCCACTTCACCTGAAGGGACACCAAAATTCATGTGGGACCCACTCTACCAATCACTATGAGTACGTCACAGCAGTTGTTGCACAAACTAAGCAATGTGGTTACAATAAAATCATTGATATCCTGATGAATAAGCCCCTAATAAACAGCATCCACCAAGTGGAAGATCGCTGATAAGTGATAAAAGGAGGGGGTGGTGAGGGAAGGAATGATTCTCGGGGGGCGGCCTTGACTCTCCAAAATATCACAAGCGATGTTCATACTTCGTTGTCCTTTGCATCAAAGTATAAAATAAGTTGATGTAAACATGGATGTAGATGTGGGGATAAGTTCACGGAAGTAAGGAACTATACAATATAACTTTATTTTCTCTTGTTTCCATTTACTGATTGTTAGTCCTATTGCAGCATTTCCCTCAACAAGTAGTGGCCACTGTCATGTTTACAGGAACAGATTTTTACTAGTCAACTGTACTACCTGCCAACTTCATGTTTTGAGACATTGTTTCTCCATTGGCCTGTATGCTGCTTCTCTGCTGAGCTTCAAGAACGGGACCATCAGACATCTTATCAATCTCACAAGCAGGTGCCGTCATCAATTGACATATGAATTTCCTGGCATCCATATTGTATCCACAGACTAGATCATTGACCTTGTTGATTTCTGCATTTATCCTCAAATAACGAATGCTATCTGGATTTAAATCATTTGCATACACCAGACATCCTTTCTGGGCAGCTGGAATAGCAAATGGACCAATACCAGAAAACATGTCACAAATGGTCTCCCCTGCTTGAAACTGAGAAACCAGCCTTATATGTTCATGTTCCAATCTCGAATTCCAATAGACCAAGCTGTAGTCCAGTCTGAATTTTGCACCATACTGCTTCACTTCAGTAACCATGTCATCTGTTCCCATCAGGACCTCAAACTTTGGCACACGAAACTCATTGGTGATAGTTCCAACTTTATTAACAACTGTTTTGATCCTGGGATAATTCTTCTGGAAAACAGAAAAAGAACTAGAGATAAAATAATGAAAGATGAATAAGATGCAAATTTGGAAACACAATGAGGGAAACTTCCGGAACTAGAAATGAAAAACAAAATGACATTCGTAAGCAATTGCATATCTCAGACTCTCAATCTCAAAGATGGCAGCTAGTACACAATGCATAATCATTAAATAGGTTTACAGAAAACCAAGATATGCACCAAAGCTAACAGAGTAAGACGTACATCATAGATAACCTTGGCAATAACATCCTTGAAAGGAAGCAGTTCATCTGAGATATTCAGATGGGCAATATGACCTGTATCATTAGGAAATGATGTTAGCTCATTGATCATTGGTATGTGTTCCCAATATCAAACTAAGAACCTGGAATCCCAAAATACAAGGAAAGTGAAGGAAGTTGTAAGTGGTAGGTATGTGGCAAGGTACAAAGAGAGGCAATGTTTTAAGAAAAGTCCTTAAGAGTGGTGCAAAAAAAATTGAAAACAGGTAAAACAAAAGGAACAACATAATTAGGGTACTTAACTATTGTCTCAAAAGATGAAGGTACCTCAACTCCAGGCGGAAGAATCTTCTTCAACACATGGTCTGTAATTCAATAACAGTTGACAAGTCAGCCATAAGGCAATGTAAAGGTCAAAAAACTGAATCCAAATCAGGTATCATGACTTGAGAAAATACAAAATATAACATGAGGTAGTTGCGGTCATATAATCTAGCATTCACTGAAATATCAGATAAGGCAACTTCCAGAATCCAAAATGATGGGAATCAATGGAACACATTAGGCTTATTTGTCATCCCACAGGAGGAGCCAGCCAGCCAGGGAAGCAGAATGCATGCTAAAAGGGGGAGCAACAGAACAAAGCTTTTTGTGGGAGGCCTCTAGCATTTGTTATTGGTCATGGCAGGAAAACATTGTTGTAGTTGGACAATTGGCATTATTACAGTCCGTCGTTTCTTTGATGGGGTTGAAAAAGCATTGAATAAGGTCTGTCCATTATGCAAAGATTAAGGCAGAAATACGGAACGACTCTTTGTTACGGTATCTTGATTGGGCTGCCGATCAAGAAAGGAAATGTCGATAGGAAAACAATACATCAAAAAACAATTAGCTGGAATCCATTACAACAACTGCTGAAGCTTTGGTCAATCGTTAATTTAGGCAACACTTAAACATTTGACAGAAATTAAGGAAAAGAGAACTACAACCTACTTTGGAACCATTGCAACTGACCTGTACCCCAGTAGGAATATCCGAGCGTCAACGAGTAGGGAACTACATCAATTTCACATAGCGCTTTCAGTTCATCAAGTTTTTGGCCCGGGATCTCAGACAAATCTGCTCCAAAAATCTTTGTCAAAACAAGGCAACCCTAACGGCCGACAAAAATACATTTGACTAATTTTTCATGTAAATAAATCAACCACACCTATATCCCCACTTAAACTCAAAGCCTTGTCTCCCTTTTGGGAATGGCATGAATTATGATCCATGCAAACTCATAAATTTTAGACCTCCCAGCAAGCACATGCATACTTGCACGTCCTCTTTATGAAGCTTTCGCGTTCTACTTATCACAACAACGAAAAAGAAGAGGGAGGTAGGTACTTCTAACTAGAAATTAGTATGAGAAGCACAAACATAGCATGATGGAAGAATCATCAGAAAGTTACTTATTCATGATGGCACCGATACAAAAAGGCTCAATAACTAGAAGAGCTAAGCTTGGACATACTAACCTTCCTATTTTCCATTAACCTACCAAATAAAAGCATATAATGGAAACATAGAAACGATGTTAGACGGTTCCTACCAGAATTCTGAACCTTCTCAGATAAAATCATGTAACGAGTTTTATCGCTTGTTGGGTCTTCAGTAATGGGTTTGATGCGAGGTCTGTCCAGCAAGAATCTACAATTGAAAATCCACTCAACAATGATCAACTGGTTCATGAGCTAAAAACATTAATGAGCACTTCATTCACACTACAAAAGGATATACTCTGTGAACAGAGTTCATTGGGAATTGGGTTGAAAACTAGGAGTATATGCTAAGGCATTACACATACCCGTTTAGTATCCGAGTGGCGACCTTGCACAGTTCACGAGGAATTCGAAGTGCCCACAACTTCAGGTGCACATCGAACTTGCTTTCATCCAAAATCGCACCACTCATCGTACAAAAATTGCAGCAGCAATTTCCAAATCCGCCGCGAAATCTGTCACTAGCCTGAATGCTCTAAATTCGGCTTAACCAACTAGATAGAAACAAGTTTCGCGCAAACTAATTACCCAAAAAAAAAAAAGGTTTCGCGCAAACCCTTTGAGAGAGAGAGAGAGCAACAGAACTGCACACGAGAGCGAAAGGAACCGGGAAGTGTTTTAATGGCGGCCCAACACTATTACTATATCGTAGTAGAATCCCTCGTAAGGCGATGTTGCAATGGGCCTTGGCCCAAGTAAAGAAGCGGGTGCCCGGTCCATGACAGTATTTTCTTTTCTTTCCTTTTCTTTTTCTGAACAGAAAAGGTTCATGGCTGTTGTTTTCCGGATGGATAAAATATGTACTTGTCCCTCCGGATCAAGTCCACACCCATCCGCACCTCTTTTTTTCCGATCAAATTTTGATAATTCGAGCCACTCAATATGATCAAAATGTGATTTTAAGGGTACTCACAAGAAATCAGCAAAAAAAATTATCGGGAAGCGCTTCATCCGAACAGTTTTTTATTGAACGGTTCAATAAAAAATTGCTCAAATTAAGCCATTCCCGGTGTTTTTTTTTTGCCGATTTCTCATGGGTGCTCTTAAAATCACGTTATGAACACATTGAGTGGCTCGGATCATCAAAATTCGATCGGGAAAGGGGGGGTGCAGACGGGTGCGAATGGGAAGGGTGTGGATAGCAACCGGACTGTGCCCCTTAAACTAACCGAATTTTGTTTATTTCGTCTTTAAACTATCAATTACACACACTTACTCTTAAACTATCAATTTCATACTTACTAAGTCCAATTCAAGTTTTCCATCCATATTTCTAACAGAAAACCCATTTGAAGGCTATAAATGTCTTATCACTTGCAATATATGTATGGGAGGTGATAATGCCAAAACCATATTTGTTGCTGCCAAAACTCACACTAAATATATCCTTTAAATGACCTATTTGTCCTCGTATGTCCTAACCCCTCATTCAAAGCCAGCACCCCTTCTTTTCTAACGTTTCTTCTATCTACGTCTTTTGGTTTTTTGCTCTTCTTCCTCCCTTGTTGCTCTGTCACGGTGTCAACCCATTCCCTACTCGTGCTATACCATTAAAGCCCTCCTCGAGCTTGAGACCGAGAAATCCTGAGCGAGTCGTCAATATTAATTTAGGAATACCCCTATCTAGATGTTGGCCCACTTCAAAAAATCCCCAGTGGCCTCCGCCATTGAAGCCCTTCTTAAGCTTGAGCACTACCCTTAATCCGAATGTTGATGACCAACTTTATTTCGAATCTTAGTCCCGTTCAAGAAACAACTTTGTCAAGGGTTAGATCACAAATTGTAGGATTTACTAATTATCTAATTGAAGCTGTTTTCGGAGCTCGAATAACTTTGTTGTTATTTGAAGAACCCGGAATATGTAAGAGAACGAATGTCATTCTCCATTGTAGATTTGAGTGGGTTTAATAGAGATGTGGGTTTCGTTCAAATTCGAATCGACGAAAGGTCATGAAACAGGGTTTTGCAAGTAAAGATAGGAACTTGCAATTTGAATTGATTTGCTGGTACATAAATGAGGAGAATAAAATCCGGGGTTTTTGGAGTTCAGTTGCAAGTAGATAAATGAACAGAGATTTGAATTGGGGATGGAGGAACAAACTACAAAGGACGAAGCAACAACAGAAATTGATACAATGCTGGCATTGAATGGGTCAGGATTTGGGAGGACAAAAAAGTCATTTAGTGGTACATTTCAATTTCACTTTTGGCAGCAACAAAATGAGTTTTGGCACTAACAAATTGGGTTTTGGCATTATCATTTCCCGTGTAGTATATGTATGCATCCACTTCTTCCTTTCTAAGCAGTATCAGGTTCAGTCAAAACCTCGTCTCTCTCTGTTGAGTACATGCAATGAAACAGGTTGCAGCTCTAAAGCAGCTGACCCATCAGGAATTGATAGATTTCTTCAATGAATATATCATAGTCGGTGCTCCTACAAAGAAGACGCTAAAGCGTGCAAGTATATGGGAGCTTACATACCTCTTGAGTATAAATCACAAAAATCTGGGCCTATCTCGACTAACCCTGTTTGAATAGATCCATGCCATCCTCAATCGTTCATTAATCCAGTCGAACACCTTCCAGTATGAGTTAGGGTTTTCGATCGGCTGAAAACCCCCCAAATTGTTTTTGGTCTCTCTCTCTCTGGTTGCGTTAACAGATAGGGTTTCGATCAGCTGGAAAAAAAAAAAAAAAAACCCAAACTGATTTGGGTGTTAGGGTGTTCTCTGAGTAAAAGTCGAAAATACCCCTCTTTTGGACGCTAAAAAATGTTGGCTAATGTTAGGTTAGTACTTTTCCGTCCAACCTATGGGTTTTCCGTTAGAAACATAGATGGAAAACTTGAATTGGAATTAGTAAGTATGAAATTGGTAGTTTAAGGGGTAAGTGTGTGCAATTGATAGTTTAAGAACAAAGTAAACAAAATTTAAAATTTAAATAGTTTAAGGGGGAAGTACATATTTTACCCTTTTCCGGATTGGGAGATGTTGCCAAGCAAGAGTGGTAGCGGTGCCGAGCGGCCAATCCGATATTTCTCCTATATTCTTCTGATGATCGGGGATATGTCACATTCATAACACTAAGGCCATCTCGATCATTTACTGATATTTTCTTATATCTAATTTGAGCTTAAAAATTTAAAACATATTCCTCTGTCGTGTAGTTTTAATTATGTCCGAATTAAGTATTTTGGTGTGTAATTTTTGAATATCCAAATCGAATTTCAATTATATAGTTATACTATCCCTTTATTTTTTTCATTCTTCCGTCCGAGTGGAAGGTGTCAATGTTTGAAGACCCGAGACCGTGTTGTAAATTTAACCCTTGAGCACTGGATATAAATTTTTTGTTTGTTTGTTTGTTACTCTTATCAAGCAAAGTCAAGACTCCAAATACGAATTTAGACAAATCAAAAGTTTCACGCGGATAAAAACACAAGAAAATTAAGGAGTATAAGCGAATAAAATGAGAACACGAAAATCATTTCCCACAATATATACTCAGTCATCTATTATATATGCATTATTTAAGACAAGAAGAAGAGGATTTTTTTGAGGTAAGGTATCCTTTATTTGCGGATCAAAAAAAAAAGGTATCCTTTATTTGTCAACATACTGTCACTAAAATATCAATGCCTGCTCAAGAGTCAAAGACTTAAGGCCGAAGGGACGAATTTGGCTATTTTCAACCCCTGTGACTATTGTTATATCGATGTCATTTGCCTGATTAATGTTGTGTTTGGATTGGATTTTGAAAAGTTTTTCGAAAAATAGTAGGGGTAATAAGTGGAGAGAGATAGAGAGAGAAATGTTATAAGTAGGGGGATCTAGGGGGAATTTTTTGAAAAATTCTTTTTGAATTGTAAAGAGAACAAAGCATTAAATAATCTTTTCCCCCTGTTCGAAAGTGTGGTGATTTTTACCATTAGTAGTGGTGTCAAACACCCTATCCCTCTCTTCCTCTCTTTCAACCCTAGCCACCGCAACTCATCGATCTTCTCCCTTCCCCTTGGATTCCATACCCGTGTGCGGTGACAGGAGGGGGAGGCCATGGTACTACCGACTCCATTTCTTTTTTTTGTTTTTTTGTTTTTCCCTTCTGTCTCTTCAGATCTACGACTTGTTGTCTGATCTGTGAGAGTTTTGTCTCTCATTCTACAAGAGTTATTAGTTTCGTATTTGGACGAATTTTGTCTACAGATCGGATTCTCTCAATCGAGATTGCTTCACAACGATATCTGTGCTTCAGCGTTCTATTCCTACGCGATGTCTTTGGCGAGGCAACCCGTGGTGGCTTGACAGATCTGTAGTTCTTGGGAGTTCATTGCGTTCATGCTTGGGTGAAGTGCATCTGATCGTCTGGGTATTTGGTGTTTTTTGTCTTTAACTTTGCATTTTTTCTCGTTTGAGACTCCTAATTAGATGTTAGGCAGTTTAAAAGTGTCGCTATTGCGTCAGGCCATGTCTGGGTGAGGATGAAAGACATCGATTGCCTTGTGATTTACTTGTTTTGTATTTGTTTGACAATTAGTTTGGCTTTACCCAAAGTCTTTGTAATGATTTCCGTTTTGTAAGTGCCGCTGGGCGTTTATCAATACAATCTTCTCACTTTTTGCCCAAAAAAAAAAGTGGCGTCAAACATTAATGCATCCTATAAAACAATAACAGAAGACGAGGTCTCGGCGAAATTCAATATTGTTAGTTGTTGTTAACGAAATTGAACCCAGTTAAATGCGTGAGAGTACATGATGTCTATCACTCGGCTACCCCTCCTCTTACAGACAAGGCAAACATTGATCTCCCATTACAGCAACGCGTACATCTTAAAAATACAAATAGCACTTTTCCTCTATGCAATATTATAAGCGAGTAAACGTATTTGTAAATTTATTCTAAGTTTTGTTATTCAACTAGAACTCCACACAATTCAATTCTCAAAGCCCATTAAAAGACAAAATTTATATATTGCGAAGTATCAAAAGAAGAGAGAGAGAGAGAGAGAGAGAGAGAGAGAGAGAGAGAGATCATAAAATTACCTAGAAGAACTTCATAGAAATAATATTCCTTATGAAATCTCTAGAATTCCCCTATCTGAATTTACAATATTTTCCCAATTCAGTATTCACCATAGGTTTCTCCCCCCGCAACACATGAATAGATAAATTCCATGAGTTTCAACTTTCCATCCTATCTGCTCTTCGATCAGATAAAATAAAATCCATCTGCTCTTCGAATGAATTCTTCTTTCTCTCTCTAAAAAACTGCGCCTCCTTCCGATTCCTCCTTCTCAATACACCGCATCAAAGTCCCCCAAGCAACCATTGATTGATTGAAGCGTTGAACTTAACGCAAACTGGTTCTGGAAACTGTAGGGGGCACGAGCCGCCCGCCAATTGGACCAACCATATCAATTTCCATCGGATTATTCAGTCCGATGGCTCGTGGTCGTGCCAACACAGAAGCATGGACACACATCGCCCAATGATATAGAACCTAGCCCTCTGCTGCTTGTACACGTACGAGCACCGACTCCGAAAACTGGTTTTCCGACACTTTCTCCGGCGTGGATTGGAGGCTTGGACGAACTGAGAGGCACCTGCCATGTTTAACAGAACAGAGCACAGAGTAGTATCTCGGTGGTGGTGGCCGCGGCGGCGGTAGGATTGAGTTTGGAAAGCCAAGGTAATTTGGTTTGGCAATATATAGGGACAGGGATTGAAGAGATCGAGTCGAACACTGACCGCTGTGGACCCCGCGTTTTGGAACTTGGTCTTTTCACGGAAACCGGATTTGTTGGTATGACGTAAATACCCTCTCTCTAAATTTCTAAGGAAAATTCTAAAATCAGTTCAATAGGCTGACAATAATAAGTGTGTGAATGTGTATTAAATGATGTATAAAGTACATAGAAATACATATTTTTTTGGTCTTCTAGCGTGCATATCGTCAGCCTAATAGGCTGACAATAGCAAGACCGAATTTCCAAAAAAGTTCAAAATCCCGCGTTCCATCTCTCCCTCAAACCCCCCCTCCCCCCAAAAAAAAAAAAAAAAAAAACCGGTTCTAAAGTTTATGAACAAAAAAATCTAATGTATTTGCGTTGCCGTGAGAGTTTTGTCAAAATAGGCCAGATGACGATATTGACTATCTTAAGTTTTATTTACAAAAAGTCAAGCTTACTGGCATCTATCAAAAGAACTTGAGCTTAATATTTGTCATGTTTCAAAAGCTTATTTTATTTGTTGCTACAGAAAGAGAGGTCGAGGTTTTCTTTCAATACTAGTACTACATGAGAAGGTAGAATCTCCTCCCAATGGAAAATGACTTTTCTATTATTCATAATAACTCTAGAAAAAGTTAAAAATTATTGTATTTCTGTACATTCAAGGTCAAAAAAAAAGAGAATAGTATAATTCTGCTAGAAAATAAAACTACGTGAAAATAAGAGGCACAATTTCGACACCATGTCTCCATCGAGATTGGCATTTTTTTTCCCTTCATGCTAATGACATAGACACAGAACTACGGATCAAAAAAAGAAAAACAAAACATAAACAAAGAAGCAGGTAGATTTATCAAAAACAAAAACCCAACAGATACGAAGGGTGGTCATGAAGGGTAATTTAGTAATCTCAGTCCTTGCGGGGGGAACCAAAGGAGAGCCGTGTGGGAATCTTCGAACGGCAAAACAGCCCCCCCCCCTTGCGAGTACCCACGTATCACTTTCTGATTTGACTTCAATACCATCACGTTTTCCTAACTGGATACGAGTAGGAGTACCCACTTTTTGTGACGTTATCTCGCGAGACCAAATCGGGGCCGACATCTTAACTGTATGAGCAGAAAGAAGAACCAAATAAACCGTGTCGCGATGAATGCGATAATCTCGCGCGGGAGATTTTGAAGTGTGAACTCCGGACAAAATACGGCGCGTCGATCCCGCGTGGGTCCCACCTTATCCTCCAACGACGTGGCATTGATTGGACGTTTCCTGACTTAACTGTTTTGGGTGGGCCCGTAGGCTTGAGGCAATGGTTGGTTTGTGAACGAACTTTATAAAAGTAACCGTCGTTGGCCAACTCGGTCCGGATTCCATAGTGCATGATTCCGCCATAATTTCTTGTTCATTGCTTATTTTGTACTCCCTCCGTTCCGAAACAAGAATTCATCGTGAAAAGTCGTCTCATTTTTTAAATTAAAAAATCAACTATTTATGCGTATAGGTTTTTAAATTTTTTCGCACCAAATTAAAGTACTAATCAAGATCTTTAATACGGTGTGAAAAAATTTGAAAAATTATATACGAAAGTAGTTGATTTTTTGATTTGAAAAATGGTAAAAGAGAGAAAGTGAGACTCTCAATATGAAACGGAAGGAGTATATGTAGTTATTTTCTACTCCCTCCGTCCGCCTTTGTTGGTCCATTTTGGAAGATTCAATTTATTAAGGGGACAAAATAATGGTGTTTTTTGTAAGACGAAGTTCCTTTTTTGCCCTTCAATCTAAAATTTGGCTCAAAAGTGAAGTTTTAAATATTGAGTGTAACTACAAAAAAAAGGAAGGGCAAGAAAGGAAACACACTCACTTTTGCACATTGATGTGATTACATGAACAATCTTTGTGAGACTTAAAAAAGCATGTTCGTGGACTAACAAATGTGGACGGAGGGAGTACTACTATTGGAGAAATAAAATATAAGAAAAACAACTTTGCTAGCACCACACCGACTTATTCACCAAAATACACACCAACGCTCACACGAGTAGTGGGTCTTGCACACACTGGAGATGCTAGTGTGAGTGAGGTGCTAGAATTATTGAAGGAAAATTTGGCTCTTAGCCTGAGTTGTAACTAACTGGGGTATGGCCCTTTGATTTTGTATACTTTGTGTTTTGTTAACAAAATTTTAATTACCCAAAAAAAAATTCATAAAAAAAATAAAGCAAAATAAGTTAACAAACAAACATACCAACCAGGGCCTGAGTTCCACTCCATGCGAGTCTGGAGTCCCATGCCGGCCAAACTCAAAGTTACTCCCTCCGTCCCTTTATTATAGTCCGGTATTCCATTTTGGGCTGTCCCTTAATAAGTGTTCATTTTGTAAAGTTAGTGGGTAAAAGTTGGTGAATTGTCTATTTTGTCCCTAAAAGTAGATTCCATTTTGAAAAGTTAGTAAGTAAAAGTGTAATGATGATGGGTAAGTAGGGAAAGTGGAGGAAAAAATTGATGTGAAAGGTATAATGATGATGTCTTTTTAATAAGTTGGAGTTACGAAGCAGGACATTTAAAAAGGGACGGATGGAGTATCTGTTTATAACTCATGTGGTCGAGTTTGTTCTTTGGAGATCCACATTGATTGGGAGTGGAATGGGTGATCACTTAATAACATTTGGGACCTCTCTACTCATTGCCAATTGGTTTGGAGTTGGATGCTTTAACATGGTATCAGAGCTAGAGTTTCGGAGACTTTTCCCCTTTGTTTGTGCCATAGTTGCACTTTATTTCATTGTGATCCGTGTGTTTCGGATCCTTTGTTGACTTCTCCACGTGCAAGTCAGGGGTTGCACGTGCGGGAGAGTATTGGGATTTGTCCCACATCGGTTAAATATCTCCTCCAAAACTAGTATATGAGCCTGAGCGGCCTCTCCACTCTTTGCCAATTGGTTTGGAGTTGGATGCTTTAACATGGTATCAGAGCGGGGCCCGTTCCACCCCACATTTTATAAAAATTCACAATCCACACCCCACAATGACAGACCAGCAAAAAAGCTGCACGATGATAGGACCCAAAAGTGGCCACACGTGACAGACCTCAAACGCGGCTGCACGTGAGGGGGGATGTTAAGTAAATAGAGTCCCACATTGATTGGAAGTGGAATGGGTGATCACTTAATAACATTTGGGATCTCTCTACTCATTGCCAATTGATTTTGAGATGGATATAAAGTTTCCACATCCTCCACTTACCAGGTAATTCAACTCCCACCATAATCCTCCCTACTCCTGAATTAGAACATATGTTAGAAGTTACGTTGTTAAAAGAATCTCGTATGATTTTGACATCTTGTAACTGAAAATCACTTTAGACACTTGAGTACACCAAAAGCTGGGGTTCATAGGATTTGTGGCTGAGTGCAAATGATTTTCACGTTTAAGAATATCGTTAGAAAATTTTTGTCAGCAGAACAGAACACAATTCAAATCAATACAATTCATTGACTAGATCGATTTGCATAGTCCGGTTTCATGGGTCCGAATAAATAAAGTAATCAAAAGTGCCTAATAAAAGCCAAAAGTGAGTACTGAAGAGTGGAACGTTAACTACTCATCTTTTGTCTGAACTATATATTGACCAACATGGTAGGAAATTAAAAAAGGGGAAAGAAAAGAAAAGCCAACCACCTAATATGCCTTCCGGCTTCTAGATTGCAACCCCATGCCAAAATATTGTCTGCGTGCAAAAATAAAAAAGTTCACCAACCAAGATACTCCAATAAAACAATCACCAACCTCTTCACTTTCATCATCATCTAATCTTACGATTCATGTAATGACCCGCGCCAACTAACCTGTTTAACCATTCGCCTAACCACGTGGCTCAAAAGATTAACCTCAAATTATACAGTAGCTCGTCGCGTTTCATTATGTATGGAATCACTTTCCATATATTTCTCGACGCGGGACTGTCACAATCTTGCCCACTTGGACCGCAACGTCCTCGTTGTGTCCCAAGACCTATCACCTCCACCCACCAAGCGTTGTGAGACGAGTACTCGCTTAAGCACGACAAGCATCTCGGGCCCATCTCATGCTCGACAAGCACCCATCACTTCCACCCATCAAAGTTGAGAGTAAATGTGGAAAGTTGTATCTTTTTAGGTGTAATATTGTGTTTCCTAAAAAAGTTAGATTTTTAAGATTGGACAAACAAATTAGGACGGAATAAGTAATACTTCATTGCATTTTATTTAGTTTTATTGTTCGCCTATTAATTTTCTTTCATACAAATGCGATTTGTTCCCACAAATACCGATTCCAATCAAGCCCAATTTGAGTAATGGCATCATATTTAGACTTAAAATTTTGATTGGAAAAATTCAAATCGGTGAAATGAAATCATTGCTAGTACATTTAAGAGGCGGCGCCAAACGGTTACAGCCTCCTCGTGATGACGCCCGACCCGATTCGTTCAGGAGAAACCAAACTACCACATCGCAAAGCTCCTTCCTTGGTTGCTTGCTCAACTCGATCCTCTCTCATGGCCTTCAATCCCCATTCTCTCTCTCCACTAAGATTCCGAGCCTCATTCCTCTCTCTCAACAACTCCCAACTCTCTCACCGTCCTCTCCTTCTTCCAAAGAGACCGCTCGAATTTTATCCACGCCCTCCGTCACACCATTCCATCACCATCACAGCTACTTCTAGCCGCAGGAGGACTGTATCGGCGAGCGGTTTCACTTGGGACGACGTTTTCAAAATCGCAAACTCGCCAAATGACTCGCCTGATCTCCGTGGCTTCTTCGACCGAGTCACATTCTGCAATCGCGGCTCCGTAATTCTCTCTCTCTCTCTCTCTCTCTCTCTCTCAAAATATGTGTGCATGTATGTATAGGTATATTTGAGCGTGTTTGAATTGAATTAGGGTTTATTGCAGGATAAGCAGCACGAGTTCATGCCGTTTTTTATCAATGACGAAATCGTCGGCTATGTACACGAGGGGTAATTTCGTTACCTTGAAAATTCTTACTACTATTATGTTTAATTTGCTGGTTACATGATTGATGCACTGTGGTTATTTGATCTGGTTTGCTATTTTTTTGTGTGTGTAATAGTGTGATTCCATTTTCACTGTCTAAGTGTCTATGTTTTGCTTTTGCGTTCGCTGGTTGCCTGGGCCACTTTTTCGAGTTTTGTTGTCTTTGTTGAGAACCGGGTTAGCCTGGAGTGAACTCTATTATTATCTATATAATTTCTGGATTTTCGTTGATCAGATCGGGGTCGCCAAACCAACAAACTCACTAAGCGCAAAGAATAATCAAGAACAAAAAACAAGAACGCAAGACACAAAGATTTGTACATGGTTCCCCAACTGTGTAGTTGAGTACATCTATAGTTCACATCAGTTTCTACTATGTAATCGAATGAAGAGAGTACAAGATACTTCGCCCAGCTGCGTATAGACAGTATTTACAACCTAGGGTTTACATCGCCAGTTACTGAGCGAAACGCAACCCAAATCGAATAACGCTTCACAAGCTGAACAGTCTTTGGGAGTCCCTTGTTGCTCTACTGACATTTCATAGCTTTTCTTTTTAAAATGTTCTCCCTTTGGATGGCCCTCAGTTGCTTCTTATGAGGTTTTTATCCATTTTCTAATCCATGGGGTATTCCCCTTGTGTTGATGTATGCCACTTGTATTGATTGGTTCATTCCAACTTTGTGCAGTTTTGCTGGCCATTTGCAGAAGTTCTGTGATGTATTTGTTTTCCACCAAAACAATTCTCACAGCCACCATGCTGGCAACCACGTCACGCTTCATCCAATGTTGACGACACCTGATGAGAGGACGACAGCTGTTGCAGACGTAGTTAGATGCCTAGGGGAAAAACTTATTCCAGGTATACGGAATGAGGTACATCTTGTCAATGCTTAAGGACACGTTGATCTCTTTTTTCAGTCATTGGGTGTATGTGTGATTTTTGCGTTTTCTGAAGTATCTTTTTGGGTTCTTGCTTCATGACATTGCATTGATTTGAGGCTAACTATGAATACGTTGACTTTAAACAGCTTTACCCCGTCACCTCCTCCTTCGGGACACCAGTATTTTTCTCGCTAGAACGTGCGGCAGCTCCTTACTTTGGGATAAAGGTGTGGTTTATCCTTGCTCATGATGACACACTCCCGATTTTTATTACTATTGATTTTGAACTTTTATTAAAGTATGGCATTTTGGGGAATAAATTGGATATGAGTTTTGAAATCCGTAGATCATGATCTGAAAGGGATGCCACTTTGGACAGGCAACTGCGTAATAGCCTGATTAACAAAAAAGATCACCTAAATGGGCTGTTTTGCTGATCAGATAGCATATAGGGCAGAGTTCCATTATGTTGCAAATACCATAAATTCACCTGTTCGGTAAACCATCTGTTCCTTAATCGCAAGTTGTAGCTAATCGGTTGCTAAAGTACTTACGGTAGCGATAAACACAACCTTTTCATATATGCCATCAAAATATTCTACGTTACAGTTTCAGTTATCTTTCTGTACTGTGGATGTTACAGTGATGTATAAATCGGCACACTAGATTTGACGTTACTCGTTAGTGTTTGTGTAGATACTTATGACTGAAAAGTCAAGCATTCTGCCTGCATAACCTCTAGATGTACTGGTTTTGGGATTGATTCCGTCAATTTGGGTTGTCGTATTACTGTGGCATTATTGTTGCCTATTATACATTCTTGCCCTACTTTTTGGGGTGAAGGAAAAATGATTTTATTTATCCAGCTTGAAAAGTATCCATGTACTGCATTTGCAGTCTGACACCTATCCATTGGAATTGGAGGTAAGTGTAGTTCAGAATTTGTACTATTACAGCCTCGAGTGTGCAAATACAAGACATGAATTTCATGCTCCTAAGTGCACCTAGCTATCTTTTTGACAAAAAGCTATACTGTTACATGCTGGCATTCATAATGCTATTTCCGCTGAATTGTTGAGCAATATACTCCCTTCTCTTTCTCTCTCCGTGTGTTTGTTTCTCCCTTTCTCAATTACTGTTCCATTATAGGCGTATGGAGTTCACATGAATGGCTATGTTGAAAGAGCTGGGCAGAAATATCTGTGGATTGGAAAGAGAAGTGAAGGGAAACCAACCTACCCAGGGATGCTTGATCATTTAGTTGCTGGAGGACTGGTCAGACACTCTTTCTAAATTTGAGTTTAATTGGGCGTTTTCCTCTCGCTTAATGTGCAGATAAATCAGAATAATGTAGCATTGCTTTTGTTGTGAGTCGTAAATTGGCCCGCCACTTTTTTCTCTACCTATGCCTTTTGTCTAGGGATTTCCTCACCTGTGGCCACCTTTCATACCTTTTGGCCTAGGTTTACTTATTGATTGTTTTCCCCTGAATGAATACACGTAAATAACTGATTTATTGGTTTTTGCTGGACATCTGTCACAAATGACCTTGCCGGATTTTAACTTTTATGCATGCCTTTCTCAAAGGATTTTTGTTCATGATGAATCTACCTGGAATTTGTGGAATTATTATTGTCTTGGACTTTTTTTTCCTTCTTATTTTTAGTACTAGCTGATTTGGATACCTCTCAATCTTTTGGCTCTTATTATAACAGCCTCATGGAATTGCATGTGGGGACAATATTGTAAAGGAATGTGAAGAGGAAGCAGGGATACCCAGTTCCATTTCTAATGAGTAAGCTTTTACACCTCTTATGGTCCTGGAAGATGGAACTGTGTCGCAGAATATGCGTGTATAAGATGATTCTGCCACCAATAAGTGCTTTTATTCTTGTTCTTTGTGGCCTGTATGCTGATGGAATCTGAAGTTCTTATGTCACAGGGCTATACCCGTTGGTGCTGTCTCCTACATGGACATTGATGGGTACAGATACAAGAGAGACGTTCTATTCTGTTACGATTTGAAACTTCCTGAAGGTTTTATTCCCGAGAATCAAGGTATCCCCTTTAAAAGCCCCAATGCTAACCCTCTGTCCTGCCTCCTCGTCTATTAGAGAGGGGAAGGAAAACGAAAATAGAGAAGATGTCAATAAATGCATAAACAATGAAAAAAATTAAATATAGCTCTTTCAGCCACACAAATAACCTAACCCTTTATTGCGTCATCAATTGGAGTATGCATCTCTACACTGAAGTTTATGTTCCAATTTTATATGGCATTATTTGCTGCAAAGCTCCTTCTTGTTTCGCTTAGTTATTTCATGTGGCAGATGGAGAGGTTGAGAGCTTCAAATTGATACCTGTAGCAGACGTTGCTAATGTCATACGGAAAACGGGGTATTTCAAACCAAATTGCAATCTTGTCATCATTGATTTCCTGTTTCGACATGGGTACATTTTCTTCTTTGACGTTTCTTTCATTGTTGTTTGGCCCACGTTAGTACAATTAGATGCGATTACCGCGTCCAAGTCATCCATGTTCCATAATAAGATGCTAATACCCACTTTTCTTCTTTCCACGCACCAAGGCTGACTAATTAAAACACTTAAGCCTTTTTGGTTTAACCTCAAGTACAACTTAAAGTAATTGTTGCAAAAGCTTCATCGGTTGAAGGTTTCTTGGAGTGCATGGGTTTGGACGTTTTGGTAAGTTGGTGACTCCTCTATAACAGTGACTTGAGATGTGGACTTAGGCTGGGACGGACTGCTTATCACCGCAACCTAACCTCCTAGAAAGGTTCGCACCCAAGCATAGGGCTAGGTCGTTGAAAGCATATAAACCAGTAAGACCGGATCGTTCCCACAGAGAAATCTTCTTTAGCGAATTTGGATTAGATGTAAAGTATGGAGTTTCGGCTTTCAAGCGGCCAACTTTGGTGTTTGATTCGATTGACGAACTTGAACTTGAAAATAACTAGATTAAGATGGTCGAGTCAAAGGGATTAATTTACCCACGACTTAGCCATAAAATGGTTTCTTCATCTAACTCGAGTATGGACCGAAACCATTCGGATTCCACTAGAAGAATTAAAACTGAAGACTACTTGTAACTTAATTCAAAGCTCTAATTCAAACTGAACTCATTTAATGCAAGTGAGAGACGAAAAAGGATCGTTCGCACGCATAAGATTAGCAAGCACGTAGCATAAGGCGATAGACCTCATTGATCAAAAAAGCCACCGACCTCATGATCAAAGCTAGAAATCATGGGTTTAATTCATTCAAAACTTTGAGATTAAGCTAAAGCTTAGGCGAAACCATTTAAACGACTAATCCATGGAGCAAACCTCACCCCGTGACCGAACCGATTAACTACTCACCCATAGCAAAAAGACTAGAAATTATGCTAGGGAATGAAAACATGATTCACCGATGAAAACGGAAATAAACTTGATTTTATAAAGGATCTAGCTTGTAGTTTCAACGTTAACAAACGAGATTTAAACAAACAAACAAAACTTACTTGCGTTCTTGAGGAATTGAGTGCAAAGCTTTGGAAGAACAAACTAAGGAGCTCTCAAAACCTAAAAGACTTAAAGTGTAGAAAAATTACATAATGGCCAAAAATGGCTTACAAAGCTATTAAAAGGGCCAAACAATCAGCCAAAAAGTGGACCAAAAGGCCCCTAAAATATCCCAAAAACAAACCTAAAATGGAAACTTTCCATAAATGGAAAGTTGACAAAGTCTGCAAAAACTGCTGGCCGAAGGAGCAAGGTACCGGTACCTAAAAAATGAGGTATCGGTACCCAGCCAACTGATGGTCATTTCAGCAAAATGGTACCGGTACCTCAAAAAGGAGGTACCGATACCTCTGCCTTTTTTCTGCAGATTTGGGCAACTTGGCCTGCCTTGCTTCGGATTGTCCTCACGGCCTTCCGTTGCTTGATTACATGATCAACGGGACTTGGAGGAGGTATGCCTTGTAGTCTTGTGGTGTCTCGGATGTCCTCGGGGGCCATCCTCAATGAATAAGCCTTGCTTGAAACACCTTGGCACGTTCCGCGCCGAATTTGACCACCGGCCCAACTTCGAAGCTTTTTGCACCTCCATTAGGCTTTGGTGACAATGACATGAGTACCGGCGGGTACTTGGACACTTGGTTCATCCCAGAACGTCGCTTGGCATTTAAAACCGCCCTTTAAGCACGTTCAACCTGAAATGCTCACAAAAATACCTTACGAGCAAAAAATGAATAAAAACGACGACTAAAGCATAGAAAAGCCACAAATTAGAGGATTAAAGCCCCAAGATCGTACGATTCGTACGATCTTGGGTGCTAATCACGGACGTACTCCAGAAATCAATTAATTTCCCTGGTTCCCTTTCATGTTACGCTCAACTCAAATGCTTGTGGTTATAACTTCGTAAAATCACTTCGAGGAGATTGCAATGTCTCCTGTGTTTGTCTCAGATATGTGAAACTGTTTTTTTTTTTTTTGGTGGAGCACAAACATATTACATTCATAATAAAAAAAGTACAAAGGACACTGTCGGTCCGAACAGTTTCACATATCTGAAGCTGGAATTATGACACATGACACACATGCATGTCCAAGTGACCCCTCCAGCCGCCTTATGCAGGATTATTTAACATTCCGCCTTCTCTCCTCTTCTCATACCGCAAACCCGCAAACATAGAACAAAATAAGTTATAACGGATACGTAGCATAAATTGATACTCCAGAAACAATTAAAGAGTCTTGGTTGATAGTTGTCGACTGAAGGCACCTCTTGAAAGAACCCATCTTTTAAATTAGATGTAGTTGACTAGTTGTTTGTGTTTCGCTTTCTATAAAACAGACGTTATTGTTCTCACACATCTCTTGAATTTTTTTTTATACTTTTATGAATATCCAGGTTTATTCGACCCGAAGAGTTCGGGTACTTGAAGCTACTCCAGAGTTTGAGGAGTGGAGATTGCTCCTGACGTACTGTTTTTTAACTTTTCTTTGGAGAAGGGGGAGGTGAATCAATTATCTATTTACGCAGGCAACAAGCCTGGTGAGTCTTCTTGCGGGAGTAAAATCTTAAGTACTTCCACGGAAGTTTCCTATCCCTTTGGTGCTTGAAAGTTTTGAGGAGAAGCTGATATTTGTGCGATCTTTCAATAGCCAAATCGGAGTAATCCTGCATTTGTAAATCTGATACAAGTTTTGTTCGAAATGTTGGAAATAACGTTGTACCTCAAACAGATTGTTGCATGACCCGAGGTATTTCTACGAGACTTAAAATTGGGACATACTAGGAATCCGAAACATGTTTCTGGAAGTCGGAAAAATGTTCTGAAAATTTCAGGAAAAACCAAAACAAAGTTTGCGGATCTAGCACGAAAATCAAACCGAGAACGAGTAACGAGAGTGTTTTCTGGAAACAAAAAAAACAAGGAAAACACCCAAACCAATCTTCAAACTACGACAGTAGATAAAAATAAGAGATTTCACTAGTTCTCGAAATATGGTCTACACAGCCACTTGGTTTGCATGTGAAAAAACTCTCATTACAACACACTTGCGATAATGGGTGCACCACCTGTTTCTGGTCCCTTACTTTTCGGGTAGGGTAAGGCCTGTGACAGGCCACCACCAAAGGAATACCTAACCCTAACAGATCAGCGACTCTACCCTTCTAATAGATGGAGTAGATATTATGGAGGTTTAAAACCTTCCAGGAGACCAATTGCATATGATCATGTCAAATTGGCTTATTTTACGTCAAACATACTTCTAACTGTGAGAAACATATTTGAACCCGAAAATAAAGACATTATGACAAGATGCATTCAGTTCAAACTTTCAGTTCCTCAACTTGGGGGGCCAGTGGTTCGAAGAGCGCTTCCACCTCTCTCGGGTTAACATCCTCGAGACTTGGGGGGTTCCACTTAGGGTTCTGCAAATGACATAAACCAGAACAGCAATGAGAAAAGGCTGTTAAAACATCTGAACGATCTAAAAAAAAATGTTCAAGAAAATGATGAAAGAGAACATCATTTCATATAGAACAGCCATTCCATCTCTAATTGACAGATCTAAGTTCATAACATATGTGCAGACTAGTTCAAAGTCAGGGTGCGGTTTTCACTTTCTTAATTTCACTTTCCGTTTTCAGCATTTTGTGTTCTCGAGAATAACAACAATGAGAAGTCAAACAAACTCAATTGTCTACTTTTTCTTTTTGCCGGAACAGTTTCCGAAAATACAAAAACTGCATACCCATTTTCCCAAAAAGAGAACACCAACTTTCCCCTCTTTTTTTTCTTCTAAAATTAAAACCCACAAAATTAAGTGAAAGAAAAAGAACAAGCTTCCATCAAAGAGGTAAAAGCCCAGTTAAAGAAACTAGTAGGAATTAAGAGCAAACCTGATCCTTGTCCACCAAGACTGCACGGACGCCTTCAGCAAAATCATTTCGAAGGGAGGACCTTAAAGCAATTCGATATTCAGTTTTCATTACGCCACTTAACTGGGTACACCAAATGCAGAAAAAGACCAAATGTTAATGTTCATTGATCACAAAGGCTTGTTCAGAAGTGAACGAAACTTCAAACTCCCGACTCACACTGGATAAAGCATTGTCATGATTTGCACGCGCGGATGCCACTCTAGAGAAATGTTCTTTTGTTAAGCTGAGAGAAAAGGGAGCACCTTTTCCAAGCCCTGTAAGGGCCTCCTTGGCCCACTCTGTCACTGCTTATAGAAACTGGGACAATCAGTAATGACCACTAAAGATAAAGGAAAAAAAGTAACCAAATAGCCACAATGGCTAAACTACGTTTATGCATATATAGAAATAACTTATACTAAACAAAAAAAAAAACCTTCACAGATATTTGGTAGACATCTAGCATTTAGTACATCACCTGTGGCATCAGTGCTCAGCTGGTGTTTTTTCAGCTCTTGTATTGTTTCATTAACAGATTTGTTTCCACCAAAGGATGAAGCTATAAGAGGTAAAAGCAACTTCAGTTGGGGCTCAGACTCGGGGTTACTGCTGTATTTTGCCAATAGTGAACTGATGTCCTCATTTGGATCCTCAGAACTGTACAAACATGAAACATAAGGCAATAAGATGATGTAAATAGATGGAAACGTCTCTTCAAGTTGCACAGAAAAGCCCACCGGCAGAAGAATTTTTCTACATGATGTCAAGAAGTGCGAAGTTCCCTCAACTGGTAAATATAAGTAGCATGCATGTTCACAGCCCATCTCTAGGAACATATAATAAGTGGACCACTTCAAAACTACGACAGAACATTACAATAAATTAAGCGGTGAACATGGGGTTCGGTAACACATTAGGCAAATGAAAACACAAGGTATGTAATGATTCTAATGAATGACTCATTCCATTTTTTAAGTTCCCAATCGACTTGTGAGAAGGCCAAAATCAAGAAAGGGAGTATCTGAGGAAAAGAGGAGTGGGGTATCATTTTCCAACTCCTGATATGACAATTCTGATAAAACGCAAACAGTTCAGTTCCGCTGAAACACAGATACTCATTATCAACTGAAGGATGATATGAGATATATACAAGGTGGTTGCCAAGAGCGCCTCCTTCAATGAACCCAAGTTCCCAGATGGTATGTAATGTGTTCCAAGACCTACATATAGTGCATCAGCAGGTGTAGAAATCCTTTTTCCAGTCATTCCAAGATATGCACCTGCAAAAGCATGAACTTGTTACACTAATTGGAAAAAAACAGAAAACATAGGACAACAACTACCTACATCAAGGCTACAAAATCCATGACACAGGGAAATCAATTGTCTTGAATGCATAAATACTAGGACAGAGAGCAGACAAATGAAAATGTTCATTGATCCACACTCAACTAATCCCCTCCCAAGGAAACCAAGCTAGCACAGTTGGTTTGCCTTATCCCCTCCCACAGTGGAGGCAGTGGTTCGAGCCCCGCGAGGGGCGTGGTTGGGGTTCAGAACTATGGACAGCCTCTGAACCCTCTGTTGACTAACATACTAATACCCCGCTAACCCCCACTGACTATAAAATATGGCAAAAAAAAAAAAACTAATCCCCCAAGAATTGTTCATTGACCAGAGTTCTATTTGATTTTTCAGCTTAGTTTGGTTGAAAAATAATAAACATCACATCCCTAATGATCAATTTCAACATTGTTATCAGTAAATTTAAAGTTGATACCAGAAACCTTTAATGTACAAACAAGAGAAAGATAACATCATAAAACATTCCCTCTAGCAAACCCAACTGAACTTTTTAAGGGATAGAAACACTACCAACTGATCCTTCTCCGGGAGTTTGTGCTGCTATATAAGCAAATCCCACATCTGGGAACAGGCCAATCCCGTTTTCTGGCATAGCAAGCACCGTCCTCTGCAATAGACTTGTGCATGTAAATGACTGGCTTCCATAGTGTTTTTAGCTATCAAATTAATCATATCTGTCAGGGAAGGTAATAACCTCAGTAATGAGCCGGTAGCGACCATGACCAGATAGGCCAATTCCAAAGCCCATTGTTATACCATCCATGAAGCATATATAAGGCTTTTGGTATTCGTGAATTTTACATATTAGAGAATATTCCGCAGTAAATACCTGCCAAACAATTTGACATCATAAGCACTAGACTTCAGCAAACATTGTAGACACGAAATTAGAAACTGAGTAGTAAACTATCATGTAATATTTGCTGCACGTGATAGCTAAAGTGAAAGTGCTATTTAATCCATCCGGTGCAAAGAATATATGACTGATATAAGCTCCTTTAAAACTGAATCACATGAGCATCCAAATACTGTAAAATGAGCAACCAAATACTGTAAAATGGTGCTTCAAAATTAAGTATCACAATTGCAAAATGAATCAGCAAATTCATGCCCTGATGAGGGAAAATGATACTAACAGACGCAGCAATCACATGCAGAAGTCGTCAAATTGTGCTGTTTTTTTTTGCTAAGCTAAAAAGGGTGGAGGAGGGGGCGACCGGGCATAGCAACCCTCCCCTGGGCGTGACCATAGGGACTCTAGACCTGCGGCGGATCTCGAGAGGGACCAAAGAGCCATAGCAACTACCGCCCCACCAAGGGCTAGCGGGCCAAAGCCGGACAGAGGAGAAGGACAAATTCGAGAGGGGCGCCGCTGTCAAATTGTGCTGTTAACAGATTCTTGCAAGTAACTAAAACAAATTAAAGCAAATATGCACCGTGGAGCATAAACAAGTATATTTGTGACATCTATCCCATTCAAAGTATCTCGCCCCGTGATGACTTGCATGTCTGGCACTTGGTGCTTGAGACCTGTGTCAACTGTATTATACATCTGACATTTACACTTGCAAGATGATTCGTACTTGTTAATCAGTGCAATTTTACATACTATCATTTAGAAATTCCACTTTAACGGACCACTTTGTCAGTATTCTCTCTATTCTGTAAGATCACATTTTTTAAAAGTGAATGAGGGGTATAGATGCTTCTGACATCTCTATTGGAAAACGAACTCCTGTGAACCACCACAGATCAAAGGCTGTATACATGAGACAAACTGGTGT
The DNA here is from genome assembly GCA_018127125.1 of Rhododendron griersonianum. Lineage (NCBI taxonomy): Eukaryota > Viridiplantae > Streptophyta > Magnoliopsida > Ericales > Ericaceae > Rhododendron > Rhododendron griersonianum. The sequence goes on along the minus strand of CM030790.1, from coordinate 49,773,700 downwards.
AGTCGGAGAATGGGTGGGTCTGTGGTTGCAATCATCATTCTAAACTAAGAGTTATAATACCATTGCAAATAATAAGTTGCGTTATCTGCCATAGGTTGAATTTAGTGAAGTGAGTATGCTGAATCTGCCAATATTAAGTTAAAAGAACACAAAAAAAACCTCAATCATATCTGACAGTTGGTTTTTGGTCGTGATCTGCTTCACATCACCACCTGCAGATGAACTTATGAACTAAGACTTGGGTTATCAATTAGGCAAGCATTGACTAAATCTCACTAGAAACACCAATTCTGCAAATTATAAAAATACAATGCAGATTAAACAACCAAAATCAAGTATGAAACATTGCCATTCATAGAACAGCAACAAGAAGAATAGACAAGAATTAACCCATGCAAGAAAGACACATGTAGTACAAAAACAATTGAATTATCTTAAAAAACCTTCTGGACAAGAGGTGTAGTTTTGTCCTTTTGAATTTCAGCAACAACTCCCTTAATATCCATTCCTGCATTGGCCATGAGTGGTTACCCTCAAAACCACACATAACACTCTAAAATGAACCCCAAAATTCAACAAAGATGGATTAAAGCAAATTAAGAGGTTCACTCTAAAACGATTTTGAATGAAACAAAAGGCTTAAAGGAGTAATCCCATCTATGCTTATTGTCACCTGCTGAAAAGGCACGTGGTGAACTGCTCTCAACTAGAACACATTTCACCTTAGGATCCACTTCCCACTCGTCAAGAAAACTTTTGTACTTGATATCCATGTCTGCAGGGTAGCGGCATACCATTCAGTACAATCAGATGCAAAATGCAAGAGCAAAGAATCACAAAAAAAAGAAGAGAGAGGTGAAATACACATTGACCCCAAAGTTAGGCTGATTCACAGTTCTAATCCTGACATTTAATCGTTCAAGTGTGCCATCAACCACAATAGGATCATCAGAACTGCAATAGTTATCCGGCTTCTATCAAAATTTTGTATCACGCAAATTACTAGGACTCAAATCTTCCGTATGTGCTCAATCTTCACATAACTATTAGCGTGTGAATTAGTGCGCGCGTGTACGAGTATGGAGAGAAGATAAGGTGGAGAAGTCGAGCAAAATGCACCAAATTACCTTAGCACCTACTAAAATTAAAACACGCAAAAAACAAATATAACTCAAAGTTCATTTTCCGTTGCAAAATTAATCACAACCGTCTATAATAACTTAATCAGATCATCAAAACTGTACTTCAACCAAGTTTACCTTCAACAACTTCTTCTTTTTTTTTTTGATCATTTACCTTCAACAACTTATTCACCTATTCTATTGAATTGGCTACGCATACATACATATGCAGAGAGAGAGAGAGAGAGAGAGAGAGAGAGAGAGAGAGAGTATAACAGAAACAGATTATCGAAGCTGTACTTCAACCAATTTACATCAGCAACAACTAATTCACCGATTCGATTGAAGTGCCTACGCATTCATAGATATGCAGAGAGAGAGAGAGAGAGACCTAGGTTCATGGCGTTGAGGGCTTTGGGGCGGTCGAGAGTGATGAGAGCGACGCCGTTGGGGAGGACACTGCCCTTGACGAGCTCCTCAGTGGCGGCCATGATCGCGAATGTTCGAAGAGATCGGGAGGTGTTTTGGAGAGAGAAATTGCAGAAATGGTGACGATGTTTAGAGAGAGAGTGACGACGACTGGTGTTGGGGAAGAAGTAGTGAGTGAAGGATCGGCTCAGGAGCTGAGAAGAAGCACCACCAAACAGACTTCGCATGTCTTTTTCTTTTCTTTTCTTTTTAGAAAGAGAGAGAAACAGGAGAGAGAAACAGACAACCGAGAGTTAGTAGTATTTCCAATCTTTTTACTCCACCGATAGAGAAATGGCTTTTGGGCTTGTTGATGGGCTCTTCAGCACAATGAGCCCTGTTTTAGGCCCACCTAAGTTAGTTCATTTGTTGGTGCATAGAAGATCCAACGAGCAATGCTATGTACACAACTGTGTGCGGAATCAAATGGTTTTATACGGAATCGCGTCCAGAGTTTTATTTTGAGGGTGTGTATGTAGACTTTCTGCAAACGACAATGCAAGCGTTACTTTTAGCACACAAAAGTCGTAAGTAGAACCCATCGCACTTGTTTTTGGAGTTGAAGGTAAGATTCTGTTGATCCAAAAAAAGAAGGTAAAGATTCCACGTCGGGCTTTTAGTGTTAAAGAGTAAATTTTTCGTTCACCAAGCGACCATGAAAATTTGAATAATTCAATGATTGAACGATGTACTTAAGTGGTTTTCAAAAAAAAAAACGAGGTACTTTAGTCACTGAACCAATCATTTAGCGGTCCACCTCAAAAAATTAAATAATTTGTGGTGCTCGTTTTATTTTTCAGAGCAAACGTTGCTCACATAATTAATACACGATGGTTTCACCAAATCATTTGTTCTATTAGCAGATCCTACAAAAATGAACCATTTGAAGTGAATTCGGTATGGGCCTTACCAAAGCCCAACTCAATTTCGGTGATTGGACCACCTTTTACAGAAAGGCTGAGCCCGAACCGTTGGGCCTTAAAAATTACCTGAAAGTATATGATTGGATCGGTTTACCTTTTTTTCCCTCAGCAAAAGTCAGCTTTGTTAATTGTAAAATGAAATTTCACTAACTAAAATATCAAATAAGTACTTGTTTTTTGAATTAAAAGTGATGTATCATGAAAGAATGACCTATCTCGTAAAGTTGAAAATAAATATTTTAAAAACAAAAACCTTAACAGAACGAGGCCTAAAAAAACACTCGACAATTGACATATATATGCGCCAAACAAACAATATCTCTATTTGGATACCAAATTCCATATATCCACAATAGCTCTTGCAAATCTTACTAGGAATAAGCTACAGACTACTATTAAACACCCACAAAACCTAGCACTCTAGTACACATAACAAAAAAGAAAGTGGCAAAATCAGCAGCCATAAAATAAAGAAGAAAAAACAAATAACTACAACTACTAATTCGTATACTTTGAGAAATTGCTCAATAATTCAGGAACCCTAACAACCATGCAATATTGCAAGTCGTTGGTTCCGATCGAACCATCGGTAATTTCTACTTTGGTTTCGAAATCAGAGATCGAAACCCGGAACATCACGCAACACCTCCAGGAGCTGGAGGTGAGCGGTCAGCTGCGGGAAATGGCCATCTGCCTCTATCACCTCCACCGTCGACTTGCCCTTGATCTTCTTCGCCATGAACCCGGGAACGGAATTCGGGACGACGAAATCGTTGGTGGTCTGGACGAAGGTGCACGGGACCGTCACCTTGTCCAGCATGTCCCTCTGGTCGCCCAGGAAAATGAGTTTGGCGACCGAGAGAGCAGTTTCTGGCCTCATTCTCTTGAGGCAATTCTGGAACTTGGTGACGGAGGGAGGGTCGTTCGGGTCCACGCCAAGTGGGGCAAAACTGGAGGCCCAGCTGTGGAAGTCGGATTCAATGCTCGACAAGAGTTGTTCGACCTCTGAGATGTCAAATCCCCCTTCGTAGCCTTCAGAATTTATGTACCTGATTATCCATGAGGGGAAAAAAATTGGTTAATTCGAAAAGCGGCCTGAAAGTCTCCGTATATAGTGCACGTGGATCTTATCAAATAATTTTCAAAAAAAATCTCGATAGAATATGGTCCCCATATTAGACGGACAACGGTGATAGATGAACTATACGGGTCCCATGCGGGCACACTAGATTAACCATAGTATGCAGCTATGATCGATCCATTTTTGTTTATTTATTTATTTTTTTTTCACTTTTTCGAATGATCCATCCTTACACCCGGTAGTGATTTTTTAGGGGTTTAAAGCAAAAATTATGAATGACGCTCTTTTTGACGTACTATTATAAGGGTAGCACCAAAGAAGAGTGGCCCTAAAATTAGTAAAATCTTTGGCGACATAAAGCGACCGTATCTCGAGCTTTAGTTCAAAACCGACTCTGTGACTATCCTGCAATCTCCCATAACCATGTGGGAACATGAAAGCCCAGCTAGAGATAAGGCACATGGAATCGGTTTGATTTTTAAGGCCGGTTGAAAGCTCTTAATTACCCTCATATACTAATTTACTTATGTAGGACTAGGAGTATTTGCTTATTTCGTATATCTTGGAGCAATACTTGAATTATACTAGTACTACTCAAATTAACAAAATTTGTTGTAGGAACTCATGATATCGATGTCGTATCTGACATGTTTCTCTAAGTTACAACACACAAAATACATAAACCATTTTTGTGTTGCATTCAAAATCGTCCACGACATAAGGGTGCCCGCGAGAAATTGGCCAAAAAAAAACCGGGAAGGGTTTGATTTGAGCAGGTTTTTATTGAACCGTTCAATGAAGTTCAATAAAAAACTGTTCGGATGAAACCCTTCCTGGTCATTTTTTTTTTGTTGATTTTTCGCGGGTACCTTTAAAATCACGTTCTGATTACATTGAGCGGCTCGGATCATCAAAATTTGATCGGGAACTATGAGATTAAGATTTGGGAGATTTTTTTAGAGGTTTTTTGAAAGGTCCCCGGAACCACCCCGATCAATCATTACTCTCATTTCTCTCTCATCTCTCAAATAATTATTCTCATTTCTCTCTCTATCTCTCTCCACTCATTACCCAAAAATCAAACTCAATTTTTTAAAACATCATCCAAACAAGGCATAAAGAATTTCAGTTTCACCCTTTGAAAATTTAATTTATTTTACCATGATCTCTCCACACTTCAAATAGTTTTGTATTTCGTCCCACTTTTTGAGAAATTTCTGTGTCCGCCACTCTTGAGCCCCTTAAAAATTTATACAAAGGCCCTCGGGATATATTAGTAAATCTCCACACATAGATGTATATATCCCTTATGAATCTATTTATATATAATTTCTGACGTACCAAAACAATATGCATATATTATATATGGAAAATTTTTTTAACGGAGCTTCCCTATACAGGGGTTTACGGAGGTGAATCGCATGCGTTCGTTCCGGCTTTGAACCGTCCGGATTTAAATAAAACTTCTCCGGGGAAGATGTTTTATTTAAATCCAGACCATCCAAAACCGGAATGGACGGCCCAGATCGCGTGCCTCCGTGAATGTCTTATTCACGGCTGCTCCGTGAGTAAGACAATCTCATCATTATAATATACCTGGGTGAAGCTCCAATGAGAACAATCCTCTTGAAAAGCTTAGGTCTTTTAATGGAAGCAATACATCCAATCATGCCCGACATGGAGTGCCCTACAAACACGGACGGCCCCGGCTTCACTTCCTCCATGAGGGCAATCAAGTCATCGGCAAAGGCATCAAGCGAAGAGTACTTAACCGGGTCGAACATGTCCTGATCCTTCACGGCGCCTGAGAAGATCCAGTCGAACGCCAGAACCCGGTGGTGCCGGGCCAGGTCGGGCAGGATTTTGTCCCACACCGACTGGTCCGTTCCGTACCCGTGCGCGAGGACGACGGTGTCGCTTCCCGAGCCTACGAGTCTGGCGTTCATGTCTGTGGAGAGGGGGTGTGTTTTTCCCTGGACCAGCATGGTTGTGTGTGTGTGTGTGTGTGAGAGAGAGAGAGAGAGAGAGAGAGAGAGAGTGTGTGTTTGGAGTAGTTTTGTGGTTTGTAGTAGTTTTGTGGTTTGTTTGGCCTCTGTTATATATAGGCAAAAATGGGAGGGAGATTATTACTCTTCTGTCCCACAGAGTTTGGCACTTTGGTCCTTTTACTTGTCCCATAATATATGGCTAGTTTGAAAAGTCAATAGCAAAGTTATGTGAACTTTCTATTTTACCCTTTTTCTTTTGCACACTAAACTATTTTCTTTTGCACACTAAACAACAATCAATTCAAAGAAACAAAAGTACACTTTTTGGGAGCCACAATCAGCGCCTAAACTTTTTGGCATCCGGCCCAAGTTTGAAAAAATTCAAATAGTGTTGAAAGTACATAAGAATAAAATTGGAAAGTTACCTCGTCAATTGTACATCAAATTTTTTCTCTTAAAATTGAGAATTTCCAAAAGTGCCAAACTTTACGGGACGGAGGAAGTAGTAGATAAGCACATGGAGTTTGTGTAGGATTATGTCTGGCCATTGGCTATACCAAATTTCAAAGGGGGATTCTAAAAAATTGATGGTGACATTCCATGTGTTTTTTCTTTGGTGGATTCAAGTTGGAAAGGTAAAAGGGGAAATTAAATAATTGACTCATTTATTTTATTCGGCAAAAAAAAAAAAACACAAAATGAGAAAGATACTTTTAATTAGTAAAGTACTAATACGAATTAAGGAACATTAAATTCACTTTTCCTTCTTTACTCTCCTCATCATTGCTTTCTTAAATTTAGCATCATATGTTTGGGTAAATTAGATTTGGAGCTAGTGAATTGTTCAAGCTGAGTTCGATAATTTAACAAGCTTACAAAACATGTTCAAACTTGATATATTTAAAATTGATGAAACGTAAATATTGTGTGTAATTTTTGACATGCTCCACGGAATAGAATTCTATCTCGATCTCCTTTTACAGAGAGACGAAGCTCTCTCTTCTTCTTTTCTTTTTTTTGTATCATTAAACTCCCCTTGGGCGTGACCATAAGAGCTCCCTACCCGCTGTGGAATGTCCGGTTCGAGCCATAGCTACTGTCTGGGAGGACATGCCGTCACCACAGCACCACCTAAGTGCAAAATGGGCATAATCCTTTATCCCACACCCCTTGCCACTTGACAAGGCTCGAAACCGAGACCTTGCCAGGGGATGAGGGGGCACCTGCCCACTTGCATCTTCTTTTCCACTAGTGCTGCTCCTTCTTCTTCCTTCCTCGTCGTCCATGCAGTCCCTCACTCTCTCCTCTTCCAGGTCGTCGTCTATGCAGTCCCTCACTCTCTCCTCTTAATTCCAGGTTGTAAGGTATATATATAGTTGGGCATCTCCCCTCCAGAGAAAGCTCCTGTTCTCCTCTCTATTTCTAGACTATACGTCCACAGCCCGTAATGGGTCTACAATGGCGGTGACGACTACAATAACTACGACAACAACAATCAACGACCGACGACGACGAGACAACTTGTGCCGGATTCAAAAATAAAAAGGGAGGAAAACAAAAATGCTACAAGTGGACCCCTAGGAGGAAAAAGGAAAATCGGTACGTGTCATGCTACAAGTGGACCCTAGGAGCCAAAAGGAAGGACAAACATAATGGGAAAAGGTAGCTGTAGAGAGGAGGCGCAGGCCGGACAGTTGGGCGAGGTTCACATTCACATTCACATTCACATTCATTCAATTGTGAAAAAAGTAATCGTTCGTCTTCTTGTGTTAAATGGTTCGTTTGGGGGATTTGGCCTTTGGGGGAGAGATACGTCCAACGACCACCTTTTTCTCTCATTCAATGTGGTGGTTCCCCACTCCTTGGCTGCTTCTTTCTCTCTCCTATTTTGCCCCACTCGTTCAATGAAGACCAGCTCTTTGGTTTTCTAGAAACAACAATGCTACCCTACCGCTCTAATTCATCGCTCAACTTATCGCTCGCTTACGTGGTGGTGGTGGGGTCTCATCTTTTTTTTTTTTTTAAAAGGGAAAAATAAAGAAGGGGAATCCGTTCCAAACCCCAAGTCTCACCTACCGACTCCCTTCTCTCTCTCTCTCTCTCTCATGAACTTTTTCATTTTCAATTCATATTTTTATACTTTTCTGATACCTCTCATAGAGACAAACGATTAATCCGAAAGATTAAGATGAAAAGCTAAACATAACTTATGGAGGATAAAAATACCGGAAAAAAAGTTAGGGAGAATGAGGTAATTAAATGCATGGAATCAAGACATGAATTTCGAAACAAAATCATGTAAATACAAGTAAATTGAGACAAATTAATGGACAAAAATATTAGGATATGGACAACAGGTAGTGTGATAAAAAAAGTTGGGGAATTTGCATTTCGGTGGGAGTTGGGGCAAATAATACCCAACTCATGGAGAGCTTTTTTTGGAATTGCATAAATATGGAACGGAGGAAAAAAAAATTCCCATACATGAAACGGAGGAAAAAAAAATTCCCCATACATGGAGTCGGTTGTAGTCGAATCTGGATTTCCTAAGTTGCCCCTTCTATGGACCTAAGTTGCTCCTTTCTATGAACTTCCTGGGTGTTCAAATGAAGACTTTTTCCTGTGGATATGTAAAATACTTTTTTGTATTTTGTGGGAGAAAGCCTACCCCAGATAAAGTCCTTTTTGAATCATATTTCTGGAATAGTCTAAACCAGGGAATTATATCTCCTCTTACAACATCATTTATGTATTAAATAAATTTACATTGCAAAATTTTGAAGAGAAACTGTAAGTTTATAGTTCCCTAAATGAAATTTTTAGTCCCGTGATACATCCCACATGCTTAATTTCAAAATTTTGGCACCCCTTAGGACAAAATCTTCGTTCCGGCACTGGGTTCATTCGTTTATGCAAAACGGAAGCGAGATTTTAGTTCCTGAATGATTGAGTCCATGGGGGTGGAATCCACCAGAAGGAGAAATAACTCTCAAGAGGAATATTCTAGAACCGAGATCTTAGTAACTACAAAAACAAACCAATAAAAAGTCAAAATCTGCATACAGATTATCTACTAAAGTAGAAAAGGAAAATTCTAAGACCTTTCCATCTACTACCAATCAATCGCACATTTTCTTGCTATTGTAATCACAGCATTATATCCTGCATGATTTCTTCTTGTTTGAATGTTGACTCTGTATTTTATTGGATGGAAGGTCTTAATCATCTTTTTGGCTCTTAAAAACGTAATAGAAATGTGAACGAGTAGATTAATAGTATTAGAAGAAAACGGAGAGAGAGAGAGAGAGAGAGAGAGAGAGAGAGAGAGATGGCTTTTTACTGGAAGAAATTTTTGGCTTTGGATTTGTGTAAAGGACAGAGAATTAGTTAGGAGTCTTTGGACACTCGGCCAATGTGTGATATAGAATGAACCGAAAAAACTAAGTTGGAGTTTGCTCGATCAAAATATTTGACTTTAAGGAGTTGTCTCAACGAGAGAAATTACAAAAGTAAGAAACTACGGCCAAAAGCTAAAAACAATTCACTAAAAAAATAAAATGAAAATAAGTCCATAGATAATTCAATCCAAACTTCACTTTAATTTGTTCTCAGCCTCTTGTACAATAGAACCTTAAATGTATTTTGCAAAATTTAATATACTGTGTTCTCGTGAGTATATCGAAATAGATCATATTTTTTTGAATAAAGAATTCCTAACCTACTAGTTTTTGAAGGGTCTTTTACTATATAACCCAATTTTTTTGGATCGCAAAAAAATATTTTGTTAATCTTTGAAAAGGATTACAAAGATTAAAAGGATCACGGCACACCGGCATAAGTGAACCGAGAACCAAAACCAAAAGAAGGCAAGATGCCAATCAAAAACACCACGTACAAAACGAAAGAGCCAAAAACGACCTCAAACCAAAAAGAAACAAAACGAAAGAGCCAAACCGGAAACCAAGAGAAGAAAACCATAACCGCCAAACCACGAAATTAAAGTTCCAGAGAAAGAGGCACAATCCTCGAAGTCATCATCATCCTCTGCGAAAACATCTTTGATCGTCCAAATCGTCAAGAGCATTGATTCTTTTCGTTAATTCCTCCTCCTCCATATCAACAAATTTTTTTTTTTAAATTATAGCTTATTCCCCCTTTAAATTCAATGTCCAACTTGGCTCCTACATCCATCGCCTTACGAGCATATTCTTAAAAAGAGTGGAGTTCTTGTTCCGGATGTCATCGGAAGATAAGGAAGAAGAGGGGACATTCTTGTTTCGATGATTCAATTTAACGGCTTTAACCCCCAATCTCCGCAAGAAGCTTCTTCTTAGAGACCCAAACTCGATGTGCGATGGGTAAGTTGAGGCGAAGACAAAATATTTAGTTTTGTAAAGCACAATTGATGCATACATTATTACGAATGCACTTTCACATTTGTTCATACACTTTTGTACACTTTATAAACAAATACCAATAATAATGGAAGTTTATTTTTTACCTGATTCAAAAGTATTCAACGGTTAAAGGTATCTAGGCTAGCTTACGCGCATTTCAACTAATCTCCTTTCCGATCTGGTCAAAGACAGGTCGTCTATACAAATTAACTAAAGTTTTAAATTTTTTTTTTTTTTGTCAATCGATAGGAGGGGATCGGGGAAGGGGTGCTGCAATTCACAGCGATAAGACTCGCTCGAACCTAGGCATTTTGCCAACCACTGGGCCAACCCCTTGGTGTTAAATTAACTAAAGTTTAATTGGTCAACTTTTACAGTAGCATGTTCTGTGGTTAAAAAGAAAGGAAACAGAGCAGCGGTTGAAGAGACTGACATTTTTCCAGTACCTTATCTACACACTTGGGTGTTAGTTATGAGTATCTCACAAGGCAGTTGTGCACATTTAAAGGACGGTTCCTAAAATCAATTAGGACTCCTCGTCATAGTACCTTTCCTTCTTTTCTTTTCTTTTCTTTTTTTCATATAAGGGTTTTTATGAACAAAAAAGAAGTGCAAGTATGGTACCCGTTACCTCCATCAGGGAGTACTGTCTCGTCACACCACACCACTAAGAGACCCCTGCCGCATTTATGTCGGGACCTAAACTAAGGTCTCACCACGTATGAATGATGTCAAGAGTATGTTTAGCTTCAATAAGAGACTACGAGGACTCGAACCTGGACATTAATGTCCGACCAAGTTTTGAGTTCCCACCTGTAGAACCGACCTATTAAAGAAACCTAGCTACTTTATTCTTTTCCATGAGTTTCTTTTTCCCTTAAAATTGTGAAATGGGGAAACCTAACTACTGTTTATCACGCACGTAAAATAGGGAAAATCAAGATTTTGGAGAAAATTGCTTTTATATCCCTTCGACTTTGACCAAAAATTCATTTTGGTCCTTCACCTTTCAATTTCGGCATAAAAATACTTCCACTTTTCAATCTTTTTCAATGTCATCCTTTAGGGATATATACATATATACACAAAAAATAGGGTGTTTGGATCAAGCACCCTACACACATCGGATGCCGTTGATTCCTACGTTAACCCCCTCATTTTTTTTTTTTAGAATTTTTGGACGGCTCGGATTGGCCGTCCGGTGGCCGGAGATGGCCCGGCGCGGCCGTTGGTCCCTATAAAGAAAACAGATTCCTTCGAAAGGATGATATTGAAAAAAATTGGAAAGTCGAAGTATTTTTATGTCAAAATTGAAGGGATATAAAAGAAATTTTCCCAGAAAAATCACTTTGCAATACCATAAATAGAACTATAGAAGAGGTTATTTGGTTGGGTTGGAATCTTATTCCTCCACCCTCCATAATATGTCATGACGATTGACGAGTCTATTTATCTCCACAAAACAAACAAAAGTGCTTTGATCAATCGTTTGTAGTTAACCAATCACGTATTTTTCGTTACAAGCATATACGATGATGTTTCAGGAGCATTGAATAATTTTCTTGAGGCCGGGAGTGGGTGAGTGAAAGAGAGATATGTCGATTGCACAAACAGTTCAAACATATAACTTTCAAGGGAAGCAGAGAGAAAGAGGCTTTAGACACCCTCTCATGGCTTGTTCTTTTTTCATAGCAAGTTTTGTTATTGGCCACTTTAGGACTGTGCTTTCTTTAGTCTCCATGACTTGGTCATGTAGAACCCACTTCCTTTAATTTGGTATGAATTTCCGTTGCACCAAAAAAAAAAAAAAACTTAAAAAAAAAAAGTTTGCTTGAAATCTCCTGCAGTTTCATCAATTTTCAGATAAATAGTTGTAATATTTTTGGAAAAATTCTAAAATCATCCTAATTAATTGGCTGACAATAGTAAGTGTGTGAATGTGTATTAAAAGGTATAAAAAGTACACAGAAATACGTATTTTCCTTGACTTTTCTTATCGTCAGCCCAGTAGACTGACAATAACAAGACCGATATTTTTTGTGGTGAAAAGCAAAGAGGACATATTCCAGATTATGATAGGAAAGCAGTAGTCTTGAATCTTGATTTTTCAACCAAATCAAATACTAAACAACTGCCAAGTTGGGACTAGGGATAGCAACCTCTCAGAGGGAAAAGTTGGTCATTGGAAGTATCCCAAAAGCTAAAACACAATAAACAAACTAATACAAGAGCGGATAAAAAAAAAAAACAAATACAAGAGAAAAAGGGTCCTCTTGTGTGCGTCATCAATGAGTCAAATGGTGCACTCCCCCTGCCCCCCCTTCTTCTTTCTTCTCCTCCCTGGTTTCTTTTATTTTAACCCCCTCACACTAGTAGGGCCATGCTACTACAAAAGCCCAAGGGCTCAACGTTAAGGCTTCGTTGGGTAGTGTTGGATATTTGCATGTTCGGATTCTCTCCGGTTCAAGTTTTGGACCACACATTGGTATAATTAATGGTTCGGTTGGACCACACATTGGTATAATCAATGGTTCGGTTTGATCAGAGACTCTTACCGGCGAGAGGTCTAAACCATTAATTAAAGAAATGGACGACTCAGATTTGAATTATCCCTTCCGGTCCAAATTAAGGATTAAACCAAAGAGGATCCAATTACATAGTTATCGAAGTATAAAATAATTGAGATTGACTACTTCTTAAAAACTAAAGGACCCGTTTGATTTGACACCTTGTTTATTACTACTAATTCACTTAAAATCTAGTTGTATTTTAGCACAATTGAAACCAAACAGACCCTAATTCCACAGGGTGAAATCAATATCACTGCTTCAATTCATTAGTATGGTTTAAGAAATGATTGATGCATTCTACAACCCCAAATCTTCGAAGGGGACCGAATCATCCCAAGTATAAATTTATCACTTCCAATAGCATGATTAACTTAATGTACAAAGAATAAGAAAAACAATCAGCAGTAGTGGATTTTATGAAGCTAATCTAATGCAGCCTTAAGTTAATGTGCAATCCCACAATTAACTACAGATACCATGCCGTGGCTTCTTGTTGGATACGGTGTCTGAAAAGGTGTCGACTAGTCGTGCTGCTAAACTACTCGGATCATCTATCATAGTCCGAATGAAGGTGTTGACCACCCTCCGTTCTTGCTCTGTCGATCTCAAGCTAAACCATGTTAACAACTTAATCCTGAATTCCCGTTTAATGCGACCTTCACATTCCAGCCGTCGAATCGTCTTCACACAGTATTCTAAGTTATCATCCAAACCCCTCGACTCGTGGGTCATTCTGCAAGGTGACCCGTTTCCCAGAGTGCATAGTTTCCCCGAAAAATCAATAGCTGGCACTTCACCAGTAGCACCATGTGTCCAATTCTGAGAGTCGCCGCTACCACGAGATATTTTTTGTGGTGAAAAGCAAAGAGGACATATTCCAGATTATGATAGGAAAGCAATAGTCTTGAATCTTGATTTTTCAACCAAATCAAATACTAGACAACTGCCAAGTTGGGACTGGGGATAGCAACCTCTCAGAGGGAAAAGTTGGTCATTGGAAGTATCCCAAAAGCTAAAACACAATAAACAAACTAAAACAAGAGAAAAAAGGGTCCTCATGTGTGCGTCATCAATGAGTCAAATGGTGCACTCCCCATGCCCCCCTTCTTCTTTCTTCTCCTCTCTGGTTTCTTTTGTTTTAACCCCCTCACACTAGCAGGGCCATGCTACAACAAAAGCCCAAGGGCTGAACGTTAAGGCTTCGTTGGGTTGGGTGGTGTTGGATATTTGCATGTTCGGATTCTCTCCGGTTCAAGTTTTGGATTGAACGGAATAGTCCAAGTTTTGGATCACACATTGGTATAATCAGCCCCCTCCTTCCCCTCCTCCCCAATGGGTTTTATACTCATTTTTTGCAGTAGGAGGGGAGGGATTTCTCCCCCCGTGGGATTTTTCTCTCCCAATCTTTTGATTTGAAGCTTTTTCTTGGGTGTTTTTGTGCACAGATTCTTCCTATCTCATTTGTTTTGGTTATTCAAAGCTCGTTTTTTTTTCACTTTTTTCCCAGATCCGAAGTTCCTACCACGTGTGTGGTGGTGGATGGGTTCGATGGTGGCTATGGTGGTGAGGCTGCGGTGGTCTTTGGTAGGGGTAGAGGCAGACGTTTTTGGGTTCTCTGGTTCCGTTTGGAGCTTGATCTGGCGTTAACAGGGTGCAACGCATGTTGATCCAGAGTCAGTTCGGCTCTTCTGGCGTTTCTCATATTTCGGCGCTGGGGCAGAGCGTCTGCAGACAGCGCTGATGTTGCTCGGCGTTTCTGTGGAGTGGTGTCGCTTGTTTTCTGTTAAGGTTGGGTTTGGGTTGAATTTTCTTTTTGGTCTTTTGGCTCTTTTCTTTGGTGTCTACAGATTTCTCCCCGTTTGTAGGGCTTCTCTCATCCCTGCGTGGGTGGTTCTGTTACTTTCTGCTGTGCTCCGCCTGTTTGGAGTTGAGGGTTTAGTTGGAGTTGTGTATAGTCTTTGGACGGAGTCCCCTCCTTTTGATTTCTTGATCCTTGTTTAGGGATCGAGTTTTCTCCTGATGTTCTATTCTCTTGATCTATAATATTACCTGTTATCGTTATGGCAAAAAAAATAAAAAAATGGTTCGGTTTGATTAGAGACTTTTACCAGCGAGAGGTCTGAACCATTAATTAAAGCAATGGATGACTCAAATTTGAATTATCCCGTCCAGTCCAAATTATTGATCGGACTGGAGATGATCAATTTCATAGTTATCGAAGTATAAAATAATTGAGATTGACTACTTCTTACAAACTAAGGACCCGTTTGATTTGACATCTTGTTTATTACTACTAATTCACTTAAAATCTAGCTGTATTTTAGCAAAATTGAAACCAAACAGACCCTAATTCCACAGGATGAAATCAATATCACTGCTTCCATTCATTAGTACGGTTTAAGAAATGATTGATGCATTCTACAACCCCAAATCTTCGAAGGGGACCGAATCGTCCCAAATATAAATTTATCACTTCCAATAGCGTGATTAACTTAATGTACAAAGAATAAGAAAAACAATCAGCAGTAGTTCTTCTCCCGGCTTAAGAATAAGGAAATGGGATTTTACGAAGCTAATCTAATACAGCCTTAAGTTAATGTGTAATCCCACAGTTAACTACAGAAACCATTCCGTGGCTTCTTGTTGGATACAGTATCTGAAAAGGTGTCGACTAGTTGTGCTGCTAAACTCCTCGGATCATCGATCATAGTCCGAATGAAGGTGTTGACCACCCTCCGTTCTTGCTCTGTCGATCTCAAGCTAAACCATGTTAACAACTTAATCCTGAATTCCCGTTTAATGCGACCTTCACATTCCAGCCGTCGAATCGTCTTCACACAGTATTCTAAGTTATCATCCAAGCCCCTCGACTCGTGGGTCATTATGCACGGTGACCCGTTTCCCAGAGTGCGTAGTTTCCCCGAAAAATCAATAGCTGGCACTTCACCAGTAGCACCATGTGTCCAATTCTGAGAGTCGCCGCTACCATGAGATCTTGCTTGATTATCATCCCTGGAAGATTCAAAAGGAGGGGTTAGGTCTTCGTTTAGATCAGGCACTGAAGCAACATTCAAGTCGAGCTCACGTGAAACGGGTGGCAGATGATCATTAGCTGCCTTAGAAGCTCCGCAGCATTCCTCTATATCGATGCCAGAAAAGCCCTCAAAGCCGCCTTGTTCTTGAGCCCATGCCAACCGTAGGATCTTTCCAAGGTCTCGGACCTTGAAACCAGAAGTTGATCCAACGGCTGGCAGAGTCTTAGGTTCCCTCCTGGCATTAGAACTTGCTCTGGTTTGGGGATTCTTGTGAATTATCTCCACACTCTTGGTGAAACACTTTGCCTCAGAATGTCCTAAATTGGCATCGTCGGTGTATGAAATTATCCGAAAAGAGTACTCAGTGCAGGGTTGCAGATTTGATATCAAAACCCTTCTCAGAACTCTGGGGAAAGCACAAATAGGCTCTTTTGAATGCGTCTCGTCTCTACTCCTGCAGTACCAGAGCTTGTATCCCTTAATATCACTGCTTGATATAGAAGGTAAATCTAACAAAACAATCACAACTGAAGAAGACGTCACTTCTTCAAAATGGAATCTGCAAGCCGCAGGAAGTGAGCCCTCTGCCAATTTTAAAAGCATTAAAATACTCTTAGTCATTTAAATTAGCCTTCAGTTTCAAGTTTCAAGCAAAGTTAGAACATAGACAATTTGTCAGGTAAGCTACCTCTGTGATTTGGGTTTG
Organism: Rhododendron griersonianum; assembly: GCA_018127125.1. Classification (NCBI taxonomy): domain Eukaryota; kingdom Viridiplantae; phylum Streptophyta; class Magnoliopsida; order Ericales; family Ericaceae; genus Rhododendron; species Rhododendron griersonianum. The sequence goes on along the minus strand of CM030790.1, from coordinate 49,757,411 downwards.
TGTCAGAAGCAGTGGCCAGCCATTCATCTGCTTTGTCAATTGCGAGAGAGCACAGTTTTTGCACTTCAGCTGCAATAGGAAGTCTGCTAACAATGCCCCGTGCCATCTTGGCTGAAACTCCATTCAATGGACCAACCTCTGTTTCTAATTTGGCTTTCGCATCGTTAACGAGTTTTTGTAGTTCTTTAAACCTGGATGTTCCATTGAGGAGCCTGTAACTCAGGAATATCCTATAACAGAGGACATCGACCCGTCGAGCATCCTTTGCTACATTCAGTTGCTTCTTCCAACATCTGCCAGTATATTTGTAATTCAAACAATCAGGTTGAAAACCTACGAAAGGGAAATAAAGTTTACTTGCAGCCGACTTTCTCTACTGTACTTATTGTCTTATTCTGCCTGGGCTGAAGCCTGGATTATAGTCCAAGAGAGCTGTAACTATTTACCAACCTTTTTGATTCATCAAGATAGCATTCACTAATAAATATCATGTTCCAGAAAATAAAGACGGCAAAAAGTTCATTACTTACATGATGGCAGGTTCTTTCCACGAAGCAAGAAGTCAAACTAAGTGTCACACGCTTCTATTTTGTTTTTGTTTTTGCATGCTTCTATTTTGTTTTTGTTTTGCCTGTTCGTTTTTTTCTCTTCCAATTTTCGATCTTATGGAGGGGATAGGGGTTCTCCTGTCCCCAATCTAAAAGACAGTCAGATGCGCTGTAATTAATTTCTCAAGTCATGGAGTGCAAACAAGCAACTCACCCAAGTATGCCCGAAACTTTACCACAAGAAGCACAGCAGTAACTCCCATCAAGCTGCATCAATTGCCCAAGATCAACAACCCCCACCTTTCCATGTTGGAGTGCACACTCAATATGACAGGATAAACCACAGGAGTCCCGGTTACCAGATTCAGATGTGCATACCAACCACAGACTAGGATCCTTGTTGTCATCAAACAAGTGACAGATGCAACAAGAGCACCTCTTGCAGAAAGTGTCGTCTATGGACAGAATGGCTTTACATGCAGAATTTTTACAGATCCATGAATTCGAAGTTCCAAAATCCTGAGACTGCTCTGCAGGAGGTGAACTCAGAACAGGGCTTTCCCCCTTTCTCTGATGTTTCCTAGAAGAAGGATGATCCTTGGGAATAAAAGATGCTTTTGTTCGCTCGTGATTCCTCAAAACTTTCTTACTCGACTTTGGAGGTGGTTCTGACATTTTGCATATAAATGAAGCAGTGTATTTCTTTTTCAGTCCTGGTTTCAGAAACACTTGGAGGAGTTCCGGACTTCTTGAAGCACCATTAGATCATCCATTTTTCTCTGGGGTGCTTTGCACACTGAAAGAAAGACTTTGGACGCCAGAAACTGACAGCAAAAGAAACATTCCAACCGAAGAGTAAGATAATCTAGAGCAAGGCCAAAAACGAAAAAACAGAAGTAAATAGGAGTGCATACATCAACTTTGATAGTAAATTGTGCATGTCCTACAAATGCAACACTGTATCTCTTTTTCACCATACTCAACTGTGGTTTGCTTTATCCTATGCATAGATGATAGATTAATGACCACAATTAATATCAATTAACTTCTTCTTAGATGCTTATGTCTGTAAATTGTTGGACAGTCAGCCATCAGGTAACTAGGATCTAGATATTTAGCTGTCGTGTCAGATTGGAAACTTACTCCAATACTTCTGATTGCATTTATCACTAACAAAATCATAACAAAGCCCCCAGCAAAAGCTATCATCTGATCATATTATCTCCTGATTCAACCTTGCAATAGAATCAACCTACTTGATTCAACCTGACAATTCAGCCGGTTACTGGTGATATGGAAATCAGATCTATTATATACTGACCTGGAAGACCAATTATATACCGATGAGTCCTTTGAACAAGACACATCATCAGATAGAGAAGTAATTTTTTGACACGCAACTGATAAAGAACTATATACATAACTGATATCATCTAACCTGAGAAAACGTTAATGATCTTACTGAAAGACATAAATTTATTGGATTTCACATAAAGGAAACACTTACCAAACAAAAAAAGGATTGGTGTCTTCGTACACAACTAAAATGAAAGGACACACCCTAAAAGAAAATAATAAGGCTTTACTATGAATAAGAGGAAGGGGAAGATTAACCAAGAGGAATCAATACTGGAAACCAGCTACTGACTGGTGAGGAGAAGCAGCCCCGGACTCAATCAAGTTTGTGCTGCTAGGGTTGGAAAGAACCCTTTTAAAACCTCCTCTCTATCTTATTTGACCTTTATACCCACAGGTGTATCAATAGTCATCAAATATGGTAAAAAAACTTGCACTTCCAGCCCGATTCTAAACGGACTTTAAATCATATAGCCACACTCCAATATCCCTTAAAAAAGTGTACAAATAAAGGTTTCCTAAGAAAGTTCAAGATGAAAGATTCTAAAAGGACTTTAATGCATCTATCCAAAACTCCAGTATTCCCTTACAAAAGCATACAAATAAAGGTTTCCTATAAAAATTCAAGATGAGAGCCGCCGCTATATCAGAAGAGATGATGTGCCCATGCTATGGCCTTCATCAAAGTATTTTGTTCAAGATCAATATGAATTATATCATCTTGTACTTTTCAATGTCGTAATCAAAGTAGCAAATTACGACAGGGAGGAACATCACAAAGCCAAACATGTAAGAACTACAAAAAGGAGGGGGTGGGAGAAAATACTGAGGATCAGAGGTCTAACCTTTAGCAAGAAATTATGTTCCAAATCTATGATTCTGATTTCTGGAGTCAAGGAAGTTCATGTTCAAGGCACCCTCCTGTGAGAATCAGTAGCATGGGAACCTCAGTAACCAGCAATTAGATACAGTATTTGAAGGCAAACAAGTGTTATGGTGGTCCTTTTTCACGAGGAAGAAGAAATTTCATATTGGACCCATGGTATGGATGATAACAGTGCTGCATAAGAAAATCTCTAATTTTTATACATCTACAATCATGACAAGGGAAAAATGTAACTCTTCTCACCAGGAATAATAAAACAGCGATTCTGGACTGCCTTAACTAAAAGAAAACTGACAAACTAAGGAACTCAAGTTTAACCCATCAATAAACAAGGTTTTCAAAAGATTATTCACTTCCAACTCCAGCCACACTTTTTAAAACATGGCTTGACGATGAGAGGAATGCTCCACCACATCAGCTTGGCCAAACATATTTATGATAATTTGATAATGCATATGCAGAAACAAAAACACGTCTACTGATTGTTCCTCTGTTGCCAAGGCAATGAAGAGCTCTAATATGAAGCTTGATAACATGTTCCCATGCTATGTGGAACCAAAAAACATGAACTATTTAGAATCAAATTGAAGGGACCAAAGGTCCTAAACTCAACTTGGACTAACATGTACCCAAATTCAATGACAACAGTTAATATAACTCAAGCAACACAATTCTTACATTCCGTAGCACCCAAAAAAAAAAAGAAGTACTAGTAACAATTTCTTCAGCTTCAGCTCACCCTTCCGGCCTTCCCAACCCAAACCTCTATACAACCAAACCTCTATACAACAAATTTTCAAGTACATCAACTTGGAAATTCATGAATTCAAGCATCAAACACATCTACTTGGTAGCAAATTAGCCAATCAAAGCACACCGGAAGCAAACACAACACCCTACATACAGCAATCAACACTCATTCCTACAGCGCTTCCCGCACATTGGTTAAATTTGACAATAACAGAAATCCACACAGATTTTCACAGCCTAAATAGTCAACCGTACGAATAGGATAATACATTACGGATGACTAACTGCGGATCTGACCCGTAGCACTTGGACATACGGACTCACGAATATATACATATCTCTGTACATGTGTGTGTGCACGTATATGTAAAACAAAGATGGAGAGGACGAATCTGAGAGAAGTAGTACCTGTGAAGAATGCGAGGAGAGAGACAGAGGAGGCGCCTAGGGTTACGGTGAAGGGAACGACGGAGGGTTTTGGGATTTGGAGGGTTCTGTGAATCTCTCTCTCTCTCTCTCTCTCTCTCTCTCTCCTCTATTGCGGTCTGGACCAAATTTCGTTGGTAGTTGAATTTGCTTGGGGAATTGGGTTTAAACACGCTTTTGAGCCGGGAGAGAACTGAAGGGTCACGCGCGGTAGGAGGCGCGTGGATAAGGCTAGGTGTAGTTGGATGACGAATCAGCGGTGCTGAGGCGGAAGCACACGCGGCACTTTTCTGCATTGTTATTGGTCCGTGATGAACACTCTCTTTCTTTGCATGTGAGATTATACTTTCCTAAAATGCTATCGATTGTACTAGACCACTAGCGGTCGTTTCTTAGACATTTCCCGTTGATTTGACGGGATTTCTGCAATTTGATTATTCGCTAATCATCGTTATAAAACGTGGAAGAGAATACAAGAGAAAAGATAAGAGTTTACTTGAGTTTTTTATTGAAAGATGATTTTCATGGAACCGGGGGTGCTGTTATCCGGCCGTCAATTCCGGCAATGGATGACTCGAATTTTCATCCGAATAATGGACGGCTCGAATTTGTAGGAGCTCGAATTAAATACGAGCCCTTCATATGGAGATGGACGGTCGAATCTACCGTATTACACGGTGTAGTGCAGTTGCTGCACTATAGCAACTCCCAATACTCATCTTTTTTTAATCTTTTAGCAAAAAAAAATATATACACTTTCAACACTAGAAATAAAAAAGAGAACGTGGATATCAAAAAGAAGAGTGTGATCACTCCCCTTTTTATTTTGAGTAGTAAAGTACACTTGTAAATCGGATCCAAAAAAAAAGTACACTTGTAAATTAACATACAAATCTTTCTAAAAAAACAAAATTGACATACGAGAAAAATAATTTCTCATTCAGTTTCGATCAGTTGCAAGGAAATGCTAAAAAAACGTTATGAGAATTAACTTTTTCGTAACTTTTTGTTCTCATTCACTATAAAAAAAAAAATTGTAGAATCCACAATACAATATCAATTTCCTATTAAAAAACAAGAACAAGGGGTTGACTAAGTGGTCTTAGCCTAAGATTTGGGAGTTTACTCTTTCTTAAGATCTCAGGTTCAATTCTTCTTACTAGCAACTATTGGGGCCACTTCAGTCTCACTTGTAAGCGTGTAAAACCTTTGTGAAAAGAATTAATCTGAGGTGTGCGTAAGCTGACCCGAAACACTATATATTACCACATAAAAAATTTATTGGAAAACAATTTCCTGCAGAATATATCTTACAAAAGTAAAGATTTTGATTTTTCTGCCATATAGCTTTATTAAGTGAACGTAGAAGACAACTTTCATTTACCTTCCTTATACTTCATTTTTTTTTACGTAGAATATATTTCGCAGACAATATTCTTGACAGCTGAACGAAACCTCGTTAGATTCAAAAAGAAAAGGAGAGGAAGACTAATAGTAATGCTTTTTACACGTACATTTGCTTGAAGAGAGAATCCCCAATTAATAATATGAAGTACCCCAAACATTATTTTATTCCTCTTTGTTCCCCTCCCAATCCGAATGTTTGACATTCGAAGGTTATTCCGCGACGAATTTATGAGGCTATGAATCATCCATAGATGTGGAGACTTTGATTCTCTTGTAATGCTAGCTAGCAACGAAAAAGTCTTGGCCGCACAAAACATTCCACGCGCGAGTTGCTTAATCCGATAATATCGATCCGATAATTCAAATCCGGTAACCAAAATACGGATCGGATCGAATTCGGATTGTATCGGATTAAATCCGTTATCAATTTCTCCAAACTTATTTAAAATATAAACCCTATTTCCTACCTTATCTTGTACTACCGCTGTGCTCTGCAATCAACAAATGTGAAGTGAGCTGAACGTTATGCCATTTGCTCTGCAATCAACTCAAGAATCAAAGACTTCTCTCTCGAATGATCTTGCAAGAGAAGATTGGCCAGATGACTCAAATCGACCGTCACGTCGCCACCCCTTCCGCCATCCGTGACCTCTCCATAGGTCTCTCTCTCTCCACATCAAGAGAAGATCGGCCAGATGATACAATGTTTTTTTTGTCCGAATATTGATGTTGCAGGGAGTATATGATCTGCACCTCACGCCGCACGTCGTCCTCGTTGACGAGTTTTGAAGTGGCGATTGATGGACGGTGGCGGTGGGAGGAGGAGGTGGAGGTGGGTTGTGGTGGTGGTAATTGTGATTGGTGAAGGCCTGGGGGATATCTCTCTCCCCCATTTTTGAAAAAAAAAAATGTATTTTTTCCCTTTTTTTTTTTCTAGAATTCTGGAATTTAAAAAAAAAACCCGGATCGGATCCGGATTTTGGGATCGGATATCTGAATTAACGGATTCGGATTACTATTATCGGATTCATAAAGATCGGATTCGAGTAGTTTCAGATTCGGATCGGATTCAGATCCAATCTGATTCATTGACAAGCCTAGTATGGAGTTATGTTTTGGCTAAACATAAAATTCTAAGGAGGTCTTGAGATTGGGATTTTGAGCTGAAATTGGGCTGTAGTAGTGATGGTGTTACAGCTGCAGTCGAAGAAAATATTAGGGCTCAGAGTGTGCACTTGGAGAAACTTTACTAGGAGCATAGAGAATGTTCAGTTTCGTGAGTTGTGGGTTATCTCCGCTATGTGTTTTCAATAATTTTACAACCACACACTACATATTTCTAGCACATGTGGGGCCCATCCCCTTTATGAGTGTGTGTAGTTGTAGTATTGTTGATGTGCAATCATGCTACAACCACACACACTTACACACACATCACACAAACGACTCACATAAAAAATGGGCTCAGACACACTGAGCCCATTTTTTATGTGAGTCGTTTGTGTGATGTGTGTGTAAGTGTGTGTGGTTGTATATTAATTGTAGGGAAATTTTCAGTTTGACCCCTTCTGGTTTGGGCCGGGTGCGGATACCCCCCTCCTCCTTTGAATATCAGCACATAACCACCGTGTGGTTTATGGATCAATGTGCACATCTAACTCTGTTAACAGAACTTGTAAAATGACTTTAATGCCCTCGTCTTCTTCCTCATCCCAACACTCTCTCTCTCTCCGCCCTGTTCTCACTCTCTCTGAATTTTTGTTGTTTGGTTTATGCAATTGTTGATCCACCACCGATTCAGTGGTCACCAGAATCAATTACCACTGGTGCTGTTCAATCCTTTTCCAGCAGCTAAACATGGAATCGTACAAAGCTAAGTTCGAAGCTCCATTTGGTGCTTCTACACGACCATTGAACATATGCACGATCATGTCTCTGGCAATCGAAATGAACACATGTGACCGAAGTGTTTTTGCTGCAGTTTACAATTGATCGAGTTTGCCAGAAATACAGACCCACTTCTAGAGGGTGACATTAAACATAGTTCATTTAGTGCTACAATTTATGTCGATTCCTTGAGGTTAGCTCCAATCAACGAGTTTTTAAGATGGGCTAGCTCGATGGTAGAACGAAGAAGAAGAGGAGAAGAAAAGAGGCAAAAAAAGAAAATTTAAAAAAAAATTTGATCGCCAGAATCCATGGCTGCCCGACACCACACGGTGGCTATGGATTTTGGAGTTCCGACATCTCACAGCAACATGGCATTTCATGGATTTAGCAACCACCGTAGGGTTTGGGTAAAGGGTTTGCAATAGAGCTGTTGGGGGAAAAATTGTCCCTAGTTGTTACCAATTGCACCTATGAATTGGAGCTGTTTACACCAGTCTAGATGAAGGAGGAGATTAGGGTAGGATGGCAAAGTGTAATTTTGGAGATAGATTAGGGTATTTGGTTTTTATATTGTTGTTGTAGTCACAATCACTCTCAACATAAGCGAGTGAACCACACCTACCGTTAAATTAGATGGAAACTCCAATTGTGCACATTGATCCACAAACCACACGGTGGTTATATGCTGATATTTAAAGGAGGAGGTGTATCCGCACCTAGCCCAAACCAGAAGGGGTCAAATTGAAATTTTCCCTTAATATGGTATATAGATGTATTATTATAGGAATAGCGCTTGTTGAGTTGTACAATGACGACTTTGTGGATTATTGATTCGTCTCGAATAAATAAAAAAATTATTTTCACCCAAATATTTTGAAAAAATAAGTCAAAATTTTGATTATTATTTTTTTTTCTTAGAAGTGGTTATTTTCCAAAAAAATTTGGTTAAAAAGTCATGATTTTACTTCTTCGATTCGTCACGGCAAATCGAAAAATCAAAGAAGTGAGACGCAAACTTAACAAACGGGGAAAATAATTAAATAGTAACTACAAAACTAAAAAAATCAAAAAAGTTCTGTGTGGAACGAGGTCTAAACATGGTACTAGGCTACTAGCTGTACCAGGAACCATCCCTCTCAACTGACATACCGACCAATTGGTATATTGTCAAGAATTGACATTGTCAGAGTCATATATCCCGTCTTGGACACGAACCTCAACAGCAAATGCTACCAGACCCTTCCTTTTGAGAGATTATTCAAGACTACCGAAGTACCGCCCCGTGGTGTTTTGAAGTCTTTTTTAAAATACATTTGTGAGAGAGCATTACGTGGCGATGCTCTAGTATCAAATAATAATTTCCCCTTGTTGAGTCAAGACGTAAACAGAAGGACTTCACGGCCGTAAACTAATCGAAAAAGAAACAGATTTTACACCTATATATCTTATAGGAGGAACAGAAGAAACAACAACGTCAAAGTGGCCAATCAAGAATTTGGGTCTCGGATAGGCACTTATTGTCTTTCTCCTTGCCCTTATGGTCTTTGTATTTAAAAGATTAATAAAAAAAAATTTGTCGTTTAAAAAAAATTTACAAAGTAGCCGTTGGCCTAATGGCATCAAGGCTAAAAAAAGTTTTGATTGGTGATTTCAATAACTTAGTAGTAACATTCTAGAAACTTTCCATAAACAAAATAAAATATTACTTGTCTTTTACTCCTCTATCGTAGTGGAAAGTTTTTCCTATAGTGGCGGCACCAAACTCATTGAAAAGTATTTTTTATATTAACACCTTGCAACACAAACACTTATATAGAAAAGGTCCGGCGTGAGCTCATTGGATACAAGATAATACACACACAAAATACTACAATTAGACCTCCAATACAACTTTTCACATATATTATTGTAGTTGGCGGATATATACGCACTTTTTGCGGTTATCAATACATCTTTCTGTTAAACTAAAGAGCTCGTAGCCCAACGGTTACCTCCTGGTTCTCTCACAAGAGAGGCTAAGGTTCGAGCCTCGCTGAGGCGTTTGAGGTTTTAGGGTTATACACAGCTTCTGGACCCCATGTGGCCTAACTAACTAATTCCCTCGCTAATTTCCTATTGATGTATACAATTTCGCAAAAAAAAATACGGAGTAAAATCTTTTTGTTATTATCAAAAGCCCAATAGATTTTACTAGTTAGCATTTTCCATGTACAAAATACTCTAAAAATCTCAACCTCAGCCCTCTGTTTTTTAATACTTGGACAGTAAAGTTTTTAAACTTGCCTGCTTGGAAGCAGCAATGTAAGGGGATTATGGTATTCCCCTCCTAATACGTGGGCCCATGCTTATGGAGTGGTTTGAGAAGTCCAAAACTAGGGTGTATATCTTTACACGGCCCATGCTTAATCCCTCCTAATACCCCCTAAGGGGGCTTATACATGGCTAGGGTGGGAGCCGGCTATGTGTAATCCCCCCTTATAATACCCCCTCCCTCTTCCATTCAACAATAATACCCCCTACTATCCAATCCCCCCTTCTTACATAATACCTCCAAACCTAATACCTCATCAAACGAGCCCAAATAGGGAATTCTCGGACTCTACCTCAAGGTCAAATTAAATAATTAGTTAGTTACAAATACATTTCGTAGATAATTATTGCTCTCTTTTATAATTAAACTATTATATATCTTTATTGTTTTGTTACAAAACTTTCTAAAGCCGTCAATTAGTACTTGTTATTCTTTTATGTGTATAAAAGCAGCTTTTTCGGAAAGTTTGGAAAATTAGGTAGAAAAAGCAACCAAACAAGATTATGACTCAAAAGAAAAAGAGAGCAATTTTGTTTACTCTCGATTTGTTCAACCTCGCGAGGGCATGCTCATTCCGTACTTCACTATAATAATCAAAATCATTCATTTTTTAAAATTCATTTGTTAGGAGATCGACTATGCGTTTGATTTAAAAGTTCAAATTTTCAGTTAAGAATTTTAAAGAAAATAAATAAACTCCTAAATGAAGCACTTATCGACATTCGATTCAGCTGAATTTTGTCCGGATCTCATCTGAAAAAAAAAAAAAGCACAATCTTATTAGCAAAGCGAGACACAAAATAAGCATACCCTAGGCGAGCTAGGGCGAACACAATTGCTCTCAAAGAAAAATGGTAAGAAAAAAGTAATTGATTTTAACACTTCACTTTTTGATATCTACACTCCAATACTTGTCCTTTAGTGTTCAAAATACACATGGACAAAACACTAAAATACAAATTTTGGAGTGTATAGTTACCAATCATTGCCCTAAGAAAAAAATTATGGTTTCTAATTTTTTTTATTTATAACCGGATGTTCAAGCCAGCGTGCGAGCACCTCAACTAATTCTAGGGCCTTGAAGGTAATGACCGAGCATAAATCCCTCGTGGTTCCGAGGTTTGGAATGTTTGGCCTCCGTTACCTATTATGGCTAATACGTGATTTTTTAGCTGGGAAAATAGGTTAATTACAGCGAAATCCAGTTGCCACCTACGACTGTCCAACTGGTACTCCTACGTAATATTTTTTTCTAGTCCAAAGATCTGACCAGACAACAAACAGTTCATTCCCAGCAGACACAGCCACCTTCTCCTCTGTCTTCGGGCACCCTACTCTCTCTCTCTCTCTCTCTCTCTCTCTCTCTCTCTCTCTCTCTCTCTCTCTCTCTCTCTCTCTCCTTACTTTCTTGAAATCCACACATTCCTCAATCAACTACTCCACTTTCCAGATCTTTGATCAGGTCAGTTCTAGGGCTCCAATGCGCAGCACACATATTATGTACATTCCACTTGTGTGTGCAATTGTTTACGCTTCTTCCTTTCAGTTGCGTCATTCAGTTTTGGCGCTGTAATTGGAATTCCGATTAATAAAGTTTCTTCCAGTTCGTCTATTTTGTTGTTGAGTGTGTTATTGTTAGTAGGGACCGTAGGGTTAGTATTGTTGCTTATTGTGTTGGTTTGGTGTTCAAGTAAGTATTGTTGCTTATTGTGTTGGTTGGTGTTCAAGTAAGGTTTTTTCATCGGAGGAGGCGATGGCGAATCGAGTGAAGGAGGACGAGAAAAACGAGAGAATTATACGGAATCTTCTCAAACTTGCTGACAATCGACGGTGTATTAACTGTAACAGCTTGGTATGCTTGCCTTATTATTACTTCTTTTTTTTTTTTTTGCGAGACTATGGGATGGTAGTATGTTAGTTAAGTTAGGGATATTGATGCTATTCCATTAGCTCGAACCCACCTAAGTACTAGTACACGACCAACTGAGCTAGAATATCTTTGACTTTGGATTGTTAGCTTTTGTTGTGTATATGTTTGAATCCAAATGCGCTTTGATTGTTTCAATTCCTGTATCATTCGGTTGAGTTGAACTCAGCTGCAATGTTGGTTGTAAAGGTTAAATATAGCAGTTGTTTTCTAAGTTTCTGTGTTCTGAGATGTAGCGTTTTCTAAGATACTTTTCTTACTTCTTATTTATACTGAGTTAGTAAGTTGATAATTGGTGGTTGTTTTTCTTTGAAACGAAGGAGAAAGTGCGGGGTTTTTTTTTTTTTTTTGTGTGCATTTATTATGGTTTTCCTTTTGAGTATGAGACTATGAGTTGTCAGTTTTTTTCCAATTGAGTTACAGATTTCAGCATGAACTTGATTCCTAGAACTTCAAGCTGGCGACGATTTTTTTTGGGCAAGGTTTTGGAAGCTGATTATGTAGATTGCTTAATTTTTTGAACTCACATGATTGGTTCATGAACCCATTAGATCAATAAAATTCCACTGCTCACTCCCAAAACAGACCATTGAACTCTTCAAATTTCTTAAAATGCCAAACTTGTGAAGTAACAAAATTGGCAACAGGAGGATTGAAATCAAGAGCTTTTAGTAGTAGTAGTGTTAGGAAGGAACTTGCCGGAAAAAAGAGAGAGAATGATTGCAGTCCCTATGGAGCTTTATAAAAACCTGTAGAAAAACGGAAATAGAAGTTCCCAGAAAGCAAATGGGTAAGGACCCACTTGGAACTTTTAACTGAAAATCGCTTTTCTAGTCCTTTCCCCTGATGGTTTTTCCCCCCTACATGACATAAAAATCTGAACGTATTGGTTTTATGGAAATTACTGTGAAGTGCTGATTTTTCACCAGTCGTTTTAAATTGGGAAGACATGGTTTTAATACCAGAGCTAACTTGTCTTTGCTAAACAGGGACCACAATATGTATGCACAAATTTCTGGACATTTGTATGCACAAACTGCAGTGGGATACAGTAAGTACTATTGTGTGCTTTTGCCTTGTGCTTTTGTGAAGAGGAGAGAGTGACAAGGACCAGGGATAAGTTTTTTGTTGACTTTGGTATCTGCTGTATCACTTGCTAGAATAAAAATTGTTTGTTTGGAGTTATATGCAGTCGGGAGTTCACACACAGAGTAAAATCAGTGTCAATGGCAAAGTTTAGTTCACAAGAAGTTACTGCACTTCAAGAAGGGGGAAACGCGGTATGAATGAATTTTTTATAATTTGTTTAATGTCATTGCCTATACACCAACGAACCATCCTGATTCATGATTTCTGTTTCATATTAACAGCGTGCAAAAGAAATTTATTTCAAAGAATGCGATCCGCAGCGTCATTATGTCACCGATGCCAGGTTATTTCTTATTTGTGTGTTTTTAGCTATATTTTTCAAAACATAATGCAGTTCTGATTCATACTTTTGCTGCCAGTAATGTTGAGAGACTTCGGGACTTCATTAAGCATGTCTACGTTGATAGAAGATATACTGGAGAGAAAAGCTTTGACAAACCTCCAAAGGTGAAGATGGTAAAGATACTCGTATCCAACCCCCTTTGGCGGATCAAAAAAAAAAAAAAACCCCCTTTTCACCATCCCCAACCAAAAAATTATAAAGAAAAATAACCTAAGATGGAAAGAAGAAACTTTTTTTTGCTTTCCCTCCATGAGGGCTTACATAAGGTTTTGAGGTGTTGAATATTAGTGACAGTGATCGTTAGTTTTTGAGAGCTTAATATAGTTGTGATAAGATTGTTTCAAAGCCAATAGATCTACCACTCGGCTGGTTTTATTTTCTTAGGTTTCTGAAAGATGCAAGTGTATGTCATGCAGGGTGAAACGGAGGACTCCTACGAAAGCAGGAGGACAGATACATATCAAGGTGGGCCTCGAAGCCCTCCATATGAGGACACAAACGAACGCCGTTACAGCGACCAACCTAGCCCTGGAGGAAGTAGTGACGAAAAAAATTACAGAAAGGGTAATGAAGAAAGAAAAAGCCCAGGATGTGATCAAGAAAGTCGGCAATATGGTGATTCTAGGAGAAGTCCTGCCCATACCAAGGTAGTCAACGACTGGCGACGGGAAGATAGATTTGGAAATGCAAGGAGATCCGACGATGGGAGAATTTCTGATGGAAGTTATAAACTCGAAGGTAGGTCACCTGACCGCCAAAAGGATCTTCAAAGTTCCAGCCCCCCTATTGTTCGCCCTGTTAGAGAGATTCTGGGAGAGAATGTTTCTCCCCTTCGGATTATTGAACCTCCGAAAGCTAATGGTGGCAGGGCTACTGATGGAACAGCTAGTACACAGGTGAGGAGTGCCTTGTTAGGTTTCATGCTTGTTTTATGTTTCTGAGTTGTTTGCATCGTGAGTATCATGTTCCAAACTGCTTTATCTGCACATAGTAATGAATTAAGACAGTGTTTGGTTTCATGGAATGATTTTGAGAAGGAATGGGATGATCATTCCTTGGCCTCCCAATGAAATGCTCCTTCACTTAAAATGGTGAACAATGATTCCATCTGTCACAGACATTTGTCATTTTCTCAGCAAACCAAACTTAGGAATGAGCATTCCAAGAGAATAACAATTCCATTTCAACTAGATTCCACTAAACCAAAGCTACCAAGTGTGTTCAAGTTTTGAATTTGGTGTATGTGTTCTCTATCTTTGTCCCACTCTCTGGTTTCCGTTTCCTCAGTTATTTATGCAGATTATTTTTCTTGTTTCATTTGAATGTAAGCCAGTTCTTATCTCTGCATTTCCTACTCACTCTGAACTTTACTTGCTTCACTTGAATTTTTTCATATCTTAAAATTGGCTGGCGTGTAATGAGCTTGTTTTTAAAGTTTTATTCTGAATATTATTTCATAATATCCATTGTCCACTCATTCCAAAGTTTCTTTTCTTTGATGTTTGAGCTTTCCCAGAAGAATAAACAACTTTTACCATCTCTGTGAACAATTGCAGAGAAGTGCATCTTCCAGTAGCTTGGCATCCTCTAATGGGAACCCAGCAGAACTTAGAAGGGAGTATTCAGGAACTTTGATCGACTTTGATGCTGTTCCTGAACCTCCTACTTCAGAAATTCAACAAACACAACCAGCAGCTGTTGCTCAATCTGTTGCACAACCAACAACTTCATCAAATGCTGACAACTGGGCATCTTTTGATTCTCCCCCTGAGGTGAAAGTACCTCAAGCTCCTGCAAATGCAAATTCTCTGGAATCTGTACTTTCACAATTGTCGGTTTCAGCATTTGTACCAGCTCAAACGGCTGGAATTTTTGGCTCTGGTGGTTTTCCTACTACTGCACCTTTTGCCAGCATGTCTGCATTACCGTCTGCTAGTAATTCACCAGGTGCAGCTGTGCCCGTAAACAACTCGACAAATTTGCCCCCTGTTGGTGCACCAGTTGCATCACCTGTAGGGCAAGTATCCATGTCCCCCTTTGTGATTGGTGCCCCTGGTTCGACATCGGTGTTGCCATCAAATGCTGTTAATTCGTTTGTTCAAGTTCCTGTTCAACATTCTTTATTTCCTTCCAGTAGTAGTCAACCTACTGCTCAACCATTCAATCCACCAGTTAGTGGATCTTCAAGAAATCAGGTGTGCCTCATTGCAGAGTTTCCTTCAACCCGTTATATAGCTATGCCATTAATGTTTTATAGTGAGTTGACACTTGTATCAATTTTTGCAGCCATGGAATTTGTCTCCTGTCTCAGATATACAAGTGCCTTCTAGTACAGCACAAACGTCTCTGGCTCCATCAAAACCTGCCCCAGAGGTAACTTCCAAAGCTATGGAAGTTAAGCCAAGTGGAAGAAAAGCATTGCCAGAGGTGTTATTTTTATTTTTTTTATGTTTGCTTCACTCTTTTCATCTGTTGTTAATTGTTTGATTTCTATCTTGTTTTTCCATTTCTTACAAAGAATCGTATTTTGTCTGCAGGATCTTTTTGCTGCAACTTATCCATCTTATGCAATGGTTCCAGGCTGGCAAACTCGTCCACCCTATGGATTGGGGTTCAATATGCAATATAATACTGCAATGGTACCTATAGTGCTCCTATACGGTCATATCAATTTCTTGGTGCTTGCCTTGTATTCCTAAGTTGCCTAACCGCTGACGAATTATTAATCTGCAATTGGTTTTCTTTACAGCCCATGCCAACTTATCCGCAGTTATCGAAGTCGATTAATCCATTTGATGTCCCCAACGAAATATCTCCAGTTCAAGCTCTGATGGTACAAGTAGCCATTTGATTGCAAGCATTTTCTTCCTCTACTGCTTCTGATTCTCTTAGTGTCACTTCTTACATCCAATGCGTTCAATGCACCCAATCTCACTCATATGCCCTTCAAATTGGTTGTTACTTCACAAAAGTGGAGGGGAAATGTTGGCAGTGAATGGATTCAGGACAAGGAGCTTCATGTTTTGAGTTTGCTTGGAAGAATAGAGCTGCTGCTTAGATATACTTTGCTTAAAAAGAGAGAGGGAAAACAACAATATGGCTGTTTAAGCTTTAGATTTTATTTATATTCAATTTCAATTTTGAGAATAGTATGTTTAAGGTCACCTAAATCTGAATCTTGTGATTTCTTTCTAAAGCATTCTAGTAGTTCAAATCACAAAAGATTATAGTTCAAAGAGGGTTTAAGTTTTTACTCTTATGCGTTCCATGTTTCCTGTAATGTAGTTTCCTTCTGTGGCATCCTTGCAAGGGGCTCTACCAAACGCGGCCGCTCCAGCAGGCTTATTTCACTCTTCCAACCTTGGTACCCCTTCACCGTCATTGATGCCATCCCTGTCATCTTATCCATCAGCAATGCCCACCCACGCACCTACATCATTTTCATCAGCAGTGCCTCCACCAAGTAATATGGCATCTGGGATATGTCTGTATATGTGTTTTTGTCAGTGTGTGTAGTTCCTTACCACACCGAGATAATATTTCCCTTTATGTGTGGTGACATGTTTAATAATATGTTTCAGGTGCATACGTGGGACAACAGGTACCAAGTAGCTTCCCACCCAGGTAAACTCATGTTCTGTTGTCTATATCTAAGCATCTTTCTTTTAGCTGGCCACACCCTACCCCCTCTTTCTTCCTCTTCCAGGCAAGTCTGCTAACTTCAGCACCCCTTTAAATATTACCCTGGAAAATGTCGAAATTTTGGCATAGGTCCACTTCTAGTTTGAATTGATTAAGCTGGTATCAAACGTCAGAAATCTAAATGTCCGCAGTTTTTTTTTTTGGTGATCTGGAACCGATTTCACCAACCGCAACGTCAGGTCGCGTGGCCGCACTGTAGACCGGAGCCCCCTTTCATAGCTATTTTTCACAAGCTTTCACTTGTGGGGAAGGGGGACCCAAAGGATTTTGTTCTTAGTAGAGTTGAGCAAGAGACTTGTGCTTTCAAGGCACTTACCTCTGCTCTCCTTACCACTTGACCTTATCCTTTGGGTTAAATGTCCACGTGGTTGCTTGTTTACATCGACTTAGACAAAGATGTTCTGATGTGCAGTTTTGTTTATTGAATCCCAACCTGCAATGGCTTATTCTTCTACTTGTCAAAGAACTTCGTAGGGAGTGATCTATATTCTTTTTGGGTATTGGTTGTGATACCAAGAACTATTGTCTTCCTTAACAGAAGCCTTTGGTAACCTTTGCAGAAAGCAAGGACAAGGAGTAGTGGGATTTAGCAATGATGCGGCCACTTTTGGATCCTCATTCCCGAATCAGCAACTGGGAGGAATGTATTCAGCACCTGCCGTTGGGAATCCATTCGGTTGAGCCGATATGATAAATTATACCTCATTCTATGGCAAGCATCATCTTGTTGCTCCCCTTGAAGCCAGTGGGTGGAATTTTCAGTTTCCTTTCGTTGTATATTATGCCAAATGATCCCGCCAACTACAGGGTTCGTCGCTAGAAGAAAAGAAGCTTCAGAGATGTACATTAAGGGCGTTAGCACCTCATGTGGACCAAGGTAAATTCTGTGCAGTCATGTCGATTATCTTTTCTTTCTTTTTTTTGGTGCAATGGAAGTTGTCATGTCGATTATCGGTTCAGTGTTTCATCAGGTTTTCTCTGTGTTATGCCTACTGCCCCTATAATTTGTACTATCGTTTTTAGGTTTGGTTGACTTCTGTGTGATTCGAAAATTGTCTTCGCAATTTTGTGAGGTCATATTTGGCACTGAGTTCATAAAATGAGATCGAGTTTGTAAAGCATATGTTGAACTGGTTGTACTATTGGCATTAAAGTTGATAGTATCTTTATTAGTTTTATTTTCAGTATCAATTTCTTGAGGACGAAAAAAAAGAAAAGAATGAATTTCAAATATTACAATTGCATTATAGTACTAAGAATTAAGCATGGAGTACATGAAGTTATTGAGAACAAATTTCAAACAAATGTAGAGTGAAACTCAAGCTATAGTGAGCCATGCACATACCAACGTGATAATATGTACTATCAACTTCACGGTTTCTTCACTTCAACACTCCCAGCAATGCCAGCTCCTCCACCACCTCCCCCTCCACCACCTCCGCCACCTCCCCCTCCACCACCTCCAACGCCACTGCCTACACCACCACCTGACCCAAAACCTCCCCCAAATCCTTTCCCAGAACCTCCTCCAAATCCTCCTCCGCCACCGCCGCCGCCACCACCTCCTCCACCGCCACCGCCGCTACCACCAATTCCTTTGCCTACACCTCCCCCAAAACCAGCACCTGCTCCGCTACCAGCTCCTCCACCAATGCCACTGCCGATGCCCCCTCCAGATCCCCCACCTCCGCCACTTCCACCACCAATTCCTCCTTCGGGTCCCTCTCCAACGCCTCCCCCAATCCCTCTGTTGGCCCCGCCACCTGTTTCTCCACCAACACCTCCCCCACCACCACCAATGCCTCCACCAGCACCACTTCCGCCACCCAAACCACCGCCATTTCCTCCACCAGCACTACTACCACCTCCAATTCCTTTTCCATTTCCACCTTCGGCACCACTTCCGTCACCCGTACCGCCGCCAACTCCTCCAATACCACCTCCAATTCCTTTTCCATTTCCACCTCCGTTCCCACCCGCAGCACCACTACCGCCCCCAATTCCACCACCATGTCCTTTGCCAATACCACCTCCTATTCCTTTGCCTATGACACCACCTCCTCCCTTGCGACTTCCTCCATGACTAATTCCACCCCCTCCGAGATGATGCTTTTTTTCTTTATTCTTGTGGCGTTCACCACCAATCCCACCCCCACTTCCGCCACCAATACCCCCGTCATTACCCCCACTCCCGCCACCAACCCCACCCCCACTTCCGCCACCAATACCCCCGTCATTACCCCCACCCCCGCCACCAATCCCACCACCGCTACCCCCACCAATGCCACCCCCACTCCCACCACCAATACCCCCGTCATTACCCCCACCCCCACCAATGCCACCCCCACTCCCCCCACCACTGCCACCTTCACTCCCGCCTCCACCACCAATCCCACCACCACTTCCACCACCAACACCTTTGTCAGTACAATCAAGTTCTCCTGTATCTCCAACACCAGGGTTTCCATAACTAAAACTAAACCCCGCTCCTTTACCAAAACTAAATGAGCGTTCGAAAGTCAAACCATTCCACCCACCACCACCACCAAAACCCTCACCACCGTCACCGTCACCGCTCATCCAATCTGGGTTTCCATCAAGGAACCAGTCTGGTTTCTTCCCCTCCTCACCATTTTTCTCCTCCAATTTCCTACCCCCTAAACAACCCACAGCCAAGAAGCACCACATCACCACTAAAAGGCACTTCCCAGACATTGTTCTCATTGGATAATTTAAACGGCTTCATGCTAATATATAGAAGAGGAATTGGAATTGGCACTACGTTATTCAATAAGGATATGAAGGCAAGCCCACTTTTTCAACTGATTTTCACTTTTTCCATGCAATTTCTTCTCTTTTTCTCTGTAAAAAACAGAGGAAGAAATCAAGTACGGTTGGGAGGTCTCATCCGGCTTTACTACCCATGCATTTACGTGACTACTCCTTATTTGCATTCATGGCCACCGTTATAGGCTCTCTCTCTCTCTCTTAATCGAACTAGCCATGCCAGTGGTCATTCCATTGATTCACGTGAATTCTGTGATTCGTAGAGGAATAATAAGTATTACATTCTCATTGTCACCTTTCCTCCTTGTACTACCAGCTAACCATATAGATCTTCTGCCTCTGGGAAAATTGAAATAAAGATGGGGGAGCTGGTGGTTGAACAAGAAGGAATGAGTGAGGGATTAATGGCCTCAAGAATTGCATGTATTCCTAACTGTCTTTGGGTACAGTTTAGGCAAGCGCCGCCGGCTCACGAGCTGTATTTATTTGGTTACTACACTACTTTTTATTTTCACTTCCCTCAACAGATTACTTTTACAGTGTGGGTGGGAGTGAATAATATTGCACTTATTTGTGATCTAACTTGAGATGATTAATCTAAACTCTTCGGCCCTATCTATGCTGCGACATTCGATCGAGATTTACCCTGCGATCCCGTCGAGTACAATGACAAAAATGTTGGAAAGCTAGACCAGGGCTTCTAGTTCGGTTGGTCGGGCACCAGTACTTAGGAGCTGCGAAGGTTCTGGATTCGAGCTCATAGTACAACATCGATACTCTTTGTAGTAATCAAACTACAAAAAAAAATTATGGAAAGTTCCCTCCTTATGGTAATTTTTTTTTGAAAGGCAAAAAAATTTCATTAATCTCTGATTTTGTTACAAAGATTAATAGAATCAAAGAATGATGGCATCAAATCCTTAACCCGAGACCCAAATGATCTACAATGCTTCGAGTAATTTTATGCCCATTCGAGACCCAATCCCTAAATTTGGCAAGAAACCAAACATGAGAAACCCTTTGGTTGAAACCCACACCCGTTGACCTAAAAGCCCAAATACATAAATGAAAGACCAAACACCTAAGAGGCCCAAAGCCCTCCTCATGGTAATAATGACGCAGAATCATAAAACGTAAGGTAATTAACTATCCCACTACACTCTTTCAAAAGGGAAAATGACGGCCAATGACGTGTTTTGATAATTAATACCTGCCAATGATATTTTCAGCATTAACAAATGTTCTCAGCTTATCCTTAGCGGGCATTAATTATCAAAACACATCCTGAGCCGTCATTTTCTCCTTTCAAAATGTCGTCAGCTGGTTTGCTGTGGTATTGGTGTGCAGTGGTTGCGGCAGTGGGCCGTGGGGACCGGTGGTGTTGGTGCCTTGGTGGTGGCTGGAAAGAAGAGGCTAGGATTTGGGTGTGCTTTAGGCTTTATTTGTTGGGCTTGTCCCAAGTTATTGGGCTTTTAGGCCTATTTGGTGTTTTTGCTGTGTCCCATTTATTTTATGAGAAAATGACGGCATTTCTCCTTGTTTTATTTGTTTTTATCTGGACATTAAGGCTTCTTAGGTAGTTAGGCGTTGGGCTTTGTCTCCTGAGGTGTCTCATTGGTTGACATCTTGTTAATTTAGGGATTAAGTCTCGAAAGGGCATTTTGTTGACCTTTTTCTTTTTTTTACTTCTATTAATCTTTATAATCATCTTCAAAGATTAATTAAAAAAAATCGCCGTAAACAATAGAATAAAAGGCAAAAGACTTAGTGTTTATTTTGTCAAACTATATATCATCAACATTGTTTGCTTCGCGATATATATGTGCTTTGGTTGGAATCCCAAAAACATGCCATCAATTGCGGACTAAGATCCTGTCCAATGTGCCTCCTTGCAGTCCCGTCGAGTTTCGGCCTTATGTGGGTTTTTCCCAGGTCCACAGAAGTGATCGAAACCCTTCACTTTTTAGAGATCGCCGAGAACATCGATCACGTCAAAAATCACGTTGA
Organism: Rhododendron griersonianum; assembly: GCA_018127125.1. Lineage (NCBI taxonomy): Eukaryota > Viridiplantae > Streptophyta > Magnoliopsida > Ericales > Ericaceae > Rhododendron > Rhododendron griersonianum. Next base: position 49,735,922 of record CM030790.1, on the reverse strand, counting down.
TCGGATACAATTTGATAGCATTTCAAAATTCATTAATGTTGTACTCCTATAAAAAAAGAAAAGAAAAGGTGTATAACACAGGATTGAAACCCCTTCAACACATTTCTCCGAAACTTAATGCATTAAAAAATTCTATCAAACGATACCCGATCAACGCTATTTTTGGCCGCGGTCATTGTTCTCGACGAGATCTAAAAAGTGAACGGTTCCGATCATTGTTATGGACCCGGGAAGGGAAGCCTACACTGGACAGGCTCTGAGTCCATCAATTGCTTGCAATACTGAACGATGGCCAAAAGTCGGAGGTCAAGGAGAACAATCGCAGAATCCAATTCGAAAATCTATAGATCGGAAACCATGTTTTTTTTTTTTAAACCGAGGAACAACCTGCAGCCGAATATCTCATAGCTCGGCCATAACAATCGATGAAAATCTCAAATTTCCAGCAAAACTCAAAATCCAACTACACCCATAAATCTCAAATGAGTTTCAATAGCTCATAGAATTTCCGGTTGCATCATGCAATTGAAAGAAGCGGGCGTATGTTTTACACAATCAATTAAAACTGTTTGCTGTGTTACATGATTGTTACAAGCATGTAGAGTTGGATCCTCCGCCGGGATAATGTCGGGTCCCCATACGCCTGCCTCTTTCAATTGCATGATGCAACCGGAAAAAAAAAAAACAACACTAGAAAAAAAATACTAGTACATCAATTTTTGATTTGTCAAAATACAGAGTGGGTACAAGGCTTACACGTATAATAGAAAATGACGTTCGTAACCGTGTCCAAAACAAGCACCAAAGAGTACATGGAAACCAAAATGGGGCCTTCCCACAAGCTCATCCCTTTTCCCATCCTAAACTCAAAGAAACACCCAACTAGCCTTAAACCCACATTACTGACCAGAGCCATTGCCAGTGCAGTATGTAGCCTCCCCCTCACAAGATTTCTAGCCTTCAATATAGAGTCAAACCCAAAACACTCACCCTCCAATACGGATACAACCCTAGCCAAGTTACCCACAACCATTACATGTGCAAAGGCCACACAAAAGGGTATACCCACAAAGCCTAGGACACCCCAGAAACATAAGGCCCCCGTACGCATGCCGAATAGAAAAACTAATGCCTTTGGCAAGGTAGCCAAAGTAGCGAAAAAGGCTCCGAAGAGGCCAAGTAGAATGATGAATTCCCAGAAGCTTGTGTGAAGGAGCTTGACCCAAACCAATCCACTTCTTGTGAATAACCTTGTTCCGTTGAGGCTGACTCCTCTGTAGATGTCTGAAACTGCTTGAACAGTGGCAGCTCTGCCTAGGAGAGAGAAAGTGATGGTTGAAGGGAGGCAAATGATGATGTCAAGGACTTTGGAAAGAATGTTGGGCAGGAGGAAATTGGCATTTTGCCCGAGTAAATCGTCTGCGAATTTGAGGAGGGAAAAGGGCGTTTGAGGGAACTTGTGGATGAGGAAGTGGGAGATGAAGAGAGAGATTGGGAGAGGTGAGAAGAGGAAGATGGAGATTGCATGGAAATAGGTTGAGTGGAGTAGTAAAATCCTGATTGATTCTCTCAAAATTTGAGCTGTGTTCATTAGATGAGTTGATTCAAGGACTTGGGTACTTGTTCCTCTTGGCATTGAAGGGGAAGAAAAGTGAGAGCAAAAAATGGAGAAAATGTGAAAGAAAAGTTTAGCCTATTTGGCCCTTTAGATTTAGATTTCTTGGTGATATAAAGAGTTCTCATTGTTAGCACTAGGTTTTGGTTGCTTGCTTGCAAATAAATCATGATTGAAGAGGTTTGTTTAAGGGTAGTCATGTCATATTAAAGGGTTACTTGAGATGATATTTTGGCTCCTTTGGTTATACTATTTCAAAGCTAACAATCATGAGAGCAGAGAAATTTGAAGGGAAGAGATTTTTGGTGAAGGGGTAAATTACGCCGTCAATCCAATGATATAGGGTAATCTCGCTTTAGTCTGGATAATTTACTAAGAGGCAGGGTCTTGAAAAAAATCCGTTTACCAATACCGTTATTTACCCAGATATGACCGGTACTGACTGATATCTTGTCGTATCACCTGAAACCATTACGTTTGCTACGTTTTTTGTTACCGCGGTTAAAACCCTGCTAAGAGGTAGTATTTTTGAACCCCCAAAGTAATGGACCAATAGTGTGATCCACCCCAAATTTGAAACAGAAGCGCGTGTTATTAATTTAATCTCGTTCCTTTGCTCTCGTGACTGAACAGTTATCAAGTAGTAATCATATCATAGATACTGAAGTCCTTGATCGCATGTTTGATTACTGAAAACTTTATTTTTTTGCCGATAGAAGAGGGTAATTGATTTTCACATCCCCTTTTTCTAGGACCTTCAAGTTGATGACGTTTTGTCAAAAAAAAAGGTGACGACGGGGCAAACCTTCAATTGCTCCAAGATTTTTGGCCTTCGTAAAATTCGAATTTGCAATCTCTTGGGAAGCAAACCCTTTAGTATTTTTTTTTTCATGCTTACTCAACCAAACCCTTCACGTTAATTATGGGGGTGGATAAGTTAGAAGCAAAGAAATCATGATTTCCTTGAATGAGGTATCATGATTTTGCCCTCCCTGCTTTAGGCTCTCACTGTAGAGGAATTTGTTTGTGGAAGGAATCATGAGAGAGAGAGAGAGAGAGAGTTGTTTGCACTGAATGAAAAACAAATTGATGCCAACTTGGAAATCAAACAGTTACTCAAAACACAAAACAGAATAGCACCACTGGAGCTCAGAATGAACCACTAGAATCTGATGAGACCAATGAAACGGAGAAAAGCTGCACAAGAGAACTATGGTTTCCTCTCTTTAACATCCTAGTTAACAACTTAACATATACTCTAGCTTTTAGCTCTACCCAGAAGGGGAAAAATAAAAAATTAAAAAAACCCACAAAATAATTTCAAAATCCTTCTGAGGAAAACCCTATTATCGACAAAAGGCGAAAAATAACGAGTTGGTTTTCATAGTAACCTATTCCAACCCGAGACATAAATAATTATAATTACGTATGGGTAATCTAAAAGAGACTCTTTAAAAGACCCGATGTACAAAAAATTCAAAAACACCGTCTATAACTCTTCAGGAAATAGCTCCTCCTTAAGCGAAGGAGCTATCCACTGTATCTGAATATATGTGGTTTCCCACAAAGCATCACCTTCCCTCTGAACCAAAATCTCATTTTCCTTCATTGTCGTGATCATCCTCTTCAATAAATCCGGTACTATCTCCTGCACTATTGAATTCCCATACTCGCCCAATTCAGCCTTCATACAAGTATCCATTCTCCTCAGTATTCCCATCCAGAAATTCCGAAACCCGGAACTCTCCGATAGAGGTTTCAAAAACTGCAAGTACACTTCCGTCAACAGCTCCATTGCAATCTTTAAAGTCCCCTCCATGCTCCTCATCTCTCTCTCCGCGTTCTCTCTCCTCGAGTACTCCAGCATTTTCTCGTGCAGATCGTCAACCATCGCGAATATCACGAGGTTGAAACAATTCATGCAATTTGAGGATGTGAAGTATAAGTCCTCGGCTAGAGTGAAGCTTTTCTGGAGAGCGGAAATCGAGTGGTTTCTTATCTCCTCCCTCCTTGCCAAGCTAGTCTTTCTCAGTGCTTCCCCAAGCTTTATGAATAAGTTCACCGCGAAATTCGAAGAACCAAGAGATTTCATATTGTCCTCTAACGAAGAACTACTCGCGTTGCTCACCATACTAGCATTGCTCCCCGGATCCGAATATCCACTTCTGTACCATTGGATCAAGAAATTCACCGAATCCGCCATTAGGTCCATTATCTTCATGTTTTTCTCCGATGGGGTGTTTTTTAAAGCAACGAAACCGAATGCACAGTCGATGCAATAAGCATAGTTTGTTCGCGAAACGTTGGTTCCATCCAACATCAGTGCAATAAGCGTGTCAACTCCCATATCATAGGTTCCTGGGTGGCGACCAGTGAGTGATAACAAGTGAAGGACCGATTTCCACCCGAGTTGAGTCTGCAAATTTCCCGCGTACTCAGTGATGATTTTCTTGATAGATAGTGTGATAGGCTCGCAACAAGTATCGATGATTTCCTTGTCTAGCTTCCACATCAAGTTTATCGACTTGAATATGAGCTCCTCCGGAAGTCTATCAGCTCGGTACGAAGAAAGGAGCTTGAGAGCAATCTTCATAAGGGCTACGATCGCCTTCTCTGCAAACGGGACAGGTGAAAATAGAGGGAACTGAGCAACTGCTAGGAAAAAATCATGGTATTGAGGCCAAAAGGTTATGAATCTCTCAGTATTACATGAAGCAATAATTACAACCAAATCCCAACAGAAACCAACTGTTTCTTCTTCCTCAACAGGTGTACTAAACTTCTGCCCTTTTCCAGCAGCTGCAAATATCAGCGATCGCCCCAGGTTCAGCAACGGTTCATCGGGTAGCTTTGAACTGTTACTGAATATGCTTCCCACTTGGCATTGCTGTATGACTTTCAGATTCTGCTCAAACTCACTAACCCCAAGGGTCAAACTTTCCTCCACACTTTCCATGGAAAGAAAATGGGAGAAACGGCCTATTATACCGGAACTCTGTCGCCCATGGCCTTGTTTCAGACCTTGACTAGGGAACACCACCCCTGACTCGGATCTTGTGTGAATATCCATGTCAGATGATGAGTTGGAAGCGAGACCGGGCTCCACGATAGACTGCGGTAGCAGTTTTAGCCTCTTGAGTTTCAACAAGCAGTCCACAATGTTCCTCCACCCCCCTTTGATCGATTCTCCGAAACTGTTTGCGATAGTAAAAACTGCTAAAGTTGCCATCCTCGGCTTCATATCATGGCTAAAGGCATGTAAAGTCTCTTCAGCGGACGCATAAGGATTCAACAGAGTTGTGAATTTACAAAAAGAGGCTAGGAGTTCATCAAGTATGTCTTCTAATCCAAACTGAGCAATTCTAGCTACTGAGAACAACCCTTCAATGCATTCATGGAGGATTCCCTCTTCGTCGGTGTGTTCAAATATCGCTGAAAGCGTTGCAACTGAGGGGCCCGCGATGGTGGCAAACATATCTCTCCCAATCCGGCAGTCAAAATCGCATATTTCAAAAGGCTGCACGGTTTTGGCTCGATTTACTAGCTCAATCCACCTGCTTGGATTCATTTCCACTGGCAAACCAGATTGTCCAAAAATGGTGATTGCGTTTGTTGAGATGGAATGGAAAAGCTCTGACAAGTACTCCCTGAGAAGGTCTTTACCGTCATTTATCGCCCTATTGTTTCTTATGAATTCCTCTTCTGTCATTTTCTTCTTCACTTGTGGGTTGTGTTGATCAGTATTGAGCATGATCAAAGAGTAACATAGAACAAACACTGCATCTTTATTCGCAAAGACTTCTGATGATTGTTGGTCGTAAAATTTCTCAGAAAAAGCTTCTAGAATCCTCTGGATCTTCTGGGACTCTCCTGGTAACCGGAAACTCTCGAGAAAAGTCCGGAGAGCAGTGTCAAGAATCATACCAGAAAACTCAAAAGTATCTGTAAATTCCTTCAAAACTCGAATGTGAAACTCATCAGGGTCCCCTAAGTAATCTCCAATCATGGTTTTATCAAGTCTTGGAGTATACCGAAAAAACATGGCATAGGCTTTCGGATCATCCGAAACCAAATTAGAGACCTTCAAATACTCCAACCCCTTCTTTTCATCGCGGTTGAAGTGGTTTCCGGCAATCAACAGTTTCCTTTTCTGTGCTTTTCTCATCCTCACGTATTCAACCCACGTCTCCAAATCATTCCCCTCTCGCAATTTCTCTTCCCAAAAGGGTCTATACTCAGAAATCTCAACCGGGTATGGTCCAGAAATGATTGAACTGTTTTCCTCCTTGTCTATATTTTCAGCAACGTTGTGAATAATGAGTACAAGTCCTTCAAAGGCTTGTACTTGTAAAGTTGTTAGGGCACCGCCGGCTGGAAATGCATGCTTGCAGAGAAGCTTTCCAATCTCTTCAAACACGTTTCGACAAAGGGGATCAGAGTCGAAATTTACATAGACTTCAATTGGGAATGTGGGTTGTCTGCAGAAGGTTATGATTCCTTCAATTGTTACATCTTGTATCTGGATAATGTTCCCTAAACTCATGACTTTGAACAGCACAAATGAGAAGAAGGCTTCCAGTTGAAGCCGAATCGACCTGCACAAAAACAAGTTTACACGTTGGGTTCAGTTTTTTTGCATTTCCATGAAAATATAGTTTGCATTTTCTGTGTTTCGGTTCTCATTTTTCCAGAAAACAGATGTCAAAAAAACACTTTTCGCAAAGCACGCTAGACATGTTCTCAAAATTTTTACAACCTCTTTTGCTCAAAACTGAAATAAAAATATAGAAATGAGAAGCGTTTTCGGAACTGTCCATTGTTTTTGTTTCCAGAAACACAAAAGGCTTGTCAGGTATGAGGCATCGTTTCCCTTTGTTCTCAGTTTTTGGAAAACACTAAGACACATACACCGAATTGTTCTACATAACTCTAGTTTTTGTTTTCCTTGCTCGTTTTTAGTTTCTGAAATACAAAAACGTTTGTATACCGGAATGTTTCTTAAAACTGTTGTTGATATAGAAATCTAGAAACAACCCACTTGTAGAAAACCATCAAGATTTTCAATTGCGCCAATTAAGACACCATGACAACAACAAATGTGTTGCAGCTTTCATCCTTGTTCTTTACCTCAACGCGAAAAAATGAAAATGAAAATGATTCAGAAACGAATTCTAACCTGCGAAGGAAGTGGTAGATGTTCAAGAAGGTGCTGCAAATCATGGAAAGAACAAGGGGGCTAGAACAAGCTCCATAATGAATCAAATGGTGGCACAGATCATCCTGAACCATCCTCAAAAGCTTAGGGTGGCTGCCAATGCTTTCACCACTCAATTCCAGAGCAGAATTGATCAAAACCAAAGCGAAAAGCTGAACATCTTCATCAGCAGTTTGAGAACCCATTCCCTCAGTACTCTCCATGATGTCAACCACATTCAGTAAAGAGCACAAGAAATGGAATATGTCCACCGTGGCTCGGATCCCATACCCGGAATCCAAACTGCTGTCTTCCGTGTCGGATTCTGAGTTTTCCCAGTCTCTCACCTCAATATCAGGCAGCCGCGAGAAAATTGTCTGTATCAGCTCGTGCATTGTGTACCTGTTTAAGCAACAACAAAAACATGTTCTCAACGTTTTCCAAACGCTTACCGCACACATTAATATGACAGGAATCATAAGCCTCTTTGGTATTATTTTCGTACACTACTTTTGTTCTTAATTTTCACAAGATCCAATAAATTGTTCACAAATTGCTTGGAAGAGATCTTCTCAAAACAACTCACTTTTCCAAAAACACCAGAACAACTGTTTTCAAAATTTTCAATCAAGAGTTTTGGTAACAAATAAAATGCAAACAATTCAAAATTTGCAACTACCGGGGCTCACTTCCCTAGGGTTTGGGTTCACGAGGTTGAAAGTTTCAGGTGCGCAGACGACACCCCTCGTGCTTTGCAACCCTGCTCGCCCTACTGTGACCCACCAGCCCTTGGTGGGCTAATAGAAATATGTGAGTGATTGGTCCCTCATGGGGCTCGCCGCAGGTGTAGAGTTCCTATGGTTACGCTCGCCGCAGGTGTAGAGTTCCTATGGTTACGCTCAGAGGAGGTCGTTGGTCGCTATAGCCGGTCGCTTCCTTCACCCTTTAATCGAGTAAAAAAGGAATTCAAAATTTGCAGATTTTCAAAAACACTTCACGGTACCTTGCACTTCGCTGGAGCAAATCCCCGCGGCTGGCGGACTGCTGCACCACCTGAAAGCAGGTGTTGACGACGGTGCAAACAGAGTGATCGGTGAGCAGAACCGATGCACGGTGGTGCATAATTGCAGTCAGCACTTGTAAAATCCTCATCATAACCGCATCCTCTGCAACTGGGGCTGTCCTCTCCAACCTGTTGGGAAATTAATACTAGAATGAAACTCAAAACCATTTTTATCAATCAATCTTTCGCTTTCAGTTCAGAAACTTCTTCAGTAGTAAGAAACTCTATTGATCCTACGGAAATGTACTCATTTTTCTAGCAGATACGGTTTTCGAGTAATGAAAACAGATTGTTAGGATAGCTTGCGCACACCTCGATTAATCCCGAGCTAATGGAGTTAACGACCGGACAAACTTCCAATGGCTCCAAAGGTTTAGAATGTTTGGTCTCGCTGCCTTGCATGGCTGTTTTTCCCCGAAAATGTGTTACTTTTTGAAAATTTCTCTTAAGGTCTCTGTTACGATCACTCAGGAGTTGACTTGTTGGTTAAGGCATGTGACTTACGAGATTGATCCTTCATAGGTTTAAGGTTGGAAACCTTTTTATAGTTTCATTTGCTATCAACTTCCGTGGGGTTAGAGCCCTGTCTATCGTCGTACATCCTTTTTATAACTTCCTTTTGGTTGGATTAATAATATGATCGCTTTTTTCGCTGTTCGAAAAAAGAAAAAAAAAAAAAAAACTTTCGTAGGGTCAGTACCACTTTAATCATGTCCCGCTAGGACACGATGAGATTAGTTCTTTGAAGACTACTCGAGATGCATGTAACCTGATCCGAGCACCCAAAGTTGCCTAAGTTGTGAGCAGAAGAATAAAAACAATCACCTTTAAGGCAAACAGAGAACAAAAACAATGCCAAATACACAAACCTGCATCCAGTAATGGCAGTCACAGCCGAGTTCATCGTCTCTTTCGCCCCGGGAGTCTTCTCGTCAAATATCTCGAGCTTCAAAATCTTCAGGATCGACGACAGCGCGACGCCGGTGGCGGCGGCCGGAACCTCGTCGCTCTGAATCACGTCCACGAAAGGTGACAGATAAATCGACGGATCGATCTTTCTCCATTCTTGTTGGGGATTGAATATGAACCCTCTGAGAGATTTCAACGACTGTAGAACGTCGGTGTCGCAGTTATCGTCTTGCGGAGGGTGGAAATGGGAATTGGGTTCCGGCATCCGCCGCCGCATCACGGCCAGGACGGCCCCCACCTCGGTGTTCAACATGCACGAGAGGCCCAGCTCCTTGCCCTTTAGCTTGGCCATGTTTTTTGTTTTTTCCTGTTTTTTGGTTTGGGTTTGTTATTACTTGTTCCTCCATTGCTCTGCATCTGAGATTTTTGGGGGAAAACTGTTTCCAAAAATAGTTAGGAATGGGCAAAATGTTAGTTGGGTTGCTATGTTTTGGGTTTTGGTGAATGACCATTTTGGTGATTTGGGTTTTGAGTAATTACCCTTTGGAAGTGAAGCATAATGTGAATGGTGGGAGGGTAGAATTGGGGTGTTATAAGGCCATCCACAGTGGTATAATCAAAAGTCAATTGTTGTTAAAGTTAACAATGTTGGTGCAAAAGATGTCTTACAATGGTATAATCAAACTTAACATCTTAAAAAATAATCAAATTTTGGGCTTTGGATAACCAAAATTAACAACCTTTTTCAATAATCAAAATTTGTGAACCCCACACCACTTAAGTTAACTGGTTCCAAAATTTGTATACGCGCGTGTTTCAACTAGTATTTTCTTCTTCTCTTCTTCGTCTGTTCTATATCTTTTTCACTTCACCCACAAATTGTTTCTCTTTCTTTCCCTCCAAAAGTACTGAAGCTCATATCTCTCGATCATCTACAATTCAACCCATCGTTGCCGAGTTAAGGTATTTCACTTTTCTTTCCCATTTCTATTTTATTCCTTTTTCGTTCCTCCCCTATAGTGAGTACATGAAGAACCTTGCATTCTTTTCCAAATTCAAGAACACATTTTTTTTTTTGGAAGATTAAGAAAGTGGTGGATTTGTGATAGTAGTTTAGTTAGATAGGCTACAAGAATAGGAAGAACACCATATGTTCGATATATTTTTTGCCTAGAAAAACGTAATGGAAGGAGGTGAATAGCGGGAAACAGAGGGGGAGAGAGAGTGAAATTGTAGTAGACCCCTTATTTTGGTTATGGACTAGAAGTGACCATTGTGGACCTCAACATTGTTAAGCTTAGCAACCTCTTAAATAAATAATCAAAAGCTGATGTGTCAACTTTTGGTTATCCATTTTTGATTATACCATTGTGGATGGCCTAAGGTTATGTTGTTGTGACGGACATATGCGGGGGAGGGAAAAATTATTACTTGTTGTTGAACCACCGTCACGTGGTGCTTCAAGGGCTTCTCGTACATTCGAAGTGGGTTGCAAAATTAAGTGTATGGATCTTACGTAAATGTGTAGTAATAGAGGCCTTTGGAATACCACATGGCGGTGCTACAGGAATACTGAATAATCACTTGAAAGGGAAGATAGCCCGGAATGTTTGCCAAACAAGTGGCTAATTCATTGCAGTTCAAAATATTTAGATATTGAATGTAGAAAGCCGAACCTAAATTTGAACAAAAAATCTCGGATTGTATGTTAAATTTGTCAATCGATTTAGGAAAGTCAAACGATATTTAGGAAAGTCAAAGTCAATCATTATAGAATCAAAGGTATAAATTCTATGGAGTGATTTTGGAATGTTAAATAAGTTACTGTAAGAGATATAGTTTTGTGGGAGAGAATATGAGTCGAAATCATAGCTTATTGGCTACTGAATCATTTTTTATACGGAGTACCAATTATTAACCAATTGGGAGACCTAGATCAATATTTTCATTCATATGGCAAAACATTTGAAAATCACTCCCTTATGAGGTCGGATCATATACAAAATGTGCAAGTATGTAAATGGGTTTATATAACTTGGATGTGGTTGTAGCATTTTTTATGATACTAAATGTTGCAATGTCATTTCGTTCAGACTGTCGTTAGCTCCGTTAGGTCGTTCTGGCTGCCAACAGTAATCGGATGGATGTCGGCTATGAGGTTTTGAATCACGAGTTTAAGATTTCTTTGACGTAAGTATGTCAAAATCAAAGTTGTTTCATCCTTTTTTGTCCAAGTCTTGACTTACTTGGACCAACTTATTATTTTGGTATTTGGACAGTTTCCTGTTCAGTTTTTAGTACAGTAGTTGATTTTGGGGGAGAATGGAAAACAAAATAATGGATATTCTATTGCATCCTCGGAATAACCACAAAAGTTGATCAAGTTATAATCACATCAAACCTTCTTCAATCACACTATTTCAAGTTTCTGCAATAAAAACTGTAGGCTCCATCCTCCTACTTACCCAACTTTGTACGAGTTTCTCAGCTCATGCCACAAGCAAAACAATGTATCAAAGGCATCATTGTCATCATCAACATTACCTTCTCCCATCGTCGAGACACTTAACAGGGTCTTCAGCCACTCTTCATGGAGACTCGAAAACTCAGACCTCCGTTCACTCGACTTGAAACTTTCTCCGATAGATTGCTTCATCACTTCTCCAGCCCTTGCGGCAGTTTCCACCACCCGTTTTGGGATCCCCGCCATGAGAGCCACTTGCATACCGTAGCTCTCCGGGCATGCCCCAGAGGCCAGCCGGTAAAGGAAAACTAAATCCTTGCCTCCTTGAAATGAGCTGTCGGAATTCGACTTGAAAGCACAGGCCATGTGTTGCAAAATGACATGAGGGTGAGAAGCGAATTCCTTAGTCAGTGGGTGATAATGTGTTGCAAAAAGTAACCGGCAGTTGACTTTCTCAACAAGATGGCGAAAAACCTGTGCAAATATCGTGGAATCATACAAACTGAAAAATACTCGTTCAAATATGGATAAGAGCAGGAAATAGAAATCAAACGTAACTCCATATTGAACGGTTAATAGTGTAGCAGTAATTACTTCTGGGCAGCTCAAGATTTTTGACCTAGAAGGGCATTCATTCTAAAAATTTTCTTCCGAGATGCTGTCATTTTTCATGTCCTATGAGTGATACCCAAGTTCATAAAAATCTGAAACTAGGCTTATCTATCACAATGCTCAAAATTCAACTGAATACTGAACTCACAGCATATGCGATAGCATATCCATCAAAGGTGCTCGTTCCTCGTCCTAATTCATCAAGAATAACCAGTGAATCTTGTGTAGCATTTTGAAGGACCGATGCTGTTTCTGTGCACTCAATAAAGAAGGTACCTACAAAATCAGAGGCATAAGACTGAATATATGTAGCTAGAGAAGTCAATCTTGAGGTTTTTTTGTGTAAACCCTATATTCCATGAGTGAAGCCTCAAATGTTGGATGACTTGGGTAAATTAGACCCTTGGCCCAATTATATCATTATTATTTATTAGTTCCACCACCACTCATCTGTCTACTATGCCTGTATGCCACCAACTCACTGCCGCCATAAACATATATTTCCCAACACTGGGTGCACTCCCCATCATACAAAAAAAAGAACGTTATTGATTCAAGGATTCAAATGAAACAACTGTCAGCTGGCTAAATAGAACTTACTCTCGCCTGTCATTATTCTGTCAGTGGCGCCAAGCCTAGTGAAAATGGTGTCCACAAGGGAAAGAACACACACCTCGCAAGGCACATAAGAGCCCAGCTGCAAGCCAGGGAAAGAGTCATTCACAGAATAAGGAACAATAAACTTAGGAATACTTTCACGATTCCAAAACTACAGAGGCAGCCATTTATTTCCTCTACGCAAAGATTTCAGATTTAATAGGAGGAAACATACCTGGGCTAGTATAACAGCTAGACAAGTAGCACGTAGAAGGGTGGATTTTCCACCCATATTAGGTCCAGTCAACAGCAAAGTTCGGGGACGATATCCATCTGCTTCTTCTCCAAGGACAATATCATTCGGAACAGGCAGCTCTCCATTCTCACCAAGGGCATTAGGATGCCACAGTCCTCTGATGTTAAGTATTGGTCCTCTGATTACTTGGGACAAGCTGGGGGATTCAGAAAGAGGCAAAATGACAGGTCTAGACATAGCCCCACATGAAGAATTGGCAGTGACGGTAAAAGATCTTAGGACATCGATACGATCTATGGCATGAATGACTTGAGACCATTCAACAGCTTTTTCAACAAATAACTCGATCAGAATTGAGAGGATATCAGCATCGGAGTCCTTCACATTATGGTCCTGGTACCATCGATTCCGTAAGTTATGATCAATATATTGTCACAAACAAATTGCATGGACATCATCACTCAAATGAGAAAGCCAAACAAAACTTGTGGGGAGAGAGAGTTCGATGCAAACCCAACATTTCCAGTGGAAATCAGTTCAAATAACCTTTTCTTAAACTGGGACCGAGACCTTGAATTGAACAGCCCATTTTATCATGCAACTTATAGCTGTATCCTTACATTGTTCAGGATTCTAAAGTAAGTCCAGGAAACAGATTTGATGACCTAGTATCTCCATTGAAGTATGTTTTCTTGAGTAAATAGCATACAACAGAGACCGAGTTGGAGACTTTTTCCTAAGTTTAAATCTTTCCCCCAGTAAAAAAATTCATGATGTGGAGAATCATCATCTGCGTTGGCTGATAACATATAAGTCTCAACAAACTTTTAGTTCGCTTGATGCATAGGGCTGATTACACATTGGATTATACAAATTGAGGTTATATCATTGAGGCTCTGCAGGTACAGTTGCATCAAATGACACCAAAATGCAGTGCAGTCTAATCATGATCAACATATTTATTGCCATGCTAGTGGATCAGTCCATATTCACCACCAGGTAGTCCTCAACTAGATAGTAGGCAAGTCATAACGATTATGATTAATAAAGTAACAAAGAAGCAAACCTGGTAATTGGGGAAGTCACTTTCTACAGCTGCTTCAAATTGAGTAAGGAATTTCTCAAGCCCGTCGCTGCCATTTAGCACTGGAAGGTTGAGAACCTTTGACATTGATAAGATCGTGTGCCCCTCGTTTTGCAGAAGTGTCAACAAATCTACTCCAACACGCAAGCCTTTAACAAGAGACCCAAATGTTTTGACCTGTACCGCTCTCGAATAGTTATAACTTATATCTTTACATTGAACAAAAAGGATTGACACAAAATGCAATGCAAACTAACACAAGAGATGCTTAATTTCATAACTTACTAACATGGGACCATGTGGCTTGTGCTCACTCCTAACTGCTTATATATTTACATCAAACGAAAAGAATTGCTACAAAAATGCTCTTTTTATTTGCAAACTACTGAAAAATATCTGCAATTTCAAAACCTATTCAGAGTGAACAAAGGCCGCATTGCTTATGTTAGAGGTAGAAAAGACTTACTCGCTGCTTCAAAACTTTTATGCCAATTAATGGCAGAACGAGTGTAGCAGATGACTGAAAGCTAGCATTAACTCGTCCAAGCAACCTTTCCAAATCTGGGAGCTTGCGAAGATATTGAGCGATAAGTAACACAACCTCAGGATGAGTCATTAGTTCTTCAACCACATTAAGCCTACAATTAATTTCCTCTACATCTTTCAGAGGATGGCAGATCCAGTTTTTCAGAAGACGCTTACCAGATGCAGTTATACAGTTATTAAGATAACTGTACAGTGTACCTGAAACTCAAATAAGAGAAACTTGAAGTAACATAACTAAGGAAATCAAAATGTTGTAATAGAGAAGGCAATTGGTCTTCAAAACAAGTAGCAACACTTGAAGGTTAGTTGTGAAAACTTGCCTGATGGACCACCATCAGCATTATTACTAAAAATTTCAAGATTAACCAGTGTCTGCCCATCCATTCTGAGGCAACCTTTATAGACTTGGTATGGTAGAATATCTCCGTTACGCAAAACATCATCTAACTGCCAAACAATTGGAAGGTGCCAGTCACAAAACTACGGAAGATATTTAATGCTCCCAATCTTAAGATATGCCATATGGGAAAGCTTACCATCAACCTTGATAGATGACTAATAAGGCCACCAAGAGCACACAAAGCAAGATCATGGTGCATAACACCTTCAAGAGCTTGATCCCACTTGTTACCAGAGCCTTTGAAGTATCCCTTCAGCTGAATCACATTTCTGACATCAGAGCCATTGCCCATATCAATGGCTGGTTGTACTGGAGTCAGTAGTGATGATCCTGCGATATAGACGGAACTTCAAAACTAGTCCCTTTGTCTTGAAAATTTTGAAGCTTGTCTTTTACATTAATGGAAGTCCAAACACTTTGTAATTGAAGTTCTTCCTAATGAACTATGGCTGACATGAGAGAGACAGTATTTCCTAGAACAACTAACCTCAAGAACGCAAATACACTGAATAACAACAACTCAACAAGAGACCAACTCTTCATGGTAATAGCAAACTATGGCTTAAAGCCGATTGTGGTTAAATCATATTTCACCACTCTTAAGTCGCATGAAACCTTCTAAGTTGTGAGGATTCTATCTGCCATTTTTTCTATGTTAGTCTGCTTCTATGCGAGAGAGCACCAATATATGTTGATAAAAGAACAAGATATGATTTTCAGGAAATTCTAACTAAAAGTTTTAACTGTAATCTTCCACTCACCTGTTGATGTGTATTTTTTGAGAGCTTTTTGAGCTTCCTTGGACATCCCTGGAACATATTTGAGAAATAGCAGTCTTGAGAAAAGCTCTGGGTCAATATCGGAATCCATAATTTGAAATTCAAGTAAATAAGTTACCTCGAATTTCATATATAACTTCCTTAGGCGAAACCTATTATCAAAACAAATGACCGGATAATAGTATAATGCCCATTTTCGTAGATTGCAGGTACATAAATCATTCAAAACATTAAGTAAAACAAAACATACTTGCATCAACAAGGCCCCCAAAGTGGCACAGGAGGCATCATCACTAATGGAACCGACCCAAAATTTTAAAGCAGCTGAGTCCACAAAAGCAAATCCATATACAGTTGAGCCATTTCCCAGTTCGCAGTTACCCTGGATACAAATGTCAAAACAAAACCACCACACACAAAAAAAAATCAATATTGATGAAACATAGATAGAACAAGGAAAGAAAAGAAAAATAGACAGAAGCAACCAACAAATTCAAAGTCAACAAACCAATCAAAACATTAACATCCTTCATTTGTATGGTTAATCATAAAAGAACAATGCCAACCTCTTTAACAGCAAGAAGATGAACAGAATCAGGCCCCATATTACCATCCATTGTGGTTGATGGTGTGACCACTTGAACAATTTTTCTTTGGATCACCTGAAAACCAAAATTACAGATCATAACAGTCATAACAGTTTCCTTACTTCATGTGATATCAAATCTTCAATTGGCAACATCTTGGAACCATCTGTCAATGAGACACTAGTTGTACGATCTGAGAATGAGACATGACCAAAAGTTGCCAAAATATACGAAGTAACAAAAGTAAATACCTAAGTGGCTGAATCTAGATTTAATTATACTTACTAGTTTTAGCACAGTACCGGGAGCTGTGAACTTAGAAATACAAAAGAAGGAAGCAATTACATTCCAGAAGACTCCAAGATCGTGAACTAAGTCCATTTGACATTGGTACACACAAATATTGTCTATTTGATATTACAGCGGGTTGAAAAATATGAATAAGCTTTGTATACACTAGCTTCTACTACAAGAAGCCAGATATGAGTGCGTGATTTATATAAACTCTCGTCTCCAACACGATATGCGTGGAAAACCCCTGAAAGGGTATATGAGAAGGATTAGAGTGTTTGGCCAACTACACATCATGAATTGCCGATTAAAAAAAAAAAAAAAAAACTACACGTCATGAATTCAGTATTATATTTTAGGAGCAGCAGACAGAATCATGTAGATAACTTCAGCCGTCCCTCTCAACAACTAAAAAGAGAGAGCCATGATTGATGACAAAAGTAAGATGAATAAAAAGTAAAAGCTAACATAAGAACTTTAAAAAGTCTTCCATCCATCTCCTTGGTTTGGAATTATAAATGGCTAAATAAAAGCCTTGACACCACCTATGGATGGAAGGTTTTCAATGCACGTTGGGTTTATTTGATACCTTGTTGACTTTAGGTGCATGAGTCATAGACTGGCTATGGCCTGGAAGATTGGGGTGACAGTATCATGCATTATTGAAAACTGAATTAGTTTCCACCCAAACGCACTAAACCTTAAAGAATTCCTTGGCTAACAGCAGGGGGCTACACCTTATGAGAACTGCTGTAGATGGAAATGAAAAGAACGAAAAGATTTTTATTTGTCAAAGATGACACAGAAAGACAAAATTGTCAGTATGTGAAATAACTTGGCCATTTCAACGGTCAGAGGAAAACTTACAGCAGTGGAACCTCTGGCTTTTGCTTGTTCAGATGTTTCCAACTGCTCCATCCGTCCAACCTTATACCTTCAGAAAGAAGATATGGCAAAAGAGGCTAAAATACCTCGATACTATAAAGCTAAACAGGAGTAATGTGTAAATGGCTGGCCTAACACGTATCGATATTGAGTCATTAACTAATGACTGCATGCTCTATCTGGGGCCAATATTCACAACAAAAGGTGCAAGGCATCCTTACCTTTCCACAACTCATTTTGCTTTAAAAATGGAACATTTGCACCCATTTAGAGGGTAAGATCTAGGCCTAAGATACATTCAGCAGTCATGCAGATTGGAATATTGTGCCCAAATAATAAAACATAGAACATTTCCTCACCCACGAGCAATCAGCTTCTGAACGGCATCATCAATCCCACTCTCAGAGATGCCAACCTGGCCAAAGGAACATGTCAATGGGTAGAAATAATTTCAACATCTACAAAAACCTCATTATGAGCTGATCAAGAGAAGAACTAGAAACTCAGTGCCAGAAGAAAATACCTGTCGACATTTTCCCACACCACTGAATGTCATTTTCCAGTCAAGCTCCTTATGACCAATTTCGGCATCAAGTTCATACAGCTCGTAGAATTTTCCCTGTATGACATGCATAGCTGTAGAGTTAGCTGAGTGTAGTCTCGGCAAATAAACAAGAGGGTAAGAAACAATCTTGTCCATTCAAAATGTCATAGATACATGCATAGAAGTAATAGTGCCCGTAATAGTATTGATAACTTGCCTTGAACGTATAACTACAACCATTTGACTTTCGAGCTAGCTATTAGTGCATCGTATCACACGGACAGAAAATATGACAACCTAAACTCAAAAAGAACAAATGAGAGATGATATGGGAGCTTCATAACTGACCACTTTGAAGAAAAGCACAATGTCCATATAATGAGATTTGGCATTCCAATATTGCTTTTGTGATGCTGACATTTTATTCAACACATCGGGAGGTATATACAATGTCCTCTTGTCATATAGCGCATTGCCTGGCCTCCTTCCATTAGCATCCCTGATCTGAGAAGGATCGAGCCATTGAAACTTACTAGTCACTTCAGATAGCTCTTCGCGGTTTTTGTTTCCAGCCTTTGAATCTTGAAGTAGCTTCATCCGTTTGCTAGAGTCCAACAATGAGCAATCACTCCTATCCCCAAAGTTGGAGCAGTCCTCTTGAATTCGCTTCGACCGCGGAACAAGCGGACGAGTACCCGGTGTTTCTGGCCCAAAAATATCGTCATCGTTTGTTTCTATAAGCAAGGGACACCCCTTATCCCCTGGGCGATCTTGTCGAATGGCATTGAGAACATTTCCCTTCAAAGAAGCTGCATGTTCATTAGGCAATGCTTCCAGGCTACTTGATTTACTATAAATTGAGCAGGCTTTGGAGGAACCGCCACATGCTTGGTTCCTAAAAGTAGCATACAAATGTTGTAAGATGCCAACATAAATATAATCAAGGGTAAACAACACAAGCACATGAGGTAAAGAAGAAGTTACACGCATGGGAAAAAATTGCATTTGCATTTAGCTAGATAGACAGATTATAGCTCAAAGAAAACATAGTCACGAATGAGGAATTCAAGGAGAATTAATATATCAACATAGTCTAATGGGGTTTTCCTCTAGAAAAATAGCACATGGTCACACGGGCTACATGCCAAACACCTCAAGTACACAACAACACGAAAGTTTCCTATATTCCAAAAGAAATAACAATAACCATTCAAATGAGACTTAATAATAACCATACAAATATGCCTACCTTAAAAGTACTAAAACACAATCTAACAATCATATTCAAAATTTATTCCTGGAATTGAATCTCACCACCTCAATTATAATTACTTGCACACGATGAAATGGAAACAAATCAAATCAGTATTATTGTTTTGTTTTTTTCTTTTTATAATAACTCAGGTGTCTGGACTTGCTTACGTGCACCTCGACTAGTAATCCGGGGGACCAATCCCGCCTCCCACTAGCGGAGGGTCCAATTAAAGCCGAGGTAAGGGGTAAAACCCCATATGTACTAGCCCCAAAGAGTTTATAACTCTTGGGTGGATTTGGATATGAGACTTAGGTCTGTATTATTCTTAGTTTTTTTTTAAATAACCAAGTGTCTGGGCCAGCTTACGCGCACCTCGACTAATCATGGGGACCAATCTCACCGCCCACTAGCGAGAGCACAAAGCTCTGTATGAACTGGCCCAAAAGAGGTTTTGAACATGAGACCTTCGGAGCATATTATTGTTAGTTTAGTTCATGAAAAGGAACATGCAATGCAATTAACTTTCTTGTATACCAGTGGCAATAATAATTGATAAGTAAATCAAATTCGTACTGCTCTGAACTAGAACATAGTCGACGAATATTAAGTTACCGTTCAGTCACTAACTCTTCAATATGAAAACAGTAACCAAACCCTAAGCAGAGACCGATAAATAGTTAAATACTCTATCAATTCAAAACCCGTACCTATCAACACACTTCTCTGTATCCTTAACCTTCACGAACTTGTGCATAATGCTCGAGACCGTAGAACTCGTCCCGCCTCCGTCATCTCCGGCGAATCCCGCCGGGAAAATCCGACGCGGCACCTTCTCCGGCGGAGTGTCTATTTCGATGGAGGAGCCGAAAGTTGACGCTACGGGAGGTTGGTTGGGTACGACGGCGTTTTGGTTTGGTTGCTTGGGCGGAAACTGAGGAGGGAGGCGGTGACCGTCGAGGGCGTTTTGGCTGGGTTTCTTGTTTTCAGGCGACGGTCTTTGGAGGAAGGAGAGTATCGACTTCTGGCGCTGCATTGTTCGATCGTCGCATAAAAGAGAGAAGGGAGATAGAGAGCTCAGCTTTTATGGAGAGAGAGAGAGAGAGAGAGAGAGAGAGAGAGAGAGAGAGCTGTCAATTGGATTTTGGCGCCATATTTTGGGTTTTCTATGGTTCCCGGCGTCCCGCAGAGACGAAAAGGCTCGAACCGGGTTGGGTTTCGGGTCTCGCAAAAGGTTTTCCGAATTTCAGGAAAATAAAAGGGGAAATATTGAATTTTACACCCCTCTACTCTGAGCGAGTGTCAGAAACACCCCACTGAACTTTTTTTTAACACTTACACCCCTGTGCTAAGCTTCTTGTAGCTCTTCTTCCAAGTGCAATTCGATGCGGCCAAGTGGAATTCGTAGCGGCTAAGTGCAGTTTGATGCGTCCAAGAGTAATTCGTAGTGGCCAAGTGTAATTTGTAGCGGCCAAGTGCAATTCGATGCGGCCAAGAGTAATTCGTAGCGGGCAAGTGTAATTTGTAGCGGCCAAGTGCAATTCAATGCGCCTAAGTGCAATTTCGTACGGCCAAGTGCAATTTGATACGGTCAAGAGTAATTCGATGCAACCAAGTGTAATTTGATACGGACGATTGACGCAGTACCCTTGGTTGTCATTGAAAGATTATATGAATGAGAGAGAATGTACGCGAAATGAGCATTCTCAAGGAGTGTTATTGTCACTTGCTCAAAGCTTAAAGTATAGGAATTGTAACCGAAAATTCCACGAAACAAAAAGAATAGATAACAATGAAAACAATACGAAATCAATGTTGATTTCATAATTTTACTATTTGTTGGTTTACAACCCATCTATCTATGCCTAATCACATGACTGGTTATACATTTTTTTTTTTATCAGCACTGGTTATACATCTTAAAGTATCTCTTTTCCCTCTATTCGTTTTTCACTCAAAAGAAGAAAATACCCTTTAAACTGCCCTTCAAACCCCTTTAAATTCCTCTTCACATTCAAAGAGATCCTCCTTCATTGGATTGTATTTTGAAATGGTCTATTATAACACCACAATTTGGTACGAAAAAAATTTTAAATGTTCGAATTGTATATAACTATCACCTAAAAAGTTTAATTATATCCCATACGAAAAACTCTTCGTAATTCATAAAAATAATGAAGTTGGTGCTTCGTCCACAACCTCGCCTCCGAAATGAGGTTGAATTACCCCGAGCGTAGGGCTAGGTCGGTGTCAGCATAAATACCGGAAAGTCCGGGATCGTACCCACAGAGATAATCTCTATAGCTTGTTAGGATTTTAAAAGCAAGTGTTCCCGGCGTTAAGACGGCCAACTATCGGTTTTGCTTTGGAAAGCGTAATGAAAAAGACTAGAAACTTGGTTTTGATTAAGAATTAAAAGCGGCAAGGCATAGAAGTTCTTAACACCCGTAACTAAAGCCAATTAACTTTTCTCAACGAAAACATGGTTGAATCACACGGCATAGATTATCAACCAGAAGATTTAGCGGTGAAAATGGTTAGACTTGATAAAGAGTTTGAATAACAAGCTAAACACAAGGCGTGACATCGCTCTCGGAACCATGTGAGCAAGCACATGATCACCGGAGATTAACAACGCCGAGACTTGTATTCAAACTAAATATCAAAGTCATGAACAAGAAGCGTAGTTTGGAAAGCGAGCAAGTTCTTTAGTTCTCTTGGCAAACACGAGGCGAGACATAGCTCACGGAACCATATGAGCAAGCATATGATCACCGGAGGTTAACATCGACAAATTTTGTTACATAAAAGGCGAACCACGCACATTTACAAACCGAACCTCAAGCCATGAGTTGAGAAAGGCAAGATTAACTCAAGTCATGAAGCGTTATTCACCTCATGGCCAAGCCTAAACGACTACTCACACATATTAAAAAGACTAGAAAGCAAGCTAAATATTGAAAACATGATTAACCGATAGAAACGAAAATAAACTTGATTTTAAGGAGAATCTAAACCGTAGCTACAACATTAATGAACGAGAAAACAATAAACGAGAAAGACTTACTAGTGTTCTTGAAAGATTTAACTAAGAAAGCTTGGAAGACAACAATGGAGGAAAGACTAACCTAAACTAACTAAAAAACTTCTTTAAGAGAGAGAAGACACCCCTATTTATACAAAATGGGTTTGTCTCTCAACAAAAATCTAAAAACATGCCATAAAAGGCAACTATTCCATAAATGGAAAGTCCAAAAAGCAGCAAATATTTGGCCGGAAACTCCCCGTATCGATACAGTTTAGACAAAGTGTCGATACCACGCTGTTATCCTCAAAATGCCATTTCCCACGTAGCAAACCCGTATCGATACTTAATAAGGCTGTATCGATACAGGATCCTCTGATCTCCCACGAGACGAAATAGTATCGATACGCTTCATATCCGTATCGATACGGATCTGCTTTCTTCAGCACTCCAGGCCAGCCTCCTTGACCTCCTCAGCATCTTATTTTCATTCTCTAAATTTAAGTAAAGACTACATTTTAAACCTTTCTTTTACCTTTTCTTTACTTTAATTTTATTTAATGAAAATAAGAAAGTACCCCCATTTGGAAACAATGGCATTACCAGAATTTTAAGATTCCAATTATATCAAAATGTCAACCCCCACTTTTAGTACAAAACAGAAAACTGCATAATTTTCTCAAGAGAAAAAGGCTCAAAACATGACCTTGCTCTTCAAATAAAACCTTGCAACTTTGTAGTTACTCTTAGAAAAATTCAAGGATCAATTACCGTCATTTTTTATCTCGAAAATCGATACTTTTTCAGAAAGTCATTTTTCCATACTTAGACAGATTTTAAGGGGCCGACAGGGTCTTCGGGTACTTGGAAGCACTTGGACCATTCATGGCGTCAAACTACGCCTTATTTGCACGTTTTACCTGAAACACATGAAAAACACACCTTACGTGCAATAACAAAATAAAAGCTAAATAAACATAAGATAAAACAACATAAAATGGGACTAGTCGCACCAAATATCAACAATGTTGGGTGCTCATAAGGTGGAATAAGAAACAGAACCATATCATAAAAACTCTCTTTTCTTTTGTTTGGTCTGAGATTAAAGGTGAGACAAAATGGCAAAACATACAATAAAAAAATTTCTTCATTTTTCTCATTAATTATTTTATCTTTTCTTCTCTGTCTTTTCCCACAAGTTTCAAATAGACCACATATAACAGAGTATACTGGGCAAGTCGTAGGAAGAATAAACTATGAGTGTACATCAACGTAAATGTTCTTCTTTTATTCCATAATTTTAGTTATGTACAATAAATCGTGAGTTGACAGTTTTTTTCCTTATAATCAGGTGTTCGAGCCAACTTGACACGACTTATTATATGATACAAAATTATAATAAATTTTTGAATAACCAAGTGCTCGAGTCAATTTAATAGTACCTCGACTAATTTCGAAACTCCCAAACAAATAGTAACCAAATACTCTCGTTCCATTTAATTTTTAAATAAATACTTATTTCTTGAATTAAAGATAATGTATTATGAGAAAATGACATATCTCGTAAAATAAAAAATAAAAATCTAAAAAAATAAGAATATTAATTGAACGGGGACCGGCAGTATTGAAATTCGTTGATGGCGAGCATCGAATCGAATCTGTTGCCGCCCCAAGACGAGATGGGGAAAAAAGGATAGGGAATAATACTTGGGGACCAAGGCTGTCAATTTCAACGTGGTTGAACAAATCAGCATCCCACCCAATCAAAAACCGCCACGTCAATCCATCCGCAAGAACGTTCCAGAGAAACAACCAATTCTGTCCAACTGAAGTACAAAACGCCAAGAACTTTCCAGATCCCCTTGTGTCCTATATATAATTCCTCCTCCCACCACCCCTGTTTACAAATCAATCGATACATTCTCTCTCCATTTTTACGTGGATATCATTTGATATCAATTTACGAATCAATCTTCGTTTCCGACGATATGCCTAGCCGATTTTCAGGAACCGTGACCCAGGACTGGGAACCCGTGGTGCTCCACAAGTCCAAGCCCAAGGGCCAAGACTTGCGCGACCCGAAGGCCGTGAACCAGGCCCTCAGGTCGGGCGCCCAGGTCCAGACCGTGAAGAAGTTCGACGCCGGGGCGAACAAGAAGCCGCCGGCGACGGCCGTGAACGCGCGGAAGCTGGACGAGGCGGCGGAGCCGGCGGCGCTGGACAGGGTGGGGCTGGAGGTGCGGCAGGCGATCCAGAAGGCGAGGATCGAGAAGAAGATGAGCCAGGCCGAGCTGGCGAAGCAGATCAACGAGCTGCCGCGGGTGGTGCAGGAGTACGAGAACGGGAAGGCGGTGCCGAATCAGGCTGTGCTAGGGAAGATGGAGAGGGTCCTAGGTGTTAAGCTCAGAGGAAAGGCGCACAAGTGATGGCATAAATAAATGTTTTTTTAATAAGGTAATTGGTAGATAGAAGGTCTAGATAAGGATGGAAAGTTCTGTTTGTAAAAGGAAAAAAGAAAGAATGTAAATTGCTGTTTGTTTGGAATTTTAGATTTTTTTCTTAGATTCTGATGTTTAATTTATGAATCACAAATCTTGACATGTTAAGGTGACACGGACAAAACTGCTGCCCAATTTTGTTTGGTCTGGTCTGGTCCGGTCTAGTTTTTGGTCTTTGCGGGCTCTCACTCTTGTGTCTACATTCAACAATAGTTATCTGTTTTTTTTTTTTAAACAGAACAATAGTTATCTGTTCATTTCGTAGAACTTGCCAAGTATGTCATTCATGCAAAAAATTATCTTAAACTGAACATCAATAGGTACGTTGACAAAACAAATCTGTTCATTAGTTCAATAGTCATGAGTTTTTACGGGTTTATCCCAAATTAGGCGACTGCTCCTCTTACGGGGGTAGCCGTCCACCTTAGCAACTCCCATCACCAATTTGATGAGTTTAGACGGTGGGTGGCCAGGTGTTTATGAGATCTTTGGCCGAAAGATTGGAGACTTTTTTAAAAAAAAAATTCCCATAGCCTATGTGCCTTTATGTTTCCGTGCATTTTCAACTGCACGGTTGTTCGAAAAGTTATTTTTGTGCAATCTTATAGTTAAAAATACAGTGAAATAGAGATACATAGGTGTTTTTATACACACAATTAGAGTTCATAAAATACGACTCTACCAGTTAAAAAACGAAACAAGTTCAAGACACTTTTTTTTTTTGTCATAAGTTCAAGACACTTCGAAGTTTGTTTTGTTTTAAGACGAGCTAGTATTGTTGACTACGCTTGAATAAACCACTATATGGCATAATTCAGCTCATTTGGGGGGTGTTTCTACTAACAAAAAATTTAACGTATTTTATCATCTTGTTTTTACTAACAAAACTTTTTTTTGCTATAGTAATTCTACTCACAAACCCATCAACTTATTAACTACCGGAAACACCTAATAACTTTTCAACCACAAATAAAAATCTACAATTTTTTCACTACCGGAAACACCCCCTTACATTAGTCTCTTTTAGTTAGGATCATTTTTCGGATGTTTTGATACATTTTTCTTTTTTTGCCAGCTAACCTTATTTTAATTCAGAAGTTCAGATCGCTCTGACTATAGGAGATTAAGCCATCCACCCAATAAGGTGAAAAGTAGTGCTATGGGCAAAAGTGTATCCAAAACCATTCGATCCACATGAGGTTCACACAATGCACGTCTGCCCGCATATATCAAAACGATTCCGAAAATATCTAATCCGAATCACATCCTAAGGTGAAAGTAAATGCTTGATGGTGACATGCCTAGTAAACCAAAGTAGGGTCGCTTTATTCTTGATGTGGTTCTGGTATATAAACCAAAAAAATGGCTTTGTTGGTTTTGATATTTTACTTTGTTTTTCAATCATTATTCTATATTTTTCTCCAATCATTATCCTATTTCTCAAATTATTAATTTCATTTCACTTTTTATCTCTCTCCACTCATTATCCATCTCTTCAATCATTACTCTATTTATCTTTCCACCCACTACCAAAATTAAAATATCCAAAATTACCAAAAGAACAAGGTCGTAGTACTCCTACCTTCCCTACTCCATTTTCCCCCCTGGCAATGCAATCTATGTACTAGTGTGCCCTACGTTCAGGCCCTTCAGGGGAAAGAGTAGAGAGGTCAAGAAGTTATTTGGTGTTCAGAATTGTCCTCAATCATTGGAGGGACATAATTGATGCCTTTCCAGATGCATTCTACAGTTTCATCAGAACTCTGTTAGCCTGTTGTAGTTATCGATAAAATTACAAATTCCAACTTAAGTTATTTCGGTCACCGACGACATACTCTTGCTCGCTTCAAGCTGCCCATGCTCATTTTATCAGGACTGGCCGGTAGGCTCAGACCTAGGGAGTATGGGAGTCTTTGTGATCTTTAGTCATCCATCCTAAGACATAATTACAATCATATTTTGTCATTCACTCCATGAGAAGTCCTAATTAAGGGACCTAACAAACCGATACCGGAGATGTACCCAAGAGGGGAAAAAAAGCAATACGGAGTTGTTTATACCTGTTTTTGGCACCGCGGATCGTGCTAGCCGTGATTGGATTGTTGACTGTTAATTTCGTAATTAATTGGGCCGAGAGTGATGTAATTAGTTGGGTAATCATTGGGCCATGGGTTTTTTCCCATTTGGGCCCGAGAAATACAAAGCCCACGATTGCAAATTGGTTTGGTTCGGTCCAGAAGACAGCCCACGGCTGGGCCCACGAAGGAAAAAGGCTGAGTTAGCCCGTGGTGTAAAAACCATGGCTGGGCCCGTAAGAAAAGGAATTAATTTGGTCCACTTGGTTTAGCCCACGGTTGAGTTTCAGTGGAAAACAATAATCTGGTGCGAATATTGTGGCCCACTGTTGACCCATGAAGAAAGATGGAAAGCTGGTCCGTGGGAGCAAGGCCCATGATTGTAGGGAGGTGGTTATTTCCGTGGCAGTTACTTTCATTTCAAAATCAAAGGCCAATTGACTTAGTCAATTGGCCATGTGTCGAAATCATGGGAGAAGGGAGATCATGGGAAGTTATGCCACGTCATCCATGATCTATCAACTGCAAAATAACTGACCATGATCACATGTGCACAAAAGGTGGAAGAGATCATGGGACACTTGGCAGCCATAGAAGCAATGCAGATTTTCGGATTCAGGCCTGAATCAGATGCTGCTGGCCCTATAAATAGTAGTTCACAATGCTGTAAAAGCAAACACTTTACTACTTTCAGCAAAGTAGATTATCGAGTACTACGTGCTCAAACCCCATTCAAACACACTTCTTTAAGTTGTTTGGATCTTTTACTTTCCTGTACCAACTTTATTATCCAAGTGTAATAGAGTTTACGTTTTCACGTTTCTACGTCCATTTCCTATACGACTAGGAAATATTAAGTCCACAACCGTGTGGCAAACCACGAACCGCTCTGTGATCTTTAACCTTTGGGTCACACACGATCGCTCATACGATAGAAGTCAAGATTCACGGGAATCTTCACAAGAAGTTAGGCGCTACAAGTCTTGGCACGCCCGCGCTCATCGCATCCACACCTTGTGTGCTAAAAACGAGAGTTTTCAGGAGTGTGTTTACTTTCGTATATCAGCCCAAACGAAAACACGAGCCAATCCAGAAAAGGATACAACTCGTGAGGTCATGCAAGACCCAATTATTAGAGAAAAAAAAAACAGAGCCAAAACAGTAGGATCTGAGCAACATAAAAAACACAACTATGTACAACAAAAATAACCAAAGAAGCTAAAGGATCCACTGGGGAATGTTCCACTGGAGTATTGCTTTTTGAACATGGAATATCTTTATTCATCAAATAGAAGGTTGTACAAGAGTTCGAAATTTCAAAGTCGATGCAGTGTGATCTTCTTCCATCAAACGGTGAAGAAATATATCGATTCACAGCCAAGGAGAGTTGTAAATGGGAGTAACAACACTCTTGACTAGCAGATACTGTTCAAGTGCCTGCATGCCCGTATCTTTCCCGAACCCGCTCATCTTGAACCCTCCGAAGGGGCAGTCCTTGTCAAAAGCGTAATAAGTATTGATCCATATTGTTCCAGCTCGAATTGATCTTGAGACGGTGTTGGCCACGTTGAGGTCCTTGGTCACTATCCCCGCTGCTAGCCCGTATCTTGTGGCGTTAGCTCTCTGTATTGCCTCTTCCACGGTCCTACAAAATACATTTATCACTTAGGTATGTACTGTTTTCTAAGGGTAAGTAAGCAAACAGGTTTTGTTTCTTGCAAAAATATGCCCACTTGGCCACATTCTTAGTATAACCTTGTATACTACAATACGTTTGGTTTGTATTTAGGCTAGGGTAAAAGGTTGTTTGGATCGTGAATTTCTCCATAGATTTATCGACCAAAAGACAATTGCTTTACGAGTTTCATGATCTATAGTCTATAGAAGGGCTAAAAAGACGAGAAACAATAGAAATGGAAACTCACTTGAATTTCATGAGAGACATCACGGGCCCAAATATTTCGTCCTTTGCAATCTTCATGTCGTCCTGTTCAAATCCACAAAGATCGATCAATGAAAGAATAAACCACGCACACAGAGAATACACGCTGTTCACACAGCTCGACCAGAAGGCAATTGTCGGATGGGGAAGGGCTTACCTTAACTTCAGAAAAAATGGTTGGCTCAATGTAGTATCCCTTTTCGCCACAGGGTTTCCCACCAGTTACCAAAGTGGCTCCTTCTCGTTTGCCATGCTCAATGTACGAAAGCACCTTCTCATACTGCGTCTTGTCAATCTGCATGAGTTTTTAAGGTTGATGTTCAAGGCACGAGTTTAGCAACAATATGTTGCACGCGTTCTATTGCAAGTTCAAATTACGGGAAAGTGTTGTCGATTTGTTAACATGGATTTCGAGTCATGTCGTGTTTGTATGAGGCAACGTATTTCATCAATTCTACTTGTAGTTTACAATTAGAGTGACAGAAGAAGTGTAAGTTTAGAGCTTTTACTTGTGGTCCTTGGCGAACGTTTGGATCGAAAGGATCTCCAACCACCCATGTCTTTGCCTTCTCTCCCAACTTCTTCGCCAACTGATCATAAATTCCTTCCTGAGCAAAAACACGCGATCCCGCCACACAAACTTCTCCCTGTAATAAGAGAGCACGAGGAAAATTAACAGAGTCAGGTATTGAGTTTTGGTGTTAAAAAAGAGTTTCCTCATACATGAATCTAAAGAACATATCTTTTACGCAAACCAGTACCCTCCTATGGTCGAGTAAGGATCTTCTCATTTAACGGTCTGTCATGTGATTACTAAGTCTTACAAAATGAACAACTTGAATCATCGAATGAGATCATGGTGGATTCCATTTTATGACACGTGACAGACTACACAAGGGATTTGAACAATTTTTGAAAGTTTTATTACCTTGTTAAACAAATTAGCAGCGAGGGCAAGTTCTGCAGCGTGATCAAGATCTGCATCGTCGAAAATTATGAGAGGGCTCTTGCCTCCTAGTTCAAGCGTGACAGGTTTCAAATTGCTGGTGGCTGCGGCCTGCATTACAAGGCGTCCCACTTCTGTAGACCCGGTGAAACTAACCTGAAAATAAAGAGATGAGAAATTAACATCAGGTGATATCAATTGACTGTTAAAAAAGCAGCAATACTCTCAGTATTAGTAAAATTTTGGCAATCACTTTATCAATGTCCATATGAGAGCTAATGGCAGCGCCTGCTGTCGATCCATATCCCGTTATCACATTTAGCACTCCATCTGGAATACCGGCCTGAAAAAAAAAATTCATGATACAAATGAAATAGCACTGTTGATAAAATCTACGAGTATAAAGAGCTATATAAGTCTTCAGTACAGAGAACCAGGTCACACAAAATCGTGCGTAAAGTGCACTATATAGTCTAGATTTTCCTTAGATATGTCTAGACCATTTGATTCACTTTAGGTGCAGTTTTTGGTGTCCAAATTCCGCGACTTCAGACTTATCTAAATATTGTGAAAAGCCAAAATCATGCTATGCAAAGGTAGGTGATCTGAATTTTTTTTTAAAAAAAAAGTGTTAGAGACCAAATTTTAATTGAATCAAACTCGCCCGAAGTTTTAATTTAATATTTTGATGAGCATTTTTTTTGGGTGTATAACGATAGGCCTACCAACTTAGCCAGATGAGCAAAGTAGAGAGCATTAAGGGGCGTCTGCTCAGCAGGCTTGACGATCATGGTGCAACCGGCGGCTAGTGCCGGCGAAACCTTCAACAGAAACATCGTACTCGGGAAGTTCCAAGGGATGATATGGCCCACGACACCGATGGGCTCGCGCAACGTGTAACCTTGATTCGCGCTGGACATTTTCAACGTCTCTCCGTGAATTTTGTCTGCTGCACCGGCGTAGTACCGGAGAGACTCCGCTGTGCCTGGGATCTCGAAGGCCTTTCCCCAACCGAAGATCTTCCCAGCATCAATGGTCTCCAATGCTGCCAGTTCCTCCACATTTTCGTCAATCAAATCTGCAAATTTCAACAGTATCTTTCTCCTTGCCTGAAAGAAAATTTGAAAAACTTAGCTACTGCTACAGATTCTACAGATTCATATTAAAAAAAGATTAGAATGTGACATTCAGCCAAACACTGTAAACATGGTTGATTTTCCTTCTTTTTCTTGAGTGGATCGTCATGACAAAAGTCAGGAAGTTGTCCTTCCATTATTTTTGGTTCATGATTTTACGCTTTCTAGATTCGTCTCGTCAAGACGGATGATTATTCCAACTTGACAGCGGAAGACAGTAACAATAATACACTTACAGAGCCAGGCAAGCGAGGCCAAGGGCCATGGTCAAATGCTTGGCGGGCAGCCTTGACAGCCAAATCCACATCTTCTTTGTCCCCTTCTGCAACCCTGGCTATCACTTCCCCTGTTCTTGGGTCTATGCTCTCGAACGTTTTCCCTTTTCAAAATCAAGGAAAATACAGAAATTTAATTATTAATCTCCAATTTCACTACGGATTTAAGTTAAATAATTAGTAAATCATAGTCTCCCTTTAACAAATACTCCACTACGTAGTCAAGTTGAAATGACTAAATTATCCTTACCTCTTAAGTTACTTGTTCGAAAGACAATTTGGTACTTTCAGGTGAGCAAAAACGAAAAAGAGAGTGCCAATGGATAACAAAGGAATATGAAAATCATTTTCCCAAATTTAATTAGCTTCTCTTAAACTTCTAACTGCGCCGATGGATCGAGTTGATGATTCAAAAATACTAGTAGTAGACCAACTATTCAAGATCATTACGCGTAATAATGATTGCATTTTTTTTTTAATAATGCGCGGTGTCCCGAGCGAGCTTGTGTATATTTCGGACGAACCATTAATTTGTGATGTCGTAATTACAGTTCGTAATCGGTCCACTATTATTACGGCAAATGACATTTGCAAGATTAGGACTCCCTTGCCGGTCAGCGTTTCTACAGTCTTATCGAAACGTCATATGTACTATTGGGGAACCACACAATCGTGCGCACTAAGGGCAGTTGACTTTGACCGTTCTCCACGCAGCCTTCGATTACTTGGAAAATACTTCTTGTATATACTAGTGTATAACGTATATATTTTCGCATGAAAATTGATTTGTAATATGAGCGTAAAGCGACATTTTTACCATTCGATCTTTGATGCGTTTATCATTCATACGAAAAAAAAAGAAAAAAAAGAAGCAAATTGATCTTTGATGCGTTTATCATTCCTACGAAAAAAAAA
The DNA here is from genome assembly GCA_018127125.1 of Rhododendron griersonianum. NCBI lineage: Eukaryota > Viridiplantae > Streptophyta > Magnoliopsida > Ericales > Ericaceae > Rhododendron > Rhododendron griersonianum. The sequence goes on along the minus strand of CM030790.1, from coordinate 49,704,032 downwards.
GAAAAAAAAGAAGCAAATTGATCGGTGATCATCAAGCATGGATATTTGTCACAAGAAAAATGGACAATCACTCTATATAACTAAACCAAACATTAACTCCGTCAATTAACACGAAATTGTGTTCGAACTTGAATTGGCTCTCTCATTAGTAGATGTGGAATAGGTTTTCCAAACTCGTCTGTTTATTATGCTGGATATTGAGTTGTCAAAAACGTAATACCGGTGATTTTTTTCCTTCTCATTTGTGAACCGGCCTTGGAATTCAACGGCGAGCTTTCATTTTTTACTAGTGATTCTTTCTTCATTTTTTTTTTTTCAGAAAAGAAGAGTGATCCTTGCCTAAAGGAGCAAGATTGGAAAACAAGATTGACGATACCAGAAGCTCGAGCTCGAGATTGGAAAGCATCAAATCTAATTACGGAAGAAAATAGTGGCCAGCTACTAATTTTGAGATGAACAATGCTACTATGGTGACTTGAAAAGGAAAAAAGAAAACGAAATTCAACATCTAGCTCAAAAAAAGAAAAGAAGGAAGTATGGGAAAACCTGAAACGGAATCAACAAATTCTCCATTGATGAACAGCTTCGTGAACTTTATCTCTGGAATCTTAGCCAAATAATCCAAGTTTCCTTTGGTTTCAGCCCCCATCTCTCTCTCTCTCTCTCTCTCTCTCTCTCTCTCTCTATAGATGATGGCTTTCTATCAGTTTTCTTGCCTACAGCTCTCTCTCTCTCTCTCTCTAGACGATGGCTTTCTATCAGTGTTCTTGCCTACAGCTAAAAGATTATGAATAACAGAGTTGCATACCAATTGTGCCGTGTGATGCGCCTATATGTAGGAGATGGACCGACCATAATTGGCATCTATGCGTTGTTCTAGTATTTCTTTTTTTACAACTTACGTGTCTGGACCAGTTTACGCGCACATCGACTATTTTCGGGGGCTCAATCTAACCGATCACTTGCGGGGGAAGTCCAATCAAAGCAGGAGCAAATTAAGCTCCGTATGAACTGACTCAAAAAAAATCGATATCATCTGACAAGTTTCGAACCTAAGACTTTAAGATTGAGCAAACTCCGAAGTTCCAGGTCTTCACCCCGGGTCAGGTCTTTGGGTCATGTTGTCATGTTCTAGCTAGTATATCATTTTTTTAACAACCTATTCGATGATAATGAGGCCCAAAACCGACGACCGACGAAGACATCTCAAAAACAATGGGGACCGCTCGATGAATTGTTTTCTTGTTTTTGTTTTGATGAGCTACTGGGTTTACCGTTTCTAATGAGTTGACTAACAAATTTTTAAATTAACGCTAATTACTTTGAAATTAAAACTTGTGGACAATTTATAAGCGAACTTTTCAATTGAATTGGTCGAGAAGATTTTGGGTGTCGGGCGGGTACCCCGTCGGCGATCCCAGCCCTCCAAACGTCTTTTGGACGGTCCGGATTTTAGTGAGAGAAAAAGAGGAGAGAGTGGTCGGCCGGTGAGAGGGAGTAAATCCGGGACGTCCAAAACACGTTTAGACGGCTGGGGTCACTGGTGGATACCGCCACGTGGTACCCGCTCGGCACCCCAAAATTTCTCGAATTGGTCAATTAATTGAATGTTGTGGTGAAAACTTATGGACAAATTGTTTTCCTTGGCCGGTCGAAAGACTCCAATTCAAACATCATAACTGATCGTTGAGTAGTGCAATTTAAAATGGGGGTTTCACTTTCACCCTTGTTGCAAATCTCTTGTTTCAAATTTCATTTTTTCAAATTTTTTTTTTTTACTTTTTTGAGATCCAAAATTACTAATTGGATCTTTTTTCTCCGGTAGAAATTATTTGATTGGTAGTATAACTAATTCAATAAGCTATTTGATGACATTATTAAGCTGGAGTAGTTAGTTTTTAAATAGAAAATGCAAGAACTTGAGAAAATATATATGTTGGAAAATTACGGTAGTTAGTGGTGATCAAGAATTTCTCGATGAAGAAACTATTGATTATTAAGATGAAATAAACATACGTACTATCTTTATTATATGGTTGATACGTTGAGAATTCTTTCAACTTATAAAACACTTTGCTACATGGGTAAAATTTTTGATTTTGTTATGATCTTATGCTAAAAGCATGTCATTTTATTTTATTTTTGACATGAAATAGGAGAATGATACTAAAAGCATGTAATTACCTAAAACAAAAAGAAACTCTTTCCTTAACTCTCTCTCTCTCTCTCTCTCTCTCTACATTCTCATTTTTTCATCTTTTTATTTATAATTCTACAATTTTTACAAAATTTAAATATTTTGTTTGAAAAGAAAACTAATTTCAATCAAGAACATAATAAACAGATAATTTATTTTGTTTGAAACCTATCTTTTTCTCTTTCTTTGTTTTTTAAACTTTTGTCAATTTTTTTTGTTTGGAACATAATAAACTAATTTTTTTTGTTTTTTAAACTTTTGACGTCGTAGAAGCTGCTCTACGACGTCAATAGTGATTTGTTTGGACATCAAGAAAATGACTCGGAAAAATCAACGAAATTTTTCTTGGCCAGTTATGCCGTCCAAAGTTCACGATCGGATCTGTGATAAATGAAAATTAACAACCGCACAAATCTTATCACTTACGTCCTGTCAAGAACTCCCTCGATGTATCCCTCGATGTATCCCTTGGAACTAAATAAAAATTGGAATCTCGTCGGTAAGACTTGGATGTCTTTCAAAATTACATTAAGATATGAAATCATGTCATTTTATTATGATCTTATACTAAAAGCATGTCATTTTATTTTATTTTTGACATGAAATAGGAGAATGATACTAAAAGCATGTAATTACCTAAAACAAAAAGAAACTCTTTCCTTAACTCACTCTCTCTCTCCTACATTCTCATTTTTTCATCTTTTTATTTATAATTCTACAATTTTTACAAAATTTAATATTTTGTTTGAAAAGAAAACTAATTTCAATCAAGAACATAATAAACAGTTACTTTATTTTATTTGAAACCTATCTTTTTTCTTTCTTTCTTTGTTTTTTTTTTTTTTGCTGAATTTTTTTTTTGTGAGAATATATATATACGTACATACATACACACATGCATACGTATGCAAGAAAATCATTTCTTTCAAAAAGAGGAGTAAATAGGAAATGGAGTAAATTCCAAGAGCAATACATGCCGATCTACTGATGCACATGACAACAGAGAAAAAAATTCTCACTAATGTTTTATTTTCAGCCCCAGGTATCAGTTAGCTACTAGCTTGTTTCGAGAACTGAACGACGGGACACCTTTCCTATCCTGTATGGTAGAACTAATAATTGATTGATAAGAAGGAATCAAATAAGATAACGAAATGACAAAGCTTACTGCCCCCCTTATTAATTAGTTGACAAAGCTTACGTACTGTCCCCCCTTATTAATTAGTTAGGGCTATTGAGAGCCTTGTGTCTTCTGCCACTCCTTTTCCCGGGTAGTCGAAAGACGAGGGAATTGAACACTCCCTAACAGGTGCCTCTCACTCCCTAATCTCCACCGGAAATTCACCCCGAGGCCAAGGACGGGATCGAACCGTCATCGGTCCTAAATGGGCATAACTACTTTATATGAAACCAATGTGTCACTCTCACACACCGCATCATACTACGACTAATAAGTCCAATATTATCGTGATTTTCGATAAAGTTGAAGATTACATCTCATTATTAGAAGTTATTAAATCGGCACATCAAACATACAAATTATTCAGAAACGAATTATGTATTGTATTTCAACAAAACGAAACAGTTAAAAAAAAAGTAACCCCTACTGATACCCCAGTTCATGAGGTTAGCATGAGTTACAAAATTTGGGCGTGTGAAAGCGTCTTTCAGGGAAGAATTTTTTCAGACCGTTTGATTGAGTCTTGTTGTTCGTGATAGTTTATAGGGCGGGCCCCTCACTCTACGTTTTGAGAGTTTACCCAAGAGTAGTGGCAGTTGAGGATAGATTTTTGAAATAGTATGACAACGTGGTGTCGCCGGAACAGCGAATATTTTTTCCTCTCCGCATATGGCGTTGACTTTGAAAACGATGTGTCCGAATAATGGCAGAAGAGGGACCGTTGACTAATTGGAGGCTGCTCTATGACGTCAATAGTGAGCACAGTCATTGTACTCCCTCGGAAAAATCAACGAATTTTTTCTTGGCTAATTATGCCGTCCTAAGTTCACGATGGGATCTGTGTTAAATGAAAATTAACGACCGGAAAAATCTTTAGTAAGTAATTTTAAAAACTTTTGTGTGATGACTATTGTCAATGTCTGAGCTCGAAAATGTAAATCACTTAGAGGGTGTTCCAGTTTCTTGAAAAAATGAATTTTTAGAAAAGAAATGTAATTTTAAGCTCAAAAATCATGTATTTGCGTAAATAATTTTCCTATTAATATGGATCTTGTTTGATAAATCTCATTAAGAACTTTTAAACGGTGCAAAAAAAAAATTTAAAAATTATTTTTCATTTTAATTATATTTGAGCTTGAAATTACATTCTTTTTGAAAAGAAAGGTTGAAAAAGAAAGCGGAACGGGGCCTTACTTTCTGTCAAGAACTCCCTCGATGTATCCCTTTGGACTAAATAAAAAACAGAATGGAATTGCTCTCCATAATCCATGCCTCCATACTAGAGGTGGCAATTCAAACCCATATTTCTTAACCCGCCCAAATCCGCCCACTTATAACCCAACCCAATCCGCCCATATTATGTAATGGGTTGATATGGGTTGAACCCATATCAACCCATATTTATATGGGTTTAGATGGGTTGAGAGTGGGTTAAATATGGGTCAGAATTAAAAATGGCCCAACACCTCTTTCTCTCTCAACCCACACTCTCCCCCCGTCTTTCTCTGGTACACATTTGGCGTCGAGATTAGAAGAGAGATAAATAAACCCACGTGTAGAGAGAGAGAGATAGACAACCAGATCAAATTCAATCCTACTCCTTCATTTCAACTCCTCTCTCTCTCTCTCCCTCCTTTATGAACTCCCGTTTTTTTGCTAGAAAAATGTCCCAGTGATATAAGTACACCAAATTCTCTCTCTCTCTCTCTCTCTCTAAGAATCTCTCCATTCCAGTGAGATAAGTACACCAATTTTTTTTGACTTTTTTTTTAAAGTGATTTTTTTCAAAAATATATAAGTAAAGGACAAAAAATTTTACTTTTCCATTTGCCACCTCTAAAATTCATCCACACAAATTCTCTCTCTCTCTCTCCAATCCCTTGAGCTCCTATGAGCGTCAAGTCAATTCCGATATTTGAATCGCTCCAATCAGAAAAGTACGGAGTAAAAAATTTTGACTTTTACCCAAATATTTTTGAAAACATCCAAGATAAAGCCCAAAAAACCGGTTGTTGGGATTTATCTTGAAAATTACAAAAAATATTAGGGTAAAAGTAAAAAAAATTACTTTTTCGATTCTCTCGTTGAGACGAACTAATAGGAATAAAAAGTTTGTCTCAAAACAAACAAATACAAAAAATTGAGTTTTAATCATAAAATTTTACTTTTCTGAATTCCCTTATTGAGACAAATCACCCGCGGGGGGAAGGGAGAAAAAGGAAAACAAAAAACAAAACCAAAACCAAAAAAAAAAAAAGAGGAGAGGAAAACGGGTCGGGTCGGGCGGGTTTGGGTTTGGCTTGACCCATATTTGACCCGACCCGTTTCAACCCGTTTACTTTTTGACCCATATTCGACCCGCCCAAACCCGCCCGGACCCGCCCGTTTGCCACCTCTACTCCATACTATCAATTTTAACTCACTTCTCGGGTCCAGACTATGATCCGAACCGTGCGCCTCGTAAAAAATGCAAACAACAACAGGTCTACAAAATATAAAAGTCAAATCGGAGATTGATAGATGCGCTAACACGTTGCAGATTGTTATGCATAATGAATAGTAAATATATTTACAGTTTAAAATTACAATTTACAGAACAAAAAAGCAACTTATTTATATACATATCTATCAATAGCCGATCATACTGAGATTTTGTATACTTCTAGTTTTCTTTTTTTTGGTTCTACGAGGTGCACGTAGGGCTGCAAACGAACCGAGCGGCTCTACTACCTAGCTCGTTTAACAAACGAGCCGAGCTCGAGCTGCCTTAAACTCGGCTCGAACGAGCTCGCGAGCTGACCTTTATATATATATATACATTTCTCACGCATAGATCGTAATTTTCGGTGCGAAATGTGGACAAAAATTGAAAGTAAAGGAGGTGTACGGAGAGCAGCGCGCTAACCCCACAAAATTAACGAAGACGCAGTCTCATATTGAAAGCAAAAATGCTAAGGGTACATACAAAATGTACATACAATGTACATATGGATTTTGTGGGGCTCGACGCTAAACCGTCCATTATTTTTAAAACATATTTTTATGGAGCCCTGTAAAAAATCAGCTCAACCCGATATCGGTAAGGATTTTTTCTGATTTTGTGGGGGCGAAAACTACTCGTCGCCCCCACAAATTCAGAAAAAATCCTTACCGATATCGGGTTGAGCTGATTTTTTACAGGGCTCCATAAAAATATGTTTTAAAAATAATGGACGGTTTGGATCATCTTTGTGGGACCCGATTTGAGCCTCACAAAATCTATATGTACATTGTAGGTACATTTTGTATGTACCCATAGCAGCACTATTGAAAGCCAAGTTGGAAGATGACAGACAGTGACATAGGGTGAGACGAACACGTATTAATCTAAGTGGGGTACTGGGCTGATGATTCTTGCATGCGATTTGGGACACAAGACTTTCAGAATGTGGGACCAAAAGGAAAGTTCACTTTGGTTTTGTTGAAATTATGGTGGATATTAATTATAAGGCTGTAAACAAGTCGAGTTTTGTTATATTCGAGCTCAATACGTAACTAAACGAGCTAAAAATTTGAGCTCGAGCTCGGCTCGGCTGTAAACGAGGTGAGTCTGATTAATTTACTAAATGAACCTCTCTATAAATGAGCCGAGCCTACTTTGTCAAGCCGAGCAGAGTTTTGAGCTATTAAGTTCAGCTCGTTTACTAAACAAGTTCAAAACTCAAGTTCGAGCTTGGCTCGATAGCTAAACGAATCGAGAGGAGCCTCTAACTGCTCGAGAGTAACTTGGTTCGTTTGTAACCCCAGTTGAAAACATAAAATTAAATTCTTATAGTCTTGAAGGGTCAAAGTACTGCCATATTTTCTACCCCAAGGCTGGGGTTGGCCTAGTGAAGACTTTAGACTTACAGCTACAGGTTGCTCGCTCTTAAGTATTAATGTTCGAAGCCTCCAAGTACTATCAATTCTTATGAGACCAATTCATACAGGAGGGCTATGTGCCATTGTGCCGGCTTTAATCAGACTTCCCGTTGTAGAATTGGGTCCTCGTGAATTATATGTGGTAAGATGACCTGAATATCCTATTTTATGAAGGAAAAAAAAAAAGGTGCTACAAAATTTTTTGGAACCAGATTTATAAGGGGGCCCCGTTCCAGAACACCTTCTTAAAAAATAAGTACTTATTTCACATTTTCAAACTCAAAAATAATGTAAATGAAAAATAATTTTTCAATTTTTTTTTGCACCGTATAAAAGATCTCAATTAGATCTATCAAACAAGATCCATACTGATAGAAAAATTATTTGCGTAAGCACGTGATTTTTGAGCTTGAAATTGCCTTCTTAAAAAATACTCCGTAAGTACTTATTTTCCTTTTGGGAACGGAGCATTTCAAACTTGCCGAACGAAATCGAGTTATGATATTCCAACTCAACTACTGTTCAGTTTGTTAATTACAGTAAGAACTAATTATAGATCAGCTTGTCGTGTAAAATGAATTAAGAACAAGATTTTCTCTTGGTTTTGGATTGGAATCTCGTCCATAAGCTTAGTTGTATTTCAAAATTACGTAAGATATGAAATCACGCCTTGAATGATGTTCGTTTAAATCTATTCAAATGCTAAACAAAATTCTAAGGCATTTTAAAACTCATTGGACACTGTTCGATTGCAAAATTATATTGTAAAATGATTGAAAAACGTGGAATTGAAGATGAGTATAGAGGGAACTTGCAGAATAGTACCTCGAAATAATAGATGAGATTGTACTATATAGTATGAGACTAGTCGTAGTATTATGTTTGATTTGGGTTAAATAATGAGATACAGGGTTTGAGGTCATTTTCGATCATTGGATTAAGAGAAAAATTACATACACTTTCAACATTAAAATCCAAAAAAGGAAGCGTGATTATCAAAAAAAAGAAAAAAAAAGGGTGTAGAAATCAATTTTCAAAAGAAAAAGTCATGCATATGGAGTATTAATTAAGCCGTAGAAAAAAGTGAACACAAACAAGGCTAATTAGGTGGTCTGGTCCAGGTCCGGTCCATTCAGAAATCCAACCCAATCTATAACAGATGGTTTCGGTCTTAAAATTCGGACAAAGACTCATCAAATTTACTGTATTTGTCATTTAATTAGTACTATTAGAATGCTACCTAATTTCATTTCGGGTATTTTTGTCATTCCCCAAGTGCCAAAATATCCTTGGTTCTCCATAAATTATTTACACAAAAATTGGGGAGAATGTCTTTTACTTAAAGACAATCCCCCACCCAAAAAAAAAAAAAAAGCATTTAGAAAAAAATACCAAAATGAAAAGAATTAATGCACTGGATAAATTGTCGCATCCTACTCCACTCCCATCTTTACACTTCACGCGACAAATGCCAAGCTAATTTAGACAGGGGACATGTGAAAGTTTTAAATCAAGCCAGGGCTGTTAGGTTACTTATTTAAATAACCCATCAATCATACAGCTTAATTTCAACTTATGTACATTACTCTAATCCTATTATTTTAGTAATATCAGATGGCTACAACCATAGGACATAATGAGCCATCAAGGTCAGAAGATTGATACAAGTAGATACTTAATTGTATATATTGTAAAAGAAGTAAACGCATGATGATGATGACATGCCTAATAAACTAAACCAGGGTTGCATTCTTAGGGATGGCAATTTCGTCCGATCCGACCGTGCCCCGATCTGATCCCCATCCCGAACAGAGGAAAATTTTGGAGATCCATTCGGGGATTGGGTAGGGTATGGGGATTTTTTTAAAAAAAAAAAATTCGGGGACGGGTTAGAGGCGGGGACAGACATATCCCCGCCCCGAAGCCTACCCGTAACCGATCCCCGTTGTGTATCCGGCCCCGCCCCGTCCCTGAATCCCCGTTGTATAATGGGAGGGGCTGTATTTTAACCTTTTACATGTTGCTGCTGTTGTTTCTGTTTGGAAATATGGGAAAAATGACAAATCTGTTTCATGATGCTGCGTTCTCACCTTCTCTTGTTGCTGTTGTTGTTTGAAATCTTTTTTTTTGTTTGTTATTAATGGCACCTCAATGGACTTTGTTTGAAATATGTTATTTTCCTATTTTGTTATTATTGACGTTATTAGTGGCGCCTCAATGGATGTTGTTATTTGAAACTTGGCAGAAGGAATTTCTTGGAATTTTATGTTGTTTGAAATATGTGATTTTTTTTTAAAGTTAACTTTAGATCCCCGAATCCCCGTGGGGATTCCCCGTTCCCCGTTTGGGGCGGGGATGGAGGGAAGAAACAAATTCCCGTTGGGAATCGGGTCGGGAATGGGAATGAGGAAGTGGTTTGGGGATCGGGGATGGAGATAGTACCCTCCGGCCCCATTCTGTCCCCATTGCCATCCCTATTCTTGATGAGGTCCACTGATGGGATCGACCTTCCCCACTATTTTCTCCTCCTCAAAGTATTAACCGGTTTGGAGGAACAACCTCATAGTGCAGTTTATGCGCGAATCGATTTTACAAAGGGTAATTAATTCTAACGTTCACTAGCGGGGTCCAATTAAGTTTGGGACAAAGTCGAGAATCAATAGCACTTGGAAAGTTTAGAACCTGAAACGTAGGAATGGATAAACTCCTAAGTCCCAAACCTTCATCATCGATCATCGATGAGGTCAATCCCTTGGGGGTTTGGAGTTCTCTTTCCAGATCCACTCTATGATATTAGATATTAAGAAGGGGGTCTAAGTCTAACGTAAGCTGTTTTTTGGCCAATATAATAGGGGGGAAATTGATTCTTGAACATCTCTCATGCAATCTCATGCGTGTCATGTCAGACTATGATCAAAGAAGAAAATGCAAGAAAAATGTTATCTAATGAATCTTGGCTTGTCTGCAGTTCTGTTTTGGGCTGCAGAGGTGTGGTTCAAGTGATCGTAACCGTCGGATGATATTTTTAATGATCCAGATTTGTTTTCAATCTATTATTGGTAATAAAAGACTTTTACCGGTAAAAAATTCAACAAACCTGAGCCATTAATAATCAAGATGAACAATTCAAATAACCGACACAACCTTCTTTGCAGTTGATTGCAGAGAAGCCGCCGGATCCTTAATTATCTACCATATATCGCTATGGGTAATTATAGTGATTGAAAGATCTTTTACCGTTAAGGATTACTACAAAATTAAGAGGGGCCCACCTTACATAAGGCTGATCCTTTGTTTCCCTCAGGAAAATAGTACTTGTGTCGTCTTTCATCTCTATTTTGTACTCAATAAGTGTAAGTGAGAATCTATTAACACGTGGACACGATCACGTGGCACCAATCCGGCGCTCAAAAATTTTTCGGTGGGAAGATTCATGGATTCTCGCTTCAACGTCGAAAACTCTCATGCCATCTATCCCTTTGCCCCATTTTTTTTTTTTTTCATTAAATTTAGCAAAACAACGGTCCAAAAACCGATAAGAAAAGAAATAAAATCATAAATAAGTAATCATTGAAAATGAAAAGTTAACTTGCATAATATATAACTCTTTTAATAAAGACTAATAATAGAAACGGGAATAAAGGAACGTTGAATTGAATTGCTCAAAGTCATTTTATTACTTGTCTTTTGTACTAAAGAAAGAAAAGAAAATGCCATTTGCTTTGTACGGAATATAGTTATTTTGGAGTATGATGAATGTAGTTACTTCACACAAGCTTTATGCTTTTGGGGCACGCAAAGCTGTTGTTAGAGAAAAGAAAAGAAAACATTTATATCAACGTTATTTACATCAGTTACATGTAACTTATTGAGTTGATTTTCCATGGGATTTCTCAAAAAAAAAAAAGTTTTAAAATTAATGAACGAATCGGAACAATTGTGTGAAACCCAGAAGTGGGCCCCCAACAGATCTGTGCAAAATTGTCTATGTAAGCAGCGTTATCGCTTTTTATTCTTTTGGGGCACACAACTTGTTAGAGAGGGAAAGAAAGAAAAAATACTAGAGAACATTATGAGATCGTGGACGTTGCTTGTACTCTTCTAATACATTAAAAAAACTCTACCGCGTTTCAGCCTTTCAGGTGGGGGGCTGCAACTTGCAAGAGTTGAAATGGAAAAGAGCGAAAAAAATTCAGTTGCCGAGCGGGTAACACGTTGTGCTCGCTCGGCGCATCCGAGCCGTCCATAGCGTTTTTGAAAAATGAGAGAGAAAGTGTTGAGGTGAGAGGAGAGTGAGGGTTTCAATCATTCTTTGGACAGCCGTCTAAAAGTGTATTGAACGGCTCAGATGTGCCAAGCAGGTACCACGTGGGATGTACCCACCCGACACCAAAAAAATTTGATTAAAGCATGGCCTACCGACATTGTTATGCTGAACGAAATTGACAATGTCATAATCTTCGATTCTTTGGGCGCTTATTGAGGACTGCAAAATCCATCCTAGACCCATGCTGATACTGGTGCTGCTCCAACTCATACAGTACTATATATCAATTAGCCTCAGTTGGTCATGATTCGTGCATCTCACTAGGAGGTCAAGAGTTCGAGTCTTCCCACCTGAGTGTGGGTGCTCTTTTCTTTGTGTTTGTTGGGGTAATTTCTCCCCTTATTGGGGCTTGTAGTTGAGTTGGGCTTATAGTGATTGTGATTCATTTGATGGGCTTATTTATTCTGTTGGTTCAGTTATTGAATTTGTTTATCTCATGGTCTCTCAATGGATGTAGTGTTCCGTGATTTTTACTTTGTACTTCATACATAATATAGTAAACTCTCCTACCAATTGGGATAAAAAAAAAAAAAAAAAACCCTCATATACATCGGCAAGCTAATCAAAGTGCAAGGCTAGGCGCAAGAGTAAGCGAAAGCCCTCGTAGTTACAATTGAGATACCCCAATCTGCAAGGCAGTTTGTGATGGATGATAGATGGGTGTTGGTCACCTTAGAATTAGCGACCCGGGGATGATGCTAAGCACCCCCTGCCAAGCGGGTGCCGAGCGACATCTAGCCGTTAATTTCGACATGTACAGTTCGGATTGAATCTAAGCGCATACAAATTTGAACCGTTCATTACTCAGTCAATATCCACACCGTCAATTGCCAGTATCAACAACCGGATCAGCCGCTTAGCAGGAGGCGCTTGGCAGCAACTGGAGTAGTTGTTTTAGCATGTTGTGCTCCTTGTTTCTCTTTTGTCTGTTTAAAACTCTGTTGTCTTGTTGAACTTCCAATGTCCAACGATAACTTGCTCAAGCTTGATTAAAAAAGTTAATGAGCTTAAAAAATGTATCAAACTCGATTTGTTCAGGCTATATTCAAAAACTTTACGAGCTTTAACGATACAAACAAACTTTACGAACTTTCAAGCTATATTCATCAGTCTTTTTTTTTTTTTTGGGCAAAGCAACTCGATTGATTACATAAGGAGACGGTTCGTCTGCCGTTGGGTGGTAACTGCACCTGTGCAGTCCAACCAACTTCGATCCCATTTTGGGTCAATCTCGGTTATTAGAGTCATTCACATTGCAGAGCTCATTGAGTACAAAAATCACGTGAAAAATCAAATTGATTGAATACCAAGTAATATTTAATCAGAGCACGTTCACACAAAAACAAAAGGTGCTGGGCAGGTGGATTACAACTTGAAAGAGTACTTTTTTCCCAATCGGACTGGCTTGATTTTTGATTCCACGGTTGAACTCAATAAGCTCTGCAATGTGAAGGAATATGATAATCGAAATTAGCACAAAAGGGGGTCGGAGCTGGCTGGGCTGCACGGGTGCACTCCACCACCCAAACGGCAGACAAGCCGTCTGCATTACATAATTCACCATATTTTGATCTACAAGACTACAACATTGAGAAGTGTAAACCTATGGGAAACTCAATCAACAACTTTCTGGATGTGATCAGGAAATAGGAAGCCATAACAGCCGCCAGATCAAGTCTCTTTGAGGGTTCTCTCTCCATTTAATCAACTCTATATTTCTGTAAGCAAATCATCCGAATGTATTGCAGTTTCCTGCACTTCTTCTCAGTTATTTTTTCCTCAGAAAAGAGCCAACCCTGTGCACATCAAAATGGTTGGTAAAAAAACCAGGATTAATGTAATCAAACCGATCTATTGACAAATTGGTGCTTCACGGTTGCAATCATATATCGTCAACTGCGTTCCATGGCGACACATAAATTGAGCTGATACTGTAGGTCATGAATATCCGGGGGCATGTACATACCATGATAACAATCACTTGGGCTGATTTATCAAAGGGAAAAGCAAATGATGGAGAAACCATGATCCAGACACATCCTAAGAGAGTCCAAAAATTGGGACATCATATCTTTCATGAAGTTCTAAAAGTTTCAGGTACTTTCGATGTGTTTTGCAATCCACCAAATTTTTTTATAGTTGGAAATGTAGATATACATTTTAATTCCCAAGCATCGAACTATAAGGGGAAAAAAACTGGAAGAAAAAGAAGTCGAGACGGCTTTATACACGATAAAATTCCATCCCATTTGGAAAACGAAAAGGAAAATAACTATTCATTGGTCAATGTGATATAGATAGAGTTCCGAGACGATTGAAGGTTTTGAGGTTTGATAGGCAAGAAATACATACAGGTATAACAGCTGGACTAGCCAGAGGTAACATACCAGTTAGTTGAGTTTCTCCTTTCATTTCTCGTACTTCAAGATGTTGTTCTCCCATAACAGATGGATGAGATGTACAAATTATTTGACCATTTATCCTGTGCAAAGCAAAATCAAGTGTTACTGCATGACAAGGAAATTAAACAGGGTCGCCAATTCTAGCCAGATAACTGATACTGCCAGAATTAAATGTCTACACATGCACAGCCATAAGCATGAAATGCTTTATTGCTCAGCTATTGCATTAAGGCCGTGTTGGGGTGATCGATGGGTGCAGGAACATACAAAGGGAACGAAACATAAAGATGAATTAAGGCAATAAATTAGACTCCATTTCATTATCTTCTTATGGTTTCCTTTTCCTTCCCCTCCGTAATCCTGTCACAAGCTCATGATCCAAATTCCAAAGATTCGAAACACATCCTAAAGTCAATACTGAATACCCAATATTTTAATAAGCACTTATTAAGGGAAATGAAGGCGATAACATATGAATTTGCCCTGTTCCATTCAACAGCAGCCCAAGCAAACAACGCTGCTATTACTCTGAACAGGAAATTAGTGATTTTTGGAGTAAGCTTGTACAGTTTAGATAAACTGCTAAGTTAAATCTTCTAATGAGAGAGAATAGTTTAAGTTGTAACCATAAGCTGAGTTCACCCATGTTTCAGTAAATAAAATAAAACGATTGTTTTCTTTGAAATGTTAATTCTCCATTTACTAGCAGAAGCATATGTGATCTGTTGATTCAAATACCGAGCAGTTCTGCAGTTGAAACTCTGCTGAAAAGGCAATTGCATCAATAAAGGTACCTTAACGTGAGTGCTAGGAAAGGCTGATGTTCGCAAAGTTTCTTGAGTAACATCTTGTAATTTCCTCTTGGACGTACTAAGAATAATTGCAGTTTGATCTGCTGTTGCAGCAGTTGATGTTATTCGGTATCCATTCTCCCACCTTCTATGAATTCCTTCACTTGGGTAAAGGAAATCAAGTTCAACAACCTGCAGAAAGAGTACAAAAGATGTCAAGTGTATTCCTAACTATATGATAAGGGTTTCACTGTAAGAGAATGTACCTGGTCAGAATAACCAGCATTTCGGGACATTACAACGCCCCACCTGCTACCAGCTGTGGACATGGAGGTAACAGAGAAGCCGTCTTTCCACTTCTTATTGATCCATTTGAAAGGAAATACATCACTAACTTTGTATGACTGTTGAGTATAAGCTGTGCCTTTAGCATAAAGAAGAAAAAGGAAATATCAGTGGTAGGATCACTAAAGAACCCTAGACATTAGACAATCATTCCCCAATGCCTTTGTACAAAACTAATTGCATATCAAAGAAAAACAAAAATAAATCTAGATGGGGAACCGCGTATAGCTTTTTGAGGACGCATGCTGTACACATTTACGAATGGAGGAGGTCAATAATTTGATTATATTTTGAAGGGAAACCCTCAAAACGAAAACGGAAAAGGTACACAAATAGGCTGCATTATTGTCTACACTAGTAACAATAAACTCCCAGTCATAGAATAATGGGCGCCAATCAGTCACTTAACCAGGACTAATGCTCTTGTAGTGGCTCAATGAATCTTGCTACTAAAGTGGCCTAACTCATGAAAGCAAATAGTACGAGTACCAAACTACATCATCTCATACCATATCTTTTAAAGAACCATAGTGAACTTTGACAGAACTCCCAAAAACAATCTTTTCCACTCACCCTTGGACATTACCACGAAGGCACTGCCATTGCATGCGCCAGCAAATGAAGTGATGTAATAGTTCTTGTCCCACTGCTCCATTATCCACTCCTGATCAAGAATTAAGAAAGATGGACTCAGTGGCAAAACATATCTTTGACTTGCGAAATCATCAGAACTCAGGGTAAGGACATTAACACTTACCTTGCGCAAGAAAACAGGTGAGAGCTCATAGACCTGGGATGTAAAAACTGTAACTGCGTCCATAACAACCGCCCACAAATTTCCTGAAGAAGCTATGCAGCTAATGTACAAACCATCTTCCTTTCCTTTCTCTGCATGCTGGTACAGTCTCGAATCCATTACGTTGAAGTGATATCTGCAGAGTAAACAATACTGGTAATTAAGAAAACAAGACATTCCCATGCAGTAAGTGTGAAACAGATCCACAAACAACAGCTGGTAAAGCATTGTTGTGGCCCTGTCAAAGGATTAATAGGAGAGGAGTACACAAAAAGAACAAAATTAAGTGTTCGATTGATACTTATCAACTCTGCAATGACTTACTTTTAGAAAGAAATGAAAACGTTCAGCGCATGTCACAGAATAATAAAATAACATACAAAAACTATTGAATATTCCCAATTAAAGGTAGTTTAGCTTGGTAAATTAATCAGACAATCTAAGATAAAGTTCAGAAGCCCAGACAAAAAACCATACATGATGAAGCGTCTCTCCAAACAGAGAGAAGATGATTACCCACGTGACACCGAAACTGGGAGTTTACAGGGTTTGACATTAGAAGCTAATTTCAGATCTTCACAGAAAAAGGAAATAATTTTTTCTTTTATCGGCAGGAGATAATTTTTCCTGAAACAAATAGAGAGCCCAAAAATCGGAGGACCAGCGTCCACTAAAGAAAAGATACAAGAGGATAACACAATTACAAATCAAACACTTGAAATTAGATAAAGAAGAAAACTAAGAGAGCAAAATTTCAAAACTACAATTGTTTGATGAATAACCTTACAGTAGGGATATACAGAAGATGGTATCAAAAAAGTTTTCGATATGTTTTGCCTACAATCGCTACTGGCAGAGGTTGGAGGGAGAGGGGGAATTAAGAAACATCAGCAGCCTGTAATGCTTAACTCAAAGGATTTACCTCTGTTTCATTGGCACTCTGGAACTATAGACAGAGATCCACTGAGAAGCTGGAGTACCTAATCGTACTCTCTTGCGAGGCTGTGCACCATCTTCCAAATCCACAAGCAATCTCCCCCTTTTCTGGCCCACCTATATCACATTAAAGGTTCAATAGAGGTGGTAATAACATAAACTTCATAAAATAGGTCAATGAACATCACGCTAAACAATCAACAACCTTCAAGGCGCCATCTATTCTGACGGGTAGCGATACTGGGTTGGGACCTATGCTGCCTTCAAAAAGAGAAATAAGCTTTGAGTAGTCCGGTTCTTCATCGAATTTCATGTTGGTCACCCTTTCAAGAAATTGTCGAAAAGGAGGTGGACATAAACAACAAAGCATCTCAGCGGAAGTACCCATCTTCTTTCTACAAACAAGGAATCCTTTATTTTCACCCTGCAGCCCAAGAATCCACCACAGATTGTAAGCGAGGGAGAAAATGGAAAGTCTCAAGAAAGAAAGATACAATAGCAGAGCAACATAAAATCAGACATGAACTTACAACAATGCCTTGCCATGGAAGCTTCCCTCTAAGGAGGAATATTAGTGTATAAGCTAGGGACTCAAGGTCATCCCTTCTGCTTCCTGTCCTACCCAAATGGGCATGAACACTCGCATAACGTACGGTCCCCCTGTCAATATACAGTACATATATTAGGGAAGTAAAATCATGCCATTCTATGACACGTCATGTATGATGGTGCAGATTCTATGGAATCAATTTCCGTGTTAAAAGACCAAGCAAAATTAAGTAAGAAACCCGCGACTCACCTTAATCTGTTTAAGACTGTAAAATAACTCCCCGCCAATGAGATAAAAAGAAATTAGGAATATTTCTAGCATTTCCGAGAAATACTAACGTGGAGTATTGTTAGGCTTCCACCTCAAGAGGGTGTTTATGGAACCAAGTAAAAATGTGACTTCCGTGAAAAATAAAGGGAATGGAGAAAGAAATACCTGAAAACGTCGGGCTTTTGGTCATAATCAACGTGATGACCGGAAGATGAATCCCTCCACCTTGAAGCTGAGGAAGGAATTCAAGACCATAAAGAACTTAAGCTCCAAATGTAAAAGTAAAAAACTTCAAGAGAATGTTTCAATTACATGAAATGACTCTGTTAGAAACTTAATGCCAGGAAAGAAAACATACCCAATCCGAGATCAACTAAGTACAATTTTTTCGCATCAGAACTTCCAGGCTGACCAAGCAAAAAGTTCTCCGGCTTTACATCTCCATGCACAAAACTGAGGGGAAAAATATGAACATGCTCAGATACACCTATATGCAAACTTTGTGTGTGTGAGAGAGAGAGGGGGGTTGGGGCGGATACCCCTTAAAGTGAAGCTGCTGGAGGATTGATATTGCCTCCACTGCTATGCAAGAAACCATCTCTTCAGACAACCTGCGAAAAAAGGAAAAACAATTATAGACAAGGAAAAAAACAAGAAACTCAAAAAATACCAGAGTAAAGAATTTTCATACATCTGGTTATTAGAGTTCCAGACATCCCATAAACTCGGGCCTAGCATATCCATGACCTGGCTTTCACAACCCAAACACAATGAGCACAAAGGAATTCAGAATGATTTGCACAACTGCCAAAAAAAAAAGTGGGGACAGCACACACATTTCAAAATGCAACCACACATACTTACAAGGATATAATAGTCTCCTTGTCGACCTTTGTAATGTACCAAAGGAATTCCGTAGCAACCATTAAGAGTGCTGAGACCAACAACAAAGATAAGAGTTTTAAACTAGTTATTCATGAACAACAGGTAGGAAAATGAGATCAATCGACCGTACAAACGAAGTCTTGCATACCTGTAAACTTGCCACTCAAAAGGAGGGCCATAACTGCATCCTTTACTATTTCGATGCTCGAATTTCAAAGCCACCTATTGCCAATCAACCCCCGTCCCAACCAAAAGAAATTAGAAAAGGGAGACCATCGATACTCCATAAAATGAACCCTAAGGAAATTCTAGAGAGATACAATGGAGCCATGACAAGAAAAAACATACCTCAACAGCATTTGGGCCAGTGCGCCCTGAGCCACCTGTCACCCTTCTTCCAACATAAACTTGCCCAAATCCCCCTTTTCCCAGCTTTCTCTCCAACTTGTAAGCTGGGGAATTGCCAAGCTTCACCTGAAGTCAAACAATTAACACAAATTAGAGTCAACCATAATATTTGTAATCATGGTGGACAGAGTTTAGCAAGTTCTAGAAACTTCATCCATTCACTTTTTGTGTACATCTCCCTATGATTTTGCACCTACTTGCACAAGACCTAACAGAATTATCTTTTATACTCCTGAAAGATTAAAAAAAAAGCCCATGACTTTCTAACTAGGCAACTAATATATCATACAGATGAGTAAAAGAACTAGTTGATATCCAGCAGTATATTTTGCAACCATGAGAAACTTTTTAAAGTATAATCATTTTACCACACTTGTATACTAGATAGAAGATGGACGTGGATATTTTTAACAACGCCCTGGCCTGAATTATCTTGCTATGCTAGATACTACAATAAAAGGCGACAAATGCAAGAAACTGCCATTGTTGCACTAAAAGTAAGACAGTGATAATTGACTTGCAGAGAAAAGACTCAGTATGGAAGTACTAAAACAATAACAAGAAACACAATGTCCTAAATCTCCTAATCTAGTTATTAAAAGCAATATGCAGGTGATACAAATGGGAGGCTAAACTGTACCCTTTCAGGAAGTGGATTTGTGCTTCCTTCCCCCTCAGCGGCAGCCAATTGTTTTGCACTTCTCTCTACTGCCAACTCAGCAGGAATAGCAGCCACTTCTCTCATTTCTGGATCAAAACCGGCGTGAACCCGAGCCCCGATGCCAGTGCCAAAAAGCTCGGCATTCTTATCTTGATTCATTGCTTTCCACCCTCTACCTCTGCCTCTACCAACAGACCTTGGCCTTGTAGAAGGATGTCCTGGGTCAACTGGACTAAGAGGAGGTGATTTCAGGACTGCAGCTTTGGATCCCTTACCTCTTCCAGTGCCGCGCCGACGTGTTGGAACCAAAACAGCAGGATTTTCCTGGATATTGCTGACCCTCTTAGATTTAGGAATCCCACTTCTCAAATCTGGCATCCTTCCCCATGCAATATGATAACTTGTCTAAATTTATCCTCCAATCACAAAGAGCATCAACTGATTTAAACCTAGAATTTGTAAACCAATATCAGACAATCATATTGGACAAACATAATATTTTGACAAAACACTTCAGAGCTATCTCCAGCACTGACGTCCTAATCAACGGGACTTATCTTCTATTGCACATAAAAATTAACTCCATCACATATCATTCTATGAAGCAATAAAGCATATTATCACTGCAGAATGCCATCACATACATACAAAACAGTTTAAATGGCTTGTAACATAACTGGATCAGTATATGTCACCCAATCTGCTAAGTGAATGAGGCCCCTATGTCGACAATCTATTGATCTCTCCTGGTTTATTCAAGATATGGGTCGTAAGACTCGTAACAGGTTATTGCATAGAACATATGATCGGGACTGCAAAATGAGGAAGCACTCTGAGAACCAGTTTCAAAAAGCAATCACACAAACGTTTTTGAAATTGCAACTGTTCCTGTGCTGATTCTTTTGACTAATGTAGAGAAACATGAAGCAGGCCCGCATGTTCAGTAATGAGAAGTTCAAATAGAGATTGATATGCATGTTAAGTCCACCGCATACAAGTGAAAATCTTCTTTTCTGGCAAAAAGCCAAACCCTTGTAAAATCTCAAACATGTTGATTGTTGTCAATACAGCCTCATTCATTCTATCTCACTACAATAAGCAGGAGATAGAGAGAGAGAGAGAGGAGTTCACATACAAAAGCATCTCAACAAATGCATCCTGTAATATCAAATGCATCCTGTAATATTAGACTACGTAAAGACCATTTCACTCTCAATAGTTGAACTTGCTTTGCAGGAGATGAAATACTAGACAACTACATTCAGTCCAAGCACCAATTCACTACTCCCTCAAGATATTAGTACTAAGCTAAAAATCTTCATCTACCTTCAATATGCTAAACAACCATTCACCCACCTCTTCAATGTCATCAGTAAAAGTAGCTCAAGGAAAAAACCAGTAATAAATCCACGAATAACATATCATCTAACCTTAAAAAAACACCCCCTTAAACTAATAGAAACACCATCAATCATCCATGTAGTTAAAAAAATCTCATTCACTCAGCAAAAGAAATCACATTCAGAATAGGGGATGTTAAGAAAAAAGAACGATACAGAAACAGATTTCAATTCTAAACATAATCTACATCAAATACACATCAGACCAACATCAATCGGCCCACACACCGCTCAGATGATCATCAACAAAGCAAAATATCCAGCAAACACCTACTTATCACAAAAGGACCAATACCCACTTGCAGATTCATCAAATCAATGAATACCCAACAACATAAAATTGAACAAAAAATTAATTAAGTCATCAAGAACGTACCTTTGAACCGATAAAAAAATCTAATTGAGGGGATTGATAGAGAAGAATAAAGTGGTATGAAAGAATGATTCGAATTGGGTGAAAAATAATATGGGTATACGAGGAGGAGAGGAGAGTCAAGAAGAGATATGAGTCGATATTGGATGGGATTGGATGGGATTGGGGGTATGAGGAAGAGAAAGGACGGTGCGCACGATAGCGTCGTCTGTGTGGGGGTGTTTTACTGTTTTGCCGTGTGGTGGGTGCGGCCTTGTGGTTGGAAGTTGGAAGGCTGTGGGAATTACAGGTACGGAGTGAGGTCTATTATTTTGATGCTTTTGGGCTGTTTTTTTTGAAACACTTTTGGAAAATTGGTTTCAAAACGAAAAACAAAAAAGAAATAATTGTTGCTTTGTTTGGATTCTGCTCCCATCCAGTTTCCTCTCCTTCAAATCTGGTATAATTTGAGCCGTTTGTCGGACCTTTCTGGGCCCACAATAATGATCAGAACCATTCACTTGTTTAGAGCTTGTCGAGAATACAATCATGATGAAAATCAGGTTGATCAGATACCGTTTGATATAATTTCGAAATGCATTAAGCTTTATATAATTGTGTCAAATGGATAGCAATCCAGTGTTGCACACTTTTTTTAAACGATATTAATGCATTTCGAAATCATATCAAACGGTATCTGATCAACTTGAATTTTGAAATGGCTGATGTTCTTGGCAAGTTCTAAAAAGTAAATGGTTTCGATCATTGATATGGGCCCGAAAAGGGCTCAAAAACATTGCAAACTGGACCAGGATGGATAGGAAACTGGATGAGGGCCGAGTCCATTTTGTTTTCGGTGGAAAGTTCTTGGAATTTGGGCATGCTTTTTCTTTAGTCCACAAAAGAAATAGGAGTATGTATGTTTCGTAGAGTAAAATTTGATTGGTTTTTTTTTTTTATTTACCAAACAAAAAAATTGATTGGCTTTAAGGAAATTCTTCGGGCAAATATTTAATCGCTATTTCAAAAGAAATTATATATTGTCTAGTAACTGTCTCGAACATTTGCTGAGGGGGCGCTTCGCTAAGCGTTAAGTTCTTGACTACTTCTTATAGTCTCTAAATGTCAAGTTGTTTTCACTAAACCATAAGTTATAGAAAATATGTTGGATTAATAGAAGAAAATGTGTTGGATTAATAGAAGAAAATGTGTTTGATGTTTTAGTTTAGTGAAAACAACTTTGTAACGACCCGGATTTTCGACCCAATTTCTTTTTTAATAGCGTTAATATTATTAGGTCTTAATTATTATTATTTTTTTCCCTTAATAGATAAATACAAAAAAATAAGTATATTATCTTATTTATCTCTTTTATTATTGTTATTATTATTTTTAATTGCATGCATGTTTAAAACTCCTTCCATCTCTCCCTCTCCTACTCCTACTCCTACTTCTACTCAATCCCTACTTCCTCCCTGGTCCTATTTTTCATCCATATTCCGTCCATCTCAACAACCCAAGAGTTAGAATTTCATTAAAACACAATCTTATTACCCTCATCCAAATTCTCCTATAAATATCCCATTACTTTGACCCTAGGGCACCACGCTACTCCACAAAAATCAAAAGACCAACTCCATTCTCGTCCATATCATGTACCTCTGTTCACAGCCTGTTTCTTCCTAGCTAATGTCATTTTTAGGCCAGAGTTCCTTCACGAAAGTTGTAGAGGTCGTCGAGGGCTTCGATTTCAACCCAAGAATCACCCAAAAGGATCAAATATTGATAGAGTTATCACCGTCCAAAGTTTGGTAAAATTCTCGGATTCTGATTTCCAGACAGATTCAGCGACCCTTCTAAATCCCCACTTTTCTCCTAGTTCGAATGGTTTTCGGGCTTAGACTTCTTCACGAAAGTTGTAGAGCGTTTCAAGATCTTCACGTTAGACTCAAGAATCGTCCAAAACGGCAGAGGTTTGGTCAAGTTATTCTAGTCTAAAGTTACTGCTAGAATATCGATCTTTCGTTGCCAAACGAAAATCCACCGGACTCCACCGAATCGTTTTGTCTGGATTAAAGGTAGATTAATTGCTATCCCTATCTCCCCCTAAGTATATTAACGTGCTAAGATATTAGTTTTTATGATTAAAAAGAAAAAGAATCGAAATTAAAATCGAATGAACGAAACCTAGTTTTTTCTGAAAACATTCACTGTTCATAAGCATGGTTACTGTTCACGTTTTTTTGTTGGTACTGTTCATGCCGGTTGGTTTAAAAAAAAAAAAAGAAACCTAAATTACAGTTTTCCCCTTTATCTATTAAAGTGATGTGTTTCAGCCCTCATGCATTGTTAACCTATTAAAGTTTGCCCCTGAAGTTTATTAAGTTTATGTTTTGGCCCATTCAAAAAAGGTTACGTGATTTTTATGCTTATTATTTATTTCAATTATTATTCTGATTGCTTATCTATTATTCCAACCTCTTATTGATATGTTAAATTGGACCCTAGAGACATGGGGTGGTATGCGAATAGATTTCACATAGACGATGCTGAGTTAATGGAAAAATGGTGAAGTGTTGGAGTTATGAAATTGTGGAATTGTGATTTGGGCCATAGCTATGGCAAGGGTGACCTGTTGGGCCCTAGATTGATGACATTGTGGTGACCCTAACGTATGGTACGCCATGGGAAGTTCCAAAGGGTAATCGTGCCTTGCAAGGCCAGCAAGGGGGATTGTCCCATGACACGGTCATAGTTAGTGGCTTAGGAATAGTGCGACCCTAATGTATGGTATGCCATGGGAAGTTCCAAAGGGTAATCGTGCCCCCTGCTATGGTTGTAAATGAATTCATACGAAGTACATAACTTAGGTGAATTCATTTAGGACCCCATGTGCAGGACAAGCAAGGGGGGGATTTTCCATGACACAGTCATAGTTAGTGGTTATGGGAGGAAAGGATCTCGTGGATGAGATCTTAGATTTCACGTAGGGTTAATGGATAATAATAAACTGGTTTATGTGGAAAATCTCTGTTGTACTTTTCGCATACCAATGTCGATAACAATGATTCCGTGAATCTCGAGATCAATATCAACTCAAACCTCAACGCAATACGGGTATCAACAAAGTTATGCAACTCATACGAGCGATTATTGCCATGATTACGCCTGAACTCCCACCTCAAGCTCCGAACGCCACTCGTCCCTAAAAGATAGATAGATCATAGTAGAAGGAGTTTTAACCCTAACTTTGCATGAACGCTAATGCCAACGTCAAACGCCCACGTCATCAACATGCTTACGTCAATCTCGAGGTCAACGCAACACGAAGCCCAATGAGATACCGAGTAACATGGAGGTTATGCAACTTCTACAAGCGATTGCCACCTCGACTATTTCGACACCCCAACCTCACGCGTCTTAGACTCCTCAACATAGTAGATCGACGAATAAAAGCATGATGCTGTCAGAGATTCGCAATCGTCAACTAACTATATACCATACAAACTACATCCGACGACGACACTATCGTAGTTCAAACAAATCGAGAAGAGTTCAAGGTCGTGAATAATTGGGAAAGCGGTAACAATTCTCTTTGAGGGAGGTTATATGTTTTTCTTTAAGGGGGATAGGAGAGCTACTGACGATCATTCATTTTAATCCTCCTTTTCATTCGATTGATTGTATTCTAACCTTCCGCTGTTTTTGCATCTCTCATGACTCTTCTTAAAATCACCTTCATTATGACTCTCCATTGTTAGAGTTGCAACTTCAACTAAAGCTCAAATCGTCGAACTCCTTGTCTATTCCAAGTACCTAACTCTCGTGACATTTTCCTTTTGTGAGTTGGGTATCCCTACTGATCATTTTGTTCCAGCCTTTCTTAATTTGACTTAATTTGATTTAAAGTCAACAGTTTACTCAATTATGAGTCTAAACTTTCCGATCCATTGAATACTGCAGTTTGGAGCAATCCTGATTTATTCTGACTAGCTCCTCATTTATTCTAACCAGTGCACTATTAGGTATCCACAACCTTTGATTCTTTTGATATCACAACAAGACTTGTATCCAATCTTACAAAACTCAAATTCCGTAAACATCGTTCAATTTTCAATGTTGAAGTTATTTAGTTCTTGAGGGCACAGATCGTTGTTATACTTCGCTTTCTTTAAGCTAAATAATCATCCTATCAGTTCTTGTTCTATTTTAAGAATGGACTCATAAGCCATTGCTTATTTTTCATTTGTACCCCATATTTTCTATGATGACTAGAATTAGATGCTTATTTTGAAACGCATTTGGCCAACGTGTTGCAAAATAAATATCTAGTTCGATTTCATCGTTGGACTTTGTAATCTTTCAAAACCTATCGATAGATCAATATTTCTTATGAGAACCTTTATTCATTTATTCCAGTGCAAGGTTTGGTAGACCAAGTACTTGTTTGTTTCACTCGCATGTTAAATCTTTTTATCAGCACTGTTCCAATGATGAAATCCTTCAATTCCAAATCATCATTGAGTATGACTTCGGTTAACTTGATTCTCGTTGTCCTCTTGTTCTAACTCAACTCAAACTACTAGTACTTCGACTCGCGGAAAAGGATCTATTCGTACTTTCTTTTTGGTGCTCTGACCTTTGAACATTTGACTCATGTTTGAACCTCTTGAAAATTTTTGTAATCCTCTCGTTCCTTTGGGAGAAGAGTACCCATCTTCTAAGAGATAGGAACCAAACTTTCAAGAACTGACCAAGGAAGGAGATAAGTTGATGACTCCGAATCGCTCGAAGCCAATAAAAGAGCTACGCCGACAAGAGGATGAGACCGTAGATTTTCAACGTACTTTTTTTTCAAACCGCGCCGTGGGATCACCCGATTTGTCAAGAAAGGAAAGTTATCGCCTCGCCACATTGGTACGTTTAAGATCTTGAAGCAAATTGGAGAAGTTGCATATCGCCTAACTTTACAACCGCAAATTGCCAAAATTCACGTTGTCTTTTACGATTCTACGCTGCGGAAAGATATGACCCATTCCACCCATGTACTCAATTGAGAGGAAGTCACACTAGACGAGGAAACGATCATCAAAGAGCAACCGGTAAAATTTAGGATCATGGAGAAAAAGTTACCCGAGGGCGAACGATCAAAATAGTCAATGTCTTATGGAGATACCGAGAACGAGAAGAATCATCTTGGGAGTGCGAGAACACAAGGAACAGCCAGTAAAGATCCAAGACTATAGTGAGAAATGCATTCGAGGCAAAACCATTCAACTCGTCTGAATCCTTTGACGACATCGAGGAATTGAGGAATCAACCTGAGAACGAGCGGATACTATACGCGCCAATTATCCGAATCTGTTTCCTCCTTAAGGTACACTTTAATTTCGAGGACGAAATTTTGTTAAGGGGGATAGGTTGTAACGACCCGGATTTTTGACCCAATTTTTTTTTTAATAATATCTTTTAAAAAAGTATTAATCGTAATAATAAAATTATTTTCCTTAAGTAGATAAATACAAAATTATCTAATCTTATTTTTTTTAAGTTGCATGCATGATTAAAACTCTTCCATCTCTCCCTCTCCCTCTCCCACTCCTACTCGGTCTCTACCTCTTCCTCGATCTTATTTTCGTCCATATCACTCTCCTATCAAAACCCAAGAAATCAGAATCCTATTCGAATACAAACTATTCATCCTCTTCCAAAATTCTCTATATATATCCCATTAGTCTAACCCTAGGGCTCACCACGAATTTTTCCCACACCCTACCAGTCCAGAAGAGAGAGAGAATTCGAAGAAAATCGAACTCCAATCAATGGAGTTTTAGAGAGAGAAAGTGAGAGAGAGAAAAGTGGGTTTGTGCTCTAGAACCCTCCGAGATCCGAATTACCCATTCCAATCTCTTCCTACGACCCCAAGCATCTCCAAACATCATCTAATTCGAGCCCAAGGTCCCCGATCGAAGAAACCGAAGTCGTCTTCTCAAAAATTCAAGTTTTTTTTTAAATTCAATTCGATCCAATTCGAGGTATTATAATTCATTCCAACCTCTTCTCTAAGTATATATTATGTTTATATGCTTAACCATATGCCCCAATTGGTCCCATGCATCAAAAACCAAGCCAAAACGAAAAAAAATAATTCACTGGGCAATTTTCTGCCAGATTCATCAATTTGATATTATTTTTGGGCTCGACATTTTATTTGTAATTATTTACGTAGAAGATGACCCTATTGATATTTATTTTATAATCTTTCTGATATTAATATTTTAACAAACAACTGAATTGATATTATTTTATTACAGTGTAATATCATCTTAGTATAAAACGTATTAGTTATATCAGTTTAATTTATCTGATAGATTGAGTTGATTAATAAAAGTTTTTAATCCTTGCGACCATCCAAACATCGTTTTCGACCCCCGATCTATTTTTCCTAGACTTCTAACACCTCAAAGATCATAACTTGTTAATATCATATTTTTTTTATTTTAATATCTATTTAATTAATTTTTTGTTTATTTTCAATCAAAAGTTTCAAACGAAAAATCATTGCGACCTTATAAACCATTTTATTAATTCCCGAAATATTTTTTTTTAAATTATTTACATCCTAAAGATGATATGTTGTTAATCTCGACATATTTTATTTATTAAATAATTTATTATCTATTTATTCTACTTTTGACAACCTTAAAAATCATTTTTATTTTAAAAATAATTCTGTAACCCTCCGGACCCACTTTTTGATACTCGAACATGTTACGTAGGACCCTAGGACTCCTTTTAGAGCCATGCTACCTATTCTAGTGTTATTAATTACTTATTGTATTTATTATGATCATTAATCAAGTTATTTTCCTAAATAAAAATTTATACAAGCCTAGATTATATTCTTTTTATTAAAACTTTTATTTATTAAAAGTTCCTTACCTTATTAATGACTTGTTGATCATACCGAACTAAGGGCAACGGCCCATTCATAAAAGGTTATGTGATTCAATGCATATTGTTTATTTCAATTATTATTCTGTTTGCTTAATTATTATTTCCAACTGCTGGATGATATGTTAGATTGGATCCTAGAGACATGGGGTGGTATGCGAAATAGAAATCACCTAGACGATGATAAGTAATGGATGGATTGGAAAAAAGTTTTTGTTTTTAGATTGCCTGCAGGCGTGATTTTGAGATTGTGATGAGATTGAAACTGGCGGGTGTCCAGTGATGAATTGATATACTGGCGGGTGTCCAGTGATGATTGTGATGGTTGTGATGTGGTTTATAAGATAGGCGAACCCTAGTTGTGATGCAGGCATGATAAGCTTTCCCCTTGTTGTAGTTATTGGGGATGCACACTCGGTATATAACTTAGGTGTATCTGCGACAGCAAAGGGAAGTGAACTCATGGGAATGAGCATGGCTAGCGGTTGAGGGAGGAAAGATCTCGCGGTGAGATCTTAGATCACACGTCAGGTTAATGAATAGTAATAAACTGATTGATATGAAATACCTCTGTTATATTTCTTCGTACCATGTTTATCCTGCTTGATTGCTAGCTGTAAAGTAAGAGGGGTGGTTGGGTTGGATTATTCTACTGGGTAATTTATCACTCACGGATACGTCTGTATCCTGGTAAATCGATTGCTTCGGCGATCAATTTGCTAGAGGGCGCAGGATTCAATGGAGAGGATTCAACAATGGTGCAGTTCGACACAAGAAGAATATCAGGAATAGAGATCGAGTATGCTTGGGATCCGTATCAAGCCTAGAGTCGGCTCTGAAGTTAATGTATTTCGAATCTGTAAATCTATCTTGAAATTGTAATAGCGAAATCTTTATTTCAGAAAATCATATTATTTAGCAAAATTTTCTTAAAGAATTATTTTATTTTGCTTCCGAAAAAGCGGGGCGTTACACTTGTAACGCAGCGATTTTTCGGAAGCAAAATAAAATAATTTCTTAAGAAAATTTGCTAAATAAACATAATTTTCCAAAATAAAGGTTTAGCTATTACAATCTTAAGGTAAATTTACTGATTCAAAATACATTATCTTCAGAGCCGACTCTAGGCTTGATACGGATCCCAAGCAAACTCGATCTTCATTCCTGATATTCCTTTTGTGTCGAATTGCACCATCATTGAATCCTGCGCTCTCTGGCAAATTGATCGTCGAAACAATCGATTTACCAGGATACAGACGTATCCGTGAGTGATAAATCACCCAGTAGAATAATCCAACCTAACCACCCCTCTTACTTTACAACTAGCAAGCAATAAGATAATAATAATCATGCGAAAAGTAAAACAGAGATTTTCCATATAAACCAATTTATTACTATCCATTAACCCTACGTGAAATCTAAGATCTCATCCACGAGATCCTTTCCTCCCATAACCACTAACTATGACCGTGTCATGGAAAATCCCCCCTTGCTTGTCCTGCACACGGGGTCCTAAATGAATTCACCTAAGTTATGTACTTCGTATGAATTCATTTACAACCATAGCAGGGGGCACGATTACCCTTTGGAACTTCCCATGGCGTACCATACATTAGGGTCGCACTATTCCTAAGCCACTAACTATGACCGTGTCATGGGACAATCCCCCTTGCTGGCCTTGCAAGGCACGATTACCCTTTGGAACTTCCCATGGCGTACCATACGTTAGGGTCACCACAATGTCATCAATCCAGGGCCCAACAGGTCACCCTTACCATAACTATGGCCCAAATCACCATTTCACAATTTCATAACTCCAACACTTCACCATTTTTCCATTAACTCAGCATCGTCTATGTGAAATCTATTCGCATACCACCCCATGTCTCTAGGGTCCAATTTAACATATCAATCAGAGGTTGGAATAATAGATAAGCAATCAGAATAATAATTGAAATAAACAATAAGCATAAAAATCACGTAACCTTTTATGTATAGGCCGAAACATAAACTTAATAAACTTCAGGGGCAAACTTTAATAGGTTAACAATGCATGAGGGCTGAAACACATCACTTTAATAGATAAAGGGGAAAACTGTAATTTAGGTTTCTTTTTTTTTTTAAAACCAACCGGCATGAACAGTACCAACAAAAAGCGTGAACAGTAACCATGCTTATGAACAATGAACAGTGAATGTTTTCGGAAAAAACTAGGTTTCGTTCATTCGATTTTAATTTCGATTCTTTTTCTTTTTAATCATAAAAACTATCATCTTAGCACGTTAATATACTTAGGGGAGATAGGGATAGCAATTAATCTACCTTTAATCCGGACAAAACGATTTGGTGGAGTCTGGTGGGTTTTTGTTTGGCGACGAAAGATCGGTATTCTAGCAGTAACTTTGGACTGGAATAACTTGACCAAACCTCTGCCGTTTTGGACGATTCTTGTGTCTAACGCGAAGATCTTGAAGCGCTCTACAACTTTCGTGAAGAAGTCTAAGCCCGAAAATCATTCGAACTAGGAGAAAAGTGAGGATTTTCATAAGTCCTGTGTGCTGTCTGGAACAGAAATCCGAAAATTTCACTGAACTTTGGACGGCTATAACTCTATCAATACTCGATCGTTTGGAGTGATTCTTGGGTTGAAATCGAAGCCCTCGACGCCCTCTACAACTTTTGTGGAGGAACTCTGGCCTAAAAACGACATTAGCTAGGAAGAAACAGGCTGTGAACAGAGGTACCTGATATGGACGAGAATGGAGTTGGTCTTTTGATTTTTGTGGAGTAGCGTGGTGCCCTAGGGTCGAAGTAATGGGATATTTATAGGAGAATTTGGATGAGGGAGGTAAGTTTGAGTTTTAATGGGATTCTAACTCTTGGGCTTTGAGATGGATGAAAAATAGGATTAGGGAGGAAGTAGAGATTGAGTAGGAGTAGGAGAGATGGGAGGAGTTCTAAACATGCATGCAATTAAAATAATAATAATAATAATAAAAGAGATAAATAAGATAATATACTTATCTTTTTGTATTTATCTATTAAGGAAAAAAATAATAATAATTAAGACCTAATAATATTAACGCTATAAAAAAAATTGGGTCGAAAATTCGGGTCGTTACAACCTATCCCCCTTAACAAAATTTCGTCCTCAAAATTAAAGTGTACTCTCTGGTGAATGCAATTGTCAATAGTTGGCACGAATCGTGTCTTCTCGTTCCCTAATTGATTCCTCCAGTATTCGGTGTCTCCACAAGACCTTGACTAATTTGATTGTTCATCCTCGGGTAACTTTTTCCCCATGATCCTGAATTTTCACCGGTTGCTCTTTGATGATCGTTTTCTCGTCTAGTGTGACTTCCTCTCAATTGAGTACGTGGGTGGAATGGGTCATATCTTTCCGCAGCGTAGAATCGTAAAAGACAATGTGAATTTTGGCGATTTGCGGTTGTAAAGTTAGGCGATAGGCAACTTCTCTAATTTGCTCCAAGATCTCAAACGTACCAATGTGGCGAGGCGATAACTTTCCTTTCTTGACAAATCGGGTGATCCCACGGCGCGGTTTGAACAAAAAGTACGCTGAAAATCTACGGTCTCATCCTCTTGTCGGCGTAGCTCTTTTATTGACTTCGAGCGATCGGGAGTCGTCAACGTATCTCCTTCCTTGGTCAGTTCTTGAAAGTTTGGTCCCTATCTCTTAGAAGGTGGATACTCTTCTCTCAAAGAAACGAGAGGATTACAAGAATTTTTAAGAGGTTCAAACATGAGTCAAATGTTCAAAGGTCAAAGCACCGAAAAGAAAGTACGAACAGATCCTCTTCTGCGAGTCGAAGTACTAGTAGTTTGAGTTGAGTTGGAACACGAGGAAAATAAGAATCAAGTTAACCGAAGTCATACTCAATGATGATTTGGAATTGAAGGATTTCATCATTGGAATAGTGCTGATAAAAAAAAAAATTAACATGCGAGTAAAACAAACAAGTACTTGGTCTACCAAACGTTGCACTGGAATAAATGAATAAAGGTTCTCATAAGAAATATTGATCTATCGATAGGTTTTGAAAGATTACAAAGTCCAACGATGAAATCGAACTAGATATTTATTTTGCAACACGTTGGCCAAATGCGTTTCAAAATAAGCATCTAACTCTAGTCATCATAGAAAATATGGGGTACAATTGAAAAATAAGCAATGGCTTATGAGTCCATTCTTAAAATAGAACAAGAACTGATAGGATGATTATTTAGCTTAAAGAAAGCGAAGTATAACAACGATCTGTGCCCTCAAGAACTAAACAACTTCAACATTGAAAATTGAACGATGTTTACGGAATTTGAGTTTTGTAAGATTGGACACAAGTCTTGTTGTGATATCAAAAGAATCAAAGGTTGTGGATACCTAATAGTGCACTGGTCAGAATAAATGAGGAGCTAGTCAGAATAAATCAGGATTGCTCCAAACTGCAGTATTCAATGGATCGGAAAGTTTAGACTCATAATTGAGTAAACTGTTGACTTTAAATCAAATTAAGTCAAATTAAGAAAGGCTAGAACAAAATGATCAGTAGGGATACCCAACTCACAAAAGGAAAATGTCACGAGAGTTAGGTACTTGGAATAGACAAGGAGTTCAACGATTTGAGCTTTAATTGAAGTTGCAACTCTAACAATGGAGAGTCATAATGAAGGTGATTTTAAGAAGAGTCAACAGTGGAAGGTTAGAATACAATCAATCGAATGAAAAAGAGGATTAAGATGAATGATCGTCAGTAGCTCTCCTATCCCCCTTAAAGAAAAACATATAACCTCCCTCAAAGAGAATTGTCACCGCTTTCCCAATTATTCACGACCTTGAACTCTTCTCGATTTGTTTGAACTACGATGGTGTCGTCGTCGGATGTAGTTTGCATGGTATATAGTTGGGTGACGATTGCGAATCTCTGACAGCATCATGCTTCTATTCGTCGATCTATTATGTTGAGGAGCCTATGGCGTGTGAGGTTATGGTGTCGATGTGGCAATCGCTTGTAGAAGTTGTATAGCCTCCATGTTACTCGGTATCTCATTGGGCTTCGTGTTGCGTTGATCTCGAGATTGACGTAAACATGTTGATGACGTGGGCAGCGTTGGCATTAGGGTTACACGTATTGTTCTTGAGGTTGGCAAAATAACCGTAGAAAGTGGCGTCGTTGACCTTTGGTACCAATCTTGTAACGACTGCTCCACGAGGTTAGGTTTAGAGTCTTAAGGGATTCTAAATATCTGGTTCTCAAAAGGGAGTGAGTGTAATAATATTCTCTTACTGATCCTATCCTATTTTCGGTCATTATCTGCCTAGAGAAAGGAAATTCTTCTTCGACAGGTACTCTATTCACGGAGTAGCCTCCTTCGATAGTACCTTATCCTCCATTGTCGAGATTTGTCTCTTTGTCTTCTTCATACTAAGATTCTATGTCTCATTTGATCGACCAACTAAATTATGAAAGGAAACGGCTGCTCCATCGCTTTCTTCTGGTCAAAGTCAACGCTGATTTCGTAATTTCTCGGAGTCTGAGTCGCAGCAGGTAAA
Organism: Rhododendron griersonianum; assembly: GCA_018127125.1. NCBI lineage: Eukaryota > Viridiplantae > Streptophyta > Magnoliopsida > Ericales > Ericaceae > Rhododendron > Rhododendron griersonianum. Next base: position 49,670,109 of record CM030790.1, on the reverse strand, counting down.
TAAATATTTATATGATATACTTAGGTAGGATATATCGTAGTTTAGAGAAGTAAAAGATATCGTAAACGTTTAGCTATTCGGATTTACGCTCTTAAAATGCGGTCTACCCAATCTATCCAAGGCTGAGTGTTGAACCTATGCTCTGATAGATCACCCAGTAGAATAATCCAACCCAACCACCCCTCTTACTTTACAGCTAGCAATCAAGCAGGATAAACATGGTACGAAGAAATATAACAGAGGTATTTCATATCAATCAGTTTATTACTATTCATTAACCTGACGTGTGATCTAAGATCTCACCGCGAGATCTTTCCTCCCTCAACCGCTAGCCATGCTCATTCCCATGAGTTCACTTCCCTTTGCTGTCGCAGATACACCTAAGTTATATACCGAGTGTGCATCCCCAATAACTACAACAAGGGGAAAGCTTATCATGCCTGCATCACAACTAGGGTTCGCCTATCTTATAAACCACATCACAACCATCACAATCATCACTGGACACCCGCCAGTCTATCAATTCATCACTGGACACCCGCCAGTATATCAATTCATCACTGGACACCCGCCAGTTTCAATCTCATCACAATCTCAAAATCACGCCTGCAGGCAATCTAAAAACAAAAACTTTTTTCCAATTCATCCATTACTTATCATCGTCTAGGTGATTTCTATTTCGCATACCACCCCATGTCTCTAGGATCCAATCTAACATATCATCCAGCAGTTGGAAATAATAATTAAGCAAACAGAATAATAATTGAAATAAACAATATGCATTGAATCACATAACCTTTTATGAATGGGCCGTTGCCCTTAGTTCGGTATGATCAACAAGTCATTAATAAGGTAAGGAACTTTTAATAAATAAAAGTTTTAATAAAAAGAATATAATCTAGGCTTGTATAAATTTTTATTTAGGAAAATAACTTGATTAATGATCATAATAAATACAATAAGTAATTAATAACACTAGAATAGGTAGCATGGCTCTAAAAGGAGTCCTAGGGTCCTACGTAACATGTTCGAGTATCAAAAAGTGGGTCCGGAGGGTTATGGAATTATTTTTAAAATAAAAATGATTTTTAAGGTTGTCAAAAGTAGAATAAATAGATAATAAATTATTTAATAAATAAAATATGTCGAGATTAACAACATATCATCTTTAGGATGTAAATAATTTAAAAAAAAATATTTCGGGAATTAATAAAATGGTTTATAAGGTCGCAATGATTTTTCGTTTGAAACTTTTGATTGAAAATAAACAAAAAATTAATTAAATAGATATTAAAATAAAAAAAATATGATATTAACAAGTTATGATCTTTGAGGTGTTAGAAGTCTAGGAAAAATAGATCGGGGGTCGAAAACGATGTTTGGATGGTCGCAAGGATTAAAAACTTTTATTAATCAACTCAATCTATCAGATAAATTAAACTGATATAACTAATACGTTTTATACTACGATGATATTACACTGTAATAAAATAATATCAATTCAGTTGTTTGTTAAAATATTAATATCAGAAAGATTATAAAATAAATATCAATAGGGTCATCTTCTACGTAAATAATTACAAATAAAATGTCGGGCCCAAAAATAATATCAAATTGATGAATCTGGCAGAAAATTGCGCAGTGAACTATTTTTTTTCGTTTTGGCTTGGTTTTTGATGCATGGGACCAATTGGGGCATAGGGTTAAGCATATAAACATAATATATACTTAGAGAAGAGGTTGGAATGAATTATAGTACCTCGAATCGGATCGAATTGAATTAAAAACGAAACTTGAATTTTTTTAGAAGACGACTTCGGTTTCTTCGATTGGGGACCTTGGGCTCGAATTAGATGATGTTTGGAGATGCTTGGGGTCGTAGGAAGAGATTGGAATGGGTAATTCGGATCTCGGAGGGTTCTAGAGCACAAACCCACTTTTCTCTCTCTCACTTTCTCTCTCTAAAACTCCATTGATTGGAGTTCGATTTTCTTCGAATTCTCTCTCTCTTCTGGACTGGTAGGGTGTGGGAAAAATTCGTGGTGAGCCCTAGGGTTAGACTAATGGGATATATATAGGAAATTTTGGAAGAGGATGAATCATTGTTATCTAACATTGGTATCAGAGCCAACACGGCTCGCTTTCGCATGATCGCCTACGTTTTTGAAGTTCTGTGTTTCGACTGCAAATATTTTCCATATTAAAGATATTCGGTTTTTATTAAAAAAAAGGAGAGGAAGATGCTGTAGTGAGAATAAATCAGATGCGGTCTTGCCTTGGCTTGGTGTTGTGTCACGATTCATAGAGTCCATTGGATTAAGTATTGTTATTCTCGGTTGTGTGCGCGCCGACGTGGGGCGGCAGCAAATCACGGACTTGGAGAGAGCACTGTTATGCTCCTATTATTATTGGACTATTTGTCAATATTGTCTTCTGCCGAGCGGGGTTTTAATCTTGAGTATATTCTTTTTCCCATGTGGCTTGATTTTCCTTCTTAGGAAAACAAAAACTTTTCAACAGTTAGTGGTTGGACTTGGATGGACTCTGTTTGTTTTAAAAAAAAAGGGTTACGGTTCTGTTTTACAAGTACCTTTGTAAAATAAAAATTGTTTTGGAACAAGCTTGCTGGAACCGTAGAGTTAAACCACTATTTGATGAATTAGTTTTTCTCTGTATAGTTACAACAACAACAAAAAAAACTTGGCTTTGGTGACTATTTTTGAACCGAGTCACCCCAATTTTTTTTTGTGATTTGGTGAAACCGAGTTAGAAGGCAGGGACTGCAAGACTGATTTTCCTTTCTCATCGTTTTGGATTGATATGGATTAGAATCTTTATCCTACTGTATCTATTTTCTTTGATGGAAAATATTTAGCGATCCCGATGTAATTAAGTTTGTTATGTATTGATTGTTTATTGCTGCGTTACGGCGCAAACAATTGTACCCTTAGTAATTGGACTTTACCCATCTTCTTAGTGGGAGAATGTGGTGGAACCATCCATGCCTATACCTATTATGTGTTGTTGCATGTTGGCATGGATGGTCAATTGAAGGGATTAATATTTGTATGCGTTTGGAGATGGGCTCTCATTGATGATAGAGACCGGAGACAAACTTATTATATGGTATAAGTGCAACACCCTCATTTATTTTTTATTTGTAAGGGGTGAATTTTTGCACTTATGCTTGTATAATATTTTTGCCTCCCATTCTTGCATAAAATATTAATTAGGGACTTAAAATAACTAGTCCCATCCTCTTTATGCTATATTGATTCATTGGAAATTTTGTCTAAAAATCGATTAAGAAATAAAGATTTACACCATGTGTTGGAGTGATGACTACGAGCATTGCAAATTTTCGATCTCTATCTATGGTTAAAATCATTATTTGCTTAATAGGGTTTTAGGATAAAATTATTGTAATGTGCTAAATATTTCCAATGCGCAAATGAATGTAGTGAAATGGCCTCGAAGACTATTGTTGCTGATCTTGTTAAGGGAGAGAAACTGGATGGGAAAAACTATGACATGTGGCACAAGAAAATTCAGTATCTCCTTAATGAGCAAGAAGTACTTGAAACCTTGACCAATACCATGGCTGTCCCCGAAGAGGGGACCACTGTCCAAGACCGCCGAAACATGGAAACTTATCAAAATTGGGTCAAGAAAGACCGTTGTGCGCGCTTTACTATGTTAGCCAGCATGCATAATGATCTTATTGGCGAGTTTGAAAACTGCGCCACGGCCCAAGAAATGTGGAACCAGCTGAAAATTGCTTTTGGTGGCACAACGGCAACTAGGTTGCGCGCGTTAACATTGAAGTTCGACAGTTATAAAATGAACCCCCAACATTCCATGCCTGATCATTTGAGGGTTATGTCGGCTATGATACGCGACCTTAGGTCCGCCGGTAACGTTCTGACTGATGAGCAGCAGATTCTCGCTGTGCTTAGGTCTTTGCCTGATGCGACATGGGACCATTTCAAGCTCACAATGACACACAATGAAATGGTTAAAACTTTTAATGATTTGAAGTGTCATCTTGAGCTTGAAGCCGAGCGCCAAGATGCTAAGCGAGGCAATCAGGCTCTTGTGGTTGAATCTGGCCAGCGCAAGACAATTGGGTCTAAGCGCAAAAGGCAAGATGGCAAGGCTAGGCAAGGACCAGCTAGAGATAATGCGCCAAAGGAACGTGTAAAGCGCCGCAGAGGCAAGAGAGGAGGCAAGAAGGATAAATCTAAAGTGACTTGCTACAACTGTCAAAAGATTGGACACTTCGCTCGTGATTGCACTGAGCCGAAGAAGGTACAATCTTACCCTATTTCTCGCATAGATTGCTTAGTTTGCTCTCATGTATTGGTTGCTCATACTAATCCCAATTGGATTGTTGACACAGGAGCGACAAAACATGTAGCATGAGATCGAGGAGGATTTATCGAGTATCGCCGAATTCCTGTTGGCAGATTATTCTACTGGGTGATTTATCACTCACGGATACGTCTGTATCCTGGTAAATCGATTGCTTCGGCGATCAATTTGCCAGAGAGCGCAGGATTCAATGATGGTGCAATTCGACACAGAAGGAATATCAGAAATGAAGATCGAGTTTGCTTGGGATCCGTATCAAGCCTAGAGTCGGCTCTGAAGTTAATGAATTTCGAATCTGTAAATCTATCTTGATATTGTAATAGTTAAACCTTTATTTTGAAAAATTATATTTGTTTAGCAAATTTTCTTTAGAAATTATTTTATTTTACTCCCGAAAAAGCGGGGCGTTACAAATGGTATCAGAGCATAGGTTCAACACTCGGCCTTGGGTAGATTGGGTAGATCGCATTTTAAGAGCGTAAATTCGAATAGCTAAACGTTTACGATATCTTTTACTTCTCTAAACTATGATATATCCTACCTAAGTATATCATATAAATATTTATTTACCTGCTGCGACTCAGACTCCGAGAAATTACGAAATCAGCGTTGACTTTGACCAGAAGAAAGCGATGGAGCAGTTGTTTCCTTTCATAATTTAGTTGATCGATCAAATGAGACAAAGAATCTTAGTATGAAGAAGTCGAAGAGACAAATCTCGACAATGGAGGATAAGGTACTGTCGAAGGAGGCTACTCCGTGAATAGAGTACCTGTCGAAGAAGAATTTCCTTTCTCTAGGCAGATAACGATCGAAAATAGGATAGATCTGTGTGAGAACGTTATTGCATACACTTCCTTGAGAGAACCAGATATTTAGAAACCCTCAAGACTCTAAACCTAACCTCGTGGAGCAGTCATTACAAAATTGGTACCAAAGGTCAACGACGCCACTTTCTACAGTCATTTTGTCAACCTCACCAGTAAGGACAATACGTGTAACCCTAATGCCAAACGCCGCCCACGCCATCAACATGTTTATGCCAATCTTGAGGTCAACGCAACACGAAGCCCAATGAGAAACCGAGTAACATGGAGGTCATGCAAGTTCTACAAGCGATTGCCACATCGACTATTTCAACACCCCAACCTCAAGCGTCGTAGATCCCTCGAGAAAGTAGATAGATTGACGAATAAGAACATGATGTTGTCAGAGATTCGAAATCATCACCTAGCTAAATACTATGCCACTACATTCGATGAAGGCACCATCATAGTTCAAACAAACCAAGAAGAGCTCAAGGTCGTGAATATCTGAAAAAGCGGCAACCATTTACTTGCAATGAAGTTCTAATTTTTATAGGGGAATAGAAGAGTTATTGATGATCGATCATTCATCTAAATCCTCTTTCTCATTCAATTGATTGTACTCTAAGCTTCCGTTGTTTTTCAACTTCTCTTGACTCCTCTTAACATCACCCGCTGTGACCCTTCTTATCAGAACTACAATTGCAAGTAAAGCTCAAATCATTGAACTGCTTGTCTATTCCAAACACCTAACTCTTGTGACATTCTCTTTTGTGAGTTGGGTATTTCTAAAGATCATTTTGTTCCAACTTTTCTTAAATTGACTTGATTTGATTTGAAGTCAACAGCTTACTCAATTGCGAGTCTAACCTTTCTGATCCATTGAATACTGCATGTTTGGAACAACCCTCATTTATTTTGACCAGCACATTATTAGCTATCCACAACCTTTGATTCTTTTGATATCACAACAAGACATGTGTCTGACCTTACAAAACTCTAATTCCGTAAACGTAGTTCAATTTTCAATATTAGAGTTGTTAAATCCTTTGACGCACATATTATTGTTATGCTTCATTTTCCTTGAGCTTTGTATCATGACTTGAGCTAGAAGATCCAATCATTGTTCTAGTAATGACTTTTTCTATTTTTGGATTCGAAAGTCATTGTTTACTCTTCACTTGTGCCCATTATTTTTCTTTTCTTTTAAATAACTAGAGTTAGATACTTGTTTTGAAACACGTCTGGCCAATGTGGTGCAAAATAAATATCTAATTTGGTTTCACCGTTTGAACTCGTATCATTCAGAACCTATCACGGTATATCTATATTTCTTAAGAGAACCCGCCTTGTTAATTCCATTGCAATATTTAGAAGTCCAAGTACTTGTTTGTTTCACTCGCATATTAAATCTTTAATCAGCACTATTCCAATGATGAAATCCTCCAATTCCAAATCATCATTGAGTATGACTTCGGTTAACTTGATTCTCATTGTCCTCGTGTTCCAACTCAACTCAAACTACTAGTACTTCGACTCGCAGAAGAGGATCTATTCGTACTTTCTTTTTGGTGCTTTGACCTTTGAACATTTGACTCATGTTTGAACCTCTTAAAAATTCTTGTAATCCTCTCGTTTCTTTGAGAGAAGAGTACCCACCTTCTAAGAGATAGGGACCAAACATTCAAGAACTAACCAAGGAATGAGATACGTTGACGACTCTCGATCGCTCGAAGTCAATAAAAGAGCTACGCCGACAAGAGGATGAGGCCGTAGACTTTCAACGTACTTTTTGTTCAAACCGCGCCGTGGGATCACCCGATTTGTCAAGAAAGGAAAGTTATCGCCTCGCCACATTGGTACGTTTGAGATCTTGGAGCAAATTAGAGAAGTTGCCTATCGCCTAACTTTACAACCGCAAATCGCCAAAATTCACATTGTCTTTTACGATTCTACGCTGCGGAAAGATATGACCCATTCCACCCACGTACTCAATTGAGAGGAAGTCACACTAGACGAGGAAACGATCATCAAAGAGCAACCGGTGAAAATTCAGGATCATGGAGAAAAAGTTACCCGAGGATGAACAATCAAATTAGTCAAGGTCTTGTGGAGACACCGAAGATTGGAGGAATCAATTAGGGAACGAGAAGACACGATTCGTGCCAACTATGGACAATTGCATTCACCAGAGAGTACACTTTAATTTCGAGGACGAAATTTTGTTAAGGGGGATAGGTTGTAACGACCCGGATTTTCGACCCAATTTCTTTTTTAATAGCGTTAATATTATTAGGTCTTAATTATTATTATTTTTTTCCCTTAATAGATAAATACAAAAAAATAAGTATATTATCTTATTTATCTCTTTTATTATTGTTATTATTATTTTTAATTGCATACATGTTTAAAACTCCTTCCATCTCTCCCTCTCCTACTCCTACTCAATCCCTACTTCCTCCCTGGTCCTATTTTTCATCCATATTCCGTCCATCTCAACAACCCAAGAGTTAGAATTTCATTAAAACACAATCTTATCACCCTCATCCAAATTCTCCTATAAATATCCCATTACTTCGACCCTAGGGCACCACGCTACTCCACAAAAATCAAAAGACCAACTCCATTCTCGTCCATATCATGTACCTCTGTTCACAGCCTGTTTCTTCCTAGCTAATGTCATTTTTAGGCCAGAGTTCCTTCACGAAAGTTGTAGAGGTCGTCGAGGGCTTCGATTTCAACCCAAGAATCACCCAAAAGGATCAAATATTGATAGAGTTATCACCGTCCAAAGTTTGGTAAAATTCCCGGATTCTGATTTCCAGGCAGATTCAGCGACCCTTCTAAATCCCCACTTTTCTCCTAGTTCGAATGGTTTTCGGGCTTAGACTTCTTCACGAAAGTTGTAGAGCGTTTCAAGATCTTCACGTTAGACTCAAGAGTCGTCCAAAACGGCAGAGGTTTGGTCAAGTTATTCCAGTCTAAAGTTACTGCTAGAATATCGATCTTTCGTTGCCAAACGAAAATCCACCGGACTCCACCGAATCGTTTTGTCTGGATTAAAGGTAGATTAATTGCTATCCCTATCTCCCCCTAAGTATATTAACGTGCTAAGATATTAGTTTTTATGATTAAAAAGAAAAAGAATCGAAATTAAAATCGAATGAACGAAACCTAGTTTTTTTCGAAAACATTCACTGTTCACTGTTCATAAGCATGGTTACTGTTCACGCTTTTTGTTGGTACTGTTCATGCCGGTTGGTTTAAAAAAAAAATGAAAACCTAAATTACAGTTTTCCCCTTTATCTATTAAAGTGATGTGTTTCAGCCCTCATGCATTGTTAACGTTAACCTATTAAAGTTTGCCCCTGAAGTTTATTAAGTTTATGTTTCGGCCCATTCATAAAAGGTTACGTGATTTTTATGCTTATTATTTATTTCAATTATTATTCTGATTGCTTATCTATTATTCCAACCTCTGATTGATATGTTAAATTGGACCCTAGAGACATGGGGTGGTATGCGAATAGATTTCACATAGACGATGCTAAGTTAATGGAAAAATGGTGAAGTGTTGGAGTTATGAAATTGTGGAATTGTGATTTGGGCCATAGCTATGGCAAGGGTGACCTGTTGGGCCCTGGATTGATGACATTGTGGTGACCCTAACGTATGGTACGCCATGGGAAGTTCCAAAGGGTAATCGTGCCTTGCAAGGCCAGCAAGGGGGATTGTCCCATGACACGGTCATAGTTAGTGGCTTAGGAATAGTGCGACCCTAATGTATGGTACGCCATGGGAAGTTCCAAAGGGTAAACGTGCCCCCTGCTATGGTTGTAAATGAATTCATACGAAGTACATAACTTAGGTGAATTCATTTAGGACCCCATGTGCAGGACAAGCAAGGGGGGGATTTTCCATGACACGGTCATAGTTAGTGGTTATGGGAGGAAAGGATCTCGTGGATGAGATCTTAGATTTCACGTAGGGTTAATGGATAGTAATAAACTGGTTTATGTGGAAAATCTCTGTTTTACTTTTCGCATGATCATTATTATCTTATTGCTTGCTAGCTGTAAAGTAAGAGGGGTGGTTGGGTTGGATTATTCTACTGGGTGATTTATCACTCACGGATACGTCTGTATCCTGGTAAATCGATTGCTTCGGCGATCAATTTGCCAGAGAGCGCAGGATTCAATGATGGTGCAATTCGACACAGAAGGAATATCAGGAATGAAGATCGAGTTTGCTTGGGATCCGTATCAAGCCTAGAGTCGGCTCTGAAGATAATGTATTTTGAATCAGTAAATTTACCTTGAGATTGTAATAGCTAAAACTTTATTTTGAAAAATTATGTTTATTTAGCAAATTTTCTTAAGAAATTATTTTATTTTGCTTCCGAAAAAGCGGGGCGTTACAAACTTAACTTTTGACAAATAAAAAATAGTTTCGTAAAAACAATTTCACAAGAACCCATAAGTTATAGTACTGCAAATTTTTTAGTGGAAACAGGACCTGAATTTGTCTCACAAGTATGGATTTCTCCTATATCCTGATAAAACTGTTGGATTGATAGTCAAGGAAGAGGAGCCCCACTCATTTTCAAGATTTGAGACCCAAAAAAAAAAAGAAAGAAAAAAAGAGAAAGAGGTGTTATGTAGAATAGAAAAAGGAAAGAGAATTATTTGCAATTTAATGGGCTAACATCATGAAAATAATACAACAACAAACAAAAAGATAGAACTAATATTGATATTACGCTCTATTCTGATAAGTGTGGGGAGGAATTATTAATCAAGTTGTTTAGTAAACTTTCTTTTTCAATTAAATAGTGGAGTAACCCTATGCGGTCATGAACTTCGCATATTGAAGCAATTGGATAGTAGAATCAAGAATGTATCAAGTAGTTCCAAGTTCGTATCTATATATCTAGAGAAATCAAAATACTCATCTCCAAGGATTCTTTGTTTTTCTTCCAACAAAAATGACAAGAGATCTCTATATTGTATTGTACTTTAAAAAAAAAAGAGAAAAAAAAGAACAGAGAGGCGAGAAAGTAGATTACGAACTAATTATAATGAGACTGGAGTATTTAACCTGTACAGAGTCTTCTTGTAATTGAAACAACAGATGCAATACGAAAGGAAATAAGACTATGCGGTAGGGAAATAGCTTCTTTGGCTAACAAATATATATATGCACATTTGTTTGCCTCCCTGAAATCATGCCGAAGCTTCACCGATGCAAAGAAACCTGCATTCACAGATTAAAACTGCTCAAAGGGATGTGAATTGGCAAAACGTACGTGGTACAGGTAGGCTGAGTCCCAAGTCCCAACCAACAAGCTTCTCAACATAACTTTTAGTCTTTTCGAAGCATTAGCTTTAGGAACCGTGAAAAACCATTTGGTAGCCCGGGCCAAAACGTCATGACTCTCTCTCTCTCTCTCTCTCTCTCTCTCTCTCTCTCTCTCTCTCTCTCTCTCTCTCTAGCTCTCTCTAAAAAAACCCTAGCCGTCTTCTCTCTTCTTCCCCTCCCCTCTCCCTAGGGTTTTCAGCACCCTAATGCGGTGGCGGGAGAGGAGGGTTTTACCTTTGATGGTCGTTTTCCTTCTTTTTCGGTGATGACTTTTTTTTTTCAATAACTCCCTTCCCGTGAGGGTTTCTTCTCTCTTGATCTCCGATTTGAGAGTTTCTTTGTGTGTTTTCCTGTTTTCCCTTTCTCTTGGCTTTTCCTTTATCATGCATCGAGAAGTCGTTTCAGGTCTCGATAAAAGATAGTGGTAATGGTCCTTTGATGAAGCAAGGCAGAGGCAGTGGTGGTACGATTAGATCAGTTGCATTGACTTACCATCAGTGTGTGGTTTTGTCCTACGAAAGTGGAAGTTGTTATCGAAGATATTTGCCATGAAGTTGATCGGTTAGGATTTGTGATTTTCTTTTACCATGTTATTAGACCAAAAAAGAAATCTTTGTTATCAATGAAAGTTTCATTGATAACAAACTTTCATTGATCTTTACATTTTACATTAGCAATTTCAATTTTTTCCCCACTAGCCAAACATTTCAATTTTCCTGCTAGTCTGTGAAGGTCATAGAAGAGAGAGAACATTGTGAAAGAAAGCTGCAGCCTGCATCCGTAAAACTCGACCAATAAAGGAGAGTCTCACCCATGACCCAACCAATATCTACGGAATGAATTCCTCAACGTGCGGTAAACTCGCCTGAACACCTTGAATTATCATTGGAAAAAAGCAATGTTCAATGAGGCACGTCTCAACCATAGTGATATAAAAATCGATCCAGGCAAATCCACAGGGATATCCACATTACATAATCAAATTTGTGAGCCCGTCTTTCTGTTGGAAAAAATGGGTTTAGTTCACACAATTTTTAGGCGAGTTTGAGCCAAAAAATTAAGTGGGACCCGGACACCTCGAGAGGTGGGTCCAAGTGGATTTATAATCTCCTTTGTTAGGGGATTAATCCACAAAAGAAATGAACAAAAAACCATTGAGGATTGAATGAGAAATTGTCAGTCAAAATAGGGCCAGTCCGTTTTTAGGCTTCAACAGTGTGCTATGGAATGTAGCTGCTGCTGCAACTTGCAAGAGCAAGTTTGGTTTTTGCTGCAAGAGCTGGAGCACCTATCCTCAATTTCAACTGTATTAATGAAGCTTGTCTGTCCACCTATTGCCCAACTGTGGAAGAAGAGGGTCAAGCATTGAATTCTTGTTTCAATTCCACGGTTCTCTTTTGCCTATAAATAGGCATCCTTTGCATGAGATGAAGATAGGCATAATATTCCGGTGATACACTACCTCTTTATCTTGTAAACTTTTTGTGTTTGGTTTTTTCATCCGAGAGAGTACTACGCACATAAAATCTGTTCGCAGCAAGTTTAAGTGTGGTGCACGCTTAAGCTTTCAACCGGTTAAATCCTGGGAGACAGACGTCTACTAAAACCTCTAGCACCCCGGTGAGGCGGCGAATCTGTTTTAAGGACACCGTGTGTAACACGAGTGTCGGTCTGTATCTAATATAATTTAGATTCTGTATTTTCCTTATGGTTTTCAAATTTTGAATAAAAGATCGCTAAACTGTTTTTATACCGCATGCGTGCAACACTTTCTTCACCTTTTCTAAATTCTAATCTTGTACATTCGGTTGAAGAGAATGGAGGAATGACGAGTCGCGTTCCATTGTACAAAACTTCGAACACTTACATCACGCCTGGTAAAAATCTGGCCTTACGACTAATATTTTTTGGAGTTTTCGTTTACAAGGAATGCACCCATACAGAAACCCGTGGACCATCTCACAATAGATACAAGAATAAAAATAAAAAATCGAAATAAAATGGAAGTAAAAAATGGCCGAAAATGAAAAGAGAATGCGAGATCAAAACATCAATGGATGAGGTACGTAATCGCGAGTGCCACAAGTAGGAGTACATAAGCAATTCCCTGATCAATCGCGGTGCCTGCATTTGACAAGACAAACAAATTTCCGATCAGTATTTTCAATTTTATCACACAAATGGAATGGACTTTGAAGGGTAAGTGGAAATATAATTTGGTAGTTACATAATTCCTCATGTTAAAATTCATCCTAAACACTCCATGAGCTACCCAGTCACTTAGGACCCGGCTTTTTTCCGGTCCAAATACAGGGAGGTCTCTGCCATTACATTCTAACCGTTCATCTTTGAATTCAACTGTTCATATTTCAAAAAGACACCTCTTGGAAAAAGTCTTTTTAAAATCCGGACCATTAGAAATACTTTTGGACAGCCAAGATCACAAGAACGGCTCTCTGCAATCCAACACAAGACTGCAGAGAAGCCAAATCCGTCACTTAAATGGGATTACTTTGGGCTAATTTATTCTACTAATTGGAATGGTATTGGAATTTCTCTAAGAAACATTTTTTTTTATTTCCTCTTAAATTCCGGACATTAAACAATAGCCTAAGACAACCCCACCCCAGAAGGAAACAAGGGGGGAAAAATAACCCCCACAAATAGTGAAATTGTGCATAAATATTGACATACCGTCATTGGCTGGAAGATTAGTTGGTGCAGGAGAAGGAGCGAATCCCTGTCCGCGTGCAACTTGGAGAATCGCCATGAAAAAGAAACCAACCATCGGAAGCGCAAACAATCTCATGGCCGAATTCATCTTCCTTGTATATTTTTTTTTAAAAATCCCAAATTCAACGACCCAACTCGAAACGAAACGAAAAAGAGATGGATCGAGAACAGAGGAGTCAACCAAATCGAAATGGGTTGATAAAAGAAATCGACGAAAGGGTTTTTGAGAATGAGGTCAGGGCGAATCAAAAAGGCCACGTATATATAAGTCTACACGCAAAGAATTTTCTGAGCAAAAAAGTGGGGAGAAGTGGGGTGGAAGGTACGTACGCGTTGTTGAAGAGAGGAGTTTGGTTTGTGTTTCGATTTGGGTTCCAATTTGAAGGGCGGGCGGCTGAATTTGGGTCGGGACACGAAATTTGACGCGGAAGAGGAAGAAGAAGATTGTGAGAGGAAGGAGAAGCATGGGGATATCGCGTCAGCGCGTGCGTGTTGAAAGGTTTAGGGAGTTTGAAGTGGAATTGTCGTGTCTCATCTGTGTGAAGCATTTTGTTCTAGAAGCCAATGAATCACCTAATCAGGTGGTCGATGATGAGGTCTTAATTAAACGGTTTTGGTCGAAAAAGATATGAGTACCGACGTTTTGCATAGCTGGCGTACAGACGGCCGTGCGGCCTTATATGACGATATGAAGGAGCATGCTCTTGCAATTGGGTCGTTGCGATTACGGGTTGGATGTCTAATTGTCCAGGCGGTAATGCTGGCGTACCGACGGCCGTGCGGGGCCCACTACGGGCCTCTCACGGAAAACCCGAACCGTTCAATAATTTTTTAAAAAAAGCCGAGTGGGCATAGTGAAAAATCAGCTCATGTCAATTCGATATGTATAAGTGCTCAATCCGATTTTCCCATTTTGTAAAAATCGGGAAAAATGGGAAGATTGGATGAAAAATGGGATTTTTCATGCGGGACCCGTAGTGGGCCTTGTATGGCCATCGGTACGCCGTATGTACGATACCCATCGACACCTATAGCAGTACTACTCCGGTTTTGCTAACTTCCGCCTAGTGGGTGGAGGATTATATACACATAATTTCAAACAAGTTTGGATATCAATGCATCTCTCACGGATATTTTTAGACTTTCACAAATATATATCAACACACATTTCTCGGATATGAATGCACATTTTACCTATTATCCTATACCCTTTAGGCGGATGTTAAAATAATCCTTAATTAAAACTTAATGTCATCTTTTCTTGCGGATTGTAATCTATATCTTCTACTATCTTCTATCCAAAAATTGAGCAAATAATAATTGAGCGGATCAAAATATTACTCATATCTGGCTGAGCTATTTTTTGCAAGGTTATTAAAATAGATATATTTTAAACAAATTGAACGGCTCCAATCATTTACGTAAGATCTCGAAGTGAGTCCAACATGACACGGTGTTATTTGTGTTTTATATGTTCTCTTAAAAAATTTCGTTTTCAAAATTGGACAAATAAACTAAGACGTGTCATATGATTTCCGAATGTAAACAAAGAGAAGAAAAGTATAGACTACTTGAGCATTAATCCTTATAAAATTCAAATCCACATCTTCACCTTTGATCACTTTTTAAAATCCAAATCCATAACTTCTCATTAACATCCAAATCAACATTATTTAACTGAAATTAGGTATATCAAACATGGTGGTGGACCAATCTAATGTGGTGGCGGCAGTGGTGCACATCATTCTGACCTCTCTCGGTGTGGATAAAGCTCTTTCTTTTGGTTATCAACGTGGACAAATCAATTACTAGTACCGTATGAATGTGATAACGTGAAACGGTTTTAAACTAAAAGATTCGATTACACCGTTCATACACGATACTCTCTCCTTCTCGCTGTCCGAATTTATGTCTCGTGACTTATCGATCATAGTAAATTATACGACATACTAGAGGAATACGGAACTATCGAAACAGAGTATGAGATAAAGAATTGTGGAGATGCAAGTAAGCTGTTTCGGACATCTAAGTTATCAGAGGGTTGACGGTAATATGCATTCCATTGGTTGGAGTTGGACCACAATGAGTTGTGGCATCAACTTGGATTGCACCGTTTACACTTGAAAGTGACTATTTGGGATCCTGCGTTTCTTGGAAGCAAAAATTCCAACAAGAACCGGTCTTTTTCTTCAACCCTAGAAATATGAATAATACTTCTTTCCAAATTGCATTAGTTTTGACTGGTAAGTTGGCATCAAATTTTCTGTCTTTTGATCATTTAGCTGCAATAAATTACTTATAAAATCAGTAAAGATATTGGTATCGACCACCACCATCCCGAAATCGTACCGACTGTCTTTCTGGGCCCACTCCGACCACCGGACGGTCAATCCGAGCAGTCCAAAAATTCTAAAAATAAATAAATAAATCGAGGGGGCCAACGCCAAAATCAACGCATTCGATGCGTGTAGGGTGTTCGATCCAAACACTCCATCTTCACCATTGATTGTCGGGGTTTTCCACACTAGGTTTTGGCCGGAGCTTCCCCGATCTAAAGTCTATGTTTTGGTTTAGGATTGGGGATATCCAGAATGATATGGATCCAGAATGATATGGTCCGTGAGAAGAGAGAAGAGAAAATTAGCCCCACTTGCTACTACTCACAATATAGTAGTACTATTTTAACGGAGTCGTTAGTCCATCCCAACAAATTTCGTTACCAATTTGACGGAGTGAGATAGTAGGTGCCTAGTTTACAACATCAGTAAAGTTCAGTTGGTTAAAACTTAATACTCCTATTTTTTTTTTTAATCAAAACGGTAATAACTTCATTGATAGAAAACATAGGTACATAAGATAATTACTTAGAGGTAGCATTCGTCCTTAATAAAGGACTAGAAAGCCATAAACAAACCACAACCACCTCTCCTAACCAAAGAATGGGCCACCCCATTTGCACTCCTACCAAAAAAAAAACTCACACTTGTTCAAAATCCAAACAGCAGTTGTAATGAGGTCGACAAGCCAATCGATCTGATTTATCATTGGAATCGTCGTCGCCGCCATCTTCATTTGTCAGAAAACCATCACCACCACCACCACCACTACTTTCGGGATCTGAACCACCATTTTCGATGATGAAGGGGAAGCCAAGAGAACAGAAAAGAGGAAGTAGCGCAAACAAACTCTCAGTTCTGAGATCAAGAGAGTTATAGAAGAGTTATTGAAAATGAAAAAAAAAATTCATCACCATAGAAGAAGAAAACACTCATCAAGGGCAAAACCCTCCCCTCCTGCCGCCGCATGAGGGTGATGAAAACCCTAATGGGAGGGAGGGGAAGAAAGGGAGGCGGCTAGAGTTTTTTTTTTTTAGAAAAAGATTCTTTTGTTAGTTTTAACTTTTTATAAGTTCAGTTGGCTAATTAAAGTTTACGGGACATTTGAGTGAAAGTTTTGGGGGTAATTTTGGAATTTTACCTAAAGTATGACTCAAGACTATTTTCCCCAACCTTATGACTCGACACTTTTTTTAGGTCTGCCTAAAAAGAAAGACAAAAACGACACATCAAACCAACCAAAACGGAACATGACGACGAAGCACGAAGACTTCTACGCGCCGCTGGCCCCAAACCCCCCCACCCCCCAAAACTACGTCGTCTTACCCCTCTACCCCTTTCACACCGGCAACAACCGCTCCCTCCTCTGCTGCCTCGCCCTCGCCGCCGCCCTCCTCCTCCTCTCCGCCGCCGCCCTCCTCTACCCCTCCGACCCGACCCTCACCCTCTCCCGCCTCCGCCTCAACAAAATCCAAGTCCTCACCTCCCCTCGCCTCTCTCTCTCCGTCTCTCTCTCTCTGACCCTACGAGTCTTCAACCGCGACTTCTTCTCTCTCCGATACTCGTCCCTCGTCGTGTCCGTCGGGTACCGCGGGCGAGAGCTGGGGTTTGTGACGTCGGATGGTGGGGAGATTAGGGCTAGGGGATCCTCGTATGTTAATGCTACGCTTGTGCTTGACGGATTGGAAGTGGTTCATGATGTGGTTTATTTGGTTGAGGATTTGGCCAGGGGTTTGATTGCTTTTGATACGGATTCGGTGGTCAAGGGAACGGTTGGGATCTTCTTCGTTGATGTTCCGATCAAGGTATGCGAAATTCGTTCGTTGTTTCCATTTCAATTTAGTCAGAATTTTGTCTCAGCGTTGGCAAGTGTGAGAAATTTTTTGTGTACAAAACAGTGTGTACTCACTTCGTCCCTACGAAAAGAAACGTGCAATTTTCAGATCAAAAAATAAAATACTTATTATTTTTTATCCAAATATTGCACGTGTTTAGTAGGGGGTTATCAAAATGGGACGGAGGGAGTAATATTTATTTTGGTTGAAAACTTATCGGGCCTGGTTTATGTTGTTTTTATCGAGGTATTGATCTACTTAGTAACGAATTCAAGTGAATTGTATGAATGATCAAATGCAGACAATATTATAAAAAATCAAATTTTATACGAAAATATACAGAATTCTAGTGCATTTTTTTTAACTCAGCGAAGCACTTAAACGACTAGTGGAGCCGCCCCTGGACATGTGGGGATGAGGAAATTAGGGTTTTGAAAAGGAGAGGGAGTTGCTTACTGCGGAGTTATGGTTGTACGGATTTGTTGGGTTCTTGGGGTGTTTCTCTTCGAGTTAGGGATATGATGGAACAATTCTGAATTTTAAGTGCAACCCATTGATGAAAGCTATTTGGGAAGGGAGGTTTTACCAGCTGGATTAGTTCACTATGTTTGTATTGATTGGTCATCTGTTGATTGGTAGCAGTGTTGCTTTATGTTCTGCTTTACCATAAAACCCATTGCAAACATTTATGAACAAAAAATGTGTGTTCTGATCGAGGGTAGGGTAATTGCAAATGGGCATGCAGATGAACCCTGAGATCTTTTTAGGATGCATAGTCTCTGTAGCGATGCAGCCACCATGTTCACAAGTGCATAGTTTCTGATATGTTATCGCATAAAACATAGTTTCGAAGTTATGAATTTCTTAAGGACAATCCTGATAAGCAAAACAAGTTGGTGTGTGCTGGGCTCTGATTAAGCTATGGTGACTTTTCGTTTTCTTTTACCTGTACTACATATGCGTATGAACGTGCTTTTATTAGTCCCGTACTCCCATTTCGTTAGCCTTAAAACAGTATACTACATTGAGGGTCCTCGTCTGTCTTCCATCTGTTTTTTGGCGATTCCAAGTGCTTGTTCATATGTTTGAGATTTCTCTTCTCCTGCACCAGAAGTTAGACCTTCTACCTCAATGCATTTATTCGGTTTTCTTGAAATTTGCACCAGGCAAGAGTATCTTGTGAAGTATATGTAAGTACAAAGAACCAGACAATTACTCATCAAGATTGCTACCCAGAGGTGAGGATCTTTTTCTTCATTTTTTTTTTTCTTGGGATTTTCTCTTTTTGCATCCCTTTGGATATGCTTTTTAAGTATATGTGGTTTGGTAGACATGATCCCTTCGTCCCCATTTCATATCCGGAACTAATCCAATTCATTTGCTTAGCTTGGTATTTCATAATTTGGCTTTGGAAACTGATTTCCGCGCTCCAATTTTGACTGATGGCGCTCCACTTTTAATGTGAAGTTACTAGTAACTTCATGAACAAGTAGTAGAGCGCCATCAGTTAAAAGTGGAGCGCCAAAATCAGAATCCTTTGGCTTTCACATTTACTAAGGCATTGTTAACCATTTTCCTAGTTCACTAACTTCATCTAACTTAAATGCTAGACATGCCATGGAGTGACCTCTGGTGCAATGTGCTTTAAAACTAATGAGTCAATGACATACAATGGGAATCGGATGTTGGTCTAAGCAATTATTGTTTACGTTCTTTAGCTAACTCAAGGACATAATAGAAAGTGCTTCATTTCACTAGGGAAAGAAGTTGGGCCACAGGCCCACAACAGTTATTAGTTGTCTCTATTAATCTAAAGACCGGTGTTCAATTTTTGCAGGAGCTGTTGTAGATATGAGAGGAGCCTGAAAAGCATGGCAGAATGCAGATATCCAGACGAAGCAGAAGCATGGGTTTTATAGTTGGCGAACTTGACTGTGCACTATCTGGGGCCTACTTGCTCATTGGTCGATGATGCGTATCAGCCGCAAGTACGATGGTGTGATTTATCAAGATGTTTCAAAAAGGAATGCGCCGATGTATCTGTATGATCTAGATATTGTAGAACACGATATTTCAATAAAGTTACTGTTCATTTTGAAAATTTTGGGTAATTAGTAGCGAGTGGAGTTCTGCCCTTTCTCGGTGTTATGCTTTATTTTCCAATAACTGAGAAGCAAAATTCTGTTCCTTAGAGCAAGTCTTTGGCCCTAATCTAATTGGCATGTAGTTGCATCTACACTTGAATTTCTCCCAAAATGAGGAATTTAGAGGTCTCAATATTTGTATCCTAAGTTGGGTCGAGAGAAGGTTTCCTGGGGAAAGAGAGAGGGAGAGGAACTATCAAACTAAATATTCCATGCAGGCCAGTAAAACCATCAAAGAAGGAAGTGCAGACATTGAAAAAACATGTTACACTTCTCTTAAACAAAGCTTCAAACGATATGTTTACTAAATTACTACAGGTTGCAGCTTGTATTAGTTACCGCCACCACGCCAGACGTATTCACCATGATGGTGCCTGCACCGGAACGACCCTGGATGCCTTGTGGGTGAACACACGCACTGCTTCACCCTACCACCACCCTGTGCTGCCGCTTCAACCACCACTCTTGGTTGTTGCCCGGTTGCTATCTCCCTCTGAACCACCGGTGGCCTCTCCAGAACATTCCATCTGCGGCCCCATGCCAGTTCCCTTCGGCTTATCGGAGGAAAACCCGGGTAGCACATCTTTTTCTTCTCTTCCTCCCTGTTCTCCCTTTTATTCCTGGGTTGTGATGGAATTAGAGGAGTGGCTTGAAGAGAAAAGAATATGTGTGTTTTCACATTATATAGGTAAGGAGAGGTGGCTAAGTAAAGTTGGGTATAAAGAGCTTTTTAGATCAGATTCCCAGGGAAGGTATGCTTTTCTTGAAAGCTGTAATGAGGTGTTTCTTCCTATTGGTTTGTTCTTTAAGCTGCTGAGGTTTTTCTGAGAAATCTGAGTCACTCACACATCACTTGCCTAGCCATGGGGGCCTAATAAGTTAGCATGGTGGTGGTTTTGATTATGTGGTGGCCCCCCATGCTTCTCTAGAACAATCAGTTCCTGTGATGCTTATAAGCTATGAAAGCACCATCTCTCTTTTCCTTCAACTTTTAACCCTATTATTTCAACAGGGTCTCCATTTCTTTGGTTCAGCAAGGTTCTTCTGGTTGGAGAATAATTTGACTTCTTAGGGGTAATTTGTTTTCATGGGAGTTCACTTGTGCTCATAAAAATTTTGACACGACGCCGAAACGACAAAGTGTTAGTAATCTATCATGTTGGTATTTGTGTTCATAACTTTCTCTATTAATTTGGCAGAAATGCGTGGTATTGGGACGTCACGGGGCGGTGTTCCGATACTATTGAATGACCTCTCCATCAAGTAGGTGTGAGATTAGGCTTTGATTTGAAGGGGTGCTGATTGGGTTTGGAAAGTGACAAAACTATGCTGAGGTTGTTCCTAGTCATTTTGTAGGGTAAAGTACTTTTTGTGTTTTGGATGCTAGCACATATGGGCGGTGGTTGTATTCGTGCATGCAGTACTTCTGCCTGATGTCCGTCAGAGAGAGAGGTCCAATAACAGATCTGGGTTGGTTCAATTAATCAGTTGAACCGGGGCAGTTGGTCCGGTGGTTCTACATCAACCTTAGTCATATAATTCTTCAAAAACGTCCTGCGTTTTCACTTCCAATCCTCAATTCTCGTTCTCGCGAATTTTAATAATTCGAGATGTGTTTCAAAGACACTTTTACGTTCGCGTTCTTACTTACGCTCGCGAATTCTGTAAGTTGGATGACAACAAGAAGTGCTGTGAGGTTGCGGGGTAATAATCAGTTGGCACGCTGACAATTGTGAATTCTGGTGTTGACTCTTACCTTTCCTTCTGACTGTGACAAGAAAAAACCCATTCCTTTGATGATTGCAGATAAGGGTGTGATAAGAAATATATTTTCGAGTGGTCAATTTATTCTCTCTGCAAATATCACAATCAGAACATGGAATCTATTTTCATGTATGGAGCCCCATAACTCTCTGTCTCACCTAATTTTATGGGCAAAATATGATTCCATCCAAACAATTCTTGGCCTTTCAAAATTCATCACAACCATTTCTAGGGTCCATAAGAAAAGGAAGAGGTCAAACAAAGGAGATATACATGAGTCACTGATTTGTAATAAATGGCTATGATTTCATCTAATCCCACCCATCTTGTAAGGGATATATAAATTAACAGAGATACCGCGATTAGAAAAAGAGTAATGTTATGAACACATCTTTAAAACAAAATTTCAGACGCAACTGTGTCCAAACCGTTTGACGCATGTGGTCCGAGACTCCGACGTACATTAAACGACTTCGAATACGGTTGTGTTCAAAGTTGTATTCCCAGACATTTTTGATAAACCTCATTTTGACTCTCGTGATTTGCGTCATGTGCCTTATTTGTTTCTCTCATGAATTTATCACTAGTAGATTTTCGTGTGGTTTATGGACTAATATGAGTTGTTGAAATTTCCACCATTTTTTTTTTATCGACGAAATTTCCATCAATTGGAGGTGTATCTCACTGACCTCTTAAGAGAGCGAGGTTCAGTACAACAATTAATTGGACACAAGAACACCATTATCTATCTTTAAAATTACAAAAATGGTGATTTAAGTGCTTTGGTATAATATTGACAGCCCAAAATTACAGAGGTCTGTGAAAGCTTAATTTCCTCTTTTGCCTGTGCTTTTCTCTTCTTTTTTTATCGACAAAAATGAAATTTTATTAAAAACAGAAAAAGGGGAAAGATTATCCAACAAAAAGTTGGAATACACCTCTAAAGGGCAAAGGCCCAACCACCCAAGTGTCTACATGGGTCCACAAAATAGAAACAATAGAGCCCAACCCAAATCCAAATAAAACAATACAACCCAAATACCGGCCCACCCAAGCCAACCCCCATACCCCTAGCCACAACGGCGGCCACCACCGTACAAACCATCGGAGGACCCAGCCTCGCCGTTAAGCCGATCCGACCGCTCCCAGAAGTAGCAACCGGTGGCTGGAATCTGGCCTACGAGAGAGACCACCGAGGCCCATGGCATGGGTACCAAAACCAACCACCAAAACATAGCAGAAAAACCAAAAATAACCCCCAAGCTTCATGATCAACACAAGCAGCAGCAACTGACCAAAGAAGATGAACTGCCGGTCCCTCGCCCGAATGAGATCTCAGAAAAGCCGTCGACTGGAATTCGGCACACAAAGATGACCAAGAGCAAACCATCCATGAGGACCGCAACCAACCCGCCGCCGCAGGAGAGAAACTGAACCAGATCTGACCGCCATCTTTGCCAATCGATTTTGAATAAAACCTGCCACAACAAAGGTTAGAAAGCCCTATCTACACCTCCACCACACCACCGCCCGACGCCTCCACCCAAACAAACCGGATCAAAAACCCCACCACACCGCCACCCACGACCACCGATCATCCGAAACACCTAGCGCTGCTAGGCCTCCGGAGGTAGCCAAGGAAACCTCCGATCAGTGGTGGAGTGCTTCACACATAGCCACCACACCCTCCCCACAAGAAAGGGCGGTGCCCGAGAAACACAGACGGAAATAGAGAAAAAAGCGTGAAGGGGTCTGGATCAGGAGAGGAGAGGAAGGAGATAGAGAGATAACGGGAGAGAGAGGAGGAGAAAGGAGCCCGGGGGGAGAGGGAGGGAGGCGCCTCTCCCCAAGAATAAAATCCTCCAGTTTTGCCTGTGCTTTTCTTGAACTGTCTTCAACACAATTTCCCCTTCCACCTTCGTATATAGTGTAGGAGTGTACAAAATAGTATTATTATCCATTAAACATCCTAGTTAATTACAACAGATATATAATCCATCAAAAGGGCGTATCCAGTGCACGAAGTTCTCACTCGAAGAATGGTTGATGTACGCAAACATACGACTTTATTAGTAAGTTGAATCCATCAATTGAACACAATTGATTTGAACTTGTCTACATCGGTACCTCGATCAAAACAGCATCCAAATCCATTCATAAATTCATCATCCAAACATATCCTAATTAGAGAGCACAAATCTTTTCTTTTTTTTTTTGCTCATCATAAATCATCAATAACAAGCCCCCCATTAAAAAAACAGAGCAACACAGAGAGTCAGAGACCCAACACTTCTTCACTCACAAAGTTGAAGAGACATATTCATTTGTACATATAATAATATATATGGGGAGAGAGAGAGAGAGAGAGAGAGAGAGAGAGAGAGGTGTTGCTTATGTAGACTCAACGGATTTGGGAGAGAGAGCAGTGACTGGGTGGTTAGAGCTCGGGGTGGATTTGGATCGCTTGAAGCATGGAGTAGTAGTAGTGGTTGAGTCTGAAGCCCTGTGAAATCTGCACCTGAACGAACCTTGGTGCGTCGTGGGTGAACAAACGCATTGACCCTTGGCCGAATTGGCTGCATCTCCGGTGCCGCCGCTCTCTTTCGGCGATGTGCTGACGGTGATGATTCTGTTTGAGGCCATATCTTGTTCTTGTGTGGGGAATAATGGACTTCGTGTTTGTGTGAAGCATCCCAATCCACAAAGGCTGTAGGCTATATATACATACAAGGATAGATAAACATATAAGGCATATGAACACGGACACGGACACGGACACAGATACGAACACGAATACGTTTATTTGGCGCAATTATTATAAATTAATGGGGCGGGGCACAGTATAAATTACATGTGTGCCTATTTTTTAAAAAGTGTTTAATATGATACTTCATCCACAAGTATCATATAAAATGGAAAATGATTTTATCACTCCCTTTTTTGTTAACAGCACTTCCCTACAAGTGTATTTTTGCATCAAAAATATACTTGGAGGGGAGTGCCGTTAATAAAAAGGGGAGTGGCAAAATCAGCAGCCTATAAAATTAAGGAAGAGTCTTTTTCACGGAGGCTCCGTGAACAACCTATTTACTGAGTGACGCAATGTCAGCCGTCTATTCACGCAATTAATGGCTAAGATTCGTTTTCAATTATGACCGGTCACAATTAACTCTTCTCCGGAAAAGTTTCATTAACATCTTGACCGTCCAAAACACTCTTGGACGGTTACAATTGAGTGCTGTAAACAACCTCCGTAAAGAAAGATTTTCTCTAAAATTAAAACTAACTTAATATAAAATTAAAAGGAAATTAATTTTAGCACTCCAAAAATTGATGGAGGCGCTCCAAAATAACGTCGTTTTGTGTATTGACATAGTTCAGTTTTGGAGCCCCTATATCAATTTGTGGAGTGCCAAAATCACAATCCAATTAAAACTGCCATTACTTCCATATATAATTGAGAGATGATCCATTAGAAAGATTCACGAGACACAAGTGACAAGTTTAATTACTACTACAACATTTAATCCTTGAAAATATCCTCTCTTTTTTCGTAGGAGGAAGTGATACAGCATCGCGTCTCCACACTTGAGACATGTGATTTCCCGATGTATCGTAGATGTGTCCTACTTGAATTTGACGATAACGATCGGACATGTCAGTTGACGTGTCCTATAAATTCCTGGTGTGTGAAATACAACTATTTAGAGGTGTTGGTGCTTCATAGATGAATATAAGTGCTAAAGAATCCTATATAAACGCTAAAACTTTCCTTCGAAAGTACATCGAGCAATACTTTGGTAATCATATCTATTACGTGATATGTTATTTGAAGGGCAAAGTCCACTTTCATCTCGTAGTTATTGCCATGTGCGGATGCCCCCCTCATAGTTCAAAACTGAGCACATAACCTACTTGTGGTTTTGAAAATGTGCGGATAGACCCCATGCCGTCATGTTTTTCATCCATATTAACAAAGGTGTATCTCACACGCCTCTAGAATATAATCTGAGTCGTTCATAATGTATTAAATAAAGAATAGAGTATCTCTATAAAACTCATCTCGATCAGGCATCAATAATCCAGTGATCTAATTTTTAGTAAATTCATAATAAAATCGATTCGACCATGAGCTTTTCATTTTTTGATTGACTTGAATTTTGGCATAGATGTAGTACTCGTCAAAATTTACAATATCAACGGTTTGATTCAATTTTTGGTATAGGAGATAGTGTGGTTAGATTTAAAAAAGAAGAAGAATCAAGGGACATGATGAGAAAATATCGGCCTTTTAATGTTGTGTCCGTTAATATGGATGGAAAACATGACGACATGGGGTCTATCCGCACATTTTGAAAACCACAGGTAGGTTATGTGTTCAATTTTGATATATAAGGGAGGTATCCGCACACGGCAACCACATGAGGTTAAAGTAGACTTTACCCTTATTTGAATCGGCACATATATGATATATCATGATTGTTTTGTTTAAATATCCTTCTCAAGATTATATCACGACACTATGACAGTCCTCCAACGCTTGCTTAAAGTCTAGACAAACATACCTTGGATAGGCTCGCGGGAAAATGACATATAACTATCGGTCCATTCCTCAACCTTCAAATGCGCGAATTTTAGTTACTACTTTCAATTCATTAATTACTTAATAATTGCGAGACAAGAGACTACGGTCCCATTCTGCTAAAGTTTTTATTTTATAACTATTTATTTTTCGCTTTACGAGACAGATCATTTTCTCACAATACATCATATTTAATTTAGTTACTGGAACACACCCTACATGTATCGTGATTAGTTGAGTTCTAGACACCCACATAAAAAGAAAAGGCAGGACTGGTGAAGTAATACAGTATGTATAGGTCTGGTTATAAGCGATCTTTTGCTCCTAAGACACCCCAGAAAACCACTTACAAGAGGCCTAGATATGGTGCTAATAGAGTTTCTTATGCAAATAAACAGTTTTATGGTAGGCGTACTCGACTTGCAGTTGGATCTGCAAAGCGATTTCTTGCATCTAGATCTTTGAATGATGAGGTATTTGCCTCTGAAGAAGGATTGGGTCGTTCGAACCCTAAAGGAGAATACGTGACTCTTCCATCTTTGGGACAAGGTGTCAATTGTAGGCATACTAATCGTGTTAAAGTGTGGACTATTAACCTCAATGGTCGTGTTAATATTGCTCCAGCTGACCAATTAATGGGAGAAGAAACCGCTGGAGCTTCTGAGTTGTCTAATATCGAAGGTTACGTAGGTGTGTTCATAGTCTTGGATAGGATGCCCAATGCTACTCAACTCCCTTTGTTTGCTGACGTGTTTGATCCCACCCTAATAATGTTAGTTCATTGCTTGATCAACCTGTTCGAGTTGATCAGTTAAGTAGGTTTAAGGTACTAATGAGGGAACGAAAGTATGTGAACACTGACTTGCATGGTACGCTGTTAACGTTGAAGCGCTTTATCAAGTTTAGTGGAAGGAACAAGATCTTGACTACATTCAAAGACATGGGCGATAATACCAGTGGAAGATATGGGAACGTTCGTGAGAATGCACTTGTTCTATATGTAATTTGGGAGTCGGCTGTTCAATCTATAATGCGTTATAGCATTAATAGTTGAATTGTGTATTTCCATTAGTCAGCATGTTTGTTTGATCCTTGTAATGGTTACCCTTTTTAATAAGAAGTCGGGTCATTTTGTTTTACATATTCAACTATTTCGTTATATTGGTGTTGTTGATGTTAGAGAATATTGAGAGGATATTGTTAATGGAGAAAGACAAAAATTGCATAATACCAAGAGGATATAATATATAAACCCTGAAAACCTATTACAAAAGTTGACAAGCACCGCATGTGAACGTTTATTGTCAAACGTTACACCGCCGATTTTTTCTTTCGATCTTCTCCCGTTGATGAAGTTGCTTTCATTGCTTGGGCAACAGCATTTCCCACCATTTGGGCCAGTTCACTGGACTCAAGAAGAATTGTATTGGACGTGTTGGACCCTACTTGGGAAACAGATGGGCCTGGATCTTCGTCCTCGTGTCTTCGGAATTGGGCCATTGGGCCTATTGGCAGACTAACCGATGAACGGGCCTGTTGATATGTCAGGCCCGGTAGTATTCTGGGCTTTTGTTCACCCCTCGATTCGATTGTGCTTCGTGTTCTACATAGTTGTGGTTGTCTTTCTGCGTATCCAACGTGTGTACAGTCTACGTCGTTGTCGGTGAACATCTTCGACCGGATTTTGAATTCCGGTGGTCGGAATGGTATTTCATCTGGGTGTTTGCTTGTGCATAGTTTTAAAATTACCAAAATGGTGATTTAAGTGCTTTGGTATAATATTGACAGCCCAAAATTACAGAGGTCTGTGAAAGCTTAATTTCCTCTTTTGCCTGTGCTTTTCTTCTTCTTTTTTTATCGGCAAACGATGAAATTTTATTAAAAAGGAGAAAAGGGATCCAACAAAAAGTTGGAATACACCTTTAAAGGGCAAAGGCCCAACCACCCAAGGGTCTACATGGGTCCACAAAATAAAAATAATAGAGCCCAACTCAAACCCAAATAAAACAATACAGCCCAAACACCTAAATACCGGCCCAACCCTGGACCGACCCATCCAAGCCAACCCCCATAACCCTAACCACAACGGTGGCCACCACCGTACAAACCACCGGAGGACCCAGCCTCGCCGTTAAGCCGATCCGGCCGCTCCAAGAAGTAGCAACTGGCGGCTGGAATCTGGACTACTAGAGAGACCACCGAGGCAGCCACGGCATGGGTACCAAAACTGACCACCAAAACATAGCAGGAAAACCAAAAATAACCCCCAAGCTTCATGATCAACACAAGCAGCAGCAACCAACCAGAGAAGACGAACTGCCGGTCCCTCGCCCGAATGAGATCTCAGAAAAGCCGCCGGCCGGAATTCGGCACACAAAGATGACCGAGAGCAAACCATCCATGAGGACCACAACCAACTCACCACCGCCGGAGAGAAACCGAACCAGATCTAACTGCCATCTTTACCAATCGATTTTGAATAAAACCTGCAACAACAAAGGTTAGAAAGCCCTATCCACACCACCACCACACCATTGCCCGACGCCTCCACCCAAACAAACCGGATCAAAAACCCCACCACACCGCCGCCCACGACCACCGATCATCCGAAACACCCAGCATCGCTAGGCCTCCGGAGGTAGCCAAGGAAACCTCCGGTCGGTGGTGGAGTGCATCACACACAGCCGCCACAACCTCCCCACAAGAAAGGGCGGTGCCCGAGAAACACAGATGGAAATAGGGAAAAAAAAGCGTGAAGGGGTCTGGATCAGGAGAGGAGAGGAAAGAGATAGAGAGATAGCGGAAGAGAGAAGAGGAGAAAGGAGCCCGGGGGAGAGGGAGGAGGCGCCTCCCCCCAGGCGGCGGCGGAGTCGATGAACCCTAGTAGAGAGAAGTATAGAGAGAGAGAGAGAGAGTCTGATGTTAGAGAGAGAGAGAATGGGCAATAAAATCCTCCAGTTTTGCCTGTGCTTTTCTTGAACTGTCTTCAACACAAATTCCCCTTCCACCTTCGCGTATAGTGTAGGAGTGTACAAAATAGTATTATCCATTAAACATCCTAGTTAATTACAACAGATATATAATCCGTCAAAAGGGCATATCCAGTGCACGAAGTTCTTACTTGAAGAATGGTTGATGTACGCAAACATATAACTTTACTAGTAAGTTGAATCCATCAATTGAACACAATTGATTTGAACTTGTCTACATCGGTACCTCGATCAAAACAGCATCCAGATTCCAAATCCATTCATAAATTCAGCATCCAAACATATCCTAATTAGAGAGCACAAATCCTTTTTTTTTTTGCTTATCATAAATCATCAATAACAAGCCCCCCATTAAAAAAACAGAGCAACACAGAGACCCAACAATTCTTCACTCACAAAGTTGAAGAGACATATATTCATTTGTACATATAATAATATATATGGGGAGAGAGAGAGAGAGAGAGAGAGAGAGGTGTTGCTTATGTAGACTCAACGGATTTGGGAGAGAGAGCAGTGACTGGGTGGTTAGAACTAGGGGTGGATTTGGATTGCTTGAAGCATGGAGTAGTAGTAGTGGTTGAGTCAGAAGCCCTGTGAAATCTGCACCTGAACGAACCTTGGTGCGTCGTGGGTGGACAAACGCATTGACCCTTGGCCGAATTGGCTGCATCTCCGGTGCCGCCGCTCTCTTTCGGCGATGTGCTGACGGTGATGATTCTGTTTGAGGCCATATCTTGTTCTTGTGTGGGGAATAATGGACTTCGTGTTTGTGTGAAGCATCCTAATCCACAAAGGCTGTAGGCTATATATACATACAAGGATAGATAAACATATAAGGCGTATGAATACGGACACGGATACGAACACGAATACGTTTATTTGGCGCAATTATTATAAATTAATGGGGCGGGGCACAGTATAAATTACATGTGTGCCTATTTTTTAAAGTGTTTAATACGATACTTCATCCACAAGTATCATATAAAATGAAAAATGATTTTGGCACTTTTTTTTTTGTTAACGACACTCATCTGCAAGTGTATTTTTGATGTAAAAATACACTTGCAGGAAAGTGCCGTTAACAAAAAAGGGAGTGGCAAAATCGGCAGCCTATAAAATTAAGTAAGAGTCTTTTTCACGGAGGCTTCGAGAACAACCTGTTTACAGAGTGGCGCAATGTCAGCCGTCCATTCGTGCAATCAATGGCTGAAATTCGTTTTCAATTATGACCGGTCACAATTAACTCTTCCCCGAAAAAGTTTCATTAACAACTTAACCGTCCAAAACACTCTTGGACGGTAGTGTTTACAGCACCTCCGTAAAGAAAGATTTTCTCTAAAATTAAAACTAACTTAATATAAAATTAAAACCGTCATTACTTCCATATATAATTGAGAGATGATCCATTAGAAAGATTCACGAGACACAAGTGACAAGTGACAAGTGTTTACAACTTTTAATCCTTGAAAATGTCCTCTCTTTTTTCGTAGGAGGAAGTGATACAGCATCGCGTCTCCACACTTGAGACACGTGCTCTCCCGATTTATCGTAGATGTGTCCTACTTGAATTTGCCGATGACGATCGGACATGTCACTTGACGTGTCCTACAAATTCCCGGTGCGTGAAATACAACTATTTAGATGTGTTGGTGCTTCATAGATAAATATAAGTGCTAAAGAACCATATATAAACGTTAAAACTTTCCTTCGAAAGTACATCGAGCAATACTTTGGTAATCTTATCTATTACGTGATATGTTATTTGAAGGGCAAAGTCCACTTTCACCCCTCGTGGTTATCGCCATGTGCGGATACTCCCCTCATGGTTCAAAACTGAGCACATAACCTACCTGTGGTATTGAAAATATGCGGATAGACCCCATACCGTCATATTTCCCATCCATATTAACAGAGGTGTATCTCATACGCCTCTAGAATATAATCTGAGTCGTTCATAATGTATTAAATAAAGAATAGAGTATCTCTGTAAAACTCATCTCGATCAGGCATCAATAACCCAGTGATCTAATTTTTAGTAAATTCAAATTGGAAATTTTAATTTCACAATAAAATCGATTCGACCATGAGCTTTTCATTTTTTGATTGACTTAAATTTTGGCATAGATGTAGTACTTGTCAAAATTTATAATATAACAGTTTGGATTCAATTTTTGGTATAGAGGTGGTGTGATTAAATTTAAAAAAGAAGAAGAATCAAGGGATATGATGAGGGTATATCGGTTTTTTAATGTTGTGTCCGTTAATATGGATGGAAAACATGACAGCAGGGGGTCTATCCGCACATTTTCAAAACCACATGTAGGTTATGTGCTCAGTTTTGAACCATGAGGGATGTATCCGCACATGGCGATAACCACAGGGGGTCAAAGTGGACTTTAACCTTATTTGAACCGGCACTCAATGGACATGATGAGGGTATATCGGTCTTTTAATGTTGTGTTCGTTAATATGGATGAAAAACATGACGGCAGGGGTCTATCCGCACATTTTCAAAACCACATATAGATTATGTGCTCAGTTTTGAATCATAAGGAAGGTATCCGCATATGGCGACAATCACAGGGGGTCAAAGTGAACTTTACCCTTATTTGAACCGGCACATATATCATGACTGTTTTGTTTAAATATCCTTCTCAAGATTATATCATGACACTATGACAGTCCTCCAATGCTTGCTTTTTTTTTTTTTTTTTTTTATAGTCAGCGGGGGTTAGCGGGATAATTAGATTAGCACTAGGGGAGTCCAGTAGCTTTCCATAGCTCTTGGTCCCAACTGCCCCCAAGGGGCCTCGAACCTCTGCCTCCTGGATGGAGGAGAGGGTAGGTTGCCAACTGCACTAGGCAGTGGAACCTACCAATGCTTGCTTAAAGTCTAGACAAACATACCTTGGATAGGCTCGCGGGAAAATGACATATAACTATCGGTCCATTCCTCAACCTTCAAATGCGCGAATTTTAGGTTACTACTTTCAATTCATTAATTACTAAATAATTGCGAGACAAGAGACTACGGCCCCATTCCGCTAAGGTTCTTATTTTATAGGTACTTATTTTCCGCTTTACGAGACAGATCATTTTCTCACAATACATCACATTTAATTTAGTTACTGGAACACACCCTACGTGTATCGTGATTGGTTGAGTTGGTTGAGTTCTAGACACCCACATAAAAGAAAAGGCAGGACTGGTGAAGTAATCAACTGGCGCTGCTTGATTGCTGTTTATTTTGGCCCTAGCTTTGAAAATTCTACACGTCTTGACAAAAACTTGGAAACTTATCTTGACCACTTGGTTTGGTAGTCACTTTTACTTAAGTTGATGGGAAGGCCATAACCACCGCACGGCAACCACTAAACGCCCAAATTGGAGAACAAACCAAATAGGAAGAGACATAATTGGGTGTCCATTTTGGAAGAGTGTGATAATTACTCTCTCTATTTGAATAGAAGACTTGCGAATTGTGGTAACGGAATATAACACGAGACGTGGTAGGATAGATAGAAAAATCTATTTCAAATACGAAAAGGGAGATCGCGAATTTGGTGTCTCCTCTTTTTGTCATTTTGTCAACTTTTTATATTCCTAAAGGATGGAAAAGTGGAATACTCTTATCTCTAGCCACCCACGTTCAAAAACTATCTAGAATTCAAAACCCCATCACCCAGAAGACGAAAAAACTGCCTCCTCAAAAGGGATATAGCCCCACATTGAAGTGTGTGCCCACCTTCTATAGTGTGGAGAAATCTGGAGAATATAAACAGGAATAAAAGAGTAGAAGAAAACATGGAGAAGAAGAGAGGGATGGAGAAAAAGATCCAGAAAAAAGAAAAGTGGATAACCCCAACTTTGAAATATCTTTTTCTTGAAACAACAGGTGAACAAGATAAGTGTAGCGAAAATGAGAATGTTGAGGTAGATGTGTGGTAAGACTAGACAAGACAGGATTAAAAATGAAACGGTTCGTGAGATGGTAGGTGTAGCATTTATAGAAGAGAAGTTGAAGGAGAATAGGCTAAGGTGGTTTGGACATGTCTACCGTAGACCAGGAGATGCAGTAGTAAAGAGAGCGGATAGGATAGCTTTGGGTAGCAATGCTACGGGGAGGGGTAGACCTAAATTGACATTAGATGTGGTGCGCAAAGATTTGAATATAGTAGGTTTGTGTGAACAAGTGGCCCTTGACAAAGCTCAATGGAGAAAAAGGATTCATGTAGCCGACCCCAAGTGATTGGGACATAAGGCTCGGATTGGTTTGGTTTGGACAGCATTTCGGAAACATCTTTGAATGTTAGGACAAAAAATTCCTAGCTCCAGCTAAGTTGGCAGACCTGTTGAGTGGGACAATGAAATTTCACAAGCTTTAAGCAACAAATTATACAGAAATGAGAAGCCATGCATATGCATAATCAAGTTGGATACTGTCTCTTTGATCACCAGAAACAGAAAGCGCAATTTCATTGGAACTTGACTACTACTTAGTTCTCAAACAACATACAACATTCTTGCCGTACTAAGAATTTGTCCCCACCACAACCCTAATGTAAAAGAAAATGAACTCAAACTCAATACAATCTTTCTGAACCCAACGAACTCAAAACAATCTCTCAATTTCTGACTCGCACAAAAGACCTAGAAAAGCAGGATACGAAACAATAAGGAGAATCAACCTTAGAACCAGAGAGATGAAAACACACGTAAAAGTCGTACCTAGTGACACCTACTTGATATTTCGAACTTGGTTCATAATGTTTAAATTTCAGTGCTAACTGGAAAATGTCATTTGTAATAACCTCCCCAAGAAAGAAAAAGCAAAGCCTGACCAGAAGAGCCATATCCTTGTATCCTACATCTTTGTATGGATAAAAGCCGCCTCGCTGACTAGCGGAACTTCAACATACATCCCAAGTATGGAGGACCCCATGCATACCAGCATTGTCAACATGTAGACAACTCCAAGACCAATCCAAAAATGCTGATAACCGGTCCTACCCAAAAACAATGCACATGGAAAGAAACTGATCGCCGTCTCCAGAATCTGAATGGCATTCTCCATTAGCATGGACATCACTGTATTGAACCTCAAGAAGTGGGGAAGTTCCTTTCTCCTAACCACACCAAGATATGCCGCGGTAAAATATACCATGACAAACCATCTTGGCAATTTGTCAAAAGCCCGGTAAAATCCGGATGTCAAGAACTCGAATTGCTCCAAGGATGGGTAGAGACGATACGCTGCTTCCCAATACTTCCATGTATCGCGGAGGGATATGATATATGGGAGACATGCTAGGGTTCTGCACCACCACTTTACCTTCTCGCCTTTTGAAGCAGGGTAACGAATACTCCAAGGCATCTCGATGGAAGATCTTGGTGGGGCCAGAAAAGGTCGCAGCTTCTGCCTACCAACTGTGGGTATCGTACTACATGCAAAGCTACAATCATTACCACTAAAGAATGGTGTTGATGCAGCCACAAGATGATGAAGACGAGTATTCCCTGCGATATGAATTGGAAATATTCCACATAAGCATTCCCAGGAAAAAAGATAAATGACTTAAGAAAAGAAAAGAAAAAAAAGAAGCATCTCTTTTCGCATTTAGCTTCTGGGGAAGAATCATCCGTGTTGGTTGTTATTGTAACTATAAAGACGTTATGGTTCTATTCTTCCAATGAAAAAAGGTTCCAGAAGAGACCCATTCTGATGATTTCAATCTCCCATATCATATGCCTCCTAGATATATGCAG
Source organism: Rhododendron griersonianum (assembly GCA_018127125.1). NCBI lineage: Eukaryota > Viridiplantae > Streptophyta > Magnoliopsida > Ericales > Ericaceae > Rhododendron > Rhododendron griersonianum. The sequence goes on along the minus strand of CM030790.1, from coordinate 49,635,424 downwards.
TACTACAATATTACAAGCCTCCTATATATATATGCATTGCTGGATAATGTAGGCTGAAAGAAGCCCGTGCCAAAATAATTCCAAGCAAAACAACACTTAGTGGGGACCAAAGCCATATATTCCTTCATCTAACGTCATATAATCTGGGTACAACAAACTAAGCTTTTTTACCACAAAAATCACTCCGATTACATAAATACAGGATCTAATTTCGAAACATGCAACCTAAATGAAACAAATGAGAGAGCATCAACTTGACAACCATGTCTACATACCGATGGAAGACTGCAAAGTCAGCCCTTGAAAGGGTTTCCAAGAACTCCTAATGCTTCGATTTGAAACACGGGAAGGCAGAGGAGGGATGCCACCATATGAACCCGAGAAACGAGACTTTGAGTTGAATACGTTCGGGGAAATACTAGGAGTGACCAAGGAGCATCCATTCAGAATCATCTTCTGGCAATCAAAACAACATTTATGTATATATGTGTATATACCATCAAAAGATATAGAATAGTATTTGCCAGCAAGAGTACGAAGAAATATAAATGAAAGAAGCAAATTTCCAGCTCCTGATCAGATAGCAGCAAATATATGTATCCAAGACTTGTGAGACCCACAGCCTAAAAAGTATTTCTTGGAGAATAAATACCACCTTTTTGAAATCACTCATGAGTATACGACCCCATACGAAAAAGAAACTTGCGCTCTTACGATGTGTTTGGATCTTGAATTTTTCATGGAATTGAATGTGAATGCCAACTAAATGAGCCTTGCCTACAAAATTTTTCTTCTCCAGTAATCAAGCAGAAAATGGAGTTTTTTTTTTTACTAATAACTCTTTATTCTCATCTCTCTCCAAACGCAACAAAACATGTTAGCTTCTTTGAAATCATGTTATTCTCTTATCTCCTTAAAATCATCTCAGTCATACCAAGCAATAAAATTATTCACGGAAATAGACAAACACAATAGTTTTTACTTTTACGGCTTTGACACCAATTCTTTGAAATCACTCACCAAGACAATGATGAAAGCAACATATTCCAAAGCATTTTATACTAAATCGCAGCCTTACACGTTCACAGGTAGTTCAGTAATCATCGATTTTAAACGAGTTCCTCCGATTGTACAATCCAAACAGTCATTTGCATGTAGTGGCTTTTATAAAAAAAAACAATCCAACATAAATCATGTGAAGGAAAACGTAGAAAAAATTAGATAGAGGATTCACTGATACTTATGGTCCCAGTTTGAGAGACATTGGGGGAGATTTGAGTTCGATGGGAAGCCAAAGTATGAGTTAAATTAAAGGCTTTGGATGAGAAAGAGGCTAGTCCCAGTACAAGGAGTCCAATAGATGTCCAGGAGATGGTGTGTTTTGAACACTCGTGAGAAAGGATTTAGGAGACTTGGCAACAAGCATTGACTATGCTAGTAGCTTTTCTGATTGCACTACTTTGGGCTATGGCACTTCCTGCAACCAATTAAAGTTTGCAAGGAAATGCATCTTATGCTTTCAAACTACGAGTTAAAAGCAATGTTCTAAAAGTCGCTAGGCGCTAGTCGGGCAGTCAGCCACCTTCGAGCGATTAATCGGTGCATATTAATTAGTAATCGTCGATTAATCGTTAGTCAGACGTAATCGGATAGGCCCCGCCAGCGATTAATTCCTTGATTTAGAACACTGTTTAAAAGGCCAGAACATGTAGGACTGTGATTTCTATGGTTTCGCTAGGGTGACCAACAAGGATCCGTCTGACGGCAAGTGATTTCTCTGGATTTTCTTGTAGTTCTCGAGGGATGTATAGTAGTTTTGCTAGTTATATCCTAGTTTGGGCATGGGATGCGTTGTCCTTGAAATTTTTGTTCATCTCTTCTAATGCACTCTTAGTGCACCATTATGCTTAGAAATTCGTGTCTTACAAGATTCTCATCACTACTTTGGGCTATGGCACTTCCTGCAACCAATTAAAGTTTGCAAGGAAATGCATCTTATGCTTTCAAACTACGAGTTAAAAGCAATGTTCTAAAAGTCGCTAGGCGCTAGTCGGGCAGTCAGCCACCTTCGAGCGATTAATCGGTGCATATTAATTAGTAATCGTCGATTAATCGTTAGTCAGACGTAATCGGATAGGCCCCGCCAGCGATTAATTCCTTGATTTAGAACACTGTTTAAAAGGCCAGAACATGTAGGACTGTGATTTCTATGGTTTCGCTAGGGTGACCAACAAGGATCCGTCTGACGGCAAGTGATTTCTCTGGATTTTCTTGTAGTTCTCGAGGGATGTATAGTAGTTTTGCTAGTTATATCCTAGTTTGGGCATGGGATGCGTTGTCCTTGAAATTTTTGTTCATCTCTTCTAATGCACTCTTAGTGCACCATTATGCTTAGAAATTCGTGTCTTACAAGATTCTCATCACAAAATGCAAAAACTACAGCCTTGTGATCCTCAAGTCTATTTTTTTTCCCGGTAAGCAACAGTACACAGGAAACATCAGGACAGTCCCCTTAAACAGAACCTATAAAATAGATCATCCCAGAGCATACTCCAGGGATCCACACATAAACAATCGCTACCTACAAATTATAATCCACCGGTCCTAACATTTAGCACTTTCTAGTACGAATGTTCTACGCTAGAGACAAAGACCAATTCCTGTAGCTATTTCCCACCTTCTTCCACGCACAAATAACACCTAGGGTTGAGTTCGCTATGATATTGCTATTACGATTCGGAGCATCGAGAATAACGGAGGAAGAAGACGAAAACAAGATAGAAATCTCTGAAACCTATTGCAGTCCATCAATTCATAATCATAACGCAAGCACGCATACACAAGAAATCTACATAAGCGTCTAATATATGTCCCCAGAGGCGTATGAATAAAGCGTTCCAGAAGCGTTTCGTACCTTAGGGTTTGGTGTCTAGCCAAGGATTGGTCGGTCGGGCAAGGATTGAAAGGATGGCCCTTGTCTTCGACGGCCACGAACGGAGAAGACAGGTCCTTTCACGGAGGTTCTCTACCGGCCACTTCGAGGCCTCACGAAATGGGAAAAGAGGAAAGAGAGAGATAGAGAGAAGGGATTAGGTGAGGGGAATGAGGCGGTGTATTCGTGAGGATTGATTGTCTGTGGTTAGGTGCATAATAAGAGGATGACTGGCGAGCGAATTTTTCCCTTCTTCAAAAACACCTGACCCAAACGTCACATTTCAAGTCATCGCAACCGTCGGATGGTATTTTTAACGGTCCAGATTTGTTTTCATATTTTTACCGGTAAAAATCGATAAAAATATACTTTTACCGGTACAAGTTTCAGCAAATCTGAACCATTAATTATCAAAATGAACGATTCAGATTGAAGCCACACATGCTCCTCTGTAGTTGACTACCGAAAGGCCGGATCCAAATTTTAGTGGGTTAATAACCAAAGAGATTCGACTTGTATTTATAGACTTTAACCTCGTATCTCTTCTTGAAAGCCAATGGGTACTATCGGATGAATTAGGAGTCACATCTATCTACTAATGAGAGATTTTGAGATTTTGATGTAACGAAGAATGTTGTATTTTGTGATTTTTATCCAGTGTCGTCAAATTTTCCATTGGTCATTTTGCGTTTTTTTTTTTGGAAGGACAAAAGGTGGAGGAGGTTTTTTTAAGAACGCATCACGTAACATATATTGCATTCATAAAACCAACTACAAGCACAAGCCTACAAGATTCTACCGATTCGAAGCCCCAAAAAATCAGCATCAATAATGCAAAACCAACGAGTCTACTCAAGACTAGGTTTTGTTGAGATAGATATGCTGACATTTTTCATGTTTAGGTAGAGTTTGGACTAAATTGATTATTTTAATACCACTAATTTATTTTTATTTGCTTGAAATTTTTATAAGTCTAATCAAAACCATTTATGTCTCAATGAAAGGAATAAGAAATCTCAAACTTAAAGCAAAATTAAAGTTTTTACCTATGTTGTATGATCTTTGTCAGTGATGTTTATAAACTTTTAATCATCAAATTTCCTTCTTTGAGCTTTTCCATCAAGATGAATTTAGAAAAAGATTTAAAAAAAAAACCTAATGTGAAACTAACAAAAGTTACGCAAAAAATAGTAAAACAGGAATAGAGAATCTCAACCGAAAGCCGATAAAATAAAACAAAATAAAAAATCAGCAAAAATGTATCATAATAGAATTACTCAAATTTAAGACGGACAATTCTTTGATAGTTTATCCACATTTCTCTGAGACGTCTATTTTGGTACTCTTCAAAATGAGGGGGAGATTGGAGGTGATAAAGGAAATAATCAATTATGGCTCAAGGTGTTTACGCTAGTGATTAACTTATGCAGAATAATTTTTTAGTTCAAACTTGTTCAATTTTTTTTGGCATTTGTTAGTTTTACGCCAAACTTTTATGATATATGAGTGAGTAAGGATGAGAGGAATCGGAAAAGTAAAAAATTATGACTTCTACACAAGTACTATTTTGGAAAAAATCCAAAAATTGAGTTTTTAAGCTTTTCTTTAGATATTTTCCAAAATACTTGTGTAAAAATCATAATTTTTTACTTTTCCGATTCCTCTCGACCTTACTCACCCATATTTCCCAAAAATTTGGCGTAAAATTAACAAATGCATAAAAAATTTGAATAAGGGCAAAACCAAAAAACTGTGTTGCATAAATTAATCACTAGCGTGAACGACTATATCAAACGGCAACGGAAAAAAAAATCCCCAAATTACAATAAAATAAAAATGATGAGCAAAATAAGCAGTGGCAAGGAACCATATCAATCATCGAAGGTGCAGATTCTGCTCGGAGCCAATGCGTTGTGAGAGGTGGAGATACATATCCGTAACATGAACTACCTCCTCGGAAGGAAGAGCCATACGGGACGGGGGAAAGATTATTCGGCACAGAGGACCTTTAAAAAGTCCACAATGAGAAATTATTTGGCATCTTTGTTTGGTTCAAAAAAAATTATTTCGCACTATTGACTTTAGGGGGCCACTTTCCACAGATTTTTTCGACTTTGGAAAATCAGATTCCAAAACCAGAAGAAGACCCACTTCTTCCTTTTTCTTATATTCACCACCATATCCCCTGGCTCCTCTTCCACAAGAAAGCAGAACATATATACGTAGTATTCCTGGAGAGGGAGAGAGAGAGAGAGATACAAACTTATTTAACATATCATAGATCGAAATAACATCCCATGACACACATTCAAAGACACCATAAGAAACTCAAGACACAGAATTGTTTTAGCCCACATGGCACACAGCTAAAAGGAACAGGAAAATAAGACACACGAAACACACTTGAAACAAGACCTCTCACAAAACACAAACAAGATCCTCGATACTAGCTAGGACCACTTACGAACAAAAGGACAATTAGATTCACACACAAACTCCTTTTCCAGCGCTTAGGAAAAGAGATTTGAACCTGCGATTTGGCGTTCCCAACGGTGGAACGGTAGTATAATCTTCTCCCTTATCTATCCCCCAGCCGAGAATAGAAAAGGAAGATTAGAGACCGCCCCCTCCCCCTCAAACGAAAAACATTTCGTTTTTGAGGTCCGGGTGCACTTTGTAGAACCCCTCATTCAGTAAAGCAGCAGATGACGACGACGGCGAAGCAGGCAGACTGCGGCTGAAACTCCATGACCGCGTCTTAATAAACACAAACAAGATCCTCGATACTAGGACCACTTACGAACAAAAGGACAATTAGATTCACGCAAAACTCTGCAAACTCCTTTTCTAGTGCTTAGGAAAGGAGATTTGAACCTGCGGTTTGGCGTTTCCAGCGGTGGAACGGTAGTATAATCACCCTTTATCTATCCCCCAACAGAGAAAAGAAAAGGTAGATTAGAGACCGCCCCCTCAAACGAAAAACATTTCGTTTTTGAGGTCGGGGTGCACTTTGTAGAACCCCTCATTCAGTAAAGCAGCAGATGATGACGACGGCGAAGCAGCAGACTGCGGCTGAAACTCCATGGCCGCGTCATGATACAGCCGTCCCCTAAATGCAACAAGATCAGCATAGAAGACCGGAGGAACAAGTGAGACCGGTTTGGTGCAACGCGCAGAGGTGAAACACAGGTGGTATACCAGCTTCTGAATCTGGTCCGACGTGAAGTTATGCTCATCCCAGAGGACAGTGTAGTGCGCTGCCTTGCTTGTCCCGATCGCGCCATGCTGGCTGCAGAGATAGAAATCAAAGCGGAAGGGATGAACAATCTTCGTGTCCACCACAGTTCCTGGAGGCACATTTCCAGATCGACCCCCGTCCCTCTCGTTCTCGACAAACAATCGAGTCAGGTGACGCTTCTGGGCAACAATGAGAGTGATGGTTGGACGATAATCATCCTCGTAAATGGCACTCTTCATATCTTGTAACTCTTCATTGAGAACCATATCGAATTGACCTTCACTTACCCCATCACGGAAAACCACGATTTTCTGCGGCTTGACTTTGTTGAGGCGAGCATAAGTGTTGACTAGATCCAAACACGTAGCCCCAAAATCAACAATCTTCTCCTTGCGGTGCTCCTGGGCACAAAGCCGGACAACATAGCGGCTGACAGCGGGCCAGTTGGTAGTGGCAACCACCCCGGCAAAAGATGGACATGTTGTGTTTCTTGGTGCAGGGTGATTGACATCAGCACCTATAAACATGACATGTTCTTCGCCTGGGAATCCAGGGAGCCGTTCCACTAGTTCCATATTGCTACCACCAAGCTTGGCATTGATTTTCAAAGCGAGGTTTGAAAGATACTGGTCGTTCTCTCTTTCTTTGGGATTGTTGGCGTTCTTGACCAAGCAACATTGGGTCATTATTCCAATCCTTGTCTCAGAGACCCATTTGAGATACTTTTTGCCGTCATGCTTTTCAGACATTACGCAGACAAAAAGTTGTAAACGGCCGTTGCATTTCCTATTTGCCTCCTTCACAACGCCATCAAGTAATTCTTGAGTTGCAGCAACGGTGGACAAGTCACGCATGCCGGTGAAACGACACACCACAGGCTCCTCCACAGGGATTCCTAGATCACTGCATTTCTTTCTCAGCTTCTGAATGAAACGACCAGAATTCAGCCTACAACGGTCAAATAAACTGAAATCTATCAATGCCCACCACTTGAGTGGCTTGCCTTCCATAACTGACTTCCCAGTTAGGTTCCACTGGCATCTCTCCCTGTCAACCCTAATGACTTGGGGATTGCCAGTGGGAATACGTAACTTCAAAGTAGGTGGTGCTAGGACACGGCCTACTACTCTTGTCATGTTCTTATCCACTGAAATTCCAAAATTCCGAACAACATTTCTGCAGGAACAAGAAGGGGGAATGGGAGATTAATGTCATTCATATACAAATACAAAACCAACGCACACATAGAACAAGTATAGAAGTGTGAAGATAGTATTCGCGACCACACCAGTTGCACCAATACAGGAAAATCCACAAAAAAACAAGAAGCATTTCCTATACAATAGTACTGATGACTGATGCATACTAAACTCAAGTTCCTATACATTCAAAATAGTCCTGTTAGATTAGGACCTTGTGACTTGTGAGACAATGATTTTGCACAAGTTTTTTTTTTTTCTTTTAATTTTGTAACTAGGTTGCTAACGTAATCAAGATTGACAAATTAAACACAATGTTAATTCAAAACTTGATATCATGCCATGGACCACTAGCAATGCAGAAAGGGATTCATGGTAAATAATCAATACTTGAAGGGACTAGCGCGGGTCTGCTGAACCCCAGGTTTTACCTCATTGTCATTGGCTCATTGCAGTGGGTCAAAAGAGTTCCCTGCTCAGGTCTCGTTATCACAATGGAAAAGGGAAAAAAAGAAAACAGACGGAGAACACCTTCATATAAAGAATCAAAAAAAAGGCAAAACATGTTATACTACAATACCATTACAGAAAAACTGGCAAGACAATATCTGAGTGTTTTACACTAATTAATTAAGACAGTACAAAGATTTAGTTAAAGAATGTACCCGCAAGGTCCATCCTTAGCCTGCACCATCTCGTAGATAATGCTCTTTCTCTCCCTTGGTGTAGGCATTGATATGTCTTTCAACCTCTTTTGATCATCTCGGTGCAACTTCTCCTTTGGGTATCTCTGACCCTCCACCAAAGTACAGAACTCCACAGGAACATGATTGCTCCTACCCAGATCCAAACAGGGAATATCATCGTATAATATCTCCTTATTATATTTCTCCCAGAAATATTCCACCAGTCCAGTTTCCCTTGGTGGCTCATGATTTTCAAGAGTGAAAGAAATATCTCGAGCACTATCCTTCGACAGCCCAGCTACAGGGAACTTCTGCTTTGTGTTGCGATGAGTTACATAGACACTCAACCCTCTTAATGCTTTCACCACATCTCTTTTCTTCTTCCCCACATCATTTACTTCTTGAAAACCCCAAACATGTTCCATAAGGAAGTCTATGACAGGCATATGCTTGTAAAATGCCATAGCTGAATGATCCAAACATACGGCTAGACCCTGGGAAGTGGGCTTCAGGCTCTGTTGGAAGCCTCTAAAAGCTGCGATGCCGCATCCCAGGTCATCTGATTGCCTGAATTGTCTAGAATAGAAGCTTCGACCAACAGAGATCCTTTGGCTAGATGGATTCTCCTTCATAACCAAATCCATTCCTTGCAAAATATCACGGGGATCATCACGGTGATTTCCACTTATGTAATCCTTGAGCTTGGCATAACTCAGCTCATTCACTAACGTAATAGTGAATATAGGAGAGCGATGATTCTCCATGTCTTCCCCACCAAACTTCCCAGTGGGCAGCGGCACTTTACTGAAGATGAATTTCATTCCATCATAAGCAGTCTTTTGGTCTGGTAATTGGGTGAGGTCATCAGAGAAAAGCTTGTTCAATATCCGACGATGATCCATTTTTGGTATAAAGTTCTTTGTAGGTTGTGGGCCACGAGACATTTGTGGCTCAATATCGATACGATAGTGCAATATGGTGTCCTCGGGCTTGTAACTCACTATAAAATGGTTGGCCAAGATCCCAACCTTCCCGTCAGCATCTGTTCCCCCTTTGTCAGGCCGGTTTATGGGCACAATTCTATTCCCAGTTGTTTCAGAAAGAGCAAGTGGAGGCTTCTTTTCAGAAATTTGCAAAGACTCAATATCTGGAATCAGAGAGCAAAGAAAGACTTCGTCAAACATTTGCATTTTTTTTATTACTATAAATATAATCTTTGTAAAGAAAATAGAGCATCTCCACTTAACAATAGCAATAGAGGATTTCCTTCCCTTCCCTGAAGAGATAAATCATTTGTTCTCGTGTTTATGTGCTTGTAACATAACGGCCAACCAAGACAATCTCAAAAGAATGCTTCCAACTTTCTGTTACCATTCTCACAAGATCTCATCTTTTTCTTTTTGTGAGAAATCAAATGGGCATAATCAGGGAATCCTCCCTGTCCTGGTTACTCAGCTAATTTGTAAGCTAAATACAAGACAGATTTCTCTGTTAATTGCTTACCATCACCATTTCACTTGCACTAAAGAATTGAAACTACTGTTAATTCAAGCTGCCAAATCATTTCAACCAAACAATTCCTCATCTATCCCAAATATATGCACAAGAAGCACAGAAGTACCTCGCATATAGACAACACCCCTAAACCTGTGACAAAATCTTTCACTGTCACTTGCCTTGCAATTTCTTAAAGATAATAGGCCATGTCCCAATCTAAAGTCAGTCAAAACATCTAAAAAGCTGAGAAGATTGTAAAATGCACGCATTCATAGATCACCTCATTTCTGCATGCATACTCATTTTAATTTCCACCCAATTACACAAACCCATCAAGGAAATTAAACTAACAACTCTAGCAAAAATTAACCAACCCTTTAGAAGGCATTTAAGCTGTGTGATTAGCAGAGGAATTTACCCACAAAAAAAAATGACGGGGAAGAAAAAACAAATAGAAAAAAAAGTTTCTCTTTCTTTTTCCCACACTTCTAGCTTCCTTCATATAACTCTCCAGAAATCCATGATCCAAAGACAACCTTAGCAAGACCACCAGCACAAGTGCACAACCAATTTCATAACAATCTTATACCCATATCAAACCAAGAAAAACCTACCCACAATTTTACCCGATAAAAGAAATCTATAGACAAGATCAACACTGTGCTCGGCCCACATTACCCAATCTAAAATTGCCTGCATATAAAACCAATTTAAACCTGGGTGAAAATCCAGGGTAAAAAGCATTTTCCCAACAGCCATTTTGGATTATAATAAAGGGTGTGATAAGAAAGGGGAGCCCTTTCTCACCTAGTCTCACCAAAAATCTACCATTGTGGAGACATTTGGTGCGAAAGGGTAAGGAGCCAATGAAAAACAAATCAGTTTTGTATATTTCTCTCCATATCTCACCAAATTCTTCAATCCAAAATCATCGTTTCTTTCCTTTTCTTTTCTCATCAAATCCCTCAATCTAAAGGCCTGAAAATCCCAATTTCCCATTTACTATTTTTCTCCCTTAATTCCATTTGACTATTGAAAATCACCATACAATTTAGTAAAATTGTACAAACAGAAGTTAATAAATTTACGAGAAGCCAAAAAAAAAAAATTATAAACGATCTAAAGTAAAGAAGTATACCAGGAAGAAGAGCTTGAGTATGAAGACCAGGTCTCCTCCACACTCCCCCTCCTCCTCCTCCTCCTCCTCCTCCTCCACTGCTGCCATACCCACCAGTTCCATTTACTTCAATTGACTGCCCCCTCGTGGGACCCACACCTTGACCACCGTTCGGCTGCTGTTGTGGCCAGTAAGACCCACCACCCTGACCCGTCTGACCACCAGTCTGCTGCTGTTTTGGCCTGTAGGACCCACCACCCGGACCCATCTGACCACCGGAACCATTCACCCACTGCTGGCCGCCGGACTGGGTCGGACCACCCCTACCCCCGCCGCCGTTGCGGCCGCGGCCTCGACCGACATATCCGGTTCCACGGTGGTTGTCACTGTTTCGATCCATTGTTTGGAAACCTGATCAAAGAAAGTAATGACTACTTTCTCTCTCTCTCTCTCTCTCTCTCTCTCTCTCTCTCTGTGCTCACTGCTAGTAGTATGCTGTGGTGCGAGTAGGTGAAGTGGGTGGACTTGCGGATTTTATACGGGGCGAGAAGGGGGGGTGGGGGGGGGGGGGGGGTGGAATGACGAAAATGGGCTTTCGTGGGGGCAAAGAATTGAACAGTGAAAGGTATGGAGCACTGGGAGGGATCTGGTGGGATCTAGAATGATCGATTGCGAAGTATTGTAGAGAGGAGAGTGGGACCGACCAATCAAAGAAAAAGGAGATGACGAGAGTAGCGGCCTAGTGGGGAAAGGAAGTTAAGAGGAAGAAGCCAAGAAGGAATGAATGGAGAGCATTTAGGAGTATCTCGTAAGATCATCTAGCATAACTCTAGTGCCTCGAACTTACGGAGTATTACTATGTGTTTACGAACATTCGTTGTTTGCAATTTGTATCGTTCATTTTATAGCTTATATTGAGTATGTGCGGTATAAAAAAATCGACTCGATCAGGCATTTGCAATCGTATAATCAAACCCTTTTCGAATGAGTCGATTTTTTTGAAGCAAATTAGCGATTCGTATCTTCTTCTTCTTTTTCAAAATATTTTTTCTAATCATATGCTTATGCCTGCCCTGTTAACTTACCGTTCCACTTTTCCTTCTTTTTTAAAAATTTCTTTTTCTTCAATTTTCAAATTCAAATATAATGAAAATAAAAAATAATTTTTTAATTTTTTTTGCACCGTATAAAAGATCTCAATGGGATCTATCAAACAAGATCCATATTTGTAGGAAAATTATTTGCCTAAATATATGATTTTTGAGCTTGAAATTACCTTTTTTTTTCTAAAAGTTACTTTTTCAAGAAACCGGAATGGCACTTAGTGTTATTTGTAAATGATGCAGTCCAAAAATCTTGCCAATTGAACAAAACGGATTACTAGTATGAAAAATGGATTGTTGAAATAATGAGCACATAGGCCATAGTCTAGCCCCGTTCCGCTAAGATTTTAATTTTTTGTTTTTTGTTTTACAAGACATGTCATTCTTTAATAATAAATCACATTTAATTCAAAAAATAAGTGTTCATGTGAAAAAAAATAAGCACTTTATTTTCTTTAGCGGAACGGGGAGTGGGTACAACATAAGAACATAACAGGGATGCAGTGGATCAGCACCAGTCAATGACCCGGAGTCGTGGTGGTAACCCACTAGGAATATGGATAAGGTCAAGGCAGTTATGTACGGAAAGCTTTTTATTGGGCGACTGGGCCCCCACATCTTCTTTATCAAAGCGCGTTTTTCCTTTTGTTTTCTTACGGGTAAATTTCAACCAACTTACAGAGACCTCCCTACTCTTTTCTGAAATAGCTCTGGCCTCCCATGTTTTTCCTGACAATTCCAAATTCCCCCTTCAGTTGAGTTGTTCTCTCTCCCTCCTTACGCTCCCATTGACGAGGGAATGGGAATAAAATCATCCAACATCTACTAGAGATGTCATCTACTCATTCTAACATGGGCAATGGAGATGGCAGAGAGCTAGAAATGAAGTCATTCAACATAAAATTGCTTCTACTCTTGCCCTTTTTTTTTTTTTTTACCGTTCATTCTCTCAAAGGGTGGTAGCAGGTTCGGACCGTGTTGTTCAGTTGACCATCAACTCTATTCGTGATTTCTTGTGCTCAATGGGGGGGGGGGGGGGGGTGAAATCAACTGTGGTGAGCAAATCCTTATGCGTGCACCGCATGGGGACTGTTAGACTTGGACCGCTCCATTTTGAAATTTTGAATTTGTGTAAATCATAGTGTAGAGATTAATCTGTTATTTCATTGGTTTTTTAGTCCAGTTTTGTATTGGTTGGCTGTAAGTATGCTGTTTTTGCCAGGGCCATCTCCTTGGTTTGGTTTGTGCTTGATAAAAGTGAAATACTTATAAAATAAATAAATAAAACATCTACTAGATTTTAATGCAATTTGCATATCTTCGTATAATTCACCCTTTTCATTCCTATCTTGTCCGATAGATTTTTCATTTGGTTCCTCCGTTATATCATAGTGATAGATCAAATTATTCATTACCACAGTATATTGTCACGCGAAGCCCTATGCTCTTGCACCACTATATATTGATGTGAGATATACAAACGTGTGGTATTGGAGGGACCTGGAGCACTTCGTTCAGGTCGGACTAAAGTAATTGCTTATTTTTATTGTTTGAACATTTTACAGTTTTTAATCAAAACATGTCATGTTTCATATGTGACTCGACGTGAGTAATAAAATGTTCAAAAGTATAACGAAAATTTTAAAAAAAGAAAAGTGAAATAATCATTTTTAAAAAAAAACCCTGACAAAATTACAGAATAATAGTAAAACAGAAACGATCATTTAAGCCAAATTGTATCTTAATCAGTTTATAAATTTAAGAGACAATGACCAATTCTGGTGTAGTTTGTGAAGATAATTGGAGTTTATAATAAAAAAAAAATTATCAAATGAGCATCAAGACTACCACTCTGACAAATGGTATCGACATAAAAACCCAAATTACATTAAACTAAAGGTGACCTGCAAAATTAATGCTAAGAACAATATCAATCATCAAAATTGTGTCTTAATCAACCAGAGAGGGAGAGAGAGAGAGAGAGAGAGAGAGAGAGAGCTTCTACATGGTGTAGAACTTCTGTTGAACCCCTGTAAAATGAATCAAACTTCACAGAGAAATGAAAGTTAATCAGGAAATTTCGCACAGGATCAATACAAACTTAATAAACATTTTATTATATATAAGGAAGCAACATTCCATCGTTTGCTCGACACACACAACAAACCCAAGACACGAACTATTATCCTGATGTTTAAGCCCCACATGGGCTGGGCTTAAAGGATCAGGATATAAGACACCAAATACAATAAAACAAGACCTCAAACACAAACCAGATCCATGAGATCCTATAGATACTAGGACCTCTTATTACATAAACACGACGCACGATCATAATACTAGACAAACGGAGGAAGTACATGAACCCCTGTATGGAGTGTCATGTATAAACCATAGAGACACGAAACCCACGGTTGAAGCACATGAACTCCAGTATGGAGTGTCATGTATAAACGGTTTGCTGAAGTACATGAACCCCAGTATGGAGTCATGTATAAACAGTTTGCTGAAGTACATGAACCCCAGTATGAAGTCATGTATAAACAGTTTGCTGAAGTACACGAAACCCAATTAGATTCACGCACAAACATCCTTTTCTAGCGCTTAGGAAATGAGATTTGAACTTGCATTTGGGCAACGGTAAGATAATCTCCTTTTTCTATTCTCCTCAAGGAGAAAAGAGAACGGAGATTAGAGACGCACTTAAACGAAAAACATTTCGTTTTTGAGGTCCGGGTGCACTTTGTATAACCCTTCGTTCAGTAAAGCAGCAGATGTTGATGATGATGAAGCAGCAGTCTGAGGTTGCAACTCCATGGCGGCCTCATGGTACATCCGGCCCCTATACGCAACAAGATCAGCATAGAAGACTGGAGGAACAAGCGAGACCGGCTTGGTGCAACGGGCAGAGGTGAAACACAGGTGGTATACCAGCTTCTGTATCTGGTCCGAGGTGAAGTTATGCTCATCCCAGAGGACAGTATAGTGCGCTGCCTTGCTCGTCCCAATCACGCCATACTGGCTGCAGAGATAGAAATCAAAGTTGAAGGGATGAACGATCTTTGTGTCCACCACGGTTCCCGGAGGCACATTTCCAGATCGACCTGCGTCCTTCTCATTCTCGACAAAAATTCGAGTCAGGTGACGCTTCTGGGCAACAATGAGAGTGATGGTTGGGCGATAATCATCTTCGTAAATGGCACTCTTCATATCTTGCAACTCTTTGTTGAGAACCATATCAAACTGGCCTTCACTTACCCCATCGCGGAAAACCACGATCTTCTTCGGCTTGACCTTGTTGAGGCGAGCATAAGTGTTGACTAGATCCAAACACGTGGCCCCAAAATCAACAATCCTCTCATTCCGGTGTTCCTGGGGGCAGATACGGGTAACACAGCGGCTGACAGCGGGCCAGTTGGTAGTAGCAACCACTGCAGCAAAAGATGGACAGGTTGTGTTTCCTGGCCCAGGGTGATTGACATCAGCGCCTATAAACATGACATGTTCTTCGCCTGGGAAGCCAGGGAGCCGTTCCGCTAGTTCCACATTGATACCGCCAAGCTTAGCATTAATTTTCAGAGCTAGGTTTGCAAGATACTGGTCGCTCTCTCTGTCGTTGGAGTTGTTAGCATGACTGACCAAGCAACACTGAGTCATGATTCCAATCTTTGTCTCACAGACCCATTTCAGAATCTTTTTGCCCTCGTTCTTTTCAGACATTACACATACAAAAAGCTGTAAACGGCCGTTGCATTTCCCGTTTGCCTCCTTCACAACACTATCGAGTAATTCTTGAGTTTCAAAAACAGAAGACAAGTCACTCATGCCCCTGAGACGAGACACCACTGGCTCCATCACAGGGATTCCCAGATCACTGCATTTATTTATCAAATTCTTTTTAAAATGATCAGCTTTCAGTCTAGAACAGTTGCTTTCAGTGAAATCTATCAAGGCCCACCGCTTGAGCGGCTTGCCTTCCACAACTGAATTCCCAAGTAGGTTCCACTGGCATCCCCGATCCCTGTTAACTCTAATTAGTCGCGGTTTGCCGGTGGGAGTACGGAGCTTCAAAGCCGGTGGCGCCAGGACACGGCCTACTACTCTAGTCATCTTCTTATCAACTGCAATTTCAAAATTCCTAACAACATTTCTGCAGGAACAAAAAGGGTGATTAGATGTCCTCCATGAACAAACACAGAACCAATACAAACACATTTGACAACAAGTTTAAACGATGTGAAGATAGTATACGCAACCCCACACGTTGACAAATCAAGAAAATTAACACACAAAAGAAACAAGTATTTCCTATACACTAATAGTGATGGGCACATAAAAGTTCCTATTCATCCAAAATAGTCCTGATAACCTACCTCCAGCAAATTGGGAACTTGTGACTTGTGAGCCAATGATTTTGCACCAATTTTTTTTTTTTTTTTGTATCTTTAATTATTTCTATCCAGGTTGTCAACGAGTCTGGAAACTAATCCAAATTTCCATCATAAAATAAAAAGAATCCCCCATTTACTGGCCTAACATATGAAACAGATCAATTGGCTAACGTGATCAATATTGACACATAAACCATAACTTCATATTCATGCCATGGAGCAATGCAGAGAGGGATACATGGCAAATAATCAGTGCTTAAAGGGTCCGCTGCTAGTCTGTTGAACCCCAGGTTTTACTCATTGTCATTATGGCAGGTCAAAAGAGTCCCCCGCTCAGGGTCTCGTTATGACCATGAACAAAGTATAAAAGATAAGAGAAGGAAAAATACACTTTCATAGAAGAATCATTGTAAAGACAAAACATGTTATACTACAAATTCACAATACTGTTATAGAAGAACTGACATGAAAATATGAGTGACGAACAATAATTAATGAAGATAGGATGAGGATTTAGTTAAAGATCATACCCGCAAGGTCCATCCTTGGCTTGCACAATCTCACAGATAATGCTCTTTCTCTCCTCTGGTGGAGGCATTGATATCTTTTTCAACAACAAGCCTTTATCTCTGGGCAACTTCTCCTTTGGGTACCTCTGACCCTCCACCAAAGTACAGAATTCCATAGGAACATAATTGGCTTTTCCCAGATCCAAAGAGGGAATATCATCGAACAATATCTTCTTCTTATATTTCTCCCAGAAATATTCCAAAAGTCCAATTTTCCTTGGTGGCCCCTTTTGCTCTAGATCTTCAAGAGGGAATGAAATATCTCGTGTCCGACGATCAGACAGCCCAGCTATCTGGAACTTCTGCTTTGTGTCGCGATGAGTTACGTAGACTTTCAGCCCTCTTAATGCTTTTTCCACATCTTTTTTCAACTTCAACACATCTTTTACTTCACGGAAACCCCGGACATGCTCCTTAAGGAAGTCTATGACTGAGATCTGCTTGCAAAATGGCATCGCTTCATGGTCCAAACATAAGGCTAGACCCTGAGAAGTGGGCTTCAGGCTCTGTTGGAACCCTCTAAAAGCTGCAACCCCGCACTTGAGGTCATCTGATTGTCTGAATTGATAAGAATAGAAACTTCGACCAACAGAGATCCTTTGGCTAGATGGATTCTCCTTCATAACCAAATCCATTCCTTGCAAAATATCGCGGGGATCATCACGGTGATTTCCACTAATGTAATCCTGTAGCTTGGCACAACTCAGCACATTCACTAACGTAGTAGTGAATATAGGAGAGCGGTGATTCTCCATGTCTTCCCCACCAAACTGCCCAATGGGCAGCGGCACTTTACTGAAGATGAATCTCCTTCCATCATAAGCAGTCTTTTGGTCCGGTAATCGGGTGCGGTCATCAGAGAAAAGCTTGTCCAATATCCGACGATGATCCATTTTTGGTATAAAATTCTTCGTACGTTGTGGGCCACGAGACATTTGTGGTTCGACATTGACATCATAGTGCAATATGGTGCCTTCTGGCTTGAAACTCACTAGAAAATGGTTGGCCAAGAGGCCGACCTCCCCGGCAGCAACTGTTCCCCCTCTGTCAGGCCGGTTTATGGGCACAATTCTATTCTCTGTTTCTTCAGAAAGAGCGAGTGGAGGCTTTTTTGCAGAAATTAGCAAAGACTCAATATCTGTTATAACAGAGAACAGAAAGACTTCGTCAATCATTTGCAAAAACACAGTCAATTCCAAGTAGAGCATCCCGATTGAAGTTAATATGAATACGAAAATAACAAAAACACAGTCAATTCCACGACAATACAAGCAAACTAATGCTCAAGAAAACACATTGTAGCCAATTAATATAGTGTAAACCTGAAAAAAGAAAACGACAAGCAGGCAAACTAATTGCTTTCATTTCCTATCTAAATTTCTTTTCCTCGAAACTTGTGATATGTTTCATCTATCTACTCAAGTGATGCATGTTGCCTGAGTTCCCAACCCATAACAAATATGAAATACATTGAGTGTATTTCTTGAAACAAATAGACAAATTAAAGTCAAGAAAATGTTGTACTTGATTTCACAAGGCAACATAAATCCAAAGCTAAGAGGGCAATGCAAAATTAAAGAGACCTATTCATAAAAAGCTGCTTCATCAAGAGAGGGGATGCAACTGTTACTGTAACACTAGAATCCATCTTGAATCACACACGCAACAAAAAAAAACTCAAATGAGGAAAAAAAACAGAGGGAAATTTGTTTTTACCCTGAATAAATCACTTAGCTAACGTAAATATTCACCCAATCTGTTTGGAAAATTTGTTGAGGAGAAAGGAAAGAAAGGGTTGAGTTATAAGATGTCTTGTAATCTCAAAAGTACAGAAAACGGCCTCCTACAGAGGTTGAGGACTCAAAGCCTCAAAGCTTTTAGGGCGAGAGTCCAGAGCAGTTTATAGTAACAAAGAAATGTGGCAGAGAGGGTGAGAATGAAGCGTAAAAATCCTCATTCCGCACCGGTAAATTTTGATGGTTCACGGTAAAAATTCCCATTCTGCATATTTTTTGGGCAACAAAAACATAAACACTGATGTGCGTTTTATTCAAAAAAAAAAAAAAAAAAAGACAACCAACTCTTTCTGGGTCTAGTGCCGAAATATGGAAATAGCAATAGAGGATTTCCTTCGCTTCCCCGATGCAGTATATATTTTGTTCTCATGTTTATGTGCTTGTAACTTAACGGCCCACCTAGGCAATCTTAGAAGTACGAGTACGACTTTCTGTTACCATCCTCACATTCCCTCATCATTTGTTTCTGAGAAATGGAATTGACATAATCAGGGGATCATCATTGTCCTGGTTTCTCACCTAATTTGTAAAGCTAAATACCAGACAAATTTCTCTGCTTATCATTTCTCACCATTTCACTTGCACTAAAAAATTTGTAACTACTGTTAATTCCAGCAGCCAAATCATTTAAACCCAACAACTCCTCATCCATCCCAAATTCGTCACTAGTTTCCCTATCTTTCTTTTTCCCACACTTCTAGATTCTTGCATAAAACTCTCCAGAAATCCATGATCCCAAGACAACCTTAACAAGACCCGAATACAACCAATTACATAACAATCTTATACCCACATCAAACCAAGAATAACCTACCCAAAATTTCACCGCATAAATAAAATCTATAGACCAGATCAACACTGTGCTCGGCCCACATAACCCAATCTAAAGTTTACACTGTGTAAACATCAATTTTGGGTATTTTCTGGGTGAATCCAGAGTACAATGCATTTTCCTAACAGCCTCTTTGAATTGTAAGAAATGATGTACCATTAAATTACTCCATTCAAATGATTGATTTGGCAAAAACCTCTAATCCTTTATTTTCTTTTCTAATCAAATCCCTCAATCCAAACGGGCTGTAAAACCTAGCTCCAATTACCATGCTTCCCCCTTCATTCCATTTAAGGTTTCAAAATCACCATACAGTAAGTGCAATTACCCAAACGCAGGTTATATACATCTAAAGCAAAACAGAAATATACCAGGAAGAGCTCGAGGCTCAGATTGAGTAGTAGCTTGAGTATGAAGACCAGGAAGAGGTCGAGGCTGAGATTGAGCAGTAGCTTGAGTATGAAGACCAGGTCTCCCACTCCACACTCCCCCTCCTCCTCTTCCACTGCCATGCCCACCGCTTCCATTCACTTCAATTTCCTGCCCCCTGGTAGGACCCACACCTTGACCACCATTCTGCTGTTGTTGCGGCCTGTAGGACCCACCAGGAAGAAGAGCCTGGGACTGAGATTGAGTATGAAGACCGGGTCTCCCACTCCACACCCCTCCTCCGCCTCCGACGGACTCCGCCCTCGCGGGACCCACACCTTGACCACCGTTCTGCTGCTGCTGCTGTTGTGGCCTGTAGGACCCACCACCATGGCCCATCTGGCCACCAGTCTGCTGTTGCTGTGGCCTGTAGGACCCCCCACCCGGAGCCACCTGACCACCGGACCTATCGGCCCACTGTTGGCCACCGGACTGGGCCGGACCACCCCAACCCGTACCCCCTCCTCTCCCTCCGCCGTCGCCGTTGCGGCCGCGGCCACGGCCTCGGCCGGTATTTCCGGTTCCTCGGTTGTTGTTGTTGTAACTGTTTCGATCCATTTTTTGGAAATCTGATCAAATAAACTCTCTCTCTCTCTCTGATCAGTGCTGATAGTAGCGTGTGATGTTAATGAGTGAAGTGGGTAGTATTTATAGTACTCCTTCATACAGGGCGAAAAGTTCGGGGTGGAATGACGAAAATGGGCTTTCCGTGGGGGCTAAGCATTGAACAGTGAGGTGGAAGTAATCTGGGTGGGATCTAGAATGATCGATTGCAAGTATAGAGGAGAGTGGGACCGATCAATCATCATCTCAATAGACACTTAAAAGAAATGGAGAGTAGTGGACTGACTAGTGGGGGTCCCAGGCCAGAAAGGAAGTTAAGAGGAAGAAGGAACGGAGAGCAATTATCTCGTAAGATCGTCTCTCATTACTCTAGCGCCTTCCATTATGGATTCACACGCATTAACTATATGTAATCTGTACTGTTCATCTTGTTGCCTATGTAAGGTCTGCAAAAACATCAGATTGATCGACCATTAGTAATTGTATGATTGATCATTGGCCGTTCGTATCATATAGATACGAACGGCCTAGGTGGGATTGTGAAGAAAACATAGCCTAGGTGGGTCCAGCATATGAACACAATAGGGATGCATGCAGTGGATCAGGGCCCTAAAACCGACCGGAGTCGTGGTGGGAACCACTAGGGAATATGGACAAGTCAAGGCAGTTACGTACGGAAAGATGTTATTGGGTCCGTACTGGACCCACATTCTGAAAGCGCGTTTTTATTTTTTGGTTTTTTTCCCCGTCTTTTCCGATTTGAAAGGCAAAGCGCCTGTTTCATTTTTCTTTTTCTTTTTCTTCTTAGCCGTAATAAAAGTAGAGGTGACAAATAAGCGGATATGGGCCGAATTGGATAAGTTGTTAATGAGTTGGGTCTTTAATAAGTCATTGACCCATTTAGATCCATTAACTATGAGTCTAATTACCTATATCCAATCCGATTCATTTATTTAAAAAGCAAACCCGACCCGACCATTAGCCTATTTACATATATACTAAAATGTCAATTATTACTCCTATAAATTTAAATGACTAAAATATTCTTGTACATTAAAATTACAAAATTACCCCTGTACACTTAATTACCATATTACCATCGTTCTTTTTGTTTGTTGTTGGGTTTGTAAGAAAATGTGTAGATGGGTTCGAGTATTTTAATCTAACGGACATTGAATTTAATGAACCCTAGCCTGGCAATCACCACCGACTAGGAAGCAGACCCAGTAGGGGAATCGATTGGAGGACTCGCTGGTCAGAGAGGGCTTCTCTTGTCGCCGGCCGGCCAGAGAACGGGCACAGAGAGAGAGCAGAGGTGTACCCGTGTGTACCTGTCGATTTGAGGAGGGAGGAGAACGTGAGGGGTTCGCCGGTCAGAGAGGGGTGGTTCGCCGGTTGCCGGCCGGCCAGAGAACGGGCAGAGAGAGTAGGAATGGCAATGGGGCGGGGCGGGGCGGGTTTTTGCATACCCCGACCCGAAAATCATTACCCGCCCCCGGCCCCGCCCCGACCCCGACCGGGTTTTTTTTGGGTACCCCCGTTCCCGCCCCGATCGGGGAACGGGTTTACCCGCCCCGCCCCGCCCCGTCGTGTAAAAATTTAAAAAATTAAAGTATAAGTAAAAAAGTAAAAAAAAAATGATGAATAAGAATAAAAAATATCTAGAAAATAAAACTTTGGAAATTATTTTTGTGTCTTTTGGTATCGCGGCTTTATCTAAACTTTTAATTGAAATCAATATTTTAGATACCTCATTCCATTTCTTTATGTGTAGAATTTATTATAAATATTTGAAGAAAACTTTTTAAAAAGTCCACTAAACACCAATAAATATCAATTTTTATTTCTTTTTTAAATTTAATTAGGCTACTTGACAGTAAAGAGGCATTATTTTTTTGGATTAATGCTAAAAAAATGAAAGGACATGTATATAAGTATATATACATATATAAATAACAAATATATATGTATATATATAAAAATACGGCGGGGCGGGTTCGGGTAATTTCGGGGCGGGTTCGGGGCGGGTTTAGGGGCGGGGTACCTTCCCCCCGAACCCTACCCGAACCCGGCCGGGTTCGGAAAATTTTACCCCGACCCCGACCCGATACCCGAAAATGGGGTGGAAAACCCGCCCCGTTCGGGGCGGGGCGGGGCGGGTTTGGGGCGGGGCGGGTAGGATTGACATCCCTAAGAGAGAGAGATCTGTACCAGTGAGGTCGTGAGGTGAGAGAGAGGTGTATGTCTTGAACTGGAAGAGAGGAGAGAGAGAGAGAGGTGCACGTGAGTTGAGGGTTGTGTTTTAATCTCAGCCGTCCAAATAAGCTGATGGTTTTTTTTTTGGGTTATACTCATGACTTATTGGGTCATTTAAGTTGATCCAATTAAAACCCAATTAGTAAATGGGTTAGATGAGTTTGACCCATTCTGACCCAACTAATAAGTGGGTTGGGTTGGGTCTATTTTTTAATGAATGGATTTGGGTTTAATTTGCCACCCCTAAATGGTATATATTATATTCCATTTAGCATCTCCGATCAAGAATGTCATATGTGACATGACATGCCAAGTCGAACAATTCGCATGTGAAGCAACTTCAAACCATATGTTAAATACTTACGTGTCCTTTGGCTTTCCCACTCTCATGCCAAATTTGTCATATGGTGTCAATAAAATATTTCACTAGTTTACTCTTCAAAACTTTATGGTAAAATACTAAATTTGAAACGTTGGTTGAAGTTGTTATTTTGAAGATGCCAAATTTTAACATATCAGATTGTCATGTAAGGGCATCTGCATCTCAATTGCTACCTCTCCTTCAAAGTTAGAATAAAGAGCAAAATGGAAGAAACTCTCCTGCATCAGCCTCACTCCCACCCTTGCTACTTCCCAATTCATGTAGCTTTGCTACAGTGTCTCGTTTCTTTCTGCGAGGCACTATTCATCACATTAACCATTATTTTACTATTTAATCTGTACTACACTTACTTTTGCCTGACGGAATAAAGAACATAACAAAAAATAATAATAAAGAATGAAATAAACAAGAATAAAGAAACAAGAATTTTAATGGGATATTTTAATATAGAGAGCCTGATGCAGTAAACAATTTAAAAGTGGATAGCTAAAGTAATAAAGTGACTTTTTAAGATGTAATTTGGTCCAAAATTTGAAGAGGCTGGTGTGGATGCTCTAAGGCTTCTAAAAAATTCGGCATCCCCATACTTGAAGCTATGGTTGGAGATGTTAGAGGCTACATCACGACAAAAAAAAGTACTGTAATTTTTTATAAGATAGGGGATATTTTGTAATTTCCACAAAAGTGAGGAGGTAATCTAAAAAACCCCGGGGTGATTCTGTTAATTTACCCAATTAATAATGACCACAAGAATGAAAATGGTACCAATGTTTAGTGAAGCTGAGAAGTGGACGTGGGAGTCGATCGCGCTGCCAATGTTCTTGGATTGTTATGTAGGCTGCATTATTTTGAACTTAACTTAAATTTGTGAGTTTTGTTTTTAAATTTATTTATTTATTTTGGCTAAAAAATGGTTATTTCTTAAAATATTTGGGTAAAAGTAAATTTTTTTTTTTACTTTTTTTATTTCTCTCGTCGAGACTAATCAATAACCCACAAAAGTTTGGCGCAAAAAATTTCAAATAAGGACAAAACTTTTAAATTTAAGTTAAGTTCAAGAGAACGCAGCCGTAACCTTTTTTCTTTTTTCTAGGCCTTTGGGCTAAGATACCTAGGCCCCATTCCATAAGAGAAATAAGTACAATATTTTTTTTTGAATTAAATGTGATGTATTGTAAGAAAACTACTTATCTCATAAAGCAAAAATTTTAATGTACTATACTTAAAAAATAAAAACCTTAGCGGGACAATACCTTATTTAACCTAGATAACAATCTCCACCGTTTCAGTTATATCTTACTGCAGGTTACAATTGGAAAACCAGTTTTCACCAATTTCGCTTCCATTATTGATATTGTTCGTTTTACATTCCACTAGGACTATGTTAATCGGGGGTTTCTATACCCCAAAATATATTAGTAATAGTAATTTAAGTGTTTGCCTGCTTGATAAACAAGAAAGTGGGGAACTGGGGATGGTGTTTGTGCGGGTGACGCACAACACGGTCTAGATCTTATCTTTTCACCGTGTATCATTAATTTGATCGTCCAGTGTCGGGATGAAATCTAGACCATTAGATCGCCGAACGAACAGTTTGGATGGCCGCACAACACGTCCGGGTTAATCGTTCATCTCGTCGAGACGAATCGGTAAAGTATAAAATATGGGGTGATGTTGATAAAAATTCAATTAAGACGGCATTTTAGACAAATAAGACAACTGTTTGATATTTTTTGTCTTTAGTGATTTTTTTTTTGCTTTTGATCATAATTTTATACTATTTAGACTTTTCTCGTCGAGACGGATGATTGATTCATAAAATATTAAAAATTTAAAAAAAACGAACAAAACACACAAAACGAAGAAGAGAAACAAGTTTATAAGAATGGAGTAGTTCTTGTATGATGTACAGTGTATAATCAATTTTTGGTGTCCTCTCTTGGCGGCCGCCGCCTTCTTCTTCTTGCTCGTGTCCGACACTTTGTTCCACACACAAAAATACCGAAATCGATACAAATCCAACAAATCGTTGCCCCATGCTCTTGCACCACTATATATTGATGTGAGATATACAAACGTGTGGTATTAGAGGGGCATGGAGCACTTCGTTGAGGTCAGACGAAAGTAATTGCTTATTTATATTGTTTGAGCGTTTTACAGTTTTTAATCAAAACAAGTTACGTTTCATATGTGACTCGATGTGAGTAATAAAATGTTCAAAAAGTATGACGAAAATTTTAAAAAATGAAAAGTGAAATAATCACTTAAAAAAAAAGAAACTGACAAAATTACAGAGTAATAAAACAGAAAAGATCATTTACGCCAAATTGTATCTTAATAATCAGGTTTTTTTTTGCAAAGCAATAAGCAGGTTAAAAACTCAAGACACTGACTAATTCTGGTGTAGTTTGTGAAGATAATTGGAGGTTATAATAAAAATTATAAATGAGCAATCATCGACATAAAAACTCAATGACATTAAACTAAAGGTGAACTGCAAAATTAATGCTAAGAACAACAGTATCAATCATCAAAATTATGTCTTAATCAAGTTAGCTCCTGTTCCACTAGAAACAGAACATATATATATATATATATATATATATATATATATATACATACTATTTCTGTACACACTACACACCCAGAGAGAGAGAGAGAGAGAGAGAGAGAGAGAGAACTTCTACATAGTGTAAAACTTCTGTTCAACACCTGTAAAATGAAGGGAAAATGACGGCACATGACGTGTTTTGATAATTAATATCCGTCAAGGACAAGTTACGAACAATTGTTAATGCTGAAAATGTCCTTAGCGGGTATTAATTATCAAAACACGTCCTTAGCCGTCATTTTCCCTAAAATGAATCAAACTTCACGACAAATGAAAGTTAATCTGGCAGTTTCGCACAGGATCAATACAAACTTAATAAACATTTTATATATAAGGAAGCAACATTCCATCGTTTGCTCGATACACACACATGAAAACACACAACAAACCCAAGACACGAACTATTATCCTGATGTTGAGGATCAGGAAATAAGACACCAAACACAGTAAAACAAGACCTCAAACACGAACTAGATCCATGAGATCCTATAGATACTAGGACCTGTTATTACAGAAACAAGACGCACGATGACAATACTAGACAAACGGAGGAAGTACATGAACCCCTGTATGGAGTCATGTAAAACCCGTAGAGACACGAAACCCACGGTTGAAGTACATGAACCCCAGTATGGAGTCATGTACAAACCGCAGAGACACGAAACCCACGGTTGAAGGACATGAACCCCTGCATGGAGTCATGTATAAACCGCTGAGACACAAAACCCAGTGTGGAAGCACATGAACCCCAGTATGGAGTCATGTATAAACGGTAGTGACACGAAACCCAATTAGATTCACGCACAAACTCCTTCTCTAGTGGTTAGGAAAGGAGATTTGAACCTGGATTTGAACCAGGATTTGACCACCATTCTGCTGCTGATGCTGCCTGTAGGACCCACCAGGAAAAAGAGCCTGGGACTGAGATTGAGTTTGAAGACCGGGTCTCCCACTCCACACCCCTCCTCTTCCTCCTCCTCCAACGGACTCCGCCCTCGCGGGACCCACACCTTGACCACCGTTCTGCTGCTGCTGCTGTTGTGGCCTGTAGGACCCACCACCATGGCCCATCTGGCCACCAGTCTGCTGTTGCTGTGGCCTGTAGTACCCCCCGCCAGGAGCCACCTGACCACCGGACCTATCGGCCCACTGTTGGCCACCGGACTGGGCCGGACCACCCCAACCCGTACCCCCTCCTCTCCCTCCGCCGTCGCAGTTGCGGCCACGGCCTCCGCCGGGATTTCCGGTTTCACGGTGGTGGTTTTTGTTGTTGTAACTGTTTCGATCCATTTTTTGGAAATCTGATCAACTTAAAACTCTCTCTCTCTCTGATCAGTGCTGATAGTAGTAGTAGTGTGATGTTAATGAGCCAAGTGGGTAGTACTATTTTATACAGGGCGAAAAGTTCGGGGTGGAAGGAAATTGCTTTCCCCACCCGGACACACCCCCCCGGACACACACCCCTTTTCCCAGATTATCCCGCCGCCCCCTCCCCCTCTCTCTCTTCCCCCTTAAATTGGACCCGCCCCATACCAAACCAAACGGCACCGTTTTTTAAAATAAAAATTCTAACCACCAATTTGCAATCCTATGGAGCAGAAACGTGATTATGAGAGCAGAGACAAAATTTAATTATGTCTCTTTAGACTAATATGATCAAAATAGTAAGATCTTCACACATCCATTCAAACAGATTAAAAATTTGACCACTTAATTTTTTAACTATTCTCTTTTTTTTTTTAAAGTTAAATAAAAATTCTTAACATCAATTTGCAATCCTATGGAGCAGAAACGTGATTATGAAAGTCTTAGAGACAAAATTTGATTATGTCTCTTTAGAATAATATGATCAAAATAATAAGATCTTCACATCCGTTCAAACGGATTAAAAATTGGACCACTTAATTTTTTAACTATTCTCTTCTTTTTTTTTTAAAGGGTCTAAAAAAGTTAAATAAAAATTCTTACCATCAATTTGCAATTCTATGGAGCAGAAACGTGATTATGAAAGCATTAGAGACAAAATTTAATTATGTCTCTTTAGAATAATATGATCAAAATAATAAGATGTTCACACCCGTTCAAACGGATTAAAAATTGGACCACTTAATTTTTTAACTATTCTCTTTTTTTTTTAAAGGGTCTCAAAAAATTAGTGCTCAAATTTTCACTCCGTTTGAATCGGTGCAAAAATCTTATTATTCTGATCATATTATTCGAAAGAGACATAATCAAATTTTGTCTCTAAGACTCTCATAATCACGTTTCTGCTCCATAGGATTGCAAATCAATGGCAATGATTTTTTATTTAACCAAAATGACAACGTTTTGGCAGTGTGGGTACGGGCTCCTGTGCCCCTAAGGTAGCAGAGCCCCTGGGTCCCCTTAAATTACTCCCACTTTTTAATTTCTTTATTTATTTAATTACTTTTATCTTATTTATTTAATTTCTATAAATACACCCTTTCTATATTAAAAAATACTATAATTCAAGAATTAAGCGCTCCAATTTTCAATTCCGTTTAACCGGGGCAAAGATCATTTTTTTTTTATCATTTTATTCTAAATGGTCATAATGACTTAGGCCTTTCAACGAACACCCTAAGACTCATTATTTAGTTTCATGGCTTTCTTAGGGTGTCTATTGAAAGGCCTTGAAGCCAATACAATAATTACGAGAGATAATTACAAAAGTGGATTTCAAAATTTAAAAAATATATAATAACAAAAAATACTCCTTTATTTTTCAAACAGATTGAAAATTGAAACACTTATTTATTTACACCGTTTTATATATTAAAAAAATAGTTAAAAAAATAAGTGTATTCAAATATTTACTACGACCATTTAGGATGAAATGTTTAGAAAAATAACATCTTTGCACCGGTTCAAAAGGATTGAAAATTGAAACACTTATTTTTTTAACTATATTTTTAATATATATAGGGAAAAAAAAGGAAAAAAAACAGTTGGATTAATTTTTAACTATATTTTTTAATATATAAACGGTTTAAAAAAATAAGTGTTTCAATTTTCAATTCGTTTGAATTGGTGCAAAGATATTATTTTTCTAATCATTTCATCCTAAATGGTCGTAATAAATTTTTGGCTCCAAGGCCTTTCAATAGGCACTCTAAAAGAGTCCTGAAACTAAATAAAGAGTCTTAGGGTGCTCGTTAAAAAATAACATCTTTGCACTGGAACGAAAAAATAACATCTTTCTCTCAATTGCTTTACAAAACTTAGAATTAGAATTGAACCTATTAAAGAGAAAAAAACAAGAAAAAAAATTCAAATCGGAAAGAAAAAAAAAAGAAATAAAATGAAAAAAAAGAAGTAAACTGGAAAGAAAAGGAAAAAAAAGAAAGAAAGAAGCAAACCGAAAGGAAAAAAGAAAGAAAGAAGCAAACCGTAAAAAAAGAAAGAAAGAAAAGGGAGAGAGAGAGAGAGAGAGAGAGAGAGAGAGAGAGAGAGAGGCGGGGTAATTTGGGAAAAGGGAGGTGGGGCCAGGGGGGGTGTGTCGGGGGAAAAGCAGCTCTCGGGTGGAATGACGAAAATAGGCTTTCCGTGGGGGCTAAGCATTGAACAGTGAGGTGGGAGTAATCCGGTGGGAAAATTTTTCAGTGCCGAGCTGTATCCGTGGTGTACGCTCGTGCATTCGAGCCATCCATTTCATGTTTGAACGGCTCAGATTTAGAGAAAGAAAAAGGAGAGAAAAAGTATTGGGATGAGAGGAGAGAGAGGGTTTCAATTCGAGCCGTCCAAAAATGAATCGGACGGCTCAGATATGCCGAGCCGGTGCCACGTCGGCGATATCCGTTCGGCACCAAAAAACTTCTCAATCCGATGGGATCTAGAATGATCGATTGCAAGTATAGAGGAGAGTGGGACCGACCAATCATCATCTCAATAGACAAAAGAAATGGAGAGTAGTGGACTAGTGGGGAATAGTAACTTTTTGGCTTATTTTGGTTTCCATCGACGGATATTTAAGTTTTGGTAGTGGTTGGAGAGAGAAATATGATAATGATTGGAGAAATAGATAATGAGTAGTGAGAGAAATAAAAGTAATAATCAAAGAAATAGAATAATGATTGAAGAAAAAAATTAGATAATAATTAAAAAATAAAAACAAAACAAAGTTAAAATAGAAAACGAACAAAGCCTTAGTAATTGTATGATCAAAGAGTCTTTGTATGATGGTCTTTTGAACCACATTGGCCGTTCATATCTTATTAGTATTCAAGATACGAACGGCGTAGGTGAGATTGTTAAGAAAATATAGCCTAGGTGGGTCCGTCCAGCATATGAACACAATAGGGATGCATGCAGTGGATCAGGGCCCCAAAACTGACCGGAGTCGTGGTGGGAATCACTAGGGAATATGGATAAGTCAAGGCAGTTACGTACGGAAAGATATTATTGGTTCCGTACTAGACCCACATTCTTCTTCATTATGTAAGCGCGTTTCTTTTGGTTTTTTTTTTCCCATCTTTTCCTATTTGAAAGACAAAGCACCTGTTTCTTTTTTCTTTTTCTTCTTAGCTGTAATAAAAGCACTTATTCCATTCCGCATCTCCGATCAAGAATGTCATATGTGACATGGCATGCTAAGTCGAACGATTCGTATGTGAAACAACTTCAACCAAAATATTAAATACTTACGTGTCATTTGGCTTTCCCACTCTCATGCCAAATTTGACATGTGGTGTCAATAAAAAATTTCACTAGTTTACTCTTCAAAACTTTCTGATAAAATACTAAATTTGAAACGTTGGTTTTTTTTTTTTGAAAGGCAAAAAAAAAAAAATTAACGTTGGTTGAAGTTGGTATTTTGAAGATGCCAAATTTTAACATGTCAGATTGTCATGTAAGGCTTCTAAAAAATTCGGCATCCCCATACTTGAAGCCATGGTTGGAGATGTTAGAGGCTACATCACGACAAAAAAAGTAGTGTAATTTTTTATGAGATAAGACTGGTCCGTCGTCACCTTTGAAATCTGAGGTTCGGGAGCCAGATTACGAGAGGGGAAGGGTTTTATGGCACCCCTCTCGCCCGGTCCGGAGACCGGTCTCTACTCAGGCATTTTGTAAAGCATTTACATTTCTCTCTTTATTTGATCATTCTTTTAACCAGTTAGGGCGGGGGAACAGTTAATGGGGATTAAAACTGTAAACAAGTTGCATTCATGTACAAGATCGGTGGCAAAATGTTTATGGATGTATGATGTTTGATCTAAGCAAATAAAATAGATTGAGAACAAGCTTTTGTGGACGTTTTAGACAAGCTAGCACACACTGACTGTGCAATGGTACTCACAGGAACAAACCTGCAGCTTCTGTTGTCAACCCTCTGGGCTCTGGAAAGGACCAGTGCACACCCAGGACAAGCCACGCAGTTTATATAGGTTGCTAAACTATCACAGACAGATTAAAGGGCTGAAAAGCCACCAAATAGACAGAAAATCCCTTAAACAGTTATAGACCACTAGAGCACGCCACTAAGGAAGGGGCGCACGCCAGTTATCTATATATCCCAATGCTTTGGCTTTGCACACCCTAGGCTCTGGAACAGGACCAGAGGGACCTAGAAGGCCAAACTAAGCTGTAAACTGGTTTTAGCATGCAGCAGGGTGATCAAAGCTTAAATAATGCAAGAAAACAATAATCCATGATCCCCACGCCAGTGTTGCACATACCACCATGACTGGCGTACGGTACATGACTACTGGCGTGCGCCACTGATCATTGTATACGGTTCTTGAAACCTTGCCAGCGAAGGTTATAGACTATGGAGAGTATGTTCTTCACTTACTCTTTCTATGAGGAAGAAAGGAAGCAAAGAACAATGAAGGAGAAGAAGACAAAGGATGGCTTGACTTTATGAAGCTACCCCTTTCTTAATGGTGCTAACCCTTTGCATTAGGGGCTGTTTGGGTGTGGTAAGACTTTGGAGGAAGCTCCCATGCATTTAATGCATGGGACTTGGCTTGATGGAAGGTGTAGGAGAGAGAGGAACAGTTTCTGACCGAAGTAATGATCAGGGGGCTGCCAGCTGACGTCAGGCGGCTACAAAGGCTCCCGCCTGCAGGGTTTGGTTGAGGCCATTTGGTTCTGGCTTGAGGGTTCGACAAGGGTTTGAAATGGGTTTGGGACGAGGTTCGGGACGCTCAAAGCTCAAACTCATCAACCAACTCGGTATGTTCTCGACCTTAATCATCATTGGGGAAATCAAAAGACCGTAAATAAACTATTCTGGAAAGTCCAAAATAGGGTGTCTACAAAGCCATGGTTGGAGATGTTAGAGGCTACATCACGACAAAAAAAGTAGTGTAATTTTTTATGAGATAGAGGATATTTTGTAATTTCCACAAAAGTGAAGAGGCAATCTAAAAAACCTCGGGGTGATTCTGTTAATTTACCCAATTAATAATGACCACAAGAATGAAAATGGTACCAATGTTTAGTGAAGCTGAGAAGTGGACGTGGGAATTGATCGTGCTGCCAAAGAACGCAATGTTCTTGGATTGTTACGTAGGCTGCATTATCTTGAACTTAGGCTGTGTTCCACAAAAGAAATAAGAACTTATTTTTTGTTCAATAAGAAGGTGTGTTCCGGGACGGCTGATCCGAGCCGTCCAAAAATTCTAAAAAAAAAAACCAAGGGGGCTTACGCGGAAATAAACGGCATCCGAGGTGTGTAGGGTGCTTGATTCGAGCACCCCTTTTCCGTGTATATATGAATTCTCGTGTATACACGGAAAAAAGGTGCTCGGATCAAGCACCCTACACACCTCGGATGCCGTTGATTCCCGTGCAAGCCCCCTTGGTTTTTTTTATAGAATTTTTGGACGGCTCGGATCGGCCGTCCGGTGGCCGGAGACGGCCAGGCGCGGCCGCCGGTACGATTTCCGTCCGCCGGCGCCAATTACCATACCAACAGTCTTATTTTTTTTGTATAAGGCAACTTCAAGCTCAAAAATCATGTGTTTATGCAAATAATTTTCCCATCACTATGTATCTTATTTGATAGATCTCATTGAGATCTTTAATACGGTGCAAAAAAAATAATTTTTTTTTTCATTTATGTTATATTTGAGTTTGAAAATGTGAAAGAAATTTTTTGTTTGGGAAAAATAAGAAGGTGGTCCTTATTTTCGAAAAAGAAGTAGTGAAATAAGTACTTATTTTTTAAGAAGGTTTGCGGAACGGAGCCTTAACTATCTGTGAGTTTTGTTCTTAAATTCATTTTTTTTGTTGCTAAAAAGTAGTTATTTTTCAAAATATTTGGATAAAAGTAAAGAAAAAATTTACTTTTTCGATTCCTCTCGTCGAGACGAATCAATAACCCATAAAAGTTTGACGCAAAAAAATTTCAAATAAGAACAAAACTTTCAAATTTAAGTTAAGTTCAAGAGAACGCAACCGTAACTTTTTTCTTTTTTCTAGGCCTTTGGGCTAAGATACCTAGGCACCATTCCATAAGAGAAATAAGTACTCCCTCCGTCCCTTTATTACAGTCCAGTATTTCATTTTGGGCTGTCCCTTAATAAGTGTCCATTTTGTAAAGTTAGTGCATAAAAGTTGGTGAATTGTCTATTTTGTCCCTAAAAGTAGATTCCATTTTGAAAAGTTAGTGAGTAAAAGTGTAATGATGATGGGTAAGTAGGGAAAATGGAGGAAAAAGTTGATGTGAAATGTATAATGATGATATTTTTTTAATAAGTTGGAGTTACGAAGCAGGACATTTAAAAGGGGACGAAGGGAGTACATTTTTTTAAATTAAATGTGATGTATTATAAGAGAACTACTTGTTTCATAAAGCGAAAATTTTAATGTAGTGTACTTAGGCCCCGTTTGATAACAGTGATAGATGGATGGGATTCGTAAGGAGATGGGATTAGGATTGGGATTCGTAAGGAGATGGGATTGGTAATGAGAAGGGATTGATAATGAGTATGTTTGTTTGGGATGGGATTAGATGATGGAATTATTAATATCATATTTGTTTGAGATGGGATTAGATGATGGGATTGGATTGATAGAAGAAATTGGTAATGAGAAGGGATTGGTAATGAGAAGGAGATGGGATTGGACTATTAATACCAAGTCCCACGGGGTATTTGTAATACCCCCTAATCTCCGGCTTGCTAGTCCCTTGGATTCGTAATCCTAACTCATTTTTAGTTACCAAACAAAGTATTAGTAATCCCTTGGGATTGATAGTCCAATCCCAAGGCCGAATCCGGTTAACAAACGGGGCCTTAGAAAATAAAAACAACCAAGGGTAACGCTTCGGTGTCTCCCTCTGTTTTGGAGACACCGTAAGAAATGGCATGACTAAAACCACTGGAAGCATAACTAAAACCACTTGAAGTATAACCAAAACCAGTTAATGTGTAACCGAAGGAATAACATAACAAACTTGTCACCTAAAGAACCGGTAAAAAAAAAAAATCATTCTTACTCCCACTCCAACCCCAGTCTCTTAACCAGGGTTAAGAATATTATTCTCTACATCTCACATTCTCAAATTTTCTTCTCTACATCTCATTATCTCCATCATCTCCATCTGCATCTCATCTCTATCTCCCACGTTCATCTCTCCCATTTAACCACGTTCATCTTCATCTCCCACCAACGTTTCATCTCCATTTCCCACTCTTCTCTTCTCTCACTGTCCTCTTCTCTTCCGCCCTCCGTCACACCTTACATCCACCCACCTTGTGGACGTCGGGGCCGCCCCCACCAGCAACACCAACCACGTTCGGGCCGCCATCCGACGATCTGGATTCGATCCAGATCCGCAACCCAGGTTCGACGAGAAGAACAAGGCCGACATCTCGCCCACCTCAACCCATTTTTTGAGTTTGGGTAAAAATTGATTCCCTGTTTTTAAGAAATAATTTTTTTTACTGTCCATTATCCGTTGAAATTTGACATTTTGTGTTAGATCTTGTATATGTTGAAATATAATTTTCTTTACTGCCCATTATTCGTTGAAATTTGATATTTTGTGTTAGATCTTGTATTTGTTGAAATAATTTTTTTTAGTATTTGTTGAAATAATATTTTTTTTACTGCCCATTTTTGTTGAAATCTAATATTTTGTGTTCGATCTTGTATTTGTTGAAATAAAAAATTTGTGCCGTTGAAATAAGCTATTCTAGAATTGATTATTGTTGAAATCTGATTTTTTCTGAAGCTCGTAGTCTTTGAAATCATTACCCATTATACGACTCCACTCAGATCAGTTACACGTCTTACGTCAATCATACTTAGAAGTATACTTTGTACAACAGCCCCTCCTATCTGATAGGAAAAGACCTTCTCAAATTGATTTACACGGGCGCGAATCCTAAGTTTGTCTATGAAGAGCGAGTGTAATTGTATTAGTGTCTATATATAATTGTTTGCTTCTGTGGATTAGTGTTAAGATCGTTACACACACGCACATAATTTACGAGTATAGGAACAGTAAAGAAATCGACACAGCAATATACGTGGTTTCCCAAAACCGGGTACGTCCACGGGAGCGAGAGCGGCTGTTCTTTATTATCACAGTTATCAACTAGGGTTTACAACCTAGAGTATTTATAACGACTTTATTCTAACCCTAACATGGTATTTGGTCTGTATCCCAAAAATACCCCTATACGAACCGTACCATACCGCGGGGGGCACCCCCTAATTACGGAACGCCCGGGCCTTCGCTCCGCTCCACTCGTTCCACTCCACTCCGGCATCTGAGCTTCTTTCTAGAACTTATTTGTATCTCTTCATATTAAACATACGAGTCACAATTCTAACAATTAGGAATTGATAAGACCTCATTGGTAAGTGGTACAAGATCTCGGCATCTTGAGATGAAGAGGAAGATACATTTTTGATCATTTATAGTCCATTGATTAGTGTTTTGAAAAAGAAATGTCTCTGGTGCTTCAATTTCGATTTGTGAAGGGAATGCTTATCTATACTACTTCTTTTAAATGTAGGAAGATGTTTCCTCCTTTTAGCTTTACACAAATGCCCATATCCCTTGCAACTAATAACGGTCCTACCCTACACCTTTTTCAAGTGGTGAACTCCAGTTTGTTTTGGGCCGACAACCAAATCCCTACTTGACTGTGTAATTCCAGTTAAGTGCCTACTGTGTTCATTATCATGCTTTCTGTTACTTTCTTGAAGTCAGTGTTCCGTAACTTAACAATTGTCCCAAGGAAATATAAAATTGTGCATAATTCTTATGTTTAGCTTTTGTCACATTGTATGTCATCTGTTGACTTACTATTTTTGGTAGATATTCTATATATCCGTCCATCAAAATTGAAGTCAGGAATGAAAAGGGACTGAAGGTAGAAATTCATTGGAAGTGAAGCCCAAATGTGTTTAAAGGTAATATTCGAAGGCCATAAAGTGGAGCTTGTCATTTCCAAGTGTTTACTGGCATGTACGACAAAAAATTACATCCTTTTTTATTTCCTTCCTGTTTTTGTGTTTAAAGTAGTGAACACCTTGACTAGCTTAATGCGTTCTCCTATTGCAGTTCTTCAAAGCTTTGTGTTGCTTGCATTGGTAAACTTGAGAATTAAATAATTAATGATGAAACTCCATATATCTCTACTTAGTGATCTGAAAAGAATTTGTTTGGTTTAAATGACATGAAGAGTGCATAGTTGAAACTTACCATCAAAAGGGGAAATAGACAGAGTTGTCTGTTATGTTAAATGCATCAGTTAGAATTTGTGACTCTTTTTCCTTTTCTTCTTTTTATGACAGCAATGTTGGCTCTTATTGTCATGTTCAAAATAAATAATTTTGCCTACCAAATGTATGATTACCACTAAGAACTTGTTTTGACACACAATTTGCTTAACCTTTTACAATGGCTCATAGGTATTTGAGGATAGCATAGCCATGATACAATAAACAGTTTTCTTTAGTGGTTGGGGATGTGCGCTGGTGGTTTTAGTAAGAAGACTACTTGCAGGGGTTCATATATCTTTCAATAGTTTTGGGGGGTTATGTGTGAAATCTGAGAAGTGAAATGCTTCATATATGATCATTTTTGAAATTGATTCACCATTCTCGTATGGTGTTCATATATTGGAAACTCTAATGATTTGGTATTCAAGACCATGATGTGCGGGATTCTTGCTTCGACAATTCAAGAGTCAGATATATTTTTTTCAACTGATGATTCAGTACTCTAAATCATCCGTTGGGGATTCCTTGTGATTTGCGGGATGTTTTTGGTTACCTTGAAGCTTCATTTCACTACATGTTCAGGATGACATGATTTTTCTTCATGCTCATACGATGAATATACCTCGTAATATCTGCACCCTCGTGAACTTGATGACTTTTGTCTTCGCTGGCATTTTTTTTTTGGCTTTCCTAAGACATTGTTGTATAGTGGAGATTATATGATATCTGGATGAGTCTGGGGGTAGTTTAATGGTTGTTTCATGTGGCCACTATGATGATCCCCAAGTTGTGCACAATGACTTTGCTTTGGACTTACGTACCTCAACTTTGAGCTGTGTTGAGCCCTCATGCAATAAATTGATATCGTTACAGCGAGCTATTCAAGACCCTTCTGGTGCTTGTCTAATAGTCTGCCTCTGAAACAAGCCGAAAAGAATGAACTTCGTGAAGAGAAAGTGGTGTTGAAGGAGGACAAAGAAAGGATAGAGCAGCAACTGAAAGCACAAGGAAATGGTTACTGTTTCATCTTCATAAATTGGCCACGATGGTTGTTGCTCCGAAAAGATGGAGAAGCAAGATAGTTGCTTACCTTAATGTCAAGTCTAGTAATTCATTTGGTTTTATGATTTTTGTGATAGCATTTGGTCACCTGTAATAAAATGGAGATGTAATTCATTTGGTCACCTATACTAATTGAGAGTTTTTTTTTATAGCATTTGGTTTAATGGTTTTTTTTGTGAATGGATAACTTGGCAACGGATTTTGGATATGAATGTGGCTTGTGAATGGTGATTTAGAATGAGAAATGTCCAACAACATGGGTTTGTGCGTAACCTGATGTTGTTCCTGTTGTTATTGTTGTATTGACAGAGACGAGAGACGTCAGGCTATAACCAAAAACTGGGAAGACTTTGCCGAAATTTTTCCAAAACTACCTTTATGAACGGACACGACACGAGGACACGCAGACACAAGCACGACATGACAAGAATCCATGTTATCAAAGTATAATCGTAAGCTGCCAAAGTAATGAAAATGCTAAATAGGATGATTTTTCTACTTTGCCACAGGGTCAGTTCTTGTGACCTTAACTCAAACTTAAATTTAATTTCAGAATTGTCTTTATTTGAATTTTTTTCGCATTTTTTAGTTTTGCGTCAAAGTTTTGTAGGGTATTGATTCGTCTTAACAAGAAGAATCGGAAAAGTAATTTTTTTTTACTTTTACCCAAGTATTTTGAGAAATAACCACTTTTTAGCGCAAAAACTTACTTTTATGGTGAAAAAGTGGTTAATTCTCAACATACTTAGGTAAAAGTAAAAAAAATTTACTTTTCCGATTTCTCTCGTCAAGACGAATCAATATCTCATAAAAGTTTGGCGCGAAACTGACAAATGTGAAAAAAATTCAAATAAGGACAAAATTCTGAAATTTAATTTAAGTCACAAGTATACAGTAGCTAAGGTGAAGCCTTATTTCGTGTGGTAGATCAAAAGAGAAAAAAAAAACAAACAAACGGGGCACGGAAGGGCCAGGAACGGAACCTGGTAGGTATTAAAGTCCTATATTTCACAACTCGGTGACCGCTTTATCTAATTTTTCAAAATCAGAACCGTCTATCTTTTGCGTAAGAGAGATTAGATAATTCCTGCAAAAAATGAAGTAAATTGCTTATCGTTACAAATTTTATCGGATATAAGTTATCATTCTTATGTTGAATTTTTGTACCAGTCAAAGAACTTCATAAACCGGATAGAGCCCAAAATTTCCAAAAATAATCGCAAAACACATTTACATTTTAAAAATTTCCTCAATTTTTCCCACTTAACCACGGTTAAACATTTTCAAATAAATGTGAAAAAATTTTGACGCGAAACTTACAAATGCGAAAAAAATTCAAATAAAGACAAAATTCTGAAATTTAATTTAAGTTAAGGTCACAAGAACATAGTAGCCAAGGTGAAGCCTTATTTCGTGTGGTAGATCAAAAGAGGGGGAAAAAAAAAAAGGGTGGGGGACGAAAGGGGCAAGACTCGAACCTGGCCCAAATCATATATGAACGACTTACATAACCATTGCACCAAGTCAATCATATGTTTTGGTATGAGAAGCTTTTAATATATAACTTTTGATGATAATATATAAGTTTCGGTTGGTGTATTCTCCGTGTACACAAAACGACAG
This sequence comes from Rhododendron griersonianum, assembly GCA_018127125.1. Lineage (NCBI taxonomy): Eukaryota > Viridiplantae > Streptophyta > Magnoliopsida > Ericales > Ericaceae > Rhododendron > Rhododendron griersonianum. The sequence continues at coordinate 49,596,430 of CM030790.1, read as the reverse complement.
CGTTTTTTGCCCTGATCTTCGCATTGGTTCAAATGCTCAATCTAAACCAATGAGATTCAACATATTGTTGATTTAATCATTGTCACCAAATTCAGTGATAATCAGATGTCGGCAACCACATAATCGGAACACATTTGGTGCTTCCAGAAGCGTTAAAGTCCCATACTGCACCAATCTTCGGCCGCCTCAGCTATTTTTTTCGAATCGGGACCGTCTATGTTTTACGTAACAGAGATTTGAATACTTCTGCTAAAAATGAATTAAATCTCTTATCAATACATACTTGATCATATGTAAATTTTCATTCTAATAATAAATCTACGTCCTAATAAAAGGGCATTCTAAACCCGGTAGACCCAAAAATTTACGAGAACAATTAAAACACCAAGCAAAACAAAATGGACGATATCGATCATCATGATTGTGTTGCGATCGTATAAGTACTGTACATTAGACAAAAGCACAAGACCTTAGTTTAGAAACAATAAGGTTCAACGTATAGATTTTAAAGAAAGTTGTTCAATAATTTTTTCTGATGACCGATCTAAACCGTTAAGATTGCACATCTTATCGATTCTATGTTTGTCACCAACTTCTATGATAATCGGATGTCGGCAACCATATGATTGGAACACATTAGATGCTTACGTAGGTATTAAAGTCCTATAGTTCCCAATTCGATGACTGCTTTACCTATTTCTATAAAAATCAGAACCGTCCATCTTTTGTGTAACATAGATTAGATCATTCCTGCCAAAAATAAAGTAAATTGCTTATCGTTACAAGCTTTATCGGACATAAGTTATCATTCTTATGTTGAATTTTTGTACAAATCAAAGAGTTTCGTAAATCAAAATAAACTAGATGGAGCCCAAAATTTTCAAGAACAACTAAATAACCAATAACAACCAAATCAACGGCCTTGATTATTAAAATAAATGATTTACTGAGATCCGTTACATTTTACTGGTCAACATAATTGCAAAACACGTTTACATTTTAAAAAATTTCCAAATTTTTTCCACTTAACCCACGGTTAAACATGTTAAAATTAAAAAAAAAAATACAAAAAGCAGACAGTCGAGAGACAGGTGGGACCAGGGGCAGGTGTGTCGTCAGGTTTCGTACAGTTATGCTCGCATGAGGTTATGGTCATGCCATTTAGGGGTTCTGTTATGCTATTTTGTGGTATTGTTATACTTATGCCTTCTGTGATTTTTGTTATGCCAACCGTGGTAATTGTTATGTTTTTTAATGGTTTAGTTATGCCCATGTTGGCATAACTCTTCAGTTATGTCATTTAATAATTTTGTTATCAATCCTGGGGTTTATGTTACACCCGTTTACGGATTATTATACCCTACGTTATGCCATTTAGTTCATGTGTTATGCTTATTGGGTTTCTTGTTATGCCGTTTTAAGGTTTTTGTTATACCTCAACTTTTGACCTGTTGGAGTTACCGCTTTGACCGGTCACTTTTGGTCAACCTTGTGATGTGGCGAAATCTCGTCCATTCGTTTGGTTATGCTATTTAGTGGTTTTGTTATGCCTTGTTATGGTTTGGTTATGCCTATAAGGGGTTTGGATTATGCCAATAATGGTTTTGTTACGCCAAAATTATGGTGTCTCCAAAACGAGTGGAGACACCGAAGTCATCGCCCTACCGCTTATTTAACCTTGATAACAATCTCCACCGTTTCAGTTGTATCTTACTGCAGGTTACAATTGGAAAACCAGTTTTCACCAATTTCGCTTCCTTTATTGATATTGTTCGTTTTTACATTCCACCAGGACTATGTTAATTGGGGGGGTTCTAAACGGACCGACTATACCCCAAAATGCTACGGTGTCCACCCGCTAATTGGGGACACTGTAAAAAATGGCATAACTGACCATTACAAGTATAACAACGACCAGTGATGTATATAACAAAAACCTTACAAAGGCATAACTCCCAAAATCCCCAGAATTTTAGGGGATTTTGGGGGTTATGCCTTTGTAAGGTTTTGGTTATACACATCACTGGTTTTGGTTATACCATTAATGGTCAGTTATGCCATTTTTTACGGTGTCCCCAAACGGCGGGTGGACACCGTATCATTTCCCATAATATATTACTGTAGTCATAGTAATTCAAGTGTTTGCCTGCTTGATAAACAAGAAAGTGGGGAATTGGGGATGGTGTTTGTGCCGGTGGCGCACAACACGGTCTAGATCTCATCTCGGCATCGGGTATCATTTGATCGTCCACTGCAGAGATAAAATCTATACCATTAGATTGCCAAACGGACGGTTCGGATGGCCACACAATACGCCTGGGTTAATCGTTCGTCTCGACGAAACGAATCAGAAAAGTATAAAATATGGGGCGATGTTGATAAAAATTCAATTAAGATGGCACTTTAGACAAATAAGACAGCTGTTTGATATTTTTTGTCTTTAGTGATTTTTTTTTTTGCTTTTGATCATAGTTTTATACTATTTAGACTCCTCTCGTCGAGACGGATGATTAATTTGTAAAATATTGCAAATTTAACAAAAATTTAGAAAAAACGAACAAAACACTCAAAACAAAGAAGAAAAATAAGTTTACAGGAATGGAATAGTTCTTGTATGATGGACAATGTATAATCAATTTTTGGTATCCTCTCTTGGCAGCCGCTGCTGCCTTCATCTGGGCCGCCATCTTCTTGCTCGTGTCCGACACTTTGTTCCACACACAAAAATACCAAAATTAATACAAATCCAACAAATCGATGCCCCATGCTCTTGCACCATTATATATTGATGTGAGATATACAAACGTGTGGTATTGGAGGGACATGGAGAACTTCGTTGAGGTTGGACGAAAGTAATTGCTTATTTTTATTGTTTGAGCATTTTACAGTTTTTAATCAAAACATGTTACGTTTCACATGTGACTCGACGTGAGTAATAAAATGTTCAAAAGTATAACGAAAATTTTAAAAAATGAAAAGCGAAATAATCATTTAAAAAAAAAAAAGAAACAGACAAAATTACAGAACAATAAAACAGAAGATCATTTACGCCAAATTGTATCTTACAATCAGGTAATAAACTCAAGACACTGACTAATTCTGGTGTAGTTTGTGAAGATAATTGGAGGTTATAATAAAAATTATAAAATGAGCATCAAGACGCATCGACATAAAAACTCAATTACATTAAACTAAAGGTGACCTGCAAAATTAATGCTAAGAACAATATCAATCATCAAAATTGCGTCTTAATCAAGTTAGCTCCTGTTCCACTAGACACACAACATATATACATACTATTTCTGTACACACTACACACCCAGAGAGAGAGAGAGAGAGAGAGCGCTTCTACATGGTGTAAAACTTCTGTTGAACAACTGTAAAATGAATCAAACTTCACAGAGAAATGAAAGTTAATCAGGAAATTTCGCACAGGATCAATACAAACTTAAATAAACATTTTATTATATATAAGGAAGCAACAATCCATCGTTTGCTCGACACACATGAAAACACACATCAAACCCAAGACACGAACTATTATCCTGATGTTTAAGCCCCCACATGGGCCTAAAGGATCAGGAAATAAGACACCAAACACAGTAAAACAAGACCTCAAACACGAACCAGATCCATGAGATCCTATAGATACTAGGACCTCTTATTACATAAACAAGACGCACGATCATAATACTAGACAAACGGAGGAAGTACACGAAACCCACGGTTGAAGGACATGAACCCCTGTGCATGGAGTCATGTATAAACCACAGAGACAAAACCCAGTGTTGAAGTGTACATGAACCCCAGTATGGAGTCATGTACAAACAGTAGTGACACGAAACCCAATTAGATTCACGCACAAACGTCCTTCTCTAGTGCTTAGGAAAGGAGATTTGAACCTGGATTTGGGCAACGGTAAAATAATCTCCTTTTTCTATTCTCATCAAGGGAATAGAGAACGGAGATTAGAGACAGCCCACCTCAAACGAAAAACAGTTCGTTTTTGAGGTCTGGGTGCACTTTGTATAACCCTTCATTCAGTAAAGCAGCAGATGTTGATGATGATGAAGCAGCAGTCTGAGGTTGCAACTCCATGGCCACCTCATGGTACATTCGTCCCCTATACGCAACAAGATCAGCATAGAAGACCGGAGGAACAAGCGAGACCGGCTTGGTGCAACGAGCAGAGGTGAAACAAAGGTGGTATACCAGCTTCTGTATCTGGTCCGAGGTGAAGTTATGCTCATCCCAGAGAACACTGTAGTGCGCTGCCTTGCTCGTCCCAATCACGCCATACTGGCTGCAGAGATAGAAATCAAAGTGGAAGGGATGAATGATCTTTGTGTCCACCACGGTCCCCGGAGGCACATTTCCAGATCGACCCCCGTCCCTCTCGTTCTCGACAAAAATTCGAGTCAGGTGACGCTTCCGGGCAACAATGAGAGTGATGGTTGGGCGATAATCATCTTCATATATGGCACTCTTCATGTCTTGCAACTCTTTGTTGAGAACCATATCAAACTGGCCTTCACTGACCCCATCGCGGAAAACCACAATTTTCTTCGGCTTGACCTTGTTGAGGCGAGCATATGTGTTGACTAGATCCAAACACGTGGCCCCAAAATCAACAATCCTCTCGTTCCGGTGTTCCTGGGGGCAGATACGGGTAACATAGCGGCTGACGGCAGGCCAGTTGGTGGAAGCAACCACAGCAGCAAAAGATGGACAGGTTGCGTTTCCTGGCCCAGGGTGGTTGACATCAGCGCCTATAAACATGACATGTTCCTCACCTGGGAAACCAGGGAGCCGTTCTGCTAGTTCCACATTGCTACCGCCAAGCTTAGCATTAATTTTCAGAGCGAGGTTTGCAAGATACTGGTCGCTCTCTCTGTTGTTGGGGTTGTTGGCATGACTGACCAAGCAACATTGAGTCATGATTCCAATCTTTGTCTCAGAGACCCATTTCAGATACTTTTTGCCGTCGTGCTTTTCAGACAACACACATACAATAAGCTGTAAACGGCTGTTGCATTTCCCGTTTGCCTCCTTCACAACACTATCGAGTAATTCTTGAGTTGCAAAAACAGTAGACAAGTCACGCATGCTCGTGAGACGAGACACCACTGGCTCCATCACAGGAATTCCTAGATCACCGCATTTATTTCTCAACTTCTTAATGAAAAGACCAGCATTCAGTCTAGAACAGTCGCTTGCAGTGAAATCTATCAAAGCCCACCGCTTGAGCGGCTTGCCTTCCACAACTGAATTACCAAGTAGGTTCCACTGGCATCTCGGATCCCTGTCAACTCTAATTACTCGCGGTTTGCCGGTGGGAGTACCGAGCTTCAAAGCGGGTGGCGCCAGGACACGGCCTACTACTCTAGTCATCTTCTTATCAACTGCAATTTCAAAATTCCTAACAACATTTCTGCAGGAACAAAAAGGGTGATTAGATGTCCTCCATGAACAAACACAGAACCAATACAAACACATTTGACAACAAGTATAAATGATGTGAAGATAGTATACCCGACCACACGAGTTGACAAATCAAGAAAATTAACACACAAAACAAACAAGTATTTCCTATACACTAATAGTGATGGGCACATGAAAATTCCTATTTATCCAAAATAGTCCTGATAACCTACCTCCAGCAAATTGGGAACTTGTGACTTGTGAGCCAATGATTTTGCACCATTTTTTTTTTTGTATCTTAAGTTATTTCTATTCCGGTTGTCAACGAGTCTGGAAACTAATCCAAATTTCCATCTCAAAATAAAAAGAATGCCCCATTCACTGGCCTAACATATGAAAGAGATCAATTAGATAACGTGATCAATATTGATACATTAACCATAACTTCATATTCATGCCATGGAGCAATGCAGAGAGGATACATGGCAAATAATCAATGCTTAAAGGGTCCGCTGCTAGTCTGTTGAACCCCAGGTTTTACTCATTGTCATTATGGCAGGTCAAAAGAGTACCCCGCTCAGGGTCTTGCTATGACCATCAACAAAGTATAAAAGATAAGAGAAGGAAAAACACACTTTTATAGAAGAATCATTGTAAAGATAAAACATGTTATACTACAAATTCACAATACTGTTATAGAAGAACTGACATGAAAATATGAGTGACGTACAATAATTAATGAAGATAGGATGAGGATTTAGTTAAAGATCATACCCGCAAGGTCCATCCTCGGCTTGCACAATCTCACAGATAATCCTCTTTCTCTCCTCTGGTGGAGGCATTGATATCTTTTTCATCAACAAGCCTTTATCTCTGGGCAACTTCTCCTTTGGGTACCTCTGACCCTCCACCAAAGTACAGAATTCCATAGGAACATAATTGGCTTTTCCCAGATCCAAAGAGGGAATATCATCGAACAATATCTTCTTCTTATATTTCTCCCAGAAATATTCCAAAAGTCCAATTTTCCTTGGTGGCCCCTTTTGCTCTAGCTCTTCAAGAGGGAATGAAATATCTCGTGTCCGACGATCGGACAGCCCAGCTATCTGGAACTTCTGCTTTGTGTCGCGATGATTTACGTAGACTTTCAGCCCTCTTAATGCTTTTTCCACATCTTTTTTCAACTTCAACACATCTTTTACTTCATGCTTTTGCTCCTTAAGGAAGTCTATGACTGAGATCTGCTTGCAAAATGGCATCGCTTCATGGTCCAAACATAAGGCTAGACCCTGAGAAGTGGGCTTCAGGCTCTGTTGGAACCCTCTAAAAGCTGCAACCCCGCACTTGAGATCATCTGATTGTCTGAATTGATTAGAATAGAAGCTCCGACCAACAGAGATCCTTTGGCTAGATGGATTCTCCTTCATAACCAAATCCATTCCTTGCAAAATATCGCGGGGATCATCACGGTGATTTCCACTAATGTAATCCTGTAGCTTGGCACAACTCAGCTCATTCACTAACGTGGTAGTGAATATAGGAGAGCGGTGATTCTCCATGTCTTCCCCACCAAACTGCCCAGTGGGCAGCGGCACTTTACTGAAGATGAATCTCCTTCCATCATAAGCAGTCTTTTGGTCCGGTAATCGGGTGCGGTCATCAGAGAAAAGCTTGTCCAATATCCAACGATGATCCATTTTTGGTATAAAATTCTTCGTACGTTGTGGGCCACGAGACATTTGTGGTTCGACATTGACATCATAATGCAATATGGTGCCTTCTGGCTTGAAACTCACTAGAAAATGGTTGGCCAAGAGCCTGACCTCCCAGGCAGCCACTGTTCCCCCTCTGTCAGGCCGGTTTATGGGCACAATTCTATTCTCTGTTTCTTCAGAAAGAGCGAGTGGAGGCTTTTTTCCAGAAATTTGTAAAGACTCAATATCTGTTATAACAGAGAACAAAAAGACTTCGTCAATCATTTGCAAAAACACAGTCAATTCCAAGTAGAGCATCCCGATTGAAGTTAATATGAATAAAAAAATAACAAAAACACAGTCAATTCCACGACAATACAAGCAAACTAATGCCAAAGAAAACACATTGTAGCCAATTAACATAGTGTAAACCTGAAAAAAGAAAACGACAAGCAGGCAAACTAATTGCTTTCATTTCCTATCTAAATTTATTTTCCTCGAAACTTGTGATATGTTTCATCTATCTACTTAAGTGATGCATATTGCCTAAGTTCCCAACTCATAACAAATATGAAATACATTGAGTGTATTTCTTGAAACAAATAGACAAATTAAAGTCAAGAAAATGTTGTACTTGATTTCACAAGGCAACATAAATCCAAAGCTAAGAGGACTGTGCAAAATTAAAGAGACAAAAGCTGCTTCATCAAGAGAGGGGATGTAACTGTTACTGTAACACTAGAATCCATCTTGAATCACACACACAACAAAAAAAACACAAATGAGGAAAACAGAAGAGAATTTGTTTTTACCCCGAATAAATCACGCTAACGTAAATATTCACCCAATCTGTTGGGAATATTTGTTGAGAGAAAGGAAAGAAAGGGTTGAGTTATAAGATGTCTTGTAATCTCAAAAGTATAGAAAACAGCCTCCTACAGAGGTTGAGGACCCAAAGCCTCAAAGCTTTTAGGGCGAGAGTCCAGAGCAGTTTATAGTAACAAAGATATGTGGCAGAGAGGGTGCGAATGAAGCGTAAAAATCCTCATTCCGCATCGGTAAATTTTGATGGTCCGCGGTAAAAATTCCCATTCTGCATATTTTTCAGGCAACAAAAACAGAAACACGGAATGTGCATTTTATTCGGAAAAAAAAAAAAACACAACCAACTCTTTCTAGGTCTAGAGCCGAAATATGGAAATAGCAATAGAGGATTACCTTCGCTTCCCCGAAGCAGTATATCTTTTGTTCTCATGTTTATGTGCTTGTAACTTAACGGCCCACCTAGGCAATCTTAGAAGTACGAGTACGACTTTCTGTTACCATCCTCACATTCCCTCATCATTTGTTTGTGAGAAATGGAATTGACATAATCAGGGGATCCTCATTGTCCTGGTTTCCCAGGCCCACCTAGGCAATCTTAGAAGTACGAGTAAGACTTTCTGTTACCATCCTCACATTCCCTCATCATTTGTTTGTGAGAAATGGAATTGACATAATCAGGGGATCCTCATTGTCTTGGTTTCTCACCCAATTGTACTAAATTTTTTTTGTAACTACTGTTAATTCAAGCCGCCAAATCATTTAATAAACCCAACAACTCATCCATCCCAAATATATCACTAGTTTCCCTATCTTTCTTTTTCCCATACTTCTAGCTTCTTGCATAAAACTCTCCAGAAATCCATGATCCCAAGACAACCTTAGCAAGATCCCAGCACAACCAATTACATAACAATCTTATACCCACATCAAACCAATAATAACCTACCCAAAATTTCACCGCATAAATAAAATCTGTAGACAAGATCAACACTGTGCTCGGCCAACATAACCCAATCTAAAATTTACACTGTGTACACATCAATTTTGGGTATTTTCTGGGTGAATCCAGAGGAAAATGCATTTTCCTAACTGCCCTTTTGAATTATAAGAAATGATGTGATAAGTAACGGGAGCCCTTTCTCACCAACTCTCACAAAAAATTCTCACAAAATCTACCATTAAATTACTCCATTCAAATGATTGATTTGGCATAAACCTCTAATCCTTCATTTTCTTTTCTAATCAAATCCCTCAATCCAAACGGGCTGTAAAATCTAGTTCCCAATTACCATGCTTCCCCCTTCATTCCATTTAAGGTTTCAAAATCACCATACAGTAGGTGCAATTACACAAACGCAAGTTGTATACATCTAAAGCAAAACAGAAATATACCAGGAAGAGCTCGAGGCTCAGATTGAGTAGTAGCTTGAGTATGAAGACCAGGAAGAGCTCGAGGCTGAGATTGAGTAGTAGCTTGAGTATGAAGACCGGGTTTCCCACTCCACACTCCCCCTCCTCCTCTTCCACTGCCATGCCCACCGCTTCCATTCAGTTCAATTTCCTGCCCCCTGGTAGGAGCCGCACCTTGACCACCGTTCTGCTGCTGCTGCTGTTGTGGCCTGTAGGACCCACCACCATGGCCCATCTGGCCACCAGTCAGCTGTTGCTGTGGCCTGTAGTGTTGGAACTTAAGTGTATTTTCTCTAGTCCCACATTGGGAAGTTACAAAACTTCTTTCTACTTTAAATGATGTTGCACACTAATGAGTTTGTAAAAGAGGACTCAAGGAGAAGTCTCGCGCGCTCAGGAAAATGGGCGGCAATTTGGAAAATTGATTCGGAAACCAGTTAACCAGGTGTGCGTCACGAGTTATTCGCGCAGGGGGGGTGCAAATCCGGGATTTGAGCCTCGCGCACACACACGGTTAAACCCACGTTTTGCCAAATTTCTGAAACGTTTTTTTTTAGTCAATCAAATCTTTTCGAAATAGAAATTCTTGCTGGTCAAGAACGTGATTAAAACGTGTGCTAAATCAAAGGAACGAGATTTGATTTGATTTCAGCTGATTAAGGGAAAAACGTTTTTCGAAATGGAAATTCTTGCTGGTTGCTGATTAAGGGATGATTTCGGATTGATTATAAAACATGTGCTAAATCAATGCTTTGATTTGATTTACGTTTCCGAAATCAGCCCAGTCCGCACCTATAAATTGAGCACTTCGGAATCAGTTTTAATACACCAAAAACCAACTCTCTCTTCCTCCCTTAAAAACGTTTTCTGAGTTCGAGCAGTAGGTCGATTGTGTTCTTGTTTTCGGTTTTTCTTCCGTGCAGAGAAAACCGAGCAGAGGTTTCTGGGCTGATTTATCCTGGAGACGGCGAGGCATTCACGAACTGCTTGCACAATCTGGGCGAGCCGCGAAACGTCTTAAAGAGAGCGACCTAGTCCGCGACTCAACCCAGCAGTAGTTCTAACAATCTGGTATTCCGTATTTCAATAGCATCATCTCGAGGTAATCCGTTCTTGTTTTACAGCAGTTAATTACAACAATTTTAAGACGTTACAATCTGCCATGGATTCTCAAAACAAGATTTCGGTTACCACCACTGATATCAACAAACCTTTTCGCTTTGAGGGGCTGCACTTTAAACGTTGGAAGGCTAAGATGTTTTTCTTTCTTACGACCCAAAAACTTGCTGCATATTGTGATTCAACTAAACCTGTTGCTGCGAATCCCCCTACTGCTGAAAACACTAAAGAGATTTCAAAATGGACCAACGAGGATTTTTTGTGCAAGAACTACATTATGAATGCTTTGACTGATGAGCTTTACGATTACTATTCCACTTTTGATACTGCTAAAGGACTTTGGGATGCCCTCCAGAAAAAGTATGATACCGAAGAGGCTGGGACTAAGAAATATGTTGTTAGTCGTTACTTGTAGTTTTATTTTTTTGATGAAAAATCCGTGGTTTCCGAGGCTCACGATTTACAGTAAAGTGCTCATGATATAGTTTCTGAGGGCATGTCTATTTGTGAACAATTTGAGGTTGTTGTTCTTATTTATAAATTGCCTCCTTCTTGGAAAGATTTTAAAAGGATCTCCGTCACAAGTCAAAAGATTTTTCTATGGAAAGTTTGATTGTTAGGCTCCGTGTTGAGGAGGAGGCTCGGAAACAGGATCAGAAGGATGAGGTTCTCTTTGTTGCAAACAAAAGGAACCATAGCTCGGCGGTGCTCAAGCCGAGAGGAGGGATTGCGAAGCCAAATCAGAACCAGAACCAGAACAGAAAAAGACTGAACAAGAAGTTACCCCCTTCTGGAGGCCAGGCTCGAAACACGGACTCTGTCCAATTTGTGTGTTACAATTGTAACAAGCCTGGCCATATGGCAAGAAATTGCAAGAACCCCAGGCGTCGCGCTCCACAGGCGAACCTGGTGGATGGAGAACCACTAGTGGCTATGATATCAGAAATCAATCTGATAAGTGGTTCAGAAGGGTGGTGGATAGACACTGGCGCCTCTCGCCATGTCTGTTATGATCGCTCCTTGTTCAAAAAGTATTCTGAGGCTGATGATAAGAAAGTGCTGTTGGGAGACTCCCACACCACTAAGGTTCTTGGTACTGGTGAGGTGGATCTCAAATTCACTTCTGGAAGGACTGTCACTCTGAAGGAAGTCCTGCACACTCCAGAAATGAGGAAGAATCTTGTATCCGGCTACCTCCTCAACAAGGCCGGATTTACCCAGACTATAGGAGCAGATCAGTATACTCTTACTAAAAATGGCATGTTTGTTGGAAAGGGTTATGCATCTGATGGCATGTTTAAACTTACTATTGATATGAATAAAACTGCATCTTCTTCTTACATTGTTTGTTCTGTTAATATGTGGCATGCTAGACTTTGTCATGTTAACAAGAAACTGATTAAGAATATGAGCAACTTAGGTTTTATCCCTAATATTTCCTTAAATGATTTTGATAAATGTGAATCATGTAGCAAGGCTAAGATTACAAAGAAACCTCATAAATCAATTCTTAAGGAAACCGAATTGCTAGAGTTGATTCATACCGATATGTGTGAGTTAGATGGAGTTCTCACTAGAAATGCACATCGATATTTTATCACATTTATTGATGATCATTCAAATTATACCTCAGTTTATTTGATGAAACATAAGAGTGAAGCATTTGACATGTTTAAAATCTTTCTTAATGAGGTTGAGAACCAGTTTAATAGAAAGATTAAGAGACTCCGTAGTGATAGAGGCACTGAGTATGATTCGAATGAGTTCATTGCATTTTATAACTCTACTGGTATAATACATGAGAAAACTGCTCCATACTAACCCGAAATGAATGGAAAAGCAGAACGCAAGAATCGAACCTTATGTGAACTTGTAGTTGCGATTATGCTAAGTTCGGGTGCAGCTTCACACTGGTGGGGTGAAATTCTGTTGACTGTATGTTATGTGCTGAATAGAATTCCTAATTCTAAATCTTTAATTTCACCTTATGAATTGTGGAAAAACAAGAAGCCCAATGTGTCATATTTTAAAGTTTGGGGCTGTTTAGCATATGTTCGTATTCCTGACCCGAAAAGGTCAAAACTTGCAAGTAGAGCTTATGAATGCGCCTTTATTGGTTATGCTGTGAACAGTAAAGCATATAAATTCTTCGATATTAACAATAGGGTGATCGTAGAATCTATAGATGCTGATTTTTACGAAGAAAAATTCCCCTTTAAATCTAGAAATAGTGGGGCGCTGAATCTAGTAGTAGCGTGCCTAGATTAGAAGAACCTAGAAACGAGAACTCTAGCGACACTGAGATTGAACCAAGGAGGAGCAAGAGAGCTCGAATCGCTAAGGACTTTGGTCCTGACTTTGCATTCTCTATAGAAGAGGACCCCACTACTGTTAATGAGGCTTTGACTTCCCCAGATGCTGATTTTTGGCAAGAAGCCATAAATGACGAAATGGACTCATTGGATACTAATAGAACTTGGGAATTAGTAGACCTACCACAAGGCTGCAAAGCTATAGGTTGCAAATGGGTGCTTAAAAAGAAATTGAAACCTGATGGTTCTGTGGATAAATATAAAGCTAGACTCGTAGCTAAGGGATATAGACAAAGGGAGAACATAGATTTTTTCGATACCTACTCTCCTGTGACAAGGATTACTTCTATCCGAGTCTTGATTGCCATAGTTGCTGTTCATAACTTAGTTGTACATCAAATGGACGTTAAAACTGCTTTTTAAATGGAGACTTAGAAGAAGAGATTTATATGGATCAACCCGAGGGATTTGTTGTCCATGGTCAAGAACACAAAGTGTGTAGATTAATTAAATCTCTTTATGGCCTTAAACAAGCTCCAAAGCAGTGGCATGAAAAATTTGACAGTCTAGTTGTTTCAAATGGTTTCAAAGTCAATGAGAGTGATAAATGCATATACTACAAGTCTGATAATCATGCATGCACTATTATCTGTTTGTATGTGGATGACCTTCTGATATTTGGCTCAAGCTTATTTGTTGTGAATGAAACCAAATTATTGCTTAACCAAAATTTTGACATGAAGGATTTGGGTGAGGCTAGTGTAATCCTCGGAGTTAAAGTTACTAAATCTGCAAATGAAATTTCTCTTGATCAATCACATTATATTGAAAAGATCTTGAAGAAATATAATTACTTTGACTGTAAACCTGCTTGCACTCCTTTTGATCCTAGTATTAAATTGTTTAAGAACACTGGAGACAGTGTTAGACAATCTGAGTATGCTAGTATAATTGGTAGTCTTCGTTATGCTTGTGATTGCACGAGACCAGATATTGCTTATGCAGTGGGGGTATTATGCAGGTTTACTAGCAGGCCAGGAATGGAGCATTGGTTTGCTATTGAGAGGCTCATGCGGTATCTGAAAAGAACCATGAATCTTGGATTACACTATCAGAAGTTTCCCGCTGTTTTAGAGGGATACAGTGATGCCGATTGGAACACCCTTTCGGATGACTCCAAAGCAACCAGTGGGTATGTGTTCAACATAGCAGGAGGTGCAGTCTCTTGGAAGTCCAAGAAACAAACAATTTTGGCACAATCCACTATGGAGTCTGAGATGATAGCGCTAGCTGTGGCTAGTGAGGAGGCAGCTTGGTTGAGAAACCTCCTGTCAGAGATTCCCTTATGGGAAAAACCGATACCGGCCATACTAATCCATTGCGATAGTACCGCGGCTATTGCAAAAGTTCAGAATCGTTTTTACAACGATAAGAAACGACAAATACGTCGTAAGCACAGCACAGTTAGAGATTTGCTAACAAAAGGGGCTGTTAGAGTGGATTATGTACGGTCAGCTGAGAACCTGGCTGATCCTTTGACGAAAGGATTAGCTCGGGAGAAGGTGTGGGACACCTCGAAAGGGATGGGGCTAAAGCCCATTGAGAAATGAGTCACTTGTGATGGATACCCAACCTGTAGACTGGAGATCCCAAGAAATAGGTTCAAAGGGAAAAACGAGTTACATGGTGATATGGTAAGAATCATGCTATAAGGAGTTACACTCCAAGTCCATCCCTAAGAAGCATGACATCCTGTAGCGAAAGAGGTTGTGTTTAACACTTAATGAGTTCTATTGCTCTATGTGGAGTGGAGTACCTAGACTACAGGAGTACTCTTGATAGACTCACCTATATGAATGTTGAAGTGTGGCCGCTTCTTGGGAGAATTTGGGCAAATTCTCTAGGTCATTCATGAAACTGGGATATAAGCACATGGCCATAAAGTGCTGGCTTTAAACATTACACATTAGTAGAGTTGTGTGTGTAGTGCTCTCAGACTTAGAGTTCAAGATCACAAGTCACTCTAGTTACTATCTGAAGCATTATTACTATGTAATGGTTCAAGTCGAAAGACACCTTTACTTATGCACAGCTTTATACCTTTGCTCGAATATTTTGTTTTTAAAAATACAAGTGGGGGATTGTTGGAACTTAAGTGTATTTTCTCTAGTCCCACATTGGGAAGTTACAAAACTTCTTTCTACTTTAAATGATGTTGCACACTAATGAGTTTGTAAAAGAGGACTCAAGGAGAAGTCTCGCGCGCTCAGGAAAATGGGCGGCAATTTGGAAAATTGATTCGGAAACCAGTTAAACCCCACGAGTTATTCGCGCAGGGGGGGTGCAAATCCGGGATTTGAGCCTCGCGCACACACACGGTTAAACCCACGTTTTGCCAAATTTCTGAAACGTTTTTTTTTAGTCAATCAAATCTTTTCGAAATAGAAATTCTTGCTGGTCAAGAACGTGATTAAAACGTGTGCTAAATCAAAGGAACGAGATTTGATTTGATTTCAGCTGATTAAGGGAAAAACGTTTTTAAAACATGTGCATAATCAGCGGGATTTGATTAGCTGCTGATTAAGGGATGATTTCGGATTGATTATAAAACATGTGCTAAATCAATGCTTTGATTTGATTTACGTTTCCGAAATCAGCCCAGTCCGCACCTATAAATTGAGCACTTCGGAATCAGTTTTAATACACCAAAAACCAACTCTCTCTTCCTCCCTTAAAAACGTTTTCTGAGTTCGAGCAGTAGGTCGATTGTGTTCTTGTTTTCGGTTTTTCTTCCGTGCAGAGAAAACCGAGCAGAGGTACAGAATTCTGGAGAGGCATTCACGAACTGCTTGCACAATCTGGGCAGAGCCGCGAAACGTCTTAAAGAGAGCGACCTAGTCCGCGACTCAACCCAGCAGTAGTTCTAACAATCTGGTATTCCGTATTTCAATAGCATCATCTCGAGGTAATCCGTTCTTGTTTTACAGCAGTTAATTACAACATGTAGGACCCCCCGCCCGGAGCCACCTGACCACCGGACCTATCGGCCCGCTGTTGGCCACCGGACTGGGCCGGACCACCCCAACCCGTACCCCCTCCTCTCCCTCCGCCGTCGCCGTTGCGGCCTCGGCCGGGATTTCCAGTTCCACGGTGGTTGTTGTTGTTGTAACTGTTTCGATCCATTTTTTGGAAATCTGATCAATAAGACCTCTCTCTCTCTCTCTGATCAGTGCTGATAGTAGTAGTGTGATGTTAAAGAGCGAAGTGGGTAGTATTTTATACAGGGCGAAAAGTTCAGGCTGGATTGACGAAAATGGTCTTTCCGTGGGGGCTAAGCATTGAACAGTGAGGTGGTGGGATCTAGAATGATCGATTGCTTTGCAAGTATAGAGGAGAGTGGGACTGACCGACCAATCATCAATCATCTCAATAGACACTTAAAAGAAATGGAGAGTAGTGGACTGACTAGTGGGGGTCCCAGGCCAGAAAGGAAGTTAAGAGGAAGAAGGAACGGAGAGCAATTATCTCGTAAGATCGTTTCTCATAACTCTAGCGCCTCCCGTTATGGATTCACACACATTAACTATATGTAATCTGTACCGTTCATCTTATTGCCTATGTAGAGCATGTGAGGTCTGCAAAAACATCAGATTGATCGACCATTACCAATTCTATGATAGAAGAGTCTTTGTATGATAGTCTTCTGAACCACATCGGTCGTTCGTATCTTAGGTGAGATTGTGAAAGCATAGCCTAGGTAGTAGACTGGTGAGATGAGATTGTGAACACTATAGGGATGCATGCAGAGGATAAGGGCCCTTAAACTGACCGGAGTCGTGGTGGGAATCCCTAGGGAAAATGGATAAGTCAAGGCAGTTACGTACGGAAAGATATTATTGGGTCCGTACTGGACCCACATTCTTCTTCTTTATGAATAAGCGCGTTTCTCCCCCCCCCCCATCTTTTCCTATTTGAAAGGAAAGCGCCTGTTTGTTTCGTTTTCCTTTTTCCTTTTCTTCTTGAGCTGTAATAAAAGGAGTGAGCTATTGTCCCTTAACCAATCTTGTTTTTTTGAACGGTCTTGCTATTGTCAGCTCATTGGGCTAACGATAAATACACTAGAAGATAAGAGAAATACATAATTTTATATACTTTTTACATCTTTTAATACATATTCACACACTTATTATTATCAGTTCATTGGGCTAATTTTAGAATTTTTCTTTTTCGAATATGACTAAAGGCACAAAAATACAGGAAAAATTGAAAGTTATTATAGAATGAATACCCTCGATTTACTATATTGTATTATATTTAATTTATATATTGTTATAAAAATATTAAATATCTTGTAATATTAAAATATTAGAATTAATAATTTGAGATTAATATCGAATGATATAACTTTGAATTAATTATGAAATTAATATTCAAATTTTTTCAATTGTAATTATATTTAATATAGATTGAAGTATATGTACTCCGTAAGTGCTAAGGACTCAAGGGATGTAGAACTAAAAAAATGTACTTATTTTTCTTTCCTTTCCGCATGAAAGACAAGATTTTTTTTTTTTTTGATCCGCAAGACAAGATATCTATAATAATAAATCTTCTTCTTCTTCTTCTTCTTTTGTTCGTCTTTTCTGCTTCTTTTGTTCTTGTCTTCTAATTTAATAAAGAAGACGTTTTTTACAACTTATCGAAAGATTTGTTAGAATCTAATCCAACAATATTCTTAGTCAAAACGAGCGTGTTGTCCCGGCTGAGGGGACTCCGCTCCGGTGTCGCTCCGATGATCTAAAACGTTCACTTCGTAGAGCTTGTTGAGTGAAACAAGTTCGCAAAAAATCAGCTCGATCGGATATCATTAAGTGTCTGATCGAAACACATATAACTTGTCAATAATGGGTTCTAGTGGATTTGATCCAGTGTTTCAGATTCATTCTTTTCAATACAAAAAAGGTTTTCGATTAGGCACTTAATAATATCCGATCAAACTGATTTTTCGCATACTTGTTCAAATTGACAAGCTCTACGAAGTGAACATTTCTGATCATCGGAGTGAGACCGGAGTGGGGTCCCCTCGGCCGGGACAACAGCTCCCCGCAGTCCGTAATAAAAGCATTTAGAGTGTGTTCTGCTTTCCCCCCTTAAAAAATAAGTACTTATTTGTAATTTTCAAACTTAAAAATAATAAGCTTACTAAAAAAAATATGCAATATGGATCTTATTTGATAGATCTCATCGATATCTATTATCAAACCCTGAAAAAAAAAATGAAAATTTATTTTTGTAAGTCTATTATTTTTAAGCTTGCAAATAGGTCCATATTTTTTAAGTACTTATTTGAGAATCTGGAACGTGCCTTTATTCCATTCAGCACCTCCGATCAAGAATGTCATATGTGACATGGCACAGTTTCATATGTGACATGGCATGCCAAGTCAAACAATTCGCATGTGAAGCAACTTCAACCAAAATGTTAAATAGTTAGGTGTCATTTTGGCTTCCCCACTCTCATGCCAAATTTGACATGTGGTGTCAATAAAAAATTTCACTAGTTTTTTTTTTTTTTTGAATCGTCATACATCAGCGGGGGTTAGTGGGGGGTGTTAGAGTTAGCACGGGATCCAGAAGCTATCCATAGCTTTGGACCCCAAGGGTATTGCTCCAGCATGGGTCGAACCCAGGACCTCCCTCTTAGTGAAATTTTTACCAACTAGACAACCACTGCGCAGTGCAGTTGGTAAAAATTTCACTAGTTTACTCTTCAAAACTTTCTAATAAAATACTACTAAATTTGAAATGTTGGTTGAAGTTGGTATTTTGAAGATGCCAAATTTTAATATGTCAAATTGTCATGTAAGGCTTTAAAAAAATTTGACATTCACATATTTGAAGCTATGGTTGGAGATGCTAGTGGCTACATCACGACAAAAAAAGTAGTAATTTTTTTATGAGATAAACGATATTTTGTAGTTTTCACAAACGTGAGAAGGCAATCTATCTATAATTTTAAAAAACCCCAAGTTGGAATGCACAATTCCTCCAAAATGGATGAATGAAGAGAGATTTGGAGTTATGGAGAGTAGGTTGGAGATGCTCTTAGTGAACTAGTATTATTTTTTTTGACATGGAGTGAACAAGTAGTATTATTGGGCATTTCAAAATGGTTTATAAGAGCATCTCTAACGGGAGATGTCAAATCTGATGTGGAGCTTGTAACGGTAATATTTGACACTAATTGACAAACCAACCCCGATACCTTTTTTAGGCCAAATCCCACGTGGCTTTTGACATGGATGAAGGGGGGAGGAAGCATGCCAATTTTGACTACCTACACCTTGCCTGCCAAATTTCAAAAAATGACTATTTGTATTTTGACATAAGGGTTGGAGAGGGATAATTTGATGTCAAATAAATAAAATTTGACATAAAGGTTGGAGAGGAGGTTTTGATGTCAAATTGGAGATGTCAAAATGCCACATCAACCTTCAAAAAAAATTGACATCCCCAATTTGAAGTCAAGGGTTGGAGATGCTCTAATGGGACTGCATTTAAAGCTGAAAAGTGGACGTGGAAGTTGATCTATTTTTTCATGGACGTGGAAGTTGATCATGCTGCCAATGTTCACTAATTTCGCTTCCATTATTGATATTGTTCGTTTTACATTCCAGTAGGGTTTTTGGTAAATTACAGTTAACCCCCTCTAACTATGCCTCGGTGACACTTAACCCCCTCTAACTATTATTTTTGGCACTTAACCCCCTCTAACTAACTGAAATTCAAACGGTCATAACTTCAAACGGTCAAAACTTCTTCGTCCGAAATCGAAAACATGCAAATTATATATTGATTTTGAGGTCTTGAAGTCAGCTTTCTAATGACACCAAAATCACATCACGATTCAAAGCACACAGAAAGTTATGATCAAAACGGTCTTTCTGTCTACTAGCCTTACTCTTTTGATCATAACTTTCTGTGTGCTTTGAATCGTGATGTGATTTTGGTGTCATTAGAAAGCTGACTTTAAGATCTCGAAATCGATATATAATTTGCATGTTTTCGATTTCGGACGAAAGAGGGGGTTAAGTGCCAAAAATAATAGTTAGAGGGGGTTAAGTGTCACCGAGGCATAGTTAGAGGGGGTTAACTGTAATTTACCCTAGGTTTTTTCCTTTTTCCTTTTTTCCCTTTTCCAATATTGTATTGCATGCATACATCAGCGGAGTTAGCATAATGTTAGTGTGTTAAATTAACAGGGAGTCTAGAGGCTGTCTATAGTTCTAAACCCCAAATTCGTTTCCCATGGGACTCGAACATTCGCTTCCACTATGGAGAGAGGGTGAGACAACCAATTTCATTAGAGAGAGTTTCTCGGTTGGGGTTTTATAGACTCAGGGGCTCTGCTGTCCCGGCCAAGCAGGGCCCACTCCAATATTTCTTCGATGATCGAAAACGTTCACTTCGTAGAGCTCGTCGAGTAGAATAACTTTGCAAAAAATCAGCTCGATCAAATATCATTAAGTGCCTAATCGAAACATTTTTATCTTGAAAATAATGGATCTGAAACACTGAATCAAATCCATTGGAACCCATAATTGGCAAGTTGTAAGTGTTCTGATCAGGCATTTAATGATATCCGATCGAGCTATTTTTTGCAGAGTTGTTCTACTCGACGAACTCTACGAAGTGAACATTTTTATCATTAGAGCGAGACTGGAGTGGGCTCCAATTGGCTGGGACAACAGGTTTTGTCCCTCTTCAGGGACAGCGAAGCCTTGAGTTCCGGGTTCTATACCCCAAAATATGTTTAATATTAGTTGGAAAATTTTAAAATCAGCTCAATGGGCTGACAATAATAAGTGTGTAAATGTGTATTAAGGGTGTAAAAAAATACAAAAATACGCCTTTCAAAAAAAAAATACAAAAATACGGAGTACATGTTTTTCTTGTTTTCTAGAATGTTTATCGTCAGCCCAGTAGGCTGATATTAGTTTAAGACTTTAAGCGTTTGCCTTGATAAACATAAAAGTGGGACCATTTTTTGTACTTTGCTTGCGGCTTGCCCATTGGCAAATAGTAATTTAAATTTTTTGAAACTTATTTCAGTAATGTTTATTTTTTGATATGGACCGATATTGAAAAAATTCAAATAAGATGATACTTTAAACAAATAAGACAACAGTTTGATACTTTTTTCGTCTTTAGTGTTTTCTTTTTCTTTTTTTTTGTTTTTGTCATAATTTTATACTTTTTAGACTTCTCTTTTCAAGATTAGTGATTAAACAAAAAAATATCACGCAATTTTAACAAAAAATCAGAAGAGAACGAACAAAATACAGTAACACACAAAACGAGGAAAAAAGCAAGTTTACAAGAATGGAGTAGTTTGTATGATCAATTTTTGGGATCCGGGGTGCTGTAGTGCACCCCGCACTACACGTGTAATGCGGTTAATCCGGCTGTCCATCTCAACAATGGAGTTGAATTTTCTTTCTAACAATGGACGGCTCGGATTAAATCCAAATCCTTTATATTGAGATGGACGGTTGTATATGCCGCACTACACCAACTCCCAATCCCAATTTTTGTGTTACGGGTGGATTTTTGTTCTGTGTTGCCATTTTTCTCTCTGACGAAGGCGAATGCGCAGAGAACCGTAGATGGAAAGGAGGGAAGAGAAACCAAAAGCCATACGAGCCGTTGGATCACGGCGCTAAAAGCAAAACAAACTTACCAGTCAACTTACAAAACCTAACGTTCTCTCTCCCTCCCTCCCTCCTTTCCTTACAACACACATCACGGCTTCGTTTTCACGTACCAAATCTCTCTCTCTCTCTCTCTCTCTCATGGCGAGGACTACTGGCAACAAGAGCATACAAGCCAAGCTGGTAGGTACGTCTTCCCTTTAAGTTCACGATTCAGTCTTTTCTTCATATGTTTTGCAGTGCTTTCGTATTGTTAAAGAGTTTCAATTCATGTTACAGGGTTAGATTAGGGTTTATAACTGCAGTTCGATTTTTCTAAACCTAGTTGTGAGTTTTCAATCTATTAGTACTGGATAATTGGTAGGCTATATAGGTAACAACAGTGAGCTTATTGGTAGTTCTTTGATTTGATTTCAAAGTTAAGTGCACCGGATAATGACAGTACTACCGTGTGATTTAACATCCTCAGTACGTTGATTATGTATTTTGTATAGTTAGATTTCGCATGATGAATTGATAAATTCTCACTCCAGTGACTCCACAATACATACCGGGAACATAGATGTGCGGTTTTCCACAATGTTATGCTGTTCCATTTCTCTACTATTTTGAAGTGTTTAAGGCGTAATAAATGTGATGGGTTCGATAAGTCATCGAGTATCATGGCTTTAGATAAAACCTGCTGAGTATGTTCAGCTCGTTGTTTTGGTTAGGGGATAATTTTGTTAGAATACTACAAATTACGGGATGCACATTGTTGAATGGGCGAACCTGATCAAGTAGGGAGAGGAAAGAGCTACTATTTGAGTGGAAAATCTCAGAACTTCATTATGTTGTGTTGTTTCAAATTCCATTGAGGTTTTATCCTGTTCAATTGACCCGAAATCATTTCATCCCAAATGTCATACCAAAATGTTGAGATTGATTTCTAATGTTGGATGAGAAAAGATGTAAATCAAATGATCGGTAGATTGCGTTTATGGCTATGGCACTCGAATTTAATATAGTTGCCTTTCCCAGGTATTACTTGGGGACATGGGGGCGGGGAAAACCAGCTTGGTCCTGAGATTTGTGAAAGGCCAGTTTTATGAATACCAGGTTCACTCTACTATTTTTGCCCCTTATTTTGTTCTCTCTGTATTAATGTATAACTATCTTTTACACATTCTCGTGTTGTTGGACCTTCCATGGGAGTAATAATGCAGGAATCAACAATTGGAGCGGCCTTTTTCACTCAAGCTTTGTCACTCAATGATGCTACAATAAAGTTTGATATTTGGGATACAGCAGGACAAGAACGGTATTACAGCTTAGCTCCAATGTACTATCGGGGTGCAGCTGCAGCCGTTGTGGTGTATGACATCACAAGCATGGTAGCTATTTGCCAAAGTTCTGAAAATTTTCTTCCTGTTGACTATCTAATGTTGATGTTCATATTCGATAGATTTTCTAATAAGGGGGTGTGCATGTGAACTCTATGGTCTTTTCCTTTCTGTCTACTGCAGTCATCTTTTATCAAATGGGTTGTTCATGAAAAACGCATGATTACTTCATATTCAGTTTTTTTCCCCCTCATAGTTTTTCATTGTTCATCTTATTGATGTGCTGTTTGACCTTCCATTCCACATACTGGGAATCTTCACTATATTCACTTATGAGACTTACTGTTTGCCATATTTCCCCTCATGAAAACTCCTAGTCATTGCATTTTTTGTTAGTGTGCATATATAAGTGAGAGGGAATCAACTGACAGAAGGTATGTGGTGCATTTGCTTCAGGATTCATTTGAACGAGCCAAAAAGTGGGTTCAAGAGCTTCAAAGACAAGGTGATTCACTTTAGTTTTTATTCCGCTCTCATAGTTACCTTCTCGACCAAATAAGTGAAGCTTAGCTATAAGTTAAGGCTAAAGCTGGTAGGGTCTGGAAGAGGGCCGGGCTACTCTACAGCTTTCATAGTGCTGATTAGTCTTATGTCTTACACATTAGTTCAAATTTCTCCCTAGATAATTGTATTTCAGTTGAACACTGTGCATAGAAGACAATATTTAGCTTAACTTTGGTGCTTATGCAGCAATGCAGCATTAATAAAACTGTGTGTTGTTGTTGTTGACTTGTTGTAGGACATCCAAGCTTGGTAACTGTTTTGGTGGCAAATAAGGCCGACTTGGAAACAAAAAGGCAGGTGGCGAATGAGGTATGCCAGTTGATGTTGTTGGCTTTATCCATCTTTAGGGTCTAACTCATTACTATTTACCCTAAACATTTGTGTCGAATTATGAGTGGCCCTCTTCATTGAAGATGCCAAAGCAGTTGTCAAGGCTAGCTGGGCGCAAAGATGTGCCTTGCAGAGGAACCACATTTCTGTAGTGACCTTGTCTTGGTGACAAGTTCATGGATTAAGACTACTATTGTCATGCCCTCGATTTTAAACATACATAACAATACCATTTTAAATACAAATCCTCACAATAGTGCATACGTTACCCCAAATTACAATACAGTTCCCGAATCTCACAAATCTATCAAACTGATACAATATTCCAAAATAGAGCAAATAGAACAATGCAGTTTGATTCACGAAGAAAGACAAGTACTTCAGAAATTCACTTTAGCCTGTGATGTCTGCATGCACTTCACACCCTTCAAAACTGTGTCCCTGCAGTGTACCTGAAAATGATAGGTTGAGCTACACTAGCCCAGTAGGAAAATCTCTACAAACTTTATATGCTAATGGGGTGATAAGTGCCAAGAAAACATTTTAATATGAGCAAAACATTTTAACTAAAGATATAACCTACATAGCTATCCTTCCTTTAGACAACATAGACTCAATTCATGTTACTAATTTTTTTTTTACCACTTAGAAACATTACGGGTTAACTCCCTGGCCAACCCTTCGTCCAAATTATACTCCTCACACAAGGAGAAGACGTATACATTGAATAATACCACATTACAATATCAAAGGACTCACACTCATTCCCAAAACAACCTTTCAAAACTCATGTTAACATCCATCGTATCCCCTTTATCAAGTTCTCCTTTTATGACCAACACGTCATGATTCAACCCACTTGCATTCACACGTGCCTTTAATTCCAGTCTCAAGTTCTCATTCCCTCAAAATTCCTTTTATTTGTTTTCCTTCATAAATCTAAGGCTCCAGGACCACTGTAAACCTCCCACCATGGATTACCACCTATGTTACACGGATCCGTGATTTTGGCCGACGTACCTGTGTCGACACGACACGACACGGACACGGGTACGGGATCCCTTACCGGATTCGCCCAAAAAATCTGGACACGTTAGCCAGAAGAAGAAGAAGGGGAGAGAGAGGAGAGAGGGAGAACCTGTCGATCTGAGATTCACAAAGACGGAGAAGATCGTCTTCGTGGTCGTCGCCTCGTCGGAGAAGGAGCATCGTCGTCGTCGCCGGTGGTAGCAGCAGCTGCTGCAACAAGAACAAGAGGAGGAAGAAGACGAAGAGAGAGAGAGGGGTACCGACATCGTCTTGGTCTTCATCGTATGAGAGAGAGAGAGAGCTGCGGCAGCAGCAGCAGAAGATCTGATTTTTGAGATTAGGTTAGAAACCGTATTATATAAATAAACTGTAATTACAGTATAACCCTTCTACTTTAAGAATAATACAATATGGCCCCTAAATTGTAAGAATAATACAATTTAACCCTATAATTTGAGGAAATTACTTTTTTTTTTTGCAAAGAAAATATATTTTTTATGAGATAATTTTCGTATATTTATATATAAAATATAAATATTTTTATACATATATAAATATTCAGCGGATCCCCGCACCCGTATCCAAATTCGGATACATATCCCCGAATCCTCTTTTTTTAGCTTTGACGTGTCTGACCCTTAGATATGTACCCGAATCCGATTCGCGTACCCGTGTCTGTGTATCATAGTAGGGATGGCATTCGGGTCATTCGGGGCGGATATTGGCAAATCCGTCCCCGATCCCCGAAACCGAACTGCTACCCAAATCCGCCCCGAAACCCGAACGGATTGGGGAGTGGTGAACCATAACCGAACCAAACGGGGTTCGGGTAATCCCCGAACCGATTGGGTAACAGAATTGGGGAGAGAGAGAGAGATCGTTTTGCTCCAAAACCTTTGTTCTGAATCGTGAACTCTGGGTTTTGTAGTGTTTGAACTCAAGAAAAAAAAGTTTTTGACAAAAACAATACCAATCCCAACTGCAAACACACACACACATACATACATATTCATAAGCTACTACTAAGAAACTCGGATCAAAAAAAAAAATACTACTAAGAAACTCGAACATCAACTAAAAATTGATGCTGCGATCTTCCGTAGTCTACCACCACACCACCGTCTCGAGATCGAGAGAGAGAGAGAGGGACTCACGGCCTTAGTCGATCGGAGAATATGGTGGAAATTGATCGGGGAAATTGAGAGGAATAGATACCAGTGAAGTTGTTAAGCTTGAGGTTGGCTTGAGCACGATCAGCGAAGAGCTCGGCGTTCGTAGTGAGAAGAAGCCGTCGATGGACGCCTCTTTTGCCCTGGTTTTGAGATTGGATGCCATGAGAGAGTGAGAGAGGAGAGAGAGAGAGGCGGCAGAAAAGAGAGTGGAGGATATGTGGAGATAAAGCCCTAAAAAGGCTACCATCGTGTTATATATACTAAGGGGTAATTATGTAATTTCTAGGTTTCGGTTTTTTCGGTTCGGTTCGGTTCGGGTATCGGTTCGGGTAGCAGATGAACCATAACCGAACCGATACCCGTTCGGTTATCCAAGTCCTCAACCATACCCATATCCACGGGGAAAATTTCGGTTATGGTTCGGGGAAAATTTCGGTTATCGGTTCGGGTAACCAACGGTTCGGTCCAAATTGCCATCCCTATATCATAGATTACCACAAAGTATCAAACATGTCTCCATGCCAAACAAATTACCACACCAATCTCAATACATCAAGTCACCATAATTGGAAGTCTATAAGAAAAGAAGAAAGCAAGTATTGACACTTCAAACCATCCAAGGCACAAACTCAAGTTAAAAGTTCATAGTTCCTCACATGAGTGCTCTGTTCTTTCTAAATTTCACTTCCCGATTTCTCAATTACATCCGTTTAATCTCATTAATCAATCAGCCTCATCATCAAACCCACACATTCCCATTTTAACATGATATTAAACAGAGAACAAGATTCCCCATTTTCACTATGTCACATGTTTCGATTTCATTTTTGGGCATTAAGGACCCAGTGCGTCCTATGTTCATTCCGGCATCCCACCTTCCGATGGATCCGTGGCTTTCTTGTGCACTTCCGGGCATTTGGGACCCCGTGTGTCCGATGTTCATTCCAGCATCACACCTTTCGGTGGATCCGTGACTTTCATTCCGGCATCTCACCTTATGGTGGATCCGTGGCTTTCATTCTCGATAAATCATTCAATTAGTGTCACATATTCTCACTAAGCGAGCAATCTCTTTACCCACCATTTCTCTAATCCCCACACATAGCAAAGTATGTCTCTCACACCAATACATAGGTTCACTTACACGGAAATAATCTCATCTTTTCAACCAATTCATCATCGGGCATATTCTATAATCTCAATACATAACAAAACACGCCAATCAACTAGATTCATGGATCAAACACACGTAAAGAAACTCCCTTCACAATTTCAATAAGAGAGACACCAAAATTCCACATCTTTAACGTAGTAGATCAACCATTTATTTCACATCAATCAATAACGTACCCCGGTAAATCAATTAATCCTTTCCAAACTCAAACCCAAGGAAATATGTCAAATAATTTGATTCTAAGTGAAATATCCATACCACAACTCGTGGTCTCATTTCATCATTAACCACATCGTCAATCTAGTGATTATACTGCGAGCGTCAACTAATCCCTCACGAGCTCAATATTATGCAAATAGCTAGAAACGGACTCACATTCCAATTCTTATCAAACATCATTCATTATGCTATGTGCGTTCATAATTCATTCTTAAACTTACCCTCAAATAAATGTAAACCGTTTCACATCACATCCCCAATAATTGCCATTACTTCATAATTAGGGTTCAAGTGTCCTATTTTGATTCTCAACGGCTCTTAACAAGTCTTTAAATTTCATTTCAAAGATAATTAATTCTTTCAAAATCCAAGATGATACACTACGCGTCCAACGGCTAATAATGTTCATAAACTCTTAAATAAGTATAAACCAACTCCATAGAAGGAGGCCTTTGAATATGAAAAAAAATATTTTTACGAAAAACTGTCTTGAGTTCCGGAACTGGCAAAAAGGGGGGTTTCGGAACTGACTGGGTTCCGGAACTAGCAAAAACAATGGTTCCGGAACTCAACCCGAGAAACTTAAAACTTCACCACTGGACAAAGGGTTCCGGAACTAGGCAAAAGGGGAGTTCCGGAACCAATTTGGAATTTCAGCGCGAAGAACACAACCATGACTAATTTTACCCAAACCCAAAATAACGATCAACAACAAGATCTAGGCACCAAAACTACTCATAAACACATAAAGTAAGTTAGAAATCCCTACCTCATGGGTTTTGAGCAAAAACCCCAAAAATCTAGCAAACCCTATGTTGTTCCGACTTGATTTCGGCCGAACTCACCAAGAACGATCTCCTCCAACCTAGAACGCGCGATCTCCACCATGAATAACTCCCTCCAAGCTTGATTATACGATTTCTCAAGTTCTTAGTCGCTCAATCAAGCAACCCGAAAAAGTAAGGAGCTCCAAAATGATCCGATGATGATTTTTCTTGATAGATATAAGGCTCTTGCTTCATAGATCAACTTTAATTCTTGGATTTTTTTTCGAAATCTCACTCTAAGGAGATGAAATCGAAGAGAGAAGTACAAAAGGGAGAAAGAGATGAGAGAGAGAGCTCTAGGGTTGATTTTTCGTGGTTATGGAGTGTGGAAAGAGTAAAGGTAGTGCTTATATAGTGGTCCAACACGCGACCCAATTTTCAGAAAATTCGAGGTGGGTTCCGGAACTAGGAAAAATGGGGGTTCCGGAACTGATCTGCAGACAAGTGTTCCGGAACTGGCAAAAACAGGGGTTCCGGAACCAATCTGAAAATTTTGCAAACTCGTCCGACGTTCAACGAGTCAACCTCCGATCACCACCCACACACTCACAACACCCCCAAACACCCTCACATCAACGAAACACATTTTTCAACGACCAACCGAACTTCCGTTACATAATGATGCTCGTTAATCTGTAACACCACGTTAAGAAAAATTATATTCCATCCGAAATACGATTGTCCACATTCAAATTAATTAAAGAAATGGAATTTAAAATTACGGGTCTTTACAACTATGCATGCTAAATTGCTAATATGCTATAAAATGTCGCTACTGAAGTTTTCATGTATCCAACAATGTGAGCTATACTGAAGTGCAATTTGTGAGTAGGAGACTCATAAATCATAATGAATGAAACATCAAGCTAAACTTTTAAAAGCATTTGGCCTCCACCCTCTGGTATTTCATTTTTATTTTTCAACTTAAATTGAGGGAATAAAGTAATAAACCCAACTACATTTTGGAGTTAGCTATGTGGATTTGTCTTCTCCGATGATCTCTTCGTGAAACCGCCTCATTGATAGGATTCTAGGCAATCATATATTTTCTTACAGCCTCAACCTAAAGTTGTTTCTTTTAAGATTTTGATGATTAAGAACTTAAAGTGATTTCTGGATGTTCTCTTGTGCTTTTGGCACCTTCAAGTTTCAACTTGGATAAAGTTGCTCTCTTACAAGGGCATGAGTTGGTTAGCCTTCGTAATGCTGCGCATCATCAAGATATCAAACCATTATTTTTCTTCTCTTCTTAATCGCCCAAGTTTCAGAGATTCTTAGAAGTCTTATTACCCCAAGTGTACAGTCTTCTTTTGAATAACTGTAGTAAACAACAAACATGTCAACCTTGAGATAATACTCAACCGACTTTAAGTTCAACAAAAATGTAAACTCATTATTAGAACTTATCCTGATTGATAGATTTAGCTCTTTTATAACTAATTACGAGCATCGTCTAACAGGGTACAGAAAGCAACTGCATATCTCTGACTGTCTACTATGGAGCCTTCTAGCAACCATTTATTCGTTGGCTACAAGAGAATTCATGCATGTATTTTTTTGCTTAAGAACATACAGCCAACCCTGGGGGTAGTCCTCTTAAATTCTTTCTAGGCCCCCAGAAGTCTTTTGGGATAAACTAGACTTATCAACTTTTGGCATAATGCCTTAAAAAAAATAAAAATTATCATTTCTTGATTGTGTTTGCATATTGAAATACTATGAGACCTTGGACAACTAAATAATTTACTCTGTATCGTTGCTGTCTTGATCTTTCTCTGGGAACACTTACAGAACCTCATTTTGTTTACATAACTTGAGGATTTTCAACATTGTGCCTACATAGTGGCACAATTTATTTACATGGATGTTACGATGTTGGTTATCGCGTACACGAATGAGAGGATGCAAAAGACAGAATGCGATCCTAGTATCACGAGGAACGGCGAGAGCTTCTCTGTGTTCCGATACCTTTGAAAGTGGACATGTTCTTTAACACTTATATTTAAGCTGATTTACAGGAACTGGTATAATGCTTGGTTTTTTTTATGGTCCCCCAATACTTCAGCTTAATCACCTAAGTTACTCAAGAAGGTTTTTGATTTTGCAGGTAGGGGAGCAATATGCTAGAGAAAGTGGATTGCTTTTCTTTGAAACTTCTGCAAAAACTGCTCAAAATGTCAATGAGTTCTTCTATGAAATAGGCAAGTATATTGCTTTTTCAGGAGTTAGTCGTGTATTTCTAGTGCATTGGATTGTAAGAATATCTCTTCATGAGTTTGGCTTGGTTGACTGTACCAGGAATATCATTTCTCTCTCTCTCTCTGCACACACACATGAGCTTATATGTCGTACTTATGGACCAAATTGGTTTAAAAGAATATCGTTTGTGTGATTTCAGATTAAGAAATTAGGTTATCTACCGATTTGTAAAATGGATGGTTGTGGTCCTATTGGTAGTGTTGTTTGCAAATGTCTTGGTGTTGCAACCTTCTTCCATGGGGTCGAATTTTACCTGTGAATAGCGTTTGTCTACTTGTGTGCTCATAATCACTAATCTTTTGCAGCAAAGAGATTGGCAAAAGCTGCCCCTCCGAGGCCGACAGGAATGAAACTGCATAGGAGATCTCAAGAAGGGGGAAGAAGAGTATTTTGTTGTTCCAGCTGACACCAGATCCAGGGAAGAGAATTGTAAGTGATTTTCTTGGTTTTAGTCCCCCTTTGTCTGGAAAATATGTAGTACGTAGATATCTACAATGAGCTTAGTAGCTTCATGGTAGGTTATGTTTTACGATATCTTACAAATGCATAAACTATCTGTACCAGACACTCAAAACACTTTGACAATGGAATGAAATATGTTGCAACTCGCGTAGTTGGACCTTTACCCGAAAAGCGTGTTCAGTGGTTCTAGTTTTGTTGTTACTGCAAACTCTGCATGCAACGCCTCTACAAAACATTTGAACTGCCCAATAGTAACTTGCGAATATTATTTCAACCCTACTCTTAGACATTTACGTAACTGCACCGAGTCATGTAACATCGATAGTACATGATGTCAGAACTGTTTTGGTATGGTTTTTGAAGCAAAGCATTTGTATCCTAATTTAATAACTTGTTTTCCTTCTTAACAGGTACTCAGAAATTACAAGAGAGAGAGATCCCCTTACGGCTCATTGAAGCTAAAGGCGAGCGACAATTTGTCGAAGCCAGCCACAACTTATAAATTGTTGTTGTATATGTAATGTACTCCCTTGCAATAGCTTTGTCACAGTGTTGAATTGTTTTTCAATGCTCAATTATGTGTTCAGTTCTACAAAAGAACGTGGAACTGAATGTGAACAAAAATTCAGCAATAACGACGTTAGATATTGTGCCCCAGTTATTAATCACCACTTCCAAAATTAGTTTAAGTTGCTTTTTCTTTCTACACATTATCTCGATTTATTTATGAGTCGGATGTCTTAAAATTTGGCCATAGTCGTTTTCGAGGAAGGGTTTTGAAGAATGCTGTCTCTTTAATTGTCGATTCTTAACCCTTCATTTGCGTCAAACGATGCGCATAGGGAGATGCTGCCAAGCGGGCCTGCCAATGCAGTGATGCTGAGCGGCTGATCTGGTTGTTCATCTAGGTAATCGATGGCTTGGATTTAATTCGAGCAACGGCTGGTTCAGATATTTATGTGCCCGGATTAAATTCGAGCCGACCATGCCAGGGATCCGGCCGCTCGACACTGCTGCCAAGCACCCCCGCTTGGCAGCATTTTTCTACGATGAGAATTTGCAGTTGTAGTATTGCGACTCGTACTGTAATTACGCGAATCAGTCACTTTACGAACCAATATTTGTTGGGAATTGGTTTCTACACCTTTTTTTTTTAATAACCACACAGTTGAAAGTGTATGTAATTTTTTTGCTAAAAGACAAAAAAATGAGTGTAGAAATAAAAAAAGAGTGTAGAAATCAATTTACTTTCTCTTTTTTTTTGTGAGAGTTAAATAAAACATTTACACCTGCTGTAAGCGACAACCCTTTGTAACTGGGGAGGTGTTGTGCACATCCGGGCTGTTGACATTGATTGCTGAGATCAACGGTCTGAATGCGCACAACATATTACTGTGCACCTCTGCAGAGCACCATCCTGTGTAAACTAGAAAGACCCGGTCCATCTCATTTCTTGGATTCTCAAAGACTTGTTTGGTCTCTTTGCAGAAACTGGTAGCTTGTCTCTCTATATCGCAAGGGGCCTTTTCAAGTATACATACAGAGAACAAACAAAGACCTGTCGTTATCCAAGTGGACAAAGGTCCACGGAGCATATTATTTTAGTACTAATATTCCTCGGCTTCAAAATGCATTGAAATCAGCACACAAGATCCATAAAAAAAACAGACTTCTTCCTTGACCTCTGTTTTGTTGGTCCACCACCCCCTTCACATGCACCTTCACAATCCCAACGCACCCAAATAGTTAAAAAAAAACAAGCCCTGTTTTCTTTCTCCCAAATGGGAAATTAAACAGAAGGGAATGACTACGGTGTCCCGGGTTATTTTGGGGGCACCGTAATTTTTGACATAATAAAATCATTATAAGTATAATTAAAACTCATTACAAGTATAACACAACCATAACAAGGTATAATGGGTTTGATTATGCCTTGGTAGATTTTTTAGATATTCATTGGTTATGTCTTGTTTGGGTTCTGTTATGCTTGTAATGGGTTTTAGTTATGCTCATAATGATGAAAGTTATGCCAAAAATTACGATATCTCCAAAATGACCGGGCATCATCCCTCTCCGAAAATACCCACACAGCCAAATGGGAAATCAAAAAGTGAATCTTGTCCTGCAAAGATGTGTGTGTGTGTGCTCGTGAGAGAGAGAGAGAGAGAGAGAGAGAGAGAGAGAGAGAGAGCAAACAGACAGACAGAGTAATAGTATATGGAAGAGATGGGCGTGGGTTTTGGTTAACGAGCCATGGTTCACGCCTTGAAGTGAAAAAGGGTCGAAAAAGAGCTGCTTCATCTGCTAGACTAGTTGTTGTTGTTGTCGTACCCAGTACTATTAACACAAGATTCCCAATGCGGGCTCACAAAGTTTCCAAGAAACCCAACAAAGGTGAATAAAGTAACAAGCACAGAAGTTGGGGTCCATTTGTTATATTTCCCAAAATGGAGTTTGGGATGGGATAATAGCCCCATCTAACTACAAGTGACAAACTTGGGAGCCTAATAGAATTATCAACTAGAAGGACAGAAACCCATTCAAAGCCCTAATTAATTCGAAATTGTTTTAAAACAGCTAATTTTATGAACACAATCAACAAACAAGGAAAAGAAAAAAAAAAACCAATTAGCATTAGATTAGAAGATATTAGAACGATTAATATTGCGAAAGAAAAGGAAGATTCAACGATAGCATCTGTTAGGAAAAATCTAGTAATTCATGTAATAGCGAGCTGTTCCAAAAAGAAAAAAGTTCTAATAGTGAGCCAAGTATCATTATTTTAGGAATAATGCTCATGCTGGACTGTAGAGAGCTGTTCGTGTGATCTTAGTCTTGGCTATCCAATTTTTGATGGTTTAGATCAGTTGAAATAATTTTCCTGAGAAAAAATTCTTCCCGAAAAGATTCTTTTAAAAATCTCAACCATTGATTGTGGAGATAAACGACTGAAATGTAACTGCAAAGGCCCTCTCTGCAGTTGGACGAGAAGCCGGGTCCTTTATCGAAGCTTAGAAGAACACGTAACCCTTGATTTTGCATTGGATAATTTGGATCTCTTTGGATTATGATTTTCCATATAAAGACCATCAATAGGGAAAAAACCAAATTGATTTGTCAATCATAGTCAAGTGATTTGACAGGATTTATTTACAAACAAGCTAATGACAAGAATCATTATCTAATTTTTTTCAAAGATAGATGTAACGAACTCATGTGTGACAAGATTATCACATTAAATGGAGTAATTTACATCGATACCTACAAAATGATCGAATCATAGCACCATCCAGTAATCCAGTAAACCGGACAGAAGTCATCTCAAAACAAAAGAAAAGGAGGAGCAACCTTACATGCACAGATATGCGTGCATAGTTCCGGATACATCTGTGTCGGGAACGGTTCGATGCACGTGAATTCCTTACTATTTTACGGTCCACATGCATTAGATAGTTCTTGACACATTCGTGTCAGGATCAGGCTTTCTCAGGAGGAAAAAGACAAACTACACCCTGCGAAACCCAGAGGAAATCACCAAGAAGGAGAAGTACATGGAGAGGCTGAAGACGAGTCACTATTGCTGTTAGAATCGCTAGAAGTGGCCAACGAACGAGCATCTTTCAAAGAAACAGAACACCCCTCCTCCGGAAGCTTCTTCATCGGCGACAACGGCGGCGTGCTTGCCACAACCCACGAATCGGGACTGGACGACGCCAGCGAAGATCCTTCGCCGGGAAACCCGTCGTCTCCCAACCGCGAAGGCGACGTGTCCGGCGTCTCGAATGGGGTATCCAACCTGCTTCCCCTGCCCCCATCCTCATCATAAATTGGATTACATATGTAAACCAGATGCTCCCCCCCATCCTCATCATACATTGGGTTAATTTTGTCAACTGGGTTTGGTGGGGTTAATGAGATGATGAAGGGAGGAGAGAGTGGCGGTGACCATGCGGCGGCAGTGGGTGGTTGTTGGGTGTGTTGCTGCTTCTCTACGTCCACCGCCGTGTATTCTTCGCCGTGGACAACGGCGGGGTACAGAAAGCTTCTTGGAGCATCGAGTACTCCGTGTGCATAGAAGGTTCTAAGAGGTTTGGGAGACAAAATTTGGTCTTGGACTGGGTGGGAAGGAGAGGAGGAGGAGTCGTTCGCCGGAGTGTTGGAGGCGGTGGCGGCGGCGGTGGATGGGGTCGGTTTGCGGCGGCGGCGGAGAAGCATGGAGCAGTAGAGCTCAGCTAAGAGAACTAGGACCAGGCCTAATACTGTGGCAAGAATCGCCAACATGACCAGGGTTGCCCCCATAATCACTTTGGACGTTCCCTTCATCTCTCTCTCTCTCTCTCTCTCTCTCTCTCTCTCTCTCTAGTGTGTGTGTGTGGGGGAGTGAGGGGAAAAACAAGGGCAACTGTAATACTCCGTACTTAAATGGTAGAGAGAGAGAGAGAGAGGGGGAGTGATAGGGCTCTGTTTTTGGCGGGAAAGAGTACTCTTGAGTAGGGCTATAAAAAAACTGAGCAGTTGGTTGGTGAATTGTTCGAGACTCGACTCGGTAAAGGCTCGTTCGAGTGCGATTCGTCTACTAAATGAACCGAACCTGAACCTCAATTTTAGGTTCGTTTCATAAATGAGCCGAACATGAACGCAGCAGTATTCGGCTCGATTAAGCTCGCGAACCTGGAGTATATGTGTATCATGGGGATTTTATATAGTTATATAGTGAAAATTTTAAAACTTGTACAAGTCTAAACGCTTACAATTATTAAAAATTTATTTATGTATATGTTTTTATCATTTTATATGTATATGAATATATTTATGTACATAATGAAAAATTTATTTGCAGTTTTAGACTTGTATGAGAGTATAAAAATATGATATTATTAGATTGTTAAGGCTCGTGAACAAGCTCGAATTCGACCCAAACCTGGTCAAGCTCGGTTCGAGTTTGGCTCGTCATAATTTTCATTGAGTTCGACTCGAGCTCGAGTTCGCTAAAAAACTTAATGAATAAATCTGAACATTCTAATATTCGACTCGATTCGACTCGTTTACAGTCCTACTCTTGAGTCTTGACAAAGGATAGGAGATGGGAAGAAAATCTTGGGAAGGGAATTCGGGGAGTATGTAAAGGCGTTGTTAACTGTGAGATTCGATGTTAAAGTGGTCATTTCGCCTTTTAAAAAACATGTACAAGTAGTACTCTTTTTTTTTTGGCCAAAGATATCCTAATCAGTTTCGCAAATTTTGCTTTGACTAAATTCTCGAGAGAGTAGAGACCAATCTCATTGTCAATTAAAAGAAGTCCATTTAAAGATAGGACAAAATCTAATATAGATCTTAGGAGGGAGCAAGCATTGGGGAGGAACTTGGGGGTTTATTCAGTGCTCAATCTTATGGTCCGTTCGGTAATCAATAGTCTGAATTTTAAAAAATTCTTTCGATAAAAAGTTTATCTTTTTCGATTTTTTTTTATATTTAAAATCTAGATCGTTCAAAACACTTTTAGACAGTGAAATTGAAAGCTAGTGAATGTTTTTGTCCCCAACAAGGATGGCAGCCCCCCAAGACCCCATTGGAGAGTGCCACGGTGGAAATGTAATTGTACGTACTACTTACACAGCAGCACCATAGACTCCGTAGGAGAGGTTATTGAGTGCTTTTTGAGCAATGTTCCTCATCAATCACAACATATCACATTTAACTTTGTCCCATAATTTACGAACACAAAAGTCATGAATTGTGCAGTATTTACCAACCACAATACACGTGGTGTAACAACTCCGATTTTCAGTAAATAAAAATCTCGTTGATTATTATTTTGACTCTATAAATTCCTTATTTCTAATAATTCGTCATGATTAGATTCAAAACCTAATTTCTTTTCGCCTTGCGATGTAGTCATTTTCTAAAGACAAGTGAGATAGCAACCCTAAGACATCCTATTTAGCAAGCCTAGCTAGCTTCTAACTATCGTTAGGGTAACCTAATCGAACCTTGGACCCTCATGAACCATTGGAACCCTAAGTGAGACCTTGATCAAAAGTCAACCTTTGATCTATTACCCATTGGACGATAGATACTAGGATAATCTTTATCCATTGGACCATAGGTTTACACCTTGGATATTGTGACAAGATTGCTAGGTACACTTTATAAGATTATATATTACTTACCATCTTTACCCATTGGACGATAGAAGTTGGGAGAATTATTAACCATTGGACGATAGGTTAACCTTTCTACCTAGTACAAGGTCCATTAGTTTAATTAGATTCACCATGAGTCATTGTACTATTATAGATAGATTATATAAGTTTAGTACTTTCATCCTTTAACCATTGGTTAATAAATGTTAGGGGAATTATAATCCATTGGTCCATAAAACCGTATCAAGCTATAGTACTAGGTTAAATTAGTTAATTCTTTCCTAGATATGATATGTACTTATTTAATTAAAGTATATGATATGTTTATGTCATCCTAGGATACTATATATTAGTTTATAGTATATAAGTACATAGGTGGCATTTTGACATAGTTTAATAGGAAGTTTTGACTTAGAAGTCCAAGATAAAATCATATAGTACATTGTCCTTATTTTAGTCTTTCTATTATATGTATATATATTAACCTAAGAGAGAGAGAGAGAGAGAGAGAGAGAGAGAGAGAATTCGGAGAGAGAGAGGAGAGAGAGGCCGAGAGAGAGAGATGGGGGAGAGAGATAGGAGAGAGAGAGAGTGTTGTACCTTCTTGATCTTCTTCTACCAAAACCCTAATTCTATATATATAAGTACTTGTACCTTGAAAGATGAAGGATAGGATGACCTAAGATATAATCAAGTACTAGATTTTCTTACAAAAATCTTCTTACAAACTATTAGTTTACTCTTACTCTTTCAACCCTTGTCCTTTCTCCATTAGGTGTCCAAAAGAGAGAGAGAGTGTGTGTGGCCGAGAGAGAGAGAGAGGGAGAGAGAGAGAGAGTGGCTGGTTGAGAGAGGGAGAGAGAGAGAGTGAGCTGTGTGACTAGTGTACTTCCATATCTCCCTACATCATCTTATTGCATCACCTTGTACCACCATATCTAGGGTTTCTTATTCTTTCAACCCTAAAGGACTACCATATCTTATTTTCTTATTCTAGACTAGACACAAACCCCATTTGAATAGATTAAACCTTGTCATAGGTTAGAAGAAAGAACAAGGAAAATCCATTGGTCTTTCAACCTTTGTACCTTCTTTGGACCAAAGGGAGAGAGAGAGAGAGGGAGAGAGAGAGAGAGCCAAGAGAGATGGGAGAGAGAAAGAGGCCGGGAGAGAGGGAGAGAGAGAGAGAGATTTGTGTGATGTGTGCAAGTGTACAACCAAGCCTAGTCATGTCCTTTAGTTCAACACCTCATCCAATCTAAGGACAATCAAATCTAGTCAATCTATGATCCATTGGATAACAAATGTTAGGGGAAATATTGCCTCTTGGATAATAGACCAACTTGGCCTATAAATAGCAAGCCATTTCAAGCCTTTGAACTCACACCTTCAAGCATTGCTCCAACTTCTCTCTAGAAAGTCTAGTGTTCTTGATGTTCTTGTTGTTCTTGCTTAGTTCTTAGTTGTTCTTAAAGTTTTTCCCTAGTTCTTCAAGAAACTCTTCTAGTGCCGCCACTAAGCCGCCACTCCACCACCCTACCGATCCAAAAGTTTTAGTAGCTTTAGTCAAGATCAAGTTTCGAGAGAAACCTTTCTCTTTCGAAGCTATCGAAGCCATTCCTA
Source organism: Rhododendron griersonianum (assembly GCA_018127125.1). NCBI lineage: Eukaryota > Viridiplantae > Streptophyta > Magnoliopsida > Ericales > Ericaceae > Rhododendron > Rhododendron griersonianum. The sequence continues at coordinate 49,557,814 of CM030790.1, read as the reverse complement.
AGCCGTTACTTCGTCCGACGTACTATTTTCCTAATCCGTAGCCGACTACCGCCAAGAAGAACGGTAGATATCCTATATCTACTTTTCTCTACGTATATGTAGAATACTCTTTAGATTTAGTATAATTTTACTATACTTTCAAAGATCAAAGTATAGCGTATTGCATGCGTATTTCGAAATGATAGCGAATTATTCTAAACCTTTGAAATCTCGAGCATACGTAGATTATACGAGCTACGATACCTTCCCTAAGCATGATTAGAAATGTTTAGAAGTTGTTATCTTGATTAACCATGGCATGAATAGCTTAACGTTAGAACACTCAATAAACATATGCTGTGTTGAACTTAAGAAAGCATGATTTAGGATTAAGCTGTTTTAATCTTAGAATGAATGTGAGCATGATTATGTGATTACTTGACTACTTGTTGTTGATAAAGCATAAGTGATTTATCACTCCAAAGGTGTCCGTCCATGTGGCACTATGCTTAACCTTGTGTGAGTAAATGTGAATATGATGATGTGACAAAATGAGCATGCTATCTAATATAGAGTTGAATGATCTTGCTAGTTTAGCTTCAAGATTACTTAAATTGTGAAATGAATCACCGCGGAGTCATTGCATGCAACGAGACACGAAAATCGAGAAAGTAGAAACATGACACCTAGGGTGTGGTTAAATAAAGGATGGGATTAACATGCGGAAAATATTTTGAAAGTACATAATGACCGGACTTGGTAGTCGTTGTGTAAGTATTTGAAAACCGTAATGTGGCCGGACTTGGTAGCTCATTGCGTAGATTTCCAATGGGGCCGGACGTGGTAGTCTCATGTGGAAATATGGCTTGGCCGGACTTGGTAGCCAATGCAAGATTTGAAAGAGTATGTTTTGAAAACCATGCTATGGCCGGACTTGGTAGCCATCGTGTGTGTTACTAACGGAGCCGGACTTGGTAGTCTCGTTAGTAGCAATTTTGCGAAACCATGATATGGCCGGACTTGGTAGCCTCATTAGTAGCAATTTGTGAAAGGAACTTTGGAAATTGTGGTTTTTGTAAAAGTGAAAAGGATGACACGGTCTACGATGAGTCGCGTAGGAGAAACACGAAGAGGCATGACACCAACGCTAATAAGATTTCGAATGTGTGTAGACACCCTATTTTGGACTTTCCAGAATAGTTTATTTACGGTCTTTTGATTCCCCAATGATGATTAAGGTCGAGAACATACCGAGTTGTTTGATGAGTTTGAGCTTTGAGCGTCCCGAACCTCGTCCAAACCCATTTCAAACCCTTGTCGAACCCTCAAGCCAGAACCAAATGGCCTCGGCAAAACCCTACTGGAGTACGCTGGTGGTGGACTAGCGTGCGCAGGGACCACTGCCACGTGTCAGTCATTACCACTCTCTGGCGCACGCCACTCAAAAAGGGGCGCACGCCAGTCAGCACCAATCAAATCAAACTTTTTCAGCCAGATGGGCGGGAGTTTTTGTAGCCGCCTGACGTCAGCTGACAGCCTCCTGATCATTGCTTCGGCTAGAAACTGTTCCCCTCTCTCTCCTACACCCTCCATCAACTAGTCCCATGCATTAAATGCATGGGAGCTTCCTCCAAGGTTTGGCCACCCCAAACAGCCCCTAAGGGCAGGCTGATCAGCCCTCTCCCTCCTCCATAAATACCCCCCTTTGCATTCATTTGCAAAGGGTTAGCACCATTAAAGAGTTCAAGCCCCTTTGTCCTCTTCTTCATCATTCTCCTTTGCTTCCTTTCTCTTCCATAGAAAGAGCAAGCAAGGGAACATACTCTCCACAGTCCTCAAACCTCACTACATCCACCCTCCATCCATCTTCTTTCAAGCTCAAAGTTCAAACCATCCATCAAACTCACAAGCAAAGGTATAATACCTTTTGCTCCTGCTTTCTGTTCTGACCCCTGAGGGGGGCTGGCAGGGTCAAGGCTGGTAATCTATACCAGTCCTGGCCCTAATGCTAGCAAGGTTTCAAAACCGTGCACAATGATCAGTGGCGCACGCCAGTAAGGAGTACCGTACGCCAGTAATGGTGGTATGTGCAAAACGGGCGTGGGGATCATGGATCATTGTTTTCTTGCATTATTTAAGCTTTGATCACCTTGCTGCATGTTAAAACCAGTTTACAGCTTTCTGTATTTTTAACTGCTTTCTTTTCTGTCCGTATTTATTGCTTAGTTTGGCCTTCTGGGTCTCCCTGGTCCTGTTCCAGAGCCCAGAGTGTGCAAAGCCAAAGCATTGGAATTAAGAGACAACTTACTTAGTGGCGTACGGTAGTGGGTTGTATTCCAGTGGCTTGGCCCTTGCTTGGATCTCCCATCCAGGCCCTTGATCATCCTCCCCTCACTGTTTAAGGGGTTTTCTGTCTATTTGGTGACTTTTTAAGCCCTTTAACCTGTCTGTAATAGCTTAGTAACCTTTATAAACTGTGTGGTTTGTCCTGGGTGTGCACTGGTCCTTTCCAGAGCCCAGAGGGTTGATAACAGAAGCTGTGGTCTTAGGCTTACCGGCGCACGCCATTTGTGTTGTGGCGCACGCAGGTCATGACTGTATGCAGTGGCTTGGCCAGTGCATGCAGGCTTGTTCCTGTGTGCACCACCTCACAGTCAGTGTGCTCTAGTCTACTTAAAATGTCCACAAAAGCTTGTTCTCAATCTATTATATTTGCTTAGATCAAACATCAAACATCCATAAATATTTTGTCACATCTTTTGTACATAATGCAAATGTGTTACAGTTTTAATCCCTATTAACTGTTCCCCCGCCCTAACTGGTTAAAAGAATGATCAAATAAAGAGAGAAATGTAAATGTTTTATAAAACGCCTGAGTAGAGACCGGTCTCCGGACTGGGCGAGAGGGGTGCCATAAAACCCTTCCCCTCTCGTAATCTGGCTCCCGAACCTCAAGATCGAAGGTGACGACGGTCCAGTCTACAAAAGCCTTTTTCAAAATCAAACAAACCCAATCCAAACGTTTTCAAAAGGACGGTTTCTTGGGTACTAACCGCAAAACCCGAGTGGCGACTCTCTGATTTGCGAAGCGTTTCGCCGCGCTTTCCAAAAGGGGCGCACCCGGAATTTTCCTGCTTAAAACGCGCGGGGATTTTTTGGGGCGTGTGCCCACAGTGGCGACTCTGCTGGGGACATTACATTAATCAACATTTGGAGATTAATACATGAATGAACAATTTTCAAAAGTCTGTCAAAACAGTACGCTCCGCGTTGCTGAAGAACGGAATGGTAACGTAACAGGATTCTACATCCGACCACTCCGAACTGGGGCTTTTACTATTGGTCACTTGTGTAGTTTTCTCCGAGTGTCGATTAATGAAGTGAGCCAAGCTTCAAAAGGTGTTTTTCAAAAGCATTTACAGTTTTCTCTCTCTCGATCATTCTTCCGACACGCGTACATTTGCATCGGTGTTCTATCAGCCCCGTTGAGGTGTTTTGGGTAACCGGCACAGTTTACTGGAGCCCGGGGTCCTCGAATGCCCAACAACCTTGGACGATGATGAGACGTATTACCGTTTGACCATTGCTCTGCTGCACGCATTGCGATGGGAGGTATAAAACATCTCTAGTTTGAGGAACCCCTCTAAGCCAAAACCAGCCTCGCCATGCGTACAAAGCAATAGAACCTTTCAAACTAAGACAGGAACCCACAGGGTAGGATTACTTGCATCTAACCCCCATAAACTGTCTATGTGTTACTGCTTTCCATATCGCATGCCTGTACATACATCCGTACCGTTCTGCACAGGAGCATGTTAGGGCGGCTTTTTAGGGTTGTCTTTCTTTCAAACCCGTTTTATGCCTGCTAGGGCGCTGCCTGGACCGATGACGAGTCGTGCATCGTGATGGTACACGTTATCAACTTTCCAAAGTCCTTGGATCAACAAGACTTTGGGAAATCGAGACTTTCTAAGTCCTTGCCTAAACCCGATCGAGGTTTCAAACAGAAAACTAGGAACAACGGGAGACATGACATGATGCTCATACCACCCAGGTTAAAAGTGCTAAACACTTACACCATTCAAGGCTCCGGCACAGTGCTGCTTACGCCATCTTAGTTACAGTATCATGTCGTCAACACCAAGTTGTTCCGCTCCAACATCGAAACTTCGAAAGCGAGATAGTCAAAAACTTAGGCTATTTCGACATCTCTTAGTATTAGTCGATCCCTTCAAGGTACACTGTCGAAAAGAAATCTGAGGACCTGAGCAGCGTCCGGCTGTCACAAAACGGTTTTGTCTGCTAGTTCTAGAGTCTAGGAGGACACCAACGACAACATGTACATTGCATTCCTTCAAAATAAAGCTGTTGTAGGGACACATTCTGAGCCTTCAATTGCTTTACTGTCTAGCTTTGGGCGCTGCACCGTCAAAGAAAGTACCAAAAAGAAGAGCCAAACCTGCTTGGGAGCATCTACCGGGGCTATTTCACCGCCATATCGCCTTCCTCGATCATCAATCCGGAATGGCAGCACAAGCAGAGCTGGCTGAGCTGAAAAGGGCTGTACAAGAAATGAACCAGAAAATGGACAAGCAAATGGTTATGGTCCAGGGGCTGTTTGACCTTTTCACCTCCATCATGTCAAAACCGGATCCGGGGCTAGTCAAAGAACCTCTTCAGGCCTGTCACACTCCTGCGGTCGGAATCAAGCCGTGCTCAAAAGACATGTTCAAAAATCTAGTTGAATGTCATGAAGCTAGAACTCGCCCGAAGACCACTGGTTCCTTGCTCAAAGCCAGTGCTGAAAAGGAGGATATGCGCAACAGAGAAGTCATCCCCAATGCCGAAAGAGTGCATTCCCTTGACAGCACAATGCTATACAGCGGCGGAGTGAGTAAAAGTTCCGCCAACCCTCAATCCAGTCGCCGGAACCCACCAAGGGTCTTCTCGTGCTTCTCTGCACCTTTGTCCTCAGTCTATGAGAAGCTCCTTGAAGCTAGTATCCTCAGGCCACTCCGTCCGACTCCTCCACCTCGGGCACTCCCGGCGTCTCACAATCCAAATGCCTATTGTGCTTTCCATCAAGAGCCTGGTCATCCCACCGATGCTTGCTACCGCCTCCGACATGCCATTCAGAATCTCATCGATAATGGCACTATTCCACCCCCACTCCCATCAAAACCCGACGACAGTTCCATCTCCTCGCTCCAACTCGAGTCTGGCCCTCCGGTTGGTCAGATATCTATCACCTCCACTCAAATCAACCCCATCTCCACTCAAATCAACCCCATCTCCACTCAAATCAACCCGAGCTCCACCATACTCAACCCAACCCTCTGCATTGTCCCAGAAACTCAACCCAAACCAACTGTGTTTATCCCTTCCGAGTCCGAGGCTGCAGGGTGCGGAATAGAAGATGGGGCTGAAAACTGGAAAGCACTGGTTGAGGACCGGATCGATCAAGCAAATGAGCGGACTGACAATTTGGGGATTCTTGTTCATGGGAGCACTGAGTAGGTTTGGTCAAAGAAGCTGAGGAAGCTGAAGTGCTGTTGCTTGGGCCTGACATCCTCTAGATCCCACCTCTCTGTGAGGAAGCAAAGGGTAACAATAAAAGTTGCATTTTCAAATCGCGTCTAGCTTGCATTGCACACTTTTGAGTCTGAGTCTGACGCAGTATCTGTCAAGTCGTCTTAGTCTAGCTCTGAGTCGGAGTTCGTGCCTCTTGGCCCTCCATGTCGTAGCTTCTATTCTCAAATTCGAGTCTTTTGCTATACTTGGCAGCCCCGTGGGGCTTTCTTTACGATGTGCACTATCTTGCTTCTAAGTACTTTGCTGGCTTTTGAATAAACTGTGTCAACCCTGACGACGAAGGGATAGATTTCGATGGGGTCATCCCTAAGGAAATGTGTTCCCTCGCCGAAAGGGAAGACGAAAGGCATGCTCGGCCTATTAAAAGAAGAAGTAGTTTCAATAAACTTGAAAGATAAGGTAGACCCCCGGATGACTTAAAATTGGCTCAACGCTGTCCCCCAAAGGAGCATTGTGCCCTGGATGGTTCAAAATTGGCTCAGCGCTGTCCCCCAAAGGAGCATTGTGCCCCGGATGGTTCAAAATTGGCTCAACGCTGTCCCCCAAAGGAGCATCGTTCCCGATCAGACAGGGTCAAAGAATTCACCGACGTTTTGGCATGGTCTCACAAAGACGCGCTTGGCGTTGATCGTGAAATAAGGAAACTTCGAAACCCCTGCCAACGGATGTCAAGCCAGAGAGCAGAAACTCAGAAGGCTCCAGGCCTCGTACCATGTTCAAAACAGCGTCAGCGGCATTCCATCAAGCGCACATTAGAAAGGCGCAAAAGTGGCCTGGAGCGAGGCATTTTCAATTGAAGCAGTCAGGACCCTGCATTATCAAAAGCCATCTTATCTGGGGCTGCAGCCAAAGATCATCGATCTCGACGACAACAAATTCAACACTCTAGTCAACCTGGATCAATTTAAGAGCCACTTTTTCCCTGAGAGAAGCTCGTTGGGCCGAAAACCACAAGGGTGGGCGGTGCCAAGCAAAAGTTAGAGCAGCCTGCTAGACCGAAAACCTAAGGAGGCGGTCTAGGCAAAAATAAATAGGCAAAAAGTCAAAAGCTCGCTAGGCCGGAAACCTGAGAAGGCGGCACTAGGCAAAAGTTAGAGCATAAAAGGAGAGATAAAACACACGAGTGAACCTTGGCCTGAACTACGTTTTGACCTGATTCCCCAAATGTGGGATACGTAGGCAGTCTCTCTTTAAGACTCGGTCATATTCTATCAATTGGATCCATGGTTGACTTTTTGGTACACATCAAGGGTCGAGAAGGGTCAAGAACAGAACAAGCTTCATCAGAAACAGAAAGGGGGGAATCCTTTCATCTTTCAATCTTATTTCAAACTACTATTTCAATTTCAAAGCTGAGCAAAAGCCAAAAAAAAAAGATATAAGCATCAAAAGCAGAACGAAATGCTAGAGGCCCCAACGGGCTCACAGTTTATTCTAAGTTCAGCGAAGTCTAGTTTGAGCAGCTTTCCAGTCACGCGCGCTAGTTTGAGACTCACACACGTTTTCTCAAAGTGACACGCGTTGGTCTCAAACCTGCGCGCGCTTCTTCGATTCTTGCCGCAGGCAGCGGTTGGCAGCCATCACGCCTAACAACGATTTTGAACCCCCGATGGGAATTTCAAGTTAAAACCAAGGTTTCGGTGCCTCGAAATTGGTCTTAAGGGCTTTTGCCAAGTTTTCTATGCCGTGCAGGTCATATGTGCCTAGTGTGACTGTGCGGGGGTGTCGGTTTCAGTCCGGGCTTATATGAGTCATCCATTTGCGTCTTTTGTCCATCTTTGCGACGTTTTTCTAGTTTTCCGGTCTATTGCCCATTCCGGGGCTTTCTTCTCTGTTTCATTTATTCACACAGGTCTTTGTACATATTTGACTGTGTGTGAGTGTCAGTTTCACCTATCTAGGGATATTTTGGATTTTGACATGTTAATGCCCAAAATTTCATTATTGCCCATGTGTCGGAGAGTCTGCATTGTATCCTAGGACTCTTCTTCCTCGTTCTTCCGAGCTAGGCAGTCTATACGTGTGCGTATGTCTGTGTGTCAACTCGATTCGCTCGTCAATGCAAGTTGGATATTAGCGATTGGTTTATGCTCTCTTTCCAATGAACCGAGAATAATGCAACTTTTACAGCGTTGCTACGGCATCCATAGTCCAAGCAGCAAATCGTCAAGTACAGAGGGGTAAATTGGCCCAACGCAAAAGCAAACCAAGCAAGTCACAGGGTGATCTAACCCGCTCGAAAGTTATCTACTTGGGCACGCAGGCCCGCATCTCAAATCAAAGCAGCAAACCTCTAACCCACTCGAAGGTTACCTACCTGGACCTGCAAGCCCGCAACTCAAATCAAAGCAGTAAAGCAAAAGTGTGACTCAGTGGTAGCCCTCAATCGTCAAAATTGTCCTGGTCGTCATTTGTGTCGTCCTTTCCCTAGGGGCCGCCCTTAGCTTGCACCTGCATTTTCAATTTATGCATTCAATTTAGTATACGTCATCATTGCATATTGTATATCAAATGTCAAAAGCAGGAAAGCGCATCAAATCAAAATCAATCCAAAGCACGGGGAGGCTTTCAAATCAAATCAAACCAGCATTGAGGCGTTTCTATCGTCAGTGTTGCGGCATTGGCAAATCAAATCAAACCAGCATTGAGGCGTTTCTATCGTCAGTGTTGCGGCATTGGCAAATCAAATCAAACCAGCATTGAGGCGTTTCTATCGTCAGTGTTGCGGCATTGGCAAACCAAATCAAATCAGCGTTGAGGTCCATTCCCAACAGGCAGCTCATGTTGCCCTGATCCATGCTTTCATCCCGGTTCGCTATTTCCCCAAGCAGAGCCTGTCCAAACTCAAACGACGATCCATCCGTCCAATTTCAAATCAACGACGATCTATCCGTCCAATTCCAATCAACGACGATCTATCCGTCCAATTCCAATCAACGACGATCTATCCGTCCAATTTCAAATCAACGACGATCCATCCGTCCTATTTCAAATCAACGACGATCTATCCGTCCAAGTCAAGATCAACGACGATCCATCCGTCCTATTTCAAATCAACGGCGATCTATCCGTCCAATTCCAATCAACGACGATCTATCCGTCTAAGTCAAAATCAACGACGATCCATCCGTCCTATTTCAAACCAACGATGATCTATCCGTCCAATTTCAAATCAACGACGATCTATCCGTCTAACCTCAAGATCAACGACGATCCATCCGTCCTATTTCAAATCAACGGCGATCTATCCGTCCAATTTCCAATCAACGACGATCCATCCGTCCTATTTCAAATCAACGACGATCTATCCGTCCTATTTCAAATCAACGACGATCTATCCGTCCTATTTCAAATCAACGACGATCTATCCGTCCTATTCAACTACGATCTATCCGTCCTATTTCAAATCAACGACGATCTATCCGTCCTATTTCAAATCAACGACGATCTATCCGTCCTATTCAACGACGATCTATCCGTCCTATTTCAAATCAACGACGATCTATCCGTCCTATTTCAAATCAACGACGATCTATCCGTCCACTTCAAAATCAACGACGATCCGTCCGTCCTATTTAAAAAATCAACGACGGTCTGTCCGCCGATTCAACAAGTAACGCATCTTCCAGCAGTCTTATTGCTCTGTCTCGGATGGTCCATGATAAGGAGATTGGCTCTGATTCCCAACAGATGGAATTTAACCTACCTAAAGCGACCTACCCGTGATTGTTGGAACTATCCGTGCCATGATCAGCTTTATCCTCAAAACAACAGCCAGTCCTGTTCAAATTCAACGATGATCAGCCATGTCATCACCGACGATCAGCCATGTCGTCCTCTCAACGATGATCAGCCATGTCATCACCGACGATCAGCCATGTCGTCCTCTCAACGATGATCAGACATGTCATCACCGGCGATCAGTCATGTCGTCCTCTCACCGATGATCAGCCATGTCATCACCGACGATCAGCCATGTCGTCCACTCAACGATGATCAGCCATGTCATCACTGACGATCAGCCATGTCGTCCACTCAACGATGATCAGCCATGTCATCACCGACGATCAGCCATGTCGTCCTCTCAACGATGATCAGTCATGTCATCACCCCGAGCAACGGCGATCAGAATATTGCCCGCGTTCACCCCGACCAACGGCGATCAGAATATTGCCCGCGTTCACCCCGACCAACGGCGATCAGAATATTGCCCGTGTTCACCACCGAACAACGGCGATCAGAATATTGCCCGCGTTCACCACCGACCAACGGCGATCAGAATATTGCCCGCGTTCACCCCGACCAACGGCGATCAGAATATTGCCCGCGTTCATCCCGAGCAACGGCGATCAGAATATTGCCCGCGTTCACCCCGACCAACGGCGATCAGAATATTGCCCGCGTTCACCCCGACCAACGGCGATCAGAATATTGCCCGCGTTCACCACCGAACAACGGCGATCAGAATATTGCCCGCGTTCACCACCGACCAACGGCGATCAGAATATTGCCCGCGTTCACCCCGACCAACGGCGATCAGAATATTGCCCGCGTTCACCCCGACCAACGGCGATCAGAATATTGCCCGCGTTCGCCCCGACCAACGGCGATCAGAATATTGCCCGCGTTCACTCTCTCAACGGCGATCAGAATATCGTCCGATCGATCCACGACGACGGTCTACCCGTCCAATCAGTTTACAATACCGTTCGCCTATCCTAGTCCACATCGGTCTACAAGTAGCGCATCATCCAAATAGTCTTATTGCTCTGTCTCGGATGGTCCCTGATAAGGAGATTGGCTCTGATTCCCAACAGATGGAATTTAACCTACCTGACGCGACCTACCCATGATTGTTGGGATTCTTTGTGCCAAAGATAGTTCGATCCCCAGCAACCTGTCCAAATCAACGACGGTCTGTCCGTCCAACCTTCAAATCAACGACGGTCTGTCCGTCCAACCTTCAAATCAACCACGGTCCGTCCGTCCAACCTTCAAATCAACGATGGTCTGTCCATCCAACCTTCAAAATCAACGACGGTCTGTCCGTCCGACCTTCAAATCAACGACGGTCTGTCCGTCCGACCTTCAAATCAACGACGGTCCGTCCGACCTTCAAATCAACGACGGTCCGTCCGTCCAACCTTCAAATCAACGACGGTCCGTCCGTCCAACCTCAAATCAACGACGGTCTGTCCGTCCAGCCTCAAACCAAACGACGGTTTGTCCGTCCAACTTCCGGTTCAACCGTTAGCACATCTTCCAGCAGTCTTATTGCTCTGTCTCGGATGGTCCATGATAAGGAGATTGGCTCTGATTCCCAACAGATGGAATTTAACCTACCTGACGCGACTTACCCGCGACTGTTGGAAGTTACTTATGACGAAGAAGGTTTGATCCCCAGCGGTAATGATTTATCTGCAGCTGATTATTCCCCAGGAGAGTCCGCCTCGGCATTCAATGATGGTCCACCCATCCCCATTTCTCAACAGAGTTCAAACTCTCTTCCAACGATCTTCAGATGGTCCGCCCGTCTTCAATCTCTCAATGGACGGTACATTTAAATACATGTCCGCATTTTCTATTTCTTCTGGATAGCCTTGAGAGGGTGTCTAGAAGTCTTTGACGTTACTTGTACCAAAACAATGGTGCTCCAAGTGCCGTCAAAGGGGGGCTACTGTAGACACCCTATCTTGGACTTTCCAGAATAGTTTATTTACGGTCTTTTGATTCCCCAATGATGATTAAGGTCAAGAACATACCGAGTTGTTTGATGAGTTTGAGCTTTGAGCGTCCCGAACCTCGTCCAAACCCATTTCAAACCCTTGTCGAACCCTCAAGCCAGAACCAAATGGCCTCGGCAAAACCCTACTGGAGTACGCTGGTGGAGGACTAGCGTGCGCAGGAACCACTGCCACGTGTCAGTCATTACCACTCTCTGGCGCACGCCACTCAAAAAGGGGCGCACGCCAGTCAGCACCAATCAAATCAAATTTTTCAGCCAGATGGGCGGGAGTTTTTGTAGCCGCCTGACGTCAGCTAACAGCCTCCTGATCATTGCTTCGGCCAGAAACTGTTCCCCTCTCTCTCCTACACCCTCCATCAACTAGTCCCATGCATTAAATGCATGGGAGCTTCCTCCAAGGTTTGGCCACCCCAAACAGCCCCTAAGGGCAGGCTGATCAGCCCTCTCCCTCCTCCATAAATACCCCCCTTTGCATTCATTTGCAAAGGGTTAGCACCATTAAAAAGTTCAAGCCCCTTTGTCCTCTTCTTCATCATTCTCCTTTGCTTCCTTTCTCTTCCATAGAAAGAGCAAGCAAGGGAACATACTCTCCATAGTCCTCAAACCTCACTACATCCACCCTCCATCCATTTTCTTTCAAGCTCGAAGTTCAAACCATCCATCAAACTCACAAGCAAAGGTATAATACCTTTTGCTCCTGCTTTCTGTTCTGACCCCTGAGGGGGGACTGGCAGGGTCAAGGCTGGTAATCTATACCAGTCCTGGCCCTAATGCTAGCAAGGTTTCAAAACCGTGCACAATGATCAGTGGCGCACGCCAGTAAGGAGTACCGTACGCCAGTAATGGTGGTATGTGCAAAACGGGCGTGGGGATCATGGATCATTGTTTTCTTGCATTATTTAAGCTTTGATCACCTTGCTGCATGTTAAAACCAGTTTACAGCTTTCTGTATTTTTAACTGCTTTCTTTTCTGTCCGTATTTATTGCTTAGTTTGGCCTTCTGGGTCTCCCTGGTCCTGTTCCAGAGCCCAGAGTGTGCAAAGCCAAAGCATTGGAATTAAGAGACAACTTACTTAGTGGCGTACGGTAGTGGGTTGTATTCCAGTGGCTTGGCCCTTGCATGGATCTCCCATCCAGGCCCTTGATCATCCTCCCCTCACTGTTTAAGGGGCTTTCTGTCTATTTGGTGACTTTTTAAGCCCTTTAACCTGTCTGTAATAGCTTAGTAACCTTTATAAACTGTGTGGTTTGTCCTGGGTGTGCACTGGTCCTTTCCAGAGCCCAGAGGGTTGATAACAGAAGCTGTGGTCTTAGGCTTACCGGCGCACGCCATTTGTGTTGTGGCGCACGCAGGTCATGACTGTATGCAGTGGCTTGGCCAGTGCATGCAGGCTTGTTCCTGTGTGCACCACCTCACAGTCAGTGTGCTCTAGTCTACTTAAAATGTCCACAAAAGCTTGTTCTCAATCTATTATATTTGCTTAGATCAAACATCAAACATCCATAAATATTTTGTCACATCTTTTGTACATAAATGCAAATGTGTTACAGTTTTAATCCCTATTAACTGTTCCCCCGCCCTAACTGGTTAAAAGAATGATCAAATAAAGAGAGAAATGTAAATGTTTTATAAAACGCCTGAGTAGAGACCGGTCTCCGGACTGGGCGAGAGGGGTGCCATAAAATCCTTCCCCTCTCGTAATCTGGCTCCCGAACCTCAAGATCGAAGGTGACGACGGTCCAGTCTACAAAAGCCTTTTTCAAAATCAAACAAACGCAATCCAAACGTTTTCAAAAGGACGGTTTCTTGGGTACTAACCGCAAAACCCGAGTGGCGACTCTCTGATTTGCGAAGCGTTTCGCCGCGCTTTCCAAAAGGGGCGCACCCGGAATTTTCCTGCTTAAAACGCGCGGGGATTTTTTGGGGCGTGTGCCCACAATGTGGATGTGTCATTGTTTAACTATGTTGTTGAATGAGCTTGTGTAATCGTCTATGTGAATTTCTGGTTGCTTAACGATTTTCAAAATGTTAATTTGAGAAATGAAACGCTGCGTAAGAGAAACTCTGATATTTCGAAAGCCAACGATAGTTAGAAAGATAGCAAAATGCGGATGTGTTATTGTTGATAGCTGTTGAATAAACACGTACTGCATAGATATCATTATCTGTATGATTCATTCCTATTATATGTGACTTACTATGTGTAAGTTAAGGGTTAGTGGGTTTGGTTTATTCTATTGAGCTTTGTAAGCTCACGGTGTTGCCTTTGGTGATCCTGACATATTATATTGGTGGCGACGCCGGTATAATGTGTCAGACCTTATAGACGAACAGGGTGAGATGTACACTTTGGAGGCTTTTGGAGCCGAAGAGCTAGCTAGGATGGAAGAGCAGGCAGAGCTGTAGTTAGGAACCTTAGTTCCCTTCCCTTTTGAATAAATGTACTCCTTGTGAGGTTGATGATGTAATAATGAGCCAGACTCCATTTGATTTTATCAATAAAATTGCCCTTTAACGTACCCGAAAATGGGGGCGTTACACGTGGAGTACCACATGTTCACGCTCCAAGAGCAAAGAATAATTTAGAAAACTGAGGGGGTGTTTCCGGTGGTAAAAAAATTGTAAATTTTTATTTGTGGTTGAGAAGTTGTTAGATGTTTCCGGTAGTGAAAAAGTTGTTGAGAAATGTCAAGTTATTTCTAGGGCTGTCCAAGAAAAACTGAAAACCGTGAAACCGGTCCGGACCGAACCGATCCGTGCCTTTTGGATTTTGTCCGTGGATTAATGGTCCGGACACGGATTTGAAATTAAAAAACCGTGAGATACGGATTAGGATTGGATTTTTATTTCAAAACCATGGATTAACCGAACCGAACCGTGAGATATTTAAAAAATATATATATATATATATATATGTATATATATGGATTAGGATTGGATTGTTATGAATTTTTTTTAACAATTTTACATTAATGTGACAATATATAAAATTTAAGGGGTAAACTGTCCAAACTCTAAAATTTAAGGGTAAACTGTAAAATGTCCAAACCCTAAAATCATACTGCCATCCACAACCCTAAACTAAAATCGTTTAAGACAGAATAGAACTCAGAAGTGGCGCCTCTCTCTCTCTCTCTCTCTCTCTCTCACACAACGTTCAAGACTAGAGAAAAGAAATACTACACTTCTAGTTTGAATCAATCTCCAAGAGGTAATCCTTATTCCATTGATCAATTAATTGTAGCACTTTTGTTATATTCAAGACTACGTATCTGCGATTCTGCATCACAATGTTCTTTGATTCAATCTAGCCCATAATCGAACTTCATTTCTTACTCTTAATCACACACAAGTGTATGATTTTTTATTTATGTCACCCATTTTCATAGGTATGTCAAGCATGGGAGAGGCAGAAACTGCTACTGCGGATGAGGTCTTGGAGAGAATTTTGCGTTTTTTAGTGTTTAATGTTTTTGGAAGGAAATCCGTGGATAAAACCGGACCGAACCGTGACTCATGGTTCGGAATCCAAACCGAACCGCGAGACTTTTGGATTAGGATTGGATTACATTTTCTAAAAACCGTGAGATGCGGATTAGGATCGGATTCATACGAATCCGATCCGATCCGGACCGTGGACAGCCCTAGTTATTTCCGGTAGTAAATAAGGATTTGTGAATAGAATTACTGTAGCAAAAAAATTATTTGTTGACAACTTTTTTGTTAATAGAGACCAAATGGTAAAATGCTGAAACTTTTTTGTTAGTAAAAACGAGATTGTAAAATGCTTGAGTTTTTAGGTTTTTTTTTAGTGGAAACACCTCCTGAGTCCTGACAATAGCACCTTGACCGACCAGATACCAACACAACTTCTGCAAAGAAATGGCAGAACGAAGCCGTTAATGGAATTCAACAGTAAAAAAGTGAACCATTCAACAACAGAATCTTGTGACAAGCATATAAAACAGAGGACTAAATAGTACCATCAAGTACCAATTGAAATACTCCAGTAAAACATCAGCTGAAAAAAAAAAAAAAACTGGAAGAGTAGCAACAATGAAAAATCTCTCAAACTTATACTCCAATTAATCTCAGGAATCTGTATCACGAACAGTGTCGATGAATTGTTACAACAACACAAGCAGGCATTGCGAACGATTGGAACCAAACTTTGTAAAATTCTTGCCATATGCATAGGCTAGAAAAAAACCACACAGGGATACGCTCTGATCAACGAGTTGCAGGCCTTGTAGGTCTAGGACTAGCTCCGGCTTGGTGATTATGAGCGTAGACCAGGGGAGAACGTATTTTTGTGCAACAGTTACATCAATGTGGTGCACTTGTTCCTCTCGCACATTAGAGGCCCGCTGCATCACGTTTGTACAGCGTTAATGTACCTGATACCCAAAAATACCACCTCCTCCCCAAGAACAAGTGCGAGGGGCTCCTCTCCTCCTGCTCCCAGAAAGCAGAACGCCAATGGAATGTTAATCAAGACACCATATTCCAAATCCAATTGTTTTTCCTTTTTGACCCTTTTACCGCCCCCTCAGGGCGGCAAGCTGGGCAGCCAAATCATCATAATCAGGTAACTTGGGATGCACGTGCCCTGCCGGCTTATCCGGCTGAAACGAATTGGCACGAGTATAAACTTTTACACTTGGCTCTGCTGGATCAATTTGCTCACGAGGGAGAGAAACACATCTGGTGGGATGAAGACCCATTTCATCCTGCACATTATTAGGCCCATTCGAAGCTTTTTTCGACTTTCTCCTCGCCGTTTCTTGGTCATAGTTTGATGTTTTCGTACTGTAATGCAACAGTAGATTATCGATCACCCTTTCGTCTTCATATTTCCGATGATGCTCGTCCTTAAGCAATATATGCAATCCCTTTGAGCTGTCTCTTCTCCTGCTACTCGGACTTCCCTTCACACCCCCACCAACTTCACTATAGCCAACTTCATCGTGACTCGATGATGAGGGCTCAGAGTGTTTTCTCCGCATAGACCTTGGTCGTGGAATGGGTATATCATTCTGATAAGGTAAATCCTTCTCATACTTTGGATGGTTTGATTCTTTCTGGATCCTCTCTGAATCACGCACTGCATTCTCTCTCTTGTGGGTTGAAGGGTCCATGGAAGCTTCTGCATCAAATCCATGTTTTGCGTCTAATGATTTAATATAAGGTGGAGGGACAAGTTTATCCCTCGATTTGATGTTCGGTGGAGGAGGAGCAGTACTGGAGTAGCGCTTCAACCCATCTCTCTCTTCCTCCTGAACTTTGCTTGTCGTGTTTGCAGTGTGCAATTGACCATAATTGTCTAAACTGTTCAAACTATCATTGTGCACCTCATATCTCCTATTAACAAATTCGGTCCTTTTTCCAACACCCTTTGCAGCGGAGTCCTCCTTCCCATTAGATGACCGTAATTCATGGTTATGTTGAGTGAATTCCAGTCTTGGTCGGGGGCCAATGTCAAAGTTGTCTCTCTTTGGGTTAGATTGTTCGCCACCAGCGGATGGTTTCTGACTCTTACCAGTTGACTCTTCTCTTCTAAAGTGGCGATGGTCCAAGTCTTCTCTTTTCAAGAGATTTACCTCCCCGCCTTTGTTCACTCTGTATTTGTCGCTAGAAATCTCATTCCTCTCTTTAGACGAATGACTTTGTTTATCTATCTTTGTGACAGTTTCCGTGTCCTTGGGAAATTTGTCTTTATCTTCGTGGTCGTGAAATGGCCCATATTTCTTAGGTTGGCCCTGCAAAATATCAGACAAGTGCAGAGGAACTCAGCCTTGAATAAAATCTTAAGCATGATATTGAAGCGAAGTTAATTGCACTAAAATCATTTATTAATTCATTTGTATATAATTCGTGAATTGAGCAAAGTAAAGGTGTTACCTGGCAAGATGCAGAGGGATTAGCCATCCTCTTTTCAAAACCCCTGAAGTCCCATTTTATCGAGAACTCCAATGCTATGTCATGCAACAGCTTGATTTTCTTCTCTGTCGTTGGAGGCCTCGAAGCTAAATTTTTAACAAACTGACAACAACATTAAGACGGTTAAATGTAGAAACAAAACTATAGCATTGTTGGTATCGTATGCACAGTGCATTCCTTAAGAACTCACATCTTGATTAACAAAATGTTCCAAAGAACTTCCATATCTCTCCTGAAATGTATCCCTAAGGTCACGTAATTCAGGAAAATCAGAAAATCTTGCCGCAGCAAACATCAGGGACCCCACCGCCTCTCTGCATTCCTCGGGGCATTCACTGGAAAGAAAACAGACAGGGGAAGCATATTAACATTCATTCAATTTATTTCAATCCAACGTCACCTGACTGAAACTTTACCAAAAGATGGCCCTTCAAAGAAAAATCTTTTAACTTAAGAAGCTATAAGCATAGCTTCTAATGTAAGATATCATCTCACTATGTGTTTATATTTGTCCCTTCGTGTCTGTGGGTCAATAAGCATAGCTTCTGATGTAAGATATCATCTCGCTATGTGTTTATATTTGTCCCTTTGTGTCTGTGGGTGACTGAATTCTGGCTAAATTAGCATGTTTTTGTCTCCCATTCAATCCAAGAAAAATATCCAAACACAGAAGTAATTGAATATATAATGAGAGTGAAAGAACAGAAGTGCTACTTACACAACCACCAACCACAACTACAACTCCAACCACAACCCTCTCTGGGGATGGCAAAGTGAACCGAACCGATGGGTACCCGAACCCCATAACCGATTTTTTCCCCCGAACCATAACTGAAAAATTCCCCGTGGATGCAGGTATGGTGGAGGATGTGAGATAACCGAACGGGTTCGGTTCGGTTGTGGTTCAGCAGATATCCGATCCGATCCGTAACCGATCCGAACCGAAACCATGTACTCCGTAATTGTGAAATTACCCCATCATATATATATATACACACACACACGCACACATATTACCCAATTTTAGGGTTTGCAGAATATGTCGCAGCACCTGCAAAACTCTCTCTCTCCACGAAGCACCTCCACTCCCTTCTCCCCCAAACTCTCTCACTCCATTCATTGCCGGCCGCCGAGCCCGCTCATCCTCCTCCGTCGTACATCTTCAGTAGGCCCCAATCGCCATCGTTGTTGATTTTTTTTTCTTCGGGCCATATGGGTTACTGCAACTTCCCACCAAAGGAAGAGAACCTCCTCAAATGGAGAAATTGATCTCACAAATTCGAAGGGCTGGAGGTTAATCAAAATCCTAAATTCCTCAAATCAAATCCTTTCTCTCTCTCCAGTCTCCTCAACAGGTCTGCTGCTTCAAAAAAATAAAAATAAATAAAGGCCGATTGCCCATATGAGTTTCTGATTTTGGAGTTTCTGATTTTGTGGTTTCTGATTTTGTACCAAATTTGGTTACCCAATCGGTTCGGGGATTACCCGAACCCCGTTTGGTTCGGTATGGTTCCTTCTTCCTCTCCCCGTTCGGGTATCGGGGTGGATATGGGTAGGCTTTCGATTTCGGGGATCGGGTACGGAAATCCCCATATCCGCCCCGAATGCCCCGATTGCCATCCCTACTCAAATGTATGTGAGACCTACACATGGAGATGTGGGCCCTACATTTATGTGAGAGGGTTGTGGTTGGTGATTGTGTACCTAACATTTCTCGTGAAAGAAGTAATAATGACACACCATTGTGCAGGTGCTTCACATGCGACTAGAAGATGATACGTTGACAACATATCCGACGATTAACTACTTATCCAGCTTGGCTTTCACGGTTTTCAGCGTTAAGTTATTCATGGGTCTACAAAACATATCAATTCACTATCTTCGATAATTCAGTTTAATGCCATATTTCAATTGATCTATCAATACCATATAAAATTTGCAATCTAATCCATTTTCTTGGTGCGTCATTCCCATTCTCAGTGCCACGAGTCCGGATATATGCATACACAGAGTCTGAGCAAACAGAAACCAAATGTAACGTGTCTAATAAGACCACAATGATCTGCACAGACCTCTGTTTTTGCATGGCTGAAAGCTGCTTTAATATGTGTACACAGGACTGCTCAATGAAGTCATAGCATGACAAGAGGTTCAGTTCAGAGATATATTCTTCTGTCTGCTTGTCCTCGCAAAAAGAACACTTCTATTAGATCAGAATAATTCCAAGCCATAGAAAAAGAATGGAAGATTTCTAAAAGTCAATTGCAAGGATAGATGAAAGGGTAATCAGTCAATTTAATTATTATGATTATGAACCAAGGATTAGTTGGAGTATTTCAAACTGCGCAATACCAAAGGACTGAACCTTAGGTGCTTAATTTGTCTCTTACCAGTTGACTCTTCTCTTCTAAAGTAGAGATGGTCCAAGTCTTCTCTTTTCAAGAGATTTACCTCCCCACCTTTGTTCACTCTGAATTTGTCGCTAGAAAGCTCATTCCTCTCTTCAGACGAATGACTTTTTTTTATCTATCTTTGTGACAGTTTCTGTGTAGCTAATGAAGTTTCAACTTGAATAAAGTAACCACAGCCTGAGCACATGACTGACGATTAAGAAACTTCCTACGTTCTCCATTATCACCACCTTAGCCACATGGTTCACTCAAGAAGGGTGCCGCACGCACTCTCAATGCGCGAACTTAGGAATTCTCAGTCAATTGGAAAGAATGGCGCTCTGATTTGGTGAGACCCTGAACTATAAGACAACTTGATAGTTTTTCTGCCAATCAATCCTATACGTGGCTGCTATTTTCACCATACACAACATTTATTGCTCTCTCACGTGCAAAATTGAATCTGTGCACCAATGTTGCTACTCTACATAAAGTCAGCCTACACCCCCAGCTAGAGCCTAGTATCCAAAAGTAGAGAGTAATCAGATTTATAGGAAACGTGTTTTGTGACAGTTGAAAATGGAACCTAGGAAAATTAAAGAAGTTAAACCACTAACCAACCTATAACTTGTTTTAGACTAATCTTCTTAATAATATATACAGGCCTGCTCTCACGCTCTCAATCTCATTTAAGATTACTATTTTATGTGTCTTGACTCTTAAGTGGTCAAATTTTATTCTTCGAGCATATAGAAATATCATTTCGTAGTAAGTCACAAGATATCTCTTTTAGCTTGTGCAATCAGCATGAATTTTGTATAGACCGCACGAATATTCAAAGAACTATGCACGAAAAATATAAATTTAGGTATACACAGAAGAAGCAGCTGTGAGATGCTCTGTATTACACTTCTTCTAAATATTGACGCTTTCGCGCTCCTGCTCTCGCAGCCGCACCAGCTCGTGCACGCGGATTGAGTGACTTAGATCAAAACTCAGACACTGGGTATAATTAAGTACAGTAAGTCTAGTGCGTGATAACACCTCAAGATATTGAAATTGCACCGAGTAGCAGAACTAAACTCTGGCCCATATGCCAAGTAATTATGTTGAGTCACTTTAATAACTTATGCAGAAGTTTGAAAGAATACAACATATCCGGTTTTCCACAGAGTAAATTAACAACCTACTGGAAATAAAGACACTTCTCACCAGTTGTTTGGACTGCTGGGCTTAGTTAACTATACAAGAAGTAATATACTATTACAAATCCTTGCCTCAATACCAACAAAACCTCCACAATTATAAACTTGGTTTTCTACTTCCTCTGCCCATTTGTTGGAACATAATGGGGAATGCAGCTTTTAAAGAAACATAATTGTTGCAGTAAAAAAATTCGACTTTCCAAAAACTGCCCTTGAAGGGTAAATTTGATTCCTTTGAGCAGTTTACTCCAAATCAAAAGAGAGGGGCACAAGGGGAATCCAACAAATGGACTTGCACTACGGGACGTCCAAACATGAAATAATGGACTAAATAACGGACGAATGAGTACATTCATCTAGAATGAGAATACTTCCTTTTTAGGGTGAGACAAAGAATCATTTGCACATATGTAGGGCTGTATAGAATGAGGTGCATGATATCACCGATTTGTTATGTGCAAAATTCCTTGATAGAAGTTGGCATGCATTAAATGAGTAGAAGTATAAGTTGAAATTCATCAACAAGAAATAATGGTATAAAGAACACACAGAGCAAAAACAAGAATTAGGACCTATGAAAATGTCTTGCTGCGTTACAACTTACAACCACAATCAAGGCATCAACTAACACTTATTACAACTAACATCAATCCATCCATCAACTAACACTTATTACAACTACCATCAATCCATCACTACTTCAAGCATTCACGTCAAGTGTCTCCACTCAGCGCATGCCTTTATATGCAGCACAAAAATTTACTAAAATTAAAGGTTGGCTTATTACGCAAGAACGTATTAGGTATGAAGCATTCCCAATTGCTTGAGGTTTTGATATAAGACAAAGAAGATGTCATATAGATTTAGAAACCAGGCCAAATCTTTAATTCCTATATGCAGCATTAAGTCCATATGTGATATTATCAAGCTCTAAGCCGACTTTGTTTAGAGTCACAGAGGGAGGACACAAAGGCTTCTACGTCAAAACCGGCATCATACATTACGTATCATACAAATTCAATTGCCAAAAGTGTCGGACCGGCAAACAGAACCGTAACCATTAAAAATTTGAGAAGAAATAGCCCTTATCTAGATTTTATTGAGGATTTTGAGTAGGTTTTTCATGCACAGCATAGCACACGGGTTGTACTGCCCTGGTGCACGTTCTGAATAAAATACCATCTTTACGCATCAAAAATGGCGGTTAAGATCAAACCAAACCCCCCAAAAAATTGATGTACGGCCCTACGGTAGTGCAGAAGTACTTATCCTACTCAAAGCGGTGCCAAGATGACTACATTTGCTGCACCAGCCTCTATAAACATAAACATGGACGGTGCAAAGAGAATTAAGTAACTCAAACTGTCAAACACACACACACACACATATATATAGCTCCAAAAGCACTCAGAAAACCAAAAAAAGAAGAACAAAAGAGAGAAAAGGCAAATAAATTACTTTCAAATCCTAATCACTCCAAACTAACGAATCCAGGAGACTCAAACTCGAATTGTATGTACATTTCCTAATATTTTGTCCGAGATTAGTCAAAGCGAAGCACGGATCAGCTCGCAGTAATCGGACCAAACGAACGAAAACAGGAATCGGATGGAAAGGAGAGGATCAGTGCTCTCACCCTTCCGTAGGCGTCAGTGTCGAGGCCGTTAGCGAGTAACTGAGCGAGGTTGCTCTTCAGATACCGCTGCGTCGCATCCTTCCTCCTCCACAGCACGTCGATTCGCGTCCTCGTCAACTTGATCAGCGATTTGCTGCGTCACACAACACAAAATCAATACACCTTTCAGAGAGAGAGGGAGAGAGAGAGAGCAACTAACCATTTGGAGCTAAATCCTCGCCCTAACATGCCGCCCAACATCTTGGATCTCCGTGTTGTTCGATTCGATTGAAGAATTCAACCCCAGGGAGGGAGTTAGATCTCTCTGCTAAATACACGCAGTGAGTGAACTATAAGCTCACAGTTTGCGTGAAATACCATTGTCAAATGTACAGCCCGGAAATTTGCTCTACTCACTGAAAATACTACTACTCTCTTTTCTTTTTCTATTTATTTTTTAGCCGTGTATTATTATGTTAGTGAACAAGGGTCAAGAGGATTTTCATAGCCTGAATCCTCTGGTGGAGCTCGAACCTCCGTCTTCACTAGCAAATCAATGGTACAGATACTTCACTTTAAAGTGTATCTGTATCGTTGATTTGCCATTTCGGAATAATTTCTGGATAGATTTTCTTTGTACCTAGCACTCGTCTTCTCAAAAATACTATTACTATGAGTATCATTTACGTTGCTATATGTCTGTATTGTACATTGTTTAACCAGGAGAAATTTTTGGGTGCCGAGCGGGTACCACATGGGCCCGTGGCAGTACTCGTTGACAATTCTTGCCGTCAAAACGTGTTTTGGACAGTCAGATTTATTCCCAGATTCGGTTCGATTTTCCCCAAATCTGAATTTTTAATTGTGTGTATGTATATGTGAGCGTATTTATGTTAATACTATTTCGGTTTGGGTTGGATTCGAATTTCATATTTCGGTGCGGATATTGCATAAAACGAACATGAACCGGAATTCGCAGATTTTTTCAAATTATATTACTACTAAACCCAAAACTAACACGAACCTGCAGTTAAAAATGACCCGAACAGTGCGGATTAGTTCGGATGAGATTGTCATCCTTACTCAAACAATGGAAAATATCCAATCCTACTTTTTAGACTCCTTTCGTCGAGACGGATGATTAATCCAAAAAAATATTGCGCGAATTTAACAAACATTCAGAACGCACCAACCTCAATTCAATTTCGTTTGATTTTATTTCTTAGAGATCACTTGATAATCAAGAAAAAGTTAAATACGGTGTACATTTAAAGATTTGTTGAAAACTTAGTCTAAATTTGAACAACGTAGCTTGGTTCAATTCGTGTACCATACTAATTTAGATGTTCGAACCAATTTACGCAGTTATGCTCACCTTAGACTAAACTTGAGATATTTTGGGGAATATGTTGCGTGCGGATGAGCTGGGTTGGGTGAATATAGTTAGTGACCAGCTGGAAGACTACTCCTACTTTGGACGTTGGTCAAGTCTCGGGTAAGTGATGATAAAAAAAAGAAAAAAAAAGAAGTCTCGGATAAGCTCACCCTCCTCTCTCATTGGAGGCATGAGTTCGAGTCCCGCGAGATGCGAGGGTGGGATTCAGGGCTATGAAAGTCTATGGACCCCACGTGAACTAAGTAACTAACCTAATAACTCACCAACTCCCCTATACTCTGTTGATGTATAAATTATGACAAAAAAGAGAGTCTCCGGTACAGATTTGTCAAGAATAGACACTTTCATGGTGGAGGTAGGGCTGTAAACGAACCGAGCAGCTAGTGAGCTTAGCTTGTTTAGTAAACGAGCCGAGCTCGAGTTCGCTGAAGCTCGATTTGGCTCATTTACACCCCTAGTTGGAGGCAACATGCTTGGTTAGATAGATCGCATGCATCGGTGATGGCCAACAGACCAACCACTCCTTGGACCTTGTCGGGGCAGAATCGTTGTGTCGGTGAGGAAAAAGAGGAGTAATGCCCATTGCACACCCAAACATGTACCGTGCAAAGAATATGCTGGATGTTTCCAGTTGTTCGATTTTTATAGACTTCGCATATGGGATGTAAGACCCACGATTATGAAACATATATATATATTTTAACTCGATATTCGGGTAAGTTTCCGCATCGCATACCTCGATCAATTCCAGAATTCTAAAGTCAACGATCGGAAAAACCACGAGATCGCATGTTCGAATCCTACGAAAATCGAACATTTAAAATATTGGGGACACTGAAGGGTTTCACGATCATAAAACATTGAGAATATATCTGTGTTTCATGATCAGAGCATCTCCAGCCCTGACCGATGTTTAAACTTGAGTTGAAATTTGATATGAGCGCTCCAACGTCAAACCAGCTAAGGATAAATTTGAGTGAATGGTTCATTAACAGCACAATTATAAATTTGAGAGGCAGAAAATGACCTCATAAAATTTAAGTGAAAATTAGACGTTCTTGATTTGAACATAACTCAATTTGATATGGATTTGAGTGGAAAAAAATTGATTGAGAGTTGGGGAATTTTAATTAGAACCCATACATTTGATATGTCTCATGTCGTAGTCAAGTATGCCCTATCTATTGAGCATCCTACGACCTGGCAAGGAGATTTTTCCGACCTGGGCTAGTAGGGAGGCTACTCTTGATGTTTCACTTTTGCAGCATTAAATATACTGGTGATGTCGATTGACAAAAATAAATAAATAAAAATAAACGCAATTTTCTAATGAAAATTTCAAATCAGTTCCATGATTTAATTAAGAATATGTATATATTTTCAAAATACCAGACTTGGTCATTTTGAACACAGACTTTCCAAATTAGATTTAGGTTATACGCGTAACACGTTCCCGTTAGTTGCTGACGGCAAGGACGGCGTTGGTTTTGAATTCTTACAAGAAGGATAAAATAGATATTACTCCTAGTAAAAAATGTGAGGGGGAAAATGACATCGCCATGTTTTTTTAGGGACGAGATAAATAAGTAAAGCCTAAATTGTTTGACGATTGAGCAAAAAAAAGTTCAAGAAAAACTTACGTTTTGGATTAGTTACATTAAGGTCTGAAATTTGAGGGTGGACTCGGGATAAATCTTGTCGCCAAGAGCATGTCACCAAGAGCATGTCATGGGGAGAAACAAAACTGAAATAAAGAGTATGTTTATGGTAGTTGATTTTCGCACACCTTTTTTCTCCCTAATTGTACTCCTCTTTTATCGTGTTGTAAGGTAGATTTCAATTAAGATAGTAACGTAGAAACATTAGTCCTCTGCATAGATCGTATCCCCAATCCACCTTCTTGTGGGACATCCATATTGATATACCATTTCACTATTCAGTAAATTACCCTTTCATGTGTACAAAATTCATTCGTGAAAGGTTAATCATGTAAATTTACACGTGAGACGAAAAAAGGAGTGTGATTAATCAAAAGGGGAGTGTGAAATTGACTCCCAATGCTTGTTTATGTGGAAATTTCGAGGGTCGTTAGAACAAATTCCAAGAGAATCTTTATATTATTATTTTTATCTACGAGGTTATTGGATCTGAATTTAATACTACCTTTATTTTTGTAATTCCCAAATATTGTATTTTGGTTTTTACTTTGATGAGTTGTTAAATTTAAAGAGTCGTTCCAAAGAGGGAGACATAAAGCTACACTAAAATAATGTAGCACATTTGATTCTTTCTTTGGAGAGTCTTTTGGTGACAACTAAATCATAATCAAATGATATGAGTGGGGCAATAATGTCCACAATGTACTTTTTAGGAGAAATATTATATAGAAGTATATATTTTTGTTTCAAAGACGAATCTTGCAACCTGATATATGCATAATATAAGGGATTTGCCTCCTAATCAAAATCAATTTCCTTGATCTATTCAATTGCCTAGCTATATGGAGTATGTAAGAAAGAGATGGTTTGGACGAAATTAATTAATTTTACAGATAGCGAGTATTCTAGGTCACGGGGCGGTTCCGGGGACAACTAATTAGACACCTAAAAGAACACCTCATAGTTTCCGATCAAATTTTGATGATCCGAGCCGCTTAATGTGATCAGAACGTGATTTTATAGTTAATCGCTTGAAATCAGCAAAAAATAATGATCGGAAAGGGCTTGATCTGAGTAGTTTTTAGCTCAAATTTGATGAACGGTTCAATTAAAAACTATACAAAACAAGCAATTCCCGGTCATATTTTTTTCTAGAGCAAAGTCCACTTTGACCCCCTGTGGTTATCGCCATGTGCGGATACCCCTCTCATGGTTGAAAATTGACCACATAACCTACCTGTGGTTTTAAAAATGTGCGGATAGACCCCCTGTCCGTCATGTTTTCCATCCATATTAACGGAAACAATATTAAAAGACTGATATACCCTTATCATGTCCCTTGATTCTTCTTCTTTTTTAAATCTAACCACACCATCTCCTATACCAAAAATTGAATCCAAATCGTTGATATTGTAAATTTTGACGAGTACTACATCTATGCCAAAATTCAAGTCAATCAAAAAATGAAAAGCTCATGGTCGAATCGATTTTGTTATGAAATTAAGATTTCAAATTTGAATTTACTAAAAATTTGATCACTAGGTTATTAATGCTTGATCGAGATGATTTTTTTTACAGAGATACTCTATTCTTTATTTAATATATTATGAACGACTCAGATTATATTCTAGAGGCGTGTGAGATACACCTTTGTTAATATGGATGGAAAACATGACGGCATGGGGTTTATCCGCATATTTTTAAAATCACAGGTAGGTTATGTGGTCAATTTTGAACCATGAGAGGGGTATCCGCACATGACGATAACCACAGGGGGTCAAAGTGGACTTTGCTCTTTTTTCTAATTTCTCGCGGGCACCCTTAAAATCACATTTTGCACACATTGAATGGTTCGGATCATAAAATTTTGATCATAAAAACCGCCCCGAGGTATATGGTGAATTGTTTTAGTTTCTTATTCAAAATATTTGGGATTAAGCCGTTTGTCTCGAGGAGAGAATACAAGAAAAGTAAAATTATGGACTACCATTTTAAAAATTCAGAAAAGACAAACAAAAAGATAGTAAACATTTTTTTTAATGTATTAATTTCAAGCTTTTGATCACAATTTCTTACTTGTTAGACTCCTTTGACAATTCATCAAATTGACACCAATATTCTAAAAAAAATGCGAGAAAGACCAACATGGAACATTTTTGTTCTGAAGCCAAAATTTTTAGAAACTTAAAGCCATCTACAAAATGGTTAGTATTATTCAGTTATAAAAATCATGACAAAGACGAAATTTACTTCATATATCTAGAAAGAATAAAGCTTCGGCACAACATGAGATTAAAAATTGGTCATATTACACATAAAATAATCCACAAAAGAAGAAAAAAGATGAATGTTATCACTCAAAAGTACATTACTGCATTGTAATCTCAATCTATATCGATCGATATTGCGCTACAATTTAGTACACATTATGTATCGCGTTCTTATTTCCGTTCCTAATGCCGGATGAACTCGTATCCAATATAACATATAGAGCAAAAACAAAAAAAATTACAGAGTTTATAGGATACTGATAAGTTCAAACCACAAACAATTTACTGGAATACGGCTTCAACGTATCCCTCTCTTCCTCCTGAACCTTGCTCTTCGTGTTTGCAGCGTGCGGTTGACTGTAATCGTTTGCAGTGCTCAAACTATCGTTGTGCGCCTCATATATCTCCCATTAGCGAATTCGGCCCTTTTCCCATTTATCTTTGCAGCAGATTCCTCATTCCCAGTTGATGACCATAATTCATTGTTAAACTGAGTGAATTTCCCTCTTGATCTGGGGATAATGTCATAGTTGTCTCTCGTTGGGCTAGATTGTTCGCTACCTGGGGATAGTCTGCTCTCTATTGATAGTCGACCCTTACGAGTTAAATCTTCACATCTTGAGTACCGTTGGTCCAACTTTTCGCTTTCTGAGAGATTTACATCCCTGCCGCCTATGTTCACTTTGTATTTGTCGCTGGCAAGCTCGTTCCTATCTTTCGACGAAGTCATTCGTTTATATATTATCGTGAGAGTTTCCGTGTCCTTGGGTGATTTCTCTGTATCGTCTTTGTAGTGAATGGGCCCGTACCTCTTAGGTTGGACCTGCAAAATATCAGAGAAGTGCAGAGGAACTCAGGCTTGAACAAGGTCTTAACCATGATTTCGACGCAAAGTTAATCGCGATACGACCATTCATTTGTTTATAATTCGTGAATTGAGCAAAAAAGAGAGAAAGAAAGGGGTTACTTGTGCAGTTGCAGAAGGATCGGCCAACATCTGTTCAAAAGCCCTGGAATCCCAAGATGCAGAGGGATTAGTCATCATGAGTTCAGATGCAAAGGGATTAGCCATATTCTGTTCAGAACCCTTGGAGTCCCCAGAGGCAGAAGGATTAGCCAACTTCTGTTTAAGATCCTCCGAGTCCCATTTTATCGAATACTCCAATGCTATGTCTTCCAACACCTCGATTTTCTTCTCCACCGTCTGAGGCTTGGAGGCTAAATTCGCAACAAACTGATGACGACATTAAGTCGGTTAGATGAAGAACCAAAACTATTGCTTTGTTAAGTATCGTATGCAGAGTGCATTCCTTAAGAACTCACCTCCTGATTTACAAAACGTTCCAAAGATTTTCCGTATCTCTCCTTGAATGTATTCCCTAAGCATACGTAATTCAAGAATATCAGGAAATTTTCCGGCAGCATACACCAGGGTCCCCACCGGCTCTATGCATTCTTCGGGGCATTCACTGCAAAGAAAACAACAAGACAAGGGAAGCATATTAACATCAAAACAAATGAATTCAATCTAACGTCACCTGACTGAAACTCTAAAAGAATCTTTTAACTTAAGAAGCATAGCCACTGATGTGTGATATCATCTCATTACGTGTTCATATTTGTCCCTCTGTGTCTGTGTGTCACTGAATTCTAGCTAAATTAGCACGTCGATGTTTCTCATTCATTTCCCAGAAAAATGTCCAAACGCAAAAGTCGTTGAACATAAGAGCGAAAGAAATAATAATGACCTGAAGATGATACGCCGAGGACACTACATACAGTTTACAAGTTATCCAGCTTGATTTTCACCCATTTCAGCATTAAGTTATGCATTAATCTATAAAGAGTATCCATTTATTGCCGCTAAAAAGAGAGAGAGAAAGAGTATCCATTTATTATCTTGGGTAATTCAGTTTCATGCAATACTCTCTATCCATGCATACAGTATGAGGGAGTATATCATAGTCACAATATTTCCCCATGATGTTTCGATTGCAATCAATCCACTTTCTTGATACATCCTGCCCCGATTCTCAGGGCCGCGAGTCCCGATATACACACACAAAGAGTTTACACAAACAGAAGTAAATTGTAAAGTGTCTAATAAGAGGGCACTATTATCTGCACAGACCTTCGTTTCTGCATATCTGAAAGCTGTTTTAATATGTGTACACAGGCCTCCTCAATGAAGTCATAGCGTAACAAGCAGTTCAGTTCAGTGATATATTCTTCTGTCTGCTTCTCCTCGCATGAAGAACACTTATTAGATCACGAGACTAACAAGCCATAGATGAAGACCGAAAGATTTCTCAAAATGAATTGCAAAGATGGACGCAGAGTAATAAGTAAATTCGGTTCTCTCTTTATCATGATTATGAACCAAGGATTAGTTGGAGTATTTCAAACTGCTCGAAATCTAAGGACTGAACCTCAGGTGCTTAAATTCTCTCTCATTCCAATTAACCAAGAAAAACAGTAAGTATAGAGTTCCAACTTTTAACGCCATCTGCTTTCGTAACTAACGAAACTTAAACATGAATAAAATGAAACCACACCATGCGATGCATGCAGGACTGGAGTGACAATTAAGAAGCTTCCTACCTTCTTCATGATCACAACTTAGACACTGAGTATAATGAAGTAAAAGCAAGCGTAGTGCTGCTGGATTATAACACCTCAAGATATTGCAATCGACACCACATAGCAGAACTAAAATCAGCCTCGTATGTTAAGTACTCAAGTTGAGTCACTTAAGAAAAACGTATGCAGAAGATCGCAAAAAGTACGACATATTGGTTTTTCCAAAAGTGTAAATTAAGAACCTACTGGAAATAAGGACACTTCGAACCAGTTGTTTGGACTCCTGGGCTTAGTTAAACCAAACAAGAAGTAGTAAGAATACAAATTATTGCCTCAATAGGTACAAAACCACAATTATATCACACTGGTTTTCTTGGACCCGGGGACCTGTAGGGTAGCACATGAGTCGTACATCTCAACAATCTGGACCATTGAAAACACTTTTGAATGGCTCGGATGGCACAAAACACTCCCTGCACTACAGGGTCCCCAGGTAATGTAGCTTTTAAGGAAACATGCTTATTACTATCCAAAAATTTGAACTTTCCAGAAAACGACCCTTCGACAGTAAATTTGATACCTTTGAGCGGTTTACTCCAAATTATAAGAGAGGGCCAAAAGAGGAATCAAACAGCGGTAGCAAGTTTAATCTTCAAACACCTTATTACCGTCTGTTTGATTGCTGTGAAGGGTGCGAAAAGGGCAAATTATCTTTCAAATCCAAAAGAACGAATCCATATCGCGAATTTCAATTACTTTTTCTTGTAATATTTTGCCCAAGATAAACGAAACGAAGCCGGATCAACACTTGATTGAACTTGAAACCAGTAGTCAGACAGAGCAAGAGAACAAAGACTGTAATCCAATGGAAAGCAGAGGATTAGTATTTTGACCTTGTCGTAGGCTTTGACATAGTGGCGGTTAGCGAGTAACTGAGCGAGATTGTTCTTCAGAAACCGCTGCGTCGCCTCATTCCCCTTGCGTTGCACATCGATTCGCGCTCGTATCGGCTTAATCAACGATTTACTGCGTAACACAATACAAATCAGCATACCTAACAAACGTGCGTGCTTTTTTTCCATTTCTATGCATGTGCACAACCCTAGTTATGTTTTTCGAAAAAGATTGATCCAACCATGCAAATTTGGACTAAAGTGTTCCCGTTTTATGCACGAAAATACTTTTATGAATCCAAATTTTAAAGCATAAATAAAATTAATCCAAAAATTTAGAAATATACGCCAAACAAACAAAAATCTCAACACTCAAAATTTCTAACCCACCCCGTGCTCTCTCTCTCTCTCTTAATCCTCCCCTTTTTTCTTTTTTTTTTCTCTCTCCCCCTCTATCTCAATTTCAAAAATAACAAAAATTGAAGTTATAAGAATTCAGAATTGAGGGTTTGGAGACTTTCGAGCATAACTATAGATTGATTGATGTTGAGAGAGAGAGAGAGGATCGTAACTAACCATTTGGCGCTAAATCCAAGCCCAAACATACCGCCCAACATGTTTGATCTCTCTGTCGTTGGATTCGATTTGAAGAACTCAAACGCATGGATTTGTTAGAAGCAATCGGTCTCTCCGTTACACACGGCTACACGCAGTGAACTACGAGCTCACAATTTGCCTCAAATACCATTTCTCTCACAATTTTAAAATGGGAAAAATTCAAAATACCCCCCAACCTTTACACCAAAATTCAATTAGACTCCCAACCTTTTAAAAACTTCAATTTTACTCCCAACGTTATCTTCCGTTAATCAAAACGCCCCCTTCCGTCCGAATGACTAACGGATTTCGTTAAAGGCTCCGTTAAATATCGTCCCGATCGAATTTGGATGATCCGAGCCGCTCAATGTGTTCAAAACGTGATTTTAAGATTACCTTTAAGAAATCAGCAAAAAAAATGACCGGGAAGGGCTTCATCTGAACAGTTTTTTTATTAAACTATTCAATAAAAAACTGTTCAGATGAAGCCCTTCCCAATCATTTTTTTTGTTGATTTCTCGCGAGTACCCTTAAAATCATGTTTTGAACACATTGAGCGGCTCGGATCATCAAAATTCGATTGGAAAAGGGGAGGTGCGGATCAATCCGGATTTTGTTCAAGTTCGAACGTCTGGATTTTGCTTCGGTATGCACCTCCCCTTTTCCGATCGAATTTTGATGATCCGAGCCGCTCAATGTGATTAGAACGTGATTTTTAAGGGTATCTGTGAGAAATCAACAAAAAAAATGATTAGGAAGGGCTTCATCTGAACAGTTTTTTTTATTGAATAATTCAATAAAAACTGTTCAGATGAAGCCTTTCCCGGTCATTTTTGTTGTTGATTTCTCAAGGGTAACCTTAAAATCTCGTTTTGAACACATTGAGCGGCTCGGATCATCCAAATTCGATCGGGACAATATTTAACGGAGCCTTTAACGAAATCCGTTAGGAGTAAAATTGAAGTTTTGATTAACGGAAGATAACAACGGAAGGGGGCGTTTTGATTAACGGAAGATAACGTTGGGAGTAAAATTGAAGTTTTTAAAAGGTTGGGAGTCTAATTGAATTTTGGTGTAAAGGTTGGGGGGTATTTTGAAATTTTCCCTTTTAAAATTAACATTACGTTACTAGGAGTACGCGTATTATGTGTTGTGCAAGCGGAGAATTGCACGTGTAGCATGGATTTTTAAATTGTGCAGGCCGAGAGGGACGTGCTGTTTTTTTTAGTAATAACTAGATGTCCGAGCTAGTTTAGGGGTATTGAAGTTAACGACCGGGCAAACCGGTGGCCGTGAGATTTCGAATGTTTGGTTTTCGTGGAATTTCAAACTTGAATCCGTCTTGATGGACAATCTCTTTAGTTACTTTCTCATGACCATTTGACCAAATCTCCCGAAGGCGACGGGCGTGTTGCTTCATGAAGGAGGAGATAAGAGAAGAGATTTCAAACGAATCAAGTCGATACCAACAAGCAAAAAAATGTCAACTCGTATTTTTATTTTTAAAGAAGAAGAATTCAAACCCATGATCGTGATCGTATCCTTAAAAGATTACAATGCTCTGTCGCATTAGCTAAAATACAATCCTAATTTTGGCCGAATATGTCAAGTACTCGTTTTGATAAAGTCCAAGATCTTGCGTTATTCGGAAGTTAATAACATTTCATTACCGAGTCAAAAAAAAAAAAAAACATTTCATTAGAGATCATTTTAGAGATCGCTAATACGTAAGAGAATTTTAAACCATTATAAATCTAGGAAAGTCTGCTGTACACCCTCCAATAAAATTGCTATAGGCACCGAACAACCGGCTCATATCGCGACATGTAAACGTAACGTATTCGGCCGGATTCCCAACCAATTACATTACCCCTACTAAAATAGTAAGATTTTAAACATAAGACTCGTGTAATGGGCCATAAAAATGCAAAATCGAATGCATATTTTCCATCTGTGGCTAACCAAGCTTCATACCAACCGCCACAAATTCACGTATATTTAACCTATAAGATGCAAGTAGACCACATGATCTCATATTCTTACGATTCAGAAAGACTCATAAAGGTTGATTCGTTATTTTAGGACGGTTGCGAAACCCCAAATTCACTCTCACACGCGCGCGCATACACACACAGCAGTAAGTTTGTTCATGACACAGACACTTTCCACACAGATCGCTGTTTACATCCTGAAATAAGCCACCCAATAAGAAAAGTACACGTGGCACCGAACAGTGTACTATCCAATCAAAACACGTCCTAATCAAGCCTAAGATGTAGAAGATCAAGAGGCTTAATGACGACGTCATTTCAGTACTATACAATATCGTTTAGATTGGAAACGACCACGTTTTGACATCGAAGGAGGGTAATTACGATGGAAATCACACTCAATCATTTTGCCATAGGTTGAGCTAATTTAGCTCAAACAATCGCGCATAGATCCATGTGTGGGGCCCACTCCAGGTCCCACACAAATGATCCGAGCCGTTAATTAAATGTAAAATATTGTTTTAAGGGCTCTCGCGAAAAATCAGCTTAATCCGATACCTACATGTGCTCAATTTAATCATCTAAATTTTCATTATCTTGAAATCCAAATGAAAAGTTAAATGATTAAATTGAACACAAATAAGTATTGGATTGAGCCAATTTTTTTCACAAGGCCCTTGAAAAAATGTTTTACATTTAATGAATGGCTCGGATTATTTGTATGTGACGCATAGTGGGCTCCACAACAAATCTGTGCACTTTTACTGTGTGTAGCATTACTAAACACACAGAGAGACACGCACTGATACACACATATTTAGGAATGTTGTAAATCTAACACAGTATTATCAAATTTTGCGTAAACTAAAATTAAATACCGTACACAAATATGTAAGAAAAGATAGTTATTGAGATACAAGAGTCCTGGCCAATTGAGCTAGCCTCAGTTGGTTGTGGCGCTTTAGTCTAGGTTGGTGGGTTTTGGTGAATCAAGTGGAGAAACTACACTACGAATTACGACACGCGATATCACGTTCTTGTTTTGGTTTCTAATTCATGCCAGAAGAATCCGTATCCGAGATAACAGTAGAGCACACACAACAAATACACAATTTATTGGATACTGATAATTTGTTCAAACCACAACAGAAGTATTAAAATTAAATTACAAAGCCATATATACGTACACCACTCCTTATTAGAACAAATTGACCAAACAACAATCGAATACACCACACAAATAACAAGAGCAGAACAACGTTGTTGAACAAATAGGTCCCAGATAAGAATCAAGAGCCCTTATATTCAACATGTGAAATATTATGTCACCTATGAAATAAACGAGAGAGAAAACAGAGTAAGTCCATTGTCTACAACACTAGTATGTCTCAAAAAGAGAATTAAAACTCTTTGTTTTCTTCTGAGAAAAAAGTAGATAATAATACCGGCAATCTTGTACATTGGTAAGTATTTTTAAATTACAGTATAATCAGAATACAAATTATTTTAGCTCTCACTTTTATAAAAATGTACTCCATTTTTTGTCGTTGCCACCATGTGGAACTATATAGCTATCCTTTCGTTCCACTATTAACTCCTAGTTCTTGTTTTTATACATAGTAGAGAAAGCTAATTTGACATAGATAAAAAGAAAAAAAAAATGGAGTGCATTTGGATAAAGGAGAGTGTGAAAATAAGTTCCTTCGCTAGAAAGGTACCAAAAAAAAGCTAATTAAGAATTGAATATTGTAGAAGGAAGGCTGAAACTCCCTCCCCTTCACCTTGGAACCGGAATGTTTCTCCAAGGAAAGAAAAACTTGCAGCATATATGTGACCAAATACTACATTTTTTTAAAAATTGTAGTAATACAAATATTATTATAGTAGCAAAATAGATAAAAACAAAACACTAGACTGAGAAATTAATGTTAGCAAACTTAAAGTACTAACATATACAGCCATAAAATTGTAATTGCTTCATCGATCCTACAGAATTATAGTAATAAATAACAATGAGAGTACTATTTTATAAATAGTCATACCTTAGTATTTTACAAGGCGAATCAAACTCTGGTAGTCCTCATTCCATCAGGGATTCGTGTTTGTGGACTGCAACGGATGATCCGGAAATCTTTGAGTCTTGGCATTCCTCCTTCCTCAACTACCACCATCTCCAACTCGGGCAAGCATACAACTTCCAATACTTCGAGTTGAGGGAAGTTACCAGGTTCTCCAGAACAAACTAGTTCCTTCCCCATGTATGACTTGTAGCCCAATTTGAGCATCTTTTTAGTTTTTGTAGTTTCTTTAGGGTCTCCATTTGGGTCCTTCTCCAAAAAAGTCCTCTCAAGGGTAATCTTGGTGAGGTTTGGGGGCAGTTTTATCATGTTGGGGCAACTCAATCATCCTTATACCATCCAAATGTAGGTTACGTAGATTCTCATATCGAGACAAATTCACAGAATTAGTTTCCAATTCAAATCCTTTATTAATTACCATTTCAACTCCTTCCATACCTATTGAGTACAACCTCAACGTTTCAAGCTCGTGTGATACAGGTTTCACATCCATACTTAATACCTTCATGATATCTTTGGTCGGGACATTGACTCGCAAGGTTCTCAAATTGGTAAGGTTATGCAACCAATCTGCCTTGAAAAGGTTACCAGGCAGCCCATATAGGGTCTGGAGATTTGTCAAAGAAAATTCAACTGGATGGAACAAATTCAAGCAATTTACCCGACGATGGATTGGAAGATGATTGCACCAATTGGGTAAGAGAATGTGTCTTAATTGCTTCATACTCCAAATAATATCAGGAAGGTAGACATGCCATGATTCTCGAAGATCCAAGGTTAGCAAACTTTTCAGATTGCTTATGGCATAAGGAAGTTCTACTCTTGGGAGTGTCGTCCTTGGCGAACCCAATTTAAGGTAAGTCAATTGCCTTAAATTGCAAATCTTAGTTAAAAGGGACCTTGGTATATAATCGCCATCAATTCTAAGCACTCGAAGAAATTTGGAGTCCGAAAGAAGATTCTTAGTGTTAACACTTATGTACCATTGGGTTTTACGAAGAAAATACAACATAGCACGAACGCGGGAAGTTTGCGGATTCAAAGAAAGGTAGTGGCCGATATCACCACCATGGATAGCGACTCTACGTAACTTTGAGGTGGCGTTACAATTTGTCGTCGCATCCATATGAATGTCAAAAAAATTAATCTCATTAGCCTTCTTGATGCAAAGACTATGCAACATATCATGAATTCGGACAACTCTAACCCTTCCGTCGAACCTCCTTCGAACAACTTGAATCAGGTTCCTTGCTACCAAGTGGTTTAGGTAGTCATCTCCCACTTCCTCAACCTCTCTCACTCCAGTACCTCTAATAAACCCCTCGGCTGCCCATAGATTAATCAACTCGAATGTCTTAATTTCACGATCCTCCGGAAAAAGTCCCAAGTATAGAAAGCATGGTTTGAGGTATAGAGGCAAATCAATGTAACTCAAGGCAAAGATATCGGGCCATTCATCTTTATCTTGACCCATGCCCAACATGCCCTCTAATACTCCTTTCCACGCGATTTCGGATCTCCCTTTTAATTTTAGCATACCTGCCGCTAGTACAATTGCTAGCGGCACGCCACCACATCTTTCCAATATTTGCTTGCCGATGTGCTCTAGTTGCGGGGAATCTTGTATTTTGATAGTGTTTTGGGTATCAAATACAACTGTTTTATAGAAGAGTTTCCTACTGGTTTCAGGATCTAGGGGTTGCAACTCATGAAGAATAGAGTTCACCCCACCTGCGTGTGCACCTACCTTTGTATTCCGAGAAGTGAGTATTATTCGACTCCCATTCTCGGAATTCATAGGAAGGCCAACCTTTAAAGCATCCCATGCCTTGGTATCCCAAATATCATCTATCACTATCGCGTACCTTTTTCCGCTTAAGAATGCAAACAGGTTGGACTCAACACCCTGCTCTATCTTCTCCTTCTCCAAGCCCACCTGTCTGGCTATGTCTCGCAAAAGCTCTTTATAGTTTGGCTGTTGAGAAACACAAATCCAAGCTGAGCAGCCAAAATGCTGTCGAATAGAGTTGTAAACTTTTCTGGCAAGAGTCGTCTTTCCCAGCCCGGCATTGCCAATAATAGACACCACGTGATGATCATGTAAATCCTCATCGAGGACTTTCTGCGCCAAATCTTTGATTTGATTGTCGAAGCCAACAACATTTGGTTCATCAACGTGAGGGAAAGTTCGTCTTGGATCCCATGCATCTACTCCACGGGTACGGCTGCTTTCATCAATTTTAAAAGTTTCTCTAGCCTTCGTGATGTCATCGACCCTTTTCTTGATGTCTTCAACATCTTTAGCAAAGCGACGGGCAGTTATCAAGTTGCTGCACCCAAGAAGCCCCTTCCAACGGCTCCTTCTTGATCTCATTTTGGGAAAGTATGTGTCGAGAATGTCCTCGACATCATAAGCAAGGTCCCACATATCCCTTATGAAGTTGGATAGTCGTTTTGTTTTCGGTTGCATGGCTTCAGCATCTTCTAAGTAGGATTGAATCCGTCTCATCTCAGTTTCAATCCAAAGGAGGTCTTCTTTCACATGAGACAAGCGAGATCTTTCTTTGATGAGTTGATTAACAACAATGTCTGCAGCTTTCTGGGCAATTATACCCAGAATAGCCTCTGCCATTTTGGTTTTCCAAAACCACAACTCAGAAAAAAGGAGGAGGAGGCAAGAATTATGGGACAACTTTGATCTTGGATGGTTAGACAGTGCAGTTAGCAAATTTAATAGACTATGAAGATTCTTTTCGTCGATTGCAAAGTCAGTTTGTTCGTTTGAAAACCTGGATTTTCTACTCCTTCCAAAGGTAAGAATCGGTCTTTTCTTGGTTTTCGGTTCATCTCAGGTACATACTACTGTTTGCAAATGCCTTTGTTTTTGTTTGATTCAAAACATAAAATGATAGAAACTGAAATTGGAAGAAAATGAAAGTGGAAGACACGAAAAAAATCGAGGAATTCTTTTCATACGTATGATTCTCAAGAGAATCTGCATTTGCAACCTGGGTACACATTCCAAATTAAGGTTGCTTGAAATTGCAGAAAGATACATAGTATATACTTTCCAATGTATTAAACCTTTGGTATCGTTTTAAAGAGATATGCCCCGCCAAGCAAGGCATATTTTCTTTTTTCTTTTTTTTATCGGCAAAGAAAGAATTTTATGAATAATTGAAGAAGTTACAACGATTAAAGGGAAGCTAAGGCATGATGGCAACACAATGTGGGACGAGAATCCTAACTAGGTTAATTAACACCCACGACGCTCAACAAGATTATATCTTGGGAGTTGCTCCCCTGCCAAGTAAGGCATATCTCTTTGGGGTTGTATGGTACTATTTGATTTCACTTTTTCTTCAAAGAATAATAATTCATTCACAAATCCACTCTTTCTTGTTCTAGTATAATGCAAAAGGTTGTTTTATATAATCTAGTTTAGGCCAGGGCGGAGCGGGACCTGATTTTAGCAGCCCGTGCGTCTCCAACTCTCAAACAGATACTACATGAAAACGTATGAACACAACAATAACTACAAGAATAAAACTTACAAACTCACAAGAAGTACCTAATCTAATACAATATAACCGGACCATAGGTTATGGGCGCGTGTTTTGTTCGTCTTATCTAACAATTTATAGAAACGGACCATAGGTTAATTTATGAAGTTTGGTTATTGTAAAAGGACACAAAAATAGGATGCATGTACCTAACCTCATACAATAATGAATAGTTTTTGTCTCTTTTTCAATATGCACCAACATGCAGCAATCTACAAAGACTAATTATTGGCACTTCTGTCCGCAAAGAATCATCCCAATCATATGGTCTACACCTTTTAAAAGGATACTTGGGGCAATTTGCCCAAACACTAAATGAATGATTATCACTAAAAATAAGTTTAATTTTTTTTTGCCATATTTTATAATTAGCGGAGGTTAGTAGGATTTGTTAGTCAACGGGGAGCTCAGAGGCTCCGGTAGCCCTGAAACTCCAAACCCCGCCCCTTGTGGGGCTCGAACCCAAGGCACACGGAGGGACCCAGGGACATGAGCTTTACCAATTTGTGTTGGCTTGGCAGTCCTAAAAAAATAAGTTCATTAAAGTTGTTCAAACTTTTGGTTTGGTGTCCCTTTTCCGGATATGGTGCGGTCTTGGGGCACCACAATGAGGTGCTCCAACACACCTCAAGCTCTCAACACCACATGTTTATGTAGATGTACAAAAATGTGTAGTGTTGAGAAGTGTTGGAGCACCACGTGGTGGCACCCCAGACCATACAAAAATATGTCATATTGAGGGCGGTTGGCTCCACATGGCGGTGCCCCAGGACCACTTAATATTTACTCCACTTTTTCCTTTTTGAAATAGACCTGTCAAAGTGAACCAAAAAAACATTTTAACCAAACTACGAAAAATTCACTAAAAGCATAGACATAACAATAAAAATGCTGGATCTTTTGAGTGCATCAAACTAAACTTTACGTTCTCACATACAAAAATAGCTTTGGTCAAAATTATGATTCAAAAGTTTTTGACAAGAAAACCTTTAATTCCCATCTCTCTCTCTCACTCTCCAAAGCTTCCCTTGGTTTGTATAGAATCAAAGTCCTTGTGTTTGTCAAACATCTAACATGTGCAATCCAGATAAAAACAGGGTCTCCTCTTAACTTATGGGTCATCTTTACAAAAGTTGATTTCCTTGATTGAAGAAAAAAAAATATTTTTTACTAATCGGTTGGTGGAGAAAAATAAATATAATCGAAGAGCAAGGGAGAGATTTGCACATTTTTTGTAAATGTAATGTGAGAAGCTAAAACCAGAGGGACACCACAGGGCCCCTCCTTTGAAAATCTCTCCCTCTTTCTCTTCTCGAAACCCAAAGACAATAGTAAAATTTGAAGAAAAGGCCCAATAAAACTTTAAATCCCAACTTTAAATCATATGCTCGGGCCAGCTTTTGCGCAGTTCAATTAAGGGAACGTTTGGCAGCCAATTATTCTTTAGATTTTGAATTCTAGATCGTAGATTATGGAATTTTGGATTATAAACAGAATGTGCAAGGGTGATATTAAATTTGCATTCAGAAGCCAAAAGGCTCTTTCGGAAGTGATTCTTGATTTCTGCATTCTCTAGTTCACTTCACTTAATTCTTTATGCAAAATGCATTCTATTCTTGATTTCTGCATTCTCTAGTTCACTTCTCGTTATTCTTTATGCAAAATGCATTCTATAATCCGCTCCTAAACAGTCAAAATGGAAAAATAAAAAGCATAGGATGTGAAAAGTGGGTGACAAAACACCTTTACTCTCTCGAAATTCCGAAATTAACGATTGAACAAATTTTCAGTGGCTCAACGTGTCGAACGCGCGGCCTTTCACTGCCTAATCTCGACGTTAACCATCAACAAAGACTAAGATAATCAACGTTGATTGGATAATTTCAATCCTTACTCTAGAGACTACTAATCATTCTCCCTAAAAACACAACCACATTTCAAGACAACGCAGAAAACAGAGCATCCCAAATCTCCG
Source organism: Rhododendron griersonianum (assembly GCA_018127125.1). Classification (NCBI taxonomy): domain Eukaryota; kingdom Viridiplantae; phylum Streptophyta; class Magnoliopsida; order Ericales; family Ericaceae; genus Rhododendron; species Rhododendron griersonianum. The sequence continues at coordinate 49,516,345 of CM030790.1, read as the reverse complement.
TGTACACTTGAACGATTACCCTATGATGGTGATACGAATTCAACGAAAGGAAAGTCCGCAACAGATCCTCCAGATCCCTCGTTCCGAAAATCTGCCTCTCGATGATCATCTCCACCATCGAACTCCTGAAATCATCGTACGGGTCGCTCGACCGCTTCTTCACCACGAAGCTGTCTTTCACTTTCCCCTGTAATGGTGCCAAACCCATCTCGCATTCCCCAATGACCGGCCCATTCACCTCGTAACTCACTCTGTTTCTCCTGAAAGAATCGGATGAATCGGAGGAGAGAGAAACGGAGGAGAACAGAGTCGTTTTCTCATCATCATCTTCATCCTCTGCTTCGCTATCATCATAGTAATTATCGGAATTACCCCTTTTTAACAACTGGGTTGTCTTTGCTCTACTCCTCTTCTTTCTCGACGTTTTTCTTCTGGGTTTCGACTCTGGTTGTTGGAATTCGGAAAATGCGATGAAAGGGGACATGGGTGAAGCCGGGGTGCATTTTGGGCCATCGGTTTTTCGTGGGGTGAGAAGAGGGCTCGGGTGGGGTACTTTGGGCATTGAAAAGAGTTCTGGTTTGTGTCTGAAAATGGAAGGCAATGGGTGGGGGTTGGGAGAGAAGAGGTCGATCAGTTGGTACTGGTGCTGGGTATGGGGGAGGGTTTCGGGTCGGGCGATAACGTCCGAGGTGGTTCGGGACTTACAAGACCCGCATGATGATGATCGGAGGAGGCGGGAGATTTTCAGTTTCAACCGGTTGTGGTTCTCCATTGTACAGAGAGAGAGAGAGAGAGAAGCGAGAGTGTGTTTGAAGGTGATGGTGGTGGACTTGGATGGAATATATAAAGAAACTGGACTTGGAAATAAGTCTCTGTCTTTGGTAACTTTTGAAAGAAAAAAAAAAGGTGAGTTTTTTTTTTTTTTTTTTGGGGGGTCAAGAAAGCTCGTTTCTGTCGTTTTACTGATCCCCAAAGCATTGTTTGTTTTCAATTGGAACTTGGAAGGATATCACGGATAAATACTAGCTATGTCCCGACCCCCAAAACAGGGGTCGAGAGCCTTGGTCAAATAATCTTTTTTCTTTCGCTATTCGCTCTTCACTCGCATTCTCGATTCTGACTTTTACAAATTTTACTACGTTGGAATATTTTAGATATATATGTGATTTCATGCTCGTGTTCCTACACACTCATCCACAGACGCATTATGTGATTTAAGGTTGAGCTCAGTAGCCTCTGTGTCCATCTCATCATACTTCTCTATATATAGATAATATAGTGAACGTGACACCACTGCCTAAGTACCGTATTTGGGCGACTATATCTTGAGTACGACATTTTTGGAATCATTATATGATATGTCACCACTGTGTTGGTAAAATGTGCCCTATTTGTAGTGGATCACATTCTATTCCCCTCACATGACACCCAAAATGTGGTACTCAGACATGATCACCATAGCATTGTCCAAACATGACAGCCGTCCAATGCGTAAAATTTTAGGTGTGATAATGTGTATGCAAGACTAGACCTACAATTATACTACTTCCCATGCTTATAAGAGAGGACCATGAATTTACCCGAAGCTTGGTTACGTTCTTTCCTTCCACGGACAGGATGTGTTTTCTTTGAAGTTCGCAACAATAATGTTGAACTCAAACTTTACATTTTATCATTAGATCAACATCGCGTCCGGTTGTAATTATTGTATATATTGGCCTAAAATGACCATCGACGATTGTGTCTTCTAATTAAAGCTAGTACTCGTTTGCGCATAGTTTAGAAAATCCTTCGACTGCGAAATTCGAATATAGGACCACCCCTAAGTCTACCTTATAATGCTAGCTTCTTTAAAAACCTAATCAGAAAATTATGGATTTCTAATTCTCCCTGTCTTTGTTTCAAAAGTAGGCAGCGGCAAAGTACAATTGAGAGGCGACCAGAATGTGCTTTGTTTACCCACCATCTTACACAAGAATTTATTTTTGAGGAAGACAGGAATCACATGATTTGTGTTCAATGTTTTTCCAAATATGGTTTTAAGTCACTAAATTCTCACCTACCATGTTATAAAGTGATACCATTGTAGAAGGTAGGGGACCAGATGGGGAATTTAGTGAGTTATTAGGAGTTTCTGCCATTTAAATTCAAAAAGATAAAAAATGTTTCACCTACCCACGAGAAATATTTATGTGTTCTTTACCCTTCAAAGAAGCTAAAAAAAAACCCAGGGACTTTGACATGGGTGTTGTCCTCATCCGGACCGTCCAATTTTGGCAATGGATGGCTTAGATTTTATCTCGGCCGAACAGATCTTAATTGTCCATTGCCGAAATGGATGGCTCAGATAGAGACAACATCCATGGGTCCCCAAGTTAAGGTAGAAAAAAAAAATAGTATAAAAGAAGGAATTGAATGGAGATTAGGACCTAATCCCTTTCAAATGGGGTTTATTTTTTGGGGGGGAAGTAATTGCATGGATTTTGTTAGCGGTGACATTCTCTCGAAATATTCACGGCGAAGAATTACAAAGCTCGAAGCGAAAGTTTGGCTTTGGGATATTGGAAAAATATAGTAATACTCCATGGTCAACCTCATTTTCGATCGGCTGTTTGTTTTTCTAATGAATATTCCGATGCATGATTTAAGGAACATATTCCCAATGGCTCATGAACCTTGAGCTAGGTCTTTGCATCCTATATACTACTATCTATGTTGTGATAATTTACTATATTCGGATCAGTTTGTTCGCAACTCGACGAGTTCTCGAGACCTCAATCTCACATCTCAATAATAGAAGGCCCACTTTCAGTCGGAATAAAGCCTCGTTTAGAATGGGCTTAAAACAATTGTTAGTTTTACAATATTTCAAAGATATGACCTAGGATATATAGAGCAAACTCCCAAGTCTCAAACCTTAACTACCAATCCAACCCCCGGTTCCTTTGCCACCTACTGTTATCTATATTGCATATACAATATATATATGTGGAGAGTTGGGGTAAATTTGAATATTTTTGTTCTTTCCAATATGCTCGATCAAGAACAATGCCCATATGAGGTATTATGGGATGTGGGAACTGATCATAATACAACCTAATTAAGGCTTTCAATTGTGATATATCTCATGTTTAATTCGATCACTTACCCCGTTTGGCTAAATAAGCCAAATGACTTATTTTTTGTCCTTATTCAAATTTTTTTCGTATTTGTTAGTTTTGCATCAATTTTTTTGGGGGATTATTGCATCTCCATGACGAGAGGAATCTAAAAAGTAAAAAATTTCGATCGAAACCTAATTTTTTTGAATAAAGACAAAAATAAGTCAATAAGCCAATTTTTTCGTATTTATTCAAAAAAAATTGGATTTCGATCATAATTTTTTACTTTTTAGATTCCTCTCGTCATGGAGATTCAATAATCCCCAAAAAATTGACGCAAAACTAACAAATACGAAAAAAATTTGAATAAGGACAAAAAAAATAAGCCACTAGGCTTATTTAGTCGTCTCATACATACAATAATGGAGACAAGCTAGAAATCATAAAACATGGGGACCTACTAATCAACTTCTTTCCTTAATCCTTATCATAACACCATCACTAATTAGGATATATTTTGTCCAGATAGTGAACTACTTGTGTTAAAGGAGGAAGGCCCAGGAGTGGACTCTTTGATCACAATGTCTCATGATCATATATATATACATTCAATTTATCACAATTTTCAGATTGAGGATTACGTACGTCGGTACTGTTATTGGTATTTGTGTTAGCTTGCACTCATGAAATTCCAATTTGTCAATTTATTTTAAAACACAAGCACCAAACCCAGACATGCATGAGGCAGCAATCAAAAGGGATCGATTCTCCCAAAGAGGCGTAAGGTCGAGTCAATCTCACTTAGGCAACACGTTTTAAACCTTGGCGTCATTGAAAATTTACCTAGTCGTTAATTTCTAATTAGTCAAGCTAAGTGCAAATTGGTCAGACATCCGTTATAAAAGACAAGCACCGAAAGGGGGACTGTTCTATTCAACATGTATGTTTGTGTGTGTATGTGTGAGAGAGAGAGAGAGAGAGAGAGAGAGAGAGAGAGAGAGAGAGAGAGAGAGAGAGAGTTTCAGGCGAGATACAGGGACAGACAAAGGCAATATTGTCTCGTTATCATTGTTTCTTTCCATCTGATAGTGGCATTGTCAACCGTTATGTCGACAAAAAAATCTCACAAATTAATGAACCCCTGGCAACGTATCCATGTCTTGTTCGTACTGGCAAAGCGATTAAGGACAACTGATCAAATAAGCCTTAAAGTTGAAAAGCTTACGCGCGCGCACCTCAATTAATCTTGGAAACCAATCCCACAGTCTAATAGGGGAAGCCCCATTTAAAGGCAGAGCAAAGCTCTGTATGAACTAACCCCAAACGAGTTGATAGATCTTAAGAGGTATCGAACCTGAGACCTAATTAGAAGTAAGAAGGAAGAAAACCCATGAGTCCGAGGCCTTGACTACCGGACCAACCCGTTGGAGGTTACAAGCCTTAAGCTTTGGGCAACTAACATACTAGCTAGTCACTACTCTCCCAATTCCCAAAAGCAATTCAGGGACAAAGGCAACATTGTCGCCTTTGGCAACATACCCATGTCTTTTTCGTACTGTTTAAGTGGATAAAGGATACATGACTGCTCAACAAGCCTTAATTAAAGCATTGGGTAACTAACCAGCTAGTACTACAGTAGCTAGCTAGAGGCTACATTGAAAAACACAGTTCTAGCTAGAAGCATCCAACTATCCAGGAACACATAACTGCATTGAAAAACAGAGTTCTTGCCCTTCGCTTCAAATGTCTCACCAAGAGCAAACACAGGACCTTTTTAAAATGGGATTCCGCTTTTCGAGCTGAAGTTAGCTTAGTGCATGACAAACAGAAACGATTGCCATGGCTAAACTTTCCTGGCTTCAAAGGAGGTTTGAGGACTAAGGTCAGCCCCATCATGGTCTGGGGATTACGGATCGATCTCTTCATCCATTTGCCCTCTCTGCCAGCCAGCAAGAGAGAAACGCTATCTCCTCATCTGTTTTTCAATTGCACCTTCTCTAGAGCAGTATGGAATCGAGTCTTGCTCAATGCACCTTTTCTCGGATATCAATGCACTTTTTAACTATTATGATGTGATTGAACACTTTAACTAGAAAATCGGTGATATAAATCACTGTTTCTCATTTGAATTACTAATTCTCATCTGACACCTTACATTGCCTCAATCAAGGTACATAATGTACCCGACATATTTTGTGCAACTGCAGTAATCTTAGTAGTTTATCTCGGAGGAATTATTTTGTACTTCCACGAAAAGTGAAAAGAGATGGAGGGTAAACACAGCGGCAAATCAGATGTATTAAAGAAACTAACCATCCAATCAAATTCCCTTGGTTCTCTACAGTCTACACAGATTATATTGCCACAATCCATAGAAATATATGCTAAAAACCCCATTTAGCGGAGTGCTACACCAAAACGTAATAACTCAAATATCATCAGGAAGCTACTTAGCTTACAAATTAATAGTCTTCTTCCGAAACATAACTGAACTTTACTGGAAGACCATTGAGTTCTAATATTCTACTTTTGACAGTTTGATATTTCGATTGTCTTCTCAGTTAGGTCAAAAACGCATTGAGAACAACATAAAAGAATCTTAATTCAAGCTCAACTGAGCCCCTCTCTGCATCTCTCCCAATAATGAAGCAAAGCTCATAAGAACTACACGGATCAGATCACCTAATTCAAATTCTCCCCCCAAAAATAGTATATTAAAAAAAAAAAAAAAACCGAGTTGAAATTTGACTACAGGCCACATGATGGCAAGAACAATTTTTCAGTATCTCAGGCCATATGCCAGGACAACCAAATGTACAGAAACAAATTTCCTGGTTCCAGTTTGTTAATATTCAGACAGCTTATATGCAATCTTCAGAGACAAGAACAAATAGGCTGACAGATAACCTTCAAAAGGGTAAACATGTTTTTTAAGACCGGTGCCAACCCCAAAAGTTACCAGACCTTTTGGTGGAAGAGCCTCCATGAGCATGACGAAACGGACCCGAAAAAGAGTCCCAGTCAAATGAGACAACTGGATAAGGCAAATGGTTTCTCTCCCGCGATGGATACGGTTCACCAATGAATTTTCTGTTTCATGTGGTTTTCGGCTTGATGGACCTGGAGGAGGGAAGTTGAAGAAGCCTCCAATTTGATCAGATTGAGATGTTGCTAAGCCCCTTGGGCCGTTGGATCTCCTGACAAGGGGAATGATAGGTGGTGGCATGCCAGGTGGATTGCTCGGTTGTCGCTGGTGATGAATTCCATTGGCATGATAAGCTGATGTTCTTTCATGAGAATAACTGTTGCTGCAAAGATGAACAATTGATCAGAAGAATGAGCTAGCAGCTCTAGGAACAGGCCTAAGAAAAGAATATGAGTCGCCCTATTTAGCATCAGATTCGGCCAAATATCACGATTGGAATTCAACCAAACACCAGTTGTAGCTGGTGCTTGTCGTCGAAAAGGCAACGCAGAGAGCCGAGTTTGCAGCCTGTCATCACTGTTGTGGTTCAAACACAAGGTACGTTGAACATATTAGTGTATTCTCATTAAACACCAAAATAATTTGAGGGGGGAAGAGAATGTATTCCACGAAGTGAATAAAGAAAACCTAACTGACTCCCATCTCTAACCCATCTTTAAACTCATCCCAAAAGTTTAAGCAATTCAAGTTGACGTCTGTTCGAAATCCACCATGATTTAAGTCATAGGAGGAGAAGTTGTAGCACTATCACATGAGAAAGCACAGTAGGCGCTGCGAGACATAATGCAATGAAGAAACCAACCTATAACGTTGCATCCTTTGGTATATACAAAAAGCAACTTACCCACGACCATGAAAAGATGGATGCACAACAGACCCAAATCTTTCCAAATCGTCATATTCAACCCAGTAGGTCTCACAGTGGCCGGAGCAACTGATGCTCGATCAGTCCTGTCAATGTGACCACTGTTTGAGAAAGGATGGGAATGACTGGAAGAGTGAAGGAATCTCCAAGTGTGGAAAGCATTCCACTGATCTTGTTGTAAGCTGCATCTACGAACGTAAGTGGAAACATTTCCACCATCCTTTGTCGCGGCTTTATATCTGCAAAAAAGTACAGGTTGTGTCAATTATACTTCTTCCCTCAGGGTTTTTGATGAGAATACGGGATCAAAGAAAAACACAACAAATCTGGCATTGTGGTTCTTTTTTCCTTTGATAACTCAGGGTAACCGAGCCAGCTTACACACATCTCAACTAATCTCTGGCAGTCCATTGTCCACAGGTAAAATTCCGTATGAGATGGCCTCATAAGAATGATAGCACTGGAGAGTTTCCGAACCTGAGACCTATAGCGAATCCTAAATCCAGGCCTTAAAAGCAAAATAAAGTTTCCTTTGGTTTCTTTGTTTACAAGCAAGAGGGTTTGAAACTTTTGATTACTGCTTTGATGCGTTACCTTGATGGTTGAAGGGGGGATCAACAAAGGTCTCTCTGATCAAGCCCCAAGCTTCCCAAGAGTTCTCTGAACTGTATTCATTATTCACCAACCAATAAAACCTTCCCTAACGAGCAAAACACTTTACATAAACTGATCCAACTAAACACCTTGATCAATAAGCCTCAAAAAAGGCAAACAAAAACATCAGGAAAGACAGATATGTCATGACATGAGGAACCCAAAAATAGGATCTAGTCAATATGAACGCATAGATGAAGAAATTAAAGACACAAACAAGAGATAAAACTAGATTTGTGTGGTTCACACTTCCTTCACCCAACCTGGCTACATCCCATTTTTTTTGCAGGCTAAAACGGTTAGTAAAGGACAACCAATGAAGTGATCGTTACGGCATGACCATAGGAGTTCCTAACTGCTCTGCAATGTTCAGCTGGAGGTGGGTACCTGTCACCACAGCCACAATAAGGCGCGAATTAAACCCATACACACAACATCTGTTTACAACAACAACTACCGCAAACAGTTTCGAACTTGCCACCTGTGCTAGGGAGGGATTTTCACCCGTACCTTAATTGGCAACTTGACTATCAGTGGTGGCTCCTGTTAGAATAATATTGGGATAATTATCGTTTGTTTATTATTCGTGTTTCCTAGTTAGGTTTAAAAGCTTAACAAACTTCAAAAATATGTTCAAGTGTAGCTTGTTTATGAGACGAGTCGATCTAAAATGAGCTTTAAGCCTTTAATTGAGCCGAACACGAGCCGATCTCAAGTAGTTAAAATTTTCATTTATCACAAGCCAGATGAGCCAAATAGTAGCTTGTTCGAGCTTGGTTTGAACCAGCTTCAAAAAGTGAAGGCTATACTCTCCCTCTTTTCTTTTTTAACTTTTTGTTCATATTAAGTACGCATGTAGAAGGCAAACTGGAAGTACACAAGAAAAAAAAGGTAACTTCAGGGGATCAAGTCCAAACAGAAAGCAATCATTTCGATTCTAAGAACCTAAATCTCTAGCAAAAACAATTGCTGGGAAAAGCTCGTACCGTAATACTAATACACAAAGCACTTGACAATTGCCTCAATTTAAAGATGCAATGGAGCAAGAAATTCCTTGTTTCCATGTGCAAATATTATTGCCAAGAACAATGAAAGCTATACAAAAATCGAAATTAGCGGACCTGTTACAATGGAGTGAGAATCCAGAAGGCCTTCTGTGCTGAACCACCTCTCTCTCTCTCTCTCTCTCTCTCTCTCTCTCCCCGTTGGGAAACGTCCCTTCGTCGGAGTGGATGTATTCTTTGCTAAAATGGGTTTCATACAGTGTGGCCAAATCTATTTTCATAAAAGCAACTTCACTCAAATGATCCCCGATTATATTCCGATCAGTGTTCGATTCATATGATCTTCAACAATATTTATCATCTTGACAAGCCCTACAAGATGAACCCTTTCGATCATGGAGATAAATCGGAATGAGATCACAATTTGACGAATTCGCGTTGCGAGGTCTCAATGAACAGAGCTGCGTCGTTTTCTTCATCGGAGTGATTTATTCAGTGTGGCCAAGTTTATTTTCACATTAACAAATTCACTCAAAATGTATACGATTATACATCAATAAGTGTTGGATTAAAATGATCTTGAACATGGTTCATCTTCTTGAAAATATCTACAATATGAACAATTTTGATTATAGACGTAAATCCTGATGAGACCACAATTTGATTCAAATCCCTGTTAACATGGGTTTCAAAGACTTCGCAGGTTCAAGATGCGAAGTCTTAATGATTACACGCGACGTCGTTTTTGAGAAACATCATGTGTTGATTATGCGAGCTTCAGGTCGGCGCCGTTCGGAAATAACTCGTGCCTGTCATATGCGAGTTTCTAATGAGTGCTAGTACGCTTCAGATAACCGAACTCCATTTCTCCCAAGATTATCTACTCTCTCTCTCTCTCTCTCTCTGTGTATACATTATTTCACTGATGAATGTTCGTTCACAAACGAGCGTCAATCCTCTACAAGCTGATTTTGACATCACATTTTCAAGCATACGAAACCTCAATTTTTATCGGATTTGTGTACGATTCAATCCGTATCTTATTCTTTCATCTATTCTTTTTTAATTTTTTTACACTCATTACATATTTATTTGCTTACTCTTCTTTCTGAAATAAAACATGATAGATTAACTTTCTTTGCTGAAAATAAGTCACTGTTTCTCATCTGAAGGCATGATCCAAAGACCTGCTACTGCAGTTCTTGACAACATTAGGTTTGATGTTAGAGGTGAAGGTTCTCGAGTGGAGAATGAAAATGTAACGCCCTCCTCCCTTCATGGTTCTATTTGCCATGCCAGTCTTGGCAAATTCCTGTAAAGTTCTCTTTTTCTTAGGTTTAATTCCTCCTTCATGGTGGGTTTCTGTGTATAACCTTGACATTTTTGGGGCCGTAGACGGTGTTTGAAAATGAGCCTCTCAATTTTTTTGTATATTAATTAGTTGTTCAATAGGAAAACCAAGACAGTCTTGTTGTTCAGTGGCTAGTGTTTGAACCACCTCCTTAATACCTTGTTCGTGAGTTCGAACCTCAAAAGCATCAAGTTAAAACCATTTTTTTTTAACGAGTTCCAAAACTGTTGCCATTAAAACTAAGAAAACTGTCGAACTCACGATCCCACACTCAAAGCACACAGCACTTACCACTATGCTACATTAACACAATTGAAAATTTATTCACATGTATAATATTTAATACATTCCAGTATTTGGAGCCCAATTATTGGGCCCAAAATTGAAGCCCTAGGCGGTCGCCTAGTAAGTCTATGTGTAGGGCCGGACCTGTGTGTATTGGCAGGCCATCCTTCCTTGTACTCTGTGTGTGGCCCGTGATCTTTGATCCTCGTTTCTCCGTTGATGGTTCGATGGTTGTTGAGCCTTCTTCTCCTAGCATGCACAGGGAGCGCACGACTAAGACCTGGCCGGGGGTTGTCCCGGCAAGGCCCTCCGGCGAGAGGATGAATATTGTGCAGAGAGAGAAAGAGCAGAAGACTGGAGAGAGTATTAGTATAAGTATCAAGTAGCATGTACCTCTTTAGGGTTACCATCACTGGATATTTATAGGGCCTTCCTGACTTACTCCTCAAGTACGATCGCGTGCTTTCCATGAGCCAAGTGTCGTCATGGTGACATCATAGAATAGATCTGGTAACCGTTTTTAGGGCTGAGCTGGCACACCTATGTGTGCCCATGATCGTCTTCTGTTATAACCGCTTCTGCACATGGGGGGACACATGACTCAGCAGTCAACCGTCGTCGGCAGCTGCCGTGCTCCGCGGTTGGCCGAGCACGCACCTTGTCGAACTTGGCATGGGATCGAGGGGGAGGACACATCCCAAGGGACCCCGCCGAGGATAGTGACCGAGCACAAACTTGTCTTTCGCCGAGCCCGTGGCAAGTGGGATGGCGATGAAGAATAACGCTGGGGCCATGCACAAGGTTCATGTTCGACACGGACTGGGTTCGGTCCGCACCACTGCGAACTTCTATGTTCGGCCTGCTACACTCTGTTTTGTTTCGCTTTCAATAAAACTTCAAGTTATCCACACAAAAAAACATACTAAGATGACGACTATGAGCCAAGGTTCTTGCATAATCAACGGCTTATTTACCTTTTTGGTCCCCAAAGTATTAGCGAGTGGCCAATTTCGTCCCCAATCTAAACATTTGTCCAATTTCGCCCCCAACGTTTAAAATGTGTGTCAATTTGGTCCCTACTCCTGATGGCATCCCTCTTGTCTGTTAAAATGGAGGGCATATGTGGTATTTCACTCCAAACACTACAACAAAATGAAAAAAAAAAAGAACTAAAAATATCAACAACAAAAAAACCATCAGTGGCCTTCCAATCTCTTTTTTATTTGGGTAAATATGGCCTTCCAATCTCGATCTGAAGAAAGATGAGGTTGGGAAGGGAGATTCTAACAGAAAAGGAGAGGCACTCTCAATAATGCTCTTCGTGGACAATCTCCCCTCGGATATTAGGAAGATTTGGATCTATAACTTATTTTCAAAATTTGGGAAAGTGAAGGAATCGTTCATTCCAAAGAAAAAGAGTAAAGTTACTGGAGCATAGCTTTGGATTCGTGAGGTTTGAGTCCAAAGAAGAGGCCACTCTTGCCATCACCAGAGTAAATGGAAGCTGGGTTTGGAATCAGAAATTGGTGGTCCGGGAGGCTGAATTCCAGACCGGAATCTAGAGCAAAGCTGAATTACAAAGCAGAGATGAAAACCAGAACAGAAACAGTTACATGCGTGCAAATCCCAGGGCAACAAATGTGGGGGCACAAGTCCAGGTATGAACATCCACGCTTACCCCAAAATTGGAGTTTGGGTAGTCGTAGTCAAGTTCGGCCGTGGACGGCGGCGGTAGAGTGGTGGTGGTTGTGTCGTTGTTGATGATTAGTTGGGTTTTGACAGTGGATTTGATTGCGACTAGTACTGGATCTGTAGTGTTCTAAAGTGACTGGGGAGTAATAGAGGGGGACCATGGGGTGGAGGTGGGGTGCGCTGCCGATTGTGGTGGTGGTGAATGGTGATGGATGCAGAGGTGATGGTAAGAGGATGGCAAGGGGTAAGCCGAGGAGGAGAGCACAGGGAAATGGGAGTAATTTTTTTTTCTTCTATTTTATTTGATTTTTTATCTGTTTGTTGGAGTGTTTGGGGATGAAATACCACTGATGCCATCCATTTTAACAGACAAGAGGGACGCCGTTAGGAGTAGGGACCAAATTGACACACATTTTAAACGTTGGGGACGAAATTGGTCAAATGTTTAGATTGGGGACGAAATTGGCCACTCGCTAATACTTTGAGGACCAAAAAGGTAAATAAGCCCATAATCAACTGCATTGGTCTTCTTTACCTATATCTGAAATGTAGATTGTTGGGTACTTACGAAATGAGCTACGTATACAAAATTTATTGGATTGTAGTTATCCTTTTACTTGTCAAACGGCGAGATTGGTCTTTCAAAATCGAACCCATGCCATGCATCTACCGGGATCAATATCAATTACCAATAACCATGCACCCTTGTGTTAGGACGCTATATCGCATTAGAAATCATCATTGTTGACACAACCAAAATTTGCTACCCTCCAGACTTAAGACTTGGTAATTAGTAATTACAGGCATGGGAAATTGGGTGATCCACATGCTCGTCATAGAGAGAGAGAGAGAGAGAGAGAGAGAGAGAGAGAGAGAGAGAGAGAGAGAGAGAGAGAGAGAGAGAGAGGTGACTTGGTAATCTTATTGTTTTTTTTGGTAAATGGCTTTCATAATTGGCCTATACACAGGCTTACAAAATGTTAGAGGTGGTAAAGGGCAGGTTTGGACGGCTTGAACTGGGGTTAAACATGAGCAGGTTAAGTATGATTCAATAATAGGCTGGTTGAATATGAGTCAAGTCATACCCATAAAACCGACCCGGCCCGTTTTCTTTCGTGCTTACTCTTTTTTTTTTGAACTCCCATTTTGTTCGTGCAGGTACTAGGAGTCAAGACTTCGTGCATGCTGATCAACTAGCTATATCACTCCAGTTTCAATATGAGTTCACTCGAATGTGCAGCCAATTGATATCAGCAGGACCTATTGAGGCCACCACTAACCTCCAACTAGCATTATGAAATTTCAGTAGAGTTCATAATGGAGTTCAAGATTTGTCGAATAAAACCAGATTCACATTTCGATTTTTTTTTTTTAAAAAAAAAAAAAACATCACAAAATCAGATTTCTCAAATAAAAACAGATTCCCATTTTCCATACTAAAAAATACAACATGGAAACAGATTTTCAATCCAATCTCTAATGTTCTGCTCTGTTCAAGAGCCTACAGAGACCAAATAATTTCAAAATATACGCCATGCAAACTGATTGCAATTTGCAAGAGTAGCCATATAAATTCGAAGAACAACAGAGCACACGAGTCTAGCAAATACAAATCAAAACGCTTCGCTCTCCTTCCACAGATACAAAACCACGCACAAACAAAGAAAAAAGGATGTTCAGATAACTTTCAAGTCCACTAGCTAGAAGTAACCCTATCAAAACAAGAGTGTTTGGATTGGTGCCCAGTCCGACAATTGTTACTTCACAATCTTAACCGAGCCCTTCCTCTACATGTCAATCATCTGAAACTCCATTACCTCCCACATTGTATAGCCAATCCCGAGTGCATAATAATGCCTTCGCATTTTTTGGAATGATTGAGGAGCAAAATTTGTCAATTATTCGCCCTCTTATACGGATTGCCTACTCAGAAGCAACGGTGGTGATGGGAATGCTCAACACATCACATGCCATTAACTCTGATTTGATTCTAGCTAACCCACATTCTTGACTCTCAAATAGATCAAACTCCTACAAAAAATTTGCACCGTCAGTGTATCAAAATGCCAAATTCGTGCAAGAAATTTAATTATACAAAATTAGACATACTTGCATCCATTTCATACTATTCCCCACCTAATATACAGACAATGACGAAACACAAAAAAAAAAAATCAACTCTGACCAAGTCATAAATTAATGAATCAGATGCACCTACTAATGACTCAGATCCACCTGCTAATACTATCCCCCACAATGACTCAGATCCATCTACACAAGGGGTCTATATAAACCTTGTTGATTCAAGTTCAAAGGCATTCTGCAGTACCCAACTACTCAAAGATAGAAAGAAGAAGATACAAATGTCTACCATGGAGTAGAACACCTTTTCTAGTTCCTTCCCTTAGGAACAAGCAGTATGTTATCCTTTCCTAAAGTTTGTTTGAGAGTTATGTAAGATGAAAAAATACTACTCCTACTAAAAAAGAGTGTGATCGGTCAGATGAGGAGGTCGGTCTGTTCCTCAATTTGCAGTTTGTTAACCAAAGCTTCATTCACGCAGCTATTGGCCTTTGCTTGTAGCAGTCCAACTGCATATCGATCGGACGGATCAGTATCTGTAAGTTGTTTACTACTTCGGTTTGCTATTGCTATTAATACGTACTATTATGTGTTCTTTTCACATCTTGCTTGATCCACCCCATTGTTATTTGTTGCATAAAACTTTCGAACTGTCACAAGTTTCCTCCTATGATAATTGGTACTTATCAAAGGCCCTAAGGTTGAAAAACAAGTCAAAAAACAATCTTGCTGTTTAAAGGAGTTTCTTGCTCTATTCCTTTTTTTTTTTCAATGAGTCATTGGCTTTTACTATTCACCTAAGACAAAGGCAAGGACAAGAGTAAAGTAAGTTACTTTTGGCTTTTACTATTTCACTCAAGGCAAAGGCAAGGACCATCACCAGTCATTCGGAGGACCAAGGGTATCTCCCAACAGTTATTTGGTCAATTTCCCACCGAGAGCAGTCACATAAAGGGCATCTCCCAACAGTAACCCAGTCACTTCTCACCAAAAGCAGTCACATGGCCACAGTAAATTCACTCGTGATTTGTAAACAGTTTCTGGTTCCTTATTCTATAAAAGGAACCACAGACTCCAGTAGTAGCAGGAACAAAAAATTTAGACAGTTTTATTACTCTCTTCTCCCCCTTCTCTCTAAGTTTCAGGATACGAAGACACTGATCTTCATCCTCCTTCTGTAAGTTTTCTTTCTTTTCTTTTATGTTGTATGTTTGTACATGATCCAGCATTATCTGGAATTATCCCTGTGAATACACTGTCTGTATTTTCATTAGTTCTTCTATTGTATCTGTGCTTCCGCCCCCTCTCTTGGTATCAAAGCCACGTTGAGGTTCTTGGTAGTTTAATTACACTTCAATTTATCTGTTTAAATTCTTGATTTTAGGATTTTAAACTGGTCGTCCGGTTCGTAATAGTACATGTTTGGGCACCCGATAAAGCCACCCATCGTCTAGACACCGTTTTCACTTAAGCCACCTCGTGTAGGTTCCCAGTAATTCCCGTTGGTAAGTCCCAGGGTAGGGCAGTTGAGGGTTTGGATTAGACCGAAATGGCATGTGTGTATGTGGCGGTATGTGCTAGGCCGGAATTGGGTATGTGTGAATAGGGGTATGTTCCAAAAAGTACCAATTACGAATTAGAATACTAGTTTGAAGTTTCTAAAATTAAAGAATAATGAATAGATTATTTAGGTGTAGTTCTTCAGCCAGTTCTTCCTCTATGGCTTCGTTGTCAGAAATCCCGGATACAGTACATGAAGAAGAACATGAATACCAGGATCTAAATAATGAATTTGGTAATTGGAATATACCTAGAGTTTCTGTTAAAAGTATTTACAAAACCAGTTTTTTAAATGATACTTTTAAAACTGATCAAATTGCAAAGACTACAGAGCAAGTCTATGCTCTTACTAAAAAACAAGAAAGATGCACTCTTCTTAGTAAAGAATCAATTAAAAGACACCTGGAACGCGGGTACAATTATATTCACATAGGATTAGTACAAGTGGCAGTAAAACCTCCTAGTAAAACATACCAGCTAACGGTATAGCTGATGGTGCTGTCAACCTATTTGTGGTTGGAGGTATTGTAATGTTCGAGGGTGTGTTTATTTTTGTTTGTCTGAACTGTCCAGTATAAGTTGGAGGTGGTAACATTCCATGTTTTTCTATGAGTCTTTTTTCTTGACCTCGAACGGTAAGTTCTATTGCATTTAGTTCTTCCTTTTCTTTCAGCTTTTCTTCTAGCTCTCTCCAATCTGGATCAAGTCTTTCCTCTCTACTTTGTATTTTGTTTGAAACTTTTGCTATAATATTTGGCTTATAATATACTGATGAAGAAATAGTCTCTTCAAGTTCTAACACAGAAATATCGTAATTTGGCCTTACATAGACATCTTCATATAGTTGGTTATGTAGAACTTTGTTTGTTTGTCTTTCTTCTCTCAGTAATCTCTCGAATGTTCCTTGATTCTCATGTAGTTTTTTCTCCATTTTACTTACATTTTCTCTTACTGTTGTAAATTGAATATTATGATTACTGGCTATATCTTCTACAGCTTTTCAGAATATTTAAATTTGATGCTGCATATAATCGACCACTTACTTTTCTAAGTCCATCATTGACTTCTACCTCAATAAGGTGTTTCACCAGTTCCAGGATATGAATTATGTTTGGTTTTGTATCGTTGTCTATATGATGAATTATAGAGTTCCGATTATTTGTAATATGTGATGTGAGGAAATCCCTCATTTCTTTCATTTGCTGTTTTACATCATTTATCTGACTTGTAGTATTAGCAATAATTTCATTTTTTTTATTTTCTTGATGTTGTTCTAATGTAGCAATAATTTCCTTTTTGTTTTTTTCTTGATTTTCTATTAATATAGAAATAATTTCATTTTTGTTCTTTTCTTGATTTTGTTTCAATAGAACATATTTGCCTTCTATTTGTTGAATAATATTACTCTGCATATTTTCTTGATGTTCTTTTAATTGAGCATATTTGCTTTGTGTTTGTTGAGTAATATGAGAAAACATATTTGTTAGGGTTGTCATAACATCGTTCATCATCCACTTATCAGTGGATGGTGGTGGGTTTTTGGAACAAAAAGTTGTCCAGTAGCTATCAAAGGTATAAAATCTTGTGGCTAGTCCACTGCAAGTTGTGGCTAGTCCACTGCAAGTTGTTTGGATAGTGTTCATCTGATAAGCCATGGTGTTAACGCTTTGCAAGTTCAGTATCTCTATTAAGGCTATAGATTGACTCACTTGATGTATTTTTTCTAGTGTTCTTCGTTGAGAAATGAAAGCTGCTTCTGTCGTTGAATTCTTAATGAATACTTGGTTGATGCAAATTGGTTGTGTTTTCTTATGCCCTTTATGTGACTGCTCTCGGTGGGAAATTGACCAAATAACTGTTGGGAGATACCCTTGGTCCTCCGAATGACTGGTGATGGTCCTTGCCTTTGCCTTGAGTGAAATAGTAAAAGCCAAAAGTAACTTACTTTACTTTTGTCCTTGCCTTTGTCTTGGGTGAATAGTAAAAGCCAATGACTCATTTTACTATTGAGAGATGCCGTTGGTTTTTAGAATTGATAATGACTTTTGCTTTTGGTGACTTCAGAATTCTTTTCAGAATTCCATCAAAATATCTAAGTTGTGCATTTCTTCCGATGTCAAATTATCCCAATAATCTTGACCATTGTCTTCATTGGCAGAAAAATCGGATGCTGCTAATGAAGTGTTGCTGGTTTGTTGACTTTGGTATTTGGTCACTAATTCTCCAAAATGAGTATGGAAAATAAATGGAACTTCTTCAATAGGTTCAGTAGATCTGATCTTCTGGATTGAATCTTCACAAATTAATTTATAATTACCTTCTAAGCTCTGAAAAGAATTTTGAAGTCACCAAAAGCAAAAGTCATTATCAATTCTAAAAACCAACGGCATCTCACAATAGTAAAATGAGTCATTGGCTTTTACTATTCACCCAAGACAAAGGCAAGGACAAGAGTAAAGTAAGTTACTTTTGGCTTTTACTATTTCACTCAAGGCAAAGGCAAGGACCATCACCAGTCATTTGGAGGACCAAGGGTATCTCCCAACAGTTATTTGGTCAATTTCCCACCGAGAGCAGTCACATAAAGGGCATCTCCTAACAGTAACCCAGTCACTTCTCACCAAAAGCAGTCACATGGCCACAGTAAATTCACTCGTGATTTGTAAACAGTTTCTGGTTCCTTATTCTATAAAAGGAACCACAGACTCCAGTAGTAGAAGAACTAAAACATTTAGACAGTTTTATTACTCTCTTTTCCCCCTTCTCTCTAAGTTTCAGGATACGAAGACACTGATCTTCATCCTCCTTCTATAAGTTTTCTTTCTTTTCTTTTATGTTGTATGTTTGTACATGATCCAGCATTATCTGGAATTATCCCTGTGAATACACTGTCTGTATTTTCATTAGTTCTTCTACTGTATCTGTGCTTCCGCCCCCTCTCTTGGTATCAGAGCCAGGTTGAGGTTCTTGGTAGTTTAATTACACTTCAATTTATCTGTTTAAATTCTTGATTTTAGGATTTTAAACTGGTCGTCCGGTTCATAATAGTACACGTTTGGGCACCCGGTAAAGCCACCCATCGTCTAGACACCGTTTTCACTTAAGCCGCCTCGTGTAGGTTTCCACAAGTTATACAAAATGACACAGTCAACCTTGATTATATTCAACAATATTTAGATGGTACTGTACGAATTAGTTTTGACCAACAGAGACTCAATCCCCTGAATCCCCTTCGTATTAGAGAATTAAGCAGAACAAATAGTACTACTAGTATACCCAGACATAGTACATCTAGTATTCCTAGACAAGACTCAGCGTTATTAAACCCTAATGTGACTCTTAGGGGAATAGATTCCAGTTCCCAAATCAGTAGACCATGTTATTCAGCACAGTCAAAATTAGATAATGAGGAAACTCCTCAAGGATCCCCTACACAGTCTGATTTTGAGTCAGCTATTCCTCAGTCAACCACACATCCTTCACTCCGAGTCCTGCACAAACCTTTCACTATTGATTACAAAAAATTGTACAAAGATTATAAGTCACCCAAAAATGAACAAAAAAGACAAGAATTTCGTAATAAATATGATAGGGAACAACGGGCAGAAATTCGTAGTCAATGGAAAGAATTCATGAACGATACAAGAAGTCAGATTAAAATCTTTAAATATATAAAAAATCATTATGAGAAGAATAATAAAGCAAAAAACAAAAAAGAAAAGCAGAGTACCATTGCTAGTACTAGTACCCCTAGTGTTTCATTAACCGTTCTTACCAATAGCAAGATTCCAATCCAAACTTTGCAAGAAGAAGTCAAAAAAGTAAAAGGAGAAATTATTTCTTTTAAAAAGACCCCACCAGAAGAATCTGATTCAATAAACTGTGCAGATTTTTGACTAATAGAAAGGATGTCTTAAAGCAAACATTATTCTGGCAAATATGTACTTTTGGTAATTTATAATTAATTATCATTTGGCTACCATTAGCAGAACTCAATTGTTCAGTAGTCTTATGATAATATTTGACTGGTATTAATTCTTCTTTAATACAGTTCAAATCTGCACCTGAATCTATTAGTGTAGGAATCTCTACTGTATAATCTTGAATTATTAATTTTGGTTGGATGTACCACTTATGAGTATTGATTTGTTGGGTGGTTGTTTCTGCACAGTTTATTGAATCAGATTCTTCTGGTGGGGTCTTTTTAAAAGAAATAATTTCTCCTTTTACTTTTTTGACTTCTTCTTGCAAAAGTTTGGATTGGAATCTTGCTTTTGGTAAGAACGGTTAATGAAACACTAGGGG
Organism: Rhododendron griersonianum; assembly: GCA_018127125.1. NCBI lineage: Eukaryota > Viridiplantae > Streptophyta > Magnoliopsida > Ericales > Ericaceae > Rhododendron > Rhododendron griersonianum. The sequence goes on along the minus strand of CM030790.1, from coordinate 49,496,460 downwards.
TACTAGTACTAGCAATGGTACTCTGCTTTTCTTTTTTGTTTTTTGCTTTATTATTCTTCTCATAATGATTTTTTATATATTTAAAGATTTTAATCTGACTTCTTGTATCGTTCATGAATTCTTTCCATTGACTACGAATTTCTGCCCGTTGTTCCCTATCATATTTATTACGAAATTCTTGTCTTTTTTGTTCATTTTTGGGTGACTTATAATCTTTGTACAATTTTTTGTAATCAATAGTGAAAGGTTTGTGCAGGACTCGGAGTGAAGGATGTGTGGTTGACTGAGGAATAGCTGACTCAAAATCAGACTGTGTAAGGGATCCTTGAGGAGTTTCCTCATTATCTAATTTTGACTGTGCTGAATAACATGGTCTACTGATTTGGGAACTGGAATCTATTCCCCTAAGAGTCACATTAGGGTTTAATAACTCTAAGTCTTGTCTAGGAATACTAGATGTACTATGTCTGGGTATACTAGTAGTACTGTTTGTTCTGCTTAATTCTCTAATACGAAGGGGATTCAGGGGATTGAGTCTCTGTTGGTCAAAACTAATTTGTACAGTACCATCTAAATATTGTTGAATATAATCAAGGTTGACTGTGTCATTTTGTATAACTTGTGGAAAGCTTTCATTTTCTGTGACCCAACTGGTAGGTAATTGAATATCATTCCAGGAAATAGTTTTGGGAACTTGTATGTTAGCCTCTGAGCTACTCTGAATCAAGACAGTAAACATTTGCATTAATACCAAGAGAGGGGGCGGAAGCACAGATACAGTAGAAGAACTAATGAAAATACAGACAGTGTATTCACAGGGATAATTCCAGATAATGTTGGATCATGTACAAACGTACAACATAAAAGAAAAGAAAGAAAACTTACAGAAGGAGGATGAAGATCAGTGTCTTCGTATCCTGAAACTTAGAGAGAAGGGGGAGAAGAGAGTAATAAAACTGTCTAAATGTTTTTGTTCTCCTACTACTGGAGTCTGTGGTTCCTTTTATAGAATAAGGAACCAGAAACTGTTTACAAAGCATGGGTGGATTTACTGTGGCCATTTGACAACTTTCGGTGGGAAAGTGCTTTTACTGTGGTCATGTGACTTCTTTTTGGCAGGAATGACTGGATTACTGTTGGAGGATTCCTTTGGTCTTCAAATGACTCCATTTTTTACTGGATTACTGTTGGAGGATTCTTTTGGTCTTCAAATGACTCCATTTTTACTTTCGGTCGGAATGACTGAAAGTTGATGCTGACTCTGCTTTTGGTAAGAAGACGTATAAAGTATATGCAAACACCACCGGATGCTTATGATGAACGCGAAAATAACGAACATCATATTCCTCCCGGACCTTCATCCGAAGAAGATGCTTTTACCATCATCACTTCACCTTCAATACGAAATCGCGGTGATAGGGGGCCGGGTATTTTACGCCTAAACGCGCATATTAGAAGCCTTAGTGATAATGATCTTTACTGCCATGAAACTTCAAGCTGTTCAAGCCCTTCTAGTCAACACTCTACTAGTTCAAACTCTATGGTATATATGAACGAAGGATTATCCTCACACTACTCATCTGAAGACCAACAAGTCTATTTAACAGGAGAAGACGAGGGAAATGATGAATATAGTTACATAACAGACACTATCTTCTCTCTAGATCAAGAACAGATGAATAAAATACTACCTAAGAAAAAGGCAGTTATAATAACAGTACCATTCCTAGTAAAAGGGAAAACTGTCACAATAGACTGTATGATAGATACAGGAGCAACAATCAGTGTGGCTAAAAGATGGCTATTTCCATAATCAGCTTGGAAGAAAGGAATGCCTATTACACTAAGAAGTGTATCAAACCAAGTGAACGATGTAGAAAACGTAGCAAATGTAGAAATGATATTATCGGAAAATCCGAATATATGTGGGAGGAAAGGTTATTGTGCTAACTTGAGTTGAATGGTTCACTTGGTTAACTTCGGTTATGAATGAAATACCCTGCCTTTTATCTTGTGTTGCATGTTTACTTGTCACCTTAACTTTCCATTGATTGAGTTTGGGTTGTGCTTGAGTATCTAATCCCTTAGTGTTTCGTGGGTAATCACCATTGAATCCCTCACGAGACTTCACTCGTCCTACGGGAGCTACCGTGGGTTTAAAAGACATCCCTAGTTTGTTGCTTTATTTTTCCTGTTTTTTACTTGTTTTGCTAGGGACTAGCAGAGTGTAAAATGAGGGGTGTGATGGGTGCATACATATGCCCATTTTTGCCCCCAAGTTTATACGTGTTACGTCCACATTATGCTACTTGGAGCTTGATACTCATTTCAGGAGTTGCAGAGCATGGCGTCCAACGAAATGGAAAGTGGTCCCGGGATCTAAGCTTACGAAATTTACATGGCGTCCAAAGAAATGGTGTTATTCCCAATAGGGGGTGGTCCATCAATACTGCTACAACAACTGCCCGAGTGAAGCTTGTCCGTTTATCCAGCCGATCCTTTGTTTTATTTCCTTTCCTTTGTGTTCTAATAAAGTTGTTGTATGTTAAACTTCTGAATAAAAGCTGCTCATGATCTTGCTAGAGCAGCTTCAAATGTTGGTTTATGATATTATTAATGGGATGCTCGTGTTTTTTCTAAAGTAATGATAAATATTGGAGCTTGCATTTGGTCCAAGCCACGAGCTTTGGTTGAGATTGCAACTAGGTGGCCTTTAGTTCCTAATTGGGCAAAGAGGAAATTGAATGATCAATATTACTCCTTCCGTTCTAATATGATAGTCCATACGAAAAGACGTACAATTTTCGAATTAAAACTAAAGTGCTTTCGTACATGATTCATTTCGCACCAAATTAAAGATCTCGATTAGTTCATTATAAACGGAGATCCGAAATTGCACGTCTATGTAAGCGACTATCATTTTTGAGACGGAAGGAGTACCAAGCAATCGATGATCCAAAAAAAAATATCACCAGGTAATCAACTAGGCAAGGAATCTCTCAAGAGATTGTACTGACCGGAAAAAGGAGAGTTGGAGTTGGAGAAGGGATCTTTCCAGCCTTACTTCCGTCTCTCAAGAGATTGTACTGAGATGCAGCATCTTCTCACGGTCGAACTAATTTCCCTCATGAAACCCCTTCGATCGTGCCAACCAGTAATGGGGACAACGTTGGGCAAAGAATGGCGCCTGATTCAGAAGATCCATCGGTCTTCCTCTTTCCTTGATTTGTAAACTGCTCCGTTTGATCTCTGAAGTCTGACCTGCTTTCAATCTATATATTACTAGGGTTTTGCAAAATATCTCACTCACAACCACCGTCCTCCGAGATTTAATTTCAATTTTGTGATTCAATTGATTATAGGATCCTTTATCTCTCCCTGCTCAAAATTGAAACCCCATGTCCACAAATATTTCTATTCCACAAATTGGATCATCATTTCAAAAAAATCTGGGATTCTCTTTCCAAATTTCTTCAGATTTAACTTTGTTTAGACGTGCTTTTAGGTTTAGGCATAGTTTGTTCACATATCAAAACTGACCGCTCGGACTAAAATACTGTACTTAGGTGCTGTTCCGGTTTCTCAAAAAAGAATTTTTAAGAAAAGGTAGGTAATTTCAAGCCCAAAAATCATGTGTTTACGTAAATAATTTTCCTACCAATATGGATCTTGTTTGATAGATCTCATTGAGATCTTTTATACGGTGCAAAAAAAATTAAAAAATTATTTTTCATTTTCATTATGTTTGAGTTTGAAAATTGAAGAAAAAGTATTTTTTAAAAAAGAAGGGAAAGTGGAACACCCCCTTACTATCAGAACTGTTCCAATCATGTCATCTCGGCACACGTGTGCCCAATCCGGCCATTCATCTCAGCAATGGACGGATTGGATTTTCATCCGAACAATTGATGGCTAGGATTTGTAGGAGTTCAGATTAAATTCAAGCCATCCATGCCGAGATGGATGGTCGGATCAGCCTCACTACACAGTATAATGCGTCGGGTGCACTACAGCTCCTCTCGTTCCCTAATCAGTAGACCAACGGATGGGGTTATGCACAAACCAGCCCGACTAATTTTTGCTTCGGTCAAATATGGAAATTAGTACTCCGTAGTATCTAGTTAAGGGTCATCATTTAGCCCGAAGGCTCGCGACCCGTCCAAAGCCAGCCCGGCCGGCACGCAAAAAAGAAAAAGCACAATCGGCCCCGCCCGATGATGACCCTTATATCTGGTCAAAACATTCGACTTCAACGGGTTCAGCGAGCAGCAGTCGGTCGTGGCGGTGGATTAATAATGGTGAGTTGGGGTTAGGGTTTTTTTTTTTCTTTTGGTTTTTTCGTTTACCGGCTCATGTTTTCCAATCTAGGTCCTCTTAGATTCAGCCTGTGCTGGTCTGGGTTTCCTCGAAATCCGGTGGTTGGGTGGTGGGCGGAATAAGTTAGTTGGGGTTTAGTGGGTGGTCAGAATGAGGTCTGCAGTGGTCATCGATTGTGTCGGTGGTGCTTCTTGGGGGGTTTTCGGCAGTGGTAGCTATGGCGCCGTTGTTGGGGGTGTTTCGGTAGCAGCTCGGGTCCAATCTGTTAGGCTGCATTTGTCCTGGTTCTGGGCTTGGTTTGTTCGGCTTCAACAACTTGATCCGACAGAGGAGGCGTGCAGTTCTTCGAGAGCCATGGGTGAATCAACCAGTCGGTGTTTACTCCGGCAGGAGAGAGCTGTTCTCTTCTTTAGTTGTTTCTTAGTTGTTGTTGGGTTTTTTCCGATTTCAGATGTGCTAATTGTTTATTGTGGGTTTGAGCTGGAAGTCTTTTGGGATTCTCTACTACCTGGACCTAGATTGGTTCCTAATCTAGGTGTTTCATCGGTTTTACTTCTGCTGGGGGTGTCTGTATCGACGTTTTGGTAGTTTTGGTTCATGCTTGTATCATTGATGAACTTTTGAAATGAAATTGACAGTTTCAAAACAAAACAAAAAAACTGAACAAATTTAAATTTTGATTTCGATTTGTCGAAAGGGTGACAGTTTTGATTTATTTTGTGATTTCGGCTTTTTTTGGTTGGGACTTTTGGGAGTAACTCTTTTTACCGTTGGATGCGCACAAGAAGAGGACAGCTAAGCTGGAAAAATTGAAAAGAAATGTTGAGAGTGGGATTTGAACCCACGCCCTTTCGGACCAGAACCTTAATCTGGCGCCTTAGACCAACTCGGCCATCTCAACTTTGCTCTTTTGTTTCAAATATTTGCAATTATATATAATAATATCCTAAGCATCAAAACTCTCCAAACTGTGGACTAACTCACTCTCTCTCTCATTAATATCATTTACTAATGTATAAAGTTAACATAACCAGGGACAATAAGTCTAGAGAATATATAATACAAAAAATATCAAGTCTTAGTTCATTCTCTCGATCTATGAACTCATGAAGCTAGACACTTGTTATTCCCTAGTTGCTGCGACGTCTCTCATTTTTATACTACAATTTTGAAGTCTCTTACTTCTTGTAGTTAATTTCTATCATGATCGAAAAAGATATATCACGCTCTTTTCATACGAAGAAAAGTTAATTATCTTGTTATAAAAAGTGGCTCATAACCCTAATACAAATTAACACATTTCATTTTACTTTCGTTTTCACTTTTACAGAGTTTTATTGGGTGAATATAATTATGTGAACAACACTCAAACTTTCTTCAAGAACCTTAAGTGGACTATATCACTATACTGTGTTGAGAGGCGTCATGTAATTCTAACACAGGCTTGAAATGAAAACCATTTTAAAAATAAAAATCTCAGTTTGTAACTGGAAAGGTACTTGGCACTATAATGCAACAATTTAAAAGCTTGCTTTGGATACTAGGGTGGTGGGTGCATGTTTTGTTTGTCTTATTTATTTTATCAGACGACAATCTCACTTCATATGATCAAAAGCCCGAAAGGCTACAAAGATTTTGTCAAAATATACAGGAATAAATATCAAAAGCAAAATCTAGACATGGAACACATCCACTAAGGGGCTCCAAGGCACATACTGTCGAAGGCAGACATGCATATGGTTTATTTAAGTAGTTTGGTTAATTATATGGACAAAAAACAAAAACAAAAAAAGGATGCATCTAACCTCCTAATACAGTACTAGTAATATATATAAACTGAAAGAGTTTAATTTTGTCTCTATGTATATCTCTTTTTATATGCAATATTAAGCGACAGACTACAAAGATTTTTTTTGGGGAATTTGCACTTACACCCCTTGTACTATCACCGATTTGCACATACACCCCATGTACTCTAAATTTAGGCACTTACACCCCTTGTTCTTTGGACTGAAGTGCAATTGTTAAAAATTCCGTTAAAATGGATGGAAAAGCTATTGGCGGGAGATTTCCCTCCAAAATGAGGAAAAAAATATCCAAACTAACCCTGGTAGCCATTTATAAGCTCTGTCAAACTCTCATTCCCAAAAACAGAGCATCCAAACCTCTCTCTTCCCCTAACCCACTCTCTCTAGTCTATTATTATCAACAGAAAATAGCAACATCTAGCACTATATCTCATGTCTAATCAGTTCTAAAACATCTGCAAATGTAGCAACACAAACACCCAGCAGCACAGAAAAAAAATGGACTTACACTGTCCAAATCCACAACATAAATGGCCAGCAATAACAAAAAAAAAAAAAAACTTCAAATTCAGATATTCAGTACCAGGTAGTTCAAACTGAGATCTTTTCTTAAACAAAAGTCACACAGAGTTACAAACTGACTTCAAACAGAGTTTCCAAAATAGAGTTCACAGTAGTATCAAAGGATTGTTTTGCATATTTCTCAGGTTGACTTCTGTTTGTGAACTCTGTTTTGGGAACTCTGTTTAAAGTCAATTTGTAACATAGAGACTTTTGTTTAAGAAAAGAACTCAGTTTGAACTACTTGGTATTGAATATCTGCATTTGAAGTACGTTTTTTTTTTTTGGTCATTGCTGGCCATTTATGTTGTGGATTTGGATAGTGTAAGTCCATTTTTTTTTACTGTGTTGCTAGGTGTTTGTGTTGCTACATTTGCAGATGTTTTGGGGCTGATTACACATAGATGTTTTTTTTGTTGATAATAATAAACTAGAGAGAGAATGAGTTAGGGGAAGAGAGGGGTTTGAATGCTCTGTTTTTGGGAATGAGAGTTTAACAGAGCTTATAAATGGCTATTAGGATTAGTTTGGACATTTTTTCCTCATTTTGGAGGGAAATCTCCCACCAATAGCTTTTCCATCCATTTTAACGGAATTTTTAACAGTTGCACTTCAGTCCAAAGTACAAGGGGTGTAAGTGCCTAAATTTGGAGTACAGGGGGTGTATGTGCAAATTGGTGATAGTACAAGAGGTGTAAGTGCAAATTCCCCATTTTTTTTTTCATGATTAGCAGTTTCGTCCGCAGGCAGGCATCATGCATTGCCAAACATACTTGAATGATTAATTAGCACTAAGTACATGGTTATTAAAGTTGGTCAATCTTTTGGTTTAGTGTACCTCTTTTCAGATTAATTTGGCCCCTATTTTTCCTTTTGGTTCATTAACGTTGGGTTCTAATTAACCTAATTGTTCGGGGTGGTTTGAGCCGACACGACGTTAAGTCGGGCTATATTGTATCCTGGAGGAGACTGGCCCTGGGAGAGTTTTACTGCATCGGTGGTGGTTATGTTTTTACTAGTTGCATAGCACTTGATTCTCCTCAAAGAAAGCGAGATATTCACGATTCAATCCGGTATGATGTAAATCCATTGGATATTTGTGTAGTATCCACCGTAATTTGTTTGATGTAAGTGGATAGGTAGTTTGTTAGGACTTATTATTGATAGTAGATGAGGTTGCCGTGGAGTGGGCGAATTTGGTTAATTTGGTTGAAAATCAAAATTTCCCGAACCACGTAAAAAAATCTAAGTGTGTTCTCGTGATTTGATTTATTGGCTGAATATTTTAAGTTTGGTAAAGACCACCATCCCTTCCGTACATGATCAAAACAGATCTGTGTAAGTAGAAAATGGGTAGTTCAAGATTTGAATATTTTTTTGGATTATGATTTTGGCACTCCAAAATTGATGGAGGTGCTTCAAAATTAAACTCTGTTAATACACGAAACGACGTCGTTTTGGAGCCCTTTCATCAATTTTTGGAGTGCTAAAATCAATTTCCATTTTTTTTCATCCCAGTTTTACTTGCACAAATCCATTTTGTTCATGTACCTATCAACATTCGATCAAATTGAATTTTTTACAGGAACAACCTACTCGATGAGCTCTACAAAATAAACGATTTTGATCATTATTGAGGGTTCTTCCCACAAAGGCCCAAAATTGGACCGGACTGGACAATCTTAAAACTTGTGTGGTTTTTGATTTTCTTTTGCACTAACCTCTCTTCTCTTGCAGCAGAAAAAAAAAGGACAGGAAATATTACATCTCACAAACTCTTAAAAAAAAGAAAAGTGAGCTAATAAAACCAGAGTGATAGCTTCCCTCCATTGCAAATCTCTCCCCCTTGCTCTCTCCAAAACACAGGCAAAATAAACCCAATTAAACTTTACATCACAACTTCAAATTACTAGCTAATCTTGATGCTAACCATCAACAAAGAGTAGAACAGGATTACTTTTCCAATAATCTTTCTCAAAAAAAAAAAAAAAACCCACCAAATTCAAGAAAACAGAGACTGCATCCTTTTCATTTCAAGACAACTTACAAAACAGAGCATTCCAAATTTCCGTGAACACCTGAACGATTACCCCGTGATAATGATACGAATTCAACGAAAGAAATGTCTCCAACAAGTCCTCTAGGTCTCTCGCTCCGAAAATCTGCCTCTCCACGATCATCTCCACCATTGAATTCCTGAAATCATCGTACGGGTCGCTCGATCGCTTCTTCACCACGAAGCTAGCTCTCACTTTCGCCTGTAATGGGGCCAAACCCATCTCGCATTCCCTCCTTACGAGCCCATTCACCTCGCGATTGGCTCTGTTTCTCCTGAAAGAATCCGACGAATTGGATGAGAGAGAAACAGAGAACAGAGTCATATTCTCATCATCAAAATCATTTCCCCTATCGTCATAGTGATTGTCAGAATTAGCCCTTTCTAACAACTGGGTCGATTTGTTCCTCTTCTTTTTGGATTTTTTCCTTTTGGGAAATGTGATGAGGGGCGAAATGGGTGAAGCAGGGGGGCATTCTCGCCCATCTGTTTTTTGTGGGGTGAGAAGAGGGCTCGGGAAGGGTACTTTGGGCGATGGAAAAAGCTCTGTTTTGGGTCTGAAAATGGAAGGCAATGGGTGGGGGTTGGAAGAGAATAGGTCGATCAGTTGGTACTGGTGGCGGGTATGGGGGAGGGTTTCGGGTCGGGCGATTACGTCCGAGGTGGCTCGGGACATACAAGACCCACATGACGATGATCGGAGGAGGCCAGAGATTCTCATTTTCAATCTGTTATGGTTCTCCATCGGGGAGAGAGAGAGAGAGAGTGAGTTTGAAGGTGAAGGTGAAGGTGGTGGACTTGAAACTGAGAATATAAATGTCTTGTTCTCTTTGCTTTTCAAAAAGAATTTTTCAAAAAAAACTCCCTACATTCTCTCTACTTTCAACATTTCTCAAACTATTTCTCTCCACTTATTACCCTTACTATTTTTCAAATTTTTTTTCAAAACACAAACCAAACACAGCAAGAAACTGAACTTGAGTCCGCAAGAGGTACGGTAAGTTGGTGGGTTTGTTCCCCATATAATTTATCACAATTTTATTCTTAGGGCATGCCGCAAAAAAATAATTTTTTATAAATTCTTTAGTCCCGATCCTGTCCAGTATGGATTACCCTCCAGTCCCGTCTAGTTCGGTCTTTTGTGGGCCTTTTTTGGACCCACAACAAGGATAGGAGTCGTTCACTTTTTAGAGCTCATTGAGACCGACCACACCAAAAATCACGTTGATTGAATATCGTTTAATATCATTTCAAAATGTATTAAGTTTCGGAAAAACATGTTGAAGGGTTGCAATCCTTTATTTCACACCATTTTTTAGACAACATTAATGCATTTTCAAATGATATCAAACGGTATCTGATTAACGTGGTTTTTGGCATGGTCGCTGTTCTCGACGAGCTTTAAAAAGTGAACGATTTTGATCATTGTTGTGGTTCCGAAAAAGGCCCACAAAAAGCCGAACTAGGTGGGACTGGAGGGTAACCCATACTGGACGGGATTTGACTCCAATCCCAACGTGGACAAGCCTGCCTTTGACCAAACCAATGCAGGGATCAGTTGAGGTTCAGGTAAACTGGCCCGAACACCTCTAACTATGAAAAAAAAAGAAAGAAAAAACCCCTCTACTTGGAAGAAGTCATTTTGTTTTTTGAAATTTTTGAAAAAAAGTTGAAGTTTTTGTCAAAAAAGCTCGTATCGGTCATCTTGGTAATCCCCAAAACATGTTTGTTTTCAATCGGAAGGACTTTTCCTCACGATAATTAGCAGTATTTTCCAACTACCTCCCGAATCATGGGTTGAGCTTCCCTCCATACCTAGAAAAGGGAGCTTCCGAGGTACCGCCATGGTGTTTCAACAATTGTGGCAGTGCATTAACACCACCCTCGTACCCTGTCTCATCGGTGGACATAAATTGCTTGCCCTTTGCAGCTTGCAATAGTAAGGTCGAACTCAGACTTCCGTTTTAGGGAGAACATCGTGTTCAAGTCTCTGACCGTCTGCGGAGTCTCTAGACTCAACCCCTCTTTCTGGTCTCTGCGCATGGGTCTTAATAAATTTTCTCCTTAATTGTTACTCTAATTTCTATATCTATTATCGAAAATGATATGTATACCGACCACACCCACCGAAATCGTACCGACGGCCACCGGACGGCCGATCCGAGCCGTCCAAAAATTCTAAAAAAAAAAACCGAGGGGCCCCCGTGAGAATCAATGGCATCCGATGTGTGTAGGATGCTTGGAAGCACCATTTTTTTCGTGTATATATCGGCCGTCCGGTGGCCGGAGACGGCCCTCCGGTGGCCGTTGGTACGATTTCGGTGGGTGGCTGGTCGGTACGGCTAGCACTACTCATCATTATTCTCCATTCATTAACCAAAAACCTTCATCAAAACCCATCCTCGAGCATGTTTTGTTAAAAAAAAATAATTGATGGATTTCTCCCTGTATTTGTTTCAAAAATGGGTAGCGGCAAAGTACAATCGAAAGGTGAGAATGTGCTTTTAATTTGTTTGCCGACCAGCTTACACAGGAATTCATTTTTAAGGAAGGGAAATTTTTTCAGTGCCGAGCGGGTACCACGTGGTGCCCGCTCGTGCATCCGAGCCGTCCATTTCGTGTTTGGACGGCTCAGATTTAGAGTGAGAGAGAGGGTTTTAATCCGAGCCGTCCAAAAGTGAATCGAACGGCTGAGATGCGCCGAGCGGGTGCCACGTCGGCAATACCCGCTCGGCACTGAAAAACTTCTCGGAAGGAAGACAAGAATCACCTGATTGTAGAAGGTGGGGACCAGATAGGGAATTTAGTGAGTTACTTGTAGGGGTTTCTGCCATTTAAATTCAAAATGCTAAAAAAATAATTTATGTTTCACCTACCCGGCCACCAGATATATTTACTTATTCTTTAACCATCAAAGAAAGTTAAAAAAAAAACTTGAAATAATCTAAAAGAAGAGATTGAAGAGAGATTAGGACCTAATCCCTTAACATGGAGGTTTTTTTTTTTTTTGGTGGGGGTGTTTGGAATTACCATGTTATTTTTAGGAAGAGTAAGAAATTCATTAATAATAAAAAGAGCGTATAAGGAACAAACGCTATAGCCTATAGGGAGACCTTATAACACGGTCAGAACAAAGACCAAACGAGCAACAAATTAAAAAAAACAAACCGCCTACTCCCAAAAGGAATACAGAAGCAACTAAATGTATTCATGGATAAAGTTCTTCTAGTTAACACCTGCAAAAAAAACCATTAGAAAATCACAAGCAGAAAAAAGATACTAGTGTACCATACGACGCTGCGGTGCACGAAACACATGAGGATCGGTGCAACTATCTTCAATGGATTTTGTTAGCTGTGACATTCTCTCGAAGTATTTACTGTGAAGAATTTCAAAGCTCGAAGCAAAAGTTTGGTCAACTTCATTTTCGGCTGGTTTGTTTCTGTAATGAATATTCCGCTCTATGATTAATTTGCGGAATATATTCCCAACAGTTCACGGTCCTTCAGTTCCTTGCATCCTACTATCTTTTATTTTGTTGGGTAATTCACGATATGAGGCCAATTTACGTGCATTTTGACTTGTTTCGAAAGAGCAATCATACCAAAGACACGATTACTATCAACATAAAGCTCTATTTGGACCTGCACTGCAAGAGTTGGTGATACTTACGAGATTTCAAAGCTAGTTAAGATGGAACAAATTCCTAAGTCTCGAGTTTTGACCACAAACCAATCCCGGGCTCTTTGCATTAATCAAGTGCTATTATTACATATATATAGCATATACATATGTGGAGATTTGTATAAAATTTGAATATTTTTGTCCTCATCAATATTCTCAAAGAGGACAAGACCCATATGAGCAGCATTAGGGGATGTGGAAATTGATTATAGAAATCAACTTTAAGGCTCTTTTTTTTTTTAGGTACAAACTTTAATGCTTTTAATTGTAATATCTCATGTTTAATTCACTTAATTAGTCGTCTCATGCATGCAATAATGGAGACAAAGAAATCTTTAAAAAACGGAGGGCTGACTTATTTTCCTTATCATAACACATCATCATTTGGATATATGTGTGGATATTTTAATTTAACGATTCTTTACGGTAACGGAGTTGTCGGACGTGTTAATTAACTCCTTGATCACTATAATATATGATCTTATCGTTACATTTAATTTAATAATTAAGCTCCATTCCAGAACTCAAAAAAAAATCTTTATTTTTTAAGAAGGCAATTTTAAACTCAAAAATTATGGGCTTATTGAAATCTAAAAATATGCAATATGGAGCTTGTTTGAAAGATCTCATCGAGATCTTTTATACAATGCAAAAAAAATTGAAAAATTATTTTTCATTTACATTATTTTTGAGTTTGAAAATGTGAAATAAACTGCTTAGGCCTCGTTCCAGAAACCTTCTTAAAAAATAAGTACTTATTTTGTAACTTCAATTTCAAAAATAAGAAGGGTCATTCCACAAAATTCAAACAAAAAGTTTACTTCACATTTTCAAACTCAAAAAAAATGTAAATGAAAAAAAAAAAATTTTTTTTTTTGCACCGTATTAAAAATCTCATTGAGATCTATCAAACAAGATCTATAGTAATAGGAAAATTATCTGCGTAAACACATGATTTTTGAGCTTGAAGTTGCCGTATACAAAAAATAAGACTGTTGCTATTGTGTTGGGCACCGGCGGAGGGAAATCGTACCGGCAGTCGCGCCGGGCCGTCTCCGGCCACCGGACGGCGACGGAGCCGTCGCCGTCCGGTGGCCGGAGACGGCCCGGCGCGGCTGCCGGTACAAATTCTTCCGAAATAAGTGGCTGCCGTCTTATTTTCTGGAACAAGCCTTCTTATTCAACAAAAAATAAGTTCTTAATCCCGTTCTGGAACACAGCCCCCTTGGTTTTTTTTTTTTATAGATTCTTTGGATGGCTCGGATCGGCCGTCCGGTGGCCGGAGACGGTCCGGCGCGACTGCCGGTACGATTTCCCTCCCCGGCCGGTCGGTACCTATATAAATTCTTCCAAATAAGTACCAGCCTTCTTATTTTTGTGGAACAACCCTTCGTATTGAACAAAAAATAAGTTTTTATTTGTGTTCTGGAACACAGCCTTAGTCACATCTACAGGTTTAGGGACTTCAAATTCAACTAATAAGTCCCTAAACCAAGGCCCAAAATGGACGAATGTGGATGCTCTTAAAACCAACTTTGGGTTTCGCAAGAACACCTCATACCGGTACCGGTATCCATTCTCTTTCTACTTGTTCGTTTCTTTTTTCACCACTCCTTCACGCATTTAAATTAAACCACTTCTCCAAATTATGTCTGTTGGGTAAAATACCCGATCACCCGCCAACGAAAGCGTAACGAAAAACAATCACACACAAAAGAGAAACAAGATTACGTGGTTCTCCAAACTCTGGTACGTCCACGGAAAGAGAACAACTTCCACTAATATTGAATGAGTACAATGAGATACAAAATACCCTACTCTAACTCTGAAGCTCTTGGTATTTTTATCTCTCCCACACTCACCAATATTCTCACACAATTTTGCTCTTTCTCACACACTATGTTCTCTGCCTTTTTTTTTTTTTACAAACGGCACACTCTACGCCTGCACTTCTCACAAGCCCCTTTTATACACACATGACATTGGCAAACACAAAAAAAAAAAAACTCTTCAACTGTCCAGGAAGAGTCTAGATCCCAATGCCACAATTGCTCTTGATGCATAGCCGGCCACCAACTCAAGAGAACATTCAAATAACACATTTACTTCTTCAGCCAACTAATTCCATTAAAATCTCTTTTTCTTTTTTTCAAACTGCATTTAATGTGGGAAAAACCCAACAATGTCATCACGAACAGATCAAAACCAAAAAGCAAGCAATTACACAACCGATACTTCAGTAGTTTGTTTAGCCAATGTATTAAAGTGGTAACAGGGGCTCATATATAAAGCAACATATTGTCAAAGAATTCTGTGAACTAGAAGAGGGAAATAGAAAGGATTCTGTGAACTTACGCAAGACGATGATAGCTTTCGTACCCAAAAGATTTCGGCAATGGTAACCAAAGATATCTAATAACAAGCACCAACTACCATTGGAGCAACAAATAATGAATGTATTACCATCGACAAGTTGATTGAAAGCAACAAAATAATCATTGAAATTGGGCACGATGAAGGCACAGCTGCTCCAACATGTAGGAGACGCTCAAAGAGGGGATAAGCTTCCAATGAATCGATAAGTGTTAATGATGTGAATAGCCATAATATTCATAAGAGACTCCCTGCAATTCAAGAAGCACCTTCAATGTCTTCCGATTCAGATTATACGCAATAACTTTTCCTGGAATAGCAAACACGAGCGAGAAATCTTTTTCTACAACTCAACACCTGATATGATGGCCTGGATTCTTCTGGGACCACATAAGTTATGCGTCCCAGATTGACCCGGCACTTCACGATCCAACGACAACAGTCTTTTTTCATCTCAAGGATGTTGAATCCCATGGCAAATTCTTTTTGAGACTGAATAAGGAAGTAAACTGCCACCGCATTCTCCAAAATACAGAGTCTTATATTCATGAAGGATGTTAAGTAGTTTAAGCATTGCCGCATTGAGGTTCCTGTCAGATTCTCTGCATCAATGTCGAACTGAATGGGAACATAGGCTTGACTCATCCAATGAATTGCTCCATTCCAAATTGGAAACTAAATACTGTTAGAAGAAATTGTTGGAAAAATTTGTTTACTATTTGTTATAAAACCCGATAATATGAGTGCAACAAAATCAGAACTCAAAACCTGGAAATTGATGCAAACAAATTGGTGATCAAGGCGAGTGTTTGTGTGTGACACTCTGTACTTAAGACAGATTTCGCCCCCGCTATGGTGCTCACGGTTTGTATTGGACGACTGTCTCCCAGCACTACTTGATCGGAATCCCCCCAAGGCAGCACTTCAATTGGAGGGCCTGGTGAACCATCTTGTGTTTGTAACTCTCTCATATGAATGGACTTGAATGAATGGAAAAATCAACTCCTAAAAATGAATGAGGGAAATAATATTTATAGGCCAACTCGTAACTCTACGAAAAGTCACCAAGGAAAGAGGCACGTCTATTCGTGAAGGACACGTCCGTTCACATCGAACAAGTGCCAATGAAAAGATGCAACTCCAAAATAAATCAATTTTCATACATACTTAAAATAAAATATTATATCTTATAATATTTTCCAACAATCCCCCACATGAATAAAATTGACCCGATAACCAATGCAAACGACAGAGAGAGTACAAGTGGAAATTTCCTGCATAGGATAGGTAGCTTTTGTTTGGCTTTATATGTGTTCTTTGACTATGGAACTAGTTGAAGAGACGCAACTTTTCCAATCTATGAGAAACGGGTGTAACGGTTACAACAGTAATATTAGCCTTTGAACGGTGCAAATGTTTCAAACCTTTTGGATTTTGCATGCATGTGCGCACTGGACGTGTGTCCACATTTGACAAGAGTTCTTGCTTAATCTAGTTTACGGAATTTTTCCTTTGCCGATCGTATCATTACTCGATTGAAATAATGATTTCTAGTTTCATTTATGGTTTTGGGCTAGGTATTGTGTACACATGTGTTACTCATTGATTCATGATAATGGTAACTTTTTTATTGGCAGCTGTGAATTTATAGTTGGATTGAATCCTTAATTGAGTGGCTAAACTTGTGTCCATTGACATAGTAGACAAGTAACAGAGTCGTGGCTTTCCAAAAGTGTAAGAAATGGTTACACTTGTCGGTTGTAAAATTACCAGTGGGTAATGGTAACAATTCAGGTTCTGGTAGTGGGACTGTGGGAGTAATGATCTACTGCATAACATTAGTCGTGGCTTCGGGTTTGAGGATTAAATCGATTCTTTTGCAAGTGACAAGATTGATCATTTTACACAGTGACTGATTGTTCTGTAATACGGGACACGACTGTTCCGTTAACGATCCTAAGTGTCTGGTTGGTTTTGTGTGTTGAAAGGAACAAGTTGTGTAGACTGTAGAGAACCGGCCGTTTCATAATTGGTGCTTGATCAAGGTTGTTATGGTAATGAGGTAATCAGAACAAGGAACCAGCACAGGCTAATATGACTGAGATGGAGTTGGAGGCTCTCTCAGATGGGGTTGAAGAAAAATTGAACCTATCGGCCTGACTAAGAGTGAGGTGTATGTAGGTAGAGGCTACATATGTAATGTGTTGTTCCACATTGGTGTACTGACTTAGGTTCCGGCCTCTCCGGGTTTATTTGTGAAATAAACACATCTTTTATTTATATCCTTGAGTTTCCTGATTTGTGGGATGGTAAGGTCTTGTGGACCTTTGTACAATGTAATTATTTAAATTGTCAAACCTAAATTCTACATAGATTCGGATCATAAATATGAAAGATGTATGGAGTTTGGAATGGCAAAGAACTCTTTGCACAAAGTTGAAAGTAGCACAAAATCGCATCTTAAATTTTGTTCAACTAAGAGGTAGTTGTAACCAATTTGTTACTTTTATTGGTAATGACTGGCCTGGACTATGATTCTGTTAAATTGAATCAAGTATATACTTTAGTAAATCATGGTGAGTTAACTGAAGTGCGCTGAGATTGGAGAAAATCTCATTTCTAGTTTGCTGATTGCCCATGTTTCGGGTAAAGATGAATTAATGTCCTTCATGGAATTTTGAAATTGTGCAAGAGTTTGGCACTAATATTGACCCGTTGATAAAGATTTGCAACGGCCTATATGGACCGACGGTGGTATCTTTAATTAACTAGATTTTTGGGTTGGAACAAGACTATTTTACTGTCCATATACTTGGTTTAACCAAGTGTATTTCGCCTATTATTTTCGGAAGCATGAATGCTTGATGCATTTTATCAAATTTCAGAGGACTTAAATCAGCAAATTAGTTTGACATTTTATGACTAGATATAAAATGTGGATATGGAGCCATGTCATTGGAAAGATATTAGATATTTCGGTCTAATATCCTGAGTATTCAGTTGCTCTTTGAACAACTACGCCCCAAGAGATATTTTTTTTTGTGCCATAAAGTGTATCCCCTGCGTCTGTACGGATACATAGTATGCATGTTGAAAATAGCTCTAAATCTTTTGAATTTGAGTAAAGAGTTACTTGATATATTGGGTGAGTTACTCAATGTGGGGGTTGTTTCTTACTGAGAAAGTTTAGACATCGTTTGAGTCATGTCATAAACTTGGGAAATTATTTGATGAATTTTGATTTAATTTCAGAATTGTGGGGGGAGCAATATTTATAATTTCCACAAAGTAAATATATATGTTGCACTATTGGAGATGTCCTAAAATACTTGAAGGATAAAGTATTGTGATATGTATATCCAATTTAATGTTTTGGAATCAAAAGGTGGTTTCAATATTATAATTGGAGTGCAACATTAATTTTGAAATTCTCTACGTGCATAGCAAGGTCTACAATGGAGTCTGATCAACCCATTGCGTTAGGCAAAAGCTAGTACGCGGAGTGGCCACAAGCCATTCTTAGAGGATGCTCCATATGGTCCGGTTATATGCCAAGAGTTGAAATGTGATGGCCATCAGTAGTTGAAAGGCATATAGGACCTTCTAATACGGTTTGTCTCAATATTTATGATGTAGACAACTCGCCGTTAAACATTTGTTCTCACTTGAGATTGAAACGTCAAAAAGAATTATTTACGGATCCGTTGAACATGAATTTTGACTAGAGAACAAATGCTCATCGAGGGGAATGGGGCTAAAGCCTATCAATTAAAAGTCTCTATAACGGCAACCCAACCTAGCTGACTGGAGATCCCAAGATCTAGGTTCAACGGGACAACCGAGTTGTATGAGATTTAGGAGTATCACTGAGGAGATATCTCTCCAACTCATTCCTATGGTGAAACAGTGATGTCTGTAGCGATTTAGGTTAAGCTTTGCTTTTAATGGTTCTTATACTGTGGAAATTCCAAGTGGGGTATAGCAGGATACTCCTAATAAGAATCACCTATGTGAGTGCGAAGTGGGCCGCTTCTATGAGAATTTTAAGGCTGAATTCTCTAAAGCACTCTCTGAAACCAAGCGATGTTCCAGGGCCAAAATGGACAAAACCGTAAGAACCAAACTATGTTTGGAAAGATCCTGTGTGACTACTGTTGTCTTGGTTTACACAAACGGCTGAACAGTTCAAGACATCGCGTTCACTGGTTAGCCAGTAAATCCGATAGTAACTCACAAGGGGAGGTTCAAAGCCAAAAGCTACCTTACTCTATACAGGTGATTTCCTATTGAACTCTCTTCATTTGCATATAGCACTTCGTGTTCTTCAATTTCATTCATGTGGGGGATTGTTGGAAATAAGTGAATTGGAAATTGACTCCAGAATAAACCATGTGATTTGGTTGTAATTTATTTGTCCTGCAATGGATAAATAAATATGGAGTGATTGAGATTGTTTAGTTTGCCACCGAACCAGGCCATGTGTGGCAGCGGGTTCATAACATTCTAAAGCTTAAAGTTTGTTGGGTACTTGTAGTGATTAATTAAATTAGTTACTTCATTTATTAAAGCTTTTGAATTAAACCAACATGTAGCAACTAAACCAATGGGTGCCAACACCAATGGGTGCCAACACTTCATTTTCCTTGCATGGCAACGTGCGCCTTGGGAAAATAAGAAAGTGTTGTGTTGGTTCGGCCAAAACAAATTCGAACAGTGGTGTCTCTTCGGCTGAGACCACTTCGAACAGTTACGTCTTTTCCAAACACCATTCCGAACAGTCACCGTGCCTTTTCGTTGGAATGCCTACTTCTCTATAAATAGGACCCATCTCCTTCCATTTCAACTACGGAAAAAATCCTACACTCATAACATAAATATTCTGAGAGAGTTCTGCACAGTTTCATGGTTCGCCTGTTGAACAGAGTGTAGTGCTACTTCCGTTCTTCGAAAATCGGGTAATCCTGGGAGGCAAACGTTCAAGAGACCCAAGAGCACCGGTGTGGGGGACGAATTTGCTTTAAGGATAGAGTATTATCCATAAAATACTAGCCTCGATTGCCAATTTCCGGACGCCTGAAATTGGTCCAGTAAGTTTTCTAATATTGTTTCTTTTCGGTGTGTAGCGAATTTCCAGTGATAAACGAATCCCGGTTCCAACAGAAATGCCAAAGAAAAAGGGGAAAAACATACTTAAATTGAAATGATTACGCTCATAACATCCCTCATTGCATATGGTCTCTCTTGTCGAATAGGCACGGGCAACCATTCATCATCACCAAGTCTAGACTTATGGCACCTGTTGACACTCCAATCATCTCGGGGGATAAAATTTGAGATTCTGAGTGCATCTTTCATGTGGAGTTTTTCTAAAACCAGTAACGGTGGGGTTTTGACTGGTGCAATGATAAAGATTTGTTGTGGTTCGAAAGTTGTTTCGCCCGGGCTTTGGTTTGGCTAGTTGTCAAATACGAATTTAGACACCAATTACACAAGTGGACAGTTCTTGTTGTGAAATATCTTCAGGCATAACTATTTTTCGTCAACAAGTTTGGTTTGTTCAACTAGCTACCTGGAAAGGTGTTTTGTGAAATTTGTTAATTTGGCAAAAGTGTCTTTAGGCACTGACAATTTGCTAGTACTATGAAATGACGGGAAAAAATAATAATCTGGAAGCATAGAATGAGAATGTGAATCTAATGATGTAATCCGGAAGCATCGACAACTTTCCAGATGAGCTACTTTAAATTAAACGAAACCTATACATCACATCAATGGAGTCAAATATAGTTGGCACAAATTATAACTGGAATAATAATCAATTATGTCAAATAAATGAAAAACTTTGGAAGCCTCTATGGCACTGAGAAAAGGATGTGACAAATTTCAGTAATTTGCATGGTGTTACCCTGGAAAACTGAAAGCCAAAGGTGGCCACTTAGATATGGCTTTGTGCTAACAAACAACAGATTGCAGACATTAGGATACAAAAGTACTTACAATTGTACACACGGGACAGAGGTACAACAAAGAATCATACAATTGTACAACAAAGAATCATACAAACACCATATTGTTTTCGGATGCCATTTTCACCCTCCTACCTCTCCCTTCTTCCCCAACCCTAGGGCTAAGCATCATACCTTCAGCACCATATTGTTGTATGAACTGTACGTAATTTTTTATGAGATAAGTTCTCATTGACCCTTATCATTCTCATTCTGTACAAAATTTCATAGCGTACCCGGTATATAATGGGTTATACATAGTAAATAATGGGTTGTAAATAGAATTTTAATGGGATGGGTTATACAGTATATAGTAAATAATGGGTGGTAAATAGAAGCTGCCAAAATGAGTGAGCCCTCAAAGATTAAACAAAAAAAAAAAGACGACGTCGCCTGAGAGATTCGAACTCTCGCGGGGAGACCCCATGTACTTAGCAGGCACACGCCTTAACCACTCGGCCAAAGCGACTCTATTGTCCACTTCCTGGGTACTCTTAAATATAAAGCTACTCTGCATGCTAAACTGCGCCACGTACCGTACTACACCCCTTCCGATTATACTAGTATTGAAAACCGCCGACTCACCACCGTTCTAGGCCGCCGCCGCTCTTATCTTTCTAAAGTTTCCCACACCTGTTTTTGAAAAAAGAGAGCTACCCGTAATTCAAATTCGATAGCGTACATATCCATATAGATGCATTTTTTTTCCCGATGAAAGTCAGCATTGTTAGTTGTTATTAGTGAGATAAACCCGTCAAAATGATTGCTTGATGATACATTCATGTGAATGCATGTATATGGATTTCGATTGCTTGATTGATAATTTGTGTCTCTTTGTCGACGAATTAATGTTCAACAGGGTAAAGGAACAGCTATCTTTGGGAAGAGGAGGAACAAGACTTACACGCTCTGCGTTCGGTGCGGCCGCCGTAGCTTCCATCTCCAGAAGAGCTGTTGCGCCTCCTGTGGCTTTCCCTCTCCTCGTCTCAGGAAATGTATTCCCCTCTCTCTCTCTCTCTCTCTCTCTCTCTCTCTCTCTCTCTCTCTCTCTCTCGTCTGAAAATTTGTGTTTATTTTTCATGTGGTGTGTTTGATTTCTACTTGTACGCGCAATTACTAATTTGGTTTGCCTGTTGATGAACTTGGTGTAATTAGACAATTGGAGTGAGAAGGCGATTCGAAGGAAGACTACGGGTACTGGTAGAATGAGGTATCTCCGCCATGTTTCCGTCAGATTCAAGAGCAACTTTCGGGAAGGTTGGTGTAATATGTTGAGCAATGCCATTGATATAGATGTCTTCAGAACAATTTGACACAAAACATATCGCGTCCGGATCTGTGTCGGAATATCTGTATCCAAAATAGTTTTGATATATGTTCGTTATGCCGAAGTACAAAAAGGGGAATGCAAAATTGAGCAATCACAATTTAGGTGAAACTTGTTCGGAGCATTTCACTATGAAAAGGACTATGAACTAGGAATCTTGTAGTAATGTCCTTAATTCTCTCGTATAAAACCCTGGAGTTCCATATAATCTTTGCATTTCATATAGTAAACTATCCTATTGAAATCATAATTATACTGCAACAGTTTTCAGTCAAGACTTACGAAAATCATTGGTTTGTGCGGGTCGCTAATAGGTTATACAGACTACAGTACACTTCTCAGATCATATCTGGAACTATAATAAGATCATATCTGGAACTATAATAAGTACTGATTTTATTGAATCGAGTCTGGTTCTTCATGCGGTTATTGTTCAGGAACACAGGTAGCACCGAGGAAGAAAGGTGCAGTCACCTCTTCATAATTAAGCAGGCTTAACTTGCACGAAGATGAGCATTTCAGTGCCTAATTTTGCTTTCTTGATCTGGGTATGAATTATATATGACGTGTCGCGTGTTTACTAGGTGCCGTCTTTTGTAAAGTGTATGATCTCTTTTCTGCACATAATCTTTGTTCTGTATCTTGAAGATGGAATGTAAAGGATAACTGGATTCTGGCCTTTTGGTTTGGAAGTAAAAGCAACCCTTGCTCCATTTGTAATAAAAAAGGAACGCAACTCTGGATACTGTCCGGAGTTGTGTTCTGTGTGTTTGTAGCATTGCTCATTTGCAATTGCATGTGAGATTCACGTGTAGTCCTCAATTCGTGAATTTGTGCCAAACAAATAAGAGTGAGAAACAAATGCTTTAATCCTGTCATGTAAATGAAAGACACAATACTCAATCCTCTCCTGAGATACTTAAATAAAGAGACCGCTGCAAGGGAAAAACCAAAACAACCAGACAAAAAATATTGTGGTAATTTTGCTCATTATGCAACTCTATTGTACATGAAAATTGTAATAAGTACAAAGAATTGATTTCATCTACCGCATACCAGATTCGTCATACCAGGAAAACTACTGCTAGCTACAATAAATCCAAGACTTGCAAGAAAAAATGAATATGAAGCCCCATGAAACAACTTGGCATCAAAGAATATAACCTACCTACTAAAAAAGGAAAAAGAGTACAATAGTATAATCTTACCCATTGCAGATCACCAATCATCCCATTCCACTGTTTGTTTCGCTTAGTACTCTTTTTATTTTGGGTCTTTGTCAACCGAGTAAGGATTTCATCGTGATAGTGACCGGATACCAGCTTCTAAATCCTCTAGGGTGATGGTGAGTAGTTCATCAGTATCCACACAGTCAAAATTGAGTCTCAAGTCCAAATTCTCTCTAGCATTAACTAACATTGGATCCACAATACCTCCATTCATCTCCTTCCGCTGTTTTTCACTGGTTTCTGTCTCGATCAGTGTCGCAACAACATCAACCGTACATGAAGGATGCAACTTAAATCCATACAACAAGCTATCTTCGGCTTGGTTGTTCATCTTTAAATGAAGAATATTGGCTAGATCTATTGAACTAAAGTCATCAAAATGGAAAAACTTTGTTACCCTTCTGCAGAAGCCTTCGTTAGAAGTAATTACCCGCTTCATCGGTTCACTATAGCCAGCAAATATCACTACAACTTTTCCACCGTCCATGACCGACATGATCTCTTCTAAGGCTTCCAGCCCATAGTCCTTATCATCAGATTTTTGCATAGGAATTAATCGATAGGCTTCATCGACAAACAAAATTCCTCCCTCTGCTTCTTTAATCTGTAGACCGTTGGTGGAAAAATTTGTTAGAAGAGATTAAGTATCACGGGTATCGGTAATTGAGCAGTAATGTTAGATGCAATATTCTTTAAAAATTTCATGAAGAAGCCTCTACCAGAATCATGTGTCGGTGGGAATTTTGTATTTACAAGTCGTTTTGATGGGTCTGCTGATTGACCATGATATGCTGAAATTCAATCATAGCCTCACAATATAGTACATACTTCTTTTGCTACGTAAAAATGATGAGTCAGTTTGAGAAGCACAAAAGGGCTTACCTTTCTCCTAGTCTTTGGTCCTGTATGGCCAACAAACTCCCCTACCAAATCAGTTCTCTGTACTTCTGTTACCTTGTCGGTTGGTAAAATTCCCACCATAAAGAGTAATCTTCCAAGGATTCGAGCTACCATAGTTTTACCTATTGCATAATTCTACGTCATGCCTTGTGGTTAAAAGTACCAGATAAAGAGATAAAGGAAGATGATGACTCAAATTGCCCACATAGTATGAAATATAAATAAGGGAGGACTAAAGGAACGAGTAGGAATGGAAACAATGGTTTAGCCCACCATGGAAACAATGAGGTAAAGCTGAAGATATTCATATGACCTTCACTCCCTTAAAGACAGCATGCGATCCAGATTAGAAAACGTAATATGAATGAGATGTCATATGAACAACCATCCGTATTTTATAGTACATAGCTTGATATAATATGACCACAATCCACACACATCCTTGACCATGGGTTACCTGTTCCAGGATTGCCAAGGAAGGCCATATGAGGTGGTTTCCTAGGGCCAACTTTGAGCCCAAGTGCCCGTCGCCTCTCATCCAAAAGCATCCCCTTTGCCCATTTCCGAAGTTGTAACTTGAGCTCATTTAGCCCCACTATATTTGATAATGCATCTTCAAGTTCATCCATCTTAGCCTTTGTCTCACTGCAAGCTTCAATAGCTTTGCGCTTCCTCTGCTCTTCACGGTGCCAGCAAAGAAGTTCCCGCAATTTCTCACTTCCTGGGCCTTGCGATAGGTGATTTAGAGGAGTCATACCCTCCTGCATATGAAAAGCTTATGTATCATAATCAGTTAACAATATAGCATATGATTATACACCGTAACATTTTTTAGAATGGTGACCAACAATACATTGTCTTTAGCACTGCAATCAGCATTGTACTCCAGTAATGTCTTCACAGTCGAGCAATCTTCAGCTCGGAGTGAATGCCAAACGGCCAGGTGCAATGGAGTCATTCCATTCTGTCAGGAAAAGAAAGGTTCAAACGCATTATCAATATCCAAAATTTCATCGAAATTAAAACAAGGCTAATGAATAGTTGGTACAAAACACACATTTGCTTTGGCTTCAACAAAGGCACCATTAGCAAGGAGCAACTGAGCAGCTTCATTGCACCCATTTTTTGAGGCCATGTGCAATGGTGTTTCTCCGTACTGCAAAAAAAAGACATTTAGCCATAACGAAATATGACAAAGTTAAAAACTCCCAATCATGTAGACATGAATGAAATATGACCAATCAACATAAGCTTCACTTGATTGCAAAATACAAGTCCAAAGGAGTTAAGATGATTCGTAAATTTTACCCACCATGTTTTTGGCCTCCAACTCGACTTTTTCGGATCCTTGCGAATCAAGCAACAACTTAACTATCCCAACGTTATTGTAACCAGCAGACACATGAAGAGGTGTTTGAGCCATCTGCACTTAAAGCAAACGGCGTGAATAAATGGGAAAGCAAATGAAGAAACAATTCGACGTGTACAAATTCCATGCATACATTACCAACAATGTGATGATTGGACCCGCATGCAGTATAGCAACCCAGGTACAATTTGCTTCAAGAGCATACAGCAACCAATAATATAACACAAGGGTAAATAATTCCCAATGCTATTTGGGAAAAATGAAACTCGTGTCTTCACTAGAGTAGGAGTTTCCACTAGCCATATGCACATGAGGTTTTGTATTTTCCTGACCAAGGGGTCTAATGACCTAATCGGCCATAGAAAATCTAAGATATAGTTGGAAGGGAAAACCGCGTTTTAACACCAAACCTTAGTAACTAACTTACTACACTCTGTATGAGGCACATCATCACTTATATTATTCTTCAAAATGACTATGAGCTCGAGGTAATAGAGAGGGATATTCTTGACAAATCAATCTTCATTACTCCCTTTTGACATCATTCTTAGTTATATATCGGAAAAATTACACCTCCTTCTTGGTTGATGTCCAAGAAGTTCATCGACCTCAATGAGCCTCTTTTAATTTGATTAGCTTCACCCCTACCATCATTTTCACAAGACAAAGTTACGGTGCCAACAAAGAACACATGTCCTCAGACCAATAATAACTCCCTTACCTTAATGTCACACTTAACCAATATCTCTTACATCCAACTCCACAATAACTGATTATGCATAAGCAAATAAATAATCCTTGTTCAACTCATCCATACAGATAGATGCCAATCGGATAATTGAATGGTAAGCATTTCGAGAACAGGATGTTTATTTAATCAGCCACCAATAAAACCTCTTTTTTCCGTCCGTGTTTCCTCTTATTCTTCTTCTTTTGGAGGGTGGAGGGGACCTTAGAGAACATTTTACATTAGACCCGAATGTAGACAAACTTTGTATTTGCTCCCAAAATCAAACACAAAGTGAACATAAATGCATAACCAAGACCCACCAAGATTTTAACAAATTTCTTGAAAATCCACATCGCAATGTAGACAAAAATCAAGACAGCATCGCAATGTAGACAAAAACAAGGGATTTGCATGCGTGTACATACACTAGAGGAGTTTAGCAGAATATACCCAAAAATCAAGACGGCATTCAGATTCGTAAACGAAACTAACCACAATTGAATAACCAAGAGTCACCCCAGATTCAACAATTCCGTCAAAACCCATTTCGTTGGAACCCTTTATAACATCTCAAACGACAGATACAATAACAGATTCCTATAAACATATACATGGATATACGTAAAGGCAAATGGAGAGTGGGGATCTTACAACAGGGTTTCGATTGTTGAGAAGAGAAGGGTTATCTCGGAGTAACTTCTGAATGCCGACGAGATCTCCGGACTGGGCACAGCCGTGTACGGTGGTTGGTTTGGCGGATCTTGACCGTTGATCCTGCTGATTCCTCTGCATCATTCCTCTCTTTGCCGCTTCTTTTGTGCCGGAAGAAACCCAAATGCACAGAGAGAGATTTTCTGAGGAATGTCTTGAGACCCTTTCCGAGTCAGGCGTTGGCGTTTTTTCTCCGAATTTTCCTTTCTGGAAGTAAAAGATGCCAGCTTAAGCCCGGTGTGCGCCTGTCTGTTCTTGGGAGTACTAAATAATTTTCTTGAATTAGCAGTCGTATGCTTGGGGCTACTGTTTGTATAAAAACTGGGGCACTGCTATTCGCACCCCTCAATTTTCTCCCGTAGCCCTTTAAAAATTTCCATATGTTTCGACAGTTAGTTACCGAAATTGAGATACATTTTCGACAGTTAGTTACCGAAATTGAGATACATTTTCAGCATCCAATTACCGAAATATATGTTTCTTGTGCATTTCCGACATGTAGTTACCGAAATATAATCTTATTTTCAACAGCTATTTACCGAAATGTATGTTCGGCAGTTGTTTGCCGAATGTTGAACATATTTTCGACATGTAGTTACTGAAATATAATTTTTAAAAATTTTTAACGGGCTACGGGAGAAAATTTGAGGATTGCGAATAGTCGCCCCCAAAAACTGTGTGGATGGGATTTATTCGGATAAAATAGAGCAAATTACTCAAATGGTCCCTGTAGTTTGGTATTTGTATCACTTTGGTCCCTATAGTTTTAATTGACTCGATTTTAACCCTGTAGTTTTGATTTTGTGCCAATTAAGTACAATTGATAACTTCTGTTTGCTCCTACTAACGGAACTAATTGCAGAAACTACACTAATTAATTAACTTCTTTAAGTTTCTGTTTTTGACCTTTTGAAATAAGTTGACTCACTCACCTCGCTAACTCCCGCTAACTATATCGTGTGAAAAAAAAAATTTGAATTACCCAAAAAAAAAAAATACATTCATTTTGTTGGTTTGCCTGATATTTTTCTTTCTCTTTCATAATTATTGTTATCTCTCAACTAATTGACTCCTCTACATATTTGTGATTCGAATTCAATTTAAGAGATAATAATAATTAGCCAATCGTACTACATACACACTTCGACACTTTAGCAACTACACCATATAAGATTGTGTCAATTTTCAGATCAATAAACAGAGCCCGTACAATTTTTGATTTTTTTTTTTTGTAGCAGTTAAATAATGACACCACTTTTCATCACAGGCCAGTAAGGTTAAATTTTCATTGTCTTTTTAGTTGTTTTATTTGAATCTTTATTCAGTTCGCGGCAAACTTTGTGGACTAATTGTTCGCCTTGACAAATAGGATCTACAAAGTAAAAAATTACGATCAAACCTCCTCCCAAATTACTATAACAACCCCCCCCCCCCCCAGTTCACTAATTGGGAATTAAATCGTAAATTTTTATCATGTAGACTTTAGCTGTCTGGATCACCAGTTTATGCCTTCAGCACGAATTTGCGACATACTATGCTTGCATTGCTAATCTTCTTATGTTTCTGCTGCTAATCTCATTTTCTCACATTGTTCTTCATAATGATGGACCATTTCTGTGAAGTTCATAGTTCTACCAGACATGTTACGAAGAACATTGTCCATACTTTTAGTGTTGAGTGGATATTATGTGGCAAGTGAGAATATCCATACTAAAGGCAGACAACATTTTTTCTTCAAACCCATAGATCATCCTAAGCCATCTATTCTTAGCAAGACGGAAGTTTCTGACAGTTGCAGCCCAAGTTAGTTCAACCTCTACCTCTGTTTCAGAATCATTCAAAGCACCTTAAAAACAAACCCATGAACTCTGGATTTGAGTATAGACCCTGAGCCTTTGAGTTGCATATTTCGAGATATGCCATGAACAAAGACGATGACAGGTATTAGGAAACATCTTTTTGATAGCATTGCCATTAACATTGATCAGTGAAAATATTCTTTGGTGCTTTGTAACCCATTGTCTCAAAAAAGTCTCAAACTACAAAGTAAATGTATCAGTAATCTCATTCAAGAGGAAGGCACAAGCATACCTACAAAAGGAGCAAGATCGTGTTATATTTATTTGTTCGATATGTAGTATGACATACCACGTCACCAAAGCAATCATAATCTAGCTTAGATCTTCCAACAAAATTTTTTTTGCTAGCTGACGATCCTCATCCAATTCTTCTGAATGATAAGGCACGGGATAACACGGTTTGTGCATCACCTTTGTCCAATCAAGTTCATTATTCATGTACTGATAAAATTCGGGCAGTCCTACTGTGTTAACATGAACCACCAACTTCTTTAGCCAAGAAAGAATTCGTCTTTACGCCTCTAATATCCGCATCAACAATAGAACTAATAACACTAGCATTAGCATCGTTTATACGTCTATTTGCTTTTAAAATGTTTTTGTTTGGTACGCGTCGATATGAACATACAAAAATGACTAGCATCCCTACATCTTTAACTAGTAAATAAATCAAAGCAGTACAGTTTCTCTTCTTTTCTTAATCAAAGGAGCACAACAAATTCTTTTCTTTTCTCACCGATTCCGCCCAATGGACAGTAAATGAGGTTGGGCATAAACCTAAAGTACACACAAATCATAATTTCTAGGTCGTTGTAGTCACGTTAATAGAATTCCAGATGCTGAATATCTATAAATCTATATAGAATTGTGGCGACAAAACTATAAATCTATTAATCAGAATTTCTTGTCAGTTCTTGCTGCTTGTTTTTTTGCTTAATTGGTAATAATGTGTAGCCAAACAGCCTCAAAAAGAATTCAACAGAGACCGAACCTGGTTTTGCTTGACTGCTGTGGTTTCCATTGCAAAGAGAATCTTCAAGTCCACTATTTTACAGTGAAGCAAAACTTTACGAACCGATTATTGCCCAACACTCAAATACTCTTGAGAAAAATATGATCACGACGTGCAGACAATTACGGAACCAAACCTTTGAAGAAGTTCGAGTAAGTGTTCTGTTTTTCTTTTTGTGTTGTTCTCAAAAGGAGATGAAAGAGATATTTAATCTCAAAGTCGTTTTCTGTTCCTTTTTCTCCATCCCATATTCCCCAGCTATTTGCATACCCATACGTAATTTATAGAGATTCAAAAGCAGCAAAACCCAATTTGTTAGTACTTTGGAGTTTGTTTCCCACATCGACTAAACAAGAAAAACGAGGAGAGAAAACACGACTATAAAATAAGCAGCCCAAGAGAAGAGAAGACATACCTTTCTCGACCTTCTGATATGTGGGCCATCGATTCACTCTTTATTAAATTAATAATTTTTTGAGGAGAGGGCCCACTACAGTAGCTTGCTACTGGGGCCTCTAATGCGTTGCCTTGGTTTGGCACACCCCAACCAAACCAAGTTCAAATGTTTCTACTACTTCGGGTCTAGAACCAAATTAGTTGGCTTGACATATGCAGATTTGTGTAATTGAGAAGTACTAGTATTTTGTGACTGTTTAATTGCAGGGTTATCTCTTTCCCTATTAAGCGGATCACAAATCAGCTGATCTAGTTTTAACTCCTTCAAATTAATGTCTTACGCTCCTGCTCTCAATTCTTACACTGTACTTGCGCACTCAATCCTCGCACTCTCAATTCAAAATTTTACAATCTACTATATGAGATCCTTGGTGAAGTAATCCGGTTGGTGATCGATCCAAGTTGTTCAATAAGTCCATATCTTCATGGATGGAACTATTGGAATCCCTTCCTATACTGTCATCTTGTGCCCCTCTTATGCTCGAACAACCCTTGGAGTCACTTCATACGGGCTTCTTGTGCCTCTCTTATGCTGTAAAAATCGTTATAATGTTTGAAGGATTGACTCTTTTTAGTCTCGCTCCAATTAGGACTAGAAAAACTCAGTTAAAAAAAACAAAATAAAAATATTAGCTGCATCACATGTGCCTCAGGCACATTTAAGTTGCGCCCGGGCACATTCACATTTTTTCTCATTCTGTAGGGCACCTCGAGCGAATTTCAACTGCACGTTGGAAGCATTCAATTTTTGTTCCGTTCATTCCTACATATAATATCCAGTGTCTCATAGATTTCAAGAATTTGAAGGTGCCATTGATTTCCAGAAACAAACCCATGGATTGATCATTAGGCTTCAACGCAGCTCCACCTCGAAAACTCTCCGTACTTCTTCAACCCTATCCCACCTTTCAACAACAGCTTGAACTTTACTCAGCAATTTTAGGTTCCAAATATATGGCCCATTTTGCTACACATTCACCTCATTTTTCTTGGTTCCCATGAACTCTACAAAAATTCATTTTTTTTAAAGTCATAGGTTTGTGGACCGTACATTTATTTAGGGACGGAGAGAGTATTAAACAGTCACTCCACACCATTCTAAAAAAAAGAAAATAAGGGTCACCCCAAACAATTGATTAGTTCCTTCACATGGACCACCTTTCAACAAAGATACAGTACACACTTTGAAACTAAAAGCCTAAGAAGAGGTGCCTGTGGTTAGCAAACAACTCATGCGACATCATAAACAAAATGCTGGAATCAAACTGGAAATCATCTATAAATAGATTGGTATACAGTGTTTAGCCTTCTGGTAGTGTATGCCACCAATCACCCAACCAGAAAACTTAACCAAAACTGAGGGATTTTGCTCCGCTGAACAATGAATAATCCCAACTATATCCAAATTACGTCGTTTCGACTAAGCAAAACTTTACACCGGGCAAGTAATGAAGACCTAAACCATGTGCCAACTCCACATTCTGCATATTTTTCAACAACTGACTTGTTGTGAGATCTTCCGTATCTCTTCAAACTCACCTGCCGATTGGAAGAGTGATTTTATGGAACTCTTCCATAGGCTATAATTTAGGCTCCTTTCTGTTTCTGTTCTTGGCCAATTTGGAGGCAGCACCAGGTCTATGACTAGCCTCTTGAAAAATTTTCCTCCTTTCGTGTGCTACATTTGCGTATTTCGGCTAGCTGTGGGGTGCCCATTAAAATTCCTCTTGTTTCTTGCATTTCCACGTGGTTGACCCTCGGTTCGTCGATCAGCAGTACGAATGCCAACCTTTTTCACAAGCTTCATCCCCCGCTCCCTAAATCTAGACTCCACTATACCATCTTCCTCAGATGGAATACTAGGTTCCTCGCATTTCCTCTTCCGTTGCATCCTAAATGAAATGAAAGTAAAAAAATAATGAGAAATTTGACCAAACAGAGAATTTGAAGGAAACTGATTTTTGCGCTCCATTTTTTACTGATAGGGCCCCATTTTTAATGTGAAGTTACTAATAACTTCATGAACAAAGTGGAGTGCCATCAGTAAAAAGAGGAGCGTGAATAGCAAAACCCAATTTGAATATGTAAAAGTTTCTTTGTCGTTCTTATAACAAACACACATCTTGGGAGATGACTCCAAAACCTCCGGATCCATATCAGTAACGCTACTTTCCTTCGAACTTGCTTTGCCAAGTGGATTCTGAAACAAAAGTACAGTGCACATTTTTCAATGTCTATTGTCTCGAATTATTGATAAAATAATTAATTAATTGAATGTCACCTATAACGAATTCGGGAGAAACCGAAACAAAAAGGACAGTTTACCTCCAAAACGCCTATGACAAAATTCCGTTGTTTATCTGGTGTAACTAACTTAACTGGGGCTGAACCACACCTGCGCATGAGAATCTGCAGAATGACAGGGACCTATACTAATGATGAAATACACACATTTATATCACTCACACAAAAGGAGAAGCAAGAAACATCTACACAAATACTTCAAATTTGAACACGTCTTAAACCAAAATTAGACATGCCTTAGCTCTGAAGTGATGCCGGGAGACAGATGACCATCAGACAACTTCATTGACAATACCAAGTAAAGCACCTATTAAAGGAGATTTTTAAATGGGAAATTGCATGAACGTTGGCCAAATAGAGGTGCTTATATGAATGGTAAGGATGTATTCAGGATATGTCTTGGTGCGTGGTATAAACATTCAATCAAGCTGCTCCGTTATTTTCGGACCACTATGCAAAGTCAACAATAAGACATCTTCCCACAACCATCGGTTTCTCTTTTTAATTTGATTTCAAAGAGCATGCATAACTCGTTAATTAATTCAATTAATATCAAAGTGCATCTCTAGCTGAGGGACAGAATGGTGGTTCAGAAACCAAGCGATGCTGCCCAGCACCATTTTGAGAATTTCCTAAAGAGGAAGAGTTACCACATATCCCCGACGCAGTTCTGGCAAAGATGATGGGATTTCTGCAACAATAAAGCCAAGTACATAAAATGTACCTCATCTACAACAGCACAAGGGGGTATTTCTAGCTTGACGATCTCGCAGAAACCAATTCAAACAATCTACAAGGACGTAAGCAAAAAAACAATAAACACAAAAAGATAGAAATGTTCATGTCCAAATGCCTGAAGCACATGACATATTTCCATAGAATATAAACAAGTCAAATGGATAAAGAAACAACCCACGAAATCAAGCTCATAATTGGCATAATGGAGAAGAAGAATGAGTTTTTAAGAAATGGATTCCGGCAATTTTAGGTACATAATTAGAAAAGAGATCTACCTGCTCCGTCTCATTATGAGTAGCCCTCCGATCTCTATCAAGACTAGCATGTTGCGCTTTATTTGAAACTCACAATTCCTACCACCCATCACACAGTATAGCTCAAAGAACAGAAATGCAAGGCCACAGAGCAGTCATGCCTAAACGTGCCTGAGAGAGAGAGTAATGTGATTTATTAAAGCAGCTTAAACCTTTCAGCAAATTATTGAAGCCAAACGGAACTTACATGCTACACGCTGATTAACATTTCCAAGAAGATAGCATCGCTGAAGGGGATGTTTTTCTCTCTCATAAACCCCGCAAGAGACATTACTTTGGCTGGTTGGCACCCAGTATTGAAAGCTCACAGCATAGCCGAAAAAGCAATGGCATCTGGTTGGACATTATTCATTCCCATTTCTTTGAGTAGTGCAGCCGCTTTTTCCCAATACCCTGAAGTTAGAAACTTTCAATTCAGCTTAGAGAGAGTATCCTTCTTGTTACTGTCTTAACTTTCAGCAGTTAACCAAACCATCTTATCTACAGAAGTGCATGCATGTATCATTGTGGTATACGTCATGACATCAGGAGAACCTGCCACCTTCATCGTGGTGAAGGTAGATTCTGCATCTGTGAATCGACCCTGAAAAGTTGTAGAAAAGAGGAAGCATATATCACATTACTTGAACTCAAAAGTTACAGTAGTGATTACACAGAGATAAGGTTTCCAAAATACTTGCCAGTTTACCGTAGGCATATATCACAGATGAGTACACTCCTAGGACCAAGGATTTTCAAACCCATCATCTCGTCAAGAAATCCAAGTTTCAACAACCACTTATTAGCACAGTGTAAGTAACAGAATCAGGTTTAACTTTCTTTTTCCTCATAGATCTATATGATTCTATAGCTTTCTCATGGTCCCCGAAATTCATATAATTTCCAATAGCAGCATTATAAGCAATTGCGTTCAACGCAATGCCTCGCAACTCAGCCGCTGAGAGTATAGAAGCAATCGTGACCCTTTGACCAACACGCCCACAGGCAGCCAAGAGGGTACAAATAGAGACAATGTTTGGGTGGACCCCATTTTGCTCCATATCACAGAGCACATCGATAGCTTTGGCTAGAAAACCATTGGATCCATAAGCATCAATTAGTGCATTGTAACTAACCACGTTTGGCTTGCAATTATTTCATTTCATCAAGTGAAATACTTCCCTTGCCTTTTTAGATTGCTCGGATCTTCTGTAAGCATTGAGCAAAGACGTGTAAGAGACAACATCAGGGCGAAAACCATTTTTCTTCATCTCACTAAAAATTGGTAGGGTCTCTTCATTCATACCATGTGAAGCATAGGCACCTATTAAAGAATTATAAGTAACAATACTGGGTTTTAGGCCTTCTCGAAGCATGGAGTTGAAAACAGCCTTGCAATGAATTGAGGCTTGTGAATGTCACAATATCAGGTTTACATTCTGATCTTTTTTCCCTCATTGAATTGAACATTTCAACACCTTGCGCATAATGTCCAAGCTTTATAAGGCAACGAATCACGATATTATGGGTAGTCGTGTCAGGACGGATATTGGTCCCTTTCATAAGGTGGAAATAGGAGACGGCTTTCAAATACTGGGCTCCTCTTTTAAAAATTGATAGAGAACAATAATGTGAGTTACCAGATCAGGCCCAACTCCATTCTCCGTCATCATTTTACAAACTTGTAGAGCTTGTCTCCAATTTCCACTTGATCCACATGCATCGATCAAGTTGTTATATGTGGACCGACTAGGAGGAATCTGCACGATAAATTCATTAAGGTCACAGAGATAATCATCATTCTGCTGGCATCAAAGACTTGAGCAATCAGTATCAATTCATTAAACAAATCAAGGTCCTTAGTCTATCCAGTAGAACGATGGCAATAAATATGTATCAGTAATAGTGTAATAGCAAAGGGTTTGTCTGATAACAGACTTCAACACTTAACAGTTGAATGTATTGAGTGAAAGTCAATTAAATACTGCTTCATAATAGCCTTCCATATCACTTCAAGTTTTTAGTGCCTCTTTATATGTGAGTACACAATTATTAAAATCATAAGTAGCAGAGCTCGCTCTTGATGCTGGGTGAATTTATCACCCCTAATGTACCATCACTACCACTTCTCCTCCTCCTCTACCACCACAATCCCTCCTCCATCACACCCACACATCTACACTACCACCACCACCACCACAACAAGCACGCCACCAGTGCCACCTCCCCTTAACCGGCACCCCTACCAGCTCTCCACCAAGGTACCAAGTTATCAACCCACCTCCTCTCTAGAACATCACCGGCAACACTAGTATGCTCTAAAGCATGCGTAACAAAATGCTTTAAGCTATGCCTGAAACAGTGAAACTGCCTATAGAAGAGCTTTACATAACTGCAAACCAAATGATGTATGCTAGTGATTTCCCAAAAAAAAAAAAAAGGGACATAACTACTGAAACTGCAAACCAAATGATGTATACTAGTGATTTCCCAAAAAAAAAAAAAAAAAGGGGGGGGGGGGGGGGGGCTGTGTGGGTAATTTGCTATTTTGGAGCTAAAAGAAACTCACCTCCTGCAATATCCAGTGATGTAACTCGTCCTTCATGACCAGATAATGTCTTGACAGGCTTAAAATCTCTAGATGACCAAACCTGATGCAGAAAGTCCAAGTATTTAGTATGTGAAGAACTAATAGCTCAAAGATATGTTTTCTAAGCAACAATCACCTTTTGACGAAAATAAAAGTACCTTGGCTGTCATATCAAATGAGGCAGTTACCAAAAAGTATCCCTCCTCAGGCTCAAATTTGACTTGAGAGATAGATTTTGAGTGTGCCGGTATTACGTTCAAGGATTTTCTTTTCCTTAAGTCCCAAATTTGGCAATTATTATCTTCACCACCTGTGGCTAAATGATAGCCATTGGGAGAAAAACTGGTACCAAAAACCTGAAAAGAGAACGGGTAATCATATGTCTGTGAGTCAACATAGAGTTTAAAAGATGATTACATTAATAATAACAAGAAATACAGCAAAGATAAACAAAAGCACCACCCACGAAACACACCACCACAACGTTACCAACATCAAAAGAAAGAAGGGAAAACATAGTGAAACTATCACGATTAAAAATTCCACTCCCCTAAAAAATAAGAAAAATAACAATGTAGAGGTTTGACAGTTTTTCTCTCACCGATTTAACATGGCCTTCCAAGGCATGAATACTTCTTCCAGAAAGAAGATCCCATACACGGGCAAGTGCATCTAGACCACAAGATGCAGCTAAAGATCCATCACGGTGAAAGGTTAATCAATACACACTCTGACTATGACCTTCTTGGAGAAGCAATTCCTTGCCAGTATCTATATCCCATAATCTCCAAGTCTTGTCATAGTCAACTCATAGCTAGTTGTTCCCAAGTACTTCCCTGATGGATGGAAGGTGATTCTAGCTAGACAATCCAAATGGCCCTCGAATGTCTTCAAGAGAGAGCCTTCTGTATTCCATAGCCTTGCAGTCCGGTCAGCAGAGGCTGTTGTGAGGTAATTGTCCATGGGAGAAAAAGCAACATCAGTTAATCGTTCTGTGTGCCCTTTTAAGGTAGAAACCTTCTTCACTTGAGGCACGCTCCATAATTTGGCAACTCTGCTAGAAGTGCTGGGTAGAGGAAGAAAAGCAGACAATCAAAGGGTTATCTAAAACTCAAAGGGAAAAAATGACTCTTTAGTGATGCAATACTTGCAATGGAACAATGGAGGAATTGAAGAAGTTCAGTGTAACACTAGCACTCCAAAGACTTAAATGTTAATCCCCTTCACACTCAGAGGAAAAAATAGTCCTATACTAAGTTACTATACTGGCTACAACCTCGTAAACATTAAATAATGCTGCTTGACTGTGAGGAGAAAAAAAAAAAGGCCAACTGTACAATTGTCCAGAAAGATTCAGTTTATAGGAAATAGACCCAACTATGTGTATCAAGCTATACAATACACCCCCTCAAGTGCAACCCCGTTTTGCAGGTGGAGATGTAAACATCCGTACATAGAGTGAAACAAAATCCAAAGGGGAGGAACATAATACAAATGGGAACAAAATGCTAACAGAGATACTTGAACTAAGCTCTGGTCCCATGTTAAGTCATAAACTGTTCTAAAGACTTAAAGTTGTTAGGAAGTGTGCCAACAACATCCACCACTATTAGCATAAAACATATCACGCATAAATAGATATATTACGCTAAATACCACATAAGATGCTGCTCTAGGCATACGGGAAGCCAGTGAGAGAAATTAACAGGTGGCAAGCATATTTCCATCACGCAAAAAGAACATCCTGAAAGCGGCCTGTCATCTCCTATTTCACTCCAATCTAAGACCAAGCTCCCAGCTTGCTTCAAAGCCCAATCTATCTCTGCGTCCAAATCCTCATCCGGGTCATCCGTTTTCCTTCTTGCACGTTGAAGCCGCAAAGCCACCCTCAGAATAGAATACTTAGCAATCTCTACTCGGGCCCGCAAAAGTGCTTTAGACCCTTCAGTGTAAAATGGGTACTGAATGTCTTCCTCAGCTTCGTCACCTACAAAACCTGCGCAGTTAACATGGATAAGCTCAATAACAGGGAAATAAACCTGTGAAACAAAACCGATCGCTATCTTACTAGCAGTAGTGCTGTTTTCTATTGGAGCTTCCCCTATTCCTTTAATCGAGCATAATGATTCGAATCAGGCTTTGTTGTATAATTCTCCTTTCGTTGATCCGATTCCTTTTAGTGCGTTTAACATACTAAAGGGAAAGACAGGCATTGAACAAAATCATCGCAACAAAGTGACAGAGTATTCCTCGCTCAATCTTCCAATAAGAATCGGAGAATGAAAGGGCTCAGCTCTACTCGGGACCAGCCCTCCGAAGACCTCTCTAGCGGACCCATCTTTTATTGTTTGTCTCTTGCCTATCGGCTTCTTTCGAGTATCTGCTTCTTGCTTTTCGCGAGCAAGAAGCGCCAACTTACTATGTTGCTTATTGTTATTTGGAAGGGGGGCCTAGCTCTTTGTCTTCCAAATCATTCATTGCCCGAGAGTACGGCCCGAAAGAGAAAGAGAAAGAAATCGTAAGACTAATAGATGAGGGGCACAATCGCACATAATAAGCAGGTGAACAAAAGAATGACAAAGGTACATAGGAATCTTGAAATCAGACTACGTAATAAGTTTATACGTACAAATTTTCGGAACTGTTTGTCACAGAGGATATATAAGAATCAAGACTAAGTATCATATCATCCATTGTTTCATTATCAACTATCAACAAATTCAAACTTCATTCTACATCTTATCAAACAAACAATTAAAGCTAATTGGACCAGCTTGCGGTTGAAATCTACAAAATGCCAGCTTTGGACTGTAACTTCATGATAAACAGGGTTCAAGCCCCATCGTGGGCATTTGGAATTCAGGGCTATGGATATGCTCTGAAACCCACTGTGGACTAACCTAATAACTCTCCGCTAACCCTGCTGATGTATACAATATTGGCCATAAGCAGGGTCCAATTAGTCTCGTTTTGCATAGAGTTACACAGTTTTGCATAACACTAATGAAGTTTCCATTTTTTGGTTATAACCAAGTTGTCCGGGTCAGCTTAGTGCAGCCTCCACTAATCCTCGCACCAATCCCACCGTCCACTGGTGGCCCCAATTGAAGCCGGGATAAAGCCCCGTATAAAATACATTTCAAAAATCCAATTCGTTTCAAACAAGAACAGATCCCGAAGCAACTCAATCGAAAAGAAATAAACGCGAATTCCACCACGCCTATGTAAAACAAAAAAAATGATTCGTTTCGTACCTGAATAGGGTTGGGACCGTACTTGAACAGGACTCCTCGAAACCGCTTCTTGCGATTGACTGGTTAGTGTCATTTTGCCTTTATTCGGTTGGGAGTATTCTGCGGGGTTGAAGTCGAGGTTTTGATGAAGGAGGTGGGAGAGAGAGAGAGAGAGGAGTGGGTTGGTTGTTTTTGGAGTCTCTCCCTGCCATGGAGGACGAAGGTGGAAGCTCATTCCAAATTCAAGTTTATGAGAAAAGCGTGTTGGTCAATCGCGCTATATTATCTCCTGGCCGCTTCATTTTGCTCCCTGCGAAAAGCGTGTTTGCCAATAACGAAATACAATCCACTGGCCCATTTTATGAGGGAAACGTGCTTCTCAATACCGCTTTACAGAAGCCTCGCATATGACAGACGCGAGCTTTACCAAAAACGACGTCGCCCGTACTCGTTAGGACTTCTCATTTTGACCCTGCGAAGTCCCTCGAAACAAGAATTTGTCAAATTGTGATCTTATTAGGGTTCATTTTTACGATCCAAAATGTTCATATTGAAGATATTTTGATGAAGACAAACCTGGAAACAGATTTCTTGAATCGAATGCTTTTTGATATATAATCGGAGACAATAAGTACGAATTTGTTTCTGTGAAAATAAACTTGGCTGTACTGTATCAAACCCATTTCCACGTAGAGAAAGGTTGTTTTGAATTCGTCAAATTGTGATCTCATTTCGATTTGTCTCCGTGATCGAAATCGCTCAACTTGTAGAGCTTGTCAAGAAGATCCATGGTGTCAAAGATAATATGAATCTAAAGCTGAATGATTCATAATCGAAGAGGATCAAAGTGAATTTTTTTTTATGAAAATAGGTTTGGCCACACTGTATCATTTAAGCTAATATATTCACTCCAACGAAGGGACGTTGCCGACGGCGAGGTTGTCCAGCGGAGAAGGATTCTCGCTCCATTGTAAAACATCACTTCTAATCCGTCAACACCATCTGATACCCAGTAAGCTAATTTCGATTCTTTTTAGCTTTCAGTGTTCATGGCGATAATTTCTTGCTCCATTGCATTGTTTAAATTGAGGCAATCGTCATCTACTTTCATGTGTACAACTGTAGGAGCTTTTGCGAGCATTGGTTTTTGCTAGAAATTTTTAGGTTCTTAATTAGAACGAAAAGGATTGCTTTCAGTTCGGACTTGATCCCTTGAAGTTACCCCCTTCTTTGTGTGAACTTCCAGTTTTCCTTCTACATACATAGTGAATGTGGACATAAAGTTACAGAAGAAAAGAGGGAGATAAAGCCTCCACTTTTTGAAGCTCGTTGAAGTTTCAAAGCAAGCTCGAATATGTTACTACTCTGCTCGTCTTGCTTGTGATATATGAAAATTTAAACTCCTCGTGTTCGGCTCGATTAAAACTCATTTTAGATGGAAGACCCTTGGATTCAGTAGTAGATTGGCATCAATTACTGGGTAAATGTGCTTTTCTAGAAGTGTGATTGACAACTTGTACTTTTTTGCAGACTGGGATTTAAAGCTGCGACAAACAATGGTGGAAATGTTTCCAACTTAGGTCCACAGATGCAGCTTACAACAAGATCAGTACTGGAATGCTTTCCAGACATGGAGATCCCTACACTCTGATTATCAGTTGAAAGGTCGTGTATTTATTCCCCATTGTTCTTCCAGATAAAAATGTTCACTTTGAGGTCGACCGAATAGTAGGATTGAACCCTGCTTTCTCATGCTAACTTATCATTAGCATGGGAAAACATCATTACTTGCTTTATAATAGTTGCATCAATCCTGTTGGTGTATCTCAAAATGTTATTTTCTCCCTTTAGACCATATTCAAAAAATACCCACTACAATCTTACATAGGTTTTTTGCTTCCAGGAATATCAGATTGGTAGCGATGGGAATTTGCAAGGAGTCGGCCTCTTCATAAACATGGAACCTAAAACTAGGCATTTGGTAAGTGAACCCCATGATCACTGTCTTCTGGTTCTCACGCTCGATTAAAGTGCAGCATTGCGAAGGAGACTTTGTACATGTATGTAACGCTCAAATAGGAGGCTATAACATGGATCATAATGATCAGTTTATGAATGGGGATGACAATATGCATTTTACTTCTCCCTGATAGGGTTTGCAAGTATGAAGCTTTTTATTTTTTGGTTGTTGGACGAGTAGTCCATCTCGAAACACATGCCGTTCTATAAATTGTCCACTGAGGAGAACAAAGAAGGAAGTTTTTAGTATGTTATGTTGCACATTCGACGGAAGAGTCTTAGAAACCATGACACCTACGACAATACCTTTAAGTTTTTGGAAAATGTCAGCTACTCTCTCTCCTATGTCTATGTCTGTCTGGACAATTTTCCGTGGTTTCCATGATCTTAAGCTGCCAAATTGACTCGGTATACTTTCTTAAATTTTCAGGTTGTTGTCCTACGTAGAGGCCCTAGAGGGTGGTCTAGCTGCTCGCACTGGTATACATGAAGGGGTTGAGATAAATGGTGTGTACTAATCACATTGTCTCCTCGCCAACTCATGAATCTGAATAAAGTTCTCTGGTTTTAAAGGTGTTTTGACTAGAGCAAACCAAAATTAGCCTTGTTTCCATTCAATCGGGGTTGGCTTTTCTATCTACTGTGAATGAGCGATTTTATTATCTTGTACTCTTAAATCTTGGTGACTTGGTTCGAATTAACTGATAGGCATTTGTGAAACTCTAAGTTATACGGCTTTTGAGAAAGTACCATTAAAAGTTTGGTGACTGCAATGGATTTACATTATTAAGTGGCTGTGATTAACATCTGAAATTTGCTCTATTAACTATCCCGGATTTTCTTGAAGGTCAATCTACCTCAGGAGATTATTAAGCATTCCCCTATATCCAGCACGATCATCCATCATAGAACTCAAGAGGGCCATCTATTAAGGACTGGATATGTGAAGATATTAGTTCTATCTCTGGTAGTTTTACATCATTTGTCTCTTGCCCTTACCATCTTTTTACATTTTGTTATTCAATATATATTTTTTCAGGTGTTGTATAAAACCACTTTATTCTTATAAGACAGAATGCTGCTGTTGATATGGAGAACACAGTTCCTGAGATGGAGGATCAGGGGGTAGAATCATACATACTGGACCTGCTGAAAATCCGGTAACTTCCTGATTCTTAGCCAACATGGAGAAATTTCTCATGCTGTGTTTGGGTCATGAATTTGTAGATTTGTGTATGGAGGGAAAGGGAAATGGTGGTGAAAGTTAGAAGAGTATTTGGTCTGCTCACTTCGTACCTTCTAGAGTAATATTTTCATTTACCTTTTCTCTTCCCTCCACCATTCTCATACACGGGCTTAAATTTAATAGTGTATTTCTCTATTATTTAGAATATTTGCAAGTTGTTTAACGGGGAGGCTTGCGTCATTCCCTTTGTTATCAATTCGTAAAGTGGGTTGTGCACAAATTTAGGAGCATTGTCTTTGCCAACTTATAAATTCCTTAAGATCAACTGTTTTTTCAAATTAGGTTAGAAGCAACGAAATCAGTTTTACCCACTAATTACCTGATATATGCATAATTCAATGCGGACAAGAAGCATGTAAAACACAAGAGAATGTAATTCGACGCGGCCACTAGTAATTAGAAGCGGCCAAGTGTAATTCAACGCGGCTAAAAAGCATGTAAAACACAAGAGAATCATGCGTAGTAATCACGCTTTCAATAACGTGCAGCCACAAGTAATTAGACGCGGCCAAGAGTAATTGTTTGCGGCCAAGTGTAATTCTCTGCGGCCAAGAAGCATGTAAAACACAATAGAATCGTGCGTAGTAATCACGCTATATCAATAATTTGCATGCGGCCATAAATAATTGTTTGCAGCCAAGTATAATTTTTCATCTTCTTCTTCTTCCCCAGATGACCAAAACCAGAAAGAATCAACGCAACGGAGAAAGATTATTGCAGCAGCAGAAAATTTTGCAAGAAGAAAATTGTCGTTCAGTTCTGGGCAAAACCCAACTTCTTCTTTCAAAATCACACGATGTAAGTTCTTCTTCTTTATTGCACTTAACATTATTATTATTATTATTATTATATATCTCATCGATTAAAGTTCTCTTCTTCCCTTGTTTTTAATTCATTTGGACAATGCAAGAAAACAAGACAAGTTTTGAATCTTTCTGTCTGCATACGGGTACATACGGGTACCAGCAAGGACAGAATCAAGATTTCGTAAACGTGGG
This sequence comes from Rhododendron griersonianum, assembly GCA_018127125.1. Lineage (NCBI taxonomy): Eukaryota > Viridiplantae > Streptophyta > Magnoliopsida > Ericales > Ericaceae > Rhododendron > Rhododendron griersonianum. The sequence continues at coordinate 49,452,642 of CM030790.1, read as the reverse complement.
GCTGAAATAGGAACAACAAGAAAGATGCCACCGTCTAGTTCATGGGCAAATATCTAACACCATAAGTCTATGTTGTGGCAGTAGCTAGACACTCTCCGGGGATAATCTTGCAATCTTCGCATAACAAATGTTGAGTGTCTCTAACAAAAAGTAATCTATCTAACTTCTACTGAACCCGCTCTTAACGGTAATTAGGTGTTCCTCTCTCTTCTTAGAAAAAGCGTTCACAACTATAAGATCAAAAGCACTGTAATCCAAATTACTTCTACTAGCTTCATTTTGGTCACCAAACCCAAAACCACCATAGACTTTCTCATACCCTTGCCTATTAACTCCTACAGGACCATTGGAATCGCCACCTATGAACAACTTCTCTCCCACAGGTACCCTTTTTTTTGGGGGGGGGGGGGTAACTTAGCTTGAAATAGAAAAAAGGCTAACCGAATATACAGCCTACAAGGGGCATACCCAGGAGGAAAAGAAAAAAAGAAAAGGAGAAAATCTAAATCCTAAAAAACATAGTAGATATTCAATAACGCTCAAAACACACTTCAAGAAAGCAACACAAATGGCATGCAAGCCTTAACACATTTTGTCTCTCGAAGCCTTCAACATCTTTATTTTCTCTTTAAGCTTCTTTCTGTTTTCACCTCTAGCAGGCGTAGGTGATGTGGAATCACCCACCATATGGTTCAAGCTCTGATGAGATCCAATGAAATCACCCACCATATGCCACAGGTACCCCTTGTGCCATGTGAATTATTAATACTATTAAAAATTTTGTGTGTGTGTGTGTGTGGCAACCTATGAAGCACCGACACCTCTAGAGGTCGAAGTGGTGTCAGGACACGGGGACACGGCGGGACACGTACGGGACACGCCACGTGGCGTGTCCCATAATTTAATATTAAATTTTGAGGGGGACACGGCTAGGGACACGGCGGGACACGGCTAGGGACACGGGAGGGACACTGATGGGGACACAGCAGGGGCCAAATTGTAAATTTTAAAAAAAAAATTAGGGCCAAACTGTAATTTTTAAAAAAATTGGGGGTCAAACTGTAATTTTAAAAAAAAAATTGGGGCCAAATTGTAAATTTTTAAAATTTCTGGGTGTCAACCTAAAAATATTTATTTATTTATTTATTAAATAAATAAATATACACGTGGCGTGTCCCCCGCCGTGTCCGTGTCCCCATTTTTTTAGAATTCCCGTGTCCCCGTGTCCGTGTCCGTGTCAGTGCGGTGTCGGTATCCGTGTCCGTGCATCATAGGTGGCAACCTTTGATTCCGTCTCTGGGTACCAGGATATGAATATTGCATTGTTGGCTTCGCTTCCTTTGTTTTGTGTTTTGCTTGATAGGCACAAATTTCATATACGTATTGAAGACAATAATGTGAGAAAGGAAATGGGATTAGAGTGGATGCTTAGACCGAAAGACAACATTGAGAGAGAACCTGCAACAACTTCAGATCAGCTAGAGGAACCTCAGGCTGAAGAGGTATGCCCTCTCCATCAACTTTGTTGTAAAGCCTCACTGTTCATCCAGAATTTTGCTCTATGATTGCACTTGAAGGAATGCCTTCGGCGAATTGCCATACCTATCCTACTGGAAATTGGATGGAGGAGAAAATATCATAGCTTTTGATGTTTTAGGAGGATGGAGAATTTGTCTACTTCGCCTTTGGGTTTTATTTTGCTGCATATCTCATTGGTTAGGAAGGTGAGGGGGGCTACTTTGATCATCCCGGAGACGTCTATGACTCTATCCTATTCAGACCGGCCTTTTCTTTTGTCTTCTGCTGCTTCCCATACCAGAGCACACGCTGATTCTTTGTGACTTACACAAATTTTGCTTATTGGAGCAGACAAAGAGAGAACATCCCAGAGAATTGAATCCATATTTGGAGAATAATGGATCTGGTTATCCAAAAGTTAAAGACGGAAAAAGGCTGGAGGTGACCAACATATGTCGTCTTCTGTTGTTGGAGACGGGGGTGCCAGCTGGAGATTAAAAGCCTTGAATCATGCTAAAGAGCAGGCGCCCGCGAAGGAAGGAATTTTAAGGAGGTAAGATCTTGTATATTTTGGACTTAAAAGTTAGGATATCTAAGCATTTACCAATTTTATGCCATCCATTTAAATTGTATAGGTTGTGGAAGAGCGGTGGGGATCAATGGGTCAGCTAGCAGTTTCTGTGGCATCTCGTACAGCTGCTTCATCTCGCGCTCACCTCCATGCCATAAACAATAGAAAGAGGGGATTAACGGGGGAAAACCAAACAGTTTTAGAGAATCACAATGAAAAGATACCTGGCAAGGTACTTAGATCTTAATGAAGTTATGCTGCTAAAAACTTTGGCATATACATTGGCCAAGTGTGTCTCATTTTGTTTAGCATAGTCATCTAATCTTGGTTCTTTTTTCAAGTAAGTTGATATTCTTCGTTTTTCTTTTTGGGGGTACAAGGATATTGTCTTCTTTTTAACTTGCATATTGTAATTTATATCCAGAATACTTATGTAGAAAGCCTGCGGGATGTATCTTGTTGTCGTTCGGAGATGAAAGTGCCTAAACTTCATGATTCTTTATCTTGGGGCAAGCAGAAGGATTTCGGCCTTATCTCTAGTGCATTGTCAAGCTTAAATGAGTTTGCAAATGATGGAAGCTTTATGAATGAAGTTACTCGTCAGAAGGATGATGAACTTGGCGGATCTGTTGGCTCTCCAAACAGAGAGAGAAAAGTAGAGTCAGAGTCAGTACCTAGTGCATCTTTTACAGTTGTTAACGAGGGATTTTTTTTTTTTTTTTTGGGATCAACTTTAACGAGGGATTGAGTGCAAACCAATTGGCTGCAAAAGCTTGCAACTTCGATTGTTTAACGATGGATTGAGTGCAAACCAATTGGCTGCAAAAGCTTGCAACTTCGATTGAATGGAAAGCATGAAGAAGCTGAAAAACTTATGGTGAGACAAAATACTGTTGGAAATTTCCAGATTAGTGAATGGAAATTGGGGCACACGGAGGGTCACCGAGGCAACCGAAGGGTCCCGATTTCGGGTTCATTGTACCTGGACGACTTCCTCTAATTTTCAGCAAGTTATTTTGCCCTATAAAAGTGTGGTTTATGGCAGATTTCAATCACCAATTCATTCTAGCTGTTTCGTGTATTGAATTACCCTATTCAAGGTTGTGAATTGAAGGCCCAAATTCATTTCTGGATGTTACAAAACCTTCCAGAGGTGTATAAATAGGGCAGTCCCGTATTGGATTCTTCACCAGTTCACAAAATACTTCAAGTATATTCTGAGATCGTTCTTGTGTGAGAGAGAGGCAGATGTAGCATCCAGTTCGCCAAGGCGGCTTTCCGGTGGTGTTCCGATAGCCAAGGTTTAACCGTTCTATCCTGGGAGACAGACGCCGGTCAACCTCTAACACCCAACGGTGAGGCGGTGAATTTGTTTTAAGGAGACTGATTCAGAGCTCGGTTCGGTGTTCATATTTATGTATTTTTCATATTCTGTACATGCAACTTGTAATCTGTTATTTGTCTATCTATCATAATGGAATTTGTACTCTGGAATTTGCCGGTTGTATCACTTTTTCCCAACAAATACTTCTTTTACCTTTTTCAGTATTTATTTTTATTACCCAATATCCGGCCCCAATGTGGGGAATCAATCCCACCACCCACTAGCGGTGACCCAATTAAAGCAAGGGTAAAGCTCCGTATGGACTGGCCCAACACAGCAATTGATAGCATGCATTAACTTTTTTTCAATTCCACAGTCTCTTTCTGTGCGTGTATGTGCGTCTATGTTTTTCTTCTGCTTGTCTTTTTCTTTTCTCTTCCGGGGATAGTGGAATTAGGCTTATAATATGCTATGGGCTTTGGCTTTTGAGTGTCGTTGGGGCATGGAGTATGCTTTATCTGAAGCAAGAGCCATGTTGCTTTATTTTCTGGTGTTATAGAGTCGATATTAGGTTTTTAGCTCTTTTCAAGTTTGCACATGTTAACAGCCGTTTATCAAGTTTTAAACACCAGAAACGACTAAAGTATATGATTCAAGAGCTGACTTTCTTGTTCTTCACAACTGCTAACCGGTGCGTTACTGCTCACATCGGGAGTGTTTTACTCGATTGTTGAGCTGCATCGTTTGTTTCAGGTGTGAATTTGTGAGGCAGTATTGTTGTAGTAGTAGCTATCCCGGCAAAAGAACTGCTGCTTGAAATCCAGACTGTGTCCAATGGAATCAAACTTACGTTAATTATGTTCTAGCGATGAAGCACAGACTCTTCACTGCTGTCGTTACAGTTTCTGACATGTGTTATAGACTAGTAAATACTTACGAGTATTATATAAACCAAACCAAACCGAGCCTTATGTCCCAATTACTTATTACTCCGCCCCAACCACACAAGGTAACGAGCTTCATTTTCATGAGTTGCACAAAACCTCCGTCCCAACCACACAAGGTCCAACTTTGTTTGGCTATGATTCCCATATGAGAGTTCCTTTGCACTTCCCTCGGACATGATAAAAACCAAAGTAGATGCACAACTAATCATCCGCCTCATCAAGAATTCGTATTGTCATTTTCATCGTGTGTCTCATGTGTATGTGTATCCCAAAACTTTGTAATCAACCCTGAGTTACAAAGTGGAATGGCCGGGTAGACATAAAAGTCTCCCACCGATATCGGGGATGGCTGGATAAAGATAAAAGTCTTTCATCGAGATCGGGGCATTATTTGTCAACGCATCCGCACACCGATTTGATTCACGATAGATGTGCTTGATCAGGGACGCAGGGAAAGGGGGGCACATGCCCCCGCTCGAAACTAAAATAATTTTGTTATATTTTCGTATATTTTGCATAATTATGAAATTAAGTGTGCTACTACACATAAACACGTGCATATATCTTGAAAATATACATATAAAACTAGTTTATGTTTCAATTTTGTCATATGGTGCATTTATACTTGTTGATTTTCGAATTATTTGTCTATTTGGATCGATTCTTTCTTAATTGTACTCATTTTTAACTGTCTAAGAGCAATATTTTAAAATAATATTATTAATAAAACTATATCGATCATTCTAAAACTTGTCGATGTACATGTAAAACATACTCTCAAATTTTGTCTGAGATTTTTTGCTTATTTTTACATAATTTAAGTGAAAGTATGTGTTATATATTTTTGTAATTTGTAATGCATATCTTAATTGTGTACAATCTTATTATGGTTAACTTGAAAAATAAATTTTCACCACTATCATTAACACTGTGCCCCAACTAAACGACATTTCTGAATCCGTCTCTGTGCTTGATAGCCACTTCTTCAAACTCCACCACTATGATTAACAAGGGGATGATTAACAGAATTCTAATGGCTATTACGGAGTAGGCCTCTCGTAGAGGTTGTACCCCCTGGCAAGTTGTTAGATTACAATTTTTTGATTTTGTTCTTATTTAAATTTTATTTGTATTTGTTAATTTTGCGTCATATTTTTACGTATTATTGGTTCGTCTCGACAAGAGAAATTAAAAAAGTAAAAAATTATGACTTTTACACAAATATTTTTGAAAGTATTCAAGAAAAAATCCAAAAAACTACTTTTTGAGCTTTTGTTTGGATATTTTTCAAAATACTTTTGTAAAAGTCATAGGTTTTTAATTTTTCGATTCCTCTAGTTGAAACGAACCAATATTACATAAAAATTTGACGCAAAACTTACAAAAGCGAAAAAATTTGAATAAGGACAAAATCAAAAAGTTGTGGTCTATAACTTGTTGGTTAGTCTCGGTGTTGATGGTCTGCATTTGACCTTACTAGAAGAAATGCTACCAACAAAGAAAAATAGTGCACTGATCGTGCACTGATCGCGACGTGGGGCCCACTACGGGTCTCACAAAAATGATCTGAGCCGTTGATTAAATTTAAAACGTTTTTTCAAGGGTCACCGCGAAAAAATAGCTCAATCCGATACCTATAGATGCTCAATTCAATCATCTAACTTTTCCTTATCCTGAAATCTGAATGAAAAATTAAATAATTGAATCAAACACTTATAAGTATCGGATTGAGCTAATTTTTGGCAGGGACCCTTGAACAAATGTTTACATTCAATGAACAGATCGGATAATTTGGATAGGACCCATAGTGGGCCGTACACTGCAATCTGTGCACAGTTGTTGTGTGAGTGGCAGCTCTCCCTTACTAAGTGAGGAGATCAGTTATGATGAATACGATAAATCTGTCCACACAGATAATCTGTGCACAGATTTTGTTGTAGGGCCCACCATGGGTCTCATATAGACGATCCGAGCCGTTCATTAAATGTAAAACATTTTTTCAAGGGTTTTCGTAAAAATTCAGCTCAATCAAATACCTATAAATGCTTGATTTAATCATCTAAATTTTCATTACCCGAAAATCTGAATGAAAATTTAGATGATTGGATCGAGCACCTATAGACATTAGATTGAGCTGATTTGTTATGAAATCCCTTGATAAAATATTTTACATCTAATGAACGGCTCGGATCATTTGTGTGGAACCCTTGATAGACCCCATAACAAAATTTGTGCACAATCTGTGCACAGATATATGTGTGGTTTGCAGGGTTCCGATGAATATAAGTTGTTCCGGACATTCCGGATCCTAACTGTAGAACGGAAAAAACACAACATTCTGGCCCATACGCATCTCCACATGGCCGAGGAGCTGTGACCAACGAATGAGGTTTGAGTTTAACGTGTGTCCTTCACGCTTCTCTCTCCTCCGATGTAGTATCTCCAAAAAAATAGTTCTCCTAATACGGAAAATTTTTCAGTGTAGGGTGGGTATCACGTGGTGTCCGCTCGGCGCATCCAAGTCATCCATTGTATATTTAGACGACTCGAATTTTGAGAGAGAAAATTGAGAAAGAAAGTGTTGGGGTGAGAGGAGAGAGAGAGTTTCAATCTAAACTATCCAAAGTATATTAGACTGTCCGGATGTCCCGAGCGGGTACTACGTGGAATATACCCACCCGACATCGAAAAATTCTCCTCCTATACATACCCCAATCGATTGAGGATTTGCATAGGTACTATTAGGCCCTGTTTCGTTAAAGTTTTTGTTTGTGATAAATCATTCTCTCACAATACATTATACTTTCTACGTCCCATTTTGTTGCCCCTGTTTTCTTTTTGGGACGTCCCATAAAAAGGGAATTGATTTTGTCACTCCTCTTTTTGTTAATATCACGTCTCTTCTCTCACAAAATAAATCATCAATTAAAGACACAAAGGGGAGTGGCAAAATCACTCCCCCAAAAAATTGTCTGTGTCTCACAATCTATAATATTTTTTATGATTTTGAAAACTTTGTTTAAAAAAATAAATTAAGATCTATCAAACAAGATCCATATTGAATATATAAAATATTATAGATTATGAGATATAAACAATTTTTTGAGATGTCTCAAAATGAAAACAGGCGAAACAAAATGAGACGGAGAAAGTATTTAATGTAAAAAATAAGTATTTATTTAAACATATTTTCCATAACGGAACGGGGCCTTACTATCGGTGTTTATTGTTATTCGATAATGAAGGTGTGAAGTCTAACTCAAACAATTAGTATATACTTTTTAAAAAAAAAAAAAATTGCATATTTTTTTAATCCTTCCTCACAAGTCACAATACTTGAACCTTGGAAGTGGACTACTCCAAAAAACAACATTCTGGTATTAGCAGGAAAATTGGAAACAAACAACATTCTTTTTTCGGTTCAAAAAAAAAAAAACAACATTCTTTTTTTTTTAATCATTTAAACAAACAACATTCTGGCCCATACACGCATCTCCACGTGACCATGAAGGCGTGACGGATGAGGTTTGCTTTAACGTGTGGCCATCACGCTTCTCTCTCCTCCAATACATCTCCAAAATGAAAAATATCTCCCCCCCACTCTCTCTCTCTCCTCTTCGAGACGTACTACGGAGTATATATTTTACCCGCGATCCCCATAAAATAGGAAAAAAAATCTTCACTTTCCCCCCCCCCAAAAGAAATCCCACTCCCATCCCCCCATCCGCAGCTGCTAAACACCCAACTCCACAACCACATAAAACCGGCCAAAAATGGCCGCCGTCGCCAAAATCCACGTGTCGCCGCCGCTGCACTGCCACCGCACAGGCCAACCGCCGCCCGTCCGGCTCGACGTTCGCCGTAATTTACTGATGCTGGAAACGATTTCGGCTATAGCTCGGTCTAGAGGCCGTAGACGACTGTGTGCGAGGTCGTTTAGGTCCGAGGAAGGAGGCGGAGGAGGGGAGGTAGCCGAGGAAGAGGAGGAAAGTGTGAGGAAGGGCGAGAATAATCTGATGGAAAATAATCGGGTGCGGAGTAGCAAGGGGAGTTATACTCGTTTGGATTTTTTAAAGTCTGCTTTTTTGCAGTCACCGTTGGATGATAGGTTTCAGGATGCGTTGGATAAGTTGGAGGAGAGTTTATTCTCGGTAAGGTGTTATTGTGTTGGGATTATTTAGCGTACTTATTTTTCTGTTTGGTTGATGAGAATGATGAGGAAAGGAACATGAAATGAAATTTTGAATCTGGCACTCAATTAGATTTAGCTAAGTAATTTTGAATCTGACACTTAACTGGGTGTGGGACTGATAAGTGATAAGTCATCTCCTTATGGTATCTAGGTGCCTGTAGATATATTTGTTATAAGAAAACCAATATAACAATTTTAACAGGTAGAATAATGATATTAGCTTCATAGTTTAACAAATTACTGAATTTGTCAAACAAATTTTATTGTCATAGTATTAGAGAAAATTGAACATTACCATTTCCTCAAATGCAGCAATAAAATTAGATACTTAAACGTTTCAGACATAGATGTTCAGTCACAGATCTGGACATAAATGTTTTTGAAGTCGTTCTATTGTGTGGGTCCAACGTGCATCGTGTGGGAACTACTGCATCACGATTCATATCTATTTCCAGACATCTATGTCTGTAGGACTGTATTTCTTTAATGCGCCAAATTTTGAGCCATGTACTAAAAGTTGGACCTTAAATGGTTTTTGATAATCAAAGTAACTGATGCCTTATTAATAAACTTGGTTTGCGGAGGCTTTTGTAGAAAATGGGGCCTAAGGCCTCTGCGTTGCCAGCCTGCCAGTTATATCTCTGACAACCCAAACAACTGAAATGTTGTTTCAATTGAATATAATTGCTTTTATCTTGAAGATTTTTCTTAGCAACCAAAGAGAGCATTAATGCCTTTTGAGTTATTGTTCAGTGTAGTTAGTTCTTGATATTTTACTCCTACGGTAGTGGGTTAAACCCCGTTAACCTCTTGCTGCCTTGCACCTAACACCCAACTGGTTGTTCTTCTTTACCAGCCAAGATTACTAGCACATTCAAATCTATGCTGTTCTTGATAAGCTTCTTGCAGTAATTGATTTTGTATCATAGCATGTTGATGGTTGACTTAACTCTGTAAATGTGATGTTGGTTATTAATATTTTTAAGTCTCATTGGTATATGGCAGATTGCTATGCAAATTGGAAGATACATCGTGACTATGGCGAGCACCGGAGTACTACTCTTAATCGGGTTTCAGTTGTCAGGTCAGAGAACATAACATTGTATACTAAGCCTTGCCTCACGCAGTTATTTTGTGTGTGTGGAGAAATTCATTTCTAGACAAGTGAACTCAGCTGGTAATGTAGTGGTACATTCTATTTGTTCGAGCTCTATGTATTCTCCACTCTCCAAAAATTGCTATCCAAAACACATCTTCATCACTTTCTTGGCAATCATAGAGTATTTGACAAGTATCATAAATAAAATCCCTCTTACTTGGCAAACGAATCAATTTCTCAATGTTGCTTGTGGCAAACCAGCTCAATAGTTTCCCCTCGTCTTATTTTAGTCGTGTAATCTTTACTTTCCGAAGGTGCATTTTTTTGTTTGGTGTCTCTCTCTCTAAACATCTGTGCTTCAGGATTTCAGCTGGGTATTCATATTTAACTGCCTAGCATTCTCATGTTTCTGTTATGAATCATAGTTGCATTATAAACAATTGTGGGTGGAAAGCTAACACTATATTTTTACTTTTGTTAAGGTGGAGACAGTCAATTGAATGATTTGGTATGGTATAGCTGGCTTGGAGGTGTCATTATTGGAACAATGATAGGAGCCAACATGGTTTTAGACGACGTCAGTCGTGCCGGTCCACGTAATGTTGTCATTACCGGAAGGTATTCCCTCTCTCTGGTCCAAAGGTTTACTTACTGAAAACCTTCTGAGTTCTGACTGTGTTTTCATCTGCGTTACATTATTGTTCTTTGCTTTCTGTTCCAAACTTCCAACAACTTGGAGTAAGAACACCTTGGAGCAAGGAGACTTGCTTCTCTGTTATTTAACATTTTGTCCGGTTCATCTATTTGTTACTAGACTTTTCTCAATTTGCAGTTATATTAGGTTGGTTTCCTGACTCTAAATCATTTTCCGTTGGGGCAGGTTCAAGTTTTGTTTCTCTATTACTGATTACTTGTGTTACCTGGATGGTACAGTACAAGGGGCCTGGGGAAAGCTCTTGCTCGGGAATTTCTTCTTTCTGGAGATCGAGTTGTAGTTGCTTCACGAAGGTGGTGCCTATAATTGTTAAATTTGTATGCTTAACTTTCTAGTGTTATGCACTCCTGTACCTGTGGTTATCTTGTCTGTCTGCAAACCACAATGTCTTATCATGTTCAAATCTTGTGAAGGCAGTCCTGAGTCTGTTGATATGACTATCAAAGAGCTTGAGGAGATCTTGAAAGAGGGTGTGGTTGCCGAAGGTGGCTCATCTGGGAATATGGCACGTGCGAAAGTAGTAGGCATTGCATGTGACGTTTGTAAACCTGATGATGTGCGGAAATTGGCAAATTTTGCTGTCAGTGAACTTGGTTCTATTGACATATGGGTGAGTAATCTTGATTATCGTATTGAGTTGTATAATTCAGGTCTGGGTTTTTTTTGGCTCATCTATAGAATTGTGACATATGATGTTTTTGGAGGAAAAAAAGTTTGTTTCAGAGAGGAAAATAAGAATTTATTGGTAGGGTGCTGACAGCAAGGAAAATTTATCATCCATTTACTTTCTGAGTAGATGACTTTTGAACGTTGCCTAAACTTCAATGTCCAACCTTTTTACAGATAAACAATGCTGGGACAAACAAAGGTTTTAGACCCTTATTAGAGTTCAGTGACGACGATATTCAACAGGTATGCACTTGATCAGATGATTTTTGTAGATGGTTTCCTCTAGATGCTGAATTAAACAGTTTCTTTCTGATAGGATAAATGAAGCCATTTTGAACTTTTACGCAATTGTTGGTCGTTTCAAGCTTTGTTTCTTACTGGCACATGAGAGTTTGCGCCCCCTCTGCCAGGGACAAATACAAGCAGATCGGCACAGTGTCATATGCTATGCGCTGAAACTAATATGGACTATCTTTTGTTATTCCCGGAAAAATATTTTACACTCTGAGATGCTTGGTTGTTATCGATTCATTTTTTGTCGTTGCTTTGATTTGAAGTTTAAGCTTGTGTTGAATGATTGGACAGATTGTCTCTACAAACTTGGTTGGATCTATACTTTGCACTCGCGAAGCCATGCATGTCATGAAAAACCAGAACAAGGGCGGTCATATATTCAATATGGATGGTGCTGGTTCTGGAGGATCTAGCACCCCTTTGACAGCTGTGTAAGTTCTATGATATTCTATTTGAGTTGAAAATTTCCCTTATCTGATGTTCAAAAACTCGGATTTCTCCCAGACTAGGTGTTGTTGACTAAATTCCCCTTACATCGTTTGTATCTGCTTTGTTTTGTAGCTATGGATCAACAAAGTGTGGTCTAAGGCAGCTTCAATCATCACTCTTCAAAGAGTGTAAAAAGTCAAAAGTGGGAGTGCATACAGCCTCCCCAGGCATGGTTCTGACTGACTTGCTCTTGAGGTACAATGGATGGACCCCTGTTTTCTACAATTGTGTATGATGCAAATTATCAATTCAGAATATAAATTATTTCGTCTAGCTATATCTAGAGAGTTTTGTGAAGTGAACTTGTGTAGTTATGTCCGCGGTAGAATTGAAGCTTCAGACTACTTTCACCAAGCTTGCCATTGGAATGCTTTATTAGCTATTTTGGTGTTTTTCTTCTACTCATTAGTAAAATATGGAGACCCTCTCCTGTGAAGATTGAAATGACACGAAAGCTGTGTTGACTTGTCTGCAGTGGGTCAACTATACAAAATAAACAAATGTTCAACATCATTTGCGAGCTCCCAGAAACAGTAGCTAGAACTTTAGTTCCACGGATGCGGGTTGTAAAGGGAAGTGGTAAGGCCATCAATTACTTGACCCCTCCAAGGATATTACTAGCTTTAGTCACTGCATGGCTGCGACGAGGTCGTTGGTTTGATGACAAGGTAATTTCATGTTACTTTTTTCTGTGTTCTATATGTTTAATGCTGTAGACAATAAATCAAATTATTCTACTAAAGAAAGTGTCATCAGGAACGAGTTGTCTTACCTTATTGTTCAACAAAGACTACATGATAGACTGTTTGGGTTAGCATAACTGCATAAGGAGTTAATTGACTTGCTAGTTGCTACAAAGGAATTCTATTACCCCTTACTGCTCTAGGCTGTGTTTGGATCTTTATTCTTTGATTTAAGGAATAGCTTTTGGTACAAGTCGATATGACTCTGGTGGAGTTTTTGTGCTTTATCCTAGTGATGTATCTTTAATTTTTTTAATTTTCCCCTCTGATTCAATGACATGCAATTAGGCCATATATAAACTCCGTCTTATCTTTCAGGGGAGAGCATTGTATGCAGCTGAGGCGGATAGACTCCGTAACTGGGCTGAAAGCCGCGCTCGTTTCTCTTTCACGGATGCCATGGAGATGTACACAGAAAACACTTGGGTCTCTGTCTTCTCACTTTCAGTTGTTTGCGCCTTCATAATTCTTTCTAGTACTGGGTCTGGGAGCACGTTTCCCGGCACCTGACGACAGCTCTTGAAACTAGGAACCGTAAGAGAGATATCGAAATCTCCCCGGTATTCATGAAGGAATCTGACTGTTTCGTTTCAAGTTGCCAAATGTGCAACCAAAAAGGTAATGATTCATACAACCGGTGCATGGTTTTTCTCCCTGCATCCTCCAATGATTTCTTCGACCATTCTGGGGGTTGATAGTTGCAAAATTCGAGCCAAAATGCTCTGCAATGTATAGAAGTCTCGAACGGGCTCTTTTATGATTCTCTATTGAGATGCTTGTAAGTTTTTACGACATTTAATTTCGTTGTGATTCATTAATTTAATCTATTTGTAGCTCTTTCACTTGTTAGTGATTCTGTGCTTGAAATTCTGTAGTGGGAAAAAAATGCCTCCTCACAAGCTGTAACAAGATTTACATAATGATTTTTGTGGAAGAATGGTTCGATAACGTCAAATAAAATATCTTCCCCTAAATTATTGGAATTTTTTTTTTCCAACACTGAGAGGTGTCTGGGTCAGCTTACTCGTGCCTCGACTATTACTTCTCGCTCCGGTCGAAGGCAAGCCATGCGCGCCAAGACCGAGGGATTCACAAGAAATTTCTCTCTTGCGGCCTTATATCATGAGGTTGCCAAGTTTTGAACTCAAAATGTCTGAATTTACAGCTCATCCCCTGCTTTAGCTAACTTGGTGTTTGGATTTTTATTCTTTCCTCCAAGCAAATGCTCAAGAGTCAAGGAAGACAAGTGAATGTGAAAGCATGACTTCGGAGCACCGTTACTTTTGGTTGGTTATGGAAAGATGGGAAAAGTTATGATAATGATATGTTTGGTACGGTTGGCACGAATTTATGGAACAACCCAATAAAAGGGTTTACCAAAACCGATTGTATTAACCATATTACCTCAGGTGATCTATAATCCATTTTTTCCCATATGTAAAGTATATTGTTTTTTCTTATGCAATCATAACACGGATTTGATCCATAAAAATCAGAAAACAATCTCATAAGTTATACACTAAATAAATATTGGATAAATTACATTTTACAATGTCCATACTCTACGGCATAACTTAGAAGATGGGGAGTGGGAGTGCGGTTATCAATTTGGAAAGTGCCAAAATCAATTCCCAAGAAGGATCCTTAATAGTGAATTACAATTATATCTCACCATAACGGCAAAGAGATGGCGGCAATGACGGCTTCCAGTGGACGATGTTAGCAGCCATGGTTCTCAGCGTTCTTTTTACCGCTGGTAGTTTTTTAGAGCCGATCTATTGTGCTTCACGGCGGCAGCGCTCGGGGGTTACGGATGTACGACGAGGACGGCGTTCGGGTATGATTCTTCGTCTTTTCCTTCTCCCCTTTGTTTTTTTTTGGTCCCCTGCCCTTGTTATGCTGTTCCCGGTTGGACTTCTGCTGGGTTTTCCTATCTCGCCTAATGGCATGGGTTCTAAACGGGTTTGGATGGAACGGTCGGCATTGGCTCCCGCTATGGTTGTTGTTGGACGGCCCAATTCTCGCCTAACAGCTTGGTGTAGCGTCCGCGGCAGATTGGTGCGTTTTGGGTTCCGGTTTGCATTTCCGTTGGGTGGCCAGTGGTGGCTAGGTGGAATACAATGGTGGCTAACTGGCGGTGGTGGAGGATCCATCTGATCAGTGAGCGGCGTCAGCGTGGTTTGCATTCATAGGGCTAGGTTTTGGATTTACTTTAGCCGGGCTTTAATGTTTAATTTGGATTTTCCAACTTTGATTGAAATTCTTTTTCCTTCCTATAATAAAATGTTACTTTTATCGGGAAAAATAAATACCAGTAGACTAGGGATTAGAGCCAAGAAAATAAAACGCAGCTGATTTAAAATGGGTCCCCCTATATTCCAGATGTCCCATATTTTTACAAAGGCATTTTTTTCCTGTTCTCACACTAGAATTTGATGTTATCGTTTCCTTATTTGAAGACAGATGGCGACAAACATATTTGGAGACCGGTTAATGTGGATTCGCCCCCATCCTAAGAAACGTGGAATTCAATCACAAGACACAGCATAGCCGTTACATTAGGCCCTTTCGGAGCTCGTGCAAATCGTGTACTCCTATGAACTATGACTCCATTGGTCATTGGTCAGGAACGTGGAATAATATCTCGGCCTGTACCCCATGGGAAAATTCCTCTACCGTGTGAAAAAACAGAACCCAAATTCCACCAAAATGCCGCAGTTCCCCCATTCACATTCCAATTCTTCCGATTCCCATTCCCAATCTCTAGAGAGAGAAAAACAACAGTCTACACACACTCCGGCTGTACGACTTCCCAACTACTCTCTCTCTCTCTCTCTCTCTCTCCACATATCTAGAGTGAGAGAGAGAGAGTATTGGGCAATGTCCACATCTCCGGCCCCGACGTCCCCTCCGGCCACCAACACCACTTCACCGCCACCACCGGCGACGAACACTACCTCTCCGCCCCCGCCGGCGACTCCCGCGCCATCAACCTCTCCCCCGCCACCAACGACGACGACGGCGACTTCCAATTCTTCGGCCTCTCCGCCTCCTCCGCCACCTCCTCTGCCGCCGCCTCCGAATTTGTCGGTGGGGCTTATAGTTGGGATAGTTATTGGAGGCCTCTTCACTCTTGTGCTATTGGGCCTTGTGTACATATGCTTCAGAAAGAGGAAGAGGAGGAGGGAGCATGAATACTATTGCCCACCTCCAACTGGGCCCAAAGGTAGTACGATCTCCGATTTCTCGCTCTTCTTGTTATGGATTCAATTTCGCCCAATTGCTCTTGTTTTATTTCATGTATGATTTGTTCTTGAAAGTATGATCGAGCAAAATGTTACTAGGTCTATAATTGAATCGTATAATCACAATGAGTGGCGGATACAGTATTTGTAACTTAGCTGACCCCGCACGCGTAGACTACTGTTTTGCTGGGTCCGAGGAAGAAACATAGTTGTGCGTAACATGTATCTGCCATTTAATATATACGTGCAACTAAACAATTGTTTGTATCTTGAAACTTTAGGAGGTTTTCCCCCCACTTATATAGGAACTAGAGGCCGGGCACACGCGATGCGTGTGCAAGTTGGATTAATATTTTTTGTAAAAATGCTTCCCACTTATTGTTTGATTGAATTTTCACAAATGTTGTGAAAATTCGACTTCCACACGCATCGCGTGTACCCCGACCTCTAGTTCCAATAAAGAGGCCGGGGCACACACAATCGTGTGCAAGTGCAACAGCCTTCATAGAGACCGCACGGCCACACTCACATCTCAAGAGCCTCTTTATTGGCCAAGCACATGTGTTGCTTAAGAAAGTTGGTTTTTGTTAGAGATCTTAAAATTGTTCGCCACCCGTTATGATTATCCTAAGCACAAATTTTTTGTTTTACGGAAATCGCCAAACTAATTCAATTTCATGTTTTATGCTAAACAGCGGCCGGGCACACGCAATGCGTGTGCAAATTGAGTTTTCAAGACTATCCAGAACAATGAAATTGACATCAAATGAAATAAGAATGTAAAAGTTAAATTAAGATTTAAACTTCATTAGGAGAAACATAAAAAACTGTAGAACTCATATGGCAACACCCTCTTTTGGGGGTTCCTGTCAGTAAATCAAACACGCAAGAGAGAGAGAGAGAGAAACTTACTTACCGAAATAACTGAATCCGTGGGGAGGCGAAACAAAAAACTGTAGAAACTCGTATGCCAACACCAGTTTTAAAAAACCCAAATTGAATAGAAACTTCATATTACCATGGGTTTGAGTTTCTATTCAGTTCCGCTGCTATTTAACGCCAAATTGTGAAAGGAAACAGAACTGCAATTGAGTAGGGAGAGAGAGAGAGAGAGAGATTTTAACGTGATTTGAGGGGGTGGTGATAAGGGTGGGTAGTTACCAATTCAGTTTTTTACAAATTTGTTTTTTTGTGTTAAAATGTCCAATATATCCTCATAGTTAATTGTTTTGTATTGTGTTGGTTTTTCTTAGAGAACATTTTTGGAAAAGAAAAATACATGACAAAAGGGAGGCACCAAAGTGGTGCTCTCCCTTTATATTTTAAAATATATATTATAATAGATTTTTGGAAAAGAAAAATACATGACAGAAGGGAGACACCAAAGTGATGCTCTCCCTTTATATATTAGAATAGATAGTCAAGTGTTTTGTATTGTGTTGGTTTTTTTTAGAGGGCATTTTTGGAAAAGGAAAATACATGACAGAAGGGAGACACCAAAGTGGTGCTCTCCCTTTATATATTAGAATAGATTTTAAGAATGTTTTTGCGTCCAAGCGACTTGCAAGGCCAATCTCATGTAATTTCATAGTAACCTGAAAAAGTAGCATAATTAGTGAGAATGTTTGGAGTTGTGCAGGGCCCGGGCACCGCGGCACCCCCTTTTGTTCACACCAGCTCACATTCTTGGGAGCTGCGCTATTCTATCAACATCTTGCAATGGTTCTTTTCTCCTCTTAGAGTTGTCGAATTAGTTTTCTGCATGGACTGAGGTTGTTTTTTAATTCTTTGGCACAATTCGATGAATTTTTACTCTGAGATTGTGGTTATGAAGTAGGAGGTTGGGACTATTTTTTCACACAACATCGTAAGAAACTCGAACCCCCGACAAAGTTAGCTGTTTATGGTTAATTATTTATTGGTTGACGCGAACGCAAGGATGATACGTGTGGTCACATAGATATTATAATAATAGTGTTTGGGTCAAATCTTTTTAATTTGAAGTAGATTCGTCTAACCCATAACATAGAGGCTTAACTGTAGATGCGATGTTATTGCAACTCCGGTTGTCACCATAAGCTACAAGTCATTGTGTGAAGACATCCAACTGAATAAGAATTTCTGTAGAAGTTAGTGTAATATCTCTATTCATTTATTGTTCACATTATGGCCTTGTCTTGAATCTTTTGGAGTCAACTAAGTAGAAAAAAGAAGCCACAACTTGCAAAATACAGTTCAGCTTTTGATATAAAAAAATAATTGAGGTTGGGATTAATTTGTTTTTTATGATATATCTATTGTATTCATTTGATGAAATTCAACTTGTGGAAACAAGAAGACTTACATGTCTTCACACATATTGTAGATCGAGTAGATGTGGAAATCCGATATGACTTGGTAACAGTAACACGACAACCAGACCCGAACCAAAATTGACACAACAAATACCGGGAAAAAAACTAAAAGGTCGGGTTAGAGTTGATAGAATTCTGCTTGTGATTACATGACAGCCAATCCTATTATCAATGGATAATTGACTTGTTCTATGAATAAAGAAAAATGTAAAATGATAGAGTGATGTTTGTTGTAGCTTCAGAACATGCTTATCTGGTTGGCACCAGTTATAGACGGATGAAAAAATGGAAAGAAGGCAACATGTTACTATCTGTTCAGATTCACAACCGACTGTTTCTTAGTCATGTTTATAGAGCTTATTTGGATAAGATCCTGGTGAAAACATCAGAATATATAGTACTACTCGTAATTTATATTTACAAAATGATGTAATAGACCAACTTTGATAATTTTATACCTAAATTCGTCCACTCATTCTGGCGTGTGTATAATTTCCAGATGGCCCATACGGTGTCTTGCCACAGCATTGGCAACACAATACTCCCCAACCGGGGAGTCATGCGGTTAGAATGCCTCCAATACCCTCTCCTCCACAAGTAGTTTTGCCACAACTACCCCGCTCACCGGTGCATCCTCCACCTCCATTAATGAGCAGCAGTGGAGATTATGGGTCTAATCAAACAGGAGGAGAAAACCCACTCACACCACCTTCCCCTGGGATGGCTTTAGGTTTCTCGAAGAGCACATTCACATATGAAGAATTGGCAATGGCAACAGATGGCTTTTCAAAGGCCAATCTCCTTGGACAGGGTGGGTTTGGGTATGTGCACAAGGGCGTCCTTCCGAGTGGGAAAGAAGTTGCAGTTAAACAGCTGAAAGCAGGAAGTGGTCAAGGGGAGCGTGAATTTCAAGCTGAGGTTGAGATCATTAGCAGAGTGCATCATAGACATCTGGTTACATTAGTTGGATACTGCATCACTGGGTCCCAAAGAATGCTTGTTTATGAGTTTGTTCCTAACAACACATTGGCATTTCATTTACACGGTGAGTAATTCTGGTAGTTCATGATTTACTCATTAAAAGCAAATCAAGGAGGCAACTCAGTTATCTTCATGCTTATCTAATTTTCTATTTTATGGTTTTGCAATGGTAAGGACTCAAGGGTCTGGTATTAATCAAGTGGTTCATAGAAGGATTTTGATAGTAAATAAAAACTTTCAGGCAGGGGAAGACCTAATATGGATTGGCCCACAAGACTGAAAATTGCTCTAGGGGCTGCAAAAGGACTAGCATATTTGCACGAGGACTGTAAGTTCTGTTTATGTTTATTCTTATTTCTCGGTGTGGAAGCAAGAGGCAATTCTTGTTCTTTGGCATATGGTACCTGAATTGTTAATCTCTAATGGCTGTATTGGTAGGTCATCCTAAGATCATACACCGTGACATCAAGGCGACGAATATTCTTCTGGATTTTAACTTTGAGGCAAAAGTAAGATTTCTTCATTGGATTCAAAAGTATGTATAATGTAGTAAATCAAGCTGCAGCCCCATTTGCTGCCAGAGTGTGTTTCTCATTTGTTTTATCTATATGAAGTTGTCATTCATTTTGTTTTAGAAAAATTGGTAGATTTTTCCCCCTTACCATTAGTTATTATTAGTGAGATTCTATCTGTTGCAACTTGCAAGGAGTGGAATGATGTTTTTAGTTATAGCTAAAGAAAACTGGATTCAAATCACTGATTAGTTTGTCTAGACTTCCTCTTACTATTGATTATCGTAGTTGTCAGTAAACCTGGAAATTTCTAATTTCTTCTCAGGTTGCAGATTTTGGACTTGCAAAGTTTTCTCCTGATGCCGACACTCATATATCTACCCGGGTGATGGGAACTTTTGGGTAAGACCTTCCTCTCATGTCTCATCTGTTGTGATTTTGTTTTGATGGTGGTTATTGGTCTGAGTCTTGGGTACGACCTGCATTTGCACTGGATCTTTTGTGTGTTCCTAGAAACAAGTGGTCATACACCAATGGAGCTTTTTTGATATATTCTGAATTCTCACTTTCATAAGAGTATTTGCTTTAAACTTGGGTTCAAGTTGTATATCCCGTCTTGTTCAGCTTTACCTATTATCTTGGGCCAAGTTGATCCTGAAATATGAAAACTGAGTTTCTGTTGCTTTGGTTATCAATTTTATTTTCTTTATTGTTTTCTGATTCTGGACTCTATGTTTTCATTTCCAAGTTTCAAATTCTGATCCTGTTTTGACTGGCCAAGATGTTACTCTTGTATGCAGTAGTCCTTATAAATCATGTTCACCTTTCAAATGCTCACTACTTGCAGATATCTAGCTCCGGAATATGCTTCGTCTGGAAAACTTACAGACAAGTCAGATGTTTTCTCCTTCGGAGTCATGCTTCTGGAGTTGATTACTGGACGACGGCCCGTTGACTATTCTCAATCTTCCACGGAGGATAGCTTGGTAGACTGGGTAAGGAATTCATCAACCTGCTACAGCTTCCTCAACAATGAAGAAATTCTTTTGTTTAGGTTTTATTTAGCTTTCCTTTGGTTTTCCCGATATGCTGACAAAATTCACATTGTTGTAGGCAAGGCCCTTGCTCACGCGAGCTTTGGAAGCAGGAAATTTTGATGACCTTGTTGATCACCGGTTACAGAAGGATTACAACCACAATGAGATGGTTCGTATGGTTTCTTGTGCTGATTCTTGTGTAAGTCATTCAGCGCGATATCGACCACGAATGAGCCAGGTAATTATTTTCACTTTTAGCATGAAAGGTTATTGGTAATGGGAAAGTAAGGAAATCCACTGTTGTGGGCATATTGCTTATCCGAAGGGAGCCAACAACCTGTTATCTAGGCAAGGCGGTGAAAATAATTATATTCTTGCATTGTGGAATGGTTCCCCAATCATTGATTCTACCATCACGTACTAACGTTGCTTGCGCATGGATAACGTTGCTTGCGCATGGAAGTTAGGCCTGGGAATACTATTCGTCATGGCTAGGACATTTGAGACCAAATTCCATGGTGCCGGAGGCCCCGTACCACCACATTAATTTTTGTGCAGTGTCCTCTTGGTCTGTCGCATCAGATCATATGAGGTTTGGAATCCCACCTTTTCGAATTCACAAGTTGGCTTTTCACATCCCGAGTAGGTGGATCTGTGGCCCAGCCACGCCACTTAGTTTATATGGATCATGAGTCGCTGACTCGCTGAGACCAAAGATGATGGTAGTGGTTCCTAATCACTGAATACTTTCCCATAAGCAAGAGATTTGGCATCATTTGTTCTGCTTCCCAACGGGTTAATAGCAGTGGATCACTGGTCAATAATTTTCTGAGTCATAAATCACTGCAAGCTACAGAGATGCAAAATTTGGATAAAAGAAAATCCAATATCTGAAAATTATGTTGAGAATTTGCGAGTAGCTGTAGTAGGAGAGTTTTGTGCATCCTCCAAGGCTCTCTCAATGCTTTTCTTTTTTAATTGTACCACTTTCATCTTTTATCGATGAATGATTTTCTTTGCCAATCAAAAAATATCCGATAATTATGTATCTAGTATAGTAGTATGACTGGAAAGGTGGAACTAGACCAGATGTCTTTTGATACATATAAACAAGTGCAAAGTCACGCTTGGTGTATCTACTAACCTAACACTCAAGCCCCAATACACCGTAGTGTCTTGTACTTTGAGCCAAGATGGTCAATTTGAACGAAAAAGTGATATTTGCAAGTGAACACTGACTGATGAGCGTATAACTGGAATTGTGCAGGTAGTACGGGCCTTGGAAGGAAACCTATCTTTGTCTGATCTTTACGCAGAATTCAGACCCAGACACAGCACCGCCTATAGTTCTCATGGCAGCTCAGACTACGACACAAAACAGTACAGTGAGGACTTGAAGAAATTTAAAAAGGTGGCACTGGGAACCGAAGAGTATGGCAGCAGTGAGCAGAGCAGACCAACTAGTGAGTATGGATCACATCCATCTGGCTCCAGTAGCGTAGCCCAACAAAACACTCAAGAAATGGAGATGGGAGAGATCAAGAAAGACGGTTGAGGGTTCAGTTGAAGCAGCTAATGACCACTGTTGTCCTGTTTCTCTGTAATAATTGATACAACTACTACATTCCCGGTATGAGCTAAATACATAGTATAGTACCCGATTAAAAAAAGTACATAGTATAGTCCCATTTTTTTTTTTTGGTTGAGAAAATGATGTTTTTTTTTTCTTGTATTTGGCAGGCTTACACATAGCTATTCTGATTCTTGAATCTTAGCTTTGATTTGGTTGTTCATATCTGTTGAGAATTCTTCTTTAATCTGTTGGACGGTAGATGACAAACTTCTATAAGCTGTTCATGTGATTATGTACTCTGTAACTATCCTAGAATGTCGCGTAAGGTATATACCCAATGAACTAGGTGGAACCAGTGGTGTAATTCATTTCGATCTACCCTATTGAAAATGCAGTCGGAGCTGATTGATATCGTTCTTGTTTTATGCTTTATGTTCTCGCGAGCTAAATACTGTCAATCTAATCCAGTGTTAGTATACTGGTTAGTGTTAAAAATTGAAAACCAATGAAGGTCGATTTGCTTGTGAATCTGTTCAAAACGCCAAATCAAACAGATGCATACATACGTACTGCTAAATCGGTAGGGACAGAACAAGGGAAGATAATGCGATGCCTAACCATTTCTCGTCCACCAACGAGGACTCGTATTCAAATTAGACTACGGATTGACCCAGTACAAAAAAAGTTGATATAATCCAAGTGGGAGTCGAATTCTAGACTAAAGGCTTCCATTTCTCATCCGATGTACAATTAATCCTTTCCTTTTGTAAAAACAAAAAATAATGAGAAAACAAATTTAAGTAACAGAGAGCGATCACTTTGTGCAAAACCGAACTTTCTGTTCCGCAAGTTTTTTTTCTTTGAGGATTTTTTTTTTCAGGTTTATGATCTTCGTTAGCAACATTAAACTAATAAGATTCGGTTTCTAAGCTTTGCGAGTGCTTTTATTTTAAAACTAATAGACTTGACGTTATTAATATTTCGTTCCCATGTGATTGGAAAAAAAACAAGATTTAATTTTCTATAAAGAGCTCTGAAAAATAAAACTTGGGCGTTCCACGTCAAAGTGCACTTTGGAAAGTAATTGATGGAGTAGAAAATAAACATGCTACGGAGAGATAGACGAGAGTGCACAGATTTAGACACAGACATGTCTGGAACTGTCTGATGTGGATCTCACGTCTATTATGTGAGATCCCGTGTATTCAATGGATCTGAATACATCTGTGTCCGGATCTGTGCGCCCCATCTTTATACGAAGCATTGCTAGATAGGAAAATGTTCGATGTAGATGTAGTGATATTTTATGATTTTTATCGGTCAAAAAAAAGAAGATATTTTATGATTTTTACACGAAATATTATTAGTAGTTTTTATATTTGTGAAAAAGAGGGGCTGTGACTTGTGAGCCTGTGGACTGTTAGATTAGACCGGCAGTTGATGAGTTCTTTTAAATTGCACTAATAAAATATAATTTTTAAAAAGTTGTCGTTTATTCCCGAAAAAAAAACTAATTTAATTTATTATTTACTGTAGTTTCGAGATCGAGAGAGAGAATCAGAGTTATCGTTGATTTGATTACTCTCCCCACTTTTCGTCTCCAATCACAAACGAGAGAGAGACTAAATCGTCAAAACCCTAGAAAGCTTCAGAGAACAATTCCATGGCGTCGTCTCGTAGGCGTATGCTCCTCAAGGTCATCATTCTTGGCGACAGCGGGTCAGTATCTCTCCCTATGTATAGAGTTATGAATCTATCATCTATGTATATGATTGTACATTTTTTAATTCAAGAAAAGAAGGGTTTGTAATTGTGAATCTTTGACTTACAGGGTAGGGAAGACCTCTCTCATGAATCAGTATCCTAATTAAGCTCGAGATCGCGACATGTTTGCGCCTATATATGTATGTTTGTATGTATAAATCTATATTGTATGGTTAGGTTAGGTTATTTGGTGATGAACAGTTGGGGTTGGCCTTAAATGGTGGAATTTAGATATGTGAATCGGAAGTTCAGCAACCAGTACAAAGCGACAATTGGGGCTGATTTCTTGACCAAAGAAGTCCAGTTTGAGGATCGGCTTTTCACCTTGCAGGTGATATGATACAACTATTCCACATGATTGTAGATTTATGTTCCTGTCATTTTGGCTTTTGTACAAGATCAAGTTATCAACCATTGTGATGGCTATGTTGAATGTGTGTATAAACAAAACATATTCAAGAAAGGAAATCAGTATCCCTGAATAATATAATTTGAACTTGGGGTTTTGCCCATGGATTCAGAGCCCAGGAATGAAAACCTAACCTTTTAGTCTACAATAGGATTCAGATAAGAAAAAAGGTCTACGATAGGATTTACAATCTATTCAATTGGTACTTTAATAGTATTGTTTTGGAGTTTAATTTTCCATGTTGGATTGGGAGTTGGGATATGCATACGGGAAATGGTATTTATTCGGGGAAATTAAAGTTACACCCCCTATGCACATATGGTGTTCTAAGCAAATCCTGTTGGAGAATTCATAGCTTTCTTGTGTTGTCACGGACTGAAGAATATTCACTGATCTCCACAAACGGTTGAATTTGTTGCCTTAACATTGTTGTTATCAAGGTCTGAGCTAATGTGTGACATCTTGCAAATGAAGATTGTGTCATTATAATTCCACTTATATTATTAGTTACTAATTGCTATCCCTGATCCTAATTGTTTCTTCTCATAACCTCTGTTTATTCAAAGTTATATCCTAAAGGATTATCTAGAGACTAGATTGCATGGGTTAATCAAGACAACTTGGGGAGCTGCATTTACTATTCTCATGGAATTTCCATTTTTCTGTCCTGACGTTTAATCTGAATTTTTAGTACGCTTTTTTAATTATATTTTCTAGTGTTCCTGAAGATTTAAAAAGGTTTTTGTATTCCTTTAATGTTCTCTACTTTGACACCACACAATTTCTGTGAGGTTGCATACTTCTTTGTCATCCCCTCAAGAACTTTTCTTTTAGATGGGGGAAGCATTCCACCCCATCCACTTGTAGAGAATGATGAAGTTGTACCCACAAGTTCTCCTATTTATAACGGGTTCAACATCATCAATGCATTCATGACGTTGTTGAATTGAAATTTCAGAATAAGAGGTGTTAGGCTGTTAGCAACTTGTCTCTGGCAGTCTCTTATGAAGATTTGGAGGGCTTTTATGGAGAATTGAAGAGATTGATTTATGCAAATAGAAACATTTCTGCAGCAATTAGGTCCAAGACCACTGAATCTGGTACAAGAAAGGCAAACTGGGCTCTGAATGGATCTAGCCTAATTTAAAATTCTTAGTCAATCCACCAATATTAATTGTAAAGGCCTTCTCTCACCACATTACAGATTCTTTATTTACCAGATAGCTGCCGTTTATCAAGTGCGGAGTTCTTGTGCCATTCCAATCAACCAGAAAGAGTTTCTGTCTCCTGGTATCACGTGTCTAGTGGAAAAACATACGAACTACCCTTGGAAGCCTATAGACTTCACTTCCATCCATTGTTAGAAATTATATCTTTATCAGAAAAAAGCTTAAGCTGTGTTTGGATGGATTTTTGAGAATTTTTTAGTTTGGTTTTTGGGGTAATGAGTGGAGAGAGAAATAGAGTAATGATTTGAGATAGGGGTAATGAGTGGAGAGAGATAAAGAGAGAGATGAGAGTAATGATTGGTGAGTGGAGAGAGAAATGAGATTAATGATTGAAAGTAGGGGTAATGAGTGTTTTTTGAGTTGGGAAATTTTTTTCAAAAAGGAAACCAAACAAAGCATTAAAGACTCTGAAAGATGAATTATCTGGTTTTCTGTTATTTAGATGGATCTTTTGAAAGAACTGTTCAAGGAACAAGTGGCTCCCTCTCTCGTGACCAATTGATCCTCAGACAGTGTTACCGCATATACAAAAAAATATGAATGGGTGATAGAAATGTTCACCATGGGAATACAATGGAAAGAAGCAAAATTAAACTAAGCCTCTAATTAAAAATCACACACTAATGCAACTATAACTGTATTTGTGCTCCAAAGATTTCTCTTACACATGGTACACCCTTGAGGATGAAGATTGTGAATAGGTCTTTTCCTCTGGAATTTGTTATTATCATGTGGTTATTGTTATCTGAAGACCACATAAAGAAACTTTACTTGAGTTGAGAGGCCCAACTGCTTTGTAAATTTTTTATGAGAAAAAGGAGAAACGCCATTATTGTCAATGATCTTAATCGAAAAAGATTTGTAAGAGAATATCCACGGAGAATGAAGATACCACTCCATTCTGTCACAGCCATTCAGACTCGAGGTAAAATATCAAAGAATAACCAACAAGAACGCCATTCCATTTAATTCAGAGTCATGGACAACTTATTTTTAAAGAAAGCGGGAAAATCTTACGTTTTTATTCCTTCAGTGTAGCGGTATTTAAAATTGACATCTTCAGCTGTGGCATCGATATCCCTTTGGGGCTGACAACTATCATACTTTCAGATATGGGATACAGCTGGACAGGAAAGATTTCAGAGCCTTGGTGTCGCTTTTTACCGTGGTGCAGACTGTTGTGTTCTTGTTTACGATGTGAACGTCATG
The DNA here is from genome assembly GCA_018127125.1 of Rhododendron griersonianum. NCBI lineage: Eukaryota > Viridiplantae > Streptophyta > Magnoliopsida > Ericales > Ericaceae > Rhododendron > Rhododendron griersonianum. The sequence continues at coordinate 49,425,768 of CM030790.1, read as the reverse complement.
AAATCATTTGAGAACCTCAACCATTGGAGGGAGGAGTTTCTGATTCAAGTGATCTCTAGGCCTACCTCTTATTTTTATTTTTCTTTCGCTGCCATTTGCATGTAAAGAACTAAATCCTATGCCTTCTGGATTTGTCCAGGCCAGCCCGTCTGACCCGGAAAACTTTCCATTTATCGTACTGGGGAACAAGATTGATGTTGATGGCGGTAATAGCCGAGTGGTAAGTTGACCTTTTCTTTCTTCTAGTCGGTTGATCACTAATTAAGCATTGTTTTAGATACATATCCGAAACAAGAGAGCTAATTGAAGAAGAATAGAACAGTAGGTTTTTCCCCACGGGATCTGTTTATGTGAGCTTAAAGCTGATTTTTGTTGGAGTTGTAGGATGATTGGTTGTTCTTGTTTGTGCATAAATCTATGGTTGTCCGCTTGTTTTTGCTTAAAAATTTGTAGCAATAAGTGGTATTCTAAAGGGTTTGTGTGGTTCTAGTGTTCTCTTTTCATGTCTATATGTAAAATCTGTGTAAGAGCTTATTTACTCCAAATTTCAGGTTTCTGAGAAGAAGGCTAGGGCATGGTGTGCTTCCAAAGGAAACATTCCTTACTTCGAAACTTCTGCAAAAGAAGGTTTCAATGTAGAAGCCGCTTTCCAGTGCATAGCCAGCAATGCTCTAAAAAATGAACCCGAGGAAGAAATGTAAGAATTCTTATAAGTTGACTTTCAGTTATGATATTCTTAACATCTTCCTTTGCAATTTGTGTTCTAGCTGATTTCAGTAACATATAGTATTCCGTGATTCTTGTCAAAGTTTGACTGCATTACATGGTTTTAGTCTAGGGTTTGAATGAGCTTTTAGCTCCCCTCTGATCCAATACAATACTGATGTTGTGGCTGTAGTTGCGAAGTATTAGAATTGGATTTGTCTTGTTAAGCTGCTGATATCTAAATGCGTTTTTCGTATATTAGTATCATGGTCATGGCCAGCATATGGTAAAAATTCAATGTTCCTTGATTATGCAAGTGGAATAGTTGTGATACGTGGGATTTGGGCCTTTTCTCTGTCGGTGAAAATTCTTTTGCTTTTGGTTTTTGGTAATTGTGTCCAGAAAACTGAATGAAAAGTACCCATTTCCAGAATGTACCAAAAAGTTCATTTTCTGTACCATCGTGTTCAAATTTTGTTATTGCTTCTTGGGAAACATTCATCGGAATGTGCTTGAAAACTATGCCATGCCCTTCTTGCCTAAGTTTTTCCCGTTCAAATCTGTTGCTCTTGTTCTTTATATAATGTGCTGTATAGAATGCTAATAAGTTGTCTTCGACATGCCTTCTTTGTTGATGAAGATATCTTCCTGACACCATTGATGTGGCGGCTGGACGGCAACAGCGATCTACTGGCTGCTGTTAGAAGTGCTTTTGGTGGGTCACTTTGTTGTAGCTGGACAAGACCATCATTCTCGCCTTCAATCAGCTCACAGTAACATATTCTGAGGAATTCTTGGACAAAAGCGCTATTTATTTACACAAATCTTGTTGATGTTTTGGTGGGTTTTCTTCATTGTTCCTTCCCTTGTACGATTTCTCTTTTCTCCTTTGGCCAGAAGTCTATTCCGTGTGTATTGAAATTTGGTTTGTGCAGCACTTCAATCTAACTGTTGGTATGATATAAACGTTTTCTTACTTGCCCAGTGTTTGTACCAAAATTTTGTGCGTCAAAGAGAGTTTCTCCAATCCTTGTGGAAAGGTTGTGCTGTGCAACAAGATTCTTACCCCCTTGAAATAACCTATAGGTGCCAACAATTAGGGCACATCCATCGTATATGAGTGGTCTTATTACACGGTGTGACTACCGGGAAATTTTTATGATTTTAATTCAACAGTGACAAAATTGTTGACGAATGTTTAGGAAAAAGTCGGCATACAAAATATCATACTGAAATAACGATATTTATTTTGGTCAAAAATTTATTAGGCCTAGGTTATTTCATTTTGTTGATCCATATGATCTATTTACAAATCTGAGTGAACTTTCACTTACTCCGGCTTTGTATGACTGATGGCAATAGAAAAGGAATATCAAATTATTTAGCAAAAATATACAAAATTTTAGTGCATTTTTTGAATCAGGAAATTCACTTGAACCCATAAAACCTATAGTGGAGCCGCCCTGGGGGCTTCACTTGGTTGCGACCGGCTGATGTAGAACATAAGTGCACATAAACAAAAATTCCAACACCAAACAAACAATAGGTAATCAAAGAAATGCACAATCAAGAAGAAAACTCTCATTCCCAGGTTGCCTGAATGTGATTCTCATTACTGTACTATTCTGTTTTTTACGGTGAACTCAAAACAACCAAAAAAAAAGATTACACAAACCTATATTATGAATACAAAATTCAATCCCGCAAGGAGGATTCTCGATGTGAAATCTCGAGCCCAGTCATGGACTCGTGTGTTAGACGACGAAAACTCCTGCACTTTTCTGATGCAAGTACACAGGAGGAAGTGGCAGTAAAACAAAATTCCTCCGTAGCTATAAATTGGCGAAACGACTGGAGGTAGATCCTTTCCTCCGCCGCCTCCGCTTCTGCCGAATCCGCCAAAAGCTCAATAAAAGTAAGAGGCCTGAGAAACAGCAAAACAACCCATCATATTAACGCAATTCAACGTTTCGGCTGTGCTTGGATCCTGGATTTATGAAGTGATTTGTAGGTGAAAAAGAAAAGCAGAGGGAAAAGGTGTGGCTTCTTTTTCTCAGCCCAAACACAGCTTTCCGTGAAATTACAAATGAGCTTCAACTAACCAGAAATGCCGACAATAGCAGGTACAAGCCAAGGACTAGCAACTACCAGGGGCAAATCAAGCTGCAAGGGTGGGAATAATTTAAGCCTCACTACTCTGAAATAATTAGTTGTACTTAAAAAATCATGCATAAAAATAGAATTAATACCACAAAAATCAATTTCTTACGTCGTCTCTGTAGAGTAAACTCAAGTACTTGTTTCCCAGAGACTCGTCCTTGCTCTTCTCCAATGACTTGGACCTCTTTGTATTGGAATTCTCTATAGCAGAATTCAAACCTCTTTCATTGTCAATAGCCAGGTAGCCTGGCAATCTGCGATTTCTTCCCCTGACCTGTAAACCATAGCCCTTAGTTCCCCATACTTCAAACCTGGAGTCACTTCTACAGATCAATTCCTTTCCGACAACCGCAGAATAAGTAGAAAAATTCACATCAGTTCTGCGGGAAGGTAATTGATGGTCTTCTATGTACAAGGGTTTGTCAGTTCTGACCGAATCTGAGAAGAGCACAGGATCTCTAATGTTCTTACTTGTGAAATCCAATATTTTCTTCAGAAGCCAGTAACAATGAGTAACCATATGGCTGCTGTCCAGACAGTTGGAGTCCCCATACACTGCAATTCGACCCTCACCCACTGCTAGAAGACCAAGAATAGGGGAGTCCGCCTGCAAATATTGATGCACACCTTCAAAACTATAGTTCACAGTACATCAAAAAAGAATGGTCATCTTGTTGGATGGATTGTACTTGTCCTCGGGATAGTGAATTGTACTTCAACGAGTACAAACCATATGTAACATTTGGAGCAACTCACGTGTGCCTGGGATTCACCCTTGTTTATTCACAGTTCAAACCCTATTACAAACATTGTTGAGAGCATTTTGCAACTCTAAAAACGAAATAAAGGATACGTCGATATTAACTAATGAAGTACTGAAGTGCTAAAATGTCTTTTCAAAGGTCAGTAATAAAAGGATCAAAAGATAAACCTTTTACCATCAAATCAGGTTTTATTCAGCTTATTATTGTTTTCATCGTGGAGAAAGCAAAGAGAAGTGGTGGACTCATTGGCTCACCTTGGCCATGCCAGAGCTTAGAGTGTTCTGAGTAGCTCCACTCTCTGAGCTATCCATGAAAGGGAAGCTATGAACGTACCCACCACTAGGAAACTTCACGATATCAGTTCCAGACGCATATCGGCTCTGCTCACCGTCAATAGAAAAATCACCATTCAATATCTTATCTCCGAATGCAATCCCAAATGGGGCCAATAGATCATTCAATGCGGGAACATTCGAACCTCCAGTGATCGGGGTCCACCAGCTCCTTGTGTTATCATCAAAAAACCTCATCTTCACCATTGTATCCAAATTATACCACTCAGAAAACACAGCCAGACCTAATCCGGTGTTAATGACGTCATCCCTCAGCTTTTTAATCTCTTCATCAAAGTACTCCTCTTCAAGATCCACTAGCAGGAGTGTCCCATACTGTTGGGCATCAAAACATGTAAAAGGTGAACCAAGGGTCTCAACATAGTATCCAGCATCTCTTAACATGTTGAACATTATGTGAAAATTTGTATGTAAATGATCCCCATGCCAGTCAAGAATGTCATTGCGAACATCCAATGAGTCTCTGGGAATATAACCAGGTGGGTATTTTATACTGTGAAATTGATCCCACAGAACCCGGTTTGATCTGGGAGGCGTTGGAACCACTTTCAATTTCAAGTGAAGCACGCAGGTACTAGTTCGACGGCTCTTCTCTCCATGGGCTGGAGGGCTGTACACACTAAGAGTTACATTGCCTTCAATTACTCCAGAAAACTGAGCTCCTTCTTCTTTGATTTGCATGTGCAGCGCAAGATACCCCGTCCATGGCCAAATGACATCTGAATAAGTAAAGTGAATGCTCAGAAGATTACCCTCCTCATCTGAAGGATGCCATGTTGGTGGGTTGTCAACATAGCCAATTACACCCATCCCATTCAGAATGGTGACATTAAAAATAACAGGCATTGCACCAGCATAAACTGGTTGACGGCAAAAGGGCCAGGAGTAAGGACAATCAGTATAATCAAGAATACTTGGAAAGATGGTTGCTCGAGGTTGGTAGCTCTTCAAGATTTCATATGATTCTAGCCTGACAGAAAGTAAAAACTTAGAATGGAAATCAACCACTGGAAATAGAATGACAATATTAACAAGGAAACAATGTCAACTCATAATTAAGATTTAAGATATCAACAACAAATTCAAATTTCAAAAAGGACTGAAGATAAAATTAAGTGCCTGGTTACTGGAAGAACTCACAGATCAACCCTGCCAGCACCCTGCTCATACATATTGGGACCAGAAAGCTTCGCAGCACCCTCAACCAGCACTTGCTTCATGCTTGCTGGGTTTAAAATGGCTTTTCGGTTGCCTTCAGGAATGACACTAACAAGAAGGCATACTACCCCAGCAACAACAGGACTTGCCACGCTAGTGCCTGATAAACTTTTGCAACCAGTACTGATCTTTGGTCCCATAATTTCCCGACCATATGCAACAACATCTGGCTTCACACGTCCATAACTGCAAAGGCAAACTTTTGTTGTTATAGATGGCATTTTATCAGCATAACTGCATGAAACTTATACAATTCCCTGTTCTTGTTATCATGCATTTGTTCCTATGTCTTCATCTTTAACAACCAAAAGCAAACCACCCGAAATTAAACTGGCAAATAGTAAGACGAGGATAACCAATTGGTGAAAGGAATTCAAATACACTACCCATGAGGGATCTCCCAAGTACTCATGCCACGCGAGGAGAACGACGCTATGTGATCATTGTAGTCAATACCACCAACACCAATAACATCACTTTGATCTGCTGGATTGTTTAGAGTACCATAAAGTGGTCCATCATTTCCAATTGCCGAAACCATGATAATATTATTTGCTGTCAGTTCCCAGACCTGGTGGAAATTGCAGAACAGAGTATTAAGGTTAACATCGTTCAATGGAACCAAGTGGGTGTCTGCAAAGCATGAGGCATCGTGTGCTTATTAAAGATCTCCAAATGCCTATGTTATTCCAAGGCAAGAGACAACACCCAATTCTAGACCACCACCTCAAGCAATGAGTATACCAACCGTGCAGCAAACAAGCACACAGTGCAAACATGTATAAGATACTGAATTAACATAACAAAAATTAGAGGTTTACAACATCCACAATTAGAGACTTGAGAATCAAATAAACTTCATCACAAGGCCAAGGGAAGTCTTACCTTCTCCACAAAAGGGAGATCCAAGTAATCAGGTCCACCTATACTTAAGTTTAGCACATCAATATTTGTTGCAATTGCATAATTGAAGGCATCAAGGAACCATGAAGTGTATGATACCTGCAATAAGCTGAACACAAGCTTTTCATAATCTTGCCCAGACTAGATTGTGTGAACTACAAAATTGGAGTAAATACATCATAGTTAACAGATTGAATACAAAATTCCCATCATTTAACTCCTAGTCTCCTACCCTTCCTTCTTGGCAGGATGCTATTCAGTTTGCACACCAACTCAGCTTACTGGAACATACATTTGGTATAATCTGAAAAGTCATATTTTATTTGGAATTTCAGGTTCTTCTCATTCGTTGCAGAGGAAACTCATATTCTGATGTCCAGGTCATTTTCGTTAGTTAAAAAGCCACTAAATTTCAGATTACCAGAGATGAAAGCTTAAAGTCGCCCTTCTAGAGATGTTACCTTCAAGATGCCATCTGATAAACTTCCTCACAATACCAACAGCATCACATCCAGATTCAAGAAAAAAGATATGTGAAAGGGAATGGTGCTGAAACTAAATTCGGCAAAAGCTATCAACTTGTGCTTCCTCATAAATGGAGCAAATGAGAGAAGAATAAAATTTACTACACTAATTTTTCAAAGTGAACAAAGCACTGAAACATCTTTTTACTGACATATGAAGTAAATGGCATCTACACACATTTCGCAAATACAACGCTTGGAAATGCAATATACATTACCTGTGCATCAGTAAAGACGCGAAATGCATAAATCTCAGTGTCTGGTGCAAAACCAAGACACTCTGAATCTTCACCAGCAATAACGCCAGCAACAAATGTTCCATGCCCGAGATTGTCATTCAAGGTATCCTCATTGGTCCAGTTTGTCCGCTCCTGAGACATGATTCGATAGGATGTCAACCCAAACTAAAAGGTCCATCTCGGTTAATTGTTGTCTAATTGCTTTAAAGTTTAAACCAGATGCAGACAAGTCTATCCAGTAAAAAGTGTCTTAACAACGTCTTCTATTCAGTAAGGGTTAGTAGCTAAAACAACCATAACTAGGATACGAAAACCAAATACCCATTGTAAATGACAAGCACATATCCAATATCTAGCGGAACGGATACCTTGATATTCCGAAAATGTGGGTGATTTGCTCGAATCCCAGTATCAAATATGGCCATTTTGACTTTCGCACCAGTATACCCTTTCGACCAAAGCACATCTGCCCCAAACAATGACGTAACTTGAGATTTCTGCAATGAAGTCATCAACATCATCAACATCACACCACATATACCAAAAGAAAAAAATGCAGATTCCCTGGAGTTAAACAAAGCTTCAGAGCTACAAGATCTACAGTAACACTAATTCTCCGGAACACAACGGCAACAAACTCACTCAATTCAGATTGCTTGAACTATATGACTAATGCAAGCTCCAATTTCTTTAGTTCTTCAGAAACAGAACATTAACGAAAAATGTAAAACTGGACTCATCAAGGTTTACCTTAACCTTTCTCTGACCCAGCTTTCTCAGAAGCCAAGCACAGTACATATGGGACAAAACCACACTCATTAACTGCTGTTTCCTATGGAGGTCATCTCCGGCATTATAAATGCAACAAAACAGTTGATCGACCGATTTGCATACTCCTACTGGATAAATTAACAATCCCACTAAAAATGTCATACATAAAAATAAAAATAAAAAAACAGTGCACTGGGTTGACTTCCATACTTATCAGTCCCACAACTCAAAACATAAACCTAAGTTTGATTTTCATAAGCAACATCTAACGTGACACCAAACAAAATAATCAAATAAAAACCCCAGGGGTTGGCTAAGTGGTCTTGGCCTGGTACATAGAAGTTTGCTCCTTCCTAAGGTCTCAGGTTCAATTCCTCTTGCCAGCAACTCTTGGGCCACCTCACCTGGCAACTCTCACCCCACGCGTAAGCATGTGAAACGGGTGTGGGAGGGGTTGTAGGTATTAGTCCAATTGCGCGCAAGCTGGCCCGGGACACCTTGCATTACCAAAAGAACAACAAAAACAATGAAAAGAAAAAGAAAAAGAAAAAAATAGCAACTCTCAACGACTATTAACAAACCACCTGCATCAGGAGCTGGCGTTTCCAGCTACTGCTCAAATTACTAGCAGCAGCAGGCACGGCGTCGTTTTCACCTTCGCCGAATGACATGGCCGTAAAAATCTTCCCCGGCCGCTTCTTACCGTCCACAAAAGCCCCGACTCTCCCCATTTTCTCCTCCCCAAGCAAGCTCCTTTGGTAGCTGCGATCGGGATTAACATCCTTGACCAGCTCCAACCCCTCCAACTCCTCGATCACCGAAACCCTAGCCGCGTCCTCGACCGCCACCAGCCCGAAATCCGTCGGGAACTTGGTTACGGCGTCGTTTCGGCGCTCGATCCATTTCCATCCGCGGGATTTCACGCTCCGTTCGAGGTAGTTCCTGTGGCTTTCGGCTCTCTTGTAGTCGCGAAATCGAACGATGTAGTTCGTGGGAGTGACGTGGGGCTCGGATCTTTCTAGGGTTCGGTTTTGGGGCGGGGGTTTGAAATGGAGGAGAGAGATGGAGACGAGGAGGGCGAGGAGAGAGTGAGTGAGTTTGGGGAGGCGAGGAGGGGTCATGGTGAGAGTTTATCGGTTTGGCGCGAAAGTCCCCACATCGGAGGAGAGAGACGTAACCTTGTAGGGAGAGAGAGAGAGAGAGAGAGAGAGAGAGAGAGAATTAGTTGTGATGTTTTTCTGGATTTTGGGTTGACGAAAGTATTCGGATTAGGTACGTGGAGGGTCATTTCGGCCTTTCTCTCTCATATGGGTGGGGTGGGATCCACATATATGAGTTGGGCATACATTATTTGAGATGGCGGTACAAATAACCGTTGCATTGAACTTTTTTTCTCGCCTTTCCAGTTTACCAAAAAAAAAGAGGGTGCGCAGAGGGAAGAGAAACCAATCGATGAAAATTTTTAAATTTTTTCGTTTCTTCCAAAGAAAATAAGTCACGTAATATCCATCTGCGAGAGTAGAAAGCGTCCGGCAAGAGTATTGTTAAATTTGCGAAGGCGAGCACAGAATAATAATCGAGAACGAGAGCGCGAAGATTCTAATAAAGACTTGTGTCGTAAACTCTAATCCGGTGATAATGAACAAGTAAACTTGTACCAAGTGGCGGAGCTATCTTGGGACCCGGGTGGCTCCGGCCCCACCGAACCCCCTCCGAGCCTCCGAGTTTGAAATTTTTTATTTTGTATATATCTAATTTTGAATATTATTTATAATTATTCGTGTATAGCTATTTATAATCTCAATAATTTTGATTTAATTTGATAAAAAACCGATTATTTTACATTATCATTTCTCAATTTTTTTCATAAATAAAAATAATCACATGAATGTTGAAGTTACCTAAAGGAAAAAAACAAAATAATTGGTATATTTTAACTGCATTAAGCTAGAATCATTTCAATATACAAATGTAATGTATTGAAAAACAAAATTTTTATGATATAATAAGTATATGTTCCGATAAAAAATACTCCATGCCTATTACTCCGGCCTCCTCGGATCAAAATCCTGGCTCCGCCACTATTTGTACCCATAAGTTGGTAAAGATTCTGAGTTAAACTTTTAACCTGATAAAACCCGCAGAACATCAAATTTTTCTATGGATATGCGCAGCTTATTTTGGGCGTAAAAAACTCACGCATGCAAGTTGACTATTCCTCCACTTGTAGCAGAACTTCATCCACAGACACAAGATCGCGCCTTGCACAAGTCTAGGACTTGCACCCTCTATTTCATTAGAAGAAAATATAGTTTCAAGATATGAAGGTCTATGCAATCTAACTTCGTACGAAATTAAATGTTCAGATCAGTGACGAGGAGGAAGTATATGACAGAAAACAATGTTATCTCGCTCGACGTTCTTGTTTCTTGGAAGGTGGCGTAAAGGCAGTGAGCCACTGCTTCTTCCAAGCTGCATCCTTCTGTTGCTCCATCCACGACAAGAACGCGCTATCCAACAGGCAGAACAAGTTCACGTACAGAAGTTGGTACCTCACTGGAACAAACCGGAAGTTCACAGCCTGAGCCAAAGGCCAAACACCGCCCTCCACAATCAAGGCCGGAAAGAAATCCCTCTTCACAATTTCCTTAACTTGGCTAGCACTTTTGCCGCTGGAAAATCCCATGTATGATAAAAACACAAGCAAATGGACGGGGCCGAATATAAGAGTATCCATTGCCACTTTAGTACCGACAAACCGTAGAGATTTTGGCTGGAGTTGAAGTCTTAGCGTCATGAATCGATCCAAACCTTCATACCTATAGTGATTGAAAAGGATTACTTGTCAATGTGCTGGTCTCAGTTATTTTAATAGTTGCCTCAGAAAAGCGTTGGAACTTTCAAAACATAGCTCATGATAAGAAAAGATACAAGATCCATAAGTGCCAATCTCAATGCAGAAAGGTTGTTCTATTGCTTCAAATGGATTATGGAGGCCCAAGAACATCCAATATTCCAGCTCCTAGAACTATTGGCATTGCTATGTCCAAAAGCCACTACCACTAAGCTGGTAAATCGAGAACAAGACACTACCACAAAGCTGGTAATCTAGATCTTTTTAAAGCGTCTAGAACACGGTGTAGGTTAGGTAGAACCAATTATTGTATTATCAGCACAAACTAGCTACAAACAAAAATCTATAATGAAATCCGTTATGAAATTCTCTCAATCTTACTTGATTTTGAGCTAGCAAAGTCAGTGGAACAGATCCAAAACATACTAGTTTACCACTCGGGGGCTAAGGCAATATTCACCCATTCCACAATAGTAAACCTGGTGGCTGGGGAACAACTAGCTTACCATTTTAACTTCTGTCAAGGGATTGTGCTAGAACAAGGGCGGAAACAATTGGAGGGTCTACCTAATACACATCTACCTCTAGTTTTACAAGAATTTTTCATTGTTGCCCAGCTAAAGGTTTAAGCAGATGTTAATCTTTCCCCTTTGTACTAATCTTATATCCACCCTCTGTAGTGGGCCGAAATATCCGAAGGTTCAAAGGGTTCAATAGGATGACCTTGTGGACCCACAGTTCAGTTGTCTCAGTTCGTCTGTATGAGAAAAGTCAAACTTAACACGTCACCCCGGTCATCAACCGAACGATAAGTGACCCTGCGGCTGTTTTCCGAGCGTAAGCTGCTTCTCCGAGCGTAGTAAGACGCTCTTGTTCGGTAACAGGCTTGTATACTCGGATAGACGTCTTCCATTCGGACAGAAGGTTGTTTAACGAACAAGTCTTATCCTCGGTAAATTCTTACGTTCGGAATGGTTCCTCGGCCAGGGCGGTGGAAGAACGTTCTAAGGCGGTGGCAGAACATTCTAGAAGCTCTTTCTGATAGGACCGATGATAAGCAGGTTCACCTCTCTGATAACTGATTTGACGTTTCTGACATCGACCCACGTGGGTCTGCGAATCTTGAAGGGCGGCATCATTAAATACTTCTGACATGTGACGTCATCCAAACGAAGTGGTGCGCGTGTGGTACACTTCCATCTTGTCCAACACTTCAGAACTTGGCCTATAAATAGGAGAGCACCTCTCCCAGGAAAAAGGTCAGCAAATATCTCTCTCCTAACTCATTTCCTACAAAACTTCTTCTTCTTCTCACTTCCTTCTGATTCTAACTAGATCGTCGGAGCTTCTTCCCGGAAGAACACCACCCTCCGGTTTGCAGGAACACGGCGGCGCCGGTCAAGTCACCACGGTTCAAACAACGAGAAAGGTCCAGGAGGTTCAAGGGTAAATCACCCCCCCACACCCTCAAATTCAGAAATCCATTCAATGTGGAGTAATAATTTTACTGGCTGATAGGGGTCAGGTTCCACAATGAGCAAAATGCACTAAAACTAGGCTTGTAATGCAAACAAGCCCTGGCCACTGATTTTCTATTTTTCTTGCTTTCCAGAATTACTCTTGAATTTCATAAGTGGAGTAGAGGCCCAGAGGAACTTAGGCGTCCTAAGTTTAATTAGTTCTAAAATCTGCCTCTACTGGAAAAAAAAACCCTTGGAAAGTACGTTCACGCTTCCCACTCATGCCATCAACCCAATCCTTTGAGGCAATACGATGGCCTTATTCAATCTGTGCATCGCCCGTGCAACCCTTCATGAACAAAGTCATTTGACTGAACTACAGCTCAAGGATCTAAACTCTTACCAAATTCTGCCACTACTCATTCGAACCATGGGTTTCAATAGAAAGTTATCGGAAATGACGAATTATTCTGCAAACCATAGAAGCGCTACAAGGCATGCTAAACCATTAAAAGGAAAGTTTGAGGTAAAAGATCCAAACAAATGAAATGCAAGAAATATCAAACCAGAAGTGGCCAATTGGTCCAACGAAGCCAACTCCAAACATACTCGTGATGGCTACCCTTTTCCAGTCAACCTTGAGCTCCTCATTTTCAACCTGATTCATGAAATGAAATTCTTAGTCCTTGTCCAGCAGAATTCGCAGCAGCATCAACTAAAAAACCAGTAGAACATCATAATGGATAGGAAAGCCGAACAGGCGAACATAAACTCTATTTTTATAATCAAAGAGTCACAAAACAACACAAAAATATACGCTATTTAACATGTCCCTCAAGTCTGAGGAAAATAATTCAGGCTCAGGTCAATTGAGTTCCAAGCTACAATGCCCAAAATTTTGGGGGTGTATTGATAGAGCATGTTATCCAATATTTGAACAAATCCAAATTGTCATGGAAAATAGGATTTGTCTGTTATTGTTTTAGTAAATTTCTATACACAACCAAACACATCTACTAATCTAATTGGTGAATGACTTTATTCTAGATCACCCGATCCATAACTTTGGGGACAACCAAAAGGTAACTGAAACAATTTTGCAAAGCATTATGACATTAAGAATTGCAAATAGCGACTTCCTTAGCGGCATCAATATGAATAAGAGAAACTCTGTTATATCCATTTATGTAGATTCGTTCCACTTGGTCTTCTTTCAAAAAAATTGCTCCGTAGATATTGCTGCAGTACTTATACCATTCTTCTACTTCCCATTCGATGTCTTTCGTATCGTCACCCAATTGTCAAAGCTGATAAAGACAAAGAAGAAGAGAAAAACTTATTTACAGAGGCTCCGTAAATAAGTTTTTACAGCGCCCAATCTCGCACGTCCAAAAGTGTTTTGGACGATCTGGACTTTAAAATAACTCTTCAAGCCCTTGAAGAGTTCATTTAAAATCCGGATCATTGATTGCCGAGACGGACGTGTGAGATTGTGTGTTACCGTAAATAACATATTCACGGCGGATTCTCGACAAATGTTCAAAGGAACTAGGGGCAACAACACATTACTGCAAAGACTTGCTCAACTGAGAAAAAGATAACAAATTTTAACAGGAGTAATGCCTTTTGAATCCCCCATACAACAATGAAAATTCAGTAAGTCCAAATTCCAATACTCCCATGAAAAAGGACCAGAATCCAGCTCAAGGTAAGTGCAATACCTATTACCTAATGCCCCAAATAGTTACGTACATACATACACACTGTAGATGGCTACCTATGTATTTGGGATTTGAGATAAGCACAACTAACCACACAATAACAAACTTTTAGCCTTAAAAAGTAAGGGTTCTTATCAGTACTCACAGACAATGGAAGTTTCTTCTGGGAAAGAGAGTGAGTGATGGATTGGGCAACGGTATCTCCCAAACCCCAAAGAAATCCGGAGCTGATGACTTGGGTCTTCACTGGATGAGCAGACAAGCAATTCTGATACCAATTCCACAGCCTCAGCATCATTTAAACAGATTCCTATGTTCCTCACCAATTTTCGGTAGATATGCAAGAAAGAATTTTGAGAGAAAGAAAGAGAAGAGGCGGTTTTAATCGTTTTGCAATCAGAGAAAATTACATGAAGAATATCCGCAGGCTTTGTTTGCTAGAGGGAAAAGAAATACTAGAAAGAGAGAAGAAAACGAGAGAGATATATATTCAAATGGTAATGCTATTCACGGAGCATTGTGTTGATAATAGGGCAAGAAGAATTAAAAAAAAACACAATTTCGGATTGCTGTGTTTGGTTTGTGTTTTGAAATTTTTTTTGAAAAATAGTAGGCGTAATAAGTAGAGAGAGATATAGAGAGAAATGTTAAAAGTAGGAGGAATTTAGGGGGGATTTTTTGAAAAATGCTTTTTGAAAAGCAAAGAGAACAAGGCAAGTCACCGAGCAACAAACCAGTAGCCGAACCACTATTGGATCTAATTGTGCAATCCAATTATCAAGGAAGACTAATACAGCAACCCACCGCCATGGCCCCCCACTTAAATCATGGTTTGTCTCCAAGGAGAATCGAACCCTGCTTAGAGGTTCGCCCTTACCATGTTGACAACCCGTAGGTGGGTGGATATTAACACTTTTCAAGACATGTAACACATGTTTAACACGTAGAAAATTGTTTTCATTTCAATATTGTTCGGTTTGTTAAACGAGAACTTCAAAAATTACATTTTTATTATGTAGTAACTAGTGGAAAAAGTTTGGAATTATTTGGAAAAAAATGTACTTCAAAAAAAGTTTGAGTTATATTATTTGGAAAAAATGTACTTTGTTTCTAAATACTGGCGCGCAAATCTTCGCCTTTAAAAATATGTATTTTTTTATTAAAAATTAAAAAAAAATCACAACTTAAAAAAATTCATTGATATTTATTGATTTGTGAAAAAAATTGATTTTTTTAACGAAAAAATACATCTTTTTAAAAGTCTAGGTTTGCGCACCGGACATTTATTTAGGGACGGAGGGAGCATTAATTTTAAGACCTCGTTTTTCGGCCATGAAGTTAAAACTTTGTGGCCAAAAATGTAAAATTTTGTGGCCATGATGTTAAAACTTTGCGGCCAGAGCGAAAAACTTTGCTGCCATAATGTTAAAAGTTTGCGGTAATAGCATTAAAGTTTACGGCTAGAACGTTAAGGTTTGCGGCCAGGTTTCTCCCAATTTAACTCTCATGGAATCAATCATGGCATAGGTATATTAACAAGTCTCGCGCAACACCTTTTCGTTTCCCCCTTTTCTCTCTCTGTCCCTCACACTTCCCCTGGAAAACGCTGGAGGAAAGAGTTGAGGATGAAGAAGATATCTCTACAACTGGTCCCTCCATCCCTCTCCCTTCCTAATCCCACTTCCACCTTCCCCCAATGCTTCACACCCACCGGAAACCCTTCTTTCTTATCCCTCAATTCCACCCCTCTATCAAAACCACTTCAATTCAGCCACACCCACTTCAAACCCACCTTCAAAAACCCCAACTCTATCATTCTCAAGCCTTCCAGTAGACTGAATTGCAAAGGGTTCAAAGACTCAGCCGAAGAAACCAAGGCCGTTTTGGACGTAAAAGGCGGCACCGATGACGGCGGCGACGGAGGTGGAGGTGATGATGGAAAGGCGGAGGAGGAGGAGAAGAGAAATGGGTTGTTGCCGGAATGGTTGGACTTCAATTCGGACGATGCGAAAACGGTTCTCACAGCGATTGCGGTGTCACTTGCGTTTAGGTCGTTTGTGGCTGAGCCTAGATATATTCCTTCGTTGTCTATGTATCCCACGTTTGATGTTGGGGACCGACTTGTTGCAGAAAAGGTGATGCTTTATATTTGATTTGTTTGAATGTGGAATTTGTTTTCCATTATTTGGCTTTATGTTGAAGGTTTTTGAATTCTCAGTCAAGCATTGAATGAGAATGGATCTTGAACTGTTCTTTTGTCTATTTTATTTTTCCATAATTCATATGTTTTCATGTTCTCTTTGGCTTTCTGCCTTTCAATCTTAAGACTTAGTTCAAGTTGAGAGTTTCTTGAGTAAATGGACCTATAAAGGCTAGCCCCGTTGGATTGCACAAAAGGGTGGGAATTAGAAAAGAAAAGAGAATCCTACCACTTGTTTGGATAGCTAAAAGAGGTGAGGAATGTGGGGGGGGGGGGTGCTTTTATGGTCCATTTTGTTTCCCAAATCACGAATTTCAGTGAAAATTGATGAGGAACCAAAACCCTTTCTTTTCTCTCCCTTTCTCACAATTCAAAGTCTTAGTGAAGTATGAGAAGTACTAGAAAGAATGAGCCTTGGGCTGTATTTGAAAGAAGATGATAACTTTAAAATGCTCAAGATAAGAGCTCAAGGGCAATAAAATGAAGAACTTTCTATCTACCAAAAATAACTCTCTCGCTCTCTAAAAGTAGAGCAGGAAAGAGGAGTAACAATGAGGTTAATGGTCAACGATCACGTTTACTTGTTGTCTTATTGATCTCTATGATTGAACTTTCACGTTACGAGTTTTGTTTCTTCTTTGCTGATAAGACTGGTCATGTATAAGCAATGTACTGCGCCATTACATTTCTTAACTGATGTTTGTCTTCGTCTTTCAGGTAACTTACTATTTTAGAAAGCCATGCCCAAATGACATTGTGATTTTCAAGAGCCCTCCAGTTCTGCAGGAAGTAGGATACACTGATGAGGATGTCTTCATCAAAAGAGTAGTTGCAAAGGAAGGTGATGTTGTGGAGGTCAGATTGCTAAACTTAGTAAATGCATTTCTTTGTATAGCACATGACGAGATTATTGAAGCTTAGTTCAGATTTTTTTTTTATTCTGTTCGCTTCCAATTTTCAATTATCACAGTTTAGCAAAAGTGATACTCGTCAGTGGGTTATGAGATAATAAAAAGGCGAAAGCAAATAACATGATGTCTGCCTTTCATGATGTAAGCTTGTACTGTTAAGGCTTTTTGTTGATCATAAGGGGCTAGTGGACCTGGATGTATAGAGCGTGTTTTTTCTATTAGGAGTTGTTCTTTTATGGTTGTTTCTGTACTGATATAACTAGGACAGTTTTTGGGCTCAGTAAAACCAGAAAATTAACTGGATAAATATATACATTTGGGTGAGAGCTAGTTCGTTTATTTCAATTCAATTCTCCCGACAGAAGTGGAAAGCTTTAGAACAGAACGGAGTAGACAGGGTTATATGACCTATTAACACCGAGCCATGTGCATCTCTACTTGCTTGCCATGTAATGGTAAACTGGAATGATTTATCAGTGGCAAGTTCTGAATTCATTGAATGGTTCCCCTGAGAAGTTATGGATTTCCTTATCACTGCCCTGGTCATGATCGCTGAACTGCTTCCAACTCTCCCTGCCCTGTGCATCCTTGGCTATTAATCTGAAATCAACAAATGCCTTTGATTAGCCACAAACGTTAAGCAACAATGCCAACGATTAGGTTTGTACCCAATCACCCCTTTTACCCCCATTAATGGGTACTAAACTGGTCATCCTGTGTGAGTAGATGGCTCATCCAGATCCTCGTGTGTTGCTATTAGTACCCTTCCTTAAGCATTTCTTATGACCCAAGTAGTTTTCGTAGTTGGCACTAGGCAGTGCTACCGAAACTTTGCTAGTACCTTAGTAATCTGAAATCAATGATGTGTGAAGATGATAGATTTCTGATATTCAATACTACCAAGTTTGTGTAAGTTTGTAACTATATAACCTTGTTTCTGCTCTTAATTTCGTGTTTGCACAACTCAAAAGTCTTTGGTGATACAATACACACGGACAAATTTGGGCAGTTCCCTTGCGTATTTTTTGTTTTCGATCGGCAAGTTCCCTTGCGCATTGACAGAGCTATGCAAATTGGAATAGTCGGCGTTGTGCGTAACATGTGAAGATCATATTGCTTTTACCTTTAGTAGTGAATGTAGACATTTGTGCAACTAAAATAGAACTTTTATGAACCATCTCTGATTGAACGAATTAAAAGAAGAGATCGAAAAGGAAATTCTTGTCAGGACTAATTTTCTATGTCCTAATGTCTGAACACTGGCATCCTATCTAACTTTATTCCTGGAAATATGCGATCACGAATTTGTTTTTTTGTCATATAACTACATTTTTCGTTCCATCTATCTAAATTGCTGTGCTAAAGTTGTGGAAACACGTCAATTTTCTACCGTTCTCCGGTTCCCCCCCCCCCCCCCAAATTTATGTGGAAATTTATCTAGTGCAGGTTCGTGGAGGTAAGCTAATTGTAAACGGGGTAGTAAGAAATGAAGGCTTCATCCTTGAATCACCTAAATATGAGATGAAACCAATTGTAAGTTCTCTCCTCCTCTACAATTACAACTTCTTCTTTTTTAATTTAAAGGTGGTACACACACTGTAATCATTTCATATTGGTGGGTGGTCAAGGATTCAAAATCCAAAGATTTGACCTCTGGCAGCATAACTTTCAAGCTCCATCTCCACTAGCTTGTTAGTATAGAAGTACAGACGTAATAAACTGCAAAAATGACATTGTTCGTTGTGATGCAGCGTGTTCCAGAGAATTCAGTTTTTGTGATGGGTGATAATCGTAATAACAGCTACGATTCGCACGTATGGTAAGATTCTTCTATTCGTCAATCCACATGTGAAATTATTTTTCTTGTTCATCTTCCTCTTCTTTGTTGGCATTGTTTCCTGTTTCCTCCACCTTGCTGATTTTACAACTTGTTTGTTTTGTAGGGGTCCCCTTCCGGCCAAGAATATAATAGGAAGATCGTTATTTCGGTATTGGCCACCAGCTAGGATTGGCGGAACAGTTCTTCCAGATGGCTGTGCTGTTGACAAGCTGGTGGAGAGCGGTTTAGCATCTGAATCAAACCCAACATCGTGATTCCTCTTTCTTGTCCTTTTTTAATTTTCGTTTATTGGGAAAAAGCTCACATTGCTCCTGTAAAATCTACTTATGTAACAGAAACCGATAGAGAACATTTTTGGAGACGGCTCAATTTATTGATGTCCCGTTTGGTTGGGTAAATTGTGCATTTACCGTTTTGTTTACCATCCATATACCGTACTACTGAGAAGTCTCTCTCTGAGACAACTAACTTTTTTGACAAGAAAAAAGAAGAGGAGACATCTAACTTGTGGTTTGAATATGGTGTGCGCGGACAAAAATGATAACGGATCATTAAGCGGCATTACTCTTTGGATTCAGGGCAGTTGGCCAGTTGCATATATTTTCCATTAGGATGGACATGAGCTCTGTAATGAATCTGAAATGACATATTTACCCATCTATGTTCTCCATGGATTAACGTTTAGTGGTGAAAAATTTCAAGGTTTACCACACATACATAGCAGAATAGTAAGAGGCACAATCTCAAGATTGGACGAGTTTTACAAGATCAAGCATTCTGTTGAATTTAGCCCGCCTGTCGAATGGAGCTTTCACCCGACTTCCCTGCATCCCGTCCTTTCCTGGGAATCACTAAGAGGATTGTCAGACTGGACTGAGCGGGATGAGAACCTTGTTGGACTTGGAATGGGTAGGTTAGATTGATATCACCTAGGAAGTTTGGATTCACAATTCAAGTAGGCAATTTGTTGCAAAAGTATAAATCTCATAAGAGAAATAATAGAATAGATTTGTGGAGAGCAATCCTTATCCTGTTTTTTTCCCTCCACAAATCAAAGATCCAACATGAAGAAATAGAAGAATTGGGGAATTCATCAGAGCATAATCAAAACGAAACTGTGAGAATAATAGAAAATCCCCAAGTTTATCTTTTCTGCAAGTACTTTAGGGCTCGTTTGGATGCGGGATAAGGATTGAGAGTATTATTTATGAAAGGGAGATAAAATAGTAAGGGGTATTAGTTAGTAAGGGATGATTGATTATGGAGGGGAATTAAATAGTACTTGGATGAGATATTAGAAAGTGGGATAAAATAGTACTTGATCTGGATGGAGAATACATTGGGAGTATAAGAAATGGTGAATGATGTAAAAAGCTATCAAATGATCATTTTGCCTTGTGCAATCCCAAACCTAATTATGTATTACGTTGTATATATAATTGCAAATATAATTAATCTTTCACAATTTAAGCCGTAATATTTAATTTTACTAACAAATTAACTAATTTAATAATATTAAAAAAATAAAAAATTAAGTTTTTATTTTAAAAAATTCGATTATTTAAAAAAATTCAGTTATTTTCTTTTTTAAAAACTACATAATTTGGTAGTTCAAAACGTGTCCAACAAATTTGTTAGGTGAATTTTCATGTGTCCAACAAATTTGTTAGGTGAAATGTGTCCAACACATTTATTTAGTAAACTTTTTTCTTATAAATATTAAAGTGGCTCTTCTTCTCATCTCATGAGGGAATTTGGCGAGCATGGTGGATGGCATTCCGTCTACTTGGGATATTTTGAAAATCAGATGCGAGCTTTGGATTTTTCCAAAGCAGGTATCAAATAAATCATATCGTAGAGAAGATAAAGAAATGGAAGCGTAATAAGCTCACATCTGATTTTCAAGATATCCCAAGTAGGCAGAATGCCACCCACCATGCTTACCTTGCCAAATCCCCTAGTCTACAAGGGTTGTCAAGTTTGTTACTCCTCGGTCTAAGCCCGGCATGCCATGGAAATGATTCAAAAACAAAAAAAAGAACTAATTTTGTGAATGAAAATGAGATGGGAAGAAAAGCTACCTTGCTATTTATAAATAAAAATTTACCAAATAAATGTGTTGGACACATTTCACCTAACAAATTTGTTGGACACATGAAAATTCACTTAACAAATTTGTTAGACACATTTTGAACTACCAAATAATGTAATTTTTTTTAAAAATAACCAATTTTTTTAAATAACCAAATTTTTTTAAATAAAAACCTATTTTTTTTATTTTTTTATGTTATTAAATTAGTTAATTTGCTAATAAAATTAAATATCACGGCTTAAATTATGAAAGACTAATTATATTTGCAATTATACTATATATATAACATAATACATAGTAATTAAGTTTGGAATTACACAAAGATAAAATGATCATTTGACAACTTTTTATATCATCTATCCTTCCTTATACCCTCAATTTTTCTCCATCTCCATCCAGACCAAGTTCAATTTTATCCCACCTTACTAATACCTCATTCAAAGCAAGTACTACTATTTAATCCCCCTCCATAAATATCACATCAATATGAAACATCCCTTATTAACCAATACCTCATACTATTTTATCTCTCCTTTATTAATAATACTCTCAATCCTTATCCCACATCCAAACAAGCCCTTAGCTTGCAAGGGATACCTGAACTGTTATATCTATCCGCACCTCTTGCCAAATAGCTTTTGAAATGAACATTCAAAGAGGGGAAGTGCTATGGTGTCCCCGTTGGATTTGGGGACACCGTAATAATTGGCATGACTTGACCTTTAGAAGCATAACTAAAACCATTCAGTGGCATAACTAAGGTATAACAACTTTTCCAAATTTTCCCTAGTACTTAAAGAACCAGTAAAAAACAAAAAAAAACCCTCGCTCCCCCTATAACCATGGTTTAGCCACGGTTAAGGGTTTTTATCCCCTACATCTATCATCCTCTCTACATCTTTTCCCCCATTTATTCCCTTTAACCAGGGAATTTGTTATACCCCGTTCATCTCCTCATCTCCCACGAACACAGAAAGAAAACCCTCGTCCCTCACCCGTTCTCTTCCTCCGTCCCTTCCTCCCCTCATCCCGACCTTACATCCACCCCGTGGACGTCGCCGCCGCCCCCACCACCAACACGAACGGCGTCTGGGTCGCCATCCGACGACCCGGATCCGAAACCCAGAAAAAGATCCAAACCCAACTTGGACGAGAACAAGGAACCCAGGTTCGACGAGAACAAGGCCCAGATCTTCAGGCTCAAGCTCACCCACGCCCACCTCCAATCCAATATTTGTTTTTGGGTAAAATCTTTTTCCCTTTTTTACTGCCCATATTTGTTGAAATCTGATATTTTTGTGTTCGATCTTCAATATTTGTGTTGTTGAAATCTGCTATTTTGGAATTGGAAGTGATTGTTGTTGAAATCTGCTATTTTCTTAACCTCGTAGTCTTTGAAATCATAACCCATTATACTTATACAGCCAACTAGAAGAGATGTTGAAACTAAGTGTCCACATTCAGTGAGGATCGGAAGTTAGGAAAAATTGATTTTGTTTCCATTATCTTGTGTGTACGATATGCAGTTGTGACTGATGCAATTTTATAGACAACCTGATAATCACTCTCTTTTAACCTAAAAATGTTTGCACGCACTGAATTTTATATAGCGTTCAACAACATAGTAAAGTTTTTGGTCTTTCTTACCTGTGCATATAAATCATCTAAGAAGCTAAAATACGAAAATAAGCATCTACATGGACTAAAACTTTAATTTTTTCTTTTAAACATCTCTCTATTGGGTTAGTTTTAGAGGGATGCACAATAATCTAATTTGGAGGAGAAAGAAGTTTTCATTTTGCAAAGTAGAAATTTACTGATTACTATCGACATTAAAGAGAGAAAATAGAGTAGGCTCAAGTTTTCTCCCTTTTCTCTCTGTAATCTTTATTTTGATGCGTTCGATTATTGTGTTATAACTTTTGAGATGTCTTCCTATTATTTCCGACCATTCTATCCATTTTCTTTATTTAGAATCTTCCTATAATCTTTATTTTTGGCACAACCAGTTGATATGATAGCCCATAAGTAATGTTTCAAACACAACGGAATGTGGGTGTGTTTGTTTGATCTGATTAATAGGGAAGTGATATATAATCTCATAAGACATGTAGTCCCATCAGACTAATAGTAATGGGATTAAGAAATACCGAGCGCCCCATGGCATTAAGTCTCATACTTTTTTGGATTATACTAGGGGCCATTAGTTTAAGATGGACGATAAATATATTAGCACAACACTGGAATGTGATCCCCTTAGATATAGTCCAATCTGACACTCATATCCAGTTAAACAAGTGGCCCCTAAATGTGTTGTATTAAAAGACATGAAGAGGAAAATCATTTCAAAACAATCTCTGGCTTGGTAGATTTGGATTTACCTAGTTGTAACTTGAATGGTTGTCCTATAGTCTGGTTGTCTATCTATATTTGTAATAAGTTCATCCTGAGAGTCTTAAGCTTTCCTACATTTGCAGGTATAAGAAAAGGCGATGGGATCTCAAGCAACTTATTGGATCTGGTGGAATGCCATATCTGTAACTATTAGCCCCATATATAATTTCAATGAAATGCTGTTTGTTTTCATCCACAACCAACAGGAACAACTCTTGCTGACCTAAGAGATAATAACCAGATTTACAAGATTCTAAGATAATAATAGCGTTTGATCTCCACAAAATCTAGCAGCCGTTGTTGTGTATTTGCTGTCTATTGGCTGTCTATTTTTGGATCATGTATTTTTGAGACTATAATGGTATTAGTGTTGTCTACTAATGCTGCTAGTGCTGTTTTGTGTCCGGTGATTACTCAAGAGTTTTTCTTTGGTGATTGCTCAAGAATTTGTCTTGAGATTGAAATTATGTTGCTGCTTTATACTGAAGATGTCAACGGAATGTTGTTGCTGCTGCTGTAAGTTAATTATACTGCTGTTACAGATGATGTGCTGTGTTGTGTTGAGGTCTGCTACCGGTGCTGCGTTGATCTCTAAAGTTTGTTGCAAAATTTAGATTACTGCAGATTTTTATGTGTGGGCTTAGATGATGATGATCAGATAAGCTAGGCAACTTTTTGTTCTGTTTCGTATGTATTTTGTTTTGGTTGGTTGGTCTTATGCCAACTACAACTAGTTCATTTTGGCTTTGATATTGAAGATGTATGATTTCATGTTCTTTTTTTGGGAATTTATTTACAAGTTCATGAGTGAGAGAAATGAACAGCTCGTAAAAGTCCATATTTCCATATGCTTATGACCAAAAAAATCCATGTACAGGACCTAATCGATTGTTGAACCAATGGTGTACCATTTGATATTCTCAGTCAACAAATTTTTAAGTTAATTGAGTGATTGATCTATTAAAGATGCTTCTCGCCCAAAAATACTCCTAGCAACATTTTTGAAAAAACATAACCACCATTTCCTTGTGCTTTTGCATTATTTTATTTTTCTCCGGAAAACAAAACATCTCATTCATTCATCCATAAAAAACTTACAGCAATAGCATTACTGACCTTCCAATGTCATGAACAGAAGTTGAGTGATTCTTCCTACTGTTACCCCAAAAAAAAAAAGAGTGATTCTTCCTGCTGTTACCAAAAGAAATTTCTAGAATAGGGAAACTCTGTTTGGGACGTTTTGCCTTGTCTGGGAAAAAATTGGAAAAAGGTCTTATCAAGTTGCCAAACTTGACTAACAGAATTGGATCATTTAGAAATCACCACCATATGCATATACAAGAGCAGCCCTTAAGGCAATGAGGTTGACAATTCAGAATGAAAAAACCACCACGATTCTCAGCCAAGCACCACAATTGGATATAGAAATTGACCAGATTGTAAGTGACACTGTTATTCCTCGAGAGCACCAACCCCACCCCCTCCACTTAACAAATAAACTAGAGATCCCATGGTTCAAAATTCCAATCTCCAACTACAAATTCTAACTTCCAGCATCTAAATAGTTGACCACTGAAAAATAACTTCTATAGCCCTAAAGGAAAACCCCAATTCAGCACTCACTCCAGACTATGTACGGCCATGGGATGAATCGGATCAATCTAACAAAAACGTGTTATGACTTGTTAGATCAATCTAACAGAAACTTGTTAGAATAGCTTCTTCAAATGTAGCTTTAGCGATCCGGGCACCTGCAGTCGAGAGCAGTTATTCATTTCTTAATCTCTCTGCACATAACTGGAGGAATGAGAACATATATATAAGACCACTAGGTGAAGACAATGGAAAACTAATACAACCAGTCAATGCAAAGCTAAAATGATTGACCATACGTTCGGTAAGCTGGGTGAAGAAACTAATTACATTTATTTGGCAACTTGGCTAGCAGATAGAGTTTTTGACCCAACCTGCTCAACTCATAAGGTTTATGCAGAAGGTGCCAGGGATGTTGTTCTCTCTGCACTAAATGGAATTAATGGTAAATACCAACATAACTATAATTAATGGTTCATTAAGCTTCAATATATAGTGAATGGATTGAGAGCTCTCAGATTTTTGCCTCGTAGCAACAAATATGGGCAGACTACCAATGGTAAGACATTTACACA
Organism: Rhododendron griersonianum; assembly: GCA_018127125.1. NCBI lineage: Eukaryota > Viridiplantae > Streptophyta > Magnoliopsida > Ericales > Ericaceae > Rhododendron > Rhododendron griersonianum. The sequence continues at coordinate 49,400,491 of CM030790.1, read as the reverse complement.
CTTCATCAGAGAGATCCAAACGAATAAAATCACTGGCATCAGAGAGATGATAGACATATACACACACTTCAACTTAGAACCAGATTTGATATCTAATCGTGAAATATGGAACCAGAAATACATAGTTAGGGTTCGAACCAAAAAATCCCCAATTTCACAAGCCCTGTTTTTTTTTTGGTTTGAACAAGGTATAGTGAAATTAAAGGCTAGAATCGACTGAAATTGTAGGGGTCATCCATAACCCAGAGAGAGAGAGAGAGAGAGAAACCTTTGTGGTCGATAATGGCGTCAGTGCTAGGGCCAGGCGATTTTTGTCTTTGGTGGTGGTCGGCGGAGGTGAAGGCACTGAAGGGTGAGGTTGGTGGTCGTCAGTGGTTGTGGTCGCCGGTGGTGATCGCGTCGTACTGGCTCCTCCTCCTCCTCCTCCCCTCTCTCTCTCTCTCTCTCTCTCTCTCTCTCTCTCCCTCTCTCTTTGATCGCGTCATACTTATCGTATTGCTCGTTAAAGAATAAAGACTGATTTCATTTAACCAAAAAAAAAAAGAGACTATTTCAAATTTTGGAGATTATTGTATGAACCCAGTTGCACCAATATTACATACAAAATATAAACTTCATCGCCACACATTTATTTTTTTGTCGATCTGGACCATTAGAATTTCACGTCTTACAAATTCTGCCATCATTCACGAAAAATAGAGATCATCGGATATAAATGATCATCAAATTAGAACACATTATATGCATCTGGAGGAATTAAGTCTTATAGTGCACCGCCCGAGTCTCGCATGTCATTTTTTTGGGCAATCAGAACCTTCTATCTTTTACATTTGAGGAATTATATCGTTACTGCCAATAATGAAGTCTATCACATATCGATAGACACTTGATCGGATATAAAATAACATTCTAATAGTGGAACCGCTTCCCGATCGAAGGGTTTCCAAAATCTGATAGACCCAAAAAATTACAGGAATGATTACAACGACAACGACAACAAATTGAACGGTTTTGATCGTCATGATCGTGTTCCGGTCATATGACCACCGTACATTACACTAAAGCACAATACCTTAGTTTATAAACAATAAGGTTGAATGTATAGATTTTAAAGGAAGTAGCCGAATAACTTTTTCTGATGATCGATCTAAACCGTTAAGATTGCACATCTTATCGATTCTATATTTGTCACCAACTTCAATGATAATCGGATGTCAGCAACCTCATGATCGGAACAAATTCTATCCTTACGGAGCTATTTAAGTCATATAGTTCACCACTCGATGATTGTTTTAGCATTTCTTTCAAAATCCAAACCGTCTATCTTTTACGTAAGAGAGATTAGATCATTCCTGCCAAGAATGAAGTAAATTGGTTATCGTTACAAACTTTATCAGGAATAAGTTATCATTCCTATTATGAATTATGGCACCGATCAAAGAGCTTCATAAACCGGATGGAGACCAAATTTTACTGGATGGAGCCCAAATTTTCCAAATTTAACAAAATCAACAATAACAACCAAATCAACGTCCTCGATTATTAAAAATAATTTTTTACTATGGTCCATTACATTTTACTCTTCAATATAATTGAATAACACATCAACATTTTAATATTTCCGCCACTAACCACGGTTAAACATTTTCAAAATAAATAAAGAAAACAAAATACGACATGTTGGTATCGTTATTCTTTTTGAGGTTATTGTTATGCCTTATAAAGGTTATTGTTATGCTTACATGTGGTCATATTATGCTTCTTTACCTTTTTCGCTTTTTGTTATGCTTCTTTAACTTTTTGTTATGCCCGAATTGGTTTTTGTTATGCTCCTCAATGGTTTCCCCATTATGCCTCAGCTGTTATGCCATTTAGTAGTCTTGTTATGCCTATTTTGAATGACTGTTATACCTTTTCAGGTGACGTTATACCGTCCCATTAAAGTGTTATGCCGTCCAATTAAAGTGTTATGCCTTTTTGGCATAACTTGTTATGCTATTAGTGGTTTTGTTATACCGTATTTTGTTACCTGTTGGGATGACTGGGTTGACCAGTCATCTTTGGTCAAACTTGCATTGCTGGCCTCCCTTTTAACCGTTGGATCCGAGTTACGGTGTCCCCGATTTGCAGGTGGACACCATAGATTTTCCCTTCAAGGAGATGCATATTGGTTTCCTTGCCACTATTAGATAACAGAACAGCTTGAACACACTATTATCCCCTGATTGGCAAACCTATCCTCGTTAGGGTTACTTTGTTGCACAGCCAACCAAAGATTCAAGGCTTTAAAGGAACATCCTTGCTGATCCAAACCACAATAATTCATTTCTGAACTGGAATTTAGACAGTATACACTTCTAGATAGAGTTTACATTATCGACACGTCCGGCCATGCAATAGAATCTTTCATACAATTATTTTGGATATAATTCATTGACTAACCCAGTTTCTAAGCTATTTAGAACGAGGGGATCCACCAAAGTCATAAACCACACTATCTCTGAATCTATTATGAATACCAATTCTCCTACCATAAGAAGGTATCTATTTCCTATCTTGTATTGTATCAAAGCCTGCTCCATCTATGTCCAATCTAAACCTTTGAAAGGTGTTCAACATTACAGATTCAACTTGTATGATTGCTCAAAATAAAAATGTTTATGCTGTCTGGGCTTAACACAAAACATGCCAACAAAAGTAAGGAGTACAAAGATAGGCCTCATAGAGAAGATTAGTTGTCAACATTAGTTGTTTCAGACATATGCTTGTCTTGTAAAGTTTGGTTAATCATCGGCCTAATCGAATGTAGAAACCAAAAGATAATTTACAATGAACAAGAAAAATAACAAAACTAAGATAAACATAATCAAGTAAAGGATCATCTAAACCCATGATAAATCTCAAATTTCTATGAAATCATAGTTAAAAACGGGGTCATCAGATAGGAGCGAAAGACTTTTGAAATGTATAATCACATAGTAATATCATCTGAACTATGCTTTTGATCATCATCTGGCCCCGTTTTGTTGCAGAAAGATATTCAAACCACAAAACCATAAAATACCCAAAACAAAACCACAAAAAAAAAAAAAACACAATTTTACCAAGGGGACTCAGTTTATGGGTGGTGATATATCAGGATGGTCGGCAAGGCAAAAAAGCCATTACGACGAACGAGACCAATCACATGTAGTCATCACAGTCCCTCGGCGCTCTTTATAAGCAAACTAATTACACACTATGAATCTAGTTAATCAATCGTAAAGAACCTTCGCAAAATCAAATCGTAAACAAACTCAAAATTAGAACAAAGCCTTTGAAGCTTTTGTAGTCCTTCACTTCAAGGAAGAAGATCACTGGACATATCAATTACTGTGTACTCTGTGCAATCACTAGAGCGATCTACACGGATCCACCACTACACACACACGCATACACAACCAGAGAGAGAGAGAGAGAGAGAGAGACGCCCTGGCCTTTGGGTTTGTTCGATTCTACTTATAGGGCGAGGAGCTAGGGTTTATCAGTTGTGCTGGTTTTTACTATCATGCGCTGGGACGCGGGGGCGCTGCTGTCCCCTTAGGGGCAGCAGCTTGCGGCTGTGCTCAGATTCTGGGTCCACTCCGGTCTCACTTTGATTATCGGGAGTGTTCACTTCGCAGAGATTGTCGAGTAGAACAACTATGCAAAAAATTAACTTAATTGAATATCATTAAGTGCTTGATTGGAACCTTTTTATCTTGAAAAGAATGGATCCGAAACACTGGATCAAATCCACTGTAACCCATGAACCGAGAGTTATATGGGTTCCGATCAAGCACTTAATGATATCCAATTAAGCTGATTTTTTTGAATAGTTGTTCTACTCGGCGACCTCTACGAAGTGAACGCTTCCGATCATCGGAGCGAGACCGGAGTGGGCCCAGAATTCAGGGACAGTAGCGCCCCCGCTTCCCATGCGCTGAGCGCTTTTTATTTCCTGCGCTATAAAGCGAAATCAACGCGGGTTATTTTTCCTATTTTCAATAGGAGTATTTTTTATTTTTCATAATTTTTCTTTTGTTAACTTTTCGGCTTCGCAATGGGAAGAATCAGAAAAGTGTAGAAATGTAGATCGAAATAAAAAAATTCCCATATAAAAAACAAAAGACACCAGATGTTTGGTATTTTTCCGCCCTTAGAAAATGTTTTATGCTTTTAATCATAATTTTTTATTTTTTAGACTTCTCTCGTCGAGACGAATGATAAATAAGAAAAATAACTTAAACTTAACAAGAATCAAAAAAAATGAACAAAAATACCAAAAGAATGTAGGGGAAATGGTCAACTAAAAAACCAAAACATCGTCCACAAATTTCTGAGAGTATCCCTGCTTTATTGGTTTTGGTGACGCATATATTAGCTGAAAAACTACTTGTAGCAAGAGTATTTTGAGGAATCCTTTAAATCTTATATTACTTCTTGACATGAAAATGACCCAGTTTGTCAAAACTAATCGATTAGTTTACAAATCATAAATACTACAATGATACGAGGAGACGTCAATTAAAAGAGTCATTTCTCATTTTCCAAACTTGAAGAAAGAGCGAAAAATTCAAAAAAACTCCTGAACTTTGAACTCAATATCAAATAGGTACCTGAACTTAAATAAACTTTAATTGAACACCTGAACTTTCACTCCGTTATCAATTTACCCCCTGCTGTCTCAATTCGTGACTTGCCGTTAACGGCAAAGGCACAGTAGCCCTACCACACACCAAAACGTTGCCGTTTTGGTTAAATAAAAAATACTTACCACCAGTTTGCAATCCTATGAAGCAGAAACGTGATTATGAGAGCCTTAGAGACAAAATTTGATTATGTCTCTTTAGAATAATATGATCAGAATAATAAAATCTTCACATCCGTTCAAACGGATTAAAAATTGGAGCACTTAATTTTTTAACCATATTTTTTAATATATAAACGGTCTCAAAAAATTAAGTGCTCAAATTTTCACTCCGTTCGAATCGGTGCAAAGATCTTTTTATTCTTATCATATTATTCTAAACGGTCGTAATTCATTTTTATCTCTAAGGCTCTCATATTAAGTATGTGTTCTTTATTTAGGACCCTATGGAGCAGAAATGTGATTATGAGCACTTAATTTTTTATGAGCACTTAAATATCTTTGTACTGATTCAAAACGGAGTGAAAATTTGAGCACTTAATTTTTTTATGACCGTTTAATATTAAAAATATGATTAAAAAATTAAGTGCTTCAATTTTTAATCCGTTTGAACGGGTGTGAAGATCTTATTATTCGGATCATATTATTCTAAAGAGACATAATCAAATTTTGTCTTTAAGGCTCTCATAATCACGTTTCTGCTCCATAGGATTGCAAACTGGTGGTATGAATTTTTATTTAACCAAAACGTTGCCATATTGGTGTGTGGGTAGGGGCTGATGTGGCAGCAGAGCCCCCGGGTCCGGGTAATAAGTGGAGAGAGATAGAGAGAGAAATGTTGGAAGTAGGGGGAATTTTTTTTAAAATTCTTTTTGAAAATTTGAGCACTTAATTTTTTTTGAGACCGTTTATATATTAAAAAATATGGTTAAAAAATTAAGTGCTCCAATTTTTAATCCGTTTGAACGGGTGTGAAGATCTTATTATTCTGATCATATTATTCTAAAGAGACATAATCAAATTTTGTCTCTAAGGCTCTCATAATCACGTTTCTGCTTCATAGGATTGCAAACTGGTGGTAGGTATTTTTTATTTAACTGTGCCGTTAACGGCAAGTCACGATTGAGACGGCAGGGGATAAATTGATAACGGAGTGAAAGTTCAGGTGTTCAATTGAAATTTATTTAAGTTCAGGTGCCTATTTGACATTGAGTTCAAAGTTCAGGGGTTTTTTTGAATTTTTCCCAATTTGCTACCTCCCTTGAAGTATTTTTTGCTGACACGACTCGTTTGATTTTAATTTTGCTACCACCTCCCCTCGGTGATGCGGCCGTGGGTAGAAAACCTAGGTTTGGTTTGGAAGCTAAGGAGAGGAAAGGGAAGAGAAATAAAATTAGAAAAACACTCTCTTCCATTATTTGCTTTGCGAAGAAAAGGCCAAAAAAAAGTACAACAAAATCAAGCAGTGGGGCAGTAATCCTCTTCAATTGTCAAAACGAACCAGCTTCAAATACCAGTTGGTATATGGTTGTGAACAAATTCAGCGACGAGTTAACAGTTCACGCCATTTTGCTAAGAACATGAACACATTACAATCTGAGAAGTGATTCAATCTATAATATTCGAGAGATTAGGCTTGAATGCAACACAAGAGATACGAATTTTTCAGATTAGTTTCTGCATTTTTGGTGTGAAAACTAAAATAAGATGTTGCTGGGATGGACCTGTAACAATACCAACATAAAGACCTAATAAGTTTGACTTTTGAACGTGCAAGAGAAAAGGAAATAATGGAGTACAAAAGTCGTGACTCGTGAATCACAATCGAAAATTCACCGATGCTACCTTCCAACCGAATAATGTCACATTCTATCAACAAAACTGAAATAGTGACGGGATTCTGGAAGTTAAACATTCAAAAGAGTCATCAAAAGAGAGATGAGTGACATCCGTGACCAGACCTTCAGGTAAACACAATCCAAAGTCCACACACACAAATATATAGCCCAGCAAACACTACCTCCCTAAGATTGTACATGTCGCCAACCGTTATATTCACCATCAGAACAGATTCATGGCACTGATGGGTACCAATCGTGGGTCATTCTGATGACTTAACCAAAAGTAGATGGCGATAAATAAAACTCAAACTACATCTACCGTCATAATTTTCAGTTTCTGACAGGCCCACTTCTATCCACTTGAATCATACTAGGATCCAGTGTCGATAAGATCTGTGGCATTGACATACCCCCAGAGATAACAATTTCTGCAAGTGAAACCAAAGGAAAGCGATGAGCATATTCCATGCAGGGTGTATTCCAACTTTCCAAGTATCACATTTATGTTCTATTAATTTAGGATTAGTATTTTATTTAGTATTTTCGGGGTGAACTCAGGTATCACATTTATGTTCTATTAACTTAGGATTAGTATTTTTTTAGTATGCTTGAATTTAGTAACAATTTTCTAGAAGTACTTAGTTTCCTAGTTTCTTTTGATTTAGAATTCCTATTTTGTAGCTTTCTCAAAAAAAAAGTATTATACATAACAATGTAAGCCTCTTGGCTATGGGAAGTTTTGTTTAGGTGAGCAATAATATTGAGTTTATTGAGAGAGTATCTCTTATTCTCCTGTGCTTCAATAATCTTAGGATTCAACAGAACTGTAGAAGAATTGTCTTAATTCGTGACGGGGGATGCTGTTCTCTTCTCATGTTCTGCGCTCGTTAATATCCCATACAAGTACCTGGTTACCACAGCCACTTGTAATTTTATCTAGTGTGAGCGTGACAAGTACAGAAGACTTACCAATTCCTTCCCGAACAGATAAGTTTGGCCTAATAACGTCCTTGGAGTTGACGAGGAATATATCACCAATATAAAGATGGTTGGTGGGAACATATACACAGCATAGCTCCTCATCACCCGAATAGTTCTGAAATTTAAAATACCAAAGTTAGGGGTTTGAATGCAAGGAAATTAGCATCCAGACAAATATCAACATAAATCGGTTTTCTGGCTTCTCAAAGATTTCAACAAACTGAATAGCAAACTGCCTTTCAGGATACAGAGGCACGTATGCAGCTAAATTATCATGTATACCAAACAAAGCATAAGATCACATAAAGCATATCTTTTGACACATCAAAACATATCTCGAGGTAGTGAGAAGTTGGAAAACCAATTGAGCAATGTGAAGACAGATATATAGTACCAAAAAAGAAAATAGAACTATATCCACAAGCATAACCACAAATATGGTACCAATTTCCACTTGTAAACTCCTTGCGTAATATAACTGGTGGGGAATGAAGAATAATGCATCTGTTTGGGTGAAAGGGGAAAGGTCCTCAACACGTTATTGGATTCAATGAACCAAGCCAACAAGCTTCAGAATATACGCAAGATTATTACACTTCCATAAAAAAAACACCAGTGGCAGGGCATTGCCTTAGTGAGCTAATGAAAATACTGGAACAGCAAAAGTAAGTTGCAGACCTGAAGGACAACAGATGAAGTGATGAACCCAAATGCATATTCACCAATACGTGGATGCCTTATGATAGCAACCTCCTTGAAGGCCTGCGAGTTTTGATCTGCAATGACAGCGAACGAAGAACACTAATTATGCATCCATCCATCCATTAAAGTTGCAGATCAAAAAAAAAAAATACATCCATTAAAGTTGCAAAAGAAGACAGGGAAGCTGACAAACAGAAGTCAGACCTGGAGATATGGCAGCACTAATTTGCTTTGAAGCACTGTAAATATGACGAACAAAGGGCATCCGCTTGATGAACCATTCTCCAAGACTCAAAACCGATGTCCCCAACCACGACGACATGAACACGCCGACCAAGAAGATGAATGTGATCGAAGTTACAAATCCAAGACCTAGCCAAGAAGCATGAGCAAATATACAAAGTAAATGAGAAAAGCACAAGTATTATTCCACTGAGGTGCCTCTCACAAGTACTGAAATGCCAACAAGAGAATATTGATAACTTCGTGTCGATGTGAGAAAATAAAAGCCACATTATTTAGTACAGTATTTGGATGCGATAGTTTCTGAGAAAGGTTAACTTCACAAACTTACACATGAGTGAGATGAAAAAGACAACAAACTTTTGCTAAATTTTCTTGGACGCTATCGTGGAGTCTAGTGGATCATACAAAAGCATGTGGGGAGTCCTCTAGAAGCCCCATGATGTTAGGACTAAAGCTCAAGCTCCATTCTGTTACCACTTCTAGGCTTGATCCCTTACTCTTGTAATACTGGCCAACTCCTGCCCTTGTATCTAAGCAGCATAAATTCCCTAGTCTCAGTCTAAGATGTCCTTTGTGTGAAAACTTTACCTTATACAAGAGGCAATGCCCTCCTTGCTTTTGTCCTTACTCATGTTTAAATCTTACTCATTTAGCAAACTAACAGGGGAGGGGGGGGGGGGGGGGAAGATGAATGTTAACGTAAAACAGTGCTACTGAAAAAATTGTTCAATAAATCACGGACTTCCCCCCCAAAAAAAAGAAATATTCTCAGGGCAGTAAATCAAAAGTTTCAAGCAGTTACTCATCTAAAAGCAGTAACACTTCGGGTTAAGGACCAAAGCAATCTAGAAAAAGCAACAAGGCTAGCAAAGTCACCTTGTACCAGAAACTTTGACCAGGTTTTACAACTTCCATCATACTGATTTGACATATATAAGCCTTACCAGAAAAACATACAAGTAAAGAAAGGATCCTCATGCAAAGGAAGACTGGATATTCTTACCAAATATATTGATGCCCAGCTGAGCATAAATTGGAGAGAAAAAGCCATCCACAAAACGGATAAACCACCATGTTATGTAGAAAGTGACTGCTATCGGAAACAGGATGACACTGCGGAGGGGCCAAGAGTAAGAAACAATTATAACCACGAGTAACATGCTTAACTAAAAATGAGGAACTTCGAGTACTTGTCAACATCAAACTTCAGATCATTGGACAACCATATAGTGAAGTAGTTTTAAGAAATCAATATCACGATTTCAGCTCATTGGACAACCATATCATGCACTAATTTCAAGAAATCATACACGTGATGCGGAACACACTCTCATTATCATCTGAGATTTGCCAACTGCTACAAATTAGAAGGACAAAAGAGGCAAATGCTGTGTCAAGATCTAATTCTGGAGTCAACGATGGCAATACAGGTCTTGAATAGGAACTTGGACTAATTCCCGTCCCTGTTTGTATGTTTTGCTGATTCTGCAAGTTGGTCAACTATGGATAGCAATTTACCCGAACTTCAAAGGAAATTTTCCTGGCAGTACTGCCTGCCAGCCATGGAAGAGGTTTGGGGAGCGATTCAACATGGTATGGTGGAAGTTTTAGTGGGTAAACAGTTGCCAACCTGGGTTTGGAACTGCACTCGGATTAAGGGAATATCCACCCTGCCTTTAGATCCCTATCCCATTAGAATTCCCGACACCCATACCTTAGCACCTCCCAAATCCTATGAAAAATCCCTGATCTGATGTACATAGAATCCACACATGATAACCCTTAGCAATTGCCAAATCAGTTCTTATTTTTCCCTTGGCCACATGAGTATGTAAAACTCTAATAGTATTACTGACTTCAGTTCCAACTCCCATGATGACACCCCGCTTCAGACCTAGTTCCAACTTCTCTCTTTTTCCCATGTAGTTCCAGCTAATCCCCACTACAAGACTTTTTGGAGAGGCCAGACCAGAGTATTCAAAGAACAGTAAACTCTCAATAAGGCACACAGACTAAAGATATGACTAAGATGCAATTAAAGTTGAACTTTCCGTGTTAGTGACCTCTCCTCGACTAGTACTTCCTACATCTCTTCGCATGATGATGACGCCAAATATCAAGATTGGCGAACAAGACAGGTCAAAAGTTTGACATTTCAGAAAGAACAAAAAGGACGATATACATCACAAAATGAGAGAACATATATAATCCACACTCTGAGAGAGAGAGAGAGAGAGAGACGCACCATCCTGTCATAAACTTTTTGGAAGCCCAGCTCCTGAAAACTTTATAGAAAGTCTACATGGTAACAACATAGCATAGAATAGTTGTCAGACAATACAAGAGAAACACAGGCATAAATGCACAATAATACTAAAAGAAAAACTTATGCAACGGAGGTCTCCAAGAAAAGGCCAGGGAACAATGGTCGTACCGGTAGCATTAAAAAATTATCCGATGCCATAAACGTAGAAGTTGTACAGTGCTTACCGCCTAGTGGCATAACAGTGGAATACCTAATATCTGAATGCACTTATGCACTGGGTTGAGTGCGGGCACATCTTTCCATAATTAGTTGACATGACTTATGAGTATTGCTGGTCATGCTTGCATCGATTGCCACATGTCTGGTTTAGGTAAAGGAATTCTGTCTTTGAGTTTATATAAAGAATGAGATTTAGGCAGATAACAAGTTGTGTGGTAATGGGGGATGGTATTCACTCCTGTTGACAGTTCTAAGAGTTCAATCGCCTTATAACTTTTAGAATACCCCTCTATCACGGCATGCAATAGATATCGTGTTCGACCCACCCCTCTGCTAAAGGTGGGTTCGACCCACTCCTGTTGACAGTTCTAAGAGTTCAATCGCCTTATAACTTTTAGAATACCCCTCTATCACGGCATGCAATAGATATCGTGTTCGACCCACCCCTCTGCTAAAGGTGGGTTATGGTGGATGGTATTCACTCCTGTTGAGGGTTCTAAAAGTTCAATCTTGTTGAAAATTTGAGAACGCAAACTACTAAGTTACACCTCCATCACAGCACGAGATATATATTCTGTTTGATCCGCCCCTCTGTAATGATGGACACTGGACACTACTCTACTTACTCGTGTTGAGAGTTTCTAAGGTTTCAATTTTATCAAGCACTTGAGAAGATATGATGAATTTACCCATCTGGTAACAGAGCACCTAATAGATTCTGATGCACCACCTCACCGCTTGCCTCATAATTATCAACCTTAAATGTGTTTGTCCCACCACATGTGAGGGGGCATGTTGAAAGCATAAATAAAAAAACAATAGTCCCCTGAATTTCGCGGACACTAAGGTTAGTTGTATTCTAAGCACTAATGGGTGAGATAGAACAAAAATGGTTATTGGCTAGTTTGTTATATTCTCAGCAGTCAGCACTAATAGGTAAGATCTAAGTCCCATAATCCTTCAGTAGGACACTCCGCTCGCACTCTCAATCTTTGCTATGCGCTCGCTCTCACTAATTTTAGTAGTTTGAGATGTTTTTGAAATCCCGCCCTCGTGCTCCTGCTTGTGCTGCACGCGGCTTATGTGACTTTGTTTGAGATATGGAGTAACAAAGATGGATACTGGCTCCCATACAAAAGTTTTGCACGCTATATTTTTTTCCCAATCATTTAGTTCATTACATTCTCCACAATAACCAAACAGACTTCAAGCAACAGAACACGGACTCAGCTCTTCCACGAACCAAAAACTGAGTCAGGAGTTTTGACTCGACTAAAAAAAGTCAAGTCTGTGCCAGATTAGGTCAAGTAAACTACGATCCATTACATCCTCATCGAGAATTCGCAATTATTTCACAAACCAAATCAACTAGACTAGAATACCAAAACCCTAAGATTGTATCACATGATCATATATATGCATATAAATATGCGTGTGCGTGTGTGTGTGTGTATATAAATATATATATAAAGAGAGAGAGAGAGAGAGAGAGAGAGAGAGAGGAGACCTCGCGGCCGGAGTGGTGAGAGGAGGAAGAGGAGGCGGCGGAGGAGGAGGAGGAAGGCTTGGAAGAGGCTTCGCCATCGGAGTCAGCGACGGGTATGAGGAGCTCTCGATCTCTGCTCGCCATTAGCTTCGATGACTTGTCATCGCCCATCAGACGCCAGCTATCGATTCAATTCAACGACCATGAGAATCAGACCAACTACTCTCCCAAAGGACCCAAACTCTCTCTCTCTCTCTCTCTCTAACGTTGTTTACGTTCACTACTTTGTTGGAAATATTCCACCAATAGATCTACAGTATTACTAGCAATTCTACATAACGTATATATAATTAATTAAAATTCCCTCAGAAAATCTTCTATACTCATGTAAATGTACCAGTCTTTATTTTTGAGTCCTTCAATTGCAAGAAAATATTAAGTGATAAATAGGTTTTCGCTAGAGGAGGCAAACGGGCGGGTCTGGACGGGTTTGAGATAATGTGCTATCTGGGTAGAGAGAGAGAAAGATCATGGGCGTGCTTGACAAGAGACCAACTTGTTGTCGTAGGGAATCAAAACCTTGGGCTTTAAAGTGTGGGTCCAATGGTACCTTATGTCAGCTGAAAACAGGATTTCAAATTCCCAAGACTAGTTAGAGAGAGAGAGAGATGGATGAATTGGAGAGAGAGAGAAAGATGGGTGAATTGGAGAGAGAGAGAGATGGGGAATGGGTGAATTGGATTGATTGTCAGTGAATTGAAATCACTATCAAATGAGGTTGGTATGATTCTTTCAACGAGTGTATTTTATGTTTCAGTTCGTTTTAATTAATGCAAAAAAAATCCCTTTCTTTTGCTTTTATTGTCTTTCTTTAAGGCATAATGTCTTCAGTCAGTTAAAAAATACCTTGAGTAGCCTAGTATACAAGGGATAATAAGCAGTTGAAAACCATAGACAATGGTTTATTTCACGATATTATTATTATATAAAAAAAAAACCACGTATTTGGTTATTATTTTTTATTTGTCATTAACGTATGTAAATTGTTTGCTAAAAGGCAAAAAAGAGAGTATGAATATTAAAAAAGAGAGTGTGAAAATCAATCCCCTATATATATATATATATATATATATATATATATATTCATGCAAACTACATTGTTTGGTTGGGAAAATTCAATTTTAAAACCAGAAACCCTATTTTTTTTTTATGAAAATAAATCTGGTCTTGTCATATGGCTATTGTAATCAAATCAATTTAACACATCTTCACGAATAATCTACTTGCAATCCGATTCTGCTAACAAAGATCTTCTTCTTTTTTTATCGGTAAAAGTAATATTTTATTAAGAGAGAAGGAGGAAAGTGGATTTCAACCAAATATTTGAAAATACATCCAGATGGGACAAAACCCAAACAAGAGCAAAGCCCAATACAGTATATCTGATGGCCTAAAAAATCTAGATAAAACAAATAAAGTCCATATATTATTATTATTATTATTATTAAGTATTAACCCATCCTATCTATGGCTTGATGTCATTAAATCGGCCCAGCCAAGTCAAGGTACCGTTTCTATCGGAACTGGAGGGCCCAAAGTCAGGACGGTCCAACGTGTTTAGATAACCGAAAGGGAAAATGACGGCTAAGGACGTGTTTTGATAATTAATATCAACCAAGGACATGTCGCCAAGGATATTTTCAGCATTAATAAATGTTCTCCGCATGTCTTTGGCGGGTATTAATTATCAAAACACGTCCTAGGCCGTCATTTTCCCTAACCGAAATGGTTTTTCCTGATTTTGATGCCATAGTAATCCAATAATTATTAAGGCCTGGTTCTGAGATTTTGCCTTTTCCATTGGATTTGTGATCTTATGGATAAAATCCTTCCTATCCTTGACCTTAATCTTGAATCTCAATGATCCTTGTTAATTTCGTTTGCATTTTTGCAATTTTGATGACTTTTTTTTTTTGATCATTTAAAAGGGTTGGAGGGGGCATTCGAAATTAAGCCATGGGGCACCACCGGAAATTTGCACAAAGTGCCTCTGGGGCCTCGAACCTGGGCCTGTGTTGGGGAGAGGTGATGCCCTTTGCCAACTAGGCTACCACCTCGGTGGTAATTTTGATGACTCACCTAACAAATAGGTAAATAAACATTTGTATTGTAAGGTCTCATTTGAAGCTGACGTTTCTATTGTACTAACCAGGGGCGGAGGCACATGGAGACAAGAGAGGGCGGCCGACCCCACTGGCTTCCAAATTTCCATAGGGATAGATATAATTTTTGGCTAGTGATTTTGCCACACCCTTATTTGTTAATGCCACACTTGCAGGGTGTGGCATTAACAAAAAAGGTGTGACAAAATCATTTCCCTAATTTTTACTCTATTTTTACTAATTTGACCCCAAATTTTCATAGGAATATATATAATATTATTATTTTGACCCCACAAAAAATCTCTAAATTGCCCCAACTTATTTTAAATGCATAGAAATCTCAAGCATTCTCTTCTTTTCAAGAGTGGATAGTGCTAGAAATGAGACTATCATGTATTATTTTTCAAATATAACAAGTCTATTGGGACCAAATTATAAGGAAAAAATGAATTACTAGTGCATATCGATCTTATAATTAACCTTTTAATTTAGTTATTTTTGAACTTGTGCGTAGAAAAATAATATTGCATATGAATTTAATTTTTGACCTCATTAACTAAAATTTCTGGCTCCGCCCTTATACCAACCAATCATATCTATGATGCAGTCTCTGCCTTCTTCGGGCTTAAGAAACGAAATTGCCTGTTGCTCAAAAAAGCCAATCATATCGGGATTCCTCCTTCCCGCAAAATTTGCAAGCAATGAGAAACTAAACCATTAATTTCCTCAGAACAACACATCCAACAAAAGAAGCTCCCCATCTGTTTTTGTTTAAGGTCCTCTCTCTCTCTCTCTCTCTCTCTCTCTCTCTCTCTCTCTCCATACCAACCTCCCTTTCTCCTAATCAAACATGCACCCTACATTCCCATTGCTAAATCAAGTAAACTGCAAAAAAAAAAAAAAAAACTCCTCATGCATCAGACTACCCTCCCCCCCTTCTTTCACCTCAAGGAAATTCAGAAAAACCCTTTTCCATTTCCCTCTCCATCCTCCTTCAGGAAAAGGGTTTTTCCTCGTATTTTCCTTAAAATCTCCTTTCCAAAAGCCAGGTTATGGATTTTAGAAGGAAACACATCATCACCCACGTCCATGAAAATTAGTTAGGTATCATTTCAGTTAGAATATGGTTAGAGAGCAAAGTGGAATTCAATTATCGCGGTCTTTCAATTTCAAGAGGGTCTTTGAGATTCCAGGAAGACAAGCGCAGGGTTTGAATTCCGAAGAAACAAACTGTGGGATTGGAAATCCCATTGAGGAGAAGCAATATAAGAGCGAAGGTGCTACGCCTGCGGCAATAGAGCCAATAGGATCCTTGTTTGATCGGTCTAGCGAAAAGGGTCCCCTTTCGCGGTTGAGCAAGGAGGGAGGAACGACTCCACAAAGCATGGACCGGCAGACTTCAGGTACACATTCCGGTAGTTGATGGAGCATTGTTTTTGCTTTGGCTTTTCAATGAAGAGTCCATGAACATTCATTGTTTTCATATCGCTTTTACTTTCAAAAATGCTAAGGGTACATACAAAATGTACATACAATGTATATATGGATTTTGTGGGGCTCAAATCGGGTCCCACAAAGATGATTCGAATTTGTGGGACCCGATTTGAGCCTCACAAAATCTATATGTACATTGTATGTACATTTTGTATGTACCCATAGCAGCACTCTTTTACTTTTGTCCGGCAGACTTCAGGCACACATTCCAGTAGTTGATGTCTGAATATTCATAGTAGTTTCTTTTCGCGGTAATTATATTAATAGCAGTTTGGTTGATTATGGATTGGATTTTCTTGTTTTATGTTTGGCTCAGATGTGGAATTGATGAAAGAAAGGTTTGTTAAGCTTCTTCTAGGAGAGGATATGTCAGGTGGTGGGAAGGGTGTTTCATCAGCTCTGGCTTTGTCTAATGCTATTACAAATCTTGCTGGTGAGTTTCATCCCTCACTCTTTTCCCCCCTGCTAATTTGGTGGATTCAGAATGTGTATTCTGTTGGAGAGAGAGAGAGAGAGATGAGTTACACAGAGAAAAAATACAAAGAATACCAAACGCGTTAGTTTGTATTGGATCAAGATCTCATCATCAATTCTTTAAAACCAGATTGAGAGTCCGTTGACGGTGACGTGTTGATGCTTGATTATCAGGGAAACTCTGGAAACAAGCAAGATTCTGACTAAAACGGTTTCCCCTTTTTTCCCTGGTATTTTACAGCTTCTGTTTTCGGAGAACAACGGAAGTTGGAACCCATGTCCGAAGACAGGAAAGCAAAGTGGAAAAAGGAAATAGATTTGCTTTTATCCGTGACTGATTACATAGTTGAGTTTGTCCCTTCTCAACAGAAAGCAAAAGACGGAACAAACATGGAGGTAAACTCTCTCTCTCTCTCTCTCTCCTGTGTGTGTGTTTAAATTCTATCACATCCTGATCCTTAAACAAGAGCCTGATTTTGCAGATAATGGTGACGCAACAAAGAAAAGATCTGCTCATGAATATCCCAGCCCTGCGCAAGCTTGACGCAATGCTTATTGTAAGAAAACCACCCTTGTCCAGCTTTTCAAAACCAAAATAAGCCCAAAAAACAACTTATCGAGTGTCTAGAGGGGAGAATATAAAAGTGACGATGAACCAGACTGTGCCGCGTCATTACCCGCATCATTACTTTTTCTATAAACGAGAAGACCTGATTTTGTCTACTTGAAAAGGTGACATTTGACGTTTCATTTACCAAAAAAGTGCCGAAATAGCACAACCCCATGATGATTACTCCACCCTCCAATCCACGCCCGGAATGGAGGGAAGTCGGACCCCTTCAAGTGTACTGGACGAACTTAAACCAATAAATCAACAACAGTAAAGTGCATAGTAAACTCACAAGATGTGTCGGGATTGGTTTCCGCATACAAGAGTGTTGGTCTGCTTCTTTAATTCTAGGTACAACTTTGTTTAACATCCTGACCATACTAAGATTGTAATCACCAGGATTGCCTAAATAACTTCAGAGACCAGAGCGAATTCTGGTATGTCTCAAAAGATGCTGATGAATCGGAGCAAGGGATCCAGAGAGATGACAAATGGTGGCTACCTACCGTCAAAGTACCGCCAGAAGGGCTATCAGATGCATCAAGAAAGTGGATGCAATTTCAAAAGGACTCTGTGAACCAAGTACTCAAAGCATCAATGGCCATAAATGCTCAAACACTATCGGAAATGGATATCCCTGAAAACTACATTGAATCCCTCCCAAAGGTAAAACTTCACGATAGTTAGTCCTTTAATTACCAAAACAACAGAACCTATATGATCGTGCGGCTCCTTAGGACATTGGGTGCAATGCTCCCGGAACACTAAATAACATCTGCAAAACACAATTTCTCACCATCTGAGGTCATAGACAGGACTATATTTTATGCAGCACCTCCTGCTCTTGCTTCTTCAAGATAGTATTATTCCACAAGGCTAGCACTCAAAGTTGGCTCATTTTCTCCTCTCTTTTTTTCCCACTTGATAGAACGGTAGATCAAGCCTTGGTGAATCAATATACAAGAGCATTACAGTTGAGTTCTTTGACCCGGAGGATTTCCTGTCAAACATGGACATGTCAACAGAGCACAAAGTTCTTGACCTAAAGAACAGGATTGAGGCTTCCATTGTGATTTGGAAGAGGAAAATGCACCACAAGGATTCAAAGTCTTCTTGGGGTTCAGCAATAAGTTCGGAGAAGAGAGAGCTATTTGAAGAGAGAGCGGAGACAATCTTGCTCCTACTCAAGCATCGGTTCCCTGGACTTCCTCAATCCTCACTTGATATAAGCAAAATACAATATAACAAGGTAAGAACAATTTAAACCTTGAATGTGCATCTTTTAAGATTGGTATGTTTCTTTAAAGATTAGCTAACCCAGTAGATCTGCATTTCTCTTAAAAAATTCCAGGATGTTGGATATGCTATTTTAGAGAGCTACTCGAGGGTACTAGAAAGCTTGGCCTACACAGTCATGTCTCGCATTGAAGATGTCTTATATGCAGATTCTCTCACTCAAGATCCATCACTTGCAGTATGCGAACGGAAGCTTTCAACTGAACCCACACTGACGGAAGGGCCGCGGAGCTCCTCATGCCATTCCACAGAATGTATCGAAACACCAAGTACTGCAGAGACGCCAAATTCAAAAACACTCTCCGATTTCATGGGATGGAGTTTGGATCAAGGCGAGTCAACCGATATGAAGAAAAATAACTCAACAGGGAACTTGGAATGCTACTTCAAGGATGAGAACGAGAAGTTGAGCAAAAGTAATGAAGTCTGCACCAACAAGAAATTTTCTTACATGGAAAAGCTTGAGACCTTGGGTGGGCTAAGAAGTACGGCCCGGTTCTGATAGTGCTAACTGTATAAGAAAAGGAGGAAATGAGAAACACAAAGTCGAGAGCTAAAGAGGGAAAGATGAGCAATGACAAAAGACAGACCTTTAGCTCTAATGACTAAATGTAAATATCCAGACCCACTAAGGAGTCTATACAGTTAGTATTCCCTTTTGTTGTGCTTCCATCCGGTTTTGGATAGGGAAGTATGAGTAATCACCCACGGGATTTGATACATTTAACCGGTTCTTTTTCAGCTTAATTTCTGACATTTAGCTTCTTCAATGCCTTTCACAATGCATATTGCATCTTCACTTTCCAAAACATCTCCCGCGTGCAGTCATGCGCAAACTAGGTCGAGTGGAGTTGCTAAATATAAAATCACACTCTGAGGCTACTTCTGAAGTTTCAGAAAAATGGAAGTATTAATAATGCACCTTCATAGGTGAGATTACATGGATATTTTCTCTTTCAATTATCATATTCCATTACGAATCTGAACCATAAGGACAAGAGTATCACACCCTTTCATCATTTGCTTGTTCAAATGGAAACTTGTGAACAGGTGCGTAAAAATTGAATTGCTTCAAATTCGATGGTTTAAGGGTTTGATAACAAGTTTCTCATAAACAAGCTAAGCTTGACCATGTTTTGAAGCTCGTTAAGATTTCAAACCAAGCTTGAACAACTAGCTCCTCGGCTTGTTCGGTTTATCACCCCTAAACGTAAGATCCCACCCTCCCTTCATACTTTTTTTCGCGGCAAAAGGGGACCCTCATGCTTTTTCACCAACTTAAAGGAACAGCAATAAACCCATGAATCTCTAAACAAATCCTTAGAAATCAAAAGACGTTCAGCGAAAATGAAGAAAATTGTATTGTAAATTGGTTTCCTGATTTTATCTTCTGTTCCTTTCTTCCCAAAAACCATCAAACAAACTTCGCCAAACTTCACCGAGCCACAGAATTAGATTAAACAAAAAAAGAAAGAGAAACAACGAATCTTTTCGAAATACAAAGCACGTTTAACCAATTGTATATCTAAGCACGTTCAAAATATGCAATGCATAAAATACACAAAACAAGAGAAAGAGCTTCAATAATAAAAATAGCAAGAGATCGAGCGAGCACCTTGAGAAATTGAACCCCTACACTCACTAAACGCTATGGGAAAGATCAACCTCGAGCAAAATGAATGTTCTATCAGGAGAGAGAGAGAGAGAGAGAGAATTGAATGTTTAACGATCACCGACAATTCTTCTCCGGCGAGTGTTTTCTCCCTCAAAAACTGCGGGAGAGACGAAGTTGGTACGGCATTAGCTGAATGACGAGTTTACCCCCTCGTCGACATACAAATAGTGGCTAAGACGACGTCGTTTGTAGTGGTTGGTTCAAGACTTTTGGCCGGTCGATGGAAAGGGTCTTGCTATTTGCAGCCACAAATTTTCTGAACGTAGTCTGTGAATCATATTATAAACAGGTGTGTATCATATTATATACAAGTTACATTCAGAAAATAAGTGGCTGCAAATAGCAATGCCCGAATTTATTTCGCGTATGTACCATGTAGCCATTGGGACAGCCATTTTCATTCGTTTTTTAGGATTGGTACAATACATATTCAGGACCATTTATATTTTCTTCGATGTACACTTTCATGGACCGAATTTCATGTATCATATCATTTATTTTATTTGTCATCCAAAGTGTATTGCAAATGGAGTACTACACTAAATTTAAACTTATTTTCATAACCTTGGGCTCTGTTTGGAACTCATGGAAAAGAAAGGAAAATTAAAATTTTTCTCTTTCATTGTTTGGTTGAAAGAGAGAGAGAAAAAAATAAAAATTTCAAATTCAGTGAATAATAAATTTTTCCTCTCATTTTCACCCATTTTTTCCCCCTTTTCTTTTTTTTCTTTTCCTTAGATTCCAAATAGAGCCTTAATCTTCGATACTTTGCGAAACTAGATTTTGTGGGTGTCTCCTCCATTCTACTATGAGACAAAATCATTAATTTTCTTCGTTCTGGATTAAAGAACATCTGTATAAAAAATACTAAACTTCCTCAAATATCGATAAGCATAAAAAAAAAACTTGTATTTTGTTTACGTTTATCGATATAACATTCGATATTATGCATTCGAGAATGAAGTTTGGTAATTGAAATATGAAGAATAGTTGAACATACGCTGTTAGCTGTCTGTTTGAATTTGTGAAAAAGGATCTAGTTAAAAAGTGAAGCTCTTTCTCAAGAGAAACAGTAAGGAATCAACCAAAATATAATTATATATTTTTTGAAAATTCACTTAATTTCTCACCAAATTTATTTAGTTCAAATGAATAATTTGATGAAAAAGTTTATTCTTTCCTCCTTTAGTTTCTTACCAAATCCATGAGCCCAAAGCCAAAGGGTTGTAAAGAGAGCCACAGACCAACCTAGCAATTCACAAGTAGTTTGACAAATGAGTTTAGCTCGAGCTCAAATTTTAAACATGTTTAAAAAATGAGCCGAACTCGTGTTAATTATAACTCAGCTTGATTATAAAAAGCCCGGTTTGTTCGTAATCGAGCTCGATCACTTCGATCTAAATGAGCCAAGCTTAAGATCAACCGGTTGGACTAGACTCGAGCCCCAAAAAAAACAAACAAGCCGAGCTCGAACGCGATCGTAAACACTGCCGGGGTTTGAGACTTGAGGAGAGGGGGATCGTAATTCGTAAACCCTCGTAAAATCTCAACCTCCGAACCGGGCCAGAAAAAACCCTAGTCTTCCTTCAGTGGCTGTCTTCCTACCTGGTTTGATCTTCTTCCTCGAAGATCTCTCTCTCTCTCTCTCTCTCCTCTCTCTCTCTCTCTCTCAATGCTTACTCAATCCGTAATCTCTGTTCAGAAGCATTGTGACTGACTCCACAATGATGAGAAAATCCCAAGCATCGGCATTTTCCCGTCTCATCCTCAACCAATTACAGACAACCCTAATCCCCACCACCAAACAGCTCCCTTCCCCACACCCTCACGCACCAACCAAAACGACTCTTTTTCCCTCTTCCATTTCCAGTTCCGGATTTAACCGGTCCTTCCACACGGCTAGAACGATCCACGAGATACTGGCCGACGTGGAGAGAGAGAAGAACAAGGAGAGAGAGGAGAAGAAGAGGGCGGGGTTAGATACATCGTACATCGACGCCGAGGACGAGGAGGATTACTTGGGAGTGGGCCCGCTGATCGAGAAGCTGGAGAAGGAGAAGCTGAAGAATGTTTCAGATGACCTCCTTAACATGTACGAGGAGCCTACGGATTCGGAGAGCGAGGACGACGAGAGGTTTACCCCGGATGCTTTGAGGAAGCGGGATGAGTTGTTTGAGAAGAAGTTTAAGCGGCATGAGGACCTCCTCAAGAACATGATCGAAGCTGGTATATATATATACTTTTGATTTAGGGGGTTGACATTATCATTCGAGCTTAAAATTAAGATTTGCTAGTTGCATATGAATTTGGACCGAGTACGGACATTCAGTTTTGGGAGCTATATCATGATGATTGGAAATGACTTTTTACTAGAAGTAATTGGAAATCTTTGCAGGATTGTATGACAGGAATGTATATAAGAATATTCGTCGTATACCAATAGATATATGGCTAGTCGTCATTGGAATGCTTTAGAGTTTGAGGATTAGTGAATTGGAAGCAAGGTCTTGGTAGCCTACACTATTGATTTAGGGATTTGACATTATCATTCTAGCTGAAATTTACCTTTTTGATTGAGGGATTTGATAAGAGAAGAAAAGAAAGGACTTGCCAAATCACTCATTTGGATTGAGTATTTTGGTGAGATATGGAGACAAGTACAAAAATGATATTTTTTGATTCGCTGCTTCCCTTTCCTTACCAAATCTCTACATTTAGAAAGGGCTCCCTTTTCTTATCGCACCCTTTCTCACAATCCAAAGAGGTTGTTACATTTGATAGTTGCATATGGACTTGGACAATGAGACAATCAGTTTGGGAGCTATATCATGATGGTTTGAAATGACATTATACAGAAGAAATTGGAAATCTTTGTGCAGGATTGTAGTTGTAAAGGTATTCCCATTATGTATGTATACCCCTAGGCTCTATTTGGATAGATGGTATTTAGATTTGATACTAATTTCATATATGGGTTTGGACTATGAGCTTGGGAGCTATAATATGAGGGATTCGAAATACCGCTTTGGGGTTTTTGCATTTCCTCATTTTAAGGAGTGCAATTGTAGGAAGATCGGAATCAGATATAAATCTTTTACCTCTGATTCCTCTTCCACCCTAGTTTCGTAAGCCACCTATAGCAAAATCTCTTATGTTGTTGGAATCGAGCATTAAATCCCTTAACTAGATTTCCACATTTATCTAAATGGAGCTTAATTCGTATTTTCAACGCCGAATGACCAGTTCATGATATGTTCTCCTTTTCGACATGAGGAAAAAATTAGTGAGAAACGTGCATTTAAACAATTTGATTTCAGATTATTGTTAGTAGTTATCTTGTATTTCACTGCCGTAAGGAATTTTTTATATCCCAATTTTGGGCAGAGACAATTGATGAAGCTTACAAGTGGATGAACAGAATTGATAAGTTCGAGCAAAAGCATTTCCCGCTACGCCCAGAGTATCGGGTCATCGGTGAGTTGATGAACCGAATGAAAGAATCCTCGGGCAAGAACAGATTTCTTCTCCAACATAAACTAAATAGGGCCATTAGGTTAGTCGAATGGAAGGAAGCTTATGATCCTAATAATGCCGCCAATTATGGAGTCATTCAGCACGAGCAAGGGGGGCCCTCTGTCGATCTTCTTGAACATGCTGGATTCGAAAGGGAAAAACAAATCATACAAGGGAGATTGGATGAGGATGACAATGATGAGTTTGACGATATGAAAGAGAAGGATGATATGTTGTTAGAGAAGCTTAATGGTATAGACAAGATACTTGAAGAGAAGCTTGCAGAGTTGGATCATACATTTGGAAAGAAGGGAAAGGTTCTGGAAGAGGAGATCAGAGATCTGGCTGAGGAGAGGAACGAATTGACAGAGAAGAAGAGAAGACCTCTTTACAGGAAAGTAAGTATATGCTTTTCTTTCTTGATTTAGCACATGGTATGCCATTTTTGTATTTATCTTCTTGTGAAACTTCCTAAAAGCATTTGCATTGTCATGCTTTTTTTGGTGATTCTTTTTCTTTCTATACCTCATCCGTAGTGTTTCTTCAAATTTTGATCAAACTTGGTTGGAAATTTATTACGGTAACATGAAAAGCTGTTGAAACTGCACACACACATACAGACATATATGAGAGAGAGAGAGAGAGTGTGTGTGTGTGTATTTCTAATTCCTGAATTAGAAATACATTTCCTGTATTTCTAATTCCTTCTTTCGGATCAGCATCTACATTTTTTTTTTCTATCACCTGTTTTGTTGATGTTCTTGGTGGGATATTATCTTAGGCTGCTAATTGGGGTCTAACCAATTGTTCTCACTTCTTTCCATGGTGGATATAACATTTCATTATCCAATTTAATTTGCACATTGCTTGATAAACCATCCAATACTTCAACTCTTCAAGATATATTCCTGCCACTTACAATGGTTGTTCTTTATCCATCTTGTTCTATATAATGTGATCATGGGACTGTACATGTAATTTTTATTTTTTTTATCTTCAGGACCAATCAGGTGGTAGTGCATTTTGATTGCCCTTATTTTGGTCTGTCCATCAGTTGCATTTGCTTGTTATCTTTTGCATGTGACATGAATTTCTCTTTTACATCAGATTTACTTTGTAACTCGCTACGTTAAATATGCAGGGTTTTGATGTGAAACTAATTGATGTTAACCGAACTTGTAAAGTTACTAAGGTATCTAAGCCTCTTTGAATTTCTTCTCTTTTTTCCTTTTAGATGAACTGCTTCATAATTTTTTTCGTATCTAATACGTAGGGTGGACAAGTGATCAAGTACACTGCTATGTTGGCTTGCGGGAACTACCATGGTATTGTTGGTTTTGCAAAAGCAAAAGGCCCAGCAGTTCCCATTGCCCTTCAAAAGGTATATTTGGATATGTGTAGTCTATTGTAGGTTTTTTAAATGTTTCTTTCAAGATTATTGACTGGCTCTATGACGGCCCATCTGGTAGTTGGACCGTTTTTGCATGTGTATTTTAGAAAAGGACCCAAGCGTGCAATAGGTGATCCACTTTTTCTTTCCGTGCGGTATCATGTGCTGTTGTTTCGAGTCTGTATGCTGTTTGTATTCTGTTAAGCCATGTCAAAAACAATTTCATCCTTGGTTTACAAATACCTAGTGTGTGGAGGCTGGAGACATTAACTTTTTCTTCTACCGCTTGTGAAGTTTCAAAAACTAAGAGTCTAATACATACCGGATGAAAAATTATTCATAAATATGCCAACTTCAACTTGGTTCCAGTTAACCTAATTTCGAAAAGCTTAAACCATATTCGCAAAGGACTTGGTGTTATACCCTGAAGATGGATTTTTCACCAAAGTCTATTTCAAATTGCTGTTATGTATCGTAGCTAGGTTCTTGTTGGAAACCCCAGAAGCCTTCAGATTTCCCTTTTCACTGATAGATTTTATCCAAACAGGCATATGAGAAATGCTTTCAGAATCTTCATTATGTGGAGCGACACGAAGAGCATACAATTGCGCATGCAGTTCAGACTTCATATAAGAAAACCAAGGTCCCTAATGCATTCTATTGGTTTGTCTAATTTTGTTTGTCAGAAGTGTTTTCTTCATCTGTTTTGTGTATTTGGTTTAACCCGGACTTCTGTCTTTGCTGTAGGTGTATCTTTGGCCTGCATCAACTGCAACGGGGATGAAAGCAGGCAGAACTGTCCAAACTATTTTACATTTAGCTGGTTTTAAAAATGTGAAGTCCAAGGTAATTTGCTAAATTGAATCCGTTGCATTGAGACGGTGCTTCCTAAGATATCCAGAGTCATTTTTTAAACGCTGAACGAACCTCTTATACTGTAGGTTGTTGGCTCTAGGAATCCTCACAACACCGTTAAGGCTCTTTTTAAGGCTTTAAATGCGGTGAGATGTTTCATCCATAAATTCGAATTCTCTCTTTTCCTAATTTATTGTCGTTCTTGCGTAGTGATTGCTATAGTATATTTCAGATTGAAACTCCAAAAGATGTTCAAGAGAAGTTTGGCCGAACGGTTGTGGAGTCATACCTGCTGTAATAGTTATTTTTTGAAGAGACCCATCGGCGATTCGGATTGCCCAGCTCTCAACTCTTCCTCAAACGATAAATATGCTGTTCTCGGGGAAATAAAGTTTTGCCTTTGTTAGATCCTGATTTCAAGGACGATGTTGTAGTCTTTCTGCCTTTGATGTTATGGTTACAACTTACAAATGTTCCACATCCATCAGTTATGCTCATCCTTAACCAAAAGATATGTTTTACACACAAGTCATTGGGCGCCCTCCCCTGCAAGCTAGTCGTTAAGGTTTGATTCGAATTAGAGGCAATGTTTGTATTGGGTTTTAGCTTTTCCAAAGCAGTTTGGGGTGTGCCAAAAATTTCTCTAACTATATTTCTCGTTCTAGGTGATCTATAGAATTTTTTGAGCAACTTAAATGCTTATTGCAGTGAACAGTCACAATTAGGATTCAGAACTCACAACCAAAAGTAGAATCTTCAGTTATCAGTTGAAATTCATTTTCACAGTTATAGCAAACACCTTTGCTACCGAAACTAGCATCGCGTCATCCTAGCTTGTTGGAAGCAATTTTTCAGGAGTGAGGTATTGTACTGGGTAAGTCGTATCGCTAACGATGTGAAGATCTTTCAAGTGTGAGCCATCAAATTAATCAGCTAGCGTGGAAGTTCGCTTAAATTCCATGTTGATGTTCTCTTTATCTCAATTTGTGGAAAATTCGCTTAAATTCCATGTTGATGTTCTCTTTATCTCAATTTGTGGAATTTGGATCTGTAGTTCTATACTCTATAGCAAGTACAGAACTGAAAGAATGATCATTAAAGGGCACTTATCTGGAGTATTCACCAGTTGCAGTCCACATCTCTCTCTCTCTCAATGATTTCTTCTCCAAGTAATTCTCGCAAATAACTTCTGAAACCGATCGACCAAATTAGTGCTTTTTTATTGTTTGAGAAAGTATGACAAAATAAATTGAGGAAACTTCAACCCTTGAGCTCTGAAAAACAATCGTCAATTTTCTTTTGGTGAAAGACAGTGACAAGAAAAATGAAATGAAAAAAATGAAAATAGCACAATAAACTCAGCTGTAGTAAGCTAGGACACCATTCATTGTGGAGCTTCGACGAGTGTATACGAGGGACATCAGTCTCTGACCAGTGGTGAAAGACAATTTTTCGTAAAATTAAACAAGGGTTATAGAGAACCTATCAGCATCCAAAATAAGACGAGGAAATTCAGATATGAAATACTTATATCTTTATTGGATAGGTAATTCTAAGTTAGGAGACCATAGATATTAGAAAACTGCTCTTTGTTTGTCAGCAATGTAATTGGATAAAGGTACCCTAGATTCTAGTGATACAAGCTAAGATGGTAACAATAGATAACTGAAAATCTACATAAATAAAAAGCTAATGGACATTAAAAGAAACGGATCAGCCGCTACACCCTTGCTGCTGCTGCATCAATAAAATGCCAACAATGGCCTCAAGTTACAGAGACTGAGAGCATCATACCTGCGGTTGAATCTTCTCTCTCCTAAACCTTTTTACATCTCCGTATCACCGGACCAATTTTAGCTCCCCATTTTTGCGGGGAATGAGATCTTCGAAAGCGGGTCATTCTTTGAATCAATTGTTGGTGAAGTAATTACTTGTGATGCCATGGGCATCGGCGGAAGAGCAATTTTCGCAACACCGTTGCTGAAGGGTTCCTGTTGATTCCTTGTTTCTGTTCCGGCATTTGGAGTGCCATTGCTTAATGGGTCTTTTAGAACTCCTGGATCGGTTCTGGCCAATGGGGAATACTTTGTTTCTGTAAAACACAACACTCTAGAGAGATTCAGTAATCAATCAAATCACATAGTAGTACGTCAAACAATCTACTGAACTACATTCCTATTGTATCCCCAAAACTTAATTGACAAACATTCATCCCAGAGAGATTGAAGAGAACTTAAGCTTTAGGGACTACTGGGATGTGGGGGTTGTCAGACGAGTAAGGTTAGTTTAGGCAAATAGTATAAATCTTCAAACTTTTCTTGAATACTTTTCATCTTAGTCAATAAACTTTCCTTCCCCCTTTCGCTCTCACCTCACTTTCTAGCATTCCTTTCTTTCTACAAAGGGATTGTACCATTCTGATTTTCCTTTTTTGGCATTTATTACCAGGCCTACGGAAAGAATTTGGTAGCAAATGATAGTCCTCTCTTTTCAAGGGCAGTTCTAGCTTGTCATACTCATCTTAAATACCCCATCACCTCTTTTCCAGAATTTGTATTAGGACTGAGGAGAGAGAGAACCTGTTTCAAATTTTGAATTACGACTGAGCACAGAGAGAACCATACCTCCTTTTATTTCTCCAAAAGTGATAAGCCGGTTAAGACAATCTCGAAACTTTGTCAAAATTACCCTTTCTTGCTCCACATAAACTTCTGTCATGCCTTTCCCGTGCGGCAAATGTGAAGATGTGTTAGGATCACTGCCCATTAACCCTTTCGGAGAAGCAGCAGCCATAAATGTATCTTGTTCGTCACACCACAATGCCTGAGTTCTGGGAGACATTGGCCTCCCTGTCAATACATCCGCACCATCTGAAGTGGACTCACTAGGGCTAATTTTCTCAACACGGTTTCCGCTTGAGCAATCATCAGCTACAGCTTTCTCAATTTCGGAATCCTTCTGGATTTGTATCCGATCTTCCGCCTGCCTCTCCATTGCATTTTTTTGGTCTGGAAATATTAATATACATAATTATTGAAGCCATTAGATTAAATGAGGTATTTTTTTGTTGAACTAACCGATTAGGTTCCATTTTTTATGAACGACGTAAACATACATTAAGCCAAAAAAGATTAAAATATCAACGTTCGTTTATCCAGTTACACTTGCTTTATCTTACTTAGGATGAGTATTCCCAAACGTTTACCTGGCGGACATAATTTTTCCTTAACAACTCTGGAGGGGTAAATTTTTGGGACAAAAATGCAATTGTCAAGACAATAATCAGATATGACATACGTATATAAATGTATATTCATGACCTTATGAATGCACATCCTTCACTTATTGCCGAAAGGACATGCATTCCTTCAGAAAAAAGAAAAAGAAGAGAAGAAATGATCAAAACATACTGTTCAGTCATGCACCACAATTCTTATAAGCCCTCATTTCTACTTCTGTGTATAAATATCCACATATACCTGTTAGAGTCTTGGCGACTTCTTCTGAAAACACCACCAAAACGGAACAAAGCTCCTTCAAGTCCTGTGGTTGGATGATGTCTGCTAAGAGCGACCTTAAACCATGATATACGAGTTAGTTCTGTAAACAAGTTCTTAAGTAACATCTCCATGAAGGGTAAGAATAGTTACCTGTATGTAGATTTCGAAGGGCCCAACGATGCACTGTTTCCAACAGGCGCAACGGGAGGGGAAGCCAATGAAGGAGAGAAAGCAGAAGCATTTAGACAGTTTACCTGAAAAGCATAATATGGATACGGTAAACTATTGGGCAATTTTTATAGCCCCAAAAATCTGAGAGAACACTTAACACTAACCCACAAAAAATAGACTCACCTGACAGCAAAATTAAGTAAATTGTCTGTTTTTTGCCGCACTGATTACGTGCAGTTGTTCCCAGAAAACAGGAGCCAGATATTTTGCTTTTTACTCTATTATGTTTACTCATGTACAAAACAACTAAGCAGAGAAGATAAAATGTGAAAAATAGATTCTAACAATGATATATAGCTCTTATATTTTTTTCTTCAAAGAACCATTCCAGAGCCCATCCTTAATGGACACAAATAAATAGCTTACCTGCTGGAATTGCGCAAGCCTGTGAACAGATGGATCTTTGGCTGTTGGCCCAAATAAGAGATCTTGACCTTTCCTTTTTCTGGATACTGGAGGGGAACCATAGCCGGAGGAACCAATAGCACCAGTGATGGCAGCATTTGCAGCCTGCTGGATATATGCCAGGTTGTTGGCATGGTCTCCGTGAAAGAGAGCTTGCCTCTCTTCACTGCCTTCAAAATTTTTGCAGTCAATGCACTTACAGTTTTCGGAGCATAGAATATTGGCTTGAAAGCACTCGCAATATTTTTTGAGACACCCTGATTTTTTGCAATGGCATCCCTTGTTGTGCTTTACCAACACCAAAACTTCCCCAACCTCCTCCTACATTTTGTAAGGCAGTCACATGCATGTCATTAGTAGTCCAAGGAGAGCATAATATCTACCAATAGGTTTAATGACAAGCAAAAATATTGCTAACTCTGCAATGAAACAATAAAGGTAAATCCTAGAAGATTTTATAGTTCAATAGATATTAAAGAAAGCTCCTCAAGAATCACTAACAAAATCAACAATAACAAAATAGCATAACGGCAAGATAAGCAAATGCAATTTCAGAAAGTAACAGATGTAAACATTCCATGCATACATACCTTGATATCCCTACTGCCATGCGGACTGCTAGCAATTTTTGGCCTGAATGCATTTGGATTACGCTCTAAGGTAGCTTCAACAGCTTCTCGCCTGGCAGCCTCATTTTCCACATTATTATGACAATTCACACAGTTGCACCCATCACAGTAGATGCCAGATGCAAAGCACTCACAATACCTGACCAATATATAGCCAGATTTAAAGCCATTCTGCTGCTTAGAAAACTAACTAAAGCAGCTTAACATTGAAAATGTCCAGTGATCCGAAAACAAGAAAATCAGTGACTCCACAATCATAAAGCTTTATCATTGTATATGTCTAGAAGGTGAGTCTTATTTTCTTCGAAGGCTTAAAAGCATATGGACTAGCCTTCTTGATTGTTCGGAGCTAACTGTATGGACTATGGAGTAAGTGCTCCTAATTTTGGATAGACTCAACCACAAAAGTTAGCTATTGAAGCCTCAAACTTATATACCTAACATTTCATCCGACCCCAAGCATTGTGCAGTTGTGAGATTTCGTTTCACATCCTCTCTTAGGGCACCATGCTCACTTGACAGCAACTGCTGCGTGCAGATAAGCAACAGACACCCTACCCATCCCTGGTCCTCGGCTCTGATATGATGTTACATGGGCTGGTATAGAACTCATCCCAAAAGCTAGTGTTGAAGAGAAGGTGCCCTCATGCTTATATACTACACGTTACTTTTGTACTCGTGCAATCTGGGATTTAGACTTCATAGTAGGCAACCCGCACTAGGGGATTAAATAAACAGATGACATTCATTAATATCCATACAAGTTTCTCACATTATGGTCACTTTGTGCCCAACTTGTAAAAAACAAGATGCCACCATTAAATGTGGTGCCGAAACAGCTATACAAGAACCATAGTCTAAAAGTATCATACAACATATGAAACATGTTAGCTCTCCAATGAAATCTTTCATCTGACTAAATCTGCATAAAAAGACATGCACTTACAACTTCAAGCATTTTGAATGTTTGCAGTTACACTGTTTTTGCTTCTTCGGAGTACCGTCTTTCGCTTCAACATTTTTTCTTGCAAGCGTTTTAGGGGACTCCGGTTTTCTGAAAGAAAGAGAAATGTCATATCATCAGCATAATGCACAGATATTTGAGCTTCTAAGGCTTGCAAAAAACATTACATTGCTGAATTACACATGCATACACATGGTACAATAACTCACCCACAAAAAAAGGAAGTTCCGATGAAAATACGTTAATGCAGAAGGAAACAATATAAATAAGCATTCGGAATCAGAGGGTATTATTATCTGACAATTAGAAGGCAAGTGGGGGAAAACAAAAGAAGAATTTTCTTCTTGCGTCTCATTTTCTTGTAAGACAATATTAAATACACCAATATGCTGAGAGGCTGTTTGTGTAAACCCAAGATTCCTACGTCATAATGGAGCCAACCTTGCCACTGAGCCAAGCTAAACTCAGTGATTAGCAGAATGGAACTTCCTAAATAATACACTCTTTCCAATCTCCAAGGAAAAAATAAACAAACCCAACTGCTTCGAGTTCCTAGTAACAAATTTCTGATGTAAAAAATGAAAGGTATACAAATCAACTAGCACAATGATAAATGGGTCAATAATTGTGCAAACCAACTCATAAAATTGCGTCCTTGAAGTTTCTGTGAGATCCTAAAGACTATAAAATGCTCACGTTATTCTAAAGGAGACACCTTAAACCTCCCATCATCTGGAAAAAGGGAAATGCACACTAATGCTTGATCTTACGCAGATAAACTAAGTAGGGTGCTGGGGCCATAGATCCATATCTCGGACTGTCTGGTA
Source organism: Rhododendron griersonianum (assembly GCA_018127125.1). Classification (NCBI taxonomy): domain Eukaryota; kingdom Viridiplantae; phylum Streptophyta; class Magnoliopsida; order Ericales; family Ericaceae; genus Rhododendron; species Rhododendron griersonianum. The sequence goes on along the minus strand of CM030790.1, from coordinate 49,368,056 downwards.
AAATAGTCCACACACTATTCTAATTCGGACAGATCACTTTCCAAATATGAAATAGCCCTCCTTTGTTAAAAGTTAAAAACATCCAGAAGATTGTACATTTTCAAGTTTTTCCCAACTACATTTCAAAATCTCAAAACTAGAGTTCTACTTATGATGACTACCCCAACTAAATAGCCAATTTTTGACAGAGAGAAAACGGAACATCAGAAACCCTTGAACCATTCACAAAATTCGAAATCTGCAACTTCCATGACCAAACCTAAACCAAACAAAACTAATCCTTTATCCCAAACAATCGGGCTGGTTGGCAACATAAACCCCTTTTCGCCATTATGCCCCTGTCAAGGGCTATCTAATCAACTAGTGGCTTTAAAAGAAATCATCTCTCTTTATACTACACCATTCCATGTCAATTTAGCCTTTCCTTTCTCCCCTACAATTTCCAAGACCAGTGGCGGACACAAGATATGTAAATTGTACATAACGGGGGCCTGAACCACATCTATTTCTATATTAATAACAAAAAGTAAATTCTATAACTGTGCATGGCTACTTGCTAGGTCTAAAAAGAGACGAGATTGTGTGTACTGTGTACACGTGAAGTCTCCGTTTAGTTTTATATTTTATATGTATGACCAAAAAGATGTTAATAACCTTTGATTTAAGGGGGGTTTCCACATGTATATAGGAATTTGAAGATTTTTTTCACCCAAGCGACTTGCAGGGGCCAATCCCATAAGAGTTCTTCAAAATTAACCTGACAAACTAATATGATCGATGAAACTATTTCTTTTCACCCCCCTTGGATGGTGAGAAAGGAGAAGAAAAGAAAGGGAGCCCTTTCTCTTCAAATCTCGCCATTTTTTGTGAGATTGGGTGAGAAGGGAAAGGGCCAATCAAAACGTTTCATTTTTGTAATTTTCTCTTCATTTCTCACCAAAATGTTTAATCCAAATGAGTAATTTCTTAAGAAACCACGATCCTTTCCTTTCTTTTCTCAAGAAATCACTCCATCCAAAGGGCTCTAAAGAATTGAAACTTCACCGGTGAACTTACATAGGTCGTATTGACGGAAGAGGCGACTGCGACTGCATAATCGGAGGCGCCGACAGTAGCTGTGGCTGCGGCTGAGGCTGAGGCTGCTGCTTCGGCGGCGGCTGCATCAGCGGCTGAGCAGCCACCGGTTGCTGAGGGTGCTCCGGCAACACCACCAAAGCCGCCGCCGATGCACCTCCAAAATCCAGCTGCCTCTTCGCCGGCAAATCCGACGGCGTCGTCGTATCCGCCTGAGCCTTTTTCGGAGGGAAATTATCCCCTCCTTCACCCCCTCTCTCCATCACCTCCAAACAAACTCAAAATCCACTGAGCACCAGCCACCAGCACAATCACTCGAAAACACTCAAATTCATTAAAATCCGTCCCAAAAACACACGAATTCCTCGAATCCCTTCAAATTCAACAACTTCAAAATCCAAAACCCCCGAAACTCTGTCGTTTTCCAGCTGAGATTCGCGAGGAAATCGTACCAATGTTGGATTGGCCTGAATCAACCGAAAACCTTCGATTAGAAAACGCGCGTACGAATGCGCGAGCGTGTATCGGCGGGGAGGAGAGAGAGAGATTGGATGGATGTACTGTAGAGAGAGAAATCGAAAGGAAGGGTACGAAAGAGAAAGAGAGAGAGAAGAGCAAAATGGGCTTTCTTTCTTTCTTTGGTCTCTCGCTCCTCCTCCCTCTCGAGCTTTTGAAATTTCAATTTTGCAAATATTAGACGGTGTGATTCGTGTGGGTGGGGATACCCATCATGCGGCGCTCACTCGAAGGTGGGATCCGACGGGTGTTATTCGTTGGGAAGTCCAGGGTCATTGACTGACCGTACGATCATTAGACCCCACTTATGCCCGTTTTGGATTAATAATCTTCTGGATTACTATTTTTGTCTGCGTTGGAGAAATTTAAAAAGTCAAAAATTAAAGTTAAAATTTTAAAAGTTTTCGCTAAAAATGAAAATTATTCAAAACGGCTTTTTTTTTTTAGATTATTTGTATTCATTCGAAAGAAATTAGTCTGGTTCATTTTTATTTTTATTTTTTTCCGATTCATTTTGTTGGTCGAACCAATGATCAACAAGAAATTGACACAAAACAAAAAAATGTTTAAAAAAAGACCAAAAAAATAAAATAATCCGGCTTAAGCCAAAACACCTTTTATGTACCTTTTATTCATGCAACTTATTGTGCACTTAGTCACATAGTACTACCAGCCATTCACCATAGCGTTCTCAATTTTTGGTGTCCACCTAATCACGTGGAAATTGATTTTAGCACTTTAAAAATTGATGGAGGGGCTTCAAAATAACGTCGTTTTGTGTATCAACACAGTTCAATTTTGAAACTCCTCCATCAATTTTTTTAGTGTCAAAATCTCAATCCTAATCACGTAGGATTTTCGTTTTGAAACGGAATAGTATTGAAGTGCTCAGCTCGCACCGCTTGCTATCTCATTGGTCACAAGCCAATCTTAAAAAAAACCTAAAAATAGGTTCGATTGGACTCATTTGCAGCTTGTGTGAGTGTGAATATAAGTGTGTGTGGAGGCATAAAATGGCAAAACATCACATACGGTTGGCAATTGGTATTCACTATTGAGGTTCGTAGCGTAAGGGATGTTTTTATCGGCGGCGAGTGCGTTTTCTGTTTTCATGGGATTCTGCTTCGTGGATTCAGAAATAAAGAAAAAAATAATATTGGCGCTATAGAGTCTAGTGGTGTAGGTCGTAGGGTTAGTTGTTCGATGTATAAGTTGCTCCTTCTATGAATTTAAGTTGCTCCTTATATGGACCTAAGTTGCCCCTTCTATGAACTTATTGAGTATTCAATTTCTTGAGCATTTCTTCAATTTCCTTACCATTTCTATTATTTTCTGGAAAAATTGGGATTTGTATTACTTGCAAATTTAAGTTTTTAAAATACTTTGAGATTAGTGTATTTTGGGTAATTTTTTAGAAAGAGAAATGAAGTCGATCTGTAGTCAAAAAGATGGTAGCATTATGGTAGATAGAGGCAGCAAGACGGTTTCTGGCAAGTTCCTACATTTATCTGAAATCTCAGGAGAGGCCGGTGAAACTTACTCAAAAAAAATATTGATGAAGTCGACTTTGTCTCGCACCCATCTTACGAAAGTGGGTAAAGTTACTTGAACTCTATACACACCTAGTTGTTTTAAGAGATCGTTCCTCAAATTTTCAAAATTGAAACTCTTGGTATTCAGATTCGGCATGTAGAAGGAAAAAAACTTAATCAAATCAAAATAAGGAAAAACTTAAAAAAACCTTAATTTCCACACTTTTCTGTCAACTTGGTATGCGATGTAGGAAAAAAAAATTTAGAAAGAGAAATGAAGTCGATTTGGTTTTACTTGAAATGAAGTCGATTTGTAGTCTATCTACCATAATGCTACCATCTTCATATTTTGGAAAAAAAGAAATTGTCCCTCTATGGACTTAAAATTTCCTCAAACAGAGGAAAAAAATTTCTAAGAAAAGCAGCCAGTGAAACAAATTGATAGCTACTAACATAACTTTTTCACATTTTCAAGTAAAACCAAACAAGAAATTTCAATTTGCAATTCCTAGAATCTAAAACCAAAGTATAAAGTGGATATTAGAAAACATATATCTTATTTTCTTTATCATTTCTCTTTCTAAAAAATTACCCAAAATACACTAATTTCAAAGTATTTTAAAAACTTAAATTTGCAAGTAATCCAAATCCCAATTTTTTCAGAAAATAATAGAAATGGTAAGGAGATTGAAGAAATGTTCAAGAAATTGAATACTCAATAAGTTCATAGAAGGGGCAACTTAGGTCCATATAAATGTATGGGGAATAATTTTTTCTCCGTTTCATGCCTGGGAAATTGTTTTTCCTCCGTTTCATATTTATGTAATTTCGAAAAAACCTCTCCATGAGTTGGGTATTATTTGCCCCAACTCCCACTGAAATGCAATTTCCCCTTCTGTTTTCATGGGATTCTGCTTCGTGGATTCAGAAATAAAGAAAAAAATAATATTGGCGCTATAGAGTCTAGTGGTGTAGGTCGTAGGGTTAGTTGTTCGATGTACGGATCAGATTCTTTATTGGTACTGATGATGCAAGGGGAAGAATGGACGGACAGATCTGATATTCCGCTCTTACTGTATCATAGATAGATGGGAGTCCAGATCCCCTGTCTGAGCCCAATCCGGACAGGGGCCTATCCCATCCATCGGAGTTGTTGATTTCGCAAATCAAGAGCTGAGATGTGCGGAACACTTTTTGCTTCAAAACGACGTCATTTTGGCTCGGTTCATCTCAACCGTTGATTTACGAGATCAACGACTATGAGGGGTGGGATAGGCCCCTGTCTGGATTGGGCTCGGACAGGAGATCATCAGTGGATAGAAATACCCTAATCCCAAAGTTAGCAAGAGACTTGTCTTTCATAAGGTCACATGTTTAAATCTTCGGAGGCCTAACATTTCATACTACCTTGGTGCCAAACATTCAATTGGAGGAGGAATTTTCCGATTGTACACCAATTTTTTTTGATGATGTAGGTTATCTCAAATACAGTAATGAGTATTTCATATGAAGAGGTAACTATTCCATTGCCGTGGTAAGTACTCCGTAGAATACTTACCGCTACACTGGAATTTTTATCACTCCATAGGGAATACGTACCATTCAATACTGTATGAAATACTTACCGATGTTATCACTTTTGGGATATCATACATTAAAAAAATTTGGGGAGTTGGTAATATGGCCCATTCCCCCAATTAAGAGCATATTTGATTGATTGATCGCATAGCTACAAATTGATTGATAAATGGTGAAAGGGTTTACAGTTCCCGCACAAATGCTTGGCAGCTTTGAGTTTCAAGTCGCTATAGTCTCTTGATAGGACTAAACATAGTCTTTCGTGCCCGTAATACACATGGGGACCTTACTTCCACCCCAATATCACTGTGAGTGAATTCGCAGATGACTAAACCGAGAGCAATGGGAAGTCCCCTGTCTGCATGTTCAGTTTTTTTGCACCAAGAAGACAGAATGAAGCAGAATTGATCGAGGCGGCAACAGAAACAGGTATTTCACGTCCGAGAGACCGGTTCAATACTCCTCAAATCACCAGCAAAAGGAAACTGTAATTACCCCTACTGTTCTAAGTTTCACAACATTACTAAGGTGTTTTCGAAATTCATCTGAACAAGTCTATAGTTATATCCAAACAAAACTACTAGAACCAAAAACCATCTTTGGGGTCAACAACACAACACAAATTAATACACATCATTGATCCGATCTCGTCCCATACCACGTGGTTCATCTCGTCCACGTTCTGCGTACATATCACGACGATAGTCTTTAGGTGGTGGTGGCCCACCCCTAATCGGAGACCGGCTCCTCTCTCTCACATCACGTTCCCATCGTCCACGAGGTGGCAGAGGCAGTGATGATGGCAGTGGCGGGCTCCGCAGGGATGGTGGCAGCAATGGAGGAGATAGTGGGCGCCTCTCATACCCTTTTCTATCGCTGAAGAAGTGATCCCGTCCACTTCCACGGTCCCTGTTTCCCAAATCCAGAGGCGGCAATGGTCTATCAAACTTGCTCCTCTCTCCTCTATGATCTTCTGGTGGGTAGTCCAGCCGATCTCTCCGCATGTGGTCATCAGGAAACCTACCTTCGTACCTTGGATGAGGCGGGGGACCAACACCAACCCCAAACTCTCTTGGACTATCTCTGGCCCATCCACGAGGTGGGGACCTAAAGCCGCCGTTCATCGCCCTGCCGGGAGGAGAGCGATTCACCAGAGGAGGACCAGGGAACCGTCGAAGGGGAGGAGGGGGACCAAGATATCCCCTCCGTGGTGGTGCAAAACGATGCCTCTTGCAGTTGTTACAATGGTCTCGCCGTGCAAAGTTCAAGTTGTTACATCTGAGAAATCATAAAACACAAAGTCAGATAATCAAACAAAGACAAAACCTTCTCTTTCTTGGTGAGAGGAAAAAAATGGGCGCAAGTGAAAACTGTTCAACTAAATATAATCAAAGCGTAAATATCATGGTGACCACAATTTCACACCATTGTTTTGTTTCTCATCACATGCAGCATACTCCTAGCGGTTGGACATTAACGGTATCTGTTTGAGTCCATTATACCAACCATTATGAGTTTGTCACATTAGATGGTACCCAAAAATGGTGCAAACTGCGGCCACCATAGCTCTGTTAAAAACCAAAATGGAAGTACAACGTACACCAAACTACTTCAAACTTAAAAAGCACAGGGTAAAAACAAGTGATACAAATAGAGTGAAGAGACGACTACAGATTGCATAACAGCCACGATTATACATTGGGGAAATATCAAAACAAAAGAGGAGTGTAATACCGCCTTCCTCATCTTCGTCGTTGACTACGTCTCCCTCAACAGTTTCTCCCTCATCCTCTTCAACTTTCTGTTTATTTGCACAAATTGTGCAAGGAAAATAAGTGAGTGATACAGTTTTTCATAGCTAATGTCTTTGATAGTAGGTAAGGTGAGACCTTGACAATATGGGGCACAACGCTTTACAACGGTACGGCACATCTCAAAATTGTCCTCATCATCTTGGTCCGAGAGAGCCGGCAGAAGCGTGGTGAGTCGCTTCACAATGAGAGGCAGGTTTTCCGCGTGATTACACGCCGATAACCTCCGCGTTGTCTCGTGGACTAGTTCAAATTCATCCTCTGAATCAGAGTAAGCTGCGAAGACAGAGGCGGTGGTTTCATTGGCGGGGTGGAGGGAATTGAGGTCGGTTCCGGGACAATGCACGCCCTCCTTAGTACATCCACCTCATTTTCAAACTGAAAACCAATCATCAAAGTTATTCAACACACAACACACACACAGATACCATTGTCTGATTAGGGGTTGGATTGTGCGTGGAATAGATTAGGGTTCTTGGGGGAGGAGGACGAGTGGGACGACCGAACTAGAGGCTCATACTGAATTAGAGGCTCGGATCCCCTGTTCGATTACCTCCGTCCCAACCCCCTGTTCCGCTATCCTACACGTTCCTCCTTGGTTTTCACCTCTAACAGAAGACCACTTAACCCTTAAATTTATTTAGAATCATGTGGAGTAGAAACTTAATTATGAAAGCTTTAAAAAAAATTAATTATGACATAAATGATCAGGAAAAAAAGATCTTTTCACCAGTTCAAACAGATTGAAAATTGGAGCATTTAATTTTTTTTAGACCATTTACATATTAATAAATGGGGCCGGTTCCGCTCAAAAAATGATCGGAAACGTTCAATTTGTTTAAAACGTATTTTTAAGGGTTCCTGTAAAAAAATCAATTCATTCGGATATCGGTAGGTGCTTGATCGGCTCATTCAATTGGTTCCTGTCAAATTTGATAGCATAAAATTGAATGAGCTGATCAAGCCCTTATTGATATCCGAATGAGTTGATTTTTCATGAGACCCCTTGAAAACATGTTTTAAACAAATTAAACGGCTCCGATTATTTGTGTGGGACTTTAATTAGTGTTGTGTCAAATATTTTATGAGCGGAACGGGCCCCATTTATTAATATATAAATGGTCTAAAAAAATTAAAATGTTCCAATTTTCAATCTGTTTGAACCGGTGAAAAGATCTTTTTCTGATCATTTTATGTCATAATTAAAATTTTCTTTAAGGCTTTCATAATTAAGTTTCTACTCCACATGATTCTAAATAAATTTAGGGGTTAACTGGTCTTCTGTTAGAGGTGAAAACCGAGGAGGTAACGTGTCAAGTGTAGTATAGTGGAATAGGGGTTGGGACGGAGGTAATCGGACAGGGGATCTGAGCCTCTAGTTCAATCGTCCCACTCGTCCTCCTCCATTTCCCCTCCACCAAGAACCCTAATCTATTCCACGCACAATCCAACCCGTAATCAGACAATGGTATCTCTCCCTCCCTGTGTGTGTTGTGTGTTGAATAACTTTGATGCTTGGTTTTCAGTTTGAAAATGAGGTGGATGTCCTAAGGAGGGCGTGCATTGTCCCGGGAACCGACCTCAATTCCCTCCACCCCCGCCAATGAAACCACCGCTTCTGTCTTCGTAGCTTACTCTGATTCAGACCGATCACGCAGAAACCTGCCTCTCATTGTGAAGCGACTCACCACACTTCCACCGGCTCTCTCGAACCAAGATGATGAGGACGATTTTGAGATGTGTCATGCCGTTGTAAAGCGTTGTGCCTCATATTGTCAAGGTGATTACCTTACCTACTATCAGAGACATTAGCTATGAAAAACTGTATCACTCACTTCTTATCCTTGCACAATTTGTGCAGATAAACCGAAAGTTGAAGAGGGCGAGGGAAAAACTGTTGAGGGAGACGCAGTCAACGACGAAGACGAGGAAGGCGGTATTATGGACTCCTCTTTTGTTTTGATTTTTCCCCAACGTATAATCGTGGTTGTTATGTAATTTGTGGTCGTCTCTTCACTCTATTTGTTTACTAGGGTTTGTGACTGTTCGTTAGGCCTTGTTCGAGGGTGGTGCCTCCTTCACACCTTTTTTTATACAAAGACTCTTTATTCATCTAAGAAAATCAAAATGCAGCATAAGATGTGTCTCCAACCATCATTCGATTCATTCAAGACATATACAATAGTAAATAGCTGAGCTCATTTTGCAGTCCTAACCTTCCAGTATCAAAAGGGGTTAGAATAGAATCCAATAAGCCTTAAAGAGTTAAGGGTAGAAGTGACAAACTAACTTTACAAATGCAAACAGAAGATGAATAAAACCGTTTTGAGAAGTAGATAAATATTGTTATTGCCTAACTTCGCCAACATAAATGCACGAATATATCAACCAATTAGCACAACTGGGATAAAAATAGTGAACTTACGCGGGATCAGGGCACATCCAATCTCCTTCTCTTGGACGTACATTAGGATTATTTCGAGGTACCCCATCATTTCTGAATGGTCCAGGACCAAATCCAGGCCCATCAAATCCTCTATCTGAAAACCTGCCACCACGTCCTCTTCCACGGCCATAAGGGGGCGAATAGTCTCGATATCTACCAGGAGATCTCCCACCACCAAATCCACGACCACGTGGTAGGCCCACCCGACGATCAAAATCCGGACTGTAGCGGTGATCTGCATTCCTGCGGCGCACAGGAGAACCAGAACCTGCACGAATTCTATACCCTGAAAGAAAAACCCAGTGATGTCCAGAGATGAGCAAACCCCTCGCCAAATCAGGAAAACAAATATTACGATGTTATATCCAACGGGGAATGAACCCTGAAAATGCCAAGACAAAATTAATCCGCTTAAACAGAGGTACCAGCACCCGCGGTGGTCTCCAAAGATCACCCAAGGAAACACACTAAAGTCCAACACACTATAAAGATCACCCAAGGGAACAGCCCTTACTGTCATTCTTCAAGCATATAACCCAAGTTACCAGTACGTATAACTGGAGGAATGAAAAAGCTAAGCCACCGTTGTCCATGCACACCATGTGACGTGTGACAAGATTCTCAAGAAGCCAAGCAGCCCTAAGTTAATGAGCCACATCCATCTATCTCAGCACCATAATACATTTAAATTTTACTTTTGCTTAAAGTGTATAGAAAACTCAACCCAGCATCATTACTTGATTCTAGAGCAACCAAGACCCCTACTGAGTTACCTTGAAATTTTGAAGACGACAAATTTACCCATATCTACTAACCGCGGAACTTTAAGTGCATTGATCAGCAACAAATACAACATGATACCGATAACACAATCCAGCATGTTTCATCCCAAAACTTCTGCCAAAGAGTGCATGCAGATTGGAGCACCAAGAACAAACAACCAAAAGCCCAACCAGATTGTTAATAAAAAATCTCACCCCTACAATTTTATCCACTTCGCTTGGAACAAACCTCAGCCTTCTGCAATAACAGATCCAAGTTAACATCCCAATATTACCTTTCCAACTCCACTCAAGCCATATTGAGCACAAGACCACATCAATGAAATGGTTGACGAATCCACACTAGCAAATCCAACCTCGCAAATATATTCCTCAACCCTCATTCTTTTCGTTAGTGGAGATCCACTTAAAAGGACGACGACACAATTATAAAGACAAAGGAACCCCATATACATTATCATTTGAAGGCCATATAGTTCCAAAGAAAGTTTTATTAACAATTTTCACGAATTGAACGAAAAAACAAGAAATAACAAAAAAGCACACAATAGAAGGATCAAACTTCAAATATGGTCAAGCAGCTACCTTTAGTAACACCTAAAAACAGAAGTTTGCACCTAAAACTTCTTAGCACCCCATTGAGGCCTACTTAATCATCCAAAGAAACAAAAACGTAGAAGTTAAAAATCAAACCACCCAATCAACCTCGTATTAAAATCTTGAAAACAAAATGCCATACAAACCACCACTACTTGTTGAACCAAAACCAGGCATCCCCATAAATTAGTGAAACCCACAGCCCCAGAACCAAATACCACTATCTCCACCAGCAAGCCTCTTCTGGTACACAATTCCAGCTTCTGTTCAAGTGGATCCGGATGCACAGAGCACTATTACTGAATTTTCCAACTAACGGTAAATTCAGTGTGGGCTTGTGTAACTTAATGCAATTACGGATGAGGATACCATACTTGAATACTTCCCCTGCAATTACCCGATAAAATATGATCGATATCCAACCCATTTTCCAACCCGTCCATCAAATATGATCCTCATAACATGTCTCTGATGGCAGGCAGGCAAACTAAAAGCTCGATCAACCCAAAGCACGTATCAAACTCACCAATTCCAGAAGATTTCCAAACAGAAAACCCTCCACTATAGCTTGGAAGGAAGCGAGAGGCACACACTAATTCCAAGTGGTATTGCACACCCTCGCTAGTCACTACGTACGCGATCACCACAGTTTATTTTCCACAGTTTACCCATCGAAACCCAAAATTAAATCCCCCAAACCATTTCCAAGACCAGCACTCACACCAACAAGCCTTCCTCAAGACCCAAGTTCTTGCATCAGGCAACAATAAAAGCTGTAAAACACAACAGCAAATTACGTTCATAATTCAAAACCTCACAAGCGGCAGTAGAACCACATGCTCAACAGCGCGAACACAACGAATAATGAAGGGGTTATATAAACCCACGTATGTTACTAGAACGTGTAGATTAAAAAAACATTATATGCTAAAATCTAGATGTACAACTCAAACAGATGCAAAGATGTCACTAGAAAGTAAAAAAAAAAAAAGAAGAAGAAGCTGAAATTCAATGCCTAGACAATAACTCCTTACCTTAATATTCCCCCTCCTAGCCAAAAACCTTCGTTTGCCACTAGATTTGGGGAAATTGTTTAGTGGTTTGAGACCAACACTTCATGGTCGGCCATCTCGAATACAATGGAAGCGAAATTCCATGAGGAATTTGAACATGGAAATTCCTACCTGGGAAGGGGAACAAAGTTCCTACTCGATATTACTTTATCTGCTAAGGTGGACTATAAGCTGTGTAGCACCGCATGGACGTGCGACGCAACCCTGACACGTAAATTTTAAAAAATTGGAGGACACGATGCGTTGGGAGACAAGTTTAAACAAAACAAAAAATTACAATACTATATGAATAAAAATACAAATATAAAGCTCTAGTTGTGAATATGTAACATTATGTATACCTTAAATTGTATTTACCATTAAATCATTCACAAAAGTATTTCGACAAAAAGCATTTCATCACTTGCATGTCTTTGTAATCAATAAAACATCATCTGTCACATAGAAAATAAGACTCCCTAAGTTCTAATTAGAGTCTACTATCAAGTTTACCAACCCGACTTATTTTGCGAGTGTCCCCAGAGTGTTTGGAGAATTTTTTAGAGTGTCTCCCGAGTATCCAAACCAAAAACATTAATAAAATAGGACACTTCGGATTTAAGTGTCAGTCACGCGTCCGGAGAGTGTTGGTGCCCAATAAGTGTCCGACACCCGTACGTGACCTTCAACGAAGTGTGTGTGTGTATCCGGGATCATGGTCTAATTGCTAAGAATAAATCGGTAACCAAACTCTACTATGATAATCACAAAGGCCAATTTCAAGGCCATTAGATATATAACCGTAATGCATAAAAAGAAACCATAAGATGATTGAAATTTGCACGAGTGTATGTCTGCATAAGCATATCAACAATTCGACCAAACGACCTAGACAACTTCCTTAAAAATGAGTATGAACAAATGGAAACATCGAATTCCTGCACAATAGAGCTGATACATATAGAATCAGCTAGAAAACACAATATACTTCAGTCCGTTTCCCTCATTACGCCGATGTTAAAATACATAAATCTAATTGTATTTGCATGAGTTGTGTGTGAATATACAGACACATAAGCAACAACGAGTCTACCAATCATATGAATTGAAAATTAAGGATTGACGAAAATCCTAAGATGCGGAAAAACTACAGCTGTGGAACGGAAGGAATTCAGATGCAGACCGAAGGAAATTTAAAGAAAAAAAGAAGTAACATGATGTAAAACAAAACAAACCAGGGTTATCGGAGAATCGATCGGAGCGGCGGACCTCGCCGGGCTCGTAATCGCTACCGCCGGCAGCTCCTCCGCCGCCGCTATCGGTCGCCCGCACCACCAGGCTGCTCAACAGAGGCTGATGCGGCGTCGTGTGATCCTTATCTCGCGACCCCATTCTCTCTCTTCTCTCTCTCTCTGGAATCTCTTTTTCGCCGTGACTCTCTGGATATGAAAACCCTAGTTAATAGAGTGGACGGGCGGAAATAGTAATTTCTCACCTTGAAAAGTGCCGGCTAATTTTAACCTTTCGTGACGGTTCGTCACTCTATTACGCCAAGTCGATATGTTGAATACGGTGCCGTTTAGTATGTTTTCGAAAAATATCCAAAGTTGCAAAAAATGTATGGCGATTCATAAATGTGTACCATGAACATTTTAAATGGGGTATCCGATCAACTACAGGTACAGATTTTCGGGTACAGCAGCTGGGTACAGCAGCGTTTTGCTCCCGTCTCGGGTCCTATAAAGATGATCGGAGCCGCTCATTTTGTTCAAAATACGTCGTTTAGGGTCCCTGCAAAAAATCACCTCAATCCGATATCGGGAAAGGTGTTTACGAATCATCCAATTTTGCTTCAAAATTCGTAAACACCTTTCCCGATATCGGATTGAGGTGATTTTTTACAGGGACCCTAAACGACGTATTTTGAACAAAATAAAACGCTGCTGTACCCGCTGCTGTACCCGAAAATCTGTACCTGTAGCATTTTTGATGATTTTTAGTGTTTTTTGAATTCTCTTCAAAATATAAACAATGAACGATTTTAATTACTTCTGCCGCCCCCACAAAGTTGGTCCCCATAAATTATGTGTAGTTTTTTAACTTAAAAAATAATATATTTACTAAAACAATTTTTTGACTGTTTTTGCATCGTTCAAAATATCTCATCGAAATCTATCAAATATGATCTATGTTGCAAAAAAAAAAGTCCTTCGGTAAGTACCTCATTTTGAAGCTTAAAAATTACACATAGTTTCGTAAGAAATAAATTACACATAGTTTCGTAAGAAATTAGGAGGAAGGGGGAGTACTAAAGTGCACTCGAAAAGGAATTACAAACGGCCTAACTAAACAGTTCAATCCCTCGAAGGAATTGAAGAAGAGTTCATCCCTTGGAAGATATGGTTTCATTTTGGGCCTATGGCTGATACAAGAGTTGAGTTGAATGGGTAAGTAGTTATTTAAGTTGGTTTGAAAATTTAACGAGTCTCAAAAACATGATCAAGATTACAAAGAAGATTCAAAAAGATAATTACATGAACTCTTTTAAATTTGATCTACATTTTTTTACTTTACCGATTCTTTTCATGGAAATGAAATATGATGTAAAAATTTGACCAAAATCAAGGGGAATTTTTTTAAAAAACAACAAAAAAGTTTGTGTAAAAAATCCAAAAAAAGTTGGATCAAAGGGCCATAAATCTTCACTCTCGCGATGGTATGCTCCTGGCCCATTCGGCTAAATAAGCCAAGTGGCTTATTTTTTTGTTCTTATTCATTTTTTTTTTGTATTTGTTAGTTTTGTGTCAATTTTTTGGGGATTATTGCATCTCCATAACGAAAAGAATCTAAAAAGTAAAAAATTATGATTGAAATCCATTTTTTTAAATAAAGACGAAAAAATTGGCCTATTATTTTTTCGTCTTTATTAAAAAAAATGGATTTCGATCATAATTTTTTACTTTTTAGATTCCTCTCGTCATGGAGATGCAATAATCTCCAAAAAATTGACGCAAAACTAACAAATACGAAAAAAATTTGAATAAAGACAAAAAAAAGAAGCCATTTGGCTTATTTAGCTGAACGGGTATGCATTTACCAACGAAAGTGGTTTGCTTCTCATGGAGCAGAAATGCAGTTCATTATTATTCTTTATGTTCAAACCGTTGATCTCAAACTCACATTTAGAATAAATTAAGATTTATCAAATAAAATTTATATTAAATATAAAATATTTTTTTATTTAAAAAATATAACCAATTAAAAATCCGATCTAGTACGACTGTACAAGGGACCAACGTCACCAACAAATGAGGGATCAACAAATACGGATGGAGTATTATTTTTGGGAAAAATTCAAAATACCCAACCTTTTAAAAATTTCAATTTTACTCCAAATGTTATCATTTGTTAATCAAAACGCCTCCTTTCGTCCGAATGACTAACGGATTTCGTTAAAGACTCCGTTAAATATTGTCCTGATCAAATTTTGATGATCCGAGCCGCTCAATGTGTTCAAAACGTGATTTTAAGGGTACATATGAGAAATCAACAAAAAAAATGACCGGGAAGAGCTTCATCTAAACAGTTTTTTTTATTGAACTATTCAATAAAAAACTGTTTAGATAAAGCCCTTCCCGATCATTTTTTTGTTGATTTCTCGCAAGTACCCTTAAAATCACGTTTTGAACACATTGAGCGGCTTAGATCATCAAAATTTGATCGGAAAAGGGGAGGTGAAGACCGAAGCAAAATCCAGACGTCCGGATTTGAATAAAATCCAGATCGACCGCACCTCCCATTTCCCAATCGAATTTCGATGATCCAAGCCTTCAATAAAAAACTGTTCAGATGAAGCCCTTCCCGATCATTTTTTTTGTTGATATCTCGCGAGTACCCTTAAAATCACATTTTGAACACATTGAGCGCCTCAGATCATCAAAATTCGACTGGGACGCTATTTAACGGAGCTTTAAATGAAATCCGTTAGCCATTCGGACAGAAGGGGGTGTTTTGATTAACGGAAGATTACGTTGAGAGTAAAATTGAAATTTTTAAAAGGTTAGGAGTCTAATTGAATTTTGGTGTAAAGGTTAGGGGGTATTTTGAAATTTTCCCTATTATTTTTACATGGAAATAAACACATAACTACAGCATAACTGCTTCCTCACTCCAACTGTTGGAGAGATACCGGTAAACGGAGAGAGAAACTCGCAATATACACTAAAACCGATGGGATCTATACCGCCGCCGCCACCGTCAATCCTCAACCGCCTGATCGACATCGACAAATCCGTCTCCCTCCACCTCCACTCCACCGCCCAACCCTTCCTCCCCCGCTCTCTCCTCAAAACCCTAGAAATCTCCGGCGACGGCCGCCTCTTCTTCCCCCTCGCCATCTCCCTCCTCCTCTCCCCCCTCTCCACCGCCACCGCCACCACCTTCCTCCTCTCCTCCCTCCTCATCGGCGCCGTCCTCGACCTCCTCCTCGTCGGCCTCACCAAGCACCTCGTCCGCCGCCCCCGCCCCGTCTACAACAAGGACATGTTCCTCTCCTTCGCCGTCGACCACTGGTCCTTCCCCAGCGGCCACTCCTCTAGGGTTTGCTTCGTCGCCGCCTTCCTCTCCCTCTCCTCGGCCGCGATTCGCGATGCCATCGCTCAGCTGAGGCTTTCCCGAGTGGAATACGTCGACAAGCTAATCGATTCAGTGGGTATTGACGATGGTGCGGCGGTTAATTTGGTTGTTTTGGTTGCGTGTTCGTGGGCGGCTGCGACGTCGATTTCTAGGGTCTTACTTGGTCGGCATTTCGTGTGTGATGTTATTGCTGGTGCTCTTTTGGGTGTCCTAGAAGCTCTGCTCGTGTTTCGGTTTATCAACTACTCAATTCTGGAGTCTTATTTTTTCTAGATAATGTCCCGTATTTGTTATGTTTTCTTGGGAAAATTGCTCTGTATCGTTCCAATCTTATCGGATGTTCCCGAAGAGACTTGGAAAAATTACCGATACAGATATTGTTCTACGGAAGTTAAAATGTAGGAAGATTTTTTTGAATTGTTGACAAAGATGATGATGTACCAATCGAATGGCAATTCATAATAAATTCGGCGTGTCCATTCGGATGAACAATTTGATGTATTTACTGGTTATGTCAGATTTCAATTTGCTTGGATTAGGGTTCCAAGCAGCAACTTTGTGTTGGAATTCTGTGGTGGTTGACTGCAAGCAAGCTCAAAGTGCTGTTAACAAAAAATAACAAAAACAAAAAAACACCTGGTGATATAAACATGCACTACTAACAATTAATTTAAATGACAACCATAAATCAAAAACATGATTTAGGACACGATCGAATGAAGATAAATACTTCGGTAGAATGAGAATCATCACAGGTAAAATACACACTAGAATCGTCGCAGAATATAGCAGCGCCTAAACTACAAACACGCACGCATGCACATGCACACAGATTCAGATGGGAGAATTGATGTGGCGAGGGCTCTAGCATGTCCCGAACACCAAAAGCATTAGCAAAACTCAATTCTGCGTCAATGGAAGTTTGTTACGCCAGAAAGACCTAAGCAACACACGTCAGAAAGCCCTAAGCAACACAACCGCCACACACCATACCCCTGCTGTTAAAAAGGAAAGAAACAAACAGTAGAGAAAATTAAGCGTTAACACATTGTGTGACTAGCGATTAGCAACCGTAGATGGTAAAACTCGTGAAGAGAGACAATATAAAGAAATGCAGAGCTTACGATACCTCAACTGTTAATAGTTCCAATGTAAGGCAAGTACTTACACAATTGATGAGCAGCCGGAGTTCCTCTGCGTTTTCTTCCTCGCTATTTCCTTCCTCCTCGGAGGTTGAAGCACAACCTTGATTGCAGTATCGAAAACAGCTTTGACATTCTGGTGGATGACCAGAAGACAAGTTAGTATGCATTTGTTAGTACCGTCACAACCTGTTATCATTTGCTAAGTTGAACAGACTCGGTTGGACTCCAAACCTCTAAATGAATGGTAGGTTTGCTTGGCAAAGAGATATCATTCGTTTTCATAATTTAATCTAGCTTGTGGGATAACATAGTATTTTGCATGATAAAGTGGAAGAAGACGTAATCTACTCATTTTTTAGCAATATCCAATGAAACATATACTTATGTATTTGTTACTAAATGATTATCAATACCAGCTCTACCTGTTGAGTCTTCGAGCTGCATTCTATATAAGCTGCTCCACCAATTTGTTTCCTCAGCTCCTCGCCCTAAATAGTTTTGTCTAGTCATATTTCATTATAGACTAATAATTCAACTTCAATAAATTGAACACATTAAAGTTATGGTCTATAGATGCATACCTGAGCAGATGTTATGATATTAGAACCCATGTGATCAGCTAGATATCCTCTGTCTTCCCGAAGATCTGAACAGGGACAACAAAGTCAAAGATTTATCTGATGCTAGCTATTTCATACTGTTAAAACCACAATATCTGGAGATTTCGAAAGAACGACTATGAAACATCAAATTGCATGTATGAAGTATGTCATTTCCTTGCATACCTAACTTTGTCCCAACGAGAACAATGGGAACATCGGGTGCAAATCGACGAAGTTCCGGCATCCACTGAAAAAATTTAGAAAGCCAAAAACCTTAGTTACAAGCAGATTATACTAACACAATAAACGAAAGAAGGCTCTCTACTAGATGAAAATGATTGATTTTTTCCACTCCTATTTTTCTTGTTTGTAGTCAATTTTCAAACCCAACCTCTACACAAGGTGAAACTTGGAGAGCCACTCTTAAGTATTATCTAATCAAGTGCAAGCAAATACAGGATTATATGCCCAAAACAAATTCTAAAGTTATTTCTCTTATTTCCAAAACAAATTCCCCTTCCACTATAAGGGATTACAGGTCTATAGCATGTTGCAATGTGTCTTTTGAAGTTGTGAGCAAAATTTTAGTCAACTGAATGCAGCCTATTCTGCCTTTTTCTCATCACCCTTGCCAATCAGCCATCGTGAAGGGAATGTCAATAATTGATAACATTCTCTCTCCTCAACAGGAAATGGTTACAAAATATCATAAGAATTGAGAATGCTTTGAGGGCCTCTTTTTGTAAGGGCCAAGGTGAAATGGTCGTCCATTTGTAAGCCTAATGTGGAAGGAGGCCTAGGTTTTAGCTTCCATGATCAGATATTTATTGGTTGTTTGTCAAAAGGCTGATACCCTTTGGCTGAAATGGATTCATACTTTTGTGATTAACGGTCATTGTTTCTGGACTATGAACGCTCCTAGCCATACTGGACCTTACGGACACCTTTTTTGTGGCTAGACAATTGGCACCCTCTGGGTAGAGTACTGTTTGCAAAATGGGCAGGTCATTGAGAGCCAAATTTACATCTATCACCGATCATGGAAATGGGCCAAGGGGCAAGGGCCAGAATCCAACTATTCAAGAGATTATGGCTCACTCCTACCACTCGCCTTGTTAAGACTCAAGTAAAGTGGACTTTGCAAGCAAATGGTGTTTTTTCTACTTAGTCAGCTTGGCATGATTTAAAAGCCAAAGCTCCCCTAATTCCATGGTGTAAAACTGTATGGTTTCCTCACCATGTACCTAGACAGGCTATTATAGAATGGATGGCCATCTTAGGTCGTTTGTCCACCAAAGATAGGCTCTTCAGTTGGAGGATCTCTACTCATGATGTGTGTTTTATGTTGCATGCCCAGGAAAGTCACAGTCATTTGTTCTTTGCTCATCCCTACACAGCACGCATTTGGGATCATTTTCTGGAAAAAGATGATATTGGCAGGGCTGGTCTAAATCTACTGAATGAAGCAGATTGGGCCTTTATACACAGAAGAAATCATGACTTCGAGAGCTTAATCATTAAGCTTTCATTGGCTGCAGTCATCTACGGCAAATGGTGTGAGAGGAAAAGAAGGATATTCCAACAGCTCAGCCTAAGTTCCATGGAGTTTACTTCTAAAACTGTAAATGATCCACGTGCTTCTATTAGTTCGTGGGGACATGTTAAAAACATGTCTGATGCAAAACTAGACTAATATGCCTCAACTGGAACATCTCTTCCATTATATTCTGTGTGTAAAATAGCTAGATGGCTTTGCTGGTTGTATTCCCTGGTTTTCGGCTTTCCTTGTTGTGGGTTCTGACTTGGTCCAAAGGATTTGTTTGGTTTTTGCTTAAGGAGAATGCCCCTTGTGATCTTGTGTTGGTTATTTTCTTTCGATGAAAAGCAAATTACCAAAAAAAAACCTAGCAGATGTATCCTTGTATTGAAATGCAAAAGTCAGGTGAGTTTCTAATTCTAAGTAACAAGGAAGGAAGCAGAACAACATGAAAATAGGGAAATCATAAAAAGTAGAAGATGAGAACCACCTTCTTGAGAACATTTTCATAGCTTGCCCTGCTCATTAAAGAGAAAGCCAACACAAATATATCTGCCCCTCTGTAACTCAGTGGCCTCAACCTGCTATAATCTTCCTGACCTTTTGAATTTACAGAGAGATATCCATAATCAGAAATTGAAGCAGCGATAGTAGAAACCCTAATTTCAAATCCCCAATAAGTGATTACAGTAAATAAATATTTGGAAAAGATACCTGCAGTGTCCCATAGTCCCAAGTTAACAATGCTCCCATCCACAGCCACATTAGCACTGAAATTGTCAAATACTGTTGGTACATAGTCCTGCCATGTCAAGCACAAAATATGAGAGAGAGAGAGAGATTTCAAACAATAGATTCAAGAAACAAATCCATATACTTAAGCACAGATTCAACCTAAGAAGAAGCTACTCACTAGTCACAGCCCATGAGAGTGGAAAATTGAAGTGAAACCCTATCCATATGGTTAATTATGTGATGGAAAACCTAATTTTTAGGGGGATTCGATAATCCAAGAAAAACCCAGATAGACTAACATCATGTAAAACTCGTAGGTGAAAAATGCAGGCAGAGATTTAAGAAGTAAACTGATAGACAGCTCTTAGTCACACATTCAACCTAAGAAGGCATAAGAATGTGCAAAAACTAACTATCAAATATTATCTGTTGAAGACCTAATCTGGGGTTGAAAATTCGAAAAATCCGAGAAAACCCAAGACATTAGTTAACAGCATGTAAAGAATCTTAACAGAAATAAGAAAAAAATAAACTAGTAATTACAAACATTAGGGTTTGAGTAACTCACAGTGGGGAACTTGTTGCTGGTGTAACAAATAAGCATGCAAGTCTTCCCAACAGCTCCATCTCCAACTGTAACACATTTTATGAACTTTGAAGCACTCATCTTTTTTCTCCCTCTCTCTCGAAATTGAGCTTCTACGGTAGCCCTTTAGCTACAGGGCACCTCTGAATTTCAAGATTCACAAAGATTTTTGAGCTAGAGTGAAAAGAGGAGTTGAAAAGAGTGTGGAAGAAGAAGAAGAAGAAGAAGAAGAAGAAGAGAATCTAGAAATGGTGAAGAGACAAGGGGAAAGAGCTGGTATAAATTTGAAGATTCAGGCTTGTGTAGTTTCAAGAAAAAACATTTAAAAAATCCCAGACAGAGGTTCTTGCTTCACTAGTTCTGTAGTTCACTGGGCATGCCCTCTCAATAAATTTCAAATCCAACAGAAATATTTTTTTCAAACGCAGAAAGCACGGGCCCCACTCCTCAAACGGCACCTAGCTTAAAAAATTCCACAGCTGGGATCCACGGCGCACTGCCGCAACACGACAGTGTTCGTTCATTTTCTCTTCCTTCTAAAAGCCGTGCCTTGTCTATTTTTAATGTTTCAAACATTAGGAAAATAATTTTTACACTTCTTTTTTTTTAATGATTTTGTCACTCTTTTTTTTTTGTCAACGTCACTCTTCTATAAGTGTATGGTGCAAAAATACACTTATAGAGGAGTGACGTTAACAAAAAATGAGTGGCAAAATCAGCAGCCTTTTTTTATTAATGTATTTTACTTCTTGTCTTGTAGTGTGCAGTTTACACATAAAAGTATCACTAAAAGAACAAAAAATAGAGTGCACTCTTTGAAAAAAAAAGTGTGAAAATCATTCGGCAAGCTCGTGATGTTTTGCATTGTAAGAATTGGAGTATTCCACCGCATGACTTTCCACAAAAATTTTGGTCTCTAACGTAATGCCAAAAGTTCATTCTTTTACATTTAGTTAGGAAAAATGGCTTCTATTCAATCTACGAACAAAGAAGTGCAAAATATAGAAAATGCGATTTACTCAACAGTCGAAACTCAGTAGGCTTATGTGGTAACTTAAAATGTTAGAATTTGGCAACTCTAAAATACCTACTCTAACCATTATGCCAAATTTCTTATTTAAGTATATATTTTCACTTTAATTTTAAGTTTTGGAAAGTACAGTAACAAAAGAAAAGATTTGACAACACATGTCAAATTTGGCATGAAATACTCCGTATGAGATATCGAATGCTAATATCAAAGGAGTTGACCTATTGATTGGAGTTGATTCAAATGTCAATTCATCCACTTGGCATGCCATGTCAAATTTGACATCATTGGTGAGAGATACTTTTACGTGGAAAATTAACTTCTCGAAGTGTGAATGTTCAAATACTCCCTCTCTAGCAATAGCTTCAAATTTGGAGTTGTCATTTTTTTTTCAAAAAAATGTTTTCAAATTGTCACTTTTTTCTTACAAAAAAGATTTGACATTGCCTTAAAAAATAACATAAGTAGAGGTCCTACCAAATTCAAATAGGATTTGGCCTTTCGAATGTCAACTGGGTTGGAGCTAGTGTTGACTTTAAAAGTGACCGCTACTTTGCCACGCAAAATTTGAAGGCTACCACTCTATATACTCCATGATGTGATATTTCTGTAGTATTGATTTGGAATGTGGACTCATAAGAGAAAACAATACACTATAGGTTTTGATCAAAAGCCTTCCGATGGTGGAGAGAGAGAGAGAGAGAGAGAGTCAAATTGAATTGAATGTTAAAAAAGAGCATGAAACTTGGCAACTATTATATAGGAAAAGTTCGTTGTTTTGATGTTACTTACGATAGCAAAAAGGAAATGTCAAAAGTTAGAATATTACTATAGGTTCTGATTTCTAAGTGAAAATTGACAAACCGGATAGGAACACGTGGACCACGTGACAATTACCAATTTTGAGACCTTACGAAATTGAATGCTCAATGCCAAAATGGGATTGCCTGTCAATGACAATTATGGAGCAATGAGTATTTTTCATCGTTGAATTATATAATGGGAAAACACTCTATTATTTCACACAATTTGTTCCACCGATATGGAAGAACCAGTCTTAATTGAAAACGTTAGGTGCAAACATTAAGAGGAACTATGAATTGATTTCTTCTTCGTTTTTTCAGAGAGTTGAACACTCTGTTCTGTTTCTTCCCTTTTGGAAGAGTACTAGCCTCACTTTGGACTAAACCAAATACTGAATTGTTCTCTTCCAAATACCGACGTTTCAAACCAACTCATGTTTGCTCGCCAGTGGTGTTGTTGACAAATTCAAAAAAAAAATACATTAAGAGGAACTATGAATTGATTTCTTCTTCGTTTTCCCAGAGAGTTGAACACTCTGTTCTGCTTCTTCCCTTTTGGAAGAGTACTAGCCTCACTTTGGACTAAACCAAATACTGAATTGTTCTCTTCCAAATACCGTTTCAAACCAACTCATGTTTGTTCGCCGGTGTTGTTGTTGACAAATTCAAAACGATTTAATACATAAAATAGAGTTCTTCCTTTTAAAGGGATCAGATTGGGTTACCTCCCTAGGTGACTTCCTGTAGGCTTTGCTCATTCCTCTCGACAATTTTTAAGATCTAGTCTCGTGCAAGTCCAGAGGCAATAACTCCTCTTGGGAGTTCAATATATGCCTCAATATTTTATTTTACTTTACATGCATGTTTCGGCTTCTCAAGCCTTTATTCTCCGTATAGCGGTGCAAATCTCAAACTTCGTCTTACAAACTAAAAATGCACCTGTATAAATTTCAAACACAACTTGCCCACACAAAAATTAGTATCAAGAATTTCTCAATAAGAAAATCCAACCAATATTTTCACAAAATTAGAACTCCCGCACGCATTATCCATTTCACTTTAAAGGAATAAAGCAAAGGCAAGTTAATATGACCAAGGCCACTGATAATGCCACGACACTATTTTTTAAAGCCACGACCATTTTTTTGCACCGACCATTATAGCCCAACTCTCACGGGCTACTCGGAATATTGACCTTTTCCTTTTGATTCTCTCTCTCTCTCTCCCTCTCTCTCCTATTCTGCCCACTACAGAGCAATTAATGAACAAAGCAAACCACTTTCCCTTCTTTCGTCTCCTTGGCTTCACATCATGGATTCACCTCTCTCTCTCCAGCGCCCATCAATGATCCCAACCCCTTTACCACCTAACACGAATAGATACTCGTCTTTTCAATTTCTCAATCAATACATCAAGAAAATGAAAAACCCATTCGTCAAACAAGATGAAGATAGCGAAGTGTAGAGAGAAATAAATTCGCGACATGACCCATTAGAGGGGCGGACCCACGTTGGGGCACGTGGGGTCACGTGCCCCCACGCCTTTTTTTAAAAAAAAAAAGTAAAAATAAAATTTTGATATAAATATGTAAAAGTTTCTTACACCTGTACGGAGTACCATGGTAGAGTGGCTTTAGGCGCTGAGTTAAGGTCACGGCACCTGGGTTCGAATCCCAGGCGCTGCCTTCCTTGCTTTATTTTTTTTTTGTTTTTTTCCCATTTTTGTTCTATCTCTTTCTTTTATTTCTTCATTTTTATTCTACCGCTTTCCTTTATTTTTGTTCTACGTCTTTCCTTTATTTCTCCATTTTTGTTCTACCTCTTTCCTTTATTTCTTTATTTTTGTCTTATCTCTTTATGTTTTCCTCCCAATCCAAAATATTATGAAAATCAAATTTACTAAATTACAATATTCTTTAGTTTACTTTCTCTTGACTAATTGGTAATCATACGGTTGCCACTGCAACAGTTGAAAGGGTATTTTCAACCATTTATGCTTTGTTTGGTTTGGTATTTAAAAAGTTTTTTGAAAAATAGTAGGGGTAATAAGTGGAGAGAGATAGAGAGAGAAATGTTAGAAGTAGGGGGAATCTAGGAGAAATCTAGGGGGAATTTTTCAAAAAATGCTTTTTGAAAAGGGAAGAGAACACAGCATAGATTGTCAAAAATCGGTTACAGAATAGAATAAGTGATCAATATCAATGATTGAGCGATAATTTAATGGTATACATATAGAGAATTTTTTTTTTTAAAATTATGAATAATAGGTGCCCCCAGTATATGAAATTTCTGGGTCTGCCACTGCAGGCCATTACCCCCATTTTCTCTCTTGCTCCACGTTTGATTTGATCCAGTGAATCTCCCTGGCCTTTTCATCTTTTAGAGTAGTAAAGTAGTAGTAAGACATATAGGTTAAAGATGGTTTTGGAATTCTTGCTCAATTCGAAGATTAGTGGCAAGCGGCAACCACTAGTCTCGTCATAAACACAAGAAGGTCGTGGGCGATTTGGAGAGCGGAACAACATAGGGAACCTCAAATCACGCCCTCTTTATTGTATCTGGTGATTTGTTCATAAAACAAAGAGAGAACAAGCAAGGGAAGAGAGAGAGAGAGAGAGAGAGAGAGAGAGAGAGAGAGAGAGAGAGAGAGGGGAGTGGAGTTGTCTGTAATTTAGGAAAAAAAGAGGAAGAAGAAAGACCCAGGGGTACTGGTGTCAGAAAATGAGTAGAATACAACAATTGTCGTGGCACTAAAACAAACCTTCGTGGCATTAGCGCCACCCTATGACCAATTAAATTACCACTAACTTATAAATTTCGAACTGAACAAAGGTGCCCTGTTAAGGCCACGTTTGGATGATCACTCCATGACAAAATCAAAATGTTGCAACGCATGAACGTATTAACCAAAAGCGTTCTTTAAAGGGAAAAAAAGTCGATAAACAGTAAACCGGCTTTTTTTAAGAGGCCAAACAAAACCTAAGACAATAACTTAATAAACTTGATTACAACATCAACTGCATTTTGGGCAGCCAAGGAGGCGAAAGTGGCAGCTTCATTGGAAACAGAGGAACCCCCACCGGCTAAATCAGACAGGGCTCTGATTGCAATGAAACGTTTCTGGTGCTGGATGCAGACCAGAGAAATCGCAGCACTTTCCATGTCAATGGCAGTGGCATTGAACTTGGAAAACAGGAATTCCCGATATGCCCTGTTGTCAACGAATATGTTCGCACTTACCCCCC
Organism: Rhododendron griersonianum; assembly: GCA_018127125.1. NCBI lineage: Eukaryota > Viridiplantae > Streptophyta > Magnoliopsida > Ericales > Ericaceae > Rhododendron > Rhododendron griersonianum. The sequence continues at coordinate 49,342,351 of CM030790.1, read as the reverse complement.
TCTCCACCCTCGTCGCGATTGGGTTTCTTGGTAAACAAGTCGTGGAGTTCACACATCTTGTCAAATTCATTTCCTGGAGTCAAACATGATGGATGCTGTAAGTGGATTGACATGTCAATACCGAACAGGCGAACACGGTCGAAATGACTAAAACATACCTCGAGTCTTTCTGCGAGTTGAAAGTAATAATCGTCGACGGGAGCCCAGAAGGAATGTTGCCTGATTTCCGGAGTTCCGTTCACCGGAAAAATCTCTTCGGGTTGATACCAAACACGGTTCAGAAGGCTATCCTGTGATTTCTCACTTCCGGTCTCATTGTTGTATTGGGAAAATTCCAAGTAACCAATACTCCTGGTGTAGTCTCCGTTGGATTCTAATGATAATTCATCTTCAGGCCCATCTCCGTATCTCTGTACATATTTTGTAAGCACATAACACGAGAAAGGAAAAAATAAATGAAGGCTCTGTTTGGAACTCAGGGAAAAGAAAAGAAAAGAAAGGAAAATTAAAGAATTTTCTCTCCTATTGTTTGATTGGAAGATAAAGAGAGAAGAAAATAAAGATTTCAAGTATAGTGAATAGTAAATTTTCCCTCATATTTTCCGCTCATTTTCCTTCTCTTTTACTTTCCTTTCCTTTCTTTTTCCTTTACATAGGTTCCAAACGGAGCCAAAGTCTTGTTTAACTTTTGTATTTTCCAAAAGAAAAACAACGAAGAATTCGTAAACTCGCCCTCGTTATCTACACACATTCTTAGAAAAATAGAACAGTTTTTTTGACATGTCTTCGAAAATGGGTTTATTTTGGAGAAAAATTCCCTGTAAACAATTTTTGAAAACAATTTATGGATTTTCCACAAAAGTTAATTACTATATATGGTCTGAAAATGAAAAGGATATGTATATACCTGCCAATTCCAAAGGCCAGTATGAGCCCAGAAGTGAGGAATAGTGACATCCCCAATCTGGAGGTCAGGGTTTGCATTCCCTGCAATCCCATAGTGAACAACTCCTTTCACCCGAAATAGGGTTAGCAGTAATTCTGTGGCTATCCCTGCATTAAGCTATCCCACAAACACATTGAATTAATTTGTCAAAGAAGAACTTGATTCTCTCAGTAAAAGATGTTTTTTGGGAACCTTTTCACTACAGACTATAATAAGTTACAAAAATGACTGCTTTCAGGACTTTTGGGGCGGTCACAATGGATGGGGCAATCTTGTCACGATCGGCAAAAATTTCAAGATCCGCAAAGTTTGCACCGATAACGGCCAGCCACGTGGATAGTTTTGCCCCGATTGTCGACCTTAATCTCATTTTGGGAAGGGGGGTAAAAGTATGTAAGTTGCTCGACGTACCATGCCTAATCCAGTCAATACCACAATGACCTTTTCTTTTCCTAATCGTCCCAAGTGAAACCGTCTTCCTGTGCAAGCAAATCACACGAGGGAAAATGATTAGTGATGGATGTTTCAAATTATACGCTAAATACTCAAAATGGAAAATGATTATCGCAATATACATGTATATACATCTGTATTGATTCTTCAATAATTATCATTCGAAAAATTTCATAAAATGCCATTTCATCAAATACGAAATTTCCGGAAAAAAGGTTTCATGTTCACATAATAAACACTAAGCAGAAAAATGGAAAAGAAAAGCACAAATTTTTTTTTTTTAATGAGAATACTGATTAGTAGAAAACAAAGCACAAAAAGGATTTATTAATCTTTTATTTACAAAAAACAACAAAAAAGACCATAAAGTAGGGCTATAAACGAGCCGAGCTTTGTCAAGTTTGAGCTCGGCTCGATTAGTAAACGAGCCAAAAACTCGAGCTCGTTTAGTAAACGAGCCGAACCGAACTGAGCTTACAAGCTGCTCGGTTCGTTTACAACCCTACCATAAAGTAAGAGTTTTAGGCTTATCACATCTCCTATACCAGAAAAATCCAAGAAGCCAAACTTTGCATCACCCACGAAGCTAGGAGATTGGAGAAGAGGGCTCATCTCGTAGTTGTTTGGCACCACAATGCCCAGATATGGACCCTCCTTGTTTATTCCAATGACCTCTTTCATTACATTACGAGAAATTGCACCATCTCCTCCACTAATAAAACACAATACCAAAACAAGACATCCCAATAACGTGTAACTCGTATGGTTTTTCATATCTCTCTTTTTCTCTAAATCTTAGTCGTGTTGATATCTCCGTAAACTAATTCGGAGGCCTAATTATCAAACAAATCTTGATCAAAAGCCTTCCGATGGTGGAGAGAGAGAGAGAGAGAGAGAGAGAGAGAGAGAGAGAGAGAGAGAGAGAGAGAGTCAAATTGAAGTGAATGTTAAAAAAGAGCTGAAACTTGGCAACTATTATATAGGAAAAGTTCGTTGTTTTGATGTTACTTACGATAGGAAAAAGGAAATGTCAAAAGTTAGAATATTACTATAGGTTTTGATTTCTAAGTGAAAATTGACAAACCGGATAGGAACACGTACGTGACAATTACCAATTTTGAGACCTTACGAAATTGAATGCTCAATGCCAAAATGGGATTGCCTGTCATTGACAATTATGGAGCAATGAGTATTTTTCAGCGTTGAATAATTATATAATGGGAAAACACACTATTATTTCACACAATTTGTTCCACTGATATGGAAGAACCAGTCTTAATTGAAAACGTTAGGTGCAAACATTAAGAGGAACTATGAATTGATTTCTTCTTCGTTTTTTCAGAGAGTTGAACACTCTGTTCTGTTTCTTCCCCTTTGGAAGAGTACTAGCCTCACTTTGGACTAAACTAAATACTGAATTGTTCTCTTCCAAATACCGACGTTTCAAACCAACTCATGTTTGTTCGCCGGTAGTGTTGTTGACAAATTCAAAAAACAATACATTAAGAGGAACTATGAATTGATTTCTTCTTCGTTTTCCCAGAGAGTTGAACACTCTGTTCTGTTTCTTCCCTTTTGGAAGAGCACTAGCCTCACTTTGGACTAAACTAAATACTGAATTGTTCTCTTCCAAATACCGTTTCAAACCAACTCATGTTTGTTCGCCGGTGTTGTTGTTGATAAATTCAAAAAACAATACATTAAGAGGAACTATGAATTGATTTCTTCTTCGTTTTCCCAGAGAGTTGAACACTCTGTTCTGTTTCTTCCCTTTTGGAAGAGCACTAGCCTCACTTTGGACTAAACTAAATACTGAATTGTTCTCTTCCAAATACCGTTTCAAACCAACTCATGTTTGTTCGCCGGTGGTGTTGTTGACAAATTCAAAACGATCTAATACAGAAAACAGAGTTCTTCCTTTTAAAGAGATCAGATTGGGTTACCTCCCTAGGTGACTTCCTGTAGGCTTTGCTCATTCCTCTCGACAATTTTTAGGATCTAACCTCATGCTAGTCCAGAGGCAATAACTCCTCTTGGGAGTTCAATATATGCCTCAATATTTTATTTTACTTTGCATGCATGTTTCGGCTTCTCAAGCCTTTATTCTCCGTATAGCGGTGCAAATCTCAAACTTCGTCTTACAAACTAAAAATGCACTTGTATAAATTTCAAACACAACTTGCCCACACAAAAATTAGTATTAAGAATTTCTCAATAAGAAAATCCAACCAATATTTTCACAAAATTAGAACTCCCGCACGCATTATCCATTTCACTTAAAAGGAATAAAGCAAAGGCAAGTTAATATGACCAATTAAATTACCACTAACTTATAAATAAAATTCACAAACTATTAATATGCCCCCACGTAACACTAGCTAGCAGTGTACTTATAATTTTAATACCCACATAGCAGGTGTATTAAAGAGAGTATTGTGATCCTTTAAAAAATTTGGCCACTACATCTCCAATAAAACTCTTACACAGGGTTTGTATTATATGCAAAGTACAATCACTCCATTACTTCTATGCAATTGGAAATTTCTTATATCATAAATAATATTGGATTAACTAACCAATTATTTCATCATGGAACTATGACACAAGAGTTTTGACGTACGTAAGATATACACTACTCTATCATATGGTTGGTGAGTAATTTTCACCAAAATTGGAAAAAAGAGACATGGCTCTTCTTCTGTAATTTTTTTTTCCAATACTCAAAAATAGTTGAGAGCTTTATGAAATTACACAAATTTATCAAAAATACAGAAAACCACTTTTATTCATAAATAACCCCCACATTCCCATCCATTCCCCCCTTAAAAATAGGTATACAAATAGATTTTGGTAAAGTGAAAACTTGATTACTTGTATTACTGAAGTACTTTTTCAAGCACACATATAATGGTTTTAAGAGTCAATAAAGTCACATAATAAATTTTGAAACAAGCACAAAAGAATAAACGCTATTCAACAGCCTTAGAACAAGATCAAACGTACCAAAGGATTTCATATTTGACATCAATGGTTCCCTAGAAAATTTGAATAATGGGTAGTTGTTGTGCTTTCCTCTCCCCTTTATTTTCCGAAGAAGGTTTTCAAGAACACTATCTTGAATTAAATCAGGGCTTTTGATTTTCCTTCCCGCTTGGCCAGACTAATGGGTTTAACTAAAACTACCTTCTTCTTCTTTTTTTTTCCCATAGAAACTTATCAACACAACATCAAATCAATTCTCATGATTCTATAATAGTACTATGTTAGGCTTTACGAGACATAGGCCCTTAGAAAGACGAAACAAATGCACACTCAAGATTGAAACGACTCATGCTATCCACTGAGATGACTTCTTTTCTCTTTCTCCATTTTCCCTTTTCTCCTATAGCTAGGTGTAAACTGTGTTTTTTTTTTTTTTTTTTCAAGACATTCACTTGTAAACTGTTAACCAAACAATGGAGAGAGGTAGTGAGGAAATTCACACAAACGGTAACAATACGCAAACATCAACTATCATAACTGAAATTATTTTCTTAAGACAGTTAATATTAATTTCAAGTAGCACCGGCAATTAAAGGATACGACACTTGTGTATGTGTAATAGAAAACTAATTACACTATTAAGTTTATAAGCGTATGGTTCAACCCTTTCAGGATACTTGTGTGTCACAAACCACTATGACCTCTCCGAGTTTTATTAATGATCAGTTTGCCTCCTCATGGTTTTGGAGTAAATTGCAACTCTAACTCAGTTAATAAAAAATGTTAAATGACTCTAGTATCCTTGTACTTTTGTTTTTTTTAATAATCTACTTCTCTATCTCTGTCTTCTCTTTACTCTCTCTCACCCCCAAGAAGAAGAAGGTGATCTCTAAACTGAACAAAACCAGGTCCCCACCCTCGCACCTTCCCAAATCCACTTTCTTCTCCTCTCCCCATCAAAATCCAAACCTACAAAACCTCCGCTAATTACAGAAAACTAAAACCAATTGCTAGGGGACACAGTGATGAAATTCATATTGACTACTTTGGTGATTCTGGTGGCATAAAATCCCTCTGATCTATTACGGAAAACTGGATTGGAAGTTTGGAACTTCTATCAAACAGGTGGCGGGCTAAAACCAATTGCTCTTCTCTGAAAAACAACCCAAATTTTCTCCCGTCCCCCGAATGGAAAAGACACAAACCAAGAATCAAGAAATTCCCCAAACCCACCTATGGATATTTCCGTGGGCAGTCACGTTGAAATCTGCAGCAATGATGACGGGTTTCTGGGTTCCTAATACGTGGCCAAAGTAATTAAAGAGTGGACAAAGAAAAATTAAGGATCGCATACACAACCCTTTTAGCAAATAAGCAGGGGCCATTGAAGGAGATGGTTCAAGCTTTTGATTTGAGGCCACTCCCTCCACAGATTAAGCTTCCAGTTTCAATGTGTTGGACAAGGTGGACAATGGGGCCAGAGAGGGTAGTGTTGTTTGTGAGGATATTGTTGGGGAGATGATGGAGAAGGATAGTTCTGTCATCTTACACCAAAATATGCCTTTATTTAATTATTTTTTTCATTTTCAGTCTCATAATAGGCGTGTGGTTTACACCTTCTGTCAGTTTGGATGGAAAATTCGACAGTAGCACTTTACTCCAAAACCATGAGGAGGCGAACCTTTTCAGAATACTTGTGTGTCACAAACCACTATGATATAAGAAATAAGTTATGAGGTTCAAAACCAAAGTGATAAAATACTAGTAAAACTTTGAAAGAATGTAGCTGCAATAGTATTTATTTTAAGGCCAAATCACACCTCGTTTATTTATTGTGTCATACTCCTTATTTCACCGACAGCTAAAAATTAAACGTAAATCAAAGAAACCCGTGGCTCCGTGGTACCATACACAACGAGATAAAGGGTCACATCAATTCTCCGAATTTATTTTGCAATAATAAATTTGGACAGTTCCAGCAGAAAACTTCAAACTTTAGGAGATACAACTAATAAAAATAAATCACTCAAAGGTCAGGTTTTATTTTCTTTACCCAGAATGAGATACTCTTTTCTTACCCCTAAGACCAACTTTTCCCAAACAATACATTAAGAGGAACTATATATGAATTGATTTCTTCTTCGTTTTCCCAGAGAGTTGAACACTCTGTTCTGTTTCTTCCCTTTTGGAAGAGTACTAGCCTCACTTTGGACTAAACCAAATACTGAATTGTTCTCTTCCAAATACCGTTTCAAACCAACTCATATTTGTTCGCCGGTAGTGTTGTTGACAAATTCAAAAAACAATACATTAAGAGGAACTATGAATTGATTTCTTCTTCGTTTTCCCAGAGAGTTGAACACTCTGTTCTATTTCTTCCCTTTTGGAAGAGTACTAGCCTCACTTTGGACTAAACCAAATACTGAATTGTTCTCTTCCAAATACCGTTTCAAACCAACTCATGTTTGTTCGCCGGTAGTGTTGTTGACAAATCAAAATGATCTAATACAGAAAACAGAGTTTTTCCTTTTAAAGGGATCAGAAACAATATAATAAACTTATGTTCAAATATAAGAGAATTGGTTCAAACTATATATAACAATTGGTTTTCGATCGTCTCCAAACTGTTGATGAAAACGCACATAAACCGTTTTCTTTTTCCTTTTCCTAAACAATAGAACATATCTCTTCAGAACAATTTGTAAATACTTATACGGCCAGGATTTAAAACCACTACCGATTAAAACTCCTTGAATCTTTAGCAACAAATTAAACCACTATAATCTAGTGTTCGTCTTTTGCTCAGCAACGACCGCATAACTATTGTTTCGGTCGGGCATTAGATAAAACCCACAAAATCATTCGGATATATATGCATCTCAATCACTAGTGTATGGGATGTAGATAGAAATTTTATTTTCTACAAAATAATAAAACACATGCAAGCATGGAAGACTCATAAATGTCAATACGTGCGCATTGACTAAAGGCCAAAATCTATTCAGTCAAACTCCCAAGCTAAAATCAGTGTGAATTTTCCCAATTTGTTGTGGAGATAAATATTAGCCTTAAATTGTTACAACTTTGGTTCGCAAATATCATTTTCTAACAAGAATCATTGGACCACATGAACATAGAAACACAAACAAGAAAAACATGAGAGTAGTGTTGCTCAAAATGTTACGATGGTACTGAGAAGGGTTCAGCTACTGAGGTTAGTGTGGCTCAAAATGTTGCAGAGGATGGTGACTTCGTGGATGCAAACATTACGGTGGTCCATGATGGTTGTTCACAGGTGCATGACTCTTTGATTCCAAGGGATACTTTGGTTCCTATCTCAGTTGGGCAAGTTGCGTTGAATGAAGATGGGTTGCGAACTTCTCAAGCAAAGGGAATAGATCTTATTGTAGATTTGAACCTGAAGGAAGGTAGCTGGCGCACTCAGTCTTGGGGTGAGTACCAAATGTCAAGAGGGGACCAACCTAAGGAGGCTTCACAAATCCAATCTCGGAAAGGGGTCCAATATGGTTTTCAATCTCTTGGAGTTGGTATGAAGACAAGAATGGGGAGATGCGTTTCGAGTGATAGATCGTCCTCTAATGCCATCCTTAAATTGGGAAGGAGAGTGAGAAGGTCAAAGAGGAAGATTATAAAGAAAAAACATATCGCGGAGATTGGTGTTAAAATCGATGACCAAATCCTTAGGAAAAAGAAGGGTCTTTCTTCTTCTCTTCTGTTCAAGGAAGCTCGAAAAACTCTAGACTTTGGTCATAGGTTAGGCATTGAACCTAGAGGGGGGCGGAATTTCTTGTTAAGGAAATTTGTTGAAATGCAGGAAAACGAATTAGCTGAAAGGATTAACGCTCTCGATGACCTGTAGGAGGAGGAGGATGATTTGGAGGATCTTGATGATATGGAGAAAGGAGCTTCCCTCTCCTTAGAGTTTTAATTCCGAGGTTTGACCTTCGTTTTGCCCCCTTGGTTGGATCGTTGTGTGTTGGCTTTTCGTTTTTGGTTGCTTGGGCTGCTTTTCCAGATTTGTTTGGGTTGGTGTTGATGGTTTGGTGCTTTGATTTTCGTTTTTCGCTTGTTAGGTCTTGGTGTTTTCAGGTTGGTCTTTGTTGGTTTTTGTTTTCTGGTTGGCGTCTTGCCTTCCTTAGGTCTTGGGTGGCTTTTTGCCGGTGTGCCCTTGATCCTTTTAATCTTTGTAATTCTTTATAAAGATTAATAAATCCTTTTTGCTTAGCAAAAAAAAGAAAAACATGAGAGTACGAAAATAGTGAAAGTAGGAAAGATGTTGCCTGTGAGATTGAGAGTCGTGTAGTCACTGTCTTAAGGCTAATATTCCTCCCCTCGTGAAGGTTCCGATCCACTGGAGTGTACTAGCCCCAAGATTAAACCCAAGCTCTCACAAGCATTCCTCACCCGATGTTCACGACCACCGGGAGGATTTGAACGAGTCACGAACCAAGTTGCCCAACTCTATAAAAAATAGTATACGAATATTCTAAAAACTCTCTTTCATTATCTGTGTATACTCTCCAAATACTTTTTCACTTCCTCTACTTTTCACACTTGTCAAAACCCATGTACATAGAGGTTATTGGATTTAAGACCCATTTATTTATTGATATATATAATGATAGGAATAAATATCACTTTTATGTTTTTGTAACCGACAACATTTATGCACTAATATTGTAACGGAAAAGTAATGATAGTTAATAAGTATTTTATTTTATTTTTATTAAAATCTTTCAATGTTCCAACAGAAGACCACTATTAATTGAACACGTTATGGGTGCCAATCAGGGTTTTGAATCAGGTCAGCTTAGTTTGAGAAGACAACCAATGGATAGGTATTTTTTTTGAATCAAAATAGTCGTAGTTAATATAACAGAATCTAAATTCATTTGCTTGTTAAGTCCCTTTTCAACACCTCCATGGTTGCGAAAAAGTATAATTGTTGTATTATGATACCGTGTCTTAACAACTGTTAAAAATGGGATTCAATAGCAAGATCCAAGCATATAATGGTGTTTTGGGAAAATAATATTATCAAGATAAAGTTTTATATTTCAATAAACATTTCTTCTTTAAAGACTACGTGAAATCACTTCTATTAGTTTCATATTAATATACTAGTACTTGCCCGTACCGACGGCACTACCCACCCTGATTGGAATTGGAATTTCCCTTTGAATCTTGATAGTGGGGTGTTTTTGTAATATATTTGTAAGAATGTGGGTGCTTTTTTAAGAGAGTTGGAAGCAAACATCAGCCATTGGATCAAATGAATCTCAGTCCTTCTAATAACTTGTGTTTGTATGGGACCCACACTCTTGTGTTTTATAATAGAGATGGAAACACAAAAAGAAGTGAGATGGAAAAGATGACAAAGCCTAGTTAATTATTATTTTTTGACAATGTAGAGTGTCACGGGTCAGTTTCACACATCTTTCTAATTCTTGCAACTCCTCTCACAGTCGTTTCGCACGCTTTCACTTGAGGCGGAGTAGCTCAATATTCCGAAGTATCAAAAAAAAGAAGTAGCTCCAAGAGTTACTGACAATAAGAATCGAACATGAGATCTAAAACCCTTAGACCATGTTTGTTTTGGGATTTTGGACTTTTTCTTTGTGCACGGTTCCTAATAAAATTTTTCTCAATTATTACTCTAATTTCTCTCTCTATATCTCTCTACTTATTACCTAAAATCCTAAAACGAACATCGCCTTAGTTCCGGATCAAAATTACCGGGCCAACCCTTAGATTAGCCCAGTTTCGATTTGGGCTTGCTTAAAGCCCATCCGGAGTTATCACGCCAATTTCAGTGCTGGAAAGCCTCATAATGTAGTAGCTTTTTCGAAATCTGCCGCGACGGGTTGAAACCCTAACTGAATCTTCGATCTTCGATTCAGAGACATGGCAATTTCTAGGGCAAAGACATTGTTTTCGAGAAGCTTCTCTTCCCCCTCTTCTAATCCGTTGCGCGTCTGCGTTGTCGGCAGTGGACCTGCTGGCTTTTACACAGCTGAGAAGGTGCTTATTATCTATCTGTATATACATGTGTACATCGTATATGAGCTTGTTTGATGAACGCCATGATTTCGAGTTGATTAAGTTTTGAATTAGTAATTTTTGTTTTTGTTTTTGCTTGAATTTGCAAAACCAGATGCTGAAGACACATAAAGCAGCCGAGGTTGACATCATTGATAGGTTGCCGACGCCATATGGATTAGTCCGGTCCGGTGTGGCACCGGATCATCCCGAAACCAAGGTTTTCCAAATCTTCATACCATTATAAAGTCTTTTGTAGCTATATGTTGTTGATGAATTACCTCTTGTATTTCTGTATTTATTGAGATGTATTTCTCATGTAATACTCTTAATTGAGCTTAGTTTACCAGAAAACTTGCAACAGATTGTGACAAACCAGTTTTCGCGGGTTGCTCAAAACGAACGATGCTCCTTCATCGGAAACGTGTCACTTGGGTCTTCTGTATCTTTGTCTGAGCTCAGGGAGATATATGATGTGGTAAGGTACCAGCTGTAGATGGAATTTTGTGCTGATTGAAGCGCTTAGATTTGCATAATTGCCTGTAAATGGTTTTATTCTTTGATGATGAGTTTGTTGCTACCGACCAGGTTGTGCTTGCCTATGGAGCTGAAAGCGATAGAGTTCTTGGTATTCCCGGAGAAGTATGTGTAAATGACATTGTTTTCGCTTGTGGTCTACTCCTCTGCACTATTGGTATTTTTATGGTATCATTGACAGACATGTTGGCTTTAGATTTATTGGCTTTCTTTTCTAGGATTTGACAGGGATACACTCAGCTAGAGAATTCGTTTGGTGGTATAATGGGCACCCTGACTGCAGACATTTTGCTCCAGACTTGAAGGGCTCTGATACTGCAGTTATTCTTGGTCAGGTATCTTCTCCTTCTTCACCAATTTGCAATATGATTGATGGAAGCACCAAAAGTCCCGGGTAAAATGCAGGCAAGAATAACTTGCTTCTTGTGCTTTAACTGAAAACTAGACCCGATATATGGCAGGGAAACAAGTCTATTTTTGTTTTTAATTTCCAAAAAAGAAAAGTGAAAGATGGGGGAACCGGGTCTTAGGTAACTTTTGACTGGTGTGAACAATCCTTTGTTGGTTTCAATTTTGAAATACCACCACCTCTTAGGCTCTTATTAAAGAACTATTATTTTGGTAGTATGTCTATGATGATCATTTTCTTTTATCAAATGTTCTTTCAATGGAAGCAGAGAAACTTAAACCACACACACTTGATTGGGCATTACTCACTTTAGATTTCCTAATATTGGCTCACAAAATTTTAAATATTGCACTTTATTGTACTTACTACTTGGTTGAGAATTATGTTGATTGATGACATCATAAGACTATTGTGTATCGTCATTCTGATGTGTATTTGAGGTTTCATTTCCTAAGTATGAGATCGAAATTCGAAGCAGAAATTCTAACAACTACAGTCAATGAGTATGCATGTCCTCTGGAAATATTCTTTACTTGAACAATGAACAAAGACTATTCTCAGCAGTCACTTTGGCTATATTTAGAATACTCGTTTTAAGATTTATAATGCAGAGGAAGAATGATAAAAGGGTTAAGGCTATGGTGTTAACTGTTTGTAGTTCTGAACCCTTTTAATCTCCTTAAACATTCTGACCTGGTAACTGTTCAGAACCAACTATCATCTTTGTTTGGGTTCAGGGAAATGTAGCTCTTGATGTGGCACGTATTCTTTTACGACCACCTGCAGAACTTGCAACAACTGATATTTCCAGCCATGCTTTGGCTGCTCTAGAGGAGAGCTCTATAAGGTTTTCTGTCTTACCTTTTGGTACCATCTATTTTGGTTTAGTTGGATCCCAGTTATATTTGTTCTGTATGCACAAATACTTTTGCAGAAAAGTATACTTAGTTGGAAGACGTGGACCAGTGCAAGCTGCTTGTACTGCAAAAGAGTTACGTGAAGTTCTTGGTAATTCTTAATCTCCTGATCTTTGTCTTTCATGATTAGTTCAAAGTTTCTTTGCCTTTTTTTCCCCTTTTGGTTTGGTCTTTCAGAGCTCTCTCAAATTGTTAAGAGTTTTTTTTTAAAAGATTTATTGGACCCACTTCGAATGTGGTTTTTATGGAGATATTGGGGTCTTTGTGCAGGTATCAGAGATTTACATATTAATATTCAAGAAGCTGATCTAGTGAAAACCCCAGCAGATGAGGTAAAATTCCTCTCCAAATATCTGCACTCTTTATTAGTAGCTTGGGGAGCTTTGTTTGCAAGAAGTTATTCTTCCCTTCTTTCTTTGGTTTTGTTTTTGTTTCGTGTGTGTGTGTTGGGAGGGGGGAATTGGCCTGAAGTATCCTAACTGAACTGATGCTATCAAAATGATGCTTTGTTATTTGGTAAAGGAAGAACTGAAGAATAGTCGAATCCAGAGGAGGGTGTATGAATTGCTCTCAAAGGCAGTCGTTTCAGAATCATCTCATCTCCGTACAAGCCAACGTGAAATCCACTTTGTTTTCTTCCGGAAGCCGGTTGGTTTTCTAGATTCAGATGACAGAACTGGTCATGTTGCTGGTGTGCACTTTGAGAAGACAATTCTCAAAGGTAAATTTCATCCACATGTGTTCATGGGGGAGCAGGTCCAGTTGCCTCTTTGATGTCTTCTTCCTTTTTCTGGTTGATGTTTTTATTTATTTTTTTGAACGGTCTGGTTGATGTTTTTATTGTCTTACATTTCATGCAACTTTGGAAGTTGGTTTCAAAATTGCAGTTAGTGACTTGTGTGATGTCAGCCAAAAGATTATATAGTAAATTGGAAATCTGGTTAATTTTATTGAATGCCGAAAGTCTAAAACTATATTCCAAGTGAGATATAACATTTTCTAGAAGTTAAATTACTGAATTAATTGGTTAATAATATAAGACGACAAGTTTTGCTGGGGGAAACAAGTTGTCGACATCATGAACGTTATGTGAAATGCGTCCGGAATAACTTTGCATCTGTGTGATGCCTAATCCAGCAGCTTATATGTCTTGATTGGTCTCATTCTGTAGGTGGCTTTGGGAAACAAGTTGCAGTTGGTACAGGACAGTTTGAAGACCTTGACTGCGGGTATTTTTTTTTTGAACTTGAGCTAATACTCCATACTGTGGTTTGTATACGGGTGGGGTATGCATATGAGAATGCTTCACATACATGTTAGTCACATATACGTGTCTGTTACTCCTTTAGGCTCACTTGATTTTGATCCACGCTGTTTCCTATTCACCCAAAGTGTTGAATCATATCAACGAATTCAAAGATTATATGCCTTGTTTAGGCACACACTCCCATCCAGACTGCTTGGTGTGCTTGGGCAATGGGGGAATTGAAGGTTGTCCCCACCTACAGTTCGAGCATTGTTTTCCTTATCTTGCCATGTCAATTTCTTTTTGAGGTCTTGACTATTATGAGCATGTGCTCACACTCTTTACAGGTTAGTGCTAAAGAGCATTGGTTATAAATCAGTACCAGTTGATGGCTTACCCTTTGATGCTTCCAAAGGTATATCAAACGCATTTTGCACCAATGCAACAATTTTGGAGTTCTGTTTAGTAAAGATTATTTCATGCTGTTGTTACTTGATTGCAAATAATTCTACCTCATCTAGGTTAACATGGACTTTTTATGATTATCGGGTGCTGGTACGTGCCTTGCTGTCGGGTTCCCTTAGCCACAAACTTTGACGAGACAAGGATAATGTATATGCTTGCACATTAGAATTTGTTCCAGTTGCAATAAGACCAGTATAATCTGTTGTTTACAGTCTTCTTGAAATTTCTATCTCCTTATCAGTGTGGTAAGGCAAGAGAAAATACTTCTACTGCCACATAAGTTCTTATCATCACCAGACAAGAGGACTACACACATCTGCTGGTATGGGGGTTGGACGCACAGCTCCTTCTTTACCCTTCGGTAGTGTCCACTGAAGGGAACAGATGAATCCATGTAATAGGTTCTGTTCACTCTTTATTGAACTTCTAATGCAAAAACATGCATTTAGCATCCTGACGATGTAGACGTAAGAGAACGATAATGCTCGAATTAGTTCCTCCCATTTGGATTAGGGGCAAGTCAAAACCTTTGCACGCAATTTGAAAGTTCTGTTTAGTCTACACAGCTACCGTGCAGAACCTCAACTCCTTGTTTGACTTTGTTTTGCAGGCATAGTTCCGAATATAGGAGGTCGTGTTTTAGTTGATTCTTCAGGAGATCATCAACAACTGGAGGGTGTTTACGTATGCGGTTGGTTGAAAAGAGGACCAACAGGGATCATTGCCACAAACCTTTATTGTGCTGAAGAAACAGTAAGTAGCCCCTTGCATCATATATTGAAGAACCTATGATAGTGGCGTCCACCATTGATTAGGCATGCAGCATTTTGGGAGAATATTATTAGTGCTTTATTTGCTACGTTTTCTGCATTTTCTAGTGTTTGGCGTGGCAAAAAATGAATGTCAGTTTATAAGGTTTCAAGGGTTGATGGGAAATAAAGTCAATTTTGGTGGAAAATCTTCCATGCCTACCTAAGACCAAACATACCAGCCACCACCAAAGGCACCAATCGCCATCACTACCTTACCACGACATTACACCATTGCCACGCTACCCTGCCACAGCCAGTAGCACCATAATTTTTCAGGGTTTATAGGTAGTGATTACCAACTGCTTTAATTGTTGTATGCGGTTGCAGGTTGTGAGCATATCTGAGGACCTTGAGAAAGGAGTATTATCTGCACCTAGCTTTCCAAAGCCAGGCAGGGAGGGACTTCTACAGTTATTGGATAGTAGGGATGTCAAAGTGATTCCATTCTGTGCTTGGGAAAAGATCGACACCGAAGAAAAAAGGCTTGGAAGTTTGAAAAACAAGCCTAGAGACAAATTAAGCACATGGGAAGAGCTACTGAAAGTTGCCTTGGAGTGAAGCAATTCTCAAATTTGAGATATAGTTTTTCAGAAAAGGATAAATTTCATTCACAGAATAGAGTAAGTTAATCTTCTATCAACCCACAATATCTGAAAAATACATGTTTCTAAGGTTTACTATTAATACTAATATCCAAAAAATACACATTTTCTTTAGGTTAATCACCCATCGACATACTTTATACCCCAGAAAAATACACCTGTTTTGTAGAATAATGTTGTTTTTATCGACCTGAGAGTTGCCCATGCCACTCCCCCCACTTATTGGCTCCGTCCCTACACAGCCCCAACTATACTTTGTCTTGGTAGTTTTCACCGCCTAATCAAGCACTTCATGTAATTTGTTCTCATGGTTTGTGCTTGTGAAGCGTTTATCAAAACTCTACTTATCAGTTGGCTGGGTACATGGTGCTTATCTTTTTCTCCTCGTCTTTTTTACTTTCTCATAATGAATGGATCACTCCTTGACTTGTGACATCTCTTTTTCATCGCCACTACGTTATAGTGATGTGCTTTTCTCAGTGAGAAAGATAAGTTGAGAGCTGAGGATTGCATCCTCAGGTCTCCATCAGGCTATTGTAAGAGTAAAAATGGGAAGTCAAATCCCACCATGGTTTTCTTTTCTTTGCCACAGGCACTTCTTAAAAAGCTGACTATCTTCAAGGAAAGTTATCCATTATATGGAGATGGATGCTTACTGGTGACCAGAATATGGGAGGGTTGATTTTAGGCTTTGTGATTTCACATCAGCTACTCACATTTCGTTCCAACAGATTCCCACAATAACATTTAAGTAGTTGCTATCTGGTATCCCAGGGAGGCTATTGTAGCTATTTTACGCAATAAGGCTGACTGACTTTGATATCCAATTATGGAATGAGATTGTGATGCAGTCCATAATAAATAGAATGGTTAGTTTGGTAGTTTGAGAAGATTCAAATTTTTGGGTTGATGTGTATTCCATTGGTGGGTGCTTTGACCACACACCATCACACAACACATTCATCCAATTAAACGCATTCCTCCTATCCAGCCATCTCGGGAATATGAACCGTCTTTGGCATTAAACACATTAGGAACCCTATAAATTGATGTACTTCTAGAGTTTGAGATATGAATGATTGAATGAATAAGAATTTACAACGATTGTGTGATGCAATCCCATTCTTTGGTGTGAAGCTAAAGAGGCCTTAGGTGTGATGCCTTATTGTTTGTCCCAAAATTCATGCCCCTTTATGAAATTTCAATGTCCAAGATTTCATACATTTCACATTTTACCCTTTTTTCAGCACCCAAGCAAAACTCATGACCAAGTAATAAGTTAATGGTAAGGGCAATTTTGGAGAGTAAAAAAAAAGTGTACATGGAATCATAATGTCTCAATAATAAGAAGTTGAATTCCCAAGGAGTACCAACTTTTTAGGACGAAAATGGTAATTACTAATGTAAACACAAAAACACCTTGAATAAAGTCTGAGTATCATGCATAGTCTGTATACTTACATTTAAAAGTTAAGATACCAACGGTTTGTTGCATGCTTAGGGGCTTCTTGATGGATCCTTAAATAATCTGTTTTGATTGCTAAATTTTCAAGTGTAGAAAAGGATCAGCGGCTGGCGCCCATAGGCGCTTGGTTGCCCAGCCATGTTTTGAAATTTTCCCAAGGCTTCAAGCGAACGGAGAGTTGCAACTGTTAGAGCCAGCTAGGTAACTGGACACTCCAAGACGATGGACGATGGGGGTGGTGAAAGGGAAAAAGGTAGTACAATGAACCTGAAATATTATGCAGTCTACACCCAAATAAAAAGAACTAAATCCACTCGACTAAAACAAAAACAGTCTAAACAGAGAAAGGGCCATAACTTAACATTGCTTGAGGGCCTGAGACGCTTCATAACTTTAACATATTTGCATACAAAAGTCACAAAATCATAACATTGCGTGACAAGTACTTGGCAATTCGAGCATGTTTTCCATTACATAGCTGCTAGAGTATGTACAAAACTTCTCTTCCAGAAGTAGCTCCATAGCCATACGATCAAGCACACGAAACGCTTTTAGGAGGTTGTTCCCTACACATCAAAATGGTAGTCAGCACAACAGTTTCAATATAGAAACGTCCATGACACTCAATGCTGCAATGCGCTACATGACCAGGCTGAGCCTTTGCATATTAGTTAATGAGATGAGATACCTACAAAACAAAGCCAGCTAAACCGTTGCTCTCAATTTTCAATGTACTGAATGAGAGAATAGGCAACACTTGTTGCATAACATTTCCGATGTGTTTTTACGAGTTCCATAAAAAGCAAGCCTCCTTTTTAGATAGCAGCCATAATGAGCCAGCCCAAACGGAAGATCAAAATCCCTTCAACTTTATACAATGCTAAGAAAAAATGGATGCATGCGCGAATTATTTTACATGCTCAAGGAGCTATAACAACGAGCCAATAATGTATACATAACAATGATAACCATGATGCACCAATAGTGACAATAACCATGGAAGCTGTGCTATGAACAATTATAGATATCAACATTTTTGCATGCGCATACATGTCTTCCATACTGTAGCTACTCTGAAAACACAATGTCAGACGGTGCAACAATAGGAGTACTTTTTTCAAACCCTTGACGTGTTAAACAAAGTAAGGACGGTGTGCAAACCAAAAACCAATGGATGGGAGGCAAACCATGATCATACCCATGTTTCTCGAAGTGCTCCAGATACTTCAAAACATCATCAATTGGCGTCGCTTCAATTCCGTGGTGATTCCCATAGTGAATGACACCAACAACCCCCTCAGCTGGATGGACAAGAGGTCCCCCAATTACAGGGCCCTACATCACAGTAAGTGTTAAGTAAATACAGTAACAGAGTACAAGATCACGAGAATGATGTGTGGTATGGAATACACACTCACACCCAGATGAGGAAAAGAATACATCAATTTATGAAACAAGACAATTAACAACATGCACCGGTGCCAATAAGATTGAGCATCATTCATAAAACTAATTATTCAGGAAAAAAGGGTATAATTATATACAGAGACATTCGAGTCATCTATCTGCATATTCTCTCCCAGACAATTCTTTGTGAAGCCACTTCGGGAGGACATTGTGTCTTGAATCAACTCCTTCCAAATGACAATAGCAACATTTGATCAATACTTTTCACACCACTGGTCAACCACAACATTTCCAGAAAGATCCACTAGTATAGCAAAAAGTTTATTGGTCGTTTGCTTAAAAAAGATACTCAAGCTCACAGCCAAGCCATCTTCTAAACTCATGCAAATTAATTCATTTTCATTTGCAAAACCCATACATGTATGATAATAGTTACTCCGTATATCATTATCACCAATATGGTCCTTAAAATGTTCATACTTCACATGTTCTTTTGCATTGGAGAAACAAGAAAACACATAATGCTCTCTCATCTAAGACTTAAACCAGTACATTCATAAACCTTAAACAACTGGCTGCCATTTCTTCACTAGGCTAACAGCATTGCACGAAATACAAGGTCACACTAAGGAATTCATGCATTTTACCATTCACACACAAGTAGAGAGAGAGAGAGAGAGAGAGAGAGTTACAATTCCATTAAATTCTGCCTTTATGACACGCCCAGAACTCCATGTGTGAGACTCCGCATTTTCACTCTTATTGGCAACAGAACTACGGGAAAAGGCAGCACTTGTAACAAGAAAAGCACAAGAAATAGTTAGCATATGCGCCTCTTTTCTTGTGTGTGTGTGTGTATACGAACCCTTCTCCTAAGGGAACCCGCACATTGTTAATGTGCAGACTTCTAATCTCGGCCGTCGGATGCGAGGTTAGAAGTCCGAATGTTTACAATGTGCGGGATTTCTTATAGGAAGCTCGGTCTCTCTCCCCCCCTCTCTATATATAATATAATATTTACTTACTTATTTAGTTGAACAGCTATATGTGTCTTTGTGTGTCTGTGTGTATATATAATATATATATAACTATAAACGAAAGAAAATCCCAACCCAGCCAAATCAAATAAACTCAGTACCCCAAAAGACATAGATAATGAGCAACTTCTGCAGAGTGCAAATCACGCTGAGCATCACAACCCACAGCCACCGTCAGCAGCGATTCTGGAGCCAGGTAATCCAACTTTGCAAGTTTTGCTACCTTGTGTTGTCGAGGAGACATAATCTTTACAAAAGCTATATTTGAAGAAAGATCAGCATCCAACAAGATAGCCTTGTATTTCGCTTTTGTGTCCAGAATCATGATATCAACCTGCAACCAAACTAAAACCTAAATCCCCGAACATCTATACTATACATTAAAGCAAAGGGTCTTTTAGTGGGGAGGAACGTGGATGCAAATATGTGGTAAATAGTGCATAGCAAATGACTACGAAATTAATTAATTTCTAAAAAGGAAACAGAAACACTCCAAGCCTGTCTTTTTCTTCCACATAAAATCTCTTCGACGGTCAACCTGATCTTCTCTACCTCTTTGCTCATAAGAGAAATGGTAGGGGTAACAAGTGTTGCTTAATGACCCTCCTTGAACATAATCAAAGGAGCATCTGCCTGTTGGAGAGCCCAACTCAGAAAAGTGGAGGGAACCGTATATGATCCATTGACGTACTTGAAGACAGGATAGAGTAATTGCCTATCTTCTATTTTCTATTTAAGGGTTTGGATCTCTACGTTCTCCTCTTATTTTATTTTTTTCTGCCCAAAAAAATGTTACGAGTATCCCCACAGAGGGAATATTCTTGATAGTTTTTTTTTTTATACCCTTTTCTACTTTTGATTATCTCACGTATCCACCGTTTATCTCTATTTATAACTGAATAAGTTAGCAGCTTCCTTTATCGATTAATTTGCAATGTGACACCATCTTTTAGCTCTATTTAATGCGATGGTGAGAAATGATGTCCTAAGAAGTGTCACAAAAAGAAAAGGTGGTGTTTTTTTTGTATCATATGCGCTTTTGTTTTAGAATCCACCAGTATTACATTTTGTTTCTTTCAATCTACATCTAAGTTGACTCTAAATAAATAATTTTTTTTTTAAACAGCAGAAAAGAAGATTTTATTCACCTTTGAAATAGTGCAAAGATTACATAGATAAGGAGCATGACGACATCACAACGAGAACTAAGCATCCCAACAACATTGACAAGACCCAAACACACGACAATCATATGTCATTCCGAACCCAAAGCAAAACATAGTTGGCAAGATGCCAACCAAAAAACATGGAAACACTCCTCATCAAGACAGGCCTCAATTAGTTTACAAATGAGTTTACATGAACATTAGACAAAGCTTTGTAGATTTGTAAGCAATCAACAAGGTGTTGAGATCTAACTTTATTTTTTTGGTAAGTTACAGTGTAATCAACAGGGCTATAAACTGAGATCGTTCATTTCCTCTAAAAGATGGAATATGTAATATGAGAATCTGTCTACTAAGTGCACAGGCCTATTCAAACTAAAAAGATGCAAAGGCATGCAAGCTCCACTATAATGGAAGCGAATATGGCGAGGCCAATCTTCTGTTATAATTTTGTCATCAGTTATAGTAATAGTGTTCTGCAGGTATCTAATTGACATCATTAGCGTGGTATGACTTTAATAGTCAAAAGATGCGTGGTCAAGGCATATTCACTAAATGTAGTATCACTATTATCTATTCTGTTTTTTTTTAAAACTGATTTTCGCGCTCCACTTTTTACTGATGGCGCTCCAATTTTAACGTGAAGTTACTAGTAACTTCATGAATAAGTGGAGCACCATCAATAAAAAGTGGAGCGAGAATATCAATTTCCTTTTTTTTTTTTAAGAACCAGTTAATGTAGGTTCACATTTATTGAGAGTTTCATGAATCAATAGACCTCTTTCTTATGCGTTATTTGTGGATGATGATTTAGAAAATAGTATGCAAACCTTTTTGTTAAACTTCCGTGCATATCACGGGTTTGTTGCAAGAGATTGGACTAAACCAAGTATCCATTGTAGTTTCTCTCATCCAAGAGGGCAAAAAATTGATGAATAACTTGTTTAAGTGAAGAAGTGTTCGTTGGTCTTTTTGCACGGGCACTCACCATGCATTAAACACTAGTCCAATTTTTCCCCCTTTCTTTTGGTTAACTGGAAATGGAAACAGTCTAAGAAGAAAGAAACATGAAAAGAAACAAGAGAAGACCACGGCTATATGAGCCTTGTCATAGTGAGGCCTTGCATATCAGCCATCAGGCCCATCACAAGGGCTTGGTTGGGTTCGGGGACAGGGGCAATTAGTACATGTGGGCAGCATTGCTATATGTTCTAATCGCTCCCTTTTCCTCCTATTTTGCTCATCCCGAACACAGAATTACATTTTCTTGGCTGTTTTGTTCCTCCCCGATCTTCTCTTATCTTTCAAAGTTTCTATTCAGTATTCACTGTCTATCTTACATTTTGTTATCCTTGTTTTTTCACGTCATCTTTTCCATCAACTTCAACTAATGGTGAAATAACTACATGCAAGGTGAGGAGTGGATTATGGTTGTTGGGGATACACTAAAACTGATTATCCGTATAGCTGGAATAAAAGAAAAGAAATATAGAGTTTGATTACCAACCGTCGCTTCTAATTCTTTGATTTTGAGAGGAGTTAAACGACTGGCAGATGTTGCAACAATGCCATCTGAACGTATTATAGTTCCGGGGCCTATAGCCAATGTCTCATCACCTACAGAACGACATGTCAATTCCATGAAGTAGCACAAGAACTCTTATTTATAACATGATAAAAACATGTTAGAATGTCGTGGCCAAGATTCTCAAACGCAATACACTGGATGTGACATAACAAGGTCCAAAAGGCTTACCTCGACGGACAGCAATACCAACAACAGACCGAAAAACTCTGCCACCGGCCATTCCACATATGTCACTCTTGAGATCATCTTCGGATCCAACAAGCTGATAAAACTCCGGCCTTTCAGCACAGCTAGTTTGAAGAAGTCGACTATGAGCAGCACCATATTGATTCCCTAAGAAGCAGAAACCCGAATGTAACAAGTACAAAAGCACAACATTCATCCTTGGTAATCGTAAGTCACAACTTGAACGAGACTAAGCAAACCTGACAGAGGAGGATGATTCGAGGGTGCAGAGGAAGGAAGAGTGTGAAAATCTTCCATGTGCTGCAGCCTTCCTGGCAGCATGAGAGCCGACTTACGCAAAGACGTCCAAACTGACAACCATCCAGATCATGTCCATCGATGAGATCATTATATTCTACTAGAAGTAAAAGAGAAAACCGGAAATGCAGGGAAGAGAAGGGGTGAGGAAGAAATTGGAAGATGAAATATTCACTCACTGCCACTAGTGTTCAAGCTCCTGACTGCACTCAAGCTTCCAAGGCCTTCGCGTCGAAGCTGAGATAAGAACTTCTGAAAGTAAATCGAAATGAAACCCGCATAAGTTCCAGAAAAATCTGAGCCGTTAATGCTAGAAAACTAAAAGAGAGGAGAAACATCAAGTATATAGCTACTGAAATTAGAATTATTGGGTATGAAAAATCGGAGGAATCATATGCAAAAAAAGAAAAGACAGAAGAAAAAGAAAAGATGATGCAGGACAGCAAACGTGTAACGACTAAGATAAAGACATCTATATAAAAGGAAACTCAAATAGGTACGGAAAAGCAACTACCTATATTAGAAAGACTGAACTGAACAGAAGTTCTAAAAGATTTCCGAGAAAACAAGATGTAAAAATCTGCTCCAAGTCGTAAAAACAGGAACTTGCCGATACACGAGAACAATCACTTAAAAGCCTATATAAATGTAAGTTAGAGAAAACGGGGCATGCGTGGTCGAAAAATCGTGGCTTTCGGGATTGGAGCTCCCTCCCTCCCTCCCTCACTCAGAAAAACACGTACCGACCAACCAAACAATACATTGTTTTGGGTATACCCATGTTTCTAAGGGATATAACAATACAAATTGTAAACCTAAAAACGAGTTTTGTGGGCAAGGATCTGCAGTGAAACATCAAGTAGGTAACAAAAAAACTTGCCTGGAGAGCCATCACCACCCCTCTTCTTGTATCATATGTCCAACGGAAGGAGGGGCCGAGCAGGGCTTTTCCTTTTGTTTTCCTCTCTCCGCGTGGTGTGTGTGTCTATATATATATATATATCTCTCTCTCCAGTATAGGGTTTTTTTTTTCAAATTGTCCCCTCACAAACTTACTTTTTGGGCCTTTTAAGGGTTGAGATTGAGTGTGGGTTTTTAACCAAAGGGCCAGGATCAAACCCCCTTTTCCCACTTCCCCCTCAAAATTGTCCAGTCGAGATTTCAAACCGGTTCATTATCTCTCTCTCCCTACGGCCAACTTCTCCCCCCCCCCCCCCCCTGTTTCTCTTCTCCATCTAAACCCACAAAATCAATCTCTCTCTCTCTCTCCACAAAATCTCACTGCTCCCTCCCCACATCCACCCACCGAACTCACTGGGACACCATGAATCAAAGGTACTCGGTTTTTGAACCCACCAATCTCCTTGCGTCTAATCCTGTTTTTTTTCTGATCTCCTTGCATCGAATCCTATCTTCTTGAATGTAATCCCGTTTTAGTGCTTGAACCCGCCAATCTCCTTGCATCTAATCCGGTTTTGAACCCACCAATCTCCTTGCATGCAATCAGTTACTCGCTAACGGCCTCGATATCGACACCTACGTAAGGGTGAGAACACTGATCCTCTGATTTCTATTAGATTACTGTTTTTGTTCGTTTCCTCTGATTACTGGAAGGAATTTTAATTGCATGCTGATCCGTACTTCGTTTGGGTTCGTTATTTTGGAGTGATCGCATGATGATCCATACTTCGTTTGGTTTATTTGCTTTTTCTCTTTTTCGTTTTTCTTTCCGCGCTTTTTGTACAAATGTCAAATTTGTTTTCTGAGCACTTTTGGAGCTATATATTTTTTCGACAAACTTAATACTCTTTGCACTGTCTATGTTTATGTCTATAGAAGCTGGTGCAGTAAACGTAGTCATCTTGGCACTGGTTTGAGTAGGATAAGTACTTCTACCATGCCATAAATATAGTTAGAACCAGGGCAGTACAACAGATGTGTAAAAAGCTTTATATCATGTGCATGAAAAACCAATTCAAAATCCTCACCGAAATCTATATAATCCCCACTTCGAATGTGGTTTTTATGGAGATATTGGAGTCTTTGTGCAGGTATCAGAGATTTACATATAAATATTCAGGACGCTGATCTAGTGAAAATCCCAGAAGATGAGGTAAAATTCCTCTCCAACTATCTGTACTCCTTGCTAGTAGCTTGGGGAGCTTTGTTTGCAAGAAGTTATTCTTCCCTTCCTTTTTTTTTTTCTTAATAAAATAGTTTGTGTGAAGTTTTTGAATTAAATGGATTTGGTGTCTCTAAGTCAAATTGTTTCACGATGGGAAAACATTGTACAATGAATTGGAAGTGGTTGAAGGAATTAAGCTAAATTGGGGCTTATATATCTCCGTATTTCGTTACCAATACGAAGCACCAAAAATGTGTACAGAGTTTCATTTCCTGTAAAGCAACTTTACTCTGCTCAATAGCTGTATTTGTTTTTGACATGTCATGCTGGCTGCAGATCTTTACTGTTGTTCTTAGTTCTTCGGTGCACTCGTATGAAAAAAGAAAAAAAGAAACAGGCAAGGCGAAGAATAATAAAAAACAGAAAACTTTAACGTGCGGTTGTTTTGTTGGTGTTTGGCTCTTTAAAAGGGTTGGAATGTTGTTTTGGTGCAAAGCTATGGTGCCCCAAAAGTGACGAAAGATGGTGTTAAGAGCATTGAGTTCAAAGACAGAGTCAAGAAGATTGGTGCAAGCCTTGTTAAGCAGGTTGCAAATACTACGAATCACGTTGCTGGTGATGGTGAGGTTTCTTAGTTTATGATACAGGCTGCTTTAATAGTGTAATGCCCGTTGATTCTAGTTCTCTTTGTAGTATAGCTTGGAGTAGTGGATATGGCCAACAAGGTAATATTTACTTAACCTGTGCTACAGTGCTTACCCGTGCCCTATATGCTGAGGGATACAAGTCAGTGGCGGCTGGAATGAGTGCCATGGACCTTAGATGCGGATCTGAAGAAATGGCCCATGTTTGCTTTAGGATTGATGGTTCTGTGACTTGAGAATCAGATATTTAGTAATTATCTCGTTAATGACATAACTTTATTACGAAAAGGTTGGCACAATATCAGCAAATGTGTATCTTGCCAATGGAAGGACTGGAATATATTTGCGTATTTTTGTTTTTTTGTGTGAAGTTTCTGAATTAAATGGATTTGTTCTCTCTCTGTCAAATTGTTTCTGGATGGAAAACATTGTACAATGAATTGGAAGGAGTTGAAGGAATGAATCTGGATAGGGGCTATATATCTCCGTATTTCATTATCAATACGAAGAACCAAAAATGTGTATGGAGTTTCATTTCCTTTAAAGCAACCTTATTCTATTTGTTTTTTATGTGTCATGGTGGCTGCAGATCTTTACTGTTGTTCTCAGTTCTTCTCTTTTCTATTTCATCTTTTTTTTTCCCCTCTTCCTATCAGGAATTGGAAGATCCACTGATATTGATTCATGAGAAAAAGATCTCAAGCTTGAATGTTGTGGTAAAAATATTGGAGTTGGCCTTGAAGGTAATAGTTGTTTTGGGATGCTACAGAAAAAGAATGTAAATGTGAGTTCGATTATGCAACATTCCCATGTCTTTCTCAGGAACGAAGACCTTTGCTGATTGTTGCCGAAGATGTAGAAAGTGAAGCATTGGCAACTCTCATTCTAAACAAGCTTCGTGCTGGAATTAAGGTTTTTCTTTAAATTCTGTTAGCAATATGTTTTTTAAACCCTTTTATTGAAGCTACTTGTAGTTTTTTGATTGGATTGTGAATGTGGTAAAAGTTTGTGCTATTAAAGCTCCTGGATTTGGAGAAAACAGGAAGGCCAATCTGCAGGACCTTGCCACTCTTACAGGAGGAGAGGTACTTCTGCTTATCATTGTTCATGTTGCACGACTGTGATTATGTTAACCAGATTCTATTTTGCATCTTATTCAGTACCTGCTTACTCATTATTCAAGGACTGATATTTTGATGAAGTTCTTTGGTTGTTTTAATCAATTGTAGGACATCACTGATGAGCTAGGTATGAACCTTGAGAATGTGGGACCAGCAACCTTTGGTACATGCAAAAAGGTTGGTCAGGACAATGTCATCAGTTTATAGATGTGTAGTGCTGTACTCCACTGTATCAAGGGTTGCGGTTGTGGATATGTAAAAACTAGTTCATTAGGTTGCACTTTTGGCTTTGTTATTGCTCTGTTAGTTACTTCTGGTGTGGTTTTATAGGTCACCATTTCGAAAGATGATACTGTTATTCTTGATGGTAATGGTGACCAGAAAGCCATCAAGGAAAGATGTGAACAGGTTTGTAAAAAGATGTTCACGTTTTAAAAATGTTGGTTTGTTTTGTAGGATTAGAATTTGTTCAGCCTTTTGTTGCATTTGTAGCTGATTTGATTTTTGGCCTATCAGTGTGCAATAACAGCTGAGAACTTCAATTGAATTAAGTACCTCTGATTATGACAAGGAGAAGCTACAAGAGAGACTTGCAAACCTTTCTGGTGGCGTTGCGGTGTTGAAGGTAGTCTGCCTTTGAAGATAACATTTCCATTTGTATCCAAACTTTGACATGACCTCCGACTCTTATCTAGGCTATGATATGTTGTTCACAACTTTTCCTGAATCTGATTTTCGTATATAATACACTTTGTTTGCCAGATTGGAGGGGCGAACGAAGTTAAGGTTGGTGAGAAGAAAGATAGAGTTACAGATGCTTTAAATGCAACAAAGGCAAACGTGGAGGAGGGGATTGTACCTGGTAAGCTTGCCATCTAATGAAAGCCTTTCCCCCTTCTAATGAGTTGGGGCTTTTCTTAATCATGAGATAAGGCTTTCAAAGACTAAATTTGGATTTTACCAAAAAAAAAAGACTAAATTTGGAGTTTTATTGTTCCAGGTGGCGGTGTTGCTCTTCTTTATGCCTTAAAGGAGTTGGAAAAGCTACATGCTGCAAATTTTGATCAAAAGATTGGTTTTCAGATTATCCAAGAATTCTTTAAAGGTTTCTTTTTCTCATTGATATGATTATTTGTATCATGTACCTCCTTTAGTGTTTGGGATTTTGTTTGGTTCTTTTTCAGAAACTAGTCTAATGCCCGTGCTTCGCACGTTTCCGCATGCTCATTGGATGAATTGGTATCGGGAAGTGTTTTGGGGTTTTTGTATTGATGATTGTAGAAAACTATCTACGTGTTGTTGACACAGGAAATGAGGGGAAAAAGTTATTTAGAAAACTAAGAACATTTTACAAACATGTGTGCCCTTCAATATGTTAACACAATGTTCAGATATGTAAAGCCCCAATTTCAATCTCTTTCTTATAACTTCAAATTTTGAAAGTAAGCAACTTCAAGGAAATTGGTAAGTACTTGTGTAGCACATATATAATGCTATTATCAAGAGTCTCACCAATTGGAAGGATTCTAGTCGTTCAGGGAGTCGATAGCATATTTTTTAGATGTCAACAGCAAAGGGTGATGCAGATCAAGCTGGGCAAGCTTGCTTGGATCTTGGGTTAGTGTCGCACATAGAACCATCTTCACAAGCCTAGGGCAAGCTTTACCCTTAAAGCCCCTTTCAGCACCCCTGTAACATTAAAACCAATTTTAAGTACAAGCTGTCTGTCACATGTCAAATACTTCGCCAGACATTTAGACAAAACTAAACAGGAAATTTGAACAAAAGTTGCATTATTATCGAAGATCCATTAGGCCTTAGGGGACGCGTTTAAGTATCTGTATTAGACTTGTTAACTATGGGTTCTAATACAACTCGTTCAAACCAAAATTTGTGATAGTCGGTATGAAGGCACTCAAATTTGAGCAAGAAACAAAAAAAAAAAAAATCAGAAATAGAAAGTACACATCCAAAACATTGCTCCAAATATCACGAAAGTATATTGACAGCCCTCACAAGTTTATGAAACCACCATAATTGGCAATTCACCAAGAAACCAACAGTTGAATACATATGATAGGATCTTGGATACCTGATTGCAGTTTTCATCTAAGGTTTATCTAATGCTTGCAACACATATACCAACAACTACTGGCATTGACCAAAAATTGTAGCAATGTTTGTGGGGCATGCCCAACAGTGAGGAAGTTTCAACTATTCCAAGGAGGTGGAGGGAATTAGAACTCACGATCTTGTGGTTTTTAAGGAATCAAATGTGGAAGGAAGAAGGGAAGAGACTTCTGAGATCCCCATCATTGGAGCACGTTAATTGAAGAACCCAGGATTGGAATGCTCCCTGAGTATTTCATCAACAACCTAAAAAATTGACCTCGTCAAAGGATACTTTTCCAAAGAAACTCCAAAATCTAAAGCAATGAATGTTAAATTGATATCCACTGCTAACAAGTACACACAATGCTTGGTAAAATAACCTTATTCATGTTCATCTTCTTTTCAACCAAGTTATTCGCCCTGTTCTTTTCTTCTTTCTCATCAAATTCTCAATTACTGTTGCCCCGTGGCCCTTTCTGACCAGTTTTTCATTTATCAGGCAGTTAGTAAACATATGTACCAATATATCCTTCACCAAGCCAAACTTTCTTCAGCAAATGTAGTAGAATGAGAATCCAAGCAAAACAATAGAATACCTCATCATCAGCCCCAGATCCATACCCCCCAGAGCCAAGACAAACCAGCAGGCATCAGACCAACCTCACCTTCATTAAACCTTCAGAAATTTACTGAATTGAAGCTATTGGGTCACATCCTATTGCCTCAAAATCACAAAACTTCGACCCTTGCAATGCCGTCGTATGCCTATTTAGAAGGAGCCACACACAAGTTGCATTTTTGCCTTTCCTATCTTGAAAGACATACCTTTAGAAGGGATGCTGCTAGATCTTTCAATAGCAAAAATTCCAGGAACTGACCATCAATCTGAAAAATCGAGAATAGCTTTTGATTAAAAAATTCTCTCGATGATGATATATAGCATGTCTCACAACCCAAACTTGTGTACAAGACTCCACATACTCATACCTTGAGAATAGATGATCAAAATGTTATTTACACGCTGTTTTCCAACACTGGATCTCAGGTCTGGACGTCCCCCACTATTTTTCCTCTTTTACAGAGCCTTCTTTTACACAGCCTTTCGTATTGTATTTTTGGCTTAACTTTCTCATCCGATGTCCGTTTCATTCGATTCAAAGTGCGTTGAATAGTTAATTCGGTTCTCTACAACTTTGTTTAAATACTATTTCCCAAACCCGATGTTGGGAAGGCCGCTTGAAATCAGAGTCTAGGAAACTCGAAACACTTTGGCATGATCCTCTTTGTGCTTAAGGACCCCTATACAGTTAAAATCACTGCAAGCACTTTTTTCACACTTATATGAACTAACCACAATCTTTGAAACTTATCGGGAAGGTCGACGATCGGAGCAATATTAGGTAGAACTGTGTGTGTGTGAGAGAGAGAGAGAGAGAGAGAGAGAGAGCTGCAAGTCGGATATATGTGAGACCATCTTGGCTTTGATTTTTCTTGGTAGAGAAGTCAGACAATAAATGAGAGAGGAAAATCTGTAGGAAAGTTCTACTCCATGTTCTCCTTCTTTTAAGGGATTGATTTGTCCTTCCCCAGAAAATAAGGGGAAAAAGTTTGTCTTTGAGGTACTGTAGTTACAGCGCAAAACTGTATACAATCCGGAAAACAAGCACAGGTTATTGAGTGAAGGAAGTAAAACATAGAATACCTAAACTACCCTCAGCTCAACACATGCAAGAACAAATTGGAAGACAAATCTGACAAGGGCGATTTCGTATTTTCAACACATGTCTTGGCTTACCACCCTTGGTTCTTTTATTACAAGTGTATTGATCATTCATTGGGAGTATGTGGGAAAAGCACACATCTTTGAATTCAGCGACGACCTCCTACCTCCTGGAGCGACTGTTTACGGGATGGGTCACGCGTTCAACTTTGCGTACGCCTTTAGGACAGGGGTTATGTCGGATCCCTTAAGGCGAGTTATGGACCTTGAGATGGCTCACAAAGAAAGGATTCTATTGAATCCCAATGATTGCCCGGATGAGTTTTTTCTTTCTGAGGTGGACTTGAGATTTGGGAGGGGGTGTTCTGGTGGGCCACTGATAAACAACTGGTTCAAAGTTGTGGGAATACTTCAAAGTGGTATGGACGGACACACAGCCATGGCCATTCAGAGTGAACATGCAATTGATTTCATAAAATCATGGAGATTTCAGCAGAGAGCCTCCGGGAGTTATCCATTTCAGTAGGGAGCCTCCGGGAGCTCTCTGCTGAAATCAATCTCCTCACCGTTAACCATGAGAGATTCATACTTTCAGTTTCTCCATGACTTCAGGAACTCGATGGCATGTTGAGCGTGAAGGGGGTCACCGAAGCCAAACGGGCTTTTTTGAAGTCAAGTGCAATGAGAGAACTCATTGGCACCTCAGTAGCAACAACCACACATTCGAATAACTTCGGCACGAGAGAGCAAATAATTTTCTCCCAATTACCACGTCCTGTGATCAAATTCCAAACATGAGAGGAACATCTTAACGAAAGAATCCAATCTTGTTGTGGAAAGGAATATGGGTGGCTAAACAAGTTTATATACTTAGAAATAGAAACCTTTAGAGCATTCTTGATAGAAAGGTACTAAAATAAGAAACCTTTAGAGCATTCTGGTCAGCAAGGTAAAATAAGAAATAGAAACCACAAGTTTACATACTTAGAAATAGAAACCTTTAAAGCATTCTAGATAGAAAGGTAAAATCAGAAACCTTTGGAGCATTCTGGATGGCAAGGAAAAACAAGAAATAAAAACCTTTAGAGCATTCTGGATAATCTGAACACCAATCTTTTGATCAAAATTTGTAGTATGCAACTTTTCCAGCTCCTTTGATGGATAAAGAAGAGCAACACCGTCGCCTACAAAAATAAAGCTCTAAATTAAGACTTTGAAAGCCTCGTCTCTTGTCTTGATTTATAAAAAAAGCCTCATCTCGATCTTGTCTTATAAAAAAGACCATTTGATTAGAAGGCGGAATGTCTTTCATTAAATGGCAAGCTTACCATTCTGTTCCATGGGAGTAAGGGTATCCTAAATCCTAAGGTACCCTAAAATTCTAGGGTACCCTAAGGTGGCACTTCCATTAATGGTAAATGTATTTTGTAAAAAGTGGAGCTAGTGCTAATTAATTAAGTATTCCATCTTACCTTAATGGGAATTAAGATGTGGTTTTACCCAGTGGTAAAAATCTTTTAATAGAATTGATTTTTCCCCGAAGCCCTTTCCTGCATATAATTCCTCATTGCAGTGCCAATATTAACCAGCTTACCTTTTCTTTTTCTTTTTTTTATGCCAAGAAGCTAGGTATATATACGTGAATATACACATTTCACGACCTGTAACTTAGAAAATAAATTAACCAATCATATTAACGAGTATGAAAAATTTGCCGTGTGATCTGTCCTCATAAACCTTAATATTCGATGATGAATCCAATAACTAGACATGTACGTGCCGTCAACACTCCTACACGAATCCTTGTAACATCTCTTATTTGTGGTAGTTTTTTGCTGCAGTATATATATATTCATTGACTCTTGCAAGAGACTTAGGATTGTGATTTGTGAAGAGAAGGGCGTATCCATTACATTACTAGACGCCTTTAAACTTAATCTTACGACGGATTAAAATGTCTGTAATCTTCATGTAGCATTCCCTCACGTTTCACTCTTTGATTACTTGTGATCGCGAATAAGTATCTCAAAACCTCTTCTCATTGATGCTTTCATATCCGGTTTCCGCAGCCCCCCGAGCCATGGAGAAGTGCAAAAATCGTAATTAGTGTGTTACCAATGCTCAAAAGTACTAATCGATTCTGCATAAGGAAATTAACGAAAATGTAGGCTGTGTTCTAAATGCTGGGTTCATCATACGTAGTCTATAAATTGGTTTTGGTTTTTTTTTTTGAGTCTTGGGTGTGGTGGGAAAACCTCATTTATGTTGAGATCGAACAGATTCGTGTGAACAGAAAATTCTCATAATGCATGCAAGACTCAAATTGGCCAATGCAGTCAACTTTAAGAGAGAGGATTATCGGCGATGAGAGTTATTCAATGAATTTGACTTTCGACCTTCGTACGTTCTTGTGGTTCTTGGAGAGAGAGCTAGCGCGCATCAAGTTAGAAATAAAAAGGGAAAAAAGTTGTGATTTTTGGGTGGCATATGTACAATATTTTTGGGTGGCATATGAACTTTTTAAAGTTTTTTTTGAGAGGGATGGGGGAGAAGCATATCCGTAATTTTGTAAATCTAACGAACTCGCAGATCAGATAAACAGCCATTGGGCCATTGATGAGGCCCATTCAACCCATTGATTTTTAATCCCTTGCTAGGCTCCGTTCTAGAAACCTTCTTAAAAAATAAGCAGCTTATTTCAAATTTTCAAACTCAAAAATAATGTAAATGAAAAATAATTTTTCAATTTTTTTTTGCATCGTATAAAAGATCTCACTGAGATCTTTCAAACAAGATCCATATTGCATATTTTTAGATTTTAATAAGCCCATAATTTTTTACCTTCTTAAAAAATAAGGACTTTTTTTGGTTTCTGGAACGGGAAAGCCACCCACGGTGGGTGCACGGTTAACCGTGCACCGTCCAGCACGTGGGGCCCACTTTGGATTTCGTACGGAAAATTCAAGCCATTTAGCTGTGTTTGGATTGTGTTTTGAAATTTTTTTTGAAAAATAGTAGGGGTAATAAGTGGAGAGAGATAGAAAGAGAAATGTTGGAAGTAGGGAGAATCTAAGTGGAATTTTTTGAAAAATTCTTTTTGAGAAGGGAAGAGAACAAGACATTATAATTTTAAAAAAACGATGTTAAAAATAAGCTCAAATAGATAGGTGTAGGCACCCAAAATTATTTTTCATCATACATTTTTGTGGAGTTCATACACTTGGTATTTGAACTTTAAGAAATATGTGATAAAAAAGAGTGTAAAGACACCACATGACAGTGCCCGAACACCATGAAATAGTTTTTCATTGTGCGGGCTCTAAGTCCCATGCATACAGATATATACACATGCATGCATACATACATACACACACGTGTAATTTGTACTTATGTTCACGTGTTTGGTGGCTAGTGGCGACCTACTAAAATTGCATGCAAGCTGGTTAGAGATCTGAGAGAAGTTAATTTAGAGCAGTTTAGCAGGGGGCAAAAAATTTAGTTAATAGATCTGCCACTGACAGCAAAGTACAAGGAACTACTAATTATATAAATGATTTGAAATTAATTTATTTGACCAATTAAGTAACCTAGCTAGCTATAATACAAAAGGTGAAAGACTAAATTAGTGTAGAAAATATTTCTCCTTTAGTAGAGTAGTTCTTGCCCTCTCCTCTCCTGGTAGTGTCTTTTTGTGTGCTAGCTAGTGGTCTTTTGGAAAAGAAAATAGCTAGCTAGGCATCTTCTTGTCCATGCGTACCTTTACCATCTGTGATCTCTGTTTGTTTATACTCCTACAGTATATTATTGCAGGCTTTTAGCAACTTGGAATTAGAAGTGTACCCACAGTCCCACACACATATATATATATATATATCGGGACGGTTCAAGAGACATCCAAATAAACACCTAAAAAAACACCCCAAATCTCAATCTCATAGTTTACGATCAAATTTTTATGATCCGAACCGTTCAATGTGTGCAGATCAGAATGTAATTTTAAGGGTGCTCGTGAGAAATTAGCAAAACATATGACCGGGAAGTGCTTATTTTGAGCATTTTTTAATTGAACCATTCATTAAATCTAAGTTAAAAACTGCTCAGATCAAGTCTTTTCCGGTCATTTTTTTTGCTAATTTCTCGCGTGTTTTAGGTGTCTAATCAGATCAAGTCTATATATATAGACATAAATAAATAAACAAAAAAAAGTATATAGTTGCATGCAAATTTCAATGGATCAACTTGTGTTTTGTCAACTATATATTTTCCTGGCATGTGGCAAAAGATGACTTCTAAGGAGTATGACTGATCTTGCTCAAAAGGAGCTGGGGCTAGAGACACATGCACAGAGGTAAAGCAGAGAGGAAAAAAACATAATCCACGTGACATACTTTTGCATAAAACATAAAGAGAGCTTTACACCCCTTTGTTTTAACCCAATTGATTAGTTAAAGGTCTACTACACCTACTGTTCAAACTATTGTGAGTCGTACTCTTTCATATTAATTATGGAATACTTTGGGCATACGGGCGATTCTCGGTTTGTCTTGATAACTCTTCAGGTGTCCGGGTCAGCTTTTAAAATCAGAACAAAGCTCTATTTGACCAGAGCAACTTTGGTAAAATACGGGGAAGTGGCGTCTAGCTCCCCTTATTTTAACAAGTAATATTGTTCTAGTTAAAATGGGTCATTTTATTAACTTGAAAGCCTGCTGAAATCTCCAAAGATATATAATACATCAGGAAAATAGGAAAATCGAAAAGCACATCCCAACAACCCTATTTAACTAACTACACAATATTTATGCGATTCAACTAATGTACGTACAATTGGTCACACATTACATAAAGTGGAAGTTGAGGAGAATAAGCTAAGATTTTTTGATAATTCAAGTGTTCGGACAAGCTTATGTGGACCTCGACTAACTATTGGTGATCAATCCCGACCGGCCGGGGGACCCAATTAAAGCTCTGGACTGACTCCAAAAGGGATTAATAGAATCTGAGAGGTTTCGGACCGAAAACCTTAGAAGGGAGCAAATTAATCCTTAAGTTCCATATCTTGACCGCGCGCTAGGCTGAGGGAGAATAAGCTAAGATAGCTAGCAAACCAAAGCTATCAATCGAATTGATGGTGGGCGAAATCATATCCAAAATAGATCCTTTAGAGCACAAGGGATGCTGGTTTAATGTGGGATATTTGTCTTAGGTTAGGAGACAAAGGGAGACAAAACGCAATAATCTTCATCATTTCCCATTCTTTAAGTGGGTCCTTATTACACATGGATCCAGGGCTTCGTTTAATTTGAAGTTAATTTCCAAATTCTAATATGGTCCCATGCAATAATATTCCAGGGTTTATATATATAAACTATCAACACGACAACAACCAATAACTGAATGCCCCACAAGAATAATTAATAAGCAATGCTATAACTAATGTTTTAGTCGGACCCTAGCTATTTTTTGCCAATCAATTAATAGAGTATTTACAAACATACAGAGGGCCATTTAGTTTAGCTGGGATCTGCATACTTGACACATGCAATTCTGAAGGAAGTGGAATTTCCGGTACAGGTGAGTAATGCGTAAGAAACTGCTCTATGAGCGCTCATACGTGAAATTTAGCTAAAATAATTACAAATCGAGCCGAACGTGCCTGCATAGTGGAAAAATGGTCCCAGGACGGTTACATGCACGGTCTCCCTCGAGAGTGACAACTGATGATGTTGATTGGACAATTTAGAGACTACATTAAAATTAAAAAGTAAAAATTAAGGATACATTTAAGAAATGGTCCCTCTAGTTTCAATCGAGTCTTAGTTTCGTTCCCCTAGTAGCATATTGCAATGCTTTTAACCCCGAAGTTTGTAACGTATCTATTAGGTCCAATAGATAACGTTTGCTAATTCCCAAATTGACATAAAAGGACTAATGAAGGAGTTGAATTGAGAGACATGGAAAAAGGCCCTGAAATGTCAAAATTGCCTTTCATTAGGCACTTTTTCGTAAGTTTGGGAAGCAAACGTTATCTATTGGACCTCCTAGGATCGTTAACCAAACTTCAGGATTAAAAGCGCTGCAATTGCTACTAGCTAGGGGGACAATACTAAGACTGATCAGTTGAAACTAGAGGCACCATTTTTAAAATTTTAACCTAAAATTAATGTATTTGAAGCTGCAGGGATGAAATTGGAATAATGAACATACTACGTGGACTAATCTATAATTTCACTTAAATTTCGTACAGAGTCGTTCAGAAATGATAATATATAGCAAGTCGTATTTTGAAAATAATAAATGACAATATAGAATAGTATATTTTAGTAAGACACCATTTTAAACAATTTTAAAAAAAATCGTACAAAAAAATTACAATATTTCCACCTAATACCAAATCTCCCACCATGTCCGAAAAAGGATCCATGGGGTAATATTAAAAGAATACCTCAAGGAATCACACCCAAAAGACATCTAGATACGTATCAAGCTTGGTACTTTTAATTTGGGGCTCTTTAGGGCATCATTAATTATGGATTAAATTACAAATTAGGTTAAGGATTAGCAAAGTGCATCTCGTAAGCGTCGTGTGCTTTTGATGTTCCCCCTAGATGTAACTTTTTGAGATTTATAAAAGTTTCTTTTGCCGAGAAAAAAAAAAAAGGGATTAGCAAAGTGCACCACATGTCGCAAGGAAAGAGGTGATAGATACACCCTTGCATATACACATGCGAATTTTTGTGTTAATTATGAGAGATATATGTGTGTGATGTTGACCCCTCACATGCATGCTATTGGCAACAACAGACAGAGCAAATGAGCAAGAAGGGGAAAATTCCATTTCATTAATCAAATACGTAATTTAAACGATAACGAAATCGATAGACGTTTTTAACGATATGGAACGTTCGGGCTAGTTTACGAGCGTGATTGAAGTACCTCGATATCGACTAATTAAATTTGTGGCGGACCATTCTCACCGTCTTCTAGTAAAAAGCCTGATTGAATACTAGACAAAATCATAAAACCAGCATGAACAGGCTCCAAAAATCAAGCAAGAGTCGCACATGGATAAAATAAGTGTTAAGAGCTAGCATTCAGACTAATTAAACACACTTGGAAATCGGAAAGGGTACTTAATTATTTATGTAGAAATTAATTTAGGTGAGTTGAAAAAATTCGGTCACTTACATCAAACACAGCTGGATGCAATCCGAAATAAGCGAATTAGGGATGGCAATGGAGACGGATCAGGGCCGGAGGGTACTATCTCCATCCCCGATCCCCAAACCACTTCCCCGTTCCCATCCCTGACCCGATCCCCAACGGGGATTTGTTTCTTCCCTCCATCCCCGCCCCAAACGGGAAACGGGGAATCCCCACGGGGATTCGGGGATCCAAAGTTAACTTTAAAAAAAATCACAGATTTCAAACAACATAAAATTCCAAGAAATTCCTTCTGCCAAGTTTCAAATAATAACGTCCATTGAGGCGCCACTAATAACGTCAATAATAACAAAACAGGAATACAACAGATTTCAAACAAAGTCCATTGAGGTGCCATTAATAATTAAAAACAACAACAAATTTCAAACAACAACGCCATAATAACAGCACCAGCAACAAGAGAAGGCATTATACAACCTGTAAAATACAAATGCATCACTCTCTATTCTCTAATAAATACATTCAATTGAGATGATTATTAGTTTATTACACATACATTAAAAAAACTTTTAATAGGTCCCGGTCCTCGTATGCCGGTCTCGGGAAGGGCTTCTCAAATCTGGAAAGATATTTGTACTCTTGGGGATGTTTCTTCATGTATCAGATCTATCATCCAGGAGGGTTTTCGGTTACAGCTCCACTCAGGCATGGGGATTTCTTTCTGGAACCATGTTTGGATGGGTGATTCTACTCTGAGGGAAGATTACCACCGGCTGTATTTAATTTCTTCCCAAAAAGAAGCTGTGGTCAATGCTATGAGGGGTGGGATTGATATGGGCAATTGGAATCTGACATTTTGTCGAGAATTAAGAGACTGGGAAAACCTTCAATTGGAAGAACTAAAACAGAGGTTGCAAGTTGTTTCTCTGGATCTGACCAGGCCAGATTCTGTGATTTGGAATTGGTCTCCCGATAACCGTTTCTCGGTAAAATCAGTGTATATCCAATGGGAGATCGGAGGGTTTGCAAGAAGTCCGGTGTTGGAAGCTCTATGGTCAAATCTATGCCCCCCGAAGGTGGAAATATTTGCGTGGATGGCTATTCAATCCAAGGTGGCTACTAGGTCCGTGCTATTGGAAAGAAATTTGATACCCGAGGGACAATCTGTCCTTTGCCCCTTTTGCTCTCTGCACGTGGAAACTCCTAATCATCTTTTCATGCAATGCCAATTTTCTTGGGATATTTGGTCGCGGATTCTCGATTGGTGGCATGTAAGGTGGGTGTGCCCTGCCTCTTTGGAAGATCATTTTATTTGGTGGGGTGATAATAGGTTCCGAAAGTGGGAGAAAGTCTTGTGGGAAGTTACTTTCTTTGCAACTGTGTGGTCTTTGTGGTTGGTCAGAAATGCGTACGTGTTCAACAATGCTTCAACAAGCTCTGGGGAAGTGGGTGAGTTGATTAAAACGAGAGTTGCAATGTGGGTGAAGGCAAGATTCGACATAAAGATGTACTCGGTGGAGGACTTTAGGATTTTTTTGGATGGAATTAGATTGCTGAAATTGTAAAGCAGTTGCTAAACATTTGGTTTGTGAGGTGTAGGCCATCCAATTTTTTGTTGGAGGGTTTTGTTTTGTGTTCGAGTTAGTGGCTCTTCGCCCTCGAGCACCCTCGATGTATCCGTTCGAGGTGTTATAAAAGTTTCGTTTGCCGAACAAAACAAAAAAAAAAAACTTTTACCCGATCAATCATCAACAAATGGTACACAACGGGGATTCGGGGACAGGGCGGGGCCGGATACACAACGGGGAACGGGGACGGGTAGGGTTCGGAGCGGGGATATGTCTGTCCCCGCCTCCAACCTGTCCCCGAATTTAAAAAAAAAAAAAAATCCCCATACCCTACCCAATCTCCGAATGGATCTCCAAAATTTCTCTCCGTTTGGAGCGGGAATCGGATCGGGACGGTCAGATCGGATGAAATTGCCATCCCTAATTAGCCAATAACGTTTTCTTGTTAATGCCTAAAATTACACGAAGGAAAGATCGACGTAAGATGACGTGAGATGTCGTGGTAAAAAAAAAAACACGAATAAATTATATTAACCGAACATAGAGTCCTTAAGATCGATTAAGAATTAAGAATTACTTTTGTTTGGTTTGATCGATTTTCATCGCGTTAAGAAGTTAGTGTTTCTCCCTTTTTTCTTGTTTGTCTGATCTCGTAAGCGTCGTGTGCTTTTAATGTTCCCTCTCGATGTAACTTTTCGAGATTTATAAAAATTTCTTTTGCCGAGAAAAAAAAAGGAAGTTCATAAGAACGCAGAACGTAAACAGAAAAATGCATGGTTAATATTTTTAAGAGGGTTTCTATCTGTTTTGAAACATGAGTGCCAATTAAGGTCTAGTCAACTAATCAAAGATAATTAATATATAAGTCATGACTACTTTAGCAAGCTAGCTAGCTTAATTAATGCATGCATTTATCTAAAGATCAAATCACATTATTAGATTTGATTTCTTGGAATCCATCTTTCTCTTCAATTAATAGTCTAGCCAGATAATTCTTTTCTTAATTAATTAATCAATTAGTACTAACTACTAACTAACAAAGGTGAGAAACTTACACATTCACAGGGGTTGGCCCAGTAGTTTAGTTCGAGCGGATGCCCAAGCTTTAAGAAGACTCTTCAAGGTATGGGGTTCGATTTCTCACAGGATGAGCACCTTGCAGTAAGTGGAGGGACGTGACTGGTGTGGCCGCGCTAGCTCCCCCGGATGTTTGGGTTGTGCAGTCGGGTACATTTAGTGACTTGACTGTAGGGTTTGTTCCTTCGGTACCCCAAAAAAAGGGGTGAGAAACAACAGTGTTGTCCTACACACCAAAGTGCCACCTGTAAAACACCTCAATCGATCTGATCATGAGACTATTTGGTAAAAGTCCTAGATCGTGTTTGGAGTTGATTAATTTCTGTACAAATAAATGAAAGTTTAAAGAATGGGAGAGAATCTTATATTCTATCGGATTTGGGGTCGATTTGGTGTCTGGTTTGATGGATTTTGGACTTGTTTTTTAAGATCTTCTCATCACCCACTATTTATGTTCATACTCACCAAAATATTCAGCATTATTTCCTGGGGATCTGCTTTGCAAATCTTGTGGAGTAATGCACCCTCTGGTTTGCATGTGACCCCAACCTACAGTGCATATTCTCTCTCTCTCTAGATATATGCAAATACTATCAAATCTAACCTGGCCAACACAATCCCTTGTTTTCTTCCTTGCTTTTGTCTTGATATCATTTTTATTAGGGGTGATTTTGGGGACACCGTAACTTTTAGCATAAGAAAATCATTATGAGTATAACCAAAACCCATTACAAGCATAACAGAACCATAACAAGGCATAACTTGTTAGTTATGCCTTGGTTGGTTTTTGGATATTCCTTGGTTATGCCTTGTTTGGGTTCTGTTATGCTTGTAATGGGTTTTAGTTATGCTGATAATGGTGAAGTTATGCCAAAAATTACGGTGTCCCCAAAATGACCGGGGACACCATAGCATCATCCGTGATTTTGGCACTACATTTTTTAAATTTTTTTTATACGCTCTCATTTGACGTTAATTAACGACATGCCAAGCTAACCACGCAGCTGATTGTTTAGCTCGACTGGGTTCTCAACAAGAGGATAAGCTGTTTGTCACTACAAATTTCCTTTTGCGGCTAGAGAGTTTGTACTAGTCCATGGGCGTGGGCCACCTCAAAACCTAGTTATGGTTCTTGCCTCCTAGATTAGGCATGTCTGTAATTTGTTTAATCTATGGTAATTTTCGTTTGACAAAAAAAAATAATGACGTGGAGTTACTGATCGAATTCTGGTTTACGATCACTAAAATTACTTAAGAAAACGGAAAAGTACTTGAAAAGAGAGAGAAAGAAATGTACAGTATTTGAAGGAAACCGAAGTGCATAAGTCATTAATTATTGATTAGCTTTTTTTTTTCCTCGACAAACAAAACATTTTATAAATAGCTCGAAAGGATACATCGAGAAAAGAGCATAAAAGCAATAGAGCTTGGATACTCCGGCAAAAACAAACATCCAACAAAAAGTTGGATAACGGGACTAAAGCTATTATGCGTAGAAAACGGGACTAAAGCTTATAAGGAGTAAATAGTGAAACAGACTTTTTTCACCCTCTTTTTTTTTTTTTTTTTTACGGAGGAACAACCTTACATTACAGCCAAGCCACTAAATGGATCTGATTGCGCAATCCAAACTTCCGGAGCAGCTAGCACGGCAGCATTAGTCACGGTAGCGCGGCCGCACTAGTCACGGCCCCCCATTGTAAGGTACTCATTCTGTGAAGAATCGAACTCCAGACCTTGAGCAGTACTCTCAAATTTTGGGAATCCGCCCGTGGGGCACTCCTGCCTGGATGTGTAAAGGTTCACATGTTAAAATTTGAAACTATACTAGCTAGATGGGTCCATAATAATTCTTGAAAGCATTATTAAACTGATTTAGGTGATCATTACCTCAAAAGGCGGTATTAGTACCGATCCAGGTGTCGTGCCGACATTGGCAATTCCATAACAAATCATGCAATTTAGCAGTAAAACAAGGAAAATGACTTGATTTGAGTGATCAAAACATTTAGATTTTATCTGATTACTATTAATTAACCACGAGGATGTCTCATCATCCTTATTAGACCGGCTTTTGGGTTTGTTGCATCAACGTCCGATTCTCTTCAACTAAACCCTAGAGAGAGACTCGGCTGTTTTTAATTAGGCCCTAAATTATCAACTTTGTGAAAATGAACTTGTAGACTTGCATGAATGACATAGAGAGCTAGGATGTCAAATTTATCGACTATTCTATGCGCCAAGATTTTGAAACCGACATGTAATCTAGCGGTTCGAGGTCGTTATCAGGATCAACCGTACGTAATTAATCTTGTGATATTGTGTATGATTCACAATGGCAAGGCTGCGTTCTATTTGGTTGGCGAATCTTGCGGGTGAGTTCACATGCAAGATTGGATGCGAGATTTTAAGGTTGCGTGGACGAACGTGAAAAATCTTTTAAGTACTCATGTAATATTATTTTCAGCCAATACCTGTTATGTTAATAATATTCAAATTTTGTTGTAGATATTTTCGATCAACGTACGTAATATAATTATAAATACATGGTCATACAATCTTAGTGTAGCCATATCCATGTCAAGAGGTGAATATTGAACCTAGTGCTAAATTTCTTATTAGGAAATAATTGAGTTTTTTAGGAATATCTTGGATGGAAGGGTGTTAGATT
The DNA here is from genome assembly GCA_018127125.1 of Rhododendron griersonianum. Classification (NCBI taxonomy): domain Eukaryota; kingdom Viridiplantae; phylum Streptophyta; class Magnoliopsida; order Ericales; family Ericaceae; genus Rhododendron; species Rhododendron griersonianum. The sequence continues at coordinate 49,299,574 of CM030790.1, read as the reverse complement.
TTTTTTAAAAAACATTTCGACGGAAGAACTTATACACATAATTTTGAGGAAAAATAACAATGATTTCTAATGAAAATTTTACAGTTTGGTAAAGCGGTCGTCGCGCTTATCTGCCTGTTTAATTACATATCCCTAGTCTTAATTAACATGCCAAAATGGATTTTTTATCGGGAAAATATTTCTAAAATGAGTGACTTAAATTCACTATATTAATTATACGTGCTTAAGAAAGTTAAGGATTTGGTTCTAGAATTTGACTAAAATGAATTACAAAGAAACCCACCTCTTTGACTTTTGGTCGTTGCCTTGTAACTTGTAACGTCCAAAATCAATCTAGTTATTGTGGGGATTAAACTATTGGTGTTCTGCGGATAAAAAAAAAAACTATTGGGGTTCTTATTAATTAATTAGGTGACACTGATACCCATGTGATTTGGTAATTATTCAATATTGTCAGAGAAATGTTTTTTATTTTGATAGGTCATACATACGAGAGGAGGGACCATTGCACTCAAAGTATGGAATTATTAAGTTTGAGATCTTTTTATATATATATAATTAGATGTTCGGGACAGCTTACGCGTATCTCAACTAATTCCGGAGTTCTGAAGATTAAAATTCGAACTTACAAAATTGGTTTATGGGGTGTGTTTGAGAACCTTATAGTCATGGTAGATGCTGGGACGGAGCTAGCTGAGGCCAGATCGGCCTTTCTTGGCATGCACCCCTTAATTTTAAATATACTCCTATATAGTTAATAAGATTTATGGGTACTTTACTTGTTATGATATAAATAGGAAATTGTAATTAAAAATGTAGTAAGGTTAAATTTGGCACTCAATCCAAATAAGTAACCTTGTCGCTTGACAAACTTGTAAAATAAAGCATTAAGGATAATATATATACTGAAAGATAATATCGAAATTGGTTTATGGCGGGTAATATACTTTCTGCCAATGTTACAAATTCCCAGAATACTAATGTACCCTTTTAATTGTATACAGAGTTGCCCAACGACTTTCTTCCTCCGACTTCTTTAGCCCCTTCCGCTTCTATCGTATTTTGGGGGAGTTTGCTTCATGGCGGAGCATATCAATGCTAGCATCCTGGTGAGAGCTGTATAGCATATTCACAGTAACGAGGGTGCTTTTTCATCGATATAAATTAATGATTGCCCGTTAGTCCCACCGTTGTCCAAAAAAAAAAGAAGAAGAGGAAAATAGTCCCATTCATTGTTGGACTTTCTTTACAAGAATCCCAACGGTTGCTAATCAAAAGAAAAATGTAAGAAGAACCCAATTTCACTTACTGTGCGCATTTATCATAACAATGCAAAGAAAATTAAAATAAATGGTTTTTATAGATTACTTGAAAAATGGGTTTTACTTATTATCATTTACTATGTCTTTTTATGTTTTATTGGGTGCAAACTTTCAAAAAATTAAGAACCTAAAAGATAAATTAAGGAACAAATTTACTAAAATTAAATCTTATTTAAGATGATATGGTTTGGAGGAATTAATAGATGATGAATTAATTAGTTTTTTTGGTAATTGGTGAGGTCACATGAGAGGATTCTCAACTTTCCACCACACAAACAACTCATAAGCTATGACCCACAAAATCATGGGTGAAACAGCTCAATTAGATTTGGTGCATGGCAACTAACCATATAATATTCGCAAATTCAATAGATAGACATCTGCGTAAATAAAAGTAATTAATTACGTACGTTCACTCACTTCATAGGTGGGTCAAATTGACCCTCCTTTCAGTTGGTTAAAAAAGTAAGATGAATCCACTCAGGAACAGTAGATCTCCTCGAACCAAATCGAAGTGAGGACAAATTCGATTCACGGATCGTGCTGTTGAACGCAATCGTGCATGTCCACATACGCATGCAAATTTATAGAGGGTCTTTAAAGGTGACGGTGTTTTGACCAACAAAAATACCTTATCACTTAGCAGAGAAGTTAAAAAACGAATAACTAACAAAAACGAATTTGAATATCTAGGGTTTTTTTTCCATCGATCTCCCCATATCTGAAAAAATAACCTATCTTGGGGGTTAATATTAGTAAAATCTTTTTGGTCCAGGATAGAAAATCCCCACGAAGCTGTAATAAGATTGCTAGAATCTGAAGCTTAAATGTGGATTGGGCCAGTATCATATTCTACTTTATGGAGTTTACCTTTCTAAATTAATTAAGTTGCTTTAATTTGAGAATTTAATATATACTTACATATATATATATATATATATATATATATATATATATAAAATACTTGCATGCCAGCTAACACCTTTGGACTAAAAGGACTGGTGATGAAAAGGACCCACCCACCTAGGTTAAAACTTAAAACCTTTCATGATCAAGGACAATTCAAAGAGTGTGATCCGAACCTAGGAAAGAATGAGAACAAAATCATGTAAAAAGTGATAATTTATTTGTTTTTTTCTAAGTAATGCTATAGACACAAATTGAGTGATACAGATCCAGACGCAGATGTGTTCGAAACCTTCATGGATCCATACGATGCATGTTCATTCACACGCATCATATGGTTCAGAATACATGTGCGTCCAGATCTATGCATTCTTTTTTTCCTTTTTCCTTTTTTTTTTTTTTTGGGGGGGGGGGGTCAAACAAAATAGATTCAAATTACGTTAAGAAGATAAGTTCAAGTTCCATCGACAACAGAACAAATGAAAAAACAGGGGAGCAAACTAGGCAGACATAGTCACATAGCCTTTCCTAGGTTCCAAGATGCCCCACTTCGAGGGCATCGGCCGTAACAAATTTCCTGTTGAGAGAGCTGAGGCGAGCGAGGCAGTCCGTTGTCTGATTGCCTTGACAATAAATGTGAGAAATGGTAGAATTGACGTTGGGGATGGTCAGGCGGAGGCCCCTCATTGATGTATTGGACTGCAATGCTGGAGTACTCAAATTCAATCTCAACATTGGTCATGCTTTTTTCCAGAATGATAGTGAGACGTACCCCCTGTATATAGCCCAAATTTCTGCTTCTACGGCTGCAGCTGGTGGTTGCCTTCCCATAGTACTAACCCAGATCTATGCTTATATTCCTTGTTGATATATTATCTTTGTTTGTTCAATTTGGCCACTTCGAATTTCACTTTCTAGTCCAGTCTCAAAAGTCCCCATTCAAAGAAAAATCAAAGACAGTCGCTGTCAAGTCCCTGGTCACAAAAAGTCCATAGATAAAAAGGTAAAATAGTACTCCTTCCTTACAAAATCCGAATTCATTAAAAAAAATTATCTCATCTTTAATAAAAACACATATAAAGCATTCAACGTATAATTTTGTGAATCTTCACGCACCAATATAAAGTTCCCGTTATTTTTTTTAAATTTTGTTCGAATAAATGTGAAAATATACGCCGAAAGTGCTTTATTTTTCATCTGAAAAAAACCATGATTTTTCGTAATGAATTAAAATCGTGGGAGGGATGGAGCACGAAATTTATAGAAGTTTCCACAATGGTCCAAAAGACCAGGAATTAATAATAAATGTTCACCTTTAATTTGTGAGGAATTAACACATGCAAAAGCAGCTCCATATTTCGAAATAATAAAGATGGAATAAATGGGTATATTTTTACATGGGAAGTTAGAAACATTTCATTATACCTATATAAGAGATACATCATACATATAAACGAGGGGAACATAATACCTTATACTTAAGATATATATGTAGAGAGAGAGAGAGAGAGAGAGAGTCCAGCGATGCAATAATTGTGAAGGTGCAAGTTATCCTCATAAAAAGGGCATTCGAGATCTCTGAAAACCACAGCGCACCTAGCTATCGCCAAGAAACTTTCCCACAAGAGAGAAAGCTGTGAAAGTTTGTTAGCAAGAAACTCTCTCTCTCTCTCTCTCTCATATCAGCAGTGCTGAAAATTGGAAGCAAGTCAAGGAATGGGAAGCAGTTATTACGGGGAGCCAAATTACACAGGGAATGAAAGATCTGCTGCTGCAGGAGGAGGAGGAGGAGGAGGTTCATCATCAAGGAAAGGGAACAACAAGAAAGGGGGCAGTAATAATAATTCAGAAAAGGCCCCTAAACAGCCACAAAGAGGACTCGGTGTTGCTCAATTAGAGAAGATCCGACTCAACTCTCAACTCATACCATCTCCTACCCCTTCTACTAATTACCACCTTCCTACTCATTACCCAACTCACCTCCTCAACCAGGTCTCTCTCTCTCTCTCTCTCTCTCTCTCTCTCTCTCTCTCTCTCTCTCTCCTACAAAGGAATTTTAGTAATAGTCTTATAACGGATAAAAAGATTAAAAGGGAGCAAGAGCGAGAAAACGGCATCACAAAAGGAGAGAAACATCCCAACGAGATTTGCGCCCAACCCTCCCGAGAATCATAATTTTGAACCAACTTTTTACACTACAATTTTCATTCATGCCGAGTAATCTGGGCGTGATTTCAGCCTATGACAGTTCGTTGTCATAAATTATGGCTCATATGGGCATTATAATTTAAAAAACCAATCAATTTTTGAACGGATTTCCGATTATACTTTTGATCTCCTAGTTTAATTCTAAGGTGTTCTTATCCAACTTCGGTTGGATAATTTCTTTTTGTTTTCCCTTTTTTGTAGCAGCTTAGCTCTTCTTGCTATTTTGCTCAATCTACCATTTTCGAGTTTTTGTAAAAAGTTTCGTTTGCCAAGAAAAAATAATAATAATAACCGATGTCTGGCTGCTTTCTTTGGTTGTATGGAATTCGCGCAATAGTATACAAACAAAACTTGGTTTATAAAGTTTACGGTATTCAGAGAGATATGTTGTTTTTGGTTCAAAATTAATTACATTTGTAAGTATTGATTACACTTTCCTTGTCGATTAATTCTTAATGGAATTTCTGCCTACATTTTCTGTTTGTAAAAGTAATTGTTTTTTAAAAATGTTTTTTTTTTTTTAGCAAGATTGTCTCTTGAGGTATTGTTTTCAACATAATATATATGCAGGAGGAGATTAGAATGCAAACGCCATATTCATCAATACCAACATCATCAGCATCCTTCCCTTATGCACCAGCAGCATCTTCTTATGGTTTCCATGGCCACCAAAACGTCGCGGTATGTTCGACTTTGTTTTTATCTGACAAAGAAAGTAACATTTCATTCATAATTATAATAAAACCTTAAGAGAGAGAAGGAAATACCAATAAAAACTTGATAGGGGGACATCAAAGGAAGAGGAGAAGCCTAAACCATGACACTTTTTTTCCCCCAAATTCATGCTTCTCAAATGAGAGAGAGAGAGAGAGAGAGAGATATGATACAAAGAAATTGTCGTGCATAGTCGAAATTAATTTCAATCCGTATATGTATCTCTTACGAAGGGTGTGTTCCCTTCAAAGGTCTCAAGTTGGAAATCGCTCAAGTGACATCAACTCTATTTAGGCCAGCTCTTATTGAACTTTCACTTTAGTTTTAACTGGACCCTAGCAAGTGAGTGGTGGAATTGGTCCTCAGATTTAGTCAAGGTGCGGGTAAGCTAGCCTGGACACCTGAGTTATAAAAAAAAAATCTATTGCATTAAACCCTTCCCATTTTTCTTGGAAAGTGTTCCCAAAATTATGATGGTGTTAAATTGATTTAGATATTTGCTTCTTTTCATCATCATCATCTCTCATGCATGTCATGTGTAATTCCAATCATGCACTAGTTAATGTGTAATTCCAATCATGTACTAATTAATGTGTGTGCTTCTAAGGGGAGATTTGTGGTTTGAGTCTATAAAGAGACGTCGAATCTTCTTTGGTTGTTAACCCACTAATTCTCTTCTAACCATACTGATGTATACAATATTAGCAAAAAATAATAACCTCAATTTTTACAGATGGGGTTGGGTCAATTAGAAGGAGCAAATGTCAGATATCCTGAGTCTCAACCTAGCAGTACCATACCGAGGTAACCATTATTTTGCATGAAGAAAGACAATTTGGATTCGATTAAGGCACAAAAACTATATATATATTGGGATTTGATTTAGGAAAATAATTTTTCATACTCCTCTTTTTTTTTATTAATGCATTATATTTTTTGTCTTTTAATGAAACTTTTGTGTCTAATTTTTTCACTAAGAGATAAGAGATGGCATGGAGTGCATTTATGAAAAAGGGGTAATAAGAGATGCCTCATGCTTAGGATCCGTTTAATCTTTGTAATTCATTTTCAAAGATTAGTAAAATTCTTTTTTGCTGTTAAAAAAAAATTATGAAAAAGGGGTTTGCGAAAAATCATTAGCCCTCGATTTATCCTCCTTAATTTGGAATTTTATGTCTGCGCGCGCATATTTGTGTTTTTGATATACTTGTGAGTTTTATTACTAGATTTCAGAGTCAATACCCCAACAGTGGCACGCTAGAGACACCATATTTCGCACAACCCAGCATGACAAGACAGTACCCTGTTGAGGTAATGCCTTCATTTTCTATATGAATAATTAATGTTGTACAAATTTAAACAAAAGAAAACCTAATTTTCGTATATTATTTGTTGATTAATGGTATATAATTTTTTAGTAGGGAGATTACAAAGCAGTTTAAACGATGGTTCGATAAACTATTTTTGCATCGATTTCATTTGTGAAAACATTATCCTCGCATCTTCTGAAAAAATGATTCTTCAACAAATTCCTATTCAAACAATCTTTTCCTTTTCCCTGTGTTCTCTAGATTTGGTCGTATCAGAGATCACAATGTCGTAGCAAAAAATCAATTAAGTTGCTTTCAATAGAAAAACCTACTACGGCCGCATCATTCTGGTGAAAGATTCTCAATATTTTATGTGAAAACAGTATTTTTTTCCTTTTTTCTTAATATTCTTAGATTTCTTCATATATAGGACTCATTCCAAAAGAAGAGGAAGAAAGATTCTATTGGCTCCAGCAGTCAAAACTCCAATACAAGTGACAGTGAGCTAGATTTGGAGCTTAGACTTTCACTTTAGCCTGAAGTTTCCTATGAAAGGAAATTTAAATGTGTGTATTGACACCTTTTTGTGTGTGTCTTCTCATCAGTATAAAAATATTTGAAGATTCAGCTTAGCAGGTTGGTGTTTGTAAATTAAGGTTTAACAAGTTGTATGTGTGCAACTTGATCATGGACTTGAATTAATAAATTTACATCTGGAAGGAGTCTCTTGCATGGTATTGCAGTGGAAAGTGGTATAGATTGTTTTTAATTTTCTGCATAAAAGACAATGTAATTTTTGCGATCTTGTGACATTTCCAACATCCGAAGATGAGTAATCAAAAGGTACCCTCCTCGGGACGATCCCTGACCCTGCATAATACAATATTATCTGTTTTGCTTGCCACGTGTATCGTACGCACTCACGATTCATGCGCGCATGTCCACGCAGCCAACGCAAATCACGTACGTCACTTTGACTCTCACGGACCACTCAAGGGCACCGCGAGGAGGCCGGCTCAAATATTTTTGTACGTAACAAGTTAATTCATATCCCCGCTAAGTATCGCTTGATCGGTATGCACAAGAAATAATGTCACAGCTGCTCAATCCTTTCCATTTGAACAGCGAAAAAAGAATTTTACTAATCTCAAAAAAGGATTATACAGAGATTAAAAGAACCTGAGATAAGATGGCATCACAGCAATCCATTTCCACTTCCTTCATGTATTGTTTGGGGGCATCTTTCCTTTGAAAATTCAGCTAAGCTAGCTAGTATATAAGATGAGATTAAATTATTTACCCCGCCGGTGTGAACATCTATTTTCTCCAAATCAATTAATACGTTGCGTCACGTCGTCATGTTCTGTTAATTGGGACCAGTGTTTCGACGTATGATTAGCAAAACTGAACAAGTTGGGCAAGTTGATGCAGCTTTTGTAAAAGGATCATTTGGATGGGGGATCTTTTGCAATGACAAGTAAATTTGACTTTCTTCATATAACAAAGAAACTTTTTCTTGTCATGTTTCCAAAACCGTACAACAAGTGATAATAATGTCCAAATTCACTGGAATATTTCTTAGATTTTGCCCACTGAGGTCTCTAGCAGACAGCATCCAACAAATGGAAAAAAAAGGTTTTCTCAACTTTCATCAAGTCTTGGAATAAATCTACTGTGTTGGTCCTAATTCATTCAATCAAAGGATTAATTTCTTATCGACAACAGTGATTAACAATTAATCTCGGACATCCCCACGTGATTTGTTCCTTGGGGATAGATTTAGAATAAGACATTTAATTTGGCTTGATTTGACAATGACAAATATATGCAACATCAATACTAATAATAGGACGATCGACAGGGTTATTAGATGTAACAACCTCGATCAATGCAAATTTTTTTTTTTTCCCGACGAAAGTCAGTGCCTGATTGTAGTTAGTGAGAATCGAACACCACTCAAATAGTACATGACAGTACATATATGGTGCCTAGCTATCACTCCACTAATTGCAACCTTGAATACAATACCGTTCGCCTTTGAATTGGAACAGCCAAGGCCGGCTCATTGGATAAGTCTGGAAAGCGGCCGCTTCAAGCCCCCCGAATTTTGCTCCAAAATTGAGGCCCCATTATAATGCAATTTACATATTAATATTAGAATGTTTCTAAATAAGAACACAATTGTATCTTATTTTCTTCAAAAACTCTTGCAATAATATATTTTTACATTTATATTGTCATAATTGTATCCTTTTAGTTTGATTTTTTTGTTGTTGTTATTTTTGTACTTTTATCATTTTTTTTAAAAAAATTACGAATATGTAAGGGGCTCAATATAGGGAATTCGCTTCGACCCTCTAAAATATATGAGTCGGCCCCGGGAACAACACTAGTATTAAGTGCATATATTTCCCACAACTTATCACTGCAAATTTATGTTTTTTTTTCTATAGGCAAAAGTATTTTCATTCATCTCGACAAAATTGGGATACAAAAAGAAATCAGTACAATGCAGTAGGAAAAGAAATGCATTGAGCAACTTCTTCTCGCGAGATCTTAACCTACTTCTTCGCCTCTCAATTTTTAATTGCAAATTTATGTTGAGATAGATGCTTAATTAGCATAGTATCATTTACGATTCTAGATTTAGCTACTTGGTGGTTAGCTCATGGGTTCCACAATCTAGAGAGACATATATGGAAAGCATGTTTTTTTGCAACTTTGTGGTCCTTATGGCTAGTTAGGAATGACTACGTGTTCAACAACGCATCAATTCAGGCTCGAGAGGTGGGGGACCTAGTCAAAACAAGGGTCGCGATGTGGATAAAGGCAAAATTCGATATTAAAGTATATATTGTGGAAGATTTTAAAGTGTTCCTAGATGGTATTCAGAAAGTAAAGTTGTAACTTAATCCTTAGGTGCGCCATTCAACTGTTTGTTGGATGCGTTGTTTTTGTTTGTATGTTCTGTTGTATCTTGGCTCATTGAGCAAAGATGTACTAACCTCCTCAATGTACCCCTTCGAGATTTATAAAATCGTTCGTTTGCCGAGAAAAAAAAAGTTTTATAAAAGTGCATCATCTGCAATTGTCATGTTTAGGGTAATCTTTATTTGCTCGTCTTCTTTACGTAATGTTATTTAAATTGATATTTATGAATTTTTTGGATGTTAGTTACCTCTTTCTCTTTATATGCGAGTCAGGAGTCACTTGTACGAGTAAACTTTGGTTACAACGGTGATACCACGTCATCCTGCTGACGTGGTATCACAAGCCAATAATAGAACACTATGTATTCATGTTCACCCCATTATGCACATGTGGTGGGTAGTTACATGGATCCTACTAACCACCACATCACCGTTGCGCGGATCCGGATTCATATATGGTCGAAAATGATTGGTTCGTTGCACCACATCAGCAGAATGACGTGGTATCACCGTTATATTTAAAAAAAATCCACTTGTACGGGCTTGTGTTGAACTTGTCCAGCTCAGCTCACGGCAATTAAATATCAACTTTAACTCAGCTAATTAGGGATGGCAATCGGGGCGTTCGGGGCGGATATTGGGTATTCCGTACCCGATACCCGAAACCGAAGTACCACCCATATCCGCCCCGATAACCGAACGGGGAAGGAACTGGGTAACCATAACCAAACCAAACGGATATCGGGTAATAACCGAACCGAACGGATAACAGAAATCAAGCAAAAAAACAGGTCCTTTTAATCAAGCAAAAAACTGATCCTGCCAAGTTTATAGTGAATAACACCTTTTAATCAAGCAAAAATAACAAAGTTCAGTAAGAATTGAGTAATTGACCTTTTCTTGACAAAAAAACAAAAAACTAATAGAGTCACATGCACAAAAAACTAATACAGTCACCACAAAATAGTCAACCATTTTACACCCCAACATTCTCAATAAGTCCAGCCACCCCATTACAAAGTTCAGTAAGTCCACTGTCCACCTCATTCCATTTACTCCAGTCACCACAGGTCCACAGGCAAACCAATGAGTCCAACCACTCCAGTCACCACATGCACACCAATCAGTCCAGCCAAAGTTGAAATAATACAAAGTTCAGTTACCACATCTCACCACATCACAAATCTTGAAATAATACAAAGTTTCATTTGCAGAATTAAGAGATGGAAAAACAAAATAAGAATCAATTCTGATTTCCATCTTGAAACGCCAACTTCCATTTGCTGAGTTCATATCTGTTAAATTGAAGGGCAGAAAAAGCGAATTAATATCAACAAAAAAAGTTCAATTAATATGAGCAATATGTAATGTTAAAACCACGAGAGACGCAAGACAAATGCCAATTACCTCACGAGTCACGCACGAATCCCCCGATTCTGCATCATCTAGTATAGTGGCGTACCCTGATGTTGATTCACCTAACAAATATAAAGTAAAAAATTCATAAGTACTAGTTTTAGTTTACTAAAGTAGAAAAATGCAAGATACTAAGTTCATTACCTTTCATTTCGGCAGCCCACAACCAACTTTGAGCACACATCAAGGCTTCCATCGTATCGGGATGAAGTCTACTACGATGTGGACTCACCAACCTACCACTCGTGCTAAATGCGGACTCAGAAGCAACCGTCGATACCGGAATAGCTAACAGATCCCTAGCCATGGCTTGCAAAATTGGATACTTGGGTTGATGTGATTTCCACCAATTCAAGACATCAAATCCCGCGGATTTTGGCAAGGCAGCTTTCGACAAATAATGATCCAACTCCAATTTTGCAGTATCGATTGTCCTACTTCTCTTCGACTCCCTAAGCATGTAGACATCATACTTTGATAGTGACTCTTCATCAATGGAACTTGATTGGGAAGAAGAGTCACCAATACCCTCCATCATTGAATTAGGACATTGGTATTCCTTTAGCAATTTATAACAAAGTGCACGAACTTTGTCAACTTCTTCCGTATAACTTGTTGGAAACAACAATTTAAAGTAGAACTCCAACACGTTAATCTTATACCTAGGATCCAATACAGCAGAAACCCCCACAACACCATGTACCACAGACCAATACTTGTCAAATTTTTCCACCATTCTTTTGGCCATTTCCCTAATCACCTGATTCTCAAAATGCAGTCAATCTCTCAATTCAAGTCTTATCTCACATATATTCGGAAAGCATTGATTAGTAGTGGGGTATTTAGTTCCAGAAAACAACTCTGTCACCTTAAAAAAAAAATTCAACTTCTGACAAACATCTCTAGCAAACCCCCACTCACGTTCACTAGGTAAGGAATTATATTGAGCATCCCGTTTGCTTAACCGAATGAACACATCCTTATAAAGTAGGGCTGTTTGAAGCATCAAGAATGTTGAATTCCACCTAGTCGCACAATCAAGTCCTAATTTCTTAGTACTAGTCACATTCAATTGGCGGACTGTTTCTTCAAATTTTTCCTCTCTTTTTTGTGATGCTGTCCAATAAGCTACGCTGTCCCTAATTTTCTCAATACCCACCTTAATAACATCCAACCCATCTTTAACAATAAGATTAAGAATGTGCGCACAACAACGCATATGAAACAATTCCCCACCCAACATGAGCGACGCACTATCAAGTTTGTCCCACAAAAGATCAATCATGGCATCATTAGTAGAGCAATTATCAACCGTTATACTTGAAATCTTCCTATCAATGTTCCAATCCATCAAGCAATTCAACAATTGGTCACATAGAACTTCTTTGGTATGTGGACATGGCACATATATGAATCTAACATGCAACATTGATATTTAGTTAAAAAAGGAAAAATGAAGATTTACATTGCATAAAGGAATAAATATAGCGATATAAGTTACAAATACCTCAAAATGCGACTTTGCAAAGTCCAAGAATCATCAATAAAGTGCGCTGTGACAGCCATGAAGCCTTTCTTTTGATTACTCGAAGTCCACATGTCTGTTGTGATAGCTAATCTACTTGCATTACTCACCACCAAACTCATTGTCTTCCCCTTCTGGTACTCATAAATCTTAAATATTTCAGCTTTCATTGTGTTCCTACACGGCACCTTAAATAAAGGTTGAAGAGCATTTGAATACCTCCTAAATCCAACATGGTCCACAATTGAAAGGGGATACTCATGCATGATTATGGCACTTGCAAGTTCTTTCCGTGCCGTCTCATGATCAAAACTATATGAAGTTAGTAGCGGAGGACGGTCTTTGTTCATGAAATTGTTTGTTAGAACTTGTTGCCTCATGTTATCCTTCTTTTCGTGTTTCCTTATATAGTGTTCTTTCAAATGCGAAGTACCATTCCTTGTTTCTCCAGAAAGTTTTGCTCCACAATACTTGCAAATGGCCTTGTAAATCCCGCTAATTTTCACCCTATTATAGTGAGCCCAATAAGGTCTCCTTAACCTTTTTCCATCATCGGATTTTTCTGATACAACTTCAACTTCATCAGTAGGATTGTCACTAGGATGAGTAGGATTGTCACTTGCATTAGTAGGATTGTCACTTGCATGGTTATTAAGAGGGGATGATGATGGTACGGGGCTACCACTTGGTTGTGATGGTCCAGAACCATCAACCGGATTTGTTGACTGAGCACTCGAACCAACAGGTGATTCAGACATGATTCAAGCTACAATTACAGATTTAGACATGATTCAAGCTACAATTACAGATTTAAGCTACAATTATAGTTCAAGCCACAATTAGATCACAAGCGTGCTCCCAATCAAATCACAAGCTACAATACCGAAAGACTACAATCAAGCTAGTTAAGCAGATTAGAGGGGCTATGCCGCCGCCTCGTTCTCAACACAATTCCGTGGGGTTATGCCACCTCCACGTTATATAACTAAAAGCAATAAATAAAAGGCAATTGATGCACAATTCCGTGGGGTTAAGACACCTCCACGTTATATAACTAAAAGCGATAAAAGGCAATTGATGCTCAATTTAGCTTCGTTACACCTCAAGTCAAATTGGTGGCTCAGTTAGAGGTATCCGCTAAATTGAGCTCAATTGACCCACAAACAAACAAACATACAGCAAATTTTAACAACTACCAACTGACCCACAGTCAGCAAATTTTAACAACTAACAACTGACCCTAATCAAACAAACAACTCAGCCTAATCGAACCACCACTCACTCGACTTGAATCAATAAAGATTCTGATATATAACTGACCAACATGCAGCAGATTATATTTTCGAGCACATAAGAGAGAGAGAGAGATAGAGAGATAAACCAACGATAACAGTCAACTGAGTCAACTGGGCTCCGAAGAGTGGCGACTGCGGAGTGCGGACTGCCGGACTGCTGCAACCGATTTCCTGAAAAAATCGAGAGATGAGAGACAAGATCGAGAGAGATAGAGAGATAGATAGAGAGAGAGAGTGAGTGAGAGATCTCACGATCGACTTACAGTCGACTGAGTCAGTCAATCGTCGTCGCCTGCAAAAAATTTGTGAGGAAAACTGAGTCAGTCAGTCAATCTCGACTTACAGAGATTAGAGAGTCCAGATTGAGAGAGAGACTAAGAGAGATCGAGAGAGAGAGAGATCGATCTCACGGAGTAGTTGCTGCAGGCTGCTCTGGTCTGGAGTGGAGTCTGGTCTGGTCCGTCTGGAGAGGTCCGAGAGGACTGAGAGAGAGAGATCGAGGGAGAGATTGAACAGAGCACTAGAGCAGTCGCTGCCTCGCTGGAGTGGAGCTCTGGAGGAGTGGAGGAGTGGAGGGGAGGATTCTGGAATCTGGAGTGGCAGCCGAGGGAATGAAATGAAAACCCTAAGTGAGTAGTGGACTAGTGGGAAGTCTGGGAATGGCTAATATATATATACAAGGGTATTTTGGTAAATACCTTGTTTCGGTTCGGTTCGGGTAACGGTTCGGTTCGGGTAACGGTTCGGTTATCAGCTCCACCGTAACCGAACCGAACCCGTTCGGTTATCTTCCAACCTCCACCATATCCGCACCAACGGGGAATTTTTCGGTTATGGTTCGGGGAAAAAAAGCGGTTACGGTTCGGGTACCCATCGGTTCGGTCGAGATTGCCATCCCTACAGCTAATCGATTAATTCCGAGCTGAAAAAAGAAAAGACTTCTCAAAATCATTTTCCTGCTTGAAATTATCGGAATTTTAATTAGGGATAAAGAAAGCAAGATTAAGGTGCCTCATCTGTCTCATTTTAGTCCATACACTTTAATTAGGATTAGTTTCTCTATTATTAGAAGGGAAAAAAAAATTGAAATGGTCCTTGAAGTTTTGTGTTTGTATCAATTTGGTCCCTACAGTTTGAATTGGTTCGATTTACACTATGTAGTTTTCATTTTGTTCCAACTTGGTCCAATTGCTAACTGCCGTTAGACTCCGTTAACCCCAGACAGAAATGGACCCCTTTTCTAGGGTTAAAACCGTAATCTGTCATTCTCCTCTTGCCCTAATATACCTTTGAACCAAAACACATAGCCTCATTGTTCCATTTTTCATTTTTTTTCACGGCTTCCATTTTACATTTGTCGCGCCCAAAATTTTATCTTCGACCGAAACGTGTCTCGTTCGCCTTCTGGGGGAAGGAGCGAGAGGGATTAGGGCTTGGATAAGTGATCTGATTCCTATGGATTGCGACGTGGTTCTTGAAAAGAAAGGAAAAATGAGGAGTTTTGTGTTCTATAAAAGAGGTTCGGATATTTTTGAAAAAGTTTGAATTTTAGAAAATGAAGTGGGTTTTATTTTAAAAAGGGACCGAGCTTTCAACAAGATGCCTACAAACCTCCGAGTAAAGGAGAATCAGGTCCGGCTGTGGTTTGGGCCACAAAATTAAAGGGGTTTAAAAAAAAACTTAGAGTCTCCACCGGACATAGAGTTTAGGTGTGCCTGGTCACCTCTTGAATATCGGAAGAATAGTTTAAGTATTTTAGAAAAAAGAACACAGGCCAAAGAACTCAGTTTTTAGAAAAGATTGACTCCGTTTTACTTTTTAGGAAAAAACTTTAGGTCTGCGAGGTTAGAGAATAAAGAGTTCGGTAATTCACTAGAAAAGGGACCCATTTGTGTTGGGGCTAACGGAGGCTAACGATAGTTAGTAATTGGACCAAATTGGAACAAAATGAAAATTACAGAGTGTAAATTGAGCCAATTCAAATTGCATGGATCAAATTGACATAAACGCTAAACTACAGGAACCCTTTCGATTGTTTTCCCTTATTAGAATCACTAATTTTTAGCCTTGGAAATAACAGAGTTGACGAGTCCAAGAGTATTTCCTGTCCGCTACATTATTGTCATGTCCACACGCTTCAATGCTAGCCCCTTGTTCGCGCCAAAATTGCATCAATGCCACCGCGGAAACGTAAGGTCAGCAGGGACGGAGCCAGGAATTTCACCACGCAGGGGTGACCGTGCATATGAGAAAAAAATATAAATACACATGCATAATCACGTAAATACATTAAAACTAAAAATAACATAAATACATAAATCGGTTTAACTAATGGGATTGATCTTGATGTATGTGTCTTGTTTTTCTTTATTGTTCATCTTTTTTTTCATTCATCACAACTAGACGAATTTGGTACATGGGCTTTCATGTTACTTGATTACCAGTCAAAAAATAAAGAATTAGGAGAAGTCTAGAATAACAATTGGGAAAAGTTATACCTACAACTTAAATTTCACCAAAATTATTTAGGGTTTCCAAAATCTCTTCTTCTCTGTCTCTATTTTCTCGAAATTGCCTTTAAAGTCTTAATAATTGAGGATGTTTGTGCCAAGCGCGTAGCTCCAAGCCCTCCACCACTTGGAGGGGTATCAAAGCGGGAAATAATCTTTTCAAAGAAGGTACCCGAGTCCGTTTGGGTAATGGGTCCTCCACTTCTTTTTGGATGGACAACTGGACTGGGACTGGCCCTCTCCATTCTAAAATTCTCGGACCTCTTCAGCGGCAAGAGAGTTCTCTTAAGGTTAAAGAATGTTGGTCTAATCACTCTTGGAACCTCCAAGCCATCTCCTTTGTCCTTCCTGAGGAGATTCTTTCTAGCATTCACGTTGTTCCGTTCCAATGGTTCAACCCATCTCCGGATTGTACCATTTGGAATCTTTCAACCAATGGTGAGTTCAATTGCAAATCGGCTCACTCTCTCATTCCCTCCAAGAATGTCAGTTCCCGTCTCTCATGGGATTGGATTTGGCATCTCCCTTGTTCCTACTGCATCCAACACTTTGTTTCGCTTGCTGCTCATGATCGTCTGATAAGCCCTCAATAGTGTAAATAATAGGGCTTATCTCTCTCTATTTTGTCACACTCACGTGCGTAACTTGCTTGATTGGAACGATATTGCACGAAAGGTGTGTTTTTGGCGTTTTCAGGTAAATCGTGTGAATAAGGCGCATTTGATGGCCATGGATAGCCCCGAGTGTGTCCAAGTACCCAAGACCACGTGGCGCTCCGCGACCGAGCCCCAAAAGTCATGAAAAGAAGCTTTGACGCATACTCGGGATGTCCAAGGATCAAGGGAAGTAAGGGAGATGCAAGGATGTTACCCCAAGCAACTCATTTTCCGACCAGCTGAGGGTAGAATCGGCATAACTTTTGATGTAAAAATTACTTTTGATCCAAACCACTTGGGTTAGAAAGTAGACTCAACAAGCTTTCCAACGCTTCGAAAAACACCCAAAACCAAGTTCGGGAGTGTCCGGAGCGAGCCCGCGAAGTTGGAAAAGTGTCTGCAGAATCCAGCAAGCTCAGGGATCGATCCCCCAATGTTCAGGGATCGATCCCCCCCTCCCTATCAGCTCCTGCAGCATCCAGAAAGCTCAAGGATCGATCCCTCACTCCTGCGCGGACATTTCAGTGGCATTTTTATAATTTTTTGTAAAGGGGGTATATATACCACCCTTAGCCCGATTTTAGGGCATTATTACTTTTGCACTTTCTCTCTCTACCTCCATTAAAGCTTAGCTCCCACCTCTCTCCTCATTCAAGCTTAAGGAGGGTTTTTAGGTACGATCCATTTACTTTCGAAGCTTTTGGTCTTTATTAAAGTTGTAAGGAATCTCGTTCTCTTCGTGGATCTTGTGTTTATTTCGAATTTTATCAATGTTTAGCATTTTCCTTATCTTTACCCTTGCTCATTTCATGTCTTCTTTCAATATGTGTGAGTAGTGTTCAAGGCTTGGTCATGGGGTGATTTCAACCCCATGATTTAGGTAGTTTAATGGCTTCTCTCATTTCTTGTGCTTAATGTGGTTTGTGAATGGATTAAGTTCATTTTTATGTAACAAAACCTAGGGTTGTTAACCTCTTTGATTATGTGTAGGCAAGGACTTGATCTCTTGCCACGTGTAACGCTTAGAGCTATGTCACTCTAGGTGTTTGCCAAAATGCCTCAAAGAACTTATTGAACTCTAATCTTTGGTCTAAACTTAGGGTTGTTAACTTCTTTGATTGGGTGTAGACAAGTCTCCTTGGCACACCCAATGCTTAGAACCATGGCACTCTATGTGTTTGATAAAATGCCTAAATGAGTTCCTTTCCATTTCCAAACCCCGTTGTATGAGTTAAACTTGGTTTTCATAGTTAAATCTTCCGAGTGAGATCAAATGACAATGACTCTCACTTGAGTTATCAAAGAGAAGCATTAAACGGCCTAAGTTATGGGCGGAATGAACCCTTCGACCTTGCCGCTTTTAATTTCTAGTCAATCTTCGTTTTCAATTAAGTAGGAGGTAGAGAGAATTCCACCACTCAAAAGTTGGCCGTCTCAACGCCAAATCTAAAGGTGGCGGTCCTAACGCTAAAAATCCATCGTTAATCAAACCTCCGGCCTAGCTCCATTGGCTCCCTGTGGATTCGACCTCGGACTTCCGAGTTTATTATGCTACAACCGACCTAGCCCTACGCTTGGGGCACTCTTTACTGCGACACAATTTGGTCGGGCAAGCATCGTCTCTCAACCCGTAAGAATTTGTTCCTTCGCAATATCACTACTTCCCCTTTCTGTGAATGGTGCCCAGATATTCCGGAGTCCACGTACCATGTCCTTTGTGATTGCCCTCGTGCCTCTAATATTTGGAGCGCCCTTCAGTTTTCTTTGGTGGATTCTCAAGCGCTTCCCTTTGATTGGATTCGTGTGAATTCAAAATCTATTAATACCCACAATTCCGGGGTCCCTAAGAATATTATCTTCTTGTTTGCTATTTGGCATATTTGGTTGGATCGCAATCGCCGTCTTTTTGATACCAACCCTAATTCCAACTCGAGCATCATCGACCCAACAAAAATTTCAATTACTATCTTGAACAAATCCTTGGAGTGGTTCTTTCTTGTTTTCCAAGAGAGGAACTCTCACAGGAAGGATATACAGGTAGGATGGGTTCCGCCGAGAATGAGTTTTTCCAAGTTGAATACGAATGGTGCGTACAACTGTGCGATGGGCTCGGCCTCCACTGGGGGGATTTTGCGTGATCATTATGGTATTTGGATAGGTGGATTCCATAGGAACATTATCGCAGATTCTAGCCTAAAGGTAGAATTATGGGCCTTAAGAGATGGTTTGAGTTTGGCAAAGGATGAAAATATCAAAAAGCTGGAAATTGAAGTAGATTCCATGACTGTGTTAAACTTGATTCATGCCACTAACATGGTGAATCACCCGCTTGGCAATTTGTTATTTGATTGTAGGTTGCTGATGCAAGGGTTTGAGGAAGTTTCTATCACGCATATCTATCGCGAAGCTAATCGGTGTGCAGATGCGTTGGCAAATGATGCTCCGGTTTCAGTGGGAGATTTATATATCTACCCGGTTATTCCTAGTTGTATTTCTAATTTCCTTTATGCGGATTTGATTGGGGTCTCGTACCCTAGAATTGTAAACTCTTAATTTTGCTTTTCTTGTTTTAATGAATCGTTTGTTTACCAAAAAGAAAAAGAAAAAAGAGAGAGGAGATTTGGCGTGCCATTGAGATTTTAGAGCAAAAAGAAATAAAACTGTAAAACACTAAACTCATTAACGAAAGGTGAAAGTTTATTACTTGAATATTCACAATATTAACCCTATAGTTTTATTTTTTGTTATATTTTAGCTCTTAGCCTTTAGTAATTAATATTGGTATTCTCGTAGTTCAAAGGTTACAATTATATTTTTTTTTTCCAAAATTCTACAAGGGGCGAGCCTATATACTTTCATAGGAATTTTTTTTTTACATATAATAGTAATGTTTCTTTTTCTTCTTGCAGGGGCGACCGTCCCTATTGAGTATTGGTCCCTCCCTGGCTCCATCCCTGGACTAAGGTGCAATATATGTGTGATGGCAAATTTGATATTCTACTTGTTTCTCCGGGCATAAGAAAAATAATCCGGGTTTCTTTTCTTGGCCAAAATTCGAAGAATGTTGGCTAACCAGACATTTTTTTTTCTTTCCATTTTTGGCCTCTTTGCCATCCCTCAAAACAAGCATCTTCTTCAACTATAAAAGGGGAGGCAAAGAATCAAAAGGAAAACGTACAAATTCAGCTCCAGGGGAGCGAGACCCATTTGAAGAAGTTGAAGTTTTTCCGATGGCAATCTCGCTCAAACTTGTCATGACGATGCAATAATCCCCAAAAAAATAACGAAAAACTTGCTATGTTTGGATTGGTGTTTGAATTTTTTTTTGAAAAATAGTATGAGTAATAAGTGGAGAGAGATAGAGAGTGAAATGTTGGAAGTATGGAGAATCTAGAGAGAATTTTTGCAAAAATTCTTTTTGAATTGTAAAAAGAACAAGGCATAAAAAATACAAATTTTTTTTTGAATAAAGGCAAAAAATCCATTTTTGGCCTCTTTGCCATCCCTCAAAACAAGCATCTTCTTCAACTATAAAAGGGGAGGCAAAGAATCAAAAGGAAAACGTACAAATTCAGCTCCAGGGGAGCGAGACCCATTTGAAGAAGTTGAAGTTTTTCCGATGGCAATCTCGCTCAAATCCCTCCTCTTTCTCTCTCTCCTGTTCGTTTCAGGTTCTGCGGCTCCGGATTTTCAGACCAACTATTTGGGTGAATGGAAGATACATAATCCGAACGCGGGTGTGGAAGCCATGCACATTCAATTGTTGCCAAACAACAAGGCTATCATGTTCGACTCAACGAACCTCGGTCCGTCAAGTATTCAATTGCAGCCCCCCGGAAATTGCCGACCCATACCCGATAGGCCGGATCTGGTCGACTGTTGGGCCCATGCCGTGGAGTATGACGTTGAGACTGCCAAAGTCCGGCCCCTTAAGGTGTAGCATTACATTTGCCCTAATAATCCATGCATTTACGTGAACACCACAAATATATCCATGCAGAAACACAATCTACGTACGTGCATATATACCACACACGTACAAGTCATAAGCGTAATTTCTCCACACACAAAAATAAAAATAAAAAACAAAAGTATATCCGAAATTTCAAATATATATATATATAATATATTTCCATTCAATTATTCAAATTGGCAATCAAAAGCTCATCAATACTGTCTTTATACTTTTTGCAAAAGAAAAAAAAAATCGATTTACAAAGTAAACATGTGCAGAAAACTTGTGGAATTTTCGAAATACATTATACAACTAGAAGGGTATATAACCTTAGGATTTTGGATGAAAGGAACCGAACCCCGCATGATTCTATATAAATCTTTGGCTTTTGAACGTAACGGAAGCTGATTTAGAAGAAAATTTTGAATTTAGTAATTATAATCCGTAGTTAAAATGTTTTTGCCTTTGGGAAATTCTTCATTGCGTTGTGTCCTCTTCTTGTTCTTGTTGCCCCGGTGTGATATATGCTAAATTTTGAAATTTTTGTTGTCAGGTTTTATCAAATACATGGTGCTCGGCGGGAGGTCTCACGATTGACGGAAGCCTAATGAGCGTCGGCGGGAATGACGAAGGAAATCGCTCTATTAGAATCCTCAAACCGTGTCCAGGCTGCGACTTTGAGGAACGCATTAACGCACTTGCGGGCGCTAGATGGTATTCTCGATCGCATCAATCCGACAATTTAAAAATGAAATTATTACTGTAAAAATTCATATTATCTTGGATGAAATGCGACTTTAATTCAAAGCTGTTAATTTGCTCTTTTTAATAAAAAAAATTACGTATAAATCTTTCGTGAATGATTTCTTTATAAACTTAATTTCTGTTCATTCATCGTATTTTGGTTAAAAAAAACGAAAACGCAAAAAGAGGTATTCTTTGTTCGACACGAGTCTTATTTTCGTGGAAATTTTTTATTATTCTAGCAAAATTGCAAAAGTACACAGATTTGGAGATGATTCTGGCACCGTCCGATGCGTGTGGGTCCTAGATTATTTGCGAAACTCATATGCATCGGACGGCTTATGTTTACATCTATGCACTTTCGACTCTGACCCTAGTAAAAGATTCCTTATAAATGCTCTCACTCTAGTACCTTATAATTTATTATTAAGGATAAACTTAACGATGGGTATATCAAGGAAAAAGAAGAGGGGAAAGAAAGAAAGAGGAGAGAGGGGGACCTTCCAACAAGAAGTTGAGAAGAGACAAACTCCAAACTAACGATACCAAAACATTCCTTATAATTGCTCTCATTCTAGTAAAAGATTTCTTATACTCTCTCCGTCCCTAAATAAATATCCAGCGCATAAACCTAAGCCTTTACAAAAATAATTTTTTTTATAAAAAGAATCAAATTTTTTTCACAAATCAATAGATATCAATGAATTTTTTTAAGTTGTGAATTTTTTTTAAATTTTTCAAAGAAAAGAATACATACTCTTGGTCAAGATTTGCGTGCCGGACATTTATTTAGTGATGGAGAAAGTATAAATTTCAGAAAAGTATTTCTCCAAAAGAAATTATTATAGCTGATAAATGGCCACGCACGTACATATGATTCCGTCTGATGCGTATGAGTCCTAGATTTCTTGTGAAACAAACGCGGTTTCAGACACATGAATGTGTCTACTTTCGTCTAACACATGAATGTGTCTACTTTCGTCTATGTCCGTAGTATTGCTCTTGTTCCGGTCAAAAATTCCTTACAAATGTTTCAGGAAAGCATATATATCTTTCTCCAGAACGTACGGAGTACTACTATTACTCCAAAATATATGATCATGCATGGCTGTGAAACCCACTGCGCGCAGGTACTCGAGCCAAGAGAAACTAGAGGACGGAAGTTTCATCATATTCGGCGGCCGCCGCGAATTCACCTACGAATACTTGCCGATCAACTCCCTCACCTTCACTCGGAGAAGGGTGAACCTGCCATTCCTCGGCCCCAGTTTCGATGGAGTAGGCACCACAGACATACAAGAAAACAACCTCTACCCTTTCGTCCACCTCCTGCCCGACGGCACCATTTTCCTCTTCGCCAACCGTCGCTCCATCATCATCGATACCAAGACCGACACCATCGTCCGTGAACTCCCCCGAATCCCCGGCGGCGCCCGGAACCAACCCGCCACCGGCATGAACGCCCTCCTCCCCTTGAAGATCTCCAACGACGGTGCCCCTGTGCAGGTATATATGTATAGTTAGTTTGATGATAATATCGTACGAGTTGGAGATTAACTGATTAAGCAACAGGAGCCCAATTGCGCGCGTCGAAAAGAGTTTTGTATGATCCAGATTTTAAAAAAACTCTTCCTTCCTGGACCAAAATTGGTTGTTTGTGTGGTGAGATGTTCCAAATGTTCAAAGTTGATTATTATTTTCAAATAATTATTCTTATATATATACACACACACGTACGTACGATTGTATCTTAATGAGTTTAAATGAGTTGGGGCAATAAAAAGATTACACCGAATCTCCTAGGACACACTACTCTGTATCTTAGAAAGATTATTAGTAAGTTATAGCATGTGCTAAACTCAGCCAAAATGATCTATTTACAGGCGGAGGTGATCGTCTGTGGCGGCACAAAGCCGGACGCAGCGGACACGGTCGCCGCTGGAAAGGGGTTATGGCCGGCGCTGACGGACTGCGGCCGGATATTCCCGATGAATCCCGACGCAAACTGGGCGATGGAAATCATGCCTTCGCGAAGAGTGATGGGAGACTTTCTTTTGCTTCCCACGGCACAAGCGCTCATTCTGAACGGCGCCATGGAAGGCATTTCGGGGTGGTACAATGCTAGAAGTCCCAACTACACGCCGGTGCTTTACAGCCCTGACTTGCCCCCCAAACACAGGTTTCAGAGCTTGACGCCGACGGATATCGCGCGCATGTACCACTCGTCGTCGGCCGTGCTGGCCGACGGGACGGTTCTAGTGGCCGGGAGTAATTCGAATAGAAAGTATGTGTTTAGTAAGGACGAGTCCGAGTTTCCGACGGAGTTGAGGGTCGAGAAGTTCTCGCCGCCCTACTTGGATCCCCTTTTGGACACCCACAGGCCTACCATTGCAGAAGGTATGATATACTAATTTCAGAAGAATTTGCATAAATTGGAAGTTTTTGTGTGCCTGGCGGTTACCACACCCATGGTACCCGTCGGCGATCTCAACTATCCAAACGTGTTTTGAACGGTCCAGATTTATGAAAGAAAAAAAGACGAGAGTGGTCGAGTGAGGGGAGAGAGATGAGATAAATATGGGCCATCCAAAACGCGTTTGGACGGCTGGGTTCCATTCAGCATTGTTTAGACAAAGATAAAAACCAGTAAATTTCTAACGGTCAAGTTGAATGATTTTGTTTCGTCAAAAATTTTCCAACAGGTACTTCGGACAAGATATTGTCCTACGGAGGGCAATTCAGGGTCGAAATCCATCTCGAAGAAGCGGCCGGGGCAGAAGATTTGAAGTTGACCTTGTTGCACCCGCCATTCACAACCCACGGCTACTCCCAGAGCCAGAGGATGCTTGTGTTGGAGCCAGTTAGTTACGTGAACGGCGTGATCACCGCGGTTGCACCGGCCTCCGGGAAGCTTGCCCCGCCGGGGTATTTCATTCTCTACGTCGTGCACCGCGGAGTTCCGAGTCGTGGGATGTGGGTCCAGATTCATGAGTAGAGAAAATTTGAGCTGATCAGAGATCGATCGATTTGTTTGTTTACAACTTCCAAATTACGTTCAAGTTTGTTGTTATCTTTGTTGCGCGCGCTCTTCTGTTTTTTATCTTTGACCATTGGGCACACTTGAAATTTTGAAGAAGAATATACTGAAGATGTCCTTTTGATGTTAACAAATGTTGTGGTTGTGGGCATGGATTGATTGCTGATAAGTTAGCTACAATACTACATGCCCAAAAAATATACATACTCCTATTTAGTATATAGATTAATCCAGATCGTTTTTTATTGGTTCTTCGGAAACGAGTATATATTTGCGATAGTCCGGGAGTAAGGCCACGTGCTGCTCCGACCCTTTGAAAAGGTATTACTTTTCAGGAAATTTCATTCCTACATAACCAACTACTATACCTTCACCAAAATTTATGGAGCGGCCACCACTAATACGTACACCCACCGTTGAATAATATTACAGTATGAATTTGGACTAAAAAGATATCATCAAGGGAACAAAAAATTCATTTGGGAAAACAATAGATTATGGTACAGTAGAGTGAAAATGCTAAATTCACTTGTTTAATTCCCCTTTTTTCACTTGTTCTTTTCACAAGTTCATGATTCAAAGCTCTCAAATAGAACCTAAACCATACAAAAGCCCACATACATGAGGCGCTCCCACACCATGAAAGAAGAATAATTCTATGCATACCGACTAGGGCGGTAAGTGAGCCGAGCTACTCGCGAGCTCGACTCGGCTCGTTAAGGCTCGGCTCGACTCGGCTCGTTTAGTAAACGAGCCGAGCTCGAGCTCGACTATTCGGCTCGTTAACTAAACGAGCCGAGTGAAACTCGGCTCGTTCGACAAAAGCTCGACTCGTTAAGGGAGGCTCGGCTCGTTAAGGAAGGCTCGTTTAATAAATGACTAAGCTCGGCTCGTTAAGGGCTCGGCTCGAGCCGAGCTCGAGCTCGAGTTTTGGGCTCGTTAAGTAAACTTGCCAAGCTCGAGCTCGCCGAAACTCGGCTCGGCTCGGCTCGTTTACACTCCTAATACCGACCAAACATGCACCAATTGTTCACAGATTGGGGTCGGGACTCACTTCTGGATCCCACACAATTGATCCAAAAATCATGTATTCTAAATGAAAAATTAGTTCATTTGTTCAAGCACTTGCAGTTATCCAATTGTGAGCTTATTATATATTCACCAAACAACTCAAAAAAAATATTTTAAAGTTAATATGAAAGACTCAGACCATTTGTGCAAGACTCGAAAAGTGAGTCACGCGGGCTGATCTGTGCACCATCGATACATGCTGGTCCGTACCCATAAACGGGTTCATGAAATTTGACATTTCAAATTCGTAATACGGCTAAACTAGTACTCCACATGAGACCACATCACAGCTAATTAAACCAAGTTTTTCATTGGTCTTGTTAGAGTGTGTAGTATTAGGTGAGTGGGGGTTTGTCCCACATCGCCTATTTGACTTAATGTAAACTCCTCCTAGAATATAAATATATGTTATGTGTGTGAGGATAATACACCGAACACACTTTTCTTCTCCAAACAACATGGTATCAGAGCGGGTTCTTAAACCGCCCTTGAAACCCTAAAATCTCACCTTCGACAGCCACCATAGCCGCCCCAACCATCATTCAGTGCCGACATCATCAACCCCAATCTCGGCAGTCCTTTCCTCCTTCCGAAAACCCTTACCACCTCAAGTTCCCAAGACGACAGGGGCCCATCGCCATCACCGCTGTCACTCCAGCCTCCGACAACCTCTCGCCACCCTCCGGCGCCCTTCTTGGACCTCCGGCGACCCACGCCGCTTGTTGCCCGTCCTCCGGCGACCCACGCCACCTGTTGCCCAGCCTCCGGCGACCTCTCCGGTACCCTCTGGCTGCCGATCTGTTGTTGATTTCGTGGTGGCAGTCAAGATAGTAGTAACCTCTTTATGCAGGGCCTGCTGGATTAGTGGGTATGGAAAGTTTATTTTCACAATCTGCTGGGTATTGTCTTATTTTCACAATTTCTCAATTTTACGGGCAGTAGATTGAATATTCAGAGAGACAATTGTTAGTTACTATTTCAAACTCGTTTGATTTGCTACAGTGTAATTCTTTGGTATGTTAGTCTACTATGAGGTGAATGCCGTAGTTCATTCTGGTCGGTACCAACAGATGTTTGGAAGTTGTTATTGGTAATTGTTGAGTTATCAGTAGTTTTTATTGGGTGTAGCCTCTTCGTTATTTGGTACGATGTCTGATGCTAATAAGTCTGGTTCTGGTTCGAGTTCTACACCCACTTCTACTGTTATTGGTAGTTCATCTAGCTCCTCTCGGTCGCGTGATCGGCGCCCAATTACTTCTACACTATTAAATGGGAAGAATTATGTACTGTGGGCTAAGGCTGTTGAGGTATATTATTTGGGTGAGTCAGAGCGTTCCTATCTGACTGATGATCCCCCTGCCGTGACCTCTTCCACATATGCGGCATGGCAGGCTGTAGATGCTCGTATTCGGACAGAATTGTGGAATAGTATGGAGGAGCAGATTTCTAGTACATTGATGTTGTGTGACACAGCCAAGGAAGTGTGGACCCAAGCTCAGGAGCTGTTTTCTGGGGTGAATAATCTCCATCGCATATATGATCTTCATCAGTCCTTCTTTTCAGTCTCTCAGGATGATTTATCTTTGGAGGCTTATTATGCGAAGTTTAGTCGCATTTGTAATGAACTGGATGTGTGTGAGCCATTATCGACTGATATTCACATTATTCGCCGCCAGCTTCAGCGTATGCGGGTTACTCGGTTCTTGTCAGGTGCTTCATCACTTTATGGGCCGGTGAGTAAGCAGATTCTGGGGTCTCCAGACCTCCCTTCTCTTGGCGAGGTATTCAGCCGTCTTCGTCAGTCGACTGCCTCAACTCCTATCCCACCTACCGCTCCATCTTCTGATCGTTCAGCTTTGGCTTCTAGTTGTTCAGAGGGTTCTGGGTTCTCCGTTAGTAGTGGCCATGGTCGTGGCCGTGCTTCTGGATTTCGTGGCCGTGGCCGAGATTCTGGGTTCAGTGGTCGTAGTGGTCGTGGTGACTTTGGTGGGCGGTTCACTAATTCTGGGGGTCGTATGTTTGGTCGTGGCCGCTCGACAGGAGGTGGTGGCCGTGGTCGTGGTCATGGTTCTAGGTTTTGTACACATTGTGAGGGCACAAATCACACAGTGGATACTTGTTATGATCTTCATGGTTTTCCTTCTCAGGCTCACCAGGTGGCTACCTTTGAGGATATTGGGCAGATTGCTAACTCACCTACAGACCCTATGGTGACTATCCCAGCAGCAGAGTACCAGCGTTTCATGTCCCTTCAGTCTTCCCTTGCAGGTTCACCCTCCACTGCTACGCTGGCTCAGACAGATCCTTCTCTTGCTTGTGCTGCGTCTTCCTCTTCTCACAGCCCTTGGGTCATTGATTCTGGCGCCACAGATCATATGACTGGTATTTCTACCATTTTTTCTAATTATCAGTCTGTTGGTACCCATTCCCATGTTCGATTAGCCGATGGTTCTAACACTCCTGTGACTGGTTTGGGTTCTGTTCCTGTTACTCCCCTCCTTACTTTACAGTCTGTCTTACATGTTCCTCGTTTACCTTTTAATCTGTTGTCCATCAGTAAACTTACGAAATCCTTAAACTGTTCCGTCACATTTCTTCCTCATGGTTGTTTGTTTCAGGATCTCGCAACGGGGAGGAAGATTGGTGGCGGTGTTGAGCGTGGTGGCTTGTACTACCTACTGGATGGTGTGCCTTCTCAGTCTGTTGCTCTTCGGACCTCTGCAACTCCTTATCAACAACACTGCCGCCTTGGTCACCCTTCACTTCAGAGTTTAAAACGCTTAGTGCCAGCTTATCGTTGCCTTCGAGAATTACCTTGTGAAGTGTGTGAATTCAGTAAACACCACCGTGTACCCTTTTCTCCCAGAGTAGAGCGTCGTGTGTCTAGACCATTTCAGTTAGTTCACTCTGATATTTGGGGGCCTATCCACGTTCCCAGTGTCTTTGGATTTCATTATTATGTCATTTTTGTTGATGATTTTTCCCGTATTACATATCTTTATCTTATGAAGGAAAGATCTGAGTTAAAGTCTGTTTTTCTATCATTTTTTAATGAAATAAAGACTCAGTTTGATACTTGCATCCGTATTTTTCGTTCTGATAATGCACGCGAATATTTTCATGGTGTTCTTTCTCAGTTTTTTGATGAACAAGGTATTATTCACCAGTCTGCTTGTGCACGGACCCCACAACAAAATGGGGTTGCCGAACGCAAGATTCGACATATATCGGAAGTAATGCGTGCCCTGTTATTTCAAATGCATGTTCCTAAGTCCTATTGGAGTGATGCTGTCCTAACTGCTTGTCATTTAATTAATCGCATGCCTTCTACGGTGCTTAGTGGTCAGACACCTCACGAGGTCTTGTATCCTGGGCGGCCTCTCCACTTATTACCACCTCGAGTGTTTGGGTGCACCTGTTACGTTCATGACCTTGATCCTGATCGTAGTAAACTTGACCCACGGTCGATTAAGTGCATCTTCCTTGGATACTCACGGACTCAAAAAGGATATAAGTGTTATTCCCCATCCTTACGGCGTCATTTTGTGTGTGCTGATGTAACTTTTAATGAGTCCTTACCATTTTATTCGGGGTCCGTCGACCCTGCTAGTCCTGTATCTGAGACTGTTTTTCCCATAGCTGTTCCATCTGGCTCCCCCCTCCTCCCAAACCCTTGCAGGTATATGTGCGTCATCCGCCGGGTCCTCCCACACCCCCGGCAGGCCCACCTCAGACTGAGCAGGCACATCCCCCAGCAGGCCCACCTCCGGTTGCACCTCCGTCTCCACCCCGCCCATCGTCTCCCCCCCCGTCGCCAGATCCCCATGCTCGTCGATATCCTGTCCGTGACAATCGTCGCCCTCCGGTAAAGTATAGTCTCTCTACCTCTTCGAGTACTTCTCATCCTATTGATCGTTTTGTCTCTTATTCTCATCTCTCTCCGTCCCTTCGTGCTTTTACCACTATTGTTTCTTCTATTTCTGTTCCTAACACTGTTCAGGAGGCCTTATCTATGTCTGAGTGGCGGACAGCTATGGAGGATGAAATGACTGCTCTTCATCACAATGGTACCTGGGACCTGGTTCCTCTTCCGGCTGGTAAAACCACCGTTGGTTGTCGGTGGGTATACACTGTCAAATATCTTCCCGACGGTACTGTTGAGCGCTATAAAGCTCGCCTTGTTGCAAAGGGATACACTCAGACCTATGGTGTGGATTATTCTGAGACTTTTTCTCCCGTTGCCAAATTGGGTTCCGTACGGATCTTTATCTCTCTTGCTGCCAATCTTGGTTGGCCATTGTTCCAGCTAGATGTAAAAAATGCCTTTCTCCATGGGGATCTCCAGGAGGAAGTCTACATGGAGCAACCACCTGGGTTTGTTGCTCAGGGGGAGAGTCATCAGGTATGTCGTCTTCGTAAAGCCTTGTATGGTCTTAAGCAGTCACCTAGAGCCTGGTTTGGTAAGTTTAGTGATGCAATTATGAAGTTTGGTATGCGACGCAGTCAGTCTGATCATTCTGTGTTCTCCCTCACATCTGATCGCGGGAAAGTACTGTTGATTGTTTATGTGGATGACATTATTATTACAGGTGATGACCAGCAAGGTATCGATAAACTCAAATCCTTCTTACATCAGCAGTTTCAGACAAAGGATTTGGGCAAACTACGATACTTCTTAGGTATCGAGGTAGCACGATCCAAAGAAGGTATCAGTTTATCGCAAAGGAAATATGTGTTGGATATTCTTGAGGAAACAGGAATGTTGGGAACGAGGCCTGTTGAGACTCCTATGGATCCCAATGTCAAATTGTGTGTTGACCAGGGGGAGCTACTTACTAGCCCTGATCAATATCGTAGGTTGGTTGGTAAACTAAATTATCTTACTATTACACGTCCCGATATCTCATTTGCAGTCAGTATGGTGAGTCAGTTCATGACAGCTCCTCGTCTTCCACATTGGGAGGCAGTTCTCCGGATTGTGAAGTATCTTAAGTCACATCCGGAGCGTGGGCTATTTTATCGAGCTAATGGGCATTTACGAGTTGAGGCGTTCACTTATTCCGATTGGGCCGGAGGACCGTCTGATAGGAGATCCACTACGGGTTATTGTGTCTTTTTAGGTGGAAATCTCGTTAATTGGAGGAGTAAGAAGCAAACAGTGGTTGCTCGGTCTAGTGCAGAAGCGGAGTATAGAGCAATGGCACATACAACGTGTGAGATTGTATGGTTGCGATCGTTCCTCGAAAAGATAGGATTCAATGTGAAGTTGCCCATGCCTTTGTATTGTGATAATCAAGCAGCTATTCATATTGCATCCAATCCCGTGTTTCATGAGAGGACTAAGCATATTGAAGTTGATTGTCATTTAGTGCGGGAGAAGTTGACCGAGGGTGTGATAGCTACTCCGTATGTGTCTACAGGCGCTCAGTTAGCTGATTTGTTTACTAAGTCATTATTTAAACCACGGTTAGAGTTGTTATGTAACAAGCTGGGACTTTGTGATATTTATTCTCCAGCTTGAGGGGGAGTGTTAGAGTGTGTAGTATTAGGTGAGTGGGGGTTTGTCCCACATCGCCTATTTGACTTAATGTAAACTCCTCCTAGAATATAAATATATGTTATGTGTGTGAGGATAATACACCGAACACACTTTTCTTCTCCAAACAACAGGTCTCATGAATGCCATTTCCACGCCCCCACCCCCCACAAATAGCATTCACAATAATCCTTTGTAATTCTTATTATGACAAAACATAAGCTTTTATTTTCCAACGAAACAAATACTTATAAATTTACTCCGGTAATCGCAAACGCACCCAACAGTTGGTGCACATTACACAATACTCTAGCGTACTTCAACTATGAAACAGGTACTCCCTCCGTTCCAAATTAATAGTCCGGTTCGGTCTCCAATGCAACTTTTAAATTGTTAATATCTTTCAATCTATAATGTCTTTAAAGATTTTAAAAACTTTGTATAATAGAACTAATTGAGATCTATCATATGAGATCCATATTGCACATAAAATTCATTATAGATTGAAAGATATTAACAATTTAAAAAATGCATTGGAGACCGAACCGGACTATTAATTTGGAACGGAGGGAGTACTAGTAAGCAAGCAATTTCTTTTAACGGACTAATTCTCCTGACTCAAACAAGAGAATAAGAGAAACAAAGAATAGTGAGAAAGAGAGATATAGAGAGGTTTTTTCTTTGTTTTTTTTTCCTCGTCGAAAGTCAACAATGGATAGATAAAATGATGATTAGGATATATATTGTAAAAAGATGAGAGAGAGAGAGAGAGAGAGAGAGAGAGAGAGATTTGTTGAAGTAAACGGTGATTATGTAGATACTCCCTCCGTCCCATAATATTTGTCCGGTCTGCAAAACGGAGACGTAAAAATAATACTATTTTTGTAAGAAAAGTTGGAAAAAAATTCAACAATTTACTAGATCTCGATGAGTTCTTTTAACTTATGAAAAAAATTTGAATTTTTTCTTGAAAGAAATGCATTATTTTGTAGTCCTCGTTTCGCGAACCGGACAAATATTATGGGACGGAGGGAGTACTTTTTCAGATACTTCCTAATCACGTGTCTACGACCTTAATAAAAAAAATGATCAGACGATTGTAGGAGTTGTTCTCATTCGTATCTTAGATACTTTTTTTTTTGAAAATCGTATCTTAGATACTTTAGAAATGGTCAGAAACAGTGTGGAACAAAAAAAAAAAATCAACATACAGTTGTCTCAGAAAGGTATATTTAGTGGATGCAAATTAAACTATATATTGCAGTAAAAAACAAGGAACAAAAGCATCACATTTCAAGCTCAGAGAGTTGGGAAAAAAAGTAGTACTCCTATTGTTCGTTGGTGTAGAAATGGCAAGTTCAAAAGCATTGTTCCTGGCTCTGTTCATCTCAGCAATTGCATTTTGTTCAAGATCAGTAGATGCCAATTTTGCCAAGAGCATGTATTTCTATTGGGTCTCTCCCCTATCTTCAATGACGAACAACAACGGAAACGATCTTGAACTTGCTTTGGATAGCACCTCAGGTAATTTCATTGAGCAACAACTGGTAATTTAAATTGATGTTTTCGAGTATACAAATATCAAAGCTTTCACAATTCAATGTCGATTTCGATGGCATATGCAAAATCACAAGTATGTTCATTCGAATTCGATGACAATTTTGACTGCATATGCAAATCACCATATACCAAGATGTCGAGAACACATCAGTGAAAGATACTAATGCTGACACGGTCGTCTCGTGTCGTAGAAATTAGACAGATCAAAATATGAAAGTAGTGATTGAGAAATGACTCAAATAATGGAAATAGACAGATCGAAGTAGTCTGCAAAATGGAAAACCGTAAACGGAAAAAACATGGACCACCCCTAAAAACAGATCATTTTAATAGAGGAATTACTTCATTTTAAGGTGGATATGTTTCCTTCTCAATTTACTTCTAAAACACTTCGCCAGTTGCCTGCCTTGGAAAATAATCCGGGTTTCTGTTTTTGCCAAATTTTGACCCAAGTACTGGTGATCCGCAAAATTTGTAGAATGTTGGCCAGCCAGACTTTTTTTTTCCCATTTTTGGCCTTGTTGCCATCCCTCAAAACAAGCATCTTCAATTATAAAAAGGAGAGGCAGAGAATCAAAAGGAAAACGTACAAATTCAGCTCCAAGGAGCGAGACCCATTTGAAGAAATTGGGATTTCTTCGATGGCGATCTCGCTCAAATCCCTCTTCTTTCTCTCTCTCCTGTTCGTTTCAGGTTCTGCGTTTCCTCCCCTTCTCGATCAATTCTTAGATAATGCCGCTGGAACGGCCAATCAAGGCATCGCCATTGGCGGAGGAACCAACGCAGACGATGACACGGCCGCTACCAAGAAACAGGTTGCCAATGGGAACACCGGGGTTGCGAAACCGGATTTTCAGACCAACTATTTGGGTGAGTGGAAGATACATAGTCCGAACTCGGGTGTGTCAAGCATGCAAATTCAATTGTTGCCAACCAACAAGGCTATCATGTACGACGCATCGAACCTCGGTCCGTCAAATATTCAATTGCAGCCCGCCGGAAATTGCCGACCCATACCCGATAGGCCGGGTCTAGTCGATTGTTGGGCCCATGCCGTGGAGTATGACGTTGAGACTGCCGAAGTCCGGCCCCTTAAGGTGTAGCATCACATTTGCCCTAATAAACCATGCATTTACGTGAACACCACAAATCCATGCAGAAACACAATCTACATGCATATATACCTCACACGTACATATGTCATACGCGTAATTTCTCCAAAAATGAAAAAAGTATATCCGAAATTTCATATATCCATTCAATTATTCAAATTGGCAATCAAAAGCTCATCAATACTGTTGTTTATACAAAATTTCGTATATCCGTTAAATCTTTGTAATCTTTTTCAAAGATCTTTTAAAAAAATTGTTGATAAAAAAAATACTGTCTTTATACTTTTAGTAAAAAGAAAATCGATTTACAGCGTAAACATGTGCAAAAAACTCGTGGAATTTTCAAAATACATGATACAACCAGAAGGGTACTCTTTGGATTTTGGATGAAAGGAACCGAACCGCGCATGATTCTATATAAATCTTGGGCTTTTGAATGTACGGAAGATGATCGTAAGAACACAACATTAAAATATTTTTGCCTTTGATCGGGAAATTCTTCATCGCGTTGTATCCTCTTCCTTTTGCTTTATGTCGTCCCTCTTGTTTGCCCTATTACCTATGAGGTGTGTATGCTAAATTTTGAAATTTTTGTTGTCAGGTTATAACAAATACATGGTGCTCGTCGGGAGGTCTCACAGTCGACGGAACCCTAATGAGCACCGGCGGGGCTGACGAAGGAAATCAGTCCGTTAGAATCCTCAACCCGGGCAAAGGCGGCGACTTTCTGGAACGCGAAAAGGCACTTGCGGGCGCTAGATGGTATTCGTGAATGATTTCTTTATAAACTTTCTGGTTAAAATGCCGTTCAAAAAAAAAATGGTTAAAAAACGAAAACACAAAAAGTATATGAGTCTTATTTTCGTGGAAGAATTTTATGATTCTAGTAAAATTACAAAAAAAAAAACAGATTTGGACAAATGATTCGGGCACCGTCCGATATGCGTGGATCCTAAATTCTTTATGAGACCATGTGTATCGGACAGTTTTTGTTTACATTTATGCACTTTCGTCTCTGACCCTAGCATTGCTTTCATTCTAGTAAAATATTTCTCATAATTGCTCTCATTCTAGTAAAAGATTCCTTATACTTTCCCCCTTCCTAACTAAATATTCGGCGCACAAATCTAAGCCTTTAAAAAATACAAAAAAAATCAATTTTTGTTCACAAATTAATATATATATATATATATGTATGTATATATCAATGAGTTTTTTAAAGTTGTGAAATTGTTTTGAATTTTTCAACGAAAAAAATACATATTTTTGAAGGCCAAAGTATGCGTTCCAGACATTTATTTAGTGATGAAGGGAGTATAAATTTCGGAAAAATATTTCTGCAGAAGAAATTATAATAGCTGTTGCATGGCCACGTACATATGCTTCTGGCACCATCTAATGCATATAAGTCCTAGATTTCTCGTGAGACAAACGTTGTTTTACTTTCGTCTATGTCCATAGCATTGCTCCTGTTCCGTTAAAAAATTCCTTACCAAAAATATCAGAAAAATATACTCCCTCCGTTCCATATTGAGAGTCTCACTCTCTCTCTCTTACCATTTTTCAAATCAAAAAATCAACTACTTCCGTGCATAATTTTTTAAATTTTTTCGCACCGTATTAAAGATCTCGATTAGTACTTTAATTTGGTGTGAAAAAATTTAAAAAATTATACACGGAAGTAGTTGATATTTTGATTTGAAAAATGGCACGACTTTTCGTAGTGGACTCTCAATATGGAACGGAGGAAGTATATTTCTCCCTGTATTTCTCCAGAAGAAATTAGTACGTACTACTCCCTCCGTCCCTTTTTAAATGTCCTGCTTCGTAACTCCAACTTATTAAAAAGACATCATCATTATACCTTTCACATCAACTTTTTCCTCTACTTTCCCTACTTACCCATCATCATTACACTTTTACTCACTAACTTTTCAAAATGGAATCTACTTTTAGGGACAAAATAGATAATTCACCAACTTTTACCCACTAACTTTACAAAATGGACACTTATTAAGGGACAGCTCAAAATGGAATACTGGACTGTAATAAAGGGACGGAGGGAGGAGTAGTTTTTAATATCTGATGCATGGCTGTGAAACCCACTGCGCGCAGGTACGCGAGCCAAGAGAAACTAGAGGACGGCAGTTTCATCATATTCGGCGGCCGCCGCGAATTCACCTACGAATACCTGCCGATCAACTCCCTCACCTTCACTCAGAGAAGGGTGAACCTGCCATTCCTCGGCCCCAGTATCGATGGAGTAGGCACCACAGACATATACGAAAACAACCTCTACCCTTTCGTCCACCTCCTGCCCGACGGCACCATTTTCCTCTTCGCCAACCGTCGCTCCGTCATCCTCGACACCAAGACCGACACCGTCGTCCGTGAACTCCCCCGAATGCCCGGCGGCTCCCGGAACTACCCCGCCTCCGGCACGTCCGCCCTCCTCCCCTTGAAGATCTCCAATGACGGCGCCCCTGTGCAGGTATATATGTAGAGTTAGTTGATGATGATATCGTACGTGTTGGAGATTAAAGCAAAAGAAAAACTTATTTACCGAGGTTCCGTAAATAAGTTTTTACAGAGTCCAATTGCGCTCGTCCAAAAGTATTTTGGATGATCTGGATTTTAAAAAAACTCTCCCAAGGAAAAACTTATTTACTGAGGTTCTATAAATAAGTTTTTACGGAGTCCAATCGTGCACGTCTAAAAATAGTTTGAACGATTCGGATTTTAAAAAAACTCTTTATAATTTTTAGACTTTGATCCATATAACACTCCCCTAAATGGAAAAGGTGCAAAAATAATGGCGAACAGCTAAAAAAATTTGATAAAGAAAAAAAGTAGTATTCAAAAAAATACTAACCTTTTTTCTCCGTAATGGTTAGACTTTAGTGAATTAGTCTATGGAGTATTTTATCTTAAGATGTTTCAAATTAATATTTTTTTTATTATTAAAAAGAAAGAGTATAAATTTTGAAAAGGAATACAAAGATTAAAAGGTTTTCGGGCACAGCAGCATACGCCACCCAAGAACCACACCCCAAAAAAAATGCAAGATGTCAACCAAAAGACTCCAACAAAAAACGAGAGCCGCATAACAACCCAAAGACCAAAATTGGTTGTTTGTGTGGTGAGATGTTCCAAATTTTTCATATACTATATAGCATGTGCTAAACTCAGCCAAAATGATTCTATTTGCAGGCGGAGGTGATCATATGTGGCGGCGCAAAGCCGGAAGCAGCGGAAGCGGCCGAGAGGCAGGTGGGGTCGGTATTATTGCCGGCGCTGACGGACTGCGGCCGGATATTCCCGATGAATCCCGACGCAAACTGGGCGATGGAAAACATGCCTACGCGAAGAGTGATGGGAGACTTGCTTTTGCTCCCCACGGCGCAAGCGCTCATTCTGAACGGCGCCATGTTAGGCGTTTCGGGGTGGTGGATTGGTGAAAACCCCAACTATACGCCGTTGCTTTACAGCCCTGACTTGCACCCCACGCACAGGTTTAAGAGCTTGGCGCCGACGGGGATCGCGCGCATGTACCACTCGTCGTCGGCCGTGCTGGCCGACGGGACGGTTCTGGTGGCCGGGAGTAACATGAATGACAGATATGTATATACGGTCGGGGCCCTCGGGGGTAAGGTCAAGCATCCGACGGAGTTGAGGGTCGAGAAGTTCTCGCCGCCCTACTTGGATCCCCTTTTGGACACCCACAGGCCTACCATTGCAGAAGGTAATGATAATATAATTTCAAAAGAATTTGCATAAATTGGAAGTTTTTAATTTGGTGCCGGGCGGGTACCACCCGTCGGCTATCCCAACTGTCCAAATTTGTTTTGAAGGGTTTGAATTTATTTTTGAGAGAAAAAGAGGAGAGAGAGTAGTCAGATGAGGAGAGAGAGAGTGTGTCATAAATCTGGATCATACAAAACACATTTGGACGATTGGATTTCATTCAGCATTGTTTAGACAAAGATATAAAAACCAGTAAATTTCTGACGGTCAATTTCCAACAGGTACTTCGGACAAGAAATTGTCCTACGGAGGGCAATTCAGCGTGGAAATCGATCTCGAAGATGCCGCCGGGGCAGAGGATTTGAAGTTGACCTTGTTGCACCCACCATTCACAACCCACGGCTACTCCCAGAGCCAGAGGATGCTTGTCTTGGAGCCAGTTAGTTACGTGAACGGCGTGATCACCGCGGTGGCACCGGCCTCCGGAAAGCTTGCTCCGCCGGGGTATTACATTCTCTATGTCGTGCACCGTGGAGTTCCGAGTCGCGGAATGTGGGTCCAGATAAATGAGTAGAGAAAATTTGAGCTTATCACAAGATTGATTTGTTTGTTTGTTGTTTTTTTTTCTTTTTTTTTTTGAACGGCAAGATTGATTTGTTTGTTTACAACTTACAAATTACGGTACAAGTTTGTTGTTGTCTTTGTTGCTGTTTTTATTTTTGATCATTGGCCACACTTGTAGTAAATTTCAAGAAGAATATACTGAAGATGTCCTTTTGATGTTCTTTCTTACAAATGTTGTGGTTGTGGGCATGGATTCATTGCTGATAAGTTAGCTACTACAATACTACATGCCCAGAAAAATATTTAGTATATAGACTAATCCAGATCATTTTTTATTGGTGCTTCGGAAATGAGTAAATATTTGCGATAGTCCGGGAGCACCGCCACGTGTTGCTCCGACCCTTTGAAAAAGTAGTATTACTTTTCAAGAAATTTCATTCCTTCATAACCAACCTCCTTCACCATAATTTCTGGAGCCACCACAAGTAATACACCCATAATAGTATGAATTTGGACTATGAATTTGTGAAAGATATCATCAAGGGAACAAAAAATTCATTAGGGAAAACACTAGATGATGGTACAGTAAAGTGAAAAAGGCTATAAATTCACTTGTTTAATTTCCCTTTTTGTCACTTGATGAAGTAGTATATTCTTTTCGCAAGTTCATGATTCAAAGCTCAAATACAACCCAAAGGACAAGACAACCATATAACAGCCCACATACATGATGCGCTCCCACACCATGAAAGAAGAATAATTCTATGCATACCAACCAAACATGCATAAATGGTGCACAGATCAGCGTCAGGACTCACTTCCAGATCCCGCACAAATGATCCAAAAATTCTGTATTCTGAATTAAAAATTGGTTCATTGAATCAAGCACTTGTGGTTATCCAATTGAGCTTATTATATATTCACCAAACAACTCGACAAAATATTTGAATGTAAATGAAAAACTCATACCATTTGTACAGGACCCGAAAGCGGATCGATCCCGTGGGCCGATCTGTGCACCACCGGTGCATGCTGGTCAGTACCCATGAACGGGTTCATGAAAGAATTGAACTAGAAGGTGTGCACGTGTGACAACCATCCCAAAAAAAGATATGTGAAATTCGGAAAGAAAAAAAAAAATTCAGTGCCAAGTGGGTGCCACGTGGTACCCGCCCGGCGCATCCGAGCCGTCCATTGCATTTTTTAATGGCTCGGATTTGAAGAGAGAAAGTGTTAGGGTGAGAGGAGAGAGAGGGTTTCGATCCGAGCCGTCCAAAAATTTATTGGACGGCCCGGATGTGCCAAATGAGTACCACCTGGGATATACTCACCCGGCACTGAAAAATTTCTCATGAAATTTGACATGTCCATTTTGTAATACGGCTAAACTAGTTCATCACAGCTAAGCAAACCAAGTTTTCATTGGTCTCGTGCATGCCATTTTCCCGCCCCCAAACGCGTCCCAGCTGTGCTTACGTTCTCATGAGAGTCCCTTTCCATTTCTCGTACCCTCCAAACATAGCATTCATGAGAAACCAAGCTTAGTTGAGTTGGTTTGCTCATGTGTCTCTCCAGTGGTGGCCAGTGTTCGAGCCCCACGAGGAGCAGATTTGGAGTTCAGGGCTATGGATAGCCTCTAAAGCTTCGTTGACTAAAATACTAACACCCTGCTAACCCCCGCTGATGTATAAACTATGGCAAAAAAAAAAAACATAGCATTCACAATAATCCTTTGTGGGGTAATTCTAGACTGTTTCGATGTAAAATGTTTTAGTACAATGTAAAATAAAAGCTTTTATTTTCCAACAAAACAAATACGGAGTACGAATTTACTCTGGTAAACGCAGACGCACCCGGCATCAACATTGGTGCACATTACACAACACTCTGGCGCACTTCAACTTTGAAACAGGTAACCAGTAAGCAAGCAATTTCTTTTAATGGTCTAATTCTCGTGACTCAAACTCACGGTAAGAGAAACAAAGAATAGTGAGAAAGAGAGTTATAGAGGGGTTTTTCTTTTTCTTTTTTTCCTCGTCGAAAGTCAACAATGGATAGATAAAATGATGATTAGCATATTGCAAAAAGATGAGAGAGAGATTTGTTTAAGTAAACGGTGATTATGTATATTTTTTTTCGGATATTTCCTAATCACGCGTCTACGACCTTAATAAAAAAGTGATCAGACGATTGTAGGAGTTGTTCTCATTCGAATCTTGGATACTTTAGATAGAAATTCCACTCTATTTCATACTATAGATTTCCGACCAAAACGAATTCTCAACCCTGTTGTAAGAATGTCAAGAACCATGAAATGGTCAGAAACAGTGTGGAACAAAAAAAAAATTCAACACACAGTTGTCTCAGAAAGGTATATTTAGTGGATGCAAACTATATATTGCAGTCAAAAACAAGGAAGCATCACATTTCAAGCTCAGAGAGTGGGGTAAAAAACTAGTA
This sequence comes from Rhododendron griersonianum, assembly GCA_018127125.1. Lineage (NCBI taxonomy): Eukaryota > Viridiplantae > Streptophyta > Magnoliopsida > Ericales > Ericaceae > Rhododendron > Rhododendron griersonianum. Next base: position 49,258,999 of record CM030790.1, on the reverse strand, counting down.
CTCCTATTGTTCATTGGTGTAGAAATGGCAAGTTCAAAAGCATTGTTCCTGGCTCTGTTCATCTCAGCAATTGCATTTTGTTCAAGATCAGTAGATGCCAATTTTGCCAAGAGCATGTATTTCTATTGGGTCTCTCCCCTATCTTCCATGACGAACAACAGAAACGATCTTGAACTTGCTTTGGATAGCACCTCAGGTAATTTCATTGAGCAACAACTGGTAATTTAAATTGACGTTTTCGAGTATATAAATATCAAAGCTTTCACAATTCAATGTCGATTTCGATGGCATATGCAAATCACAAGTACGTTCATTCGAATTCGATGACAATTTTGACTGCATATGCAAATCACCATACCAAGATGTTGAGAACATATCAGTGAAAGGTACTAGTACTGACACAGTTGTCTCGTGTCATAGAAATTAGACAGATCAAAATATGAAAGTAGTGATTGAGAAATGACTCATATAATGGAAATAGACAGATCAAAGTAGTCTGCAAAATGGAAAACCATAAACGGAAAAAACATGGACCACCCCTAAAAACAGATCATTTTAATAGAGGAATTACTTCATTTTAAGCGCATTCGAGTTACTATTTCAGACTAGGCAGGGTATTTAGCTCTAGAGTCTAAACCGGCGACTGCTCTTGCTATGAGTTTTTCAGGTTCTGGTGTCCAAACAAAGAAGGCATTCCTGTTTGGAAGCATTGAAATGCTAATCAAGTTGGTTCCTGGGAACTCTGCTGGAACTGTCACAGCCTATTATGTAAGTGCTATAGTTACTATCAATATTCGAACTTCCATCGGAAGATGGATATTTCCTTCTCAATTTACTTCAAAAACACGTCGGCAGTTGCCTGCCATGATTATTGACACCTATGTTACATGCACTCTTCAACATAAAATCAAGTACAATAGTCTCGCACTTGGTCACAAGTGCGAGGAGCATCCAACACTTCATATAATTACAGTTAACAGACTCATCTATTATGCATTTTGTAGCATTGTTGGCATAAAATAGTAAAAAAATGTCCTCATTAGATGCTCAAAATGCGACACTCTGTTACATAAAACACAATTTCACGCCACAGAATGCATAGAAAACTTTTCTAAAAAATGGTCCTTTTTGCCAACTTCATATACCCTTCACAAAGAGGGTTGACAGATCTGACCCCTATATGTGTGATTCCGTGTAACATGGATCGAATCTGACCCTAATCAAAGGCGGTTAGTGCAATCGTTCTGAGGCAAATATGCACACATAAAAACACAGAATAAGAATGTTTAATTCTACTTTCCTAATGCTGGCAGATGTCCTCCACCGGGAACAGTCATGACGAGATAGACTTCGAGTTCTTGGGTAACTTATCAGGACAACCTTACATTATCCATACAAACCTCTATATACAAGGAAACGGAAACAGAGAGCAGCAATTCTATCCGTGGTTTGACCCTACTGCTGATTTCCACAACTACACCATACATTGGAACCCAACAGAAATCGTGTAAGTGAGCCAAAAAACCTGAACACCCAGATTTCTTTCCTTAATAAAACATCACCTTCGCCTTTTTCCATAATTTTGCACAATTGTAAACACCACAAAAACATTACTATGGTTACAGGTGGTATGTTGATAGCATGCCTATTCGAGTATTCAGAAACTACCAAAGCGAGGGGACTCCTTACCCCAACCAACAAGGGATGAGGGTTTACGCCAGCATATGGGATGCCGAGAACTGGGCAACAAGAGGTGGCCTTGATCAGACTGACTGGAACAGTGCACCCTTCATAGCCAGATTCACCAATTTTAGGGCAAGGGCTTGTAAGTGGGATGGGCCAATCAGCATTACTCAATGTGCCGCCCCAACAACTGCGAACTGGTGGACCTCCCCAGTGTACAGCCAGTTGAGTTATGCCAAGCAGGGTCAGATGAAGTGGGTCAGGGATAACTACATGATTTACAACTACTGCCAAGACACCGAGCGATTTAATGGACAGATGCCATCAGAATGCTCCAAAGCACAATACTAATGTGATGCATCAATGGTCAAAAAGGCGAGAAACTCCATCGTGGCCATGAGGGATTAACAGTTCTGCAGCCCTACAATTATACCTGAATTCATGGTTACGAATGCATAAGCTTTTTTTATTTGTCTTCGTGTGTCAACCATTCTTGTTTGAAGGAAATTAAGCAAATTCATTTGATTCATCTGTTTCAGTAATGAATTCAAAAAAATCTGTTTCAGTAATATGATCAGTATGTTCAGGATCTCAGGTTCTTGTCTTCACCTACGACAAACTATACAGTTGTACTGGACCAATAAATGAAACAGACAGATTTCAGTAACTATTCAAGCTAAACTTGTTGCATCCTTTCAGCAGGCTAAAATTGAGATCAAATGGGAATTACTACAATTTTTTGTGAAGGTACACTACTTAAATAGGGAAATGGAACTATATAATCAAGTAACTACATAATACACTAATTGTAGATGCACGTTACTTCCTACCATTTCAAAAACAACCCCACGTTTAGCAAGGAAATAAAAAAGATAGCACACAATGACTTTAAGTTTGCATTTAACGGAACCCGTGAAACTAATCATCTTACAAAACCTTATCTAATGCCCATTTCAATATGGCAATATCTGCAAGTTTTGAATTTAGAGAATATCCCAGAACTGCACCAAAGCTAAAGAGCACGAGAACCAATAAGTTTCTGCTATATTTCAACGTGTCAATGATTGCACATCAAACTCATTTAATCGTAATATCATATAGCTAATGTAATTGTTTACTCTGACAATTCTATCAGAAGGAAGGACATACTGTCTTCTACAAGTACAAGCAGATGTGGTAATATTGATTCTAGTATACAAGTACAACGCTGCGCATTCAAACTATCAAGTTCCTACATAATTTGGAATGACAGCATCCACGAAAAAAACTTCAGTTTTCATATCCCTATCTAATCTCATTGATTTAGTTTTTGAACAGTGAATATGCGGTCCAGCACATGTCAAGAAAACTTAAAAATCCCATTCCCCTTTCCACTCAATTTCTCATCAACCGAATTTTGCTTATCAAGATTGTGCCCGAAATCGAGCTTGGCTTGGCTCATTTACATAAGCACAACCCGAGCTTGAGCCCTTGTTTAAATAAGCTCGACCTGAGCATGAGCTGAGCTCAATCCCCTCAAACACCAGACGAGTCAAGCTCAACTTAAGCTCAAATCGAGCTCTGAGTTCAACTACTGTACAAAGAGCCGAGCTTGATCAGCTCGTTTTCCTGCCCTACAACCAACCATAAAATCTAACCCCAAAAAATCAATAATTGCCTAATTAGATTTCTCAAACTAAATCTAAACAATTCCATCTTACACAGTCCAATCCACATAGTCATAAGCCTTAATGACATCAATCATAATAGCACATCTAGTGAGGCCCTAATTCCTATGACATGATACAAATGTAGACACCAAGAACGATAAGTAATGTACCAAACAAAGCCAACCCAACACGGGTCTCCTCCCCCAGCGCCATCCCGAACACGGCGGTGGCGGCGAACGTCGTCGCGTTGGTCACCGGAACGGCTATCGAGATGGGCGCGTCGCTGAGGATGGCGAAGAAAGCGGCGGAGGCCGATAGGTTGAGGAGGAAAGGGACGGAGTACTGCCAGGTTAGGAGGAGGTTGAGCCATTTCTTGAGGGAGGAGAGGAACCGGTGGTGGGTTGCGTCCGGAGGAAGGGAGGATTTGAGGGTTTGGTCCCAGATGAGTGCGCCGCGGCGCATTAGTGCGTTTGTGGCGCCCCAAACGAGGCCTACTGCGATCATCTTCTGCGTGTCCCTTTCCATCTCGCTGTCTCGGAGGAGTGGGGACTGATGGGCGTTTACTTGGTTGAATGCGATAAGGGTGTGTTTGAGTAGGCACCATTATAGAGGGGAAGGGAAACAATTTGGACCCGCGTTGTGTGGGATACATCTCGGAGTCCCACACAAACGGTCAAAATGAGTGAATTTTCAATCAGTTTAGGATTACACCAATGATTAGCCTTGAGTTCGTACCTCTCTGTAAGGGTCATCATCGGGTCGGGCCGGGCCAGCCTACCAAGTCAATGCCCAAGCCCGCCCACGGGTCGGGCCAACGGGCGGGCTTAAATTTCCTATAAACCAAGGGAAAAAAAAAAGGATTTTGTGGGATTTGGGGCTAATGGGCGGGCCCGTAGGCGGGCTATTGGGCGGGTACCACGGGCGGGCTTGTGGGCGGGCTCACGAGCCGGGCCTACGGGCGGGCCGAGTAAAAATTCATAGGCCCAAGCCCGCCCATTACAAACTACGGGCCGGGTGGGCTTTGGACGGGCCGGCGGGCCAAATGATGACCCTTACCTCTCTGTCTTAGTTAAGAATGAATTGACTAGATAATTTCAGGAGAATATCCCATGGTGTATGATGTTTACAGATAACATTGTCGTCGTAAGTAAAACCACTAGAGGTGTTAATACGAAACTAGAAATTTGGAGGGAAGCATTAGAATCAAAGGGTTTTTGGATAAGTAGAAGTAAAACTAAGTATATGGTGTGCAAGTTTAGTGGTACCAGCAATGCGCACGAAGAAAGAGCGGTGATCCAAGACCAGGAGATACCTAAGAGTAATCATTTTAGGTATTTAGACTCAATTATTAATAGAGATGGAGAGATTGCTGATGATGTGACCCATAGGATCCAAGTGGATAAGCGCTACTGGTGTACTGTGTGATAAAACGGTACCCATAAAATTGAAGGGAAAATTCTATGGAACTGACATCGGACCAGCGATACTTTACGGGACAAAATGTTGGCCTATTAAGAAACAATAGGTGAACAAGATGAGTGTAGCGGAAATGAGAATGTTGATGTGGATGTGTGGTAAAACTAGACGAGACATGATTATAAATGAAACGGTGCGTGAGATGATAAGTGTAACACCCATAAAAGAGAAGTTGAGGAAAAATAGGCTAAGATGGTTTGGGCATGTCTACCGTAGACCAGGAGATGCAATAGTTAAGAGAGCGGATGGGATAGTTTTTGGTAGCAATGCTACGGGGAGAGGTAGACCTAAATTGACATTAAATGTCAGAGCTCAATGGAGGAAAATGATTCATCTAGCCGACTTCAAGTGATTGATAACATAAGGCTTGATTTGATTTGGTAAGAAAGTCTATAAAAAAAATCAGCTCAGTCGGATAAAGGTAATGATTTGAACAGTTCTTTTGACGCAACGGAATTCACGAAAGACTAATTAGCATACTAGTCAAAACGAGATAAATAACCCGTCACAACGAGCAAATCTTGCACACAAGAAAGGAAGACAAAAGTCTGAATATTATTGATGAAAAAGCTGCATAAACCCTAGGTTACAAACCCTTATATAGGGCGAAACCCTAAAACCCTAAAAATAAACATGAAAAATAAAAAGTCTTAGAATTTGGGGCTTTTCCTAAAATTGGAAACGGGAAAGAAAAACAAGATTTTCCCAAAAAGAATCAACATAAAAGGAATTACGGTCTAAGAGTTATTAACAAAATAAATCTTTCATAAAACGGCAAAATAACGCAATTGGAGGCCTAAACGAAGGAATTAGGCCGAAAAACAGCAGGGTTCACAAACTTAGGGTGGTGAGCCTTTGACCGGAACGCGAAAATAAGTCAGCCCACCAAGTTTGAACCTATTCTGAGCTCGTCCGAATTTTGTCGAATTGGGTAATCTGAAATTAAACACCGTTTGGGCTTCCAGAGCTTGGCTCGGTCCAGCTGATCATGAAATTGGGCCTCCACGTGTTCTACATCATCTTTGCTTAATTTCCCGAAAAGAACTTGAGCGAAGAATTGATCAAGTTATTACCGATATTCAAATGAGCTAATTTTTTATCAGAGATATTTAGAAAAATATTTTTTTAAAAATTAAGTGGCTCCGATTATTTGTATGGGACCTCAAGGTGGGTCCACACAACGCGAAGTGCAGATGGTGTGCCCCAGTTTACACAATATTTAAGGCTGTGTTTGGATTGTCTTAAAAAAAAGTCTTTTACGTTTTATGACTATTTTTCAGCTACTGTAATTCGGAAGATTTAGGAAGTTGGCTTTTACGTTTTATGACTCTATTTTTCAGCTACAATATTTAAGGCTGTGTTTGGATTAGGTAACTGGTAACTGTGCAAGCAATATGAACTGTTTTTATATATATTTTACATGACTTTTAGGAAGACATTAATTTGGTACTAAAAATGTTTTTTTTGCTCGGCTACTAAAAATGTTAGAAGTATGAAGCCATCTATATTCTATATTATAAAATAGAGCGATTATTGTCTACTCATATAAACATGAGTACCTCTACAGTCATTCGATCGCCTTTAATTAAGATCGTAGCCGTCTGATTATTTCTCTTTTGACAATATACAAGTGAATCTTTCTTTTTTTTGGGATAGTGAGAATATTTCCTTATTATATATTAACCAATACTAACGAATTCAATAATGCACGGGAATTTAATTGCCAAACTTTGATTGTCTTTTAATGTCTCCTAAAATGGATAATCAAAAATTTTGATTCCCAAACTTTGATTATGGACTACAGTAATGTTTCTTTATTTATATTTCTTTTTCAGTTGATTGTCTTTTGAATTTTTCCCACTTTAAGTTGGTTTCATATGTGTACTACTTTCACTATAAAAACAAAACCTTTTGATTAGATACCCCTCTCTCTCTATCTCTAAAAAACTTCTTCTCCCTAGGGTTTCTGTTTCCCCACCGCCGCCCCCTTGGGGGGAGCGCCTTGCTCCCTCCGAGTTCTCTCCTCCCTCTTCCCTTACCTTCTCCTCTCTCAATTCTGTGACTGAAGTTCGGGCGTCCATTGGGAACTTTTCAGCCAGATCGTTTTCCAGCAACGTTCCGGAGCTTCGCTTTCGGTGGTTGCGGGTAAGATATTGTCCACCACCGTTCTCAGCCTCCATCTTCTCAGATCTGTGACCTGACGCCGTCTACCATGTTTGTTGGGCGACCACCTCCCAACGATGTGTTCCTATTTTGTGAAGCAGAGGTGGTGGTTATGAGTCTATCAAGATAGTTGCGAAAGAGTGGCGGCGGATGTCTCGGCGGTGCTTCTTTCTTCTTTTTTTTCTTTTTTTTTTGTTATTTATTTTAATAATGTCCCCTCTTTGGGGGGGTTGTCCTCCTTCGGGAGGTTTCGTCCTCCTTCGGGGGGTTTTGTCCTCCTTTGGGGGGTTTCTTCTTATTCTGTAGGGCGGCGCATTTATGCGCTTATACGCTCTTTCTGTTGGAGTGTTCGATCTGTGGACTCCCAACCTGCCTCCATGGGGATCTTTTGATAAATACTACCTCTCAACTTTTGGCAAAAAAAAAGTTGGTTTCATAAATAGGAAAACGTCTCAAAATTATAACTAACATGTAGATTACTCTTGTTGGGTACGTAAAACACTCACATAGAACATATAGTTTATATGTTACGACTATATTAGGTCCTGACACGGGTATTCTCTAATATCTCTATTATAAAACAGAAGGGTGTGGGGACAAGTTGTTGGAACGGTTTAGATTCATTTGATCTAAAGGCTGTAGTTAGAGGTGGCAATCTCAACTCATATTTTTTTAACCCGCTCAATCCGCCCACTTATAACCCAACTCAATCCGCCCATATTACATATTGGGTTTATATGGGTTCAACCCATATAAACCCATATTTACATGGGTTTAGATGGGTTAAATATGGGTTGAATATGGGCTAAAACTAAAACACCCATTCTATACACAAAAGTAAACTATTGTTACGTTGTCCCGCTATATCAGACGAAACCATTTTTCTTTTTTGGTTTCAAAAGTGAACTACTGTTACTACTACTACTCTCTCTCTCTCTACTGTTACTACTACTACTCTCTCTCTCTACCGTTACTACTACTACTACTCCTCTCTCTCTCTAGAGTTTCTCTCTTTGACTATCGGTCCACCACATTTTGATTCTACATTTTCGCCTAAGGCTACGTTCTCTTGAATTTAATTTAAATTTGTGAATTTTGTTCTTATTTAATTTTTTTTCGTATTCGGACCGTCAAATTCATCCACACAAATTCTCTTTCTCTCTCTCTCTCTCTCACACACACACACACCCCAGTCCCTTGAGCTCCTTTTGATTGTGATAAAATAATTACAAGACCAATCTCTTGAGCTCCTCTCTCTCTTTTGGGTTTTTTTTCGTTTTGTTCGTATTCAACTTTTTTCGTGTTTGTTATTTTGCGACAAGTATTTTACGATTTTTGATTCGCTCCAATCGGAAAAGTAAAAAAATATGACTTTTACCTAAATATTTTTAAAAACATCCAAGATAAAGCCCAAAAACCGATTTTTTTGGGATTTATCTTGAATATTACAAAAAAAAAATATTAGGGTAAAAGTAAAAAAAAAATTTACTTTTTCGATTCTCTCATCGAGACGAACTAATAGGTGTACAAAATTTGTTTTAAAACAAGCAAATACAAAAAAAAATTGAATAGAGACAAAAAAAAAATTAAGTCACTTGACTTTTTAATCCAAACCCAAGCGGTGGCTTCGGCTCTTCGTAAGTCTCTCTCTCTGCATACATAAATTAATCATATTCTGTACCCACATTCTTGTATAAGCATAATTGATTTTAATTGTAACACCTGAGACGATTTCGTGTATTTTTTTTAAGGCATGACTTGAGGGTTTTTTTCCTTATTGATTCGAAACGTTCGTAGATGTGATATTTTTTTTAGCAAGTCTGAGTTTCGATAGAGGGGAATTAGTTTCTGAAAATAAAAAATTAAAAAAAAAAAAAAAAGAAAGGAAAAACTGGTCGGGTCGGGCGGGTTTGGATTTGGCTTGACCCATATTCGACCCAACCCGTTTCAACCCGTTTACCTTTTGACCCATATTTGACCCGCCCATATTTGACCCGTGACCCATTTCAATCCACCCAAACCCGCCCATTTGCCATCTCTAGCTGTAGTGTATCATCCCACTTCCCGGTTAAATATCCATGATTTTCACCTAAATCATACAACTGCCATCCCCTTCCAACCGGAATGCGTAGTACCGTAGGCACGGGCTAACACTAGTATCTAATAAAACACAAGGGTTTGGGCCTCCACACAAACACAAGGTTGATCCAAGGGCTGAGATTCATTTGATCCAAGGGTTGAGGTGCTACTTCTCATATCCAAGACAAGTGCCCATACTCTTTCGGGTAATTACCCAGTTGCCACCGTTCTAAATTAAATGGAACTAGATGATGCAAAATCAAATCCTCCCCCTTCGTCTTCTTCTTCAGCTGCGCCCCCAATATACCAGCGCTTCTAGAAAAAAATCGGCATTGAGTCCGTTTGAACCTTATTCGGAGAAATTCCACCTTTTTCGCCACTCCGTTTCTGACCTAGATTTAGGGGCTCTTTGATAGAGTCCGTTCAAACCACATTCGGAGATATTTCACTTTATGATTTAATCTCACTGATCTTTTCCACCGCCGCCGCCGAGTTTCCAGTCGACGCACCTTCCATCAAAGAGCCCGTTCGAACCACATTCGGAGAAATTCCACTGTATGATTTAATCTCACTCATCTTTTCCACCACTGTTGCCGAGTTTCCAGTCATCTTAGTTGCGGTCGACGCATCTTCCATCAAAGACACCTTTGTAATTTGTCTTTTTCAGACGCATCTTTGATTTTTTCATCTTCTGTTTTTTGAACAATTTGTTACTCAGATCTCTACACGAGACAGAAATCAAAGAAGTGATTATGGTCGTCATTTGGATGGTAAACCATTATATGTTGAGATCCGTCTTAGATTTCTTTGCCCATTTCCTGCATCTTATTATATATATATATTTAGGATTCGTCAATTTGATAGGTACATATGGTGGACGATTTCTACACTTCTATTTCTTTAATTCTATTTTTTCGTGACTTAAGGTGAAGTCAGGCCATTAACTACCTTTCTTAGATGCCTGCAAAATGGTCCCTGACCAAGTAGTGTCATTATCACCACATGTTTGATAAAAGGCCACACCGAAATTGTACAGATAATGCCGTAGGCATGGGTGTGGATGTCATTGACATGGTACGATGGTCGATTTATTGATGACCTTTATTATTTACGCTAATGATAAGGAAACCAACGAAGGAGACACCGACCGGCTATCGACAGTCGCGCCGGGCCCACTCCGGTGACCGAACGACTGATTCGAGACATATATACATATATATACAAAAAAAATGGGGTGTTTGGATCGAGCATCTACACGCATTGGATGCCGTAAATTCTCGCGCGGGGCCTACTCGATTTTTTTATAGAATTTTTGAACGATTCGGATCAACCGTCCGGTCGCCGAAGTGGGCCCAGCGCGGCCGTCGGTTCCTCCCATAGGTTTCTCTAGCACTCTCATATTATTTATATACTCCAAGGCTCTAAGTCCTAACCATGCCAAAGAAAGACATTTGCATGACTTGAATTTTGATAGTGAGATTTTAGTGATAGCTTAATTTGCTTGAAAGGAACAACTCCCTACCTCTTCAATGCAATTTGGAATTTTATGTGACTTGAATCGTTGTAGTAGTGCCGTAGGCACAGGCAATTCGTAATCTCTATTATAAAATACAAGGGTGTGAGCCTCATACAAACACAAATTGTTAGAAGAACTGAGATTCATTTGATGTAAGGGTTGAGAAGGAACTTGCAAATGTAATGCAAGTGCCCACATTTTTTGTAGTAACTGCACAAATGCCACTAATCTCCCAATTCCAAAACCCTACTAGCTAGCAAGTGCCATAGGCACATGCAAGTCCAACCGGGGTGCGTAGTGCCGTAGGTACGGATAAGTACTAGTCTTTAATACGACAAGGCTTGTCTCCAATCTTTTATAAACTGATTGAAGTGACCTAGTTTCTTTGCTATCAAATTACATCAGACTCAAATAGGTAGTGAGTGATGCCTAAAAATTGTGTTTGGTAATGACAATTTTGGTACGGATTGTATATGCGAACGATTAAAATTATCGAGATGAACCTAGAATAAGCGCCAACTCTTCACAAAGAGACAAAAGAGAAGTCTCGCATAATTTATGTCTAAGTGCTTGATCCTAGCCATATAGTTATTCGAAATGTCTCACGCTCCGGTTCTCAATTTTTGCTCTTACAGATTTTAGTAGGTTGAGATGTATTTTAAAGGTGCTTTTAAACTCGCACTCCCGCTCACGAACGTGAATTATGTATATGGCGTTTGTTGTTTATTTCCATTTCCTTTTCACTTGTTAATAATTTACTTTGAAATTGAGTGTTTAGGAAAATGGAAGGTCCAAAAATGTGGGCATGAAATGCTGAATTGAGGGCCCATAGATGACCATACACCTAACACGCAATTAGTGCGTACACCTATTCACTTGGCCCAACTACAAATTTTCGCACCTTCTTGGGTTTCCTAAATGGAAGTGCATGTATGGTATCATGTCGCTTCTATTAAGAAGTTTTGTTTTGTCGGATTACACTACTATTTATAGGGGATTCCGTCGCATTTACGTTAGAACCGAAACTAAGATCACATGGAGTATAAATAGTGTTGGGGGTTCTTCACACCTTCATCTAAACCGTGTGGTCCCTCGCACATGGGCACTGCTCACTTGTAATACTAATATCCTTCTAATCTCTCGGAGTTTCGGTGGCTTAGATGGCGTTATTTGACTGGCCCATAACGCCAAAAGCCACCGAAGGTTCCAAAGGATTGAAAATACTATAACATTGCCCCCCTCAAGTGTTTCATCGAAGATGATTTTTAGCTCATCTGATTGTATCTCTTAAATTCCAAGGAAGAGATATAGGGTTCGGATCTATTGAGAGACTTCAAACTCCTTTTGTTAACTTCCTAACTTCCATTTAAGCCCTGCTTATGTATGTTGATATGGGAAAAAGAAAGTGTATTTCCTCGAAAAGGCCTTGGGAGCTTCTATGTGCACACAATTTTTCTCATGTACACAAACAAAATGTAAGGTTTAACTAAAAAAAAAAAAAACCTAGAAAATTAAAAAATATTAAAGCTAAAATTTTATTATTTGTATCTTAACCTCTTTTTTGGCTGCCCCCAAATCTTCACTTTGTATCTCCACGTCATTTTGTGCAAGTAGAACTTAAAAGCCTACATTTATGTGATCACCCCAACTATTGACAATCGCTTAAACAGTTAAATTAAACCCTAAATGTACCACACGACAAACGCTTGCCTCGTGTTCTTTATAAGTATCTTTCAAGTTATTATCAAATGATGTTTTTCTACTCAAATTAGATGAATCTACACAATTAAAGTAATGCAGAAATTTCTATTTAGTTTTTTCCCATAAATGATGTTTTCCTAAATTTCTCCCTTAAATTTTATTCCAAAAATTTGAGAGTCAAACAAGCCCTTTCTTTTTCAATTCCACAACTACCCTCCACTCCTTCTCCTCTTACGTGGCACCTTTATCCTCTTTGCTCATCCCTCGCAGCCACACTGCAAAGTCTCCGCCGTTACCCTCTTTCAACTCTCCTTCCCCCCCTCTCGTCTCTCTCTCTCTCTCTCCGAATCCTCCCTTTTCCCGTTTCACTTTCTCGGGAAAATCGAATCAACAAATCTTCCGCCTCTCCAATCACTCCCTTCCGATCAATCCACCTCCCCTCTCCCATAACCAAATCTCAAAACCCTAGATTCCGTCGTTTCTCCACTGATTCGACCGGCGGATCTGATTCGGAGCATGGAGAGGATCGTCGGCGGAAAATACAAGCTTGGCCGTAAGATCGGTAGCGGATCATTCGGAGAAATCCACCTCGGTAAGTTCTAATTCATAGAAACATATGTGTATTTGTTTCTTTTTTCTTATTAATCTGATTGCGATTATTGTTGCGTTTTTTTTAAATTTATTTGCAGCTACGCATGTCGACACGTTCGAGATCGTTGCAGTAAAGATCGTGAGTCTCTGAATTGATTTCTCTCATAATTGTTTCGTTTTCGTATTGTTATGGATTGTTGTGTTTCAGCTGGTGTGATTTGATTTGTTTGATTTGTGCATGATTGTGATTCAATTGAGGAATTCAAGTCGAGATTTCGTCTGTATATTGCGCCAGTGTTCTGAAACTTGGCCGCCTAGGCACTAGGCGGTGGTCCAACGCCCAGATTAGGCAGCTGACTAGTCGTCAGCATGTAGGTGCTAGGCGCCGCTTTTCCGCCCAGCTAGTGCCTAGCGATTTTTAGAACATTGTATTGCGCACTGTGAGAGATCCTATAATGTTTGCGTAATGGATGTGTCTAGTAACGGATGTATCTAGACTTCCAGTTGACATGTATTTTGCCTAATTGATTAGTAGTTTAGGGTTTCTGAGGAACTGCTCTCATGTCGATCTCCTCTCTCTCTGGAGGTTACTTTGATTGAAGTTCAATACGCAGGATAACAGTCCACACAACTAAAGTTGAAAATAATAAAACTAGCTTGACTCAGCTTTGCCAATTAGAGGTAGGCTTGGTTTGCAGTTAATTGGGTATTACAGTAGCTGTGGTACCGCGCGGCGATATTTCTCTATAACCAACTATAGCGCTGGGATGAGATAGTAATTTGGTTGTGGAAGGAAGTCATATTAGCTTGACAACGTCTTCTTGTAAATTTTTTTGGTTTTCTTAATTGACTAGAGTTTAGTTGTTTTTGTCCTGTGGGCTTCTCAGTCCTTGTCAAGGGTTAATTGTATGTTTTCTGGTTCGCAGGAAAATAATAAGACAAAACATCCACAACTTTTCTACGAGGCCAAGCTATACAATATTCTGCAAGGAGGAAGTATGTAAAGTTATGAGTATATTTTCATATACGTGTCAGTGTGAAGTTTCATTCACGAGTTGTTGCATTCTTTTATTCTTCTTCTACAAACGAGTTGTTAAATTCTATCTCTGATATTCGTCTATGTTTATTGGGTATCCTTGAAGGTGGTATACCAAACATCAAATGGTCTGGCATAGATGGGGAAGATAATATTCTTGTTATGGATTTGTTGGGACCAAGTCTTGAAGATCTGTTTGTTTATTGTGGAAGGAAGTTTTCATTGAAGACAGTCTTGTTGTTAGCTGATCAAATGGTAAGCTGTGTATACTTGATTTCACATCATAGTGGACTATGGATGCCTACCAGTCAAGTCCTTAGTGTATCAACAACCTGATATATTAGGGACATTGCTGCATACAGTTTTCTGCGGAACATATTAATGGTTGTTACTATTCTGGAAGGGACATGGCAGTTAGACTAACATATGTTTAAAAGTAGAAGTCATATGCTTTTTGAGCATAGGTTTAACATGTTCTCTGACAAGTTATGGTGTCAAGTTTCAGCAACTGCCAAAGGCCCCCTACTAAGTAAAGGTTCCTACATATTCATCGCCCAGTGTTCATCGGCACTTATAATCTGTTCTTGTAATTCATGCCCAATCCTCGTTTTACTATTTGCTTTCTATCATTGTTTGCTGTATCTATTTTAGATGCATATATGAAGAAGTTGTTTCTAGAAATTTTACTTAGGTGTAAATGTTTGTTTCATCTCCTTTTTACCTCTTCCAGATAACAAGAATAGAGTACGTACACTCTAAAGGGTTTTTGCATAGGGACATTAAACCTGATAACTTTCTGATGGGCCTCGGTCGAAAAGCAAATCAGGTATCTCTAATTCTTTGACACTTGAGACCTACATAGATGCCCTTTTTCATTCCTTTTCTATCTTGTTTGCAAGCTTTCATTTCTTTGTCATTGTTGTAACTCCTCAGGTTTACATTATTGACTTTGGGCTTGCGAAAAGATATCGGGATTCTACAACCAATCGTCACATTCCTTACAGGTTACCCTTATCTCTAGGGAATAGTCCTGTTTTTTCTGGTTCTGACATTTTCTCGAAATAGCTGGAAGAATTACCAAGACATGTTTTCTCTTTTGCAACCACACGTTGTCTAATAGCTACCTATGTAATATCTTTCATTCAGTTTCTGAAATGGTTTCTTAATAGCGTAATTGATTTCGTCTATTTTGTGTAGGGAGAACAAAAATTTGACGGGGACTGCACGTTATGCAAGTTGCAATACTCATCTTGGAATTGGTAAGCATAGGATACTTTCTTTTATAGCTCTTCTTGTTTGAAAGCAAGCGCTTGATATGCATCCTTTTGTGCCTTCTCTATAGAGCAAAGCCGGCGGGATGATTTAGAGTCTCTTGGATATGTACTTCTATATTTCTTGAGAGGAAGGTATCAATTTTTTCTCTAAGGATATTTTCTTGTCTTATTTTTGATTTTTTTTAATGATATATTTGGGACATATTGTCAAGAAGTAACTGTTGCATATCATAGTTGGCAAAATCATGCGTGTAGGTAGTGCTTTCTGTAACTAAATGTTTACACATGTACTATTCAAGCTTCTATTCATGTTTTGTAGGTGTTCATTGTCTTTGCTTGTTCTCTTTCCTTATTGAGATATTTTTGTGTATAGTCTGCCATGGCAAGGTTTAAAAGCTGCAACCAAGAAGCAAAAGTATGACAAAATATGTGAGAAGAAATTATCAACTCCTATTGAGGTTTGTGCCTTACCATTTATTAAACAACTCAGTCAGAGTCACAAGTTTCCCCACTCCCTCCCCCTTCCGCGGTGCTCTTTTCGATTTGATTATTATCTGTCATTTGCAAAGTCCACACTGCTAAGTTCCTACTGTTTTGTCCTAAAGGTTTTGTGCAAGTCTCACCCTGTGGAGTTTGCGTCATACTTCCATTACTGCCATTCATTGACATTCGATCAGCGCCCTGATTACGGATTCTTGAAGCGCCTGTTCCGTGATTTGTTCAGTCGTGAAGGTATTGGCATTCCGATATATAAGTTAGTTCAACCATATGGACATTGCATGGGTCTTAAAGCCTCATTCGTCTGCATCTAAACTATGCAAATGCCAAAAATGTTCTAGTGTATACTGTGTATTGCCCTGACAATGATCCATGTACTGATGAAAACTCTTTCTGTTGGATTTGATAAGTATATTACTTTCTATTCTTTTTGTCTGGCAGGGTATGAATTTGATTACATATTTGATTGGACAATCCTAAAGTATCAGCAAGCACAAAAGAATAAAACTCAGCCACGAGTGTCTGTTAGTATTCTCACTACCTCGTTTATAGTTTTGTCCTTATTGACTGTATATTATGTTTGTAGTGGTTTTGGCTTTAGAGCTTGGTTAGTACTTTATGTTTCTTACTTTGAAGTGGTTAATTATCTTATTATGATTCTGACGTGATTCAGAATATGAATGTTACAGCCAGCTCCTGGAGAAGGTAATAGTAGAGCGACAGCAATGGATGTGGACAAGCATCAAGGTTAGATCTTGTTGGTCCACTTTGTACTGTTGGAACCTGTGTCCCATGTTTTTGGTTATCTGACTTTTCCTAAGACGAGTATAAAGGACTCATTGTCATCATTTTTTTTATTACACAGTAAGAACCGTTAGCCTCTTTCAGGCAGCGCATAAAGTATCCTGTTTGATTTACTAGGCACGTTTTGTTAGCTCTAAAGGGTAATGAAATAATAAAACGATAACAAGCTGATAAGAGTGGTCTAAGATGGACTTTGTAATTTTGTGCCAAAAAGCATCAGTGTCTGTGGTATCGTAGTTTGTGGGTGAACGGTGATAAATTGTGGAATTATTAACTTGGCTGTTTCATTATCCAACTTTGGTAGGCAATCATGCTTCCTACTCGGCTGAGACAACGGAACGCATGAGACTGGGCAATGCTGGTAGTCCTGGTATTCGCATGCAGTTTAAACCACAAGTGCCGGCTGGAAGGAATTTGAGCTTGGAGAATCCCCTACAGAAAAATGTGGGTTAACATAATTTTCCATTTTGTGAACAATTCCCATGATATTCTTCAGTAGTTTTGCTTTTATTACACAACTAATAGTTTCATAACATAATTTCTGTAGATAAACCTTTTTGATGATGACATCTTGTTCTTGTAGTTTGTGAGCAATACAGACATGCCATCGGCTTCATCTTCTCATGCTAGCATGTCAAAACAAAAGGCCTCGAAAGCTGTGTTGCCTGCTGAAAGCACAACCTTTAGTCATGCAAATGGTGACAAAGTTGGTCCTTCAAGTAGCTGGATTTCATCCCTTCACCGTGTTTCTTCTGCGAAGTGATTTTATATGGTAACTTGATTTGGTAATATATTTTATTGCATTCCAGAATCGTAAGACTAAATGGATTTTAGCTTACACTTTCCTGATTTTTATGTTGCAGTTGCTGATTTGGTCACGATCTTTATGACACATCTGGTTATGTTTTATCTTGCTTTGGATATGGGATTTGCATCATTTCTCTATGGAGGCCAGCAGTTTTTGCAAATGTATGAAGATGACCATGTGGACCAACTCTAGATACAGATCACTTATGGCGCAGTTGACAAGAATTCGGTGATGGACCTGTGGAGGACAAAGAAGCTCACAGCGTTCCTTCGCGGGTACCAAGCTACCGGCTCGAGTTGTAATCCTTCCCAAGGTGACTAAACCATTTGTTGGTCCTTGAACACAGACCAACCGCAGCTTGGTTCCTGCCCTGTACATAGATGTCAAAGACTATGCAGGAACTGTGTTATATGGTTCTGTGTAACATGAATCACGTGTGAATTGTTTTTGCCTGAATTCTTCTGTTAAAAAATCATAGAGTTTCCATTTTACTTCAGTGGTTGTTGAGAGTCCTTTATTGTTTGTTCATTGGCTATTTGCATTGTAAGTCTGTAACCTTAATGCTTTATAGCTTTTGGATAGAGCCGTTGATATATGGCCGAAAACAGATTTTACATAGATGAAGCTCAGCATTTTTATGTTTCTGTTGCCATTATATAGTGCCTACATGTATGGTGCATTTCAAAGGATGAAGAATTGTTTGATTGGTAAGTTAAGGGGACTCAAACTTGAGTCTCTTAAATGTTGGAAACTTTGTATGGGGAACCTTTTTTTCGCTTGATGTGTTCTTTCTTTTGTCCCGTTGATTACTTCGGCTCGCCAATGTTAATTTGGAGAAGGCTGTTAGACAAAAAAAATGTCATATGGATGTCCGTGGTCCTATTCAGATCACACGAACGTACATTTCAGAAACTACATTTATCATTTGGCAAACTTGTGCCTAGCAAGGGCCTAAATTATTAGACCTATAGGTATCTGATGTGCATATTTTACAATCTGCTTAGTTGTGCATTTTAGAGAGCTAGGTTGCAGGGATTCTTTGTCAGATATTTCTCTTTTCATCCCAAAAAGAAATTTACGCATTAATTCTCTTGATATTTTTGCAAGTAAAAATGCAGTGAAATTTTTGTGACCTTAGTCTAGCAGGTATCCCAACCCGGGAAAGAAATGTTTTCCTTCTTTTAAAAAAGTCCTATGTCTTTTCGGGCATTGTAGTTGAACGTTTGATACCTCTGGAGTTGCATGTTCATGGAAAATTCCAAGTCTAGTACTCACCATTTGTTGTCTATGAAACCTGAGAAGAATTTGCTGTGTATTTGTAGTTTTTGTATTGTGACATTATTCCTGTGGCTGCTCAAGTTTGGGTTTTGTACCATGTAACTTGCAGGATCACTTCTTTGGTGGAAAAGCTGGTGCATCCACCTGGTCACACTTCCTACTTGGAGGCGGCTGAATAGAGAACAGGTGAAACTCAAGTATTTTGTTAGGGTGCTTGTGGAACAGCTAGTCTTCACTTAACATTTGACGAGAGCTTGTGACCTGGCATGATGGCAAGTGCTTTCTGCTTCCAGCCTTGTGGTGCAAGTTTAAATCTAGGAGATTGGCGTTTACACGCAGGAGAAAGAACAAACAAAAGTTGGGGTAAGACTGAGTATCTACTACCTTTCCTGGGTTCTACTATGAAGCAGGAGCATTGTGCTTTGGATTCGACCTTGTGGATACAATATGAGAGAGCTCGTAGTTTTATTGTAGAGCCTTGAGCATTAGACCAGATCAGATACAACAGGGGGCTGCTGGATAAGCCATGCCAGCCTGTTCTCTTGGCTTCCATTTGTTGAATAGGCTGGTATGGGAGGCAGGGTCGTGTTTGGATATTGGGTGTATGGATGAATTTGAGGTAAAAGAACAAGGGAATACCTTGACAAATCCAGAATCCAATGCAACCTAAATCGATTCGGTGTTTATGCATGCTTTAGTTCTTCCTAAATTTTGCTGAACGGTTTTTTATTGTGTCGCGATATCTGCAGATTATACAGACAAATTGAGAAGCAAGATACAGGTAAAATGGTCCAACTTGGGATCCCTAAATTCCATCTTGGTCTCTGTGTTCTCTCTGTGGACAGGATTCTGGATTACTAAGTCTACTGGAGGTGTCGAATTGGAAACCAGTCGCTGTAACATCCTTTTCAGGAGTGACTAGTTTTTTGGTTGCTCGGTGGAAAAGGTTAGGAAGCTAATAACCCTCCTTTGGTTGTCCCAGATTGGCCCCTTGCTGGCTATGAGCAGGACAAGAGGTGTCTAGACATATCTACCAACTTGGGGTACGCATGAGGGATCTGTATGTGCTCTCTCGAGATTGGCTTGAGTCATACCTAGACCCGTTTCGACCGAGGGCATTTTAACAAGAAGCTAGTGGCCTATGATTAATGGGGTTGATTCTCCCCACTGCCGTCCAAGAGTTTCGAACACTTGTCCGCTTAGTCACCAAACCACATGAGATCCTGGTTGTTACCCTGTTGAGTAGGTTTGGTAGTCTGATTACTTTGATAGCCATCGTTGAAGAAGCCTCCATACATTTTCCTTAAGGTAGTCGACCCCATTTCGTGTTTACTGAAGTTGCATCTGAATGTCCCAACTTTTCTCGAAGACGGGTCGAGATTAGAAAAAGAAAAACAGAACTTGTGTTTTAGTTCGCTCACCCATTTTGGTTTTCCCGGTACTTCTGTGCATCCAATTTGGAAGTTCGATGGTTATGCTTTCAAGTTCCAACTTTGTTGTGCTTCTGGTTGCACCGGTTTGACCAGAGTATTTTCAGCAATATTCATATTTTATCATTTATTGGCTGAGCAATATATACAGGTAAGGGTACGTGGATATATTTTGTTGAAATTTGTACTGCAAAAATAGTGTAATTTCACCAGGTATATTTTCTCAAGCCTCCAGGATTGGTCAGTGTAATTTATCGAAAAAGATTTAAGGACACACTGAAATCTGTTCTTACTAAAAGCTTGTTTTGGTATTAATTTCATGTTTTTATGAATTTTCGACAGAATCAAGTTAGAACTTTTTGAAATGGTCCATTTGCCTCAATGAGAGGTTTAAAAAATAAAAGATTATGACCAAAAAAGAGAAAAAAAAAAAAAAAGAGAGAAAAAAACACCGAACTGTCTTCTTTTAATTCTGGTTCACAAATTTACATATTTTTTCCTTACTTGATTAATCAAAAAAATTGCAATATAAAGCTAAACAAAAAATTGTGAAACC
Source organism: Rhododendron griersonianum (assembly GCA_018127125.1). Taxonomy (NCBI): domain Eukaryota; kingdom Viridiplantae; phylum Streptophyta; class Magnoliopsida; order Ericales; family Ericaceae; genus Rhododendron; species Rhododendron griersonianum. Next base: position 49,238,457 of record CM030790.1, on the reverse strand, counting down.
TAAATAATGCCGATAAAGTTACGAAGCAAAAATTTAGGAAGAACAGGCCCTTGATTTAGAACACTCGCTTTAATTTAGGTAACAAGTTTCTCCTCTCTAAAATCCTAAAAAACTCTCGCAACATCAGCCAGAACTACTCCAGGTTCATACCGATTAACTCCTACCGTCAATGCTAACAACGCAGTCAATCTTCTCTCTTGCTCCCTCTTCATTCAGCAACTCATGAATGCATCACCATTCCTGCCTGCCTGACCAGGCCAAACGGAACGACAGGTGGACACAGCTAGGCATCAGATTTGTGCTTGGAATTTTCTCAGTAAATCACGGAATGAGTAGGTGAATACGCTTTTGAAAATCTCTCTCAGCACTTGCTTTTGTGCAACCAAAGTTGGAGAAATGAGCATTGAGTTGGGGATAAAGAGTTATAACTGAATGGTTTGGAGGGTTGGAAAATGCACTGTTATCCCTGTCAAGGGAGTTCGTCACCGCAAATGTCAGATTGTTCATAATTTCCACTAGTTCGAAAGCGATTAGAACCATCAAAACCCCCTAAAACTACACCAATTCTCCACTTCAGAATAAGGAACTGATTGTGTTTAATTTTTATACTCCATAACAAGGACCGCTACAACCTGACTCAAATCAATTCGCATGCAACGTATACCAGAGCGTTTAACATTTACATTATGGCAGAACCGCCAAAAACCCAAAATCCAGAACGAAATATACAGTTGTTACTTGAGTTGCCCTTGCCCATTCTACCGAGGATGCAGATGGAGTTCGACAAAAAAGGAGAACCAGAAAATATACTGATGTACTCCAAACCCCCCTGCATTTTAAACAAACGGAGATAACAATCCTACACCACTTCAAAATTCAGGAAACAAAACAGACTTCTTTTCATTTCCCTATCACCGTTTATCAACTTTCATTCAGCTCATTTTCCCCTACATTCTGATAAACATACCTTAATATTTTCATCATCAAAACGGTAGAAAGCCTTATCCAAAGTGAGGAATTCCACATCCAAAGACACAAGCGGAACCCCAAATGAATCATTTCCAGAAAGCGAGAATTGGCCGGTCAAATCCAGACTTGCTGCCCGATAACCTGGAACTGATGTTTTCTACCATCCTAAATCCAATCTGAAAACATGGACCAAAGATCAAAAGTCAGCAGATTGGTTTCAATAAGAAAAACGAATCCAAAATGGTTGTCTAGCATTTCATATAGCTTGTGTTACATGGACTCTCTTCATTTAACAATAGAAAGATCCCCGTGTCCAATAACCCTGAAACAGGCAAGGCTATGGGATAAGGTCGGATCCTATAATTTTGATGATATATGGAAAAACAATGGACCTCACACTAGCTAGAAAAACACATTCCTTGTCGTTCACCAGTATAGGGTTATGTATTATATTTTCCCTTACCTATATCCTACTTTCAAACACAAATCTAGATATCCTAAAATTCAAGGTCAGACACTTAGATGAGCTCCGTACTAGGGTCCATGTACCACAAGATTTAGCTAATAATTGTAAACCTCATTGACCAAATAAGAACAAAAACATGAAATATACCTTGTCCAAAAGAACTTCTTGAAAACCTTCAGGATAGATCTTGATATTGTGATAATTAGTTTGTGCCATCTGCAGATCAATTAGAAAAATTTCGTTTCAGACAAATAATCCCAGCCCATATAATCATAAGCCCATTCAAACTACTTGAGAAGTGCTTAGGTAAAAGAGTTTCATGAAGCAATAAATGGCATCCGGCACAGGTCCCAGTAACAGTAGAATAAAATGCAAGATTCATGAGTTCAGAGCCCCATTATAGCATAAAAATCTTTGACAAACATGAGCTCATGTTATCAAACATTAGGTCAAACTATTATTCTAACATCTGATGAGAAAAGAGAGCGTACAATAAAAAATCTGCAGTTTTTTCAGATACAAGATGACACCTGTAACAGCCTCTCTGCCGAGTCCATGATGCATCTCAAGGTTTGGAAAATTAGTTTGATGTTGGAACAAGTTGACAATGTAAAGGTTTTCTGGTTGGACGGATATTCAGGCAATTTAAGCGTGTGAAAATGCTCGATCAGAGATCTGGTAAGTGGGTTGTCCCATCTTTACTTTGCTATTGTGGTTACTTGGAAAATTCTAGGCACAAGGATGGGCACTCAAACTTGGGATCCTATCATTTCATTGCCTTTCACAACATTCTGGAGGATAGCCCGAGCAAAAAAAAAACTCTGGAGGATAGACACAGAGAGAGAGAGAGAGACCATGAAGTTAATGGAACACTAAAAAGGCAAAGCATGACTTACTAAAGACATGGAAGAAGGCCTCGTCATTTGAGCATCAGAGCTAAGCATAATGGGGCGAAATGAAGATGAATTAAAAGAAAATCCCATACCTCAGATACAAGACGGTTTTTGTAATATGAGTTCCAAGGTTGGGGTTCCAAAATAAGAATGCCACCCTGCTCAAGTTAAAATATAGTTTATAACCATATTGCTATGCTCAAGCCAATACTCTGTAAAAGCAAAGAATCTTAAGATCAGGCATACCGGTTCAAGAAGCTTCCAAATCTTGGCAAATAAAATAATCAATCCATCATCACCCCAGTTCAAATGGATCCATTTTGCTACACTTAAGCTACAAAAAAAAAACAAAGAGAAAGAGAAAGAAATGAAGATCTCAAAATCTCCACATAAGGGCCACAGGAAAAACCATGTAAACCAGCAAATGAAATATTTTGACTGTGATTCTGACATAGTATAACAGTATTCTGCATAATCAGGACTGCGTGAAGGTATCTTTCTTGAGCCAGCGATATAATTAAGATACAGAAAAATGCCATTGAAAGAAAAAAAGAACATAAAAGGAATTTGTAGCATAACATAACCTTTCACACAAAGAAAACAAGGAAATATTTGCACATTTAAACGCCTAAGTATTTCCACTCCTAAATTCAACCAATTCAGTAGAGTCGTTATCCTTAAAAGAAAAAAGAAAAAAAAAAGAAGAGAATTTCTTTCAGTCACTAGAGGATCCCATAGAGTTCAAAAAAGACAAATAACTAGCATTCAGAATCTAACATAAAAGAGGCATAGGAAATAAGAACCATATAAACCAATTTTCTAATTTTCTTGTTTCTAATGGACCCATTTGATCATTCTTTTTCAGTTTTTCTTATTTTCGCCAGCACGTCTTCCCTACTGTAAAACATGTCATAAACCTGAAGCACAATTGAACTGACCAAATAATTGTATGATAGAACCTATCCTCTGGCGGCCGCCAATCCTTGACAAAGTTTCCTTTTTGGAAAGTAACTATGTGGGAAAGATCTTTTCCGTTCCTAGTCTCTCCACTTTGTACTTCAGTGACATGGTGTTGTACACCATTCATTCTTTCTGAATCTTCTAACTTGGTAGGCTTTGATTGTACTGCACGAGTACTCATCTTCACAGTTTTTCTGAGATTCCAATGGGCGTCCTCAATCCGATCTGCACGAAAATTAAAAGAATCCCATTGATTGTCTGACTGCACCTCAACAATAGCACGTGCAAGTAATTTCAACGCAGAAGGCTAATTTCTGGGTCAACCAGACTAATTTCTTTCAGCATTCCAACATTAACTGAAATACATCAGTCTGAAAAATTAGTACCTGCTCTCCAATCCAAGTGGTTATGCAGATCAGTAGTATCAATAGCCCTTCTAGTCATTGCATTCCGAAAGGACAATGATTTTTTAATAAAAGCAATCGTTTCGTAGATGGGTCTTTTTCCTTTGACGGAATCCAATAAATGAATGAAAGAAGCAAGTTGGCCCCAAAAGAAACTAAGATTATGCTTCAAAATCTTACCACCATCGATGTCAACTCCAAGGATGCTCCGGCAGCCAAACTTTTTCGCTGCATACAAAAAGATAAAGCGAGGTAAATTGAGTTATAGACAGAGACATACGCAATGGTCAACAATAACAAAGAAACAACAACGTTGATGATCTTATTTAGGGGAAAACTTAGTTTTCACATTATTATCTATATCAATAATTATAGTTCAAGAATAGTCACTTAACAACTAAGAGGCTAAGTTACATATTCTAAAATAAAAAGCTCTAATTTCGTAATAAGAAACCAAAAAACGTGTCCATAAAAAGTAACTGAGTAGATAAAAAGCCTGTAAACTGTAACACCAAAAGCACACTCGAAGAAGATGAGACAAGCATCTTAGTTTCTTGTTGTGATCGTTATAAAAGGCTCTTTTTGTGTGTGTGTGTGTGTGTTTTGAAAACAAACCTAGAGACAGTAAATTATAATTACTTAAGCATAAAAGGCCCAAAAAACACGGAAACAATACTGAACAATTAGCCCGCTAAAGAGTTAGATACCAATTGTGATTGTTATTGTCCCGTTATTGCATCCAATGTCTAGACAATCCTTGCCCTCAAACCACTCCTTCTTCAAAACCTTCAACCTAGGATCTTCCTCCAGCTCCTGACCAACCTGAAAATAACCATATGAAACAAGTTTGAAATAGCCACCATATGTCCCAATGTCTGTAGAATGTAAAGTGAACTAAATTGTTCAACAACAATTAAACTATATAACAAACACAACATATGAGAAGGTAAATACAAACCGAATCAAACGCTCAGACTTCATTGGAACACATATGGAGTGCAATGTGAACCCTTCTTATGTAGAGTTACCAAACAGTAAAAGACCACAAATTGAACTTGGTGGAAACTCCTTTCTCCACTAACCCAACCATTTAGGAGTACGGACAGCCATGTCTTTCCTTAGTTTCCCATGAGTTGATGATACCATACCAGCAGGTTGTATCAGCTTTATACCAATAGTGAATATACTAACAATCAAATGCCCAAAGACTTCAATAATTTCAATTTCTCCTATGCATCAGAATATATTGAGTGTACCAGTGACACCGTCTAGTGTGATATAACCCACCAATAAAAGAATGCTGATGGGACTTGTGTACATCCCTTATCTTCCTACAAACCTAGTCAACCATGTAGATGTAGTCACGGTGCAAGAAATCTGCATAACCCTAACACGAGATCTACCGATACGAATATAGAACATATACACAAAGCAAACAAAGAAGAATACCAGAAGCACATGGTACACCCAGTGTAGGTTACTATTTGGTTGCAGACTTGCAGTTGGTAGGAAAATTTTCGGTCCCATGCCTCTAACTTTCCCATTAGGATTAGCTTTCCTTCACAACATGTAGGAACCTTGTTTCTACACTAGTTTTGACATAATTAAACCTCTACTTTTCAACTTACCCTTAAATTTCTTGTATCAATAGAACGCATCAAGGGAAATACATTTGAGTATCCTTTGCTTCACTTCACTATAATTTTCCGGGCTTAAGGTTAATTTTTGGGAATGTTTAGAGACTTGTTAACCTAACGTCACATTACCGCGATATGGTAACTCCGATGTATCTAAACAGTTGCAGCATTCCTTTCATTGCAGCTCATGATACCGCCACATTGCATAACCATGATAACCAGCATTTACTCAATGTATTCCCCCGTTTACTATTGTAACTGAAAAAGGAAAAGATTGTTCAAGTTTACAGGCTCAATCAAACTAATTAGGGTTCCTTCCTCTAATTCAACCACTACATAGTACCTAACACCTCGATCGAACATTAAATTTGTCATACATGCACATACAAACGGTATATGTATAACTGATTAGGGTTCCTTCATCCGCAGTCAAATTCAACCACCAAGTATATTTAACACCTCAATCGAACATTCAATATCATACATTGACGTACAAACGTATAGTTATAATACGTATCTATGCGCACGAATATAACATTGAAAGGAGGAGGGAAAAAAAAAGGAGGTTACGCGATATCCGTAGTAGTTTCTGTAGTTGCCAAAGATGGCGACTTCTTTGCGTTTTCTCTTCTTAGCCGATTGTTGATCTGTAGTAGTTTCAGCTTCGCCGCCGTCGTTGTTGTTGTTCTTCTTCTTCTCGTCTAGGCCCATCTTCAAGTGATCCGTAATTTGTCCGACGTATGCGCTTAAAGCTCTGCAAACGAAGGAGTGAGAGAGAGAGAGAGAGAGAGAGAGAGAGAGAGGGGGGGGGGGGGATATTCTAAAAAGGGAACATAGAGCGCGGGTTTTTATCACAGGGGTCAGTAGGGTTTGCACTTCCAATATTTTGCGCGGTAAGTCGGTGACAGTTTTGGATTTTTTTTTACGCACCTCAACTAAATTCGACACCCGAAATTTTTTATTTTTGATCCGCCAAAACGCCGAGACCCGATTTCGAGACTTACAATTCCTGAATTTCACCGTTCATTGCCGAGGAATCCAATTAAAGTCGGGACGAAATCTCATATGGATTGTCCGGTATAAATTGATAGCATATAAAAAGTGACCAAAGTGAGATGGGCTCGAATGGAAACAAGCTCTGGTTTTTTACTCTTGATTTCGTCCAGCCTTGACGACGGATTTGTGGATCCTCCAATAACAGTGGTGCGGTGGTGGCGTCTAGTGACAACAAATGTATTTACATTCCTCCAAGCCCATGAGCGGTTGGTGGTTCTAATACTGCAGGTGTTTTTTCTTTCTTTTTATTTTCTACCTTATGTTCTTACTTTCTTTTGTTTGGATTTTTTAGTTCTTTGTTTTAACTGTTTTAGGCTTATAGACTGTGGAGCTTGTATTTGGTTTTATATCAACATATATAAATACATTTGTTCGTTAAAAGAAGAAGAAGAAGAGTCAACCATAAGGTTAAAAGAAGAGGAAGAAGAAGAGTCAACCGTAAGTTGAACAGACAGCAGATACAGATCAACTTTGGACCTGTTTCGGTGTTTGTATTGACCATGCATGATAAAACCGTTTTCAAGCATTTTCACAAAATGATTATGGCACATTTTTTGCATCCAATAAGGATGAAAAAACAGCGTTGGACAGAAGAAGTTACAAATTGGGAACAAATCCAAACAGCCACTTCAACCTTTCTTTTCTTTCCCATTGTTATTACCAACCAAAATTGTTTCCAATGAAACTGATCAAGCAAGGGGGGAAAAAAACAAATACTCCTAAATATACCAACCACAAAACATCATCATCCCAACTTTTCTACACTAGAGTCATCCAGTAATGCTGGTTACTTTTGGACAGAGCAATCTCATCTACAAAACAAGATTTAATACATTTTCAGACAGCGTAATTGGAGGAGTAGATTTCACAAGTGTTGACGATTTAATTTGGCAAACTGTAATTGGAGGAGTAGATTTCACAAGTGTTGACGCTTTAATTTGGCAAACTGTCAACTTGTCCCGGCAAAGGGCCACTGTTGCTAGGCTGGTACCATACAATTCCTCAAAGTAACTCCAGCTCCTTGAGGAAATCAATATTATCGACAAAAACCTGCACAAATTGAAACGAAATTGATCACAGGGTGCCACAGAGATAATCAGTGAAAGTTACTTTCTTACCACAGTTCTAAACAGCAACTCCATCCAGACTACGTATTTTAGATCACACCTTGGATTTTGCCATTTTTAGACTAGGTATCCTGTGAATGCTACTTATTTCTCTCACCACTTATTAGTTTGCAAGAAAAGTTGTTATTTCTTCCAACTCTTCGTACCACTTCTCCACTTAAATCAGACAAGCCAGTTCTCCCACAAAACTCCTTTTGCAGGGGCCACTTCAGCTTTTTAAGCAAATTATGCGACATAATTTTTGTTCACATTGTGTACTTAAGACATTAAGACCCAGAATGCAAAGTTCAGACGATAATCAAAATAAAGGTCTCTAAAAGCTAGCGTAAATAAATCAAGGAGCAAACTTCTTTTCTACAAGCACTACAATAGCTCAATAAATTATCAGAATAAGCGATCAACGTACAAAATAAAATTTAAAACTATACCGTCTTCCAACCATCAGGATCCAAGCACGCAGCAATCTTGGTGTTGATACCAGGTAATGGCCCAGGTTCTCGGGTAAGCTTCCCTTCACTCATTTTAATCACCTCTGCAGTTTTGTAAACATCATCTGTCCCTATTGCTATCTGCGGAGATACAAACCAATCAGTCAATTTATTTGGTTCCTTAAAATGGGTCCATTGCAGCTCAAAACAAGTTTAAAGTTCCGTACTTAGAGAGCCAAGTCAACCAGGTAAAGGGGAGGGATGAAGAAGCATCTCTACCTGAGCATAGGCATTTCCTTTGTCATACTGAGTGACTCCGTAGTTGTATGTCAATTCCAGCACAACACTTTTATCCTCAGGTCCATAGCCCATCATTGCTATTGTATACTGGAAATGGAACAATAAGCTTATCTTAGCCCAGGAGATAGGCAAGCAACCTCCAAAAGAGGTCCATATAAACACAGACGTCAATGCAACTGGGTAATAACCGGAGAAGGTAGGAAGAAACAGTTAGAGTCAGAATTTGCTTGACCACGTCATCTTGACATCAAGGGAGGCAATCAGATAATATGATACTTGACATTTGACGGTGAAATCGTGATCTATCATTGACACACGAGTTGTGTTAGTGAACTCTCATGTATCATGATCAGTATCACACGGATTCTGTAATCCCTTCACCTTCATTTTTTAGCAGCAGTTCAGGGAAAGACTCATGGTTGAAAAGAAAACTTTCCGTCTCTCGCATTGATGAAATACGGAAACTTTCTTTTCCCCAAATCCCACATAATTTTTAATTACATTTCTAAATAATTGCATCTCATATAAAGTAAATGATATGGTTCAATCCCCAATCAATTTCAACTTTTAGGAACAAGCACACTATGTCTCAAGTTCAAGGATTTACGGAGATCCGACACCTGGACACACACTAGCATACTCATCACGGAGTCACTCAATATACTCCGACACATAAATCAAAGTATATGTATCAGTAAGCAATTCAAAATGAAAGCACTAAAGCAGATGGTCGCTACTGCCCCTAATCATTCTCTCTGCCATCCCTCCGAAAGACTTCAATAAAGCATAAAAAGCACTGAACCAAGAGTCCACATAATGTTCAAAAAAAAAAAAAGTGTCCTACATAAATCTGCTGTTTGAGACATTGGTTTCATAATTCTAACACAAAGAAAGGTAAATTTTGTTAGTTTGAGCTTGATTATTAACAAACACGCTGTACAAATGTCCAAGCATGTAATTGAACTTCATTCAAGTATTTTTTGTCCAACTAACATGAATTATAGTTTACAGTTACACAAACCTAATGCAGAGTGCATGCATTGACTTCAGAGTGTTACAAGCACTTAGTAGTGCATTTCAGTTTGTTTCCTAGATTCGTCTATGAGCAGCTAGAATAATGCCATGTGAAGGAGAGGTGGATAATGTTCAAACAAGTTTGAAAACAATAATTTGGATGGAATAAGGAAGGACCAAGGGGAAGGAAGGCATAAACAACCAAAAACTTGTCTGCAACCTCTGGTGGTTACCAAAATCAAAATACTAACGACAATGGCAGTAGACAAGTTGGAGAAAAGTAAGAAGTGATTCATTTATCCAGAAAGTTATAGACAGAATCAATATTTGGGTACACTGTCATAACTCATACGAGAAGGGATTGCCTCTGTTCTAAAAATCAGTCAAGGCAGCCGACTAGTTGGTGCCTAGGCGCTTGGTGGGGGTGCCTAGGCGCTAGGCTCCCCGCCCCTCTTCTGTCCGACTAGCGCCTAGCGACTTTTAGAACATTGGATTGCATCTATGCAACCACAACATCATGCATGAACTCGATCGCTATATCTTAACTAATCATATTCTTGCAATCAAAAGGAGTCGACTTAAAAGCCAACAATAGCACCAAAAGAACCTTATGTTCTTTTTTCTTTCAATAGGTAATAATAGCCTGAGAGAACTTGCACAGAGGTAGATCCATACTGACCCAAGTAGCTAACATGTGGACCCAACAAACCTAGAGACGGTCAGACCAGGCTAGAGGCTAGTAAACATGATTACTAATCATAGAAGGGCCACAACTAAGTGGACCACCAAATGAAGTAGGATGGTAAAGACCTGGCCAGTTAATACTAATATTTAAAGCGACATCCCTTTTCAAAATTCTGTCGTTTTGTTTATATTGTTTTGTTACTTTGTAAGTTGAATTTCCTTTTCTGTTTATTCATAAAAATAAGTACACACATGCGTATCAACACTGGGGGTGGTAGCCTAGTGGTAAATAGCTCACTCCCAAAGCGTTTGGGTTCAGGAGGTTGTAGGTTCGAGGTGTGCAGATGACACCCCCTTGTGCCCTGCGACCCTCCTGGTCTGGCTATGACCCACTAGCCCTTGGTGGGTCGGTAGAAACCAATGGATAATTAGTCTCTCATAGGACCCACCGCGGGTCTGGAGTCCCTACGGTCATGCCCAGGGTTTCTAGCCGGTCACCCTCTCCTCTACCTATTTTAAAGAGGGAAACTGGACACATATGCATATAGATCAAGCGTATTGCTCGAATGACAACTATTGAATTGCGATTTGAGACAAAAAGACACCTAACGTGACTTCCACTGTATAAGGCTGCCCGCAGCTTAGTTTACATAAATGGTGGAAAAGAGAGGAGAAGATTATCAAAAGGACTGTTTTGCCGAATCAAGAACCCTGACTAGATTTAAGGGCAACCTAATCACTGGGCAAAACTGAAGCCTCGGGAAGAAAGATCAGGCACCGGAAGAGAGAAGCAATCATAGCACACCAGGCCACTACACCGTCAATCAACTATAAGCTAATATTCCTATTAAAAAGTCCCTTCCATGGTTAAGCCTTTTTATGATGCCAACAATCCAGCAACAAGCTATTAAGATAGAATCTAATCCTAGCATTTTTTCCAGCTGTGCTCGACTTTCTTTCAGAAAAATGATAGCACCTTTCACCACTTACCACACAAGACCTCATACTTAAGTCTATATAACAGAGGCGGTAAATGTCAAAATCACCTTGTACTCAGGGTTATCTCGTTTCCGTAGAAGCTCCATTCCAAATGCCTAAACAAAATAAGGAAAGTGTAGATTGAGAAGTTAATACAGGGCTCAAAAGTAAAGATCTAATCAGCTGTGGATAAATAATCAGTGAGTCATAGGAAATGAGGACCAAGGCATATGTTGCTTATTGTAATATACCATCCTTGGAATTCTTCGAGCAACTCTCACCTTCTCATAGAAATTTATAGAACGATCAAGATCACCAACTCGAAGCATCACTTGGCAGAGGGGCTCAGGTGTAGGACCCCTCTCAATCAGTTCAAACTTATAACCATCAGGATCTTCAATGAATGCAATCACTGTGCTGCCACCTTTGACAGGACCAGGTTCCCTGGTAACTTTCCCACCCTTGGCCTTTATGAGATCCACAGTTTTCGCAACCTATTCACACCAACATCACTTGCTCAGGGCTTCAACATCATAGGATGAGTTCATATCTAGTTTCAGAGAACAAGTTCCATCAAACAACATTAACTGATCAGTTTTCTTGCAAGTTGCAACATTGACTGTCAAAGTCCAAGATCATGAATTTTGAGAGAAGGCAGAAGAAGTGTCATTAATTTTGTTGCCAATATTCAGATCGATCCATGAAAATACAGAGCAGCAAAATGCACATATATAAGCGAAAACTGGTTACCATGAAATAAAATTTAGAGGACTGCTTAAAAAAAAGAAACAACCTACGGTCTCACATCTAACTCTGGGGGTTAAATAGGTGATATTATCCATGAAAAACTCCTAGATTAGCGTAACAATTAATCCATAAGCAGAAAAGCATTGAAATAATTGCATCACCAAGCAATATACACTTGGCTGATCAAATAAAAATTCAAACAATGTATTTGCCATCGTGAGTAACGTTTAAGCAAGTGACTGAAAATACTAATAAGTTGTAACAATCGACATCAACCAGGAGTGATTGGGTACAATTAGGTACTGAACATGTCAGCAAGAAATTTCCAATAGAAACTTACATCTTCAACTGCAATACCAAAATGGCCAAAACCAGTTCCAATATCATACTTGTCAACTCCATAATCTGGCAGCAAAATTAAACACAGAACAAAAAACGTCACTTTAACAAACAGAGATTTACACTAAGCTCACAAGCAAATACTGAGGTGCATAATGAAGTTACTCTCAAGAGTGTTGATATTAGTTCCTTATTATGAAGAAAAATGTAAGCAAACAAAGAAGTTTTCAGCTGTTTTACTGTATGTGAGTTCTATAACAAAGTGGGAATCTTCTGGCCCATATCCAAGAAAGGCATTTGTGTATCTCTCCTCCGGTATATCACGTTTTCGCAACAGCTTCATCCCCAAGCATTCAGTGTAGAATCTGCAGCCAACAGTAGAGTTTAATTTGAAAAACATTATAACCGATCAGAAGACTAACTACCTACAAGACCACCAATCATGCTATTATGTATAGAAGAAATGTACTTAATTGTCCTCTCCAAATCCCCAACCCGATAAACAACATGAAGCATTCTTCTATTGTCCTTTTTGACCCACTCTAGGGCCTCTTCCTGGGTAATAGAAGTGCTGGCTTGTGCCATATTTCCAGCTGCACGAACTGCCATGTTACTTCCCTCCACTCTAAACAACTTCGAAGCTTTTACGCTGAAAAGCTGTGATTGTTGAACCGCTGCATAACATTTTGAATCAGTAAGGCTGAAATAAAAGCAGATAAGGAACGCATAAATGAACCCACCAGGACAATAGATTCTTCCGGCACAAATACCTGAAGACATGATACCAACTAGTTTGTGATTTGCTAAGTTGCTAACCCATGAAAACGATAATAACTTCAATAAACAAAACCTCATGTTTATACTAGTCATCAAATAGGCATACCAATATGCGCACTCTCAATCAATTAGGAGAAGTACCAGCAAATAGTGTCCCTATCCAAACAGCATTTGAAACACAACATACATAAGCGCACAAAACCAACCAACCTCCAAATACTCCAAACTAGGGTTTTAAATCGCAGTATCGGGATTTGGGAAACGTAACGGTGTCGGAGATAACGGCCATATATCGGTTGATATCGGACAATATTGGCCTATACGTATGTAAAAATAACAGATTGGAGGTCCACCATCCATTTACGTAAAAACCGATACAATACGTAACCTCCTTTATCCCTGCTCCCAGGGTTCTAAATGGCCACGAAGGCGCTTGGCGGCGGCCCATGCCACGATTATACCCCTCGGCAGTTCATTAGACGGCCAGGGAGATTAGGCGGAGCTTGGCGGCCGCCTAGGTGGCTAGGCGGAGACTCCCTTTTTTTGAGGACAATCAAAATGCAAATTATATTGATGTAAAGACCGAGTTTGGAGAGACATTAATTCCAAAACTTATTTTATCACATCCAGAATTTATTCCACAAGAAATTCATAGAAGAAAAATAAATAGAATCTCTCGGCGGCCGCCTTAGGTTGCACCTAGGCGGATATGGGCTTGGCGGTGGGTCGACGCCCGACTAGCGCCGAGCGCCTTTTATAACACTGCGTGCTCCAAACTAACCCATCCAAATTGTCACCCAATCAAAATCGAACAAAAAGACAAATAGAGCAAACACACAGAGGAAAACATAAAATGAAATTCCGGAATTTGCGGAACAACAGCATTTGAGATACATGTCATATATATACGTAAAACAAGAACCCGAGCAACCTCCAAATAGGAATTAGTTAACACCTCTCATTAGTTACCCAAACCCAATGAAAATTTGAATCTGTAAAGCAAATTAATTGAGTAAACACTAAACAGACAAAGTAAAATAAGTCAAACAACAGGTCAAGCATGTCAGATAAATATATGAGTGAAACTAAGCATCGTTTGAATACTACAAATGATTGGGAGATTATCACCTCCAACTAATAACCCAATCAAAATTTGAATCTCTGAAGTAAAGTCGTTACAAGAACCAAGCTACAACTCGTGTTTGGCTCGTTAAAAGCTCGTTCGAGATCGACTTGCTATGTAAGCAAACTAAGCTTCGACACAAGATATTAACCTCACTATGTATCCAACCAAGCTTGAAAAACTCACCACTCAAACTCACAAGTCAATACTCCATAACGTTGAACAAAATCAATCTAAGAACGAACACATCCAATTTAAGTGTTACACAGTCAAAATCCGAAAAATATGGGAGAACTAGTCCTCGACTCTTACCACTGCCGAGATGAAGGAAACTGGGCCGGCGAGAGGAATTACAGGAGGAGAGAGAGACGCCGAATCGAGAAACGCAAGACCTGAAGGAAGAGAGAGACGGTCGGATGGATGACGCCATGGGAATTATCCTAACCATCTCCATCTGTTTCTCTCTCTATAAGTATGAAAATATATAACCGTCTCTCCCCTCTGTCAGTTGTTCTAGCGTCGATACGTATACGTATAGTAGATGTTCTGATAGAATCGATGAGAGAGAGAGAGAGAGAGAGAGAGAGAGAGGAAAGAGGGTTTTGTACGAAGTGATGGAGGAGTGAATGAAGTGTGAGCCGAGCAAAGGAGTAGGGTATTTGATTCCCCGGTGTTTGGTTTCGCGTGCTTGGTTACCCCGACCGAACAAGGGGTGGGAATTTATGCGGACAGCAGATAAAGTACATTGATCTGTTTCCCCTGTCTGACTCCCCCTGTCCGACCCGTCTGTCTCATCCCTTTCGGTCGTTGATCTCGCAAATCAACGACTGAGATGGACCGAGGACTTTTTTTTCAAAACGACGTCGTTTTGGAGCAAAATATGCTCGGCTCATCTCAACTGTTGATTTGCGAGATCAACGATCGAGAGGGGTGGGACAGGCGGGTCGGACATGAGATCTCAAGGCGTTTTTTTGGGTTCTTGTTGGGTGTTCGGGCCAGTTTATGCGAATTTCGGCAAATCTTTTTACCGTCCAATAAAATATAGGCTATCCATACCGAAATTAAGAAATTCACAATAAATATTTTTCTTTACAACCTGTCCCTAATAGCCGATCATGAGCAAGTGCATAGAGAGCACACTCACCAACCGCCCAAACTAAGCCTTAGAGGGAATGCAAGAGGTTCGGTGAGATTCAGTCGGTTTTTATGGGGAAAATAAACCAAACCGATTTAATTAATTTTTAATTATTGAGTACCAAAGCTGACTGATACTATCAACAAATCGCAACGAAGCACATTGTATTTAGGCGATTTGGTCGGTTCAGTTTATCAATTTGAACTTTACATAAATGGTCCACTTCTTCAGGTAACTTAACACTCGAGCAGTATTAAATTGAAAACTCTACCACTAGAAAAGGGAAAAGAAAAAAAAAAACTACTACTTAGCAATTACATGGCAAATAAAACCATATTCAACCTTTACGGGCAGTGGTGAGGGGAGTTTGGTTGATGCCTCATTTGTACTCTCGCACATTTGGACCGGGTTCGAGCCCTCCCCCCTTCCTCTCTCTAACATCTCACAATACTAATCCGCTAATGTATATCGTTTGACAAAAAACCTTAACCGATAATACCATTTGTATTTGGAGATAAAGGTTATCTCCACCAAGATATGCAATTAAGCATCCATAGCAAGAGACCTATAGAAGAAAATCGTAGGATCTGAGGGTACTTAAAATTGTATGCAGGGATATAAGCAGTTCAGTTTGTTCGGTTTGGTTTGGTTCAGTAACGACGGTTTGAATGGTAGAATCGGTATTTCTTACATCCCTATAAAAGAAATCAAGATGTGTGCAAGCTGGTCCAGACATTCGGTTATAAAGAAAACATAGATGAATTCAGTAAAAAAGCATATTCTATCGTTAGAAAACAGCTCTAATGCATCGTCTTCACTCTCTATATTAAGATACTCCGTACTATGCGGATCCGTTTTGGATACTCATGGTTAGGCCACCAGCACATCCCTTGACAAAAAACCAGGACCCAAATGTCCATTACCTTGTCTCGTTCCCAAAGAAACGCTAAACAAATCCATAACCAACACATAGCATGTTTTTTTTTTTATCAGACAACACATAGCATGTTGATAACAAGAAAAGAACACATAGCACAAATTTACCACTTATTGGATTTCTATCCCAATCATGTACCGTGTTCCAGACGATTACAATAACGAATGGCTTCATCAAGCTCCACGGCAAGACAGCGTTCATTTGTAATAGCAAAACAGTTATGAACTTTTCCAGAACTTCCTACAATCAGACAGAGAGAGAGAGAGAGAGAGAGAGAGAGAGATTATAGTGCCTCCTTGAGATTGAAGGTTCTCGATATTGCCCTGGCATGGTTGTAACTTGTAAGAGAGAGATTATAGTGCCTCCTTGAGATTGAAGGTTCTAGATATTGCCCTGGCATGGTCGTATTCGTTGAGCTCAACAAGCATCTTCTTCAATCGACGAGCAAGTCCACTAGTCTCGCCCTCGCTCACCCCTGAAACATGCTTTTTCTGCAGTGTCCTCTCTAGTGTCAACAAGTAGTCCACCAGTGGCTGCAATTTTGGGCTGCACACCAATAAGAAGAATTAGAGAAAAGAGTTCCTAATCGAGCTATGTGGAAAAAAGAAAAAAGAAGCATGTGCAGAAAGCATCTAATTGCCAACCTACGGCAGTATATGCCTGCAGAGTAAAATAACACATTACAGGAAACCCATCTCATGAATTCAGAACTGGATATTTTTCCTATTTCAAGGACACCAAGCAGTTCGAGACGAGAGAGAATTGAATTGGGTTGGCATAAAAATGTGCCAAACATCAGTAAGAACACAATAAGCAATCTAATATGTGAACAAGAAGATAGTCGGATGCTAAAGCCTATGCTCTAATGAAAGATGACCTTTAAGATTCATTTGTTGGGGTTTTTTAGGGTAAAGTATTTCGTTGGTCGGGTTATACATTCAATCATTAAATGTTCTAGTTTTCTGCCAATCAGTTGCTCCACAACACTCAAACATCAGTGATCAATACCATCTAACTCCAACAGATTAGGAAGCGCACATTCAATTTGAGGGATGCCTTGTAGAAGGCAGAGCACTGATATAAGCCAGGATCAAATTCAAGCACTAATTGCACAAGCTAAAATTTGCAAATATCATTGCTTAGGTTTTTTCTTTTCACAACATGGGGCCCACTTGGACTTGGGTCAAACCCCAGGACTACATATGCACAATCGTCCACAGAATCAAAGCCAAGCATGAAAACTGTTGAACCAGATAGCCTCAAGGAGTTGAACACATGACCTCCACTAAAGTGTGGTCACTAACCAAATGATCTACCCCTGGCGGTTATTAACTAGAGTTTATAACTGCATGACGCATGAAAAGTAGCCAATCCTGTCCTTAACTTATAAACAACTAACTATAAAAAGCCAAGAGTATGAACTACCATAATAAATGTACCTGCGCTGCCCAGCGGCGCTTGGACCTGCCCATACTCCACATAAGGAAGCAATTACCCTTTCAGTTCTCGTGACTGCATCATGAACATTTAATTTGATGCTTCGTAGATGAGGAAGAACTTTTCCACACAAAAGGTCATCAAGAACAAGCCTCTCGAGAACAGGCAATGCAATAATCTTGTTCCACATGCATATGTTCCTCATCAAACGAACAGATCTGCCAAACCTATATGCTGCCACCCATGCAGCATTCGGCACAGCCTTCAGTACAAGTGGGCTCCATGTTGGAACCTATGAATTAAATCTATTAGATGAACTGACGAATAATTACAACAGAAAGGTACGATCAACAGCCACTTCACTCCCTTATTGAATGGGTGAGGTTCTCATCAGGGAAGCAGAAGCAGCAAAACTAAATTGTACGGCTGAAAATGGCTCAAGAGCATAAAAGGTGAAAAAAGATAAAGGAAAACACTCACTCAAAAAATGGAAAAATTAATAACAGGAAACATGTCACCAGTACCCCAAGTGTTTATAAGAAATCTGAAATCTCCTAGAGGTTCACCAAGAGTTTCTCTCTGAAAGAAAGGAGGGAAATGGAAAACCTCAAAACCTTTTCAGTATTTTCCCCAAAAATATCTGTTCTATATTCCATCCCAACTACCCCAATCAAATATAGTTCCAAAGAAGTAGAAATTAAAAAAACAAGTTCGATATGGTTAGTGTAATAGCTTTGTATACATACCACAAGGTCAGCAATAGCATCAGCTAGACGGTCATGAAGAAAAGCTACTAATTCAATGAGAGACTCGCTGTTAGCAGGAACATATCTGACGACCAACTCGGTGGCCAAGACAGCATTCCTCGTCTCACGGGTACTCAGCATATCCCAACAGTGAGCTATCTCATGATGCAAAATAGGAACTGCAACTTTCTCCACCAGTTGAGGAACAAGGTTAGCATCATCATCATCAGGGCTGATGTCATTTTCATCTTCAAAACCATAACTGTAAAGCAACGAATGCCTGGCAAATTGCAAAAGATAAATTTAGTATCAGATGACTAAAAGGAAATAGGAAGCAACATATTTGCAGTTAACAATTTATGGGGGCCCCTTCAAAATGTATGAAGAGTCAGGCACGAAAGGTAAATGTATGTCTCTAGCATGTCCATACAATAATCAAAGTTAGAAAATCCCATCTATACATAATTGCTTCAAAATAAAAGTGTCTACGCTCCATATGCACTCTGTTATGTGGACTCTTTTAAATGTGTGAAGCACAAAATACCGGACAATCCAGGGTAAGTGTATGATTTGTATCCGAGTCTGCAGTTGTCCACTCACCCAGCAAGCGTGCCCAGTACTACACATTCACTATATAACTATTAAGAGCACTCCCATACATTCATGCAATGCTCTATATCACCTAGTAAACACAAGTTCTCCTTAGAAAATAACAAAATAATATCAACGACGTTTTTTCCCGTATCCCCATGTCCTTGGACATAGGAGTTAGATTTTAATTGCATTCGTAGATACTAGGCGATGTACCTTACTGACTTACTACGTGAAAAAAACATTGCAGCTAGGATAAAGAGATGTTAATGTTCACCTCTTGCCTGTTATCCTTGAACAAAGATTCATGCTTGGTTTATTAAGATTCATGCATGGTTTATCTGAAACTTGGGCAGAGGCTACTAACCAATTCATATCAATGAAGTCCATATCTTCGTGAAGTGGGTCCCACTTTAGAAGCTCCAATCTTACATATGGAGAGAAGATAGCAGGTACACTTAGTGACATATAAGCATCGCGGTAACTTGAAGGATAATCCTTTTTCCAACTATCAAACCTTTCTATAACCACAGCAAGTTGAGAATATTCCTCAGCTGCATCACTGAAAACCTGTCCTGCAGTCTGAAGCAACAAATCACGGTTTGACTCATACGCAGCAGTCTCACTATCACTCTCATCAGTACTTGATTCCCCTTCTATTTGCTGATAGGGACCATCACTTCCCATGGACGTTTGTCTTTTAGCATCTGATCGAGCTTTTCTGGTCCGTCGTACGTCAGCTCTTCTAGTCATATCCATCCGTTTCTGCAGGTTTGTATCTCTACCAAATTCATCTAGCTCCACCGGAAGATTTCTCTGTTCTTTTGTTGCTGCAGATGCAGCCTTAGCTTCCCTTGTAGCCACTTCAATCATAGCAGCACTGCCACCACCTTTATTGAATACTGACATTGCTGCATTTATAGCTGCTTCCAATTCAAGCATTTCATCATCGTTATCAGAAGATCGTCTTTTCAAGATTGCTGCTGCACGATCTTCATTTAGTTTCTGCATCTGCTCTTCAAGTTCCTCTATAAAAGGAGCTTTATGCTGAAAAAGTGAAACCAACGTTACAATTTAGAATAGACCAAGAAGCAAGGACCATTTATGGGCTTTAACATATCGTTTGAGCAAAAGAAGCTGCAAATACAACGGCAAGTAAATCAAAACACTAGAACTTTCAGGAACTGTGTCTCTAATTTTCCTTTTCAGTCTTGTAATAAAGTTGCACCTTACGTGTGTCGGTTTTTAATATTGCCCAAGGCGTTGCAAACTTTCAGAACGGTGGGTCAAGGGAATGAACAAAAAAAAGCATCATAGTCAAAGATATTCCAAGAACCATGTATCTTAAGAACCAAATGGATACAGACATCCTTCTACAGGAGATGTTAGCACTGTTGTATGGGAACAGACACCGACCATGAACACCAAACCAGCGCTCACATAGCAAATCACAAGAGATTGGCCACAGAAGCAGCTGCTTAAGAGCATTGATGTGCAGGGGAGTGAGAGAGGAGGGGGGCCATGGCTCTTGCGAAGTTGAAAAAATCTGAGCAGTAATTGGGGTTCTGGATCTTTTATGGGCAATCAGTCTGGCCCTTCCATACACAGGTTCACCACTTCACGTTGATCAACCTATCTCTGCCTTCGTCTTTTCATATATAGACCAACACATTCTGGTCCCTCCAACCACAGGTTCACTGTCCAACAGTGAACAAGCCATCGCTGCTGTTGTCAGCTATTGTACATTAATATACACCGGAAACAAGGTAGCTTTCTGATTGATGTAGGATCGGCACCTCACGTCAAGTTTTACACTCCCTCTTTCTTGTATGGCAATGGAAAATGATACTAGCACTTTACTTTCACGCTCCTTTATCAGAGCAAGTATTTTGGCAGGTCTTGGTTTTGGGTTTTGGTTTGATGTTGTATAGTCCATCCTTTATAACGGTAGATAATGGTTGGTTTTGGGGGTCCTCCCTTTCCCTCTCTTTACAAGAAAATGTATTTATTTTTCATATAAAAAAGACACACACTGAATTTGCACAACTTCTTTTGAGTCTGAAACTGAATATCAACAATATAAACAAAGAGGCTGAAGTTTTTCATTGGCCATGATTCGTCCTTAGGGTTTTCTACTCAAATTTCCGTCCCCTTAATATTACCCTTTTGACCCACACCAACTACAAAACTAGCATTCACAATGTCTAATCCATGCTCACTAAAACCTGTAACATCAGCTACGATGCAAACTTTCTAAAAAGTTCTAACAATGGGTTTATATTAATAATGAAAGAAGTTATAAACAGCACACTAAAAAGAGGATTAAACTCTATGAATGCTACAAAACCTAAAGGAACTCTTAGACTTTTCTAAAACTTATACATTCAGCATTGTTGCTGGAAAACATTCTAATTCCATCAGGATAGAAGGTCCCTAAGCAACTTATAGGCTAACAGACTTGATATACAAAATTGAACCCAGCTTATGTTAAAACTACTACCACAGCATCAGACAGATATTTCGAAAAATAGAACAGGAATTATGATTGTCCATTCTTGTTAATCCTGCGGCAGACAGATATTTCAAGAGAAAAATCAGGAGTACAAAAAAGATACAGCTCTCCATACATCATTTATTGTGAAAATAATCAAAATAGCTACAAAAGGAAGCAACCCATAAATCAGATTAATTCGTACCTGCAAAAAGTCACATATAACAGAAACAAAGTCACGAAGCTTTTGCATAAAGATGAACCTCTCACCAGCAGCAGATAGAGATTTCTCAAGAGCAGTGACTTTCAACAGCGAGGTGGTCAAGTTCTCATCATTCCTATCCAATGATGCCATGGTTCTGCCATGGGATTCCTGATAAGGAGACAAATAAACATGAGAAACGCTGGAATCAGTTAACTAAATCCATGCAACACTGGCATCAGAAGAAACATTGAAAACTACTTCTACGCATACCATTAAGTTGTTCAACAATAACCATTTTGTATGAAGGTGTTGAATATTGGTACGGGCATGCGGCACACCACACTAATGCTCTGTTTGGATTGGAATTTGAAAAGTTTTTTGAAAAATAGTAGGGGTAATAAGTGGAGAGAGATAGAGAGAGAAATGTTGGAAGTATGGGGAATCTAGGGGGAATTTTTTGAAAAATTCTTTTTGAATTGCAAAGAGAACAAGGCATAAATTAACCACAATGCCACCTAAATCATGCTTTGTGGTAGGGATGGGTTGTACAAGGCAAATCAACAACTTGACTTAACATAAGAACGACCAGATACCATTTCCAAGTTGCAAAGTCAGTTTTCTAGCATACAAATATGATGCACAAAAACAAAAGGCAGTACTTGTCTAATTCACTTCTCAGTAATGCAATATCTCAGCTAACACTTGTAAGGGGCAACAGTTATTTCTGTTCTTTCGTTGCATCATTATCGTCCCCTCAATGTAATTTCTTGTTCTTTTCCCTTCATGACTTCGATTTTATATACTTAATTTCGCACAACAACGGCATCAACACCTCATACCATTCCATAGAACTACAAAGTATGTTAAAGAAGAATTTTCCAAGGCATACCTTCATCCTCTTCAGGTTGTCGTGCAAAGCTTTCTTAGCAATCTCAGCCTGCTGCGGTATTGACATCACTTCCAATCCCGGCAATCCACCGACCACTCCTCCAATGCTCGGGACCGAAGGATACGAAGCTACTGCAGGAGCGTGCGCATACTTTTGTTGCGGAATAATGCTCTGAGCTACAACTGGCAAAGCTACACTATTACTACTAGTCCCTACCACCCTACCACCACTAGATGAAGCCTCATCCATTCTCTTCCCTAACCCTTTCCTAAACTGCTCTTCCTCCCAAATCTTATCCTCCTCCTCTTCCTCATCAACAACTTCCTTCCTAAACCCATCACCCTCCATGGCCAAAACCCTCTCACCAACACCATCATCGTTATCAAATACACCCTTCTTCTTCTCGATTTTATCCCCGAAAAACCCTATCCTCCCACGAAACTCGGGCTCCTCGTCGCTCAACCCCTCCGCCTCCCCGTGATTACTCCCCCCGTCCAAGGATATAAAATCCGGCGCGGCAGCCCGTGACTGCCGCTGCCGCTCCCTCCTGGCTCGGATCGCGTTTATCGTCGCTTGATCGGGGAACGAATTCCCCAGCCCTATCCCGGCCAATCGGGCCGTGGTTGCTTCTTCTTCTCGGTCGTCGTCGTCGCGGTCCAATTCGTCGGCTTGTTTTAGGGTTTCGGAAACTGGCTTGACGAGGCCTTTCAAGAGGACGACGGGTTCGGAGGGGGGAGGGCGGTGGTGGGAGGAGGAGGAGGGGACTAGGGTTCTGGTGTTTTTCCGGAGCTCGAGGAGGGCTTCGGGGGTGTAGGTGCCGGAGAGGGGTTGGACGTTGGAGGGGGGAGGGGGAGGGCGGTCTTTGGAGGAGGTGTGCTTGTGAGAAGAGGAGGAAGATGAGGAGGGTTTGTTGTTGTTGAGACGAGAAGAGGAGGAGGAGGAGGGTTTGGATTTGGGGAGGGGACGGGAGATGGGGGAGTCGTCTTCGTCGTCGTCTTGGGCGAAGCTGAGGAGTTTTTTGGGGGCTTGGTGGTGGGGGGTTGTGGGCTTTTTAGGTTTGGCGGTGGCGGTGGCGGTGGCGGTGGATTTTGATGTTCTGCTGGAGGAGGTGGAGGGGGGAACAGTGCCATTGGGGTTGTCGTCGTCGTTGTCTTCGTCGTCCGCACGGCGGCGGAAGTTTTTGGTTCTGCTGCTCATAGGCGGAGGCGGAGGCGGCGGCAGGAGTGAGACGGGAGCGAGAGAGAGAAAGACAGAAGAAAGACATAATTCGAAGGAGGGAGTACTGTATTAAAAAGAGAGAGAGAAGACAAACTCGCTTGTTCAATGCACGAGTTTAAGTCCAGCCCGAACATGATTCCTCTGTTTTCCTTCCCCAATTTTTTTGAAGAACCAAATTTGCTTCCGGAAAACGCAAGTTTAAAATGACACATGATGCTCCGCGCAATCTCAGTATATCTATCCGGATCGTCCAAAATATTTTCGAACGGTTGAAATTGAGTGCCGTAAAATTTATTTATGGCTCCTCCCTCCTCCTTGAATAAGTTTTTCTCAAAAAACGCTTTAAGAAGAAAATTTACCATTAAGGTCTATAGTTGATTATTTTCTTCTCTTTTTCCTCTCAAATCAAACGAAGGAATTTTATTTCCTTCCCTTCCCTTTTCTTTCTTTTTTATAGGTACCAAGTGGCTCTTGAGCTCAATAGAGGAAAAAGATTCATGTAACCGACCCCAAGTGATTGGAACATATGACTCGTTTCGGTTTGATTTCATAGGTACCAAACAAACCATTAGTTTAAGCGAGCTCAGTTCACCTAAAACATATTGGTTCATAGATCGTGTTTTTTGTTCTTCGAAATATTTTTTCATGACTAATGCACACGGTTGTATTTCTTTTGCCGTTATGCGTCATTAAAGTTATCAATTACTAGTAAGGAGACCTCGCATTTGAAAATTGCAAGGAGACTAAATTCGCATTTGCGGAACTTGATTTATTTACTTTTATTATTAACTTGAGATATACTTATATTTACCCATAGTTTACAATGTCAATATGCTTTGATTAAAAAAAAAAAGAAGTTCATTGCAAGCTTTTTAACAGGGATTTTAATCTCGTAAAAAGTACTTTCTCCGTTCCAAATTGGATGTCAATTTTTGATATTCGTGTCAATTTCAATTCCTTATATATTTCAATATAGATCTCAAAAAAATATGCAATATGGATCTTGTTTGATAGTTCTTGATTAGTTCTATTGTACAAAGTTTACAGACTCATGAAAAAAACATTATAGATTGAAAGATATAAGCGATGAAAAATGACACGAGTTTCAAAAATTGTCATCTATTTTGGGACGGAGGGAGCATTATTAGTGATAAGTCCACGATAGACATTTCATAAGCACACAAGTCCACCTAATAGTTTTGTAAAACCTCAAGTCCACACAACCTAAACCCTAGGATACCCTATGAAAGTACCTAAAACACTTGTCTTTTCTCTCTCCCACTAAAGACGTGTTGAGAACATTTGTTAATGTTGAAAATATTCTTGGCGGGTATTGGCCGTCATTTTCTCAAAAATCTTCCAGTTGGCCCAGTACATTTTTTTGGAGATTTAGTGATAAGTCCACTATAGACATTTCATAAGAACACAAGTTCACCTAATAGTTTTGTAAAGCCACAAGTCCACACAGCCTAAACCCTAGGATACCCTATGAAAATGCCTAAAACCCTAAATCTTATGAAAGTGCTTAAACCACTAAAACCCTATAATAAGAAAGTGCACCCTAAAACCCAATAAAAGTGTCTAAACCTTATGGTACCCTACGCTAGGGTAATCTACTCTACCATAGGGTACCTTATCATATAATAAAAAAGTGCATCCTAAAATTTTATGAAAATGCTTAAACCCTAAGGTACCCTACTCAACTCTAGGGTACTAGCATACTGAAATCCATGTAGTTCCCACTCGAGCAAGAAGAGTTGTTCATTCTTTTTTCTTTTGCGACATCTTGTAAACTCCATCCAAGACCTAAGAATGAACTCATGGCATGACATGTATATTGGACTGAAAGAGGAGGGCAATTCGGTACACTTAAAGAGGGAATAGAGCTGGGTGTACCGTTGTGTGCAGATGTTTTAGAGCTCCACTAACGAACACGTTCGCGTAATCCTTCTGTGGCCCACAAAACCTAACAGAGAAAATGACAAACAACGCCCCCTGAAAATGCCAGAGCAGCCAACAGTACTGAGGACATCTGAGATCTCTTTGTTACAAATTTTCACCCCACCATTGTCCCCCCCACCTCTCTCTCTGTGGCATGTTTGATTCACAAACTTTGAGTAAATGATTACTCCTATATCACAAACTTAGCAGAATCGTGTTGATTTCTTTCGGAACAGTGATTTTTGCACTTCACAAATTGTTATATGCACTCGGCAAAGTGCGAAAATCAATTCCCGTTCTTTGATGCCTTTAAGTGGTAATTGGTTGGGAAATTGCATTGGTCTAAATAACTTAGGGTCCAGATTATGTTACACACATCTTATCTAATTTCTAGAGAACCAACCTCACGTTCTATCAGCAGAGAACCCGTAATACCTAGGACCTTTTAAACTTGAGATATGACATGGAGAAAGCTCATAATTAGTCCAAGCTAACCTCTTAGGATTGCTAGAAAATTGTATCTAACATAAATATTACAAACTAGTAGTCTTTTAGTCCCATAATTTTGGCAAACAATCAAATATTTCAGTCCGGCTCCTCTCGAACACTCTCTCCAAAAGAAAAAAAAAACTTTTTCAATCACTCTTCAATGATCGGGACCGTTCAAAAAGAAGATAAGTGTTAGAATCTCTTTACTAGACTATCCAGTTCAAAGGAAAACATTGGAGAAACCCTCCCAAAACTTCACATTCAAGTACCAGTGTAGACATTGGAAGGGACAGACAGACCTAGCATAGCCCAAATTTAGACACATACTATTCAACATTCTTCAGTTGCTATCACTTGTTGCTTTAGAATGAAGGGATATCCCAAATCCTGAAGTTGCTATAAGTATCCTTGTCCTTCTAAGGAACCCATATTTCCTGGCACAACATTTGGTCCAGACTGAACGACAATTATGGCCAATTCATATAGGCATGCATGGGAACCTAATTCAAGAAAGTTAATGCAAGTAATGTACATGGCTCGAAATGTTTCGACATTGTGCATGTGTAAGTCATTCGGACACAATCTTCACATCAAGTGATCCTACAATATGTGAGCCCCATCATAAAACTCGTCACTAAAAATTGACAGTCATTGTAAATGAAGCTTGGCTGCAGAGTTTTTCCCCAAGAGGGTGCAGTTTTTGATACCCCGGGTCCATCAGACCACTCTCCAGCGATGGTTACATTTTGTTGTCCAAATGTCTTATGTAACAATGGCCCTATTGAGAAAAACACCATACAATGCTAAATACTCCTAAAAATTTTGAAAAATACCAATTGCGAACTTGCGAGAAACACGAAAATAAACGAAAGTATACCAAGTGTAGGGCTATAAGTGAGCCGAGCTCGAGCTCGAGTATTCGGCTCGTTTACTAAACGAGCCGAGTGGAGCTGGGCTCGTTCGACAAAAGCTCGGCTCGTTAAGGGAGGCTCAACTCGATTAAAGAGGCTCGTTTAGTAAATGACTGAGCTCGGCTTGTTAAGGGCTCGGCTCGTTAAGGCTCGAGCCGAGCTCGAGCTTGCCGAAGCTCGGTTCGGCTCGTTTACACCCCTAACCAAGTGTGAGAAGTACGAGACAAAAATGCTAATTGGAAAGTGGCAAAAAAGACTAACATGAATTTGAGAAACAAGATTAGTACCTGGTTTAATCCATAATCTCACTACCATAATACTAACATCATCAAAATTAGGGAACCAATTAACTAACTTAGTTCTTTACCATAAAAAATCCCTATCCAAAAACCCAATATATCTCTCTGTACGCAATTTTATTTACATCTTCTAGTCCGCCAGTATTTCCAAAACTACTATTTCCACCCCCACCAATTCCCATCCTCACATAACAGAGCAAGTATTTACGTTCTCATCACTGAAAATATCCGGGATATGAAATAGCCCGGCCCGTATCCGCTAACACACTGCGGATTCGGGTACCTGTACTTCTCGTATTGGGGCCAGATTTCATCCACTTGTTTACCGCCATTTTTGCCCCCGCCGCCTTTCTCCTTCTCATTGCCGTCCTTCTCTTTCTTCGGCGGGACTATCTGTAGTGGGCCGAAATATCCGAGGGTTCAATGAGTTGCACTGTGGACCCATCGTTCAGTTGTCTCAGTTCGTTTAAAGATGGAAAAAGCGTCTTGACACTTCACCCCGGTCATTTACCGAACGATAAGTAAAACTGAGGTGGCTCACCAAGCTTCAGCTGGTTATCCGAACGTGTTTGTTCTGGCTTTGTTCGGTAAACATCCAATCGCTCGGTAAAATAGCTTCTTCCTTTGTTTCTTCGGATACCCCGTTGGGTGTCATCATTCGGGAAGCTGTTCTTTCGGGAAGCCCCTCAGGTGAAGTTGTTGGGGAACGTTCTGGAATATCTCGTTGATGAGATCGATGATAAACACGTTCGCCTCTCTGATAACCGATGGGACGTCTCTACGGGATGTGACATCCCTGACATTAACCCACATGGGCCTGCAGATCTTGTAGTGCGGCGTTCATTAAATGCCCCTGACATGTGACGTCATCCGAGCGTGGAAACGCGCATGCGGGACACTTCTACCTTGCTCAGCATTCCAAATCCTTGCCTATAAATAGAGGGATACCCCTCTTACGGCGGGGATCCAGAAAAATACCCTCTCCACTATATCTCTCTACCTAGCAAACTACTTTTTCTTCTTCTTTCTCTTCCATATTCTGACTTGATCATCGGAGCTTCTCTCCGGAGGAACACCCCCTCCGGTTTGCAGGTACACGGCGTTCCACATCGCTCCTCTACGTGTCTACAGCGAGAAGGGAGGGTTCAAGAGGTTCAAGGTTAAATCAGCCCCCACACTATCTCTACTGGTTTCTTCAGCTTCACCTTCGGCGACTTAGCCAATGCCTTCATCTCTATCGCTCCTTTCACCGTTATTTGATTCTTCTGCTCGTCAATCGACATGTCATGATATCCTGTAACGCCGTTTTACTCACATTTAATATAATCAAAAGAACGCCGTAATTCAACTGTTTGTACGGAAATGATGGAATGGGGTATGATATGATATTCTTCACCTTTGGTTTTTGCAACCACTTTGCGAAGCTTCTGGATGCACCCTTCGCAATGCAGGTTCAGCTTCATCACAGCCGTCGTCACCGGAATCTGAGAAAATTACAAACGAAAAACAATAATAATAGTACTCCCTCCGTCCCAAAGTTTGGCACTTTTGGGAAATCCAACTTTTAAGAGAAAAAAATTGATATACAATTAATGAGCAAACTTTCCAATGTTACCCATATGTACTTTCACAACTTTTGTCATAAAAAAAATACGTTCACAACTATTTTTCAAATTGGGTGTCAGATGACAAAGGTTTTGGCGCTGCTTTGTGGCTCCCAAATTGAAAATTAAAGGGAAAGTGTACTGCATGGGTAATCAAAAGTGTACTTTTGTTTGTTTGAATTAATTGTTGTCTAGTGTGCAAAAGGATAAAGTGGGAAGTTTACCTAATTTTTCTATTGACTTTTCAAACTAGTCAAATATTTTGGGACAAGAAAAAGCATAGAAGTACCAAACTTTGCGGGACAGAGGGAGTATTTCTTAATCAACTTGACAATCCAACAAATTGGACTCCTAAAGGTGATTAGATTAATTTTGGAAAAATGTACTTCAAATGCTAATTAGGAATCAAGTGGTTTTTGATTCGGAGTTTCCAAAAACACCACAACGAGATGCTCAAGTCTTCGAACAAATGAACAATGGAGTAATTAGGAATCAAGTGGTTTGATTTGGAGTTTCCAAAAACAGCAAGCGCTGAACGGGCGCTGCTAAAATGCGCCTCCAAATGATACGCCCACACTCAGTGGCTGCTGCAAACGGGCGAGCCGAGCTCCGGCGTGTTTGATCTCGGCTCGTTTGTTATCGAGATGCTCGACTTTGGCTCGTTACTTCACATGCTTTTATAAACGAGTTGAGCCTCTAGTAGGTGAGCTTTCATAATCAAGCGGAGTTTCAACTCAAGCTCGGCCCATTTATTGAGGGAACTTAAAATACGAGCTCGACTCATTTACTAACCACCCAAGATAAGCACATAACAAGCGGAGCCGAGTCTTGAACGACATTTCAGTTGGTTTGCCAAAGATTGCTACAACGTGCACTGTAGGCGCAGCGGAAAAAGACACAGAACCAGAATATCCAGATTGCAGAGGAAAGAGAAAAGCGAGCAATACGCCACACACGCGCACATTAGCAGGGAGCAGTTTTTTTTTTTTTTTTTCCTTTTAATTATTACTTCCTCTTTGAATTTCTCCGGCTTATTTTCTCCATTCTTCTTATCTGCGGCGTCCTTGTCCTTGTCTTTCTTAGGCTGTGGAGAGACGAGGTCGACCTTCTTCTTCGTCTTCTTCTCAAGCATCTCACGGAGCTTCACCGGATCGACGTCACTAATCACCGTCAGTTTGTTCGAACCGTCATTGCTCCGTTTCACGGATTCAACACCTTCAAAACATCACAGAGAAATCACTAGATTATCAGTCTCGACAAGAAATGACTTGACCAAACGATTGTAGAAAAATCAAAAGATATTGCAAAAATTGAAATGCACATAACAGAAGGAGAAGTAACAAGGAAACACCGCAAAAATCAAAGAAACAGAGCATCTGGGAATGAAGTTTGTTAAATGTGGAGTGGAGTGGAGCGGAGAACAAACCTTTGAAGGACCGCGCGTACTTCATGGTCTTGGTTTCGCAGCCCTCGCAGTGCATGTCGACCTTGACGACCACTTTGATAACGCCGCCGTCCTTCTGTCCTTCGCCCCCGCCGTCGTCGTTCTTCAGTGGCTCGAGGTCGTTTTGTATCTCGCCCTCGATTACTACGTTCTTGTTCTTCTTCTGTGATCAGAAAACAACAAACAGAATGATCAGAGGGAGAAGAGACGAATTCAGAGCTAGGTCAAGTTTTGAGGCTTGAACAAACCTTCCCCATCGTGAATCCCCTGAGTTGGATTCAACAGAATACAAGCGTGAAGAGAGAGAGGCGGCGAGAGTGTGGGGTGATGATACTCGTACAAGGGAGTACTGTGGATGAGTGACAATTATCTTATAAAATGTACTATTTTGTTAGTGACACCCTATAAAATGGCACTCTCCTCTGGATCCAGGAATAGCGATGTGTGCTAAAACAACTAGATTTGTTAGTTGTTATGACTTGACGTAGGTAGCAGGGATGAGAGATAGGATTCATAATCAATTCTTGGTGTGTTTGGTGTCAATTGTCTTTGAAAAGAGCGAGTGTTGGTGATTATTGCCATAGACATTAGAGTATCACATCCCATGTAGCTACTTCCTCCATCCCCATTTGTTGGTCTCTTTAGTGATTTCAACTTAATAAGATAACACAATTATTACATGTCTTATTACGTCATTTTTCTATTTTACCCTCCAATCATTACTCTTTCGTTACTTTTCTACCAAAAGGAACGGGGTTGAATATTGTTCATTTAGTTTTGAAGTTGGATGATTTTTTGGGGACGACAAAAAATGATAACTGCAACCAACAGATGGAGACGGAGAGAGTAATATATTGAATTGGTCCACTCCCTCTCATGTGCATGCTCAATCCTCGAGTGTAAAGATCACAAGCACATGAGAGACATGAGAGAGGAATCAATAAACCACTTAACTATCATGCATTGCCTCCTCTTAGAAAAGACCTTTTCGGCGTTCAACCCAATCGTCCCCGTTTTAAAAAAAAATCCTGCAATAGGTCAATTATATTTCCTAAAGCGACTTAAAAGGTCGCATCTACTCTTCCATGAGAGGGAAGATTGTGAGGAAATAAAATTGGTTCACTATAATTAGCGGGACGATTCTATTTTTTGGAGAGTACCCTATGACTTCCAATTAATGCGAATAGCATCGTGCTCGTGTCATGCCAACAAATGTATTCATACGACATAGATTTATGGCTGATGCTGTGTTTCCGAACAAGGCTAATGCTATGTTTAAATCTAGAATCTCATGATGAATGGAAAGGGAAAATGCAGTGAAATATAAGTAATCTTGATGAGCCCAAGGCCTTCCTTTCTTGAGCTAGCTAGCCCTGTTTCTTTCCTTTCGACACCGTACGCATAACTACGCCTGACCAGGGACGGCCCAATTCAACCCTAGGCCGAAACCTTTTAATTTTGTGGTTTTCAAACTGGCTAACCCACATAATGATTGGGCTCAAGAAAGGTTTGGAAAGCCTTTTCGGCCTCAAAATCAGAACAAAGAGCACAATTTTAGGACCCTTGCCTGGATCATTTAGGCCCACAAGTGATCTGGACACCTTTTTATTTTTTTTCTTGCATCTTATCTGGACACCTTATTGCTCAAGCATGTTTTTCCTTTCTGTTGACGCAAGATGTTTAGGCTAACTTACGTGTGTGTTGACGAGTTGTAATTTTCGAAGGATCAATTCCATCGTTTTCCAGCCTTAAAATCGAGACAAAGTTACAAGAGTCAATATATAGTTCCTATGAAGTTTCGAACTTGAAACTTAGGTGAAAGCAAACTCCTAATTGGATAACAAAGTCATCCCCTTGGGGCTAAGGGTATCCACAATGCTATAATCAAAATTGGATATCCAAAAATTGCCACATCACCTTTTGATTATTCATTTAAGATATTGCTAAGGTTGGCAATGTAAATGTCTACAATGGCATAATCAAAACTGGATAACTAAAACTGGTCACATTATCTTTTCAAACTACAAAAAAACTAAAAATTGTGAACAGTAGAAAATAGTTTTTCTAAAAATAGTTTTGAAACTAATAAAAATTATTTACTAGAAATAGAAAATAGTTTTTCAAACTTTTTTTTTGGAAAAAATATTTTTAAAAAACTGTTTTTCTATAAAAAAAAAAAACAATTTTTAACAAAATAATTTTTTCCGAAAATATTGTTAGAAAAGAAAGAGAGAGAGGAAAAGGGAAGAGGGATAAAATATTTTTGTATAATGATTGGTGTATTTGATTGAGAATATGTAGAGTCTATTAAATTCGGTTATTGTTAAAAAGTTGTTAGTTTTGGTTATCCAAAGACCAAAATTTGATTATTTCAAGGAGGTTGTTAAGTTTGATTATAGCATTGTGAGCCATATTTTGTACCAACATTGTTAACTGTAAAAACCTTTTTACTTTTAATTATAGTATTGTGGATACTCTAATCACTCGAGCATGTTGGTAAATCTGCATCGATCAATAAGGTGTATTTTGGCAGATATGACTTGAGAGAGGAATAAAACAAAACAACAATATCAACAGAAATTAGCGATGAGTTCTATTGTGCTCAACCATCATACTCCATAATAAATTCTGTGCACAGATCACGGTATGGGGTTCAAACAGTAGATCCCTGCAATACTTAATTAACGTATTTGACTACTGAATTTGAAGTGCAGCTGCTAAATTGAAACTCAAACAATTAATGGATCCCAGCCCAAATGCTCAAGAGAAAAACAAAACCAACTGGAATTTTTTTCAGTGCTCTACAAAATAGACTAATTTTTGGAAAAGCCTACAAAACTTCCTTTAATCTCTTGGCAACAAAATGGATATACTCCGTATAACACATTCCTTTTTAAAAAAAAAAACCCTCAGAAGCTTCAAAACATAACATCATTAGCTTCGAACTAATTACTTCTGTAATGGGCCTAAGAGCATCTCCAATGGGAGATGTCAAACATGACGTGGACGGTGCAACGGCTACTTTTGGCATCAACTTACCTCCCAACTCATCATGTCAAAACTGATGTGGCTTTGACATGAACCTTCTGCATGCCAATTTTGGCAGCTACCCTCCCCTGCCAAATTTCAAAAAGTAACCATTAAAGGTAAAAAGCTATTGTTAGATTGTTTAAAACCTTCCCGTACTACTTGTTTGAGTTTTTTTTTTCCTTTTAAATAAATAGGATTTGGCATAAGGGTTGGAGATGAGATTTTAATGTCAAATTTGAGATGTCAAAATGCCACATAAGTTTTCAAAAAAAATTTGACATCTCCAACTTGAAGTCAAGTGTTAAAGATGCTCTAAACTGCGCGCCAGCTAGTGAAATAGAAAGGTCCATTGCGCGATCGAACCAATTCTCCACACGTGCTTGTACCTAGAAGAAAAATTGCAGAGGGAGAATATGTCTTTTTGAGGAATTTTTTTTGGGGCCAGGTGGGTCAAAAGTGTATTGGACGGCCCAGATTAAAACACCTCTCTCTCCTCTCATCCCATCCCAACACTCTCTCTCCTTTTTTTTCTCTCCAAATCCGAGCCGTTCAAAACCGAAATGGACGATCCGGATGCGCCAGTACCCGCTCCGCGCTGAAAATCTTCTCTGGTCTTGATACTCTCTGCATAAAGATAGAGGGGCCTACTAAAACTATTGTGCTCCTCACCGCACCGGCAACTTCCACCGACCCCAAAAAGTAGTAGGAGTACTTGACAATTGACATTTCCCACACGTTGGTCACGCACAGTGTTCGATCAACTCCCCCTTCTTTTTGATGATCAGATTCTCAGTCACCACAAAACTGATAAAAATGGAAGGAATTACTGTACAAGTCTTTATCTCATAATTGAAGCTTTTTTAGATTAATAATAGCAGCCGACAAGATTTTTACCTTAAAACCCAACAGGATTAGGATTTTAGGTTAATGTCATTGACCCCAAATACTTCTAATCAACGATTTACTCCCTGTCTCGCTTGTACTTTCTAAATTTTTGGATTGGATTTGAGAAACCCAATTCTCCCCCTCCCCCGGGTTGCTATCTGGACCAACAAAAGTGTCCGAATTAACTTCTTAAATCGAGTTTGAAATCAAGCTACTAATCAAGTTAAAAATTCATGAAGAGTAAAAAGTAAAAATCATTTGAGATCGGCTTGACTAGGCCCAAGCAGGGGCGGAGGCACATGGGTACAAGGGAGGGCAGCCGACCCCACTAGCAGCCAAATTTTCGTAGGGATAGGTATAATTTTTACCCTATATTTACTAATTTGACCCCAAATTTTCATAGGAATAGGTATAATTTAGCTATTTTGACACTACAAAAAATCTCTAAATTGCCCAAACTTGTTTCAAGTGCATAGAAATTTCAAACGTTCTCTTCTTTTCGAGAGTTGATAGTGCTAGAAATGAGACTATCATGTATTGTTTTTCAAATATAACAAGTCTTTTGGGGCTAATTATGAGGCAAAAATGAATTATTAGTGCATATCGATCTTATAATTAACCTTTTAATTTAGTTATTTTTGGACTTGTGCGTAAAAAAAATATATTGCATATGAATCTAATTTTTGACCCCACTAACCAAAATTCCTGGCTCCGCCCTTGGGCCCAAGTCCCAAGGCAGGAGCGCGAGCATGAAAGCGTCTTTCAAAAACCTCCCAAACAATTAAAAATTCGCGAGGGTCGAGAGCCCGATCGCAGAGCGAGAATCGAGAGCGGGAGCGAACGTGACGTCGAAGAATCATGTACGAAAGTTTTCTGAGCAGAGGTTGGTGGCGAGTCTACATGCGTCGACAGTCGACACTGTCTTGTAGCTCCAAAAGTTGAAACCTTTTCAAGGCCCCCTTTTCTCAAACGTTTTTTGCAGCCGAAAACCTTGAAAATTCTTGCAATAATCACCAGCTCCAAAAAGTTCTTGGAATAAAAACGTGAAAGATCTCTTTTGGTTCCTTCCAAATTCTGGGGGGGGCCAAGCAAACAAATCATGCATCCACTGCAAATTCTGCAATGCGGTGGTAGAGTTAACTGCTCCTGCTGATTCGAGAACCCAACAACCCTTGTCCCTCACATCACCTGAGAAATCCATGCCGACATTCTTTTTTATATATAATACACAGAGGAGATGTACGTTTTTTTTTTCCTTTTCGATAATCGGATATCCGGGCCAACTTGCGCGTATTTTAACTAATTGCAGGATCCTGAAGTTACGACCGGAGAACCCTTCAGTAGCCTCGAGGTTTGAAATGTTTAGCCTCCGTAAAATTCGAATGTGCGATCATATGGAAACCCAATGCACGAAGTAATTTCATCTTGTGTCAGAAGGGTTCAATTACAAACTAACTACCGTTAGTCAACGAATACACCAATAATTCCTAAAGTTGGCGTTTGGTATCACTTTACTCTGTAATTGTTCAGTCCTATTAATTCGGAATCGATTTGGCCGACCATAACTTCAGGTTTCGTGGCTGCACTGTAGACAGTGCCGGTCCCGACATTTGAGTTGCCCAAACCCAACTTCATATTGTGTTACCCACTTAATATTATGTCATACAAAAAAAAATTTTAAAAAAAAACATACAAGTACCCAAAAAAAAAAAAAATTACCCATCAATGTTACATTGTTCATTGAGCTTGAATAACATTAAAAAAAAAATCAACATCAAAATGTAACCTCGGTTATAGTGCTTTATAATTAACACCTTCCAATTCGAAGAAAATGAGTTCTCCTTGCATTTTTTTGTCAATTAAGTCATCGTACTTTACTTATCTAAGAGCTCGGAGCCCATGCCGCTAACTTTTGATTATTTGGTTTTTTGGGCTTTTTAGTTGATATATGTGACGATAACGCCTGCCTCGAAAAACATAAAAAGTTTAAAAAGTCCCAAATGCCCAAAAATGCTCTTAGTGGAATGGTGCCTCATTTTCAATTGAGTTCATAGTCAATCTATTTGATCTCTCTTGCAAAATGGTAGTTCGGAGGTAAAAACAATAACCATATAATTAGCTCGCTCAATTTATTTTAACTATGACTTTTCTTTTAATCAAATGTAACAACATATCACTTATACTGTTATACATTACTCCACTATTTTGTTTGTTAAATCGCAAATTTTCAACAAAATAATTTAGTAATTTAATTTTTGTAATATTGTGGATTAGGAGGAAAAGAAAAAGAGGTAGAAAAAAAATAGAGTAATATAGATGAGGTTGGGAGGCGTGGGAGTAGAACAAAAATGGGGTAACAAATAAAAGATGAGGCGGCTGCAGCTCGTGGGAATCAAACTTGGGTTGCCCAAAATATTGACAGCATCCTAGCGGCCAGAGCAACAAGCATACTCTTCGTGCTAGTAATTGAAAACTTTTTTATATTTATACCTAACTTACATATTTTTTTTTGGTTGCCCAAGCCTGAGGGCTTGCGGGGCTTACCCCAAGGCTGGTCCTGACCGTAGACCATAACTCTAGGTTTTGTGGCCGCACCGTAGACCGGAGAGCCCTTCTGCAATTGTTTCACACAAGTTTTCGCTTAGCCAGAATGTTAAAAAGTCTCTATGTTTACCGCTATTATATTATACGATGACAGCTGAACATTTTCTTTGAGCTTTTTTTTTTTACAACAATATCTAAGGTTGGTTTACCAAAGACCTTGTATTGCACTTGCACTACAGGAATGTAGTGCGTGATTCGAGCTATGCAATTTTACCATCAATGATCCACTTTTAAAAAAGTATCCTTGGACGGCACTACCCTACCCTGGCACTACAGGGCCCCTGGATCGATCCCTAAGGTTGCCTATAAAATCCATTTTTGACTAGAAATAGAGTTTTCACTTTTCAACAGGGAAGCACAAAAACTTTGCATCACTGTCTTCTAAGCCATGGAGCCCATTGGACCTTTTTTATTACGTACCAATAATTGTTGTAGGCCGAATATAATTAGCGAGGCATGGACCTTGGATCCCCTCAAGCTAGCCTGTTCAAGGGCTAATTAATTAGCCATTGAAATTGCAATATTAATCAGGACCACGTACTCTGTGATTAATGTAAACACTGAGGGGCCGGTGCCTTAATTTCTTGGCCTAATCCAGAGGACTGATAAGTGAACCTAGAAACCGTTGAGTTTTTAAAGAGAGAGACTGTTGAGGACCCTTCAATAATAGAAGGGAAATTTTAATCTGATGATCATGTGAACTTAAATGGCTAATTTTACATCTATGTTATGCCAATCCAGCAAAAGATTCCCACAAAAGAAAACTAGATTCTTATTAGGTGTGGAAATCAATCAATCACGTGACTAGAGTTTGCTCTTATTAATAACCACCGGCGGCCCAACCTCTTTGGAGGCCTAAAGCAAAATTTGAGTGTGAATTATGATTGAAAATAATCTTATGGAACGAAAAGCTCTTGTTTAGGAGGCCTTTTACCTTGTTAAAGATCTCTCTCTCTCTCTCTCAATTTGAATAATTTGTGGAAACTCAAAACTTGTACTATACATATATACACATGTATGCAAGTGAGGCCTTTCAAAATTCAACGCCTAGTTTTAATGGCCTATTGCCGCCCTTGTTAATGGCATTAGCAGGTTACTTCATAACAAAAAAATGGGCTCCACAATAATTTCGCATATTTAGATTATATCTTATTTTGAATTTATGTCAAAATTATTATGAATTCTACGTATATGGAGAGGCACGTTTTATATAAACCAATGAGGTGTGTATAATACCACTGTTCTGGTAATTAATTAAGGATGCTGATTTTGGTACTCCATTTTTGTACGCAGGTGTTCCATTTTTAACGTGAAGTTTCATGTATAAATTGGAGCGCTTGCATACAAAAGTATAGCGTGAAATTAATTAATTATGGCGTTAACTTTTTTCTATTTTAGGGGGTTCCCATCAAAATTATAACCTAAATGAGGTTTGTGTATAAAATAATCCCTTTGTTAATTACTAGAGACGAAGAGAGGTGTGGGCATATGGGGGCCAAGGCCCCTGTGCGGTTTTGGGTTTTTATTATAAAATATTAATATTATTTATTTTTTGTTTTTTTGTGTGGTGAAAATATCTAGGTATTGTATTTTGTATTGGGTGTTATTTAGACATAAAAATGTGTTCGTTTTTTGTCCCAACACCCAATTTCCCTTTCTGTGCACGGCCTCCGATAAGTTTTTCTTCAATTATTGATCTCATTTCTTTTTCTATCTCTCTCTACTTACTATCCAAAAAAACCTCCCTCAAGATCTAAACCAAACAAACTATTAGATTCCCGAATTTTTAAATTTCAAAATCTTGTTCATAAATCGGCCCCCATATTTATAAAATCCTGATTCCGTTCCTGTTAATTACCCGACAAAATCTATACAATTCAGGTTAACGGAAATGCAAACAGGCGCTATGACGCACTACCGAGGATCCTCAATCCGAGTTCAATCCACCGGCCAAACCAAGTACAACCTGTACTTTTTGCAATTAAGTTACCTCGAAAACAAGAAACACCCGACAGCTTTCTACCTTCCTCTGATCC
Organism: Rhododendron griersonianum; assembly: GCA_018127125.1. Taxonomy (NCBI): domain Eukaryota; kingdom Viridiplantae; phylum Streptophyta; class Magnoliopsida; order Ericales; family Ericaceae; genus Rhododendron; species Rhododendron griersonianum. Next base: position 49,199,663 of record CM030790.1, on the reverse strand, counting down.
ATAAGAGGCAAAACCATCATTACCTTTTGGTAACTTTAAAATTACACTTTTAATCCATATTCTTTTACTTCACATTTCTCATTTACCCCATTCCTCCTTCTTCCTCTTCTTTCTTCCTTTTTTTTTCGTCTTTAATTCACATTTCTCATTTACCCGTTCCTCCTTCTTCCTTTTTTTTTTTGTTTTGTTTTGTTTTCAACATTGTAGACATTAGTGGTGAATTAGTAAGAAATTAGTGTGTTAACAATCAAGGGGGTTCTATGTCTCTCCTTATGCTCAAAAATAATTTCTTAAGAAGTCAAAATAAAAAAGGGCAAACTCAGTGCACGAGGCTCCAGCCATTGCAGGGTCTGGGAAAAGATTGATGTACACAACATTACCCTTGCAAACAAAGAGGCTAAGGCTGCGTACATCAACTAGGGGTGTTCAAGAAAATCGCCCGAACAGTAAAACCGGTCCAATCCGGACCGAACCGTTCTATTTGGTCCGGTTCCACGGTTCTACGGTCAGATTATGGTTCCAAAACTATAAGAACCGTTAATTTTAGTTCGGTTATTGATTCTCAATTAATGAACCGTGGTTAGAACCGAACCGAACCGTTTAAAACTAAGATAAATATAGAAATACATATGTGTGTAATTAAATATGTATTTGAATTTGGTAGGTTAATCTTTTCCTTGCTAAACTTAGTTTATTTAGAGATGAAATCTCATTTGTTAGGAAAGCTTTTATTTTCTTCCTTCATTTCCTATTATCTTCCTATTTCTTTAATTTTATGAGTTTATATTTAATTGTGAATAAGTGTTTGGATGCTTATTCATGAATAGAACCGGAACCGAACCAAAACCGGACCGGTCTTACGGTTTGGTTTTGGTTAGGTTCCATGCATATATTGGTTAGGTTCTGGTTCCCAATTTTCTAGAACCGTTTGAAATGGTCCGGTTACTGGTTTTCTAGAGAACCGGACCAATCCGGACCGTGTACACCCCTAACATCAACCCTTCCCCAGACTTCGCAATGATGGGAGTCTCGTGCACTGGGTTTGACCTGTAGATTTTATTGGGGGAAGGGTACGTGGTTGTACGTAGCCTCTCTGTTTGCAAGGGTAATGCTATGTACATCAATCATTCCTCAGATCCCGCAATGGCGGGAGCCTCGTGCACTGAATTTGCCCTTTTTTTATTTTGACTTCTTAAAAAATTATTTTCGAGTATAGGGAGAGACATAGAACCCCTTTGATTGTTAACACACTAATTTTTTACTAACCCACCGCTAATGTCTACAATGTTGAAAAATAAACAGAGGAAGGAGGAATGGCGTAAATGAGAAATGTGAATTGAAGACGGAAAAAAAAAAAAGGAAGAAGAAGAGGAAGAAGGAGGAATGGGGTAAATGAGAAATGTGAAGTAAAAGAATATGTATTAAAAGTGTAATTTTAAAGTTACCAAAGGGTAATGATGGTTTTGCCTCTTATGGATCAAAGGAAGGTAGAAAACTGTCGGGTGTTTCTTGTTTTCGAGGTTACTTTAATTGCAAAAAGTACAGTTTGTACTCTCTCTTTTTTTATTATCAAAAAAGGGTGGGAGGGGGTGACCAGGGTAGCAACTCCTTATTGGGTGTGACCATAGGGACTTCCGACCCGCCGTGGAATGTCCGATTCGAGCCATAGCTACCGTCCGGGGGGACGGGGCCGTCACCACGGCACCACCTGATGCACAGTGGCGAGAAATTCCCCTCTTCGATCCAACTACGGGTTCGAATCAAAGCCTATTAATATCACCACCGGGTACAGTTTGTACTTGGTTTAGCATTTCCGTTCTGCTAATTTGAAAGCCAATCCCAACCAAGTCAACCATTATATTATATTATAAAAACATTTTTTGATGTACTTTATTAAAAAAAGAAACAATTTTGTCACTCATTTTTTTGTTAACGTCACTCCTTGCAAGTGTATTTTTGCACCAAAAATACACTTGTAGGGGAATGACGTTAATAAAAAATGGAGTGACAAAATCAGCAGCCTAAAAAAAATATAAACACGAAAATGTTTACTTTGAAAATCCCACTTTGATAACTATAGGTCAACTGGCAAATTAAATCGCACGTGTGATGGAACAAAAACGAACTCAAGTTGCCAATTAATGGACCAGCTTATGATTATTTTTTTTGTACCGCCACCCGAAAAAAAAAATCTTTGGATTCTTGTTAGCTTGGTCACATACAGTTACCTTGTTTGGAACACTTTTTGAAAAGTATTTTTCAATAGATTTTCCTTAGATTTTCCCTACTTCCAATCATTTTTTTCTCTATTTCTCTCCATTTAATACCCTTACTACTTTTTCAAATTTTTTTTCAAAAAGTGTTCCAAACACAGCAACATAATTCTTCATTAGGACTCCACTCGTGCTTTCAATACTTAGTCTCGCGAATGTGTGGTTGATGTGGGCCTGGAACACCACGTGTCAGTGCCCTAGAAGCATTGAATAATTTTTCGTCCCTAGCTGCTGCTGCTTTTTTTTTTGCCCTTTTCTGAAATTGCATTTCCCTAGCTTATGAACATTGTATTTGGTCTCCTAAAGAACGAGACACGTGTCCAATCTTGATTGGTTGTTGGGGTTGGGGACCCCACATAGCACCTACCAATGAGGACCAAACACCACGATCATCGATATACAATTAAAGCTAGCACGATTATATATAAGAGTAAATGATATGATTTTCTCTTCATCAAAATGGTGAACTTAATTAAACCTTACCGAATGATTAATTTCCAACAATAATGTATTGACCTACATTATAGTTTTCTCTCCATTGGGGCTTGTTTGAGAATATTAACAATACAGTCCCCCTTCTGTAACAGCTTAAGTTTTTAGATGAACTGGTAGTTAACAATCTATTATGGTATCAAAGTTGGCATTAGATTTTGTGTTCGAATCTCACCGCCTACCTAATGATTAAAAATTACACGTGTTTAACCAGTTTTTGAAGGAGAATTTACTATACGTGAGAGAGCGTGTTGAGAATTAATATAAATAATAAAGTTTCCACTCCCTCTAACAACTTAAACTTTTAGATGAGTTGATAGTTAATAACTTAAGAGGGCTCCTCCTCCTTTCATATAAGTGAGCCATGCACTTGACATAGATATAGGGCTTTCAGTATGTACCAACATACTATATCATTTGGAGTCTTTTTTTTTTTTTCCTAATTTCGAAAAGAGAGAGAGAAGAAAAATATCATATCCCAAATTTAAAACTCGCGATGTGAACGAATCAACACGGATAACTAAGTTGGAACTATTTGAAGAGCAAACACAAAAGTTCAATCACATGCAGATGTGTTCGTAGTTGTTCGATACCTGTGGCTCTGGACGATACACCTAGGGAAGAATTTTTCAGATAATCGAATACATCTTTTGATAAACGTAATCTTTAAAGCTAAATCTTCCAAGTGTGAGTGCGCGGTCGTGACTCTCACTTGTATTATAATCGAGAATCGATATCAACCTAAGTCACGGGATGGATGATCCTTAGACTTGCCTCTTTTAAGTTAATTAAACTCTTTTCTAGTCTTTCGCCTTAGTATTTCCACTTTCAAAGCAAAACCGACAGTTGGCCAACTAAACGCCGCAACCTTTACACCTACAAATCCAAACTAGCTATATTCGATTATCTGTGGGTACGATCCCGGTCTTACCGGATATTATGCTGACAACGACCTAGCCCTACGCTTGGGGCATTCAACCTTATTCTAAGGCAAGATTATTGGCTAAGCAAGCGGCTGCATATAAAAGTATAGCGTCAAAATCATTTTTCTTAATTATTTATGAAGGCAACTTTTTTCTATTTTAGGGGTTCCCATCAAAATTATTACTCCACCAAAAGGAGGTTAGTGCATAAAATAATCCCGTTGTTAATTACCCGACAAAATCTATACAATTCTGTTAATTGGAAAGCCAAACCCAACCAAGTCAACCTTTATATTATATTATAATAACACTTTTTGATGTACTTTATTAAAAAATATATATAAACACGAAAATGTTTACTTTGAAAATCCCACTTTGATAACTATATATAGGTCAACTCGCTAATTAAATCGCACGTGTGATGGCACAAAAACAAAGTTAACTCAAGTTGCCAATTAATGGAACAGCTTATGATTTTTTATTTTTTTTTGTACCGCCACCCAAAAAAAAAAAACTTCGGATTCTTGTTAGCTTGGCCACATATAATTCTTCATTAGGACTCCACTCGTGCTTTCAATACTTATAGTCTCGTGAATATTAATAGTTTGAGATATTTTTGGAAAACGCTTTCACAAACTCACTTTTAGTTATGGCCTATGCATGCACAGTATGTGACATAGACTGTAACATCCAAGGCTACAATTCCCCTGTGGACGTCCCCACTTTCTTGTCGAATTGGCCTAACTAACAACAAGCATCTTTAATCGCGGAAAGCGTTCCCTTGCGCTGCTTGTAACGTTATTTGTCTAGTCTGATTTTCATGACCTTGCGTCTGTGTCAAGACGCTTTTAAATTGACGAAAGCCCATATTTCTACAAATTTATAGGCAAATCATTCTAGTCACATATATCAACCAAAATACCATTTTGTGAGAACAACTTAACTATTGCCATCAACCTGAAAACAAAGAATTTAGTGGAAACTCACCCTAATTCGATCGAAATGTCAATAATTGATACTCCCTCCGCCTCATTTTGGTTGTCCATTTTCGTTTTTCGTGCCGTTCTTTTAATGCTTATATCTCCCAATCTACAATGTTTTTCATAATTTTAAAAATTTTGTATTATAGATCTAATCGAGAACTATCAAACAAGATCCATATTGGAAGATATAAGCGTTGAAAGAACGGCACGAAAAATAAAAATGGACAACCAAAATGGGACGGAGAGAGTATGTAATAAGATTACAAGATGGTTTTTTATTTATTTATAATCCTTTTGGTCTTTGGATGCCTTATGAAGTTTTTGAGAAGCATGCAGGGATCAATCACGAATGCATATGCTCTGAAAAATATGATCATCAATAAACTCAATGAACATTTTTTTCGCGACAAAAAATATGATATTTCTCATCAATGATTTGTCCTTCTGAAACTAATTTAGTACGGTTGAATAAATATTGTACCGGCCGGTAGGTTCGAGGTTTTCTCAATTTCCAACCACATTTTATTTACCCGACCTAATTAATGTCCTGGTTAAGTTGCTGTCCATTAGCTGGTGCTGGAAAATTGAGTGCATGCATGTTTATCATGCACATGTACACATGCATCATCATGTACATAATAAACACATATATATATATAGGAGTAGTACATTTGAGTGCAAGTCACTTCTACTATTGTGGATGTGATGTGTCAAAATCATCTACGTCGGCTGTGTCAAAGGAATAATTTTTCGATCCATTTTCACCTCAACTGTCAACTTTATTCGATGGAGAATCTTGGTAGCTAGGCTTGTTTTATCACTTAGACATTGTATGTCAATTGTCAAAAAAGAGCTAATCAACAAAATAGCCACACTTTAATCGAGGGGAGTGATTTTGTCATTTCTCCTTTTGTTAATGTCACTACCTTTTACGTCTTGATTAGATGATTTGTTTCGTGAAAAAATGAGAGTGACATTAACAAGAAGGGAAGTTTCAAAATCAATGGTATATATCTTCGTTAGTGATTAAACTAGAATAGTACTCCATATGTCCCAAAATCTTGGTCTTTTTTGAGAGTACGTGGTATTTTTCAATTGATTATATCTTACGATCTATAATCTTATAGGTGATTTTAAAAATTTTGTATGAAAGAGCTCATTGAGATCTATCAAACAAAATCCATATATTTGATATAAAAAAAATATTATAAATTAGAAGATATAACTAATCTTTTGAGACTTTCTAAAAAAAAAAAAAAAAAGAGGACCAAGAATTTGGAACGGATGGAGTAGTTGTATCCTTAGTTTATTTTTCGATTGAAATGGTCAAGTGTATAATCTTATAGCTGATATAAAAAGAGTGTATAATTCAGATAAAAAAAAAAAGCGTATTATTTTGATATATTTATCGCTAACATATTATTATGTTACCATATTTTCTGAGTTTTATTATTACGTTTTCAGTTTAGTATAGGTTATTATTCATGTTTTCTAGTTGATTTCTTAATTTATTATGCAAGTTTCTTACTTGGTTTAGGTTTCTTTGTCACCAAATCTTTATAGCCTAGCTATATAAAGACATATATTAGGATTATGTTTTAGAGACCATCAATGGTATATAATATATATCAATGAAAGCAAACTTCTGGTCAATGTACTTTTTCTAACATTTATTGTACTTTTTCTAACATTTATTGTATGCTACTAGTTAATTACTATTTTTAGGCAGATTAAAAAATGAGTATATTACCCAAAAAAAAAAAAATTGAGTATAGGAATGTCTTGAGATTTGTAACTCCATCAATCTGACAAAGAGCAATATTATGTAGACCATGTCTGAGTATCATATTTTGGGTATAATGTAGAAGTGGCAGTTACAATCTATATTTTTAAATCCGTCCAAATCTGTCCATTTATAAGCCAACCCAATCCGTCCATATTATATAGATGGGTTGTTATGGGTTGAACCCATGTAAACCCATATTTACATGGGTTTATATAGATTGAAAATAGGTTCAATATGGGTTGGAATTAAAAGACTCATTCCTTGTACAAAAGTTAACTACTGTTGAACAAAAAATCCTCGCCGTACCGGACCGAATTCTGTCTTCATTTTGAATGATCAAAAAATAAAAGTTGATCTTCACTATTCAATCCAATCAAATTCATCCACACAATCTCTCTCTCTTTTTCTCTCTCTCTCTCTCTCTCCAATCCATTGAGCTCCTCTCTCTTTTGGGCTTTTTTCTGTTTTGTCCTTATTCAACTTTTTTCGCGTTTGTCGTTTTGCGACAAGTAATTTACGATTTTTGATTCGCTTCAATCGAAAAAGTAAAAAATTATGACTTTTACCCAAATATTTTTGAAAACATCCAAGATAAAGCCCAAAAAGCCGGTTTTTGGAATTTATCTTGAATATTACAAAAAATATTAGGGTAAAAGTAAAAAAAAAAAAACTTTTTCAATTCTCTCGTCGAGACGAACTAATAGGGGTAAAAAGTTTGTCGAAAAACAATCAAATACAAAAAAAATTTGAATAGAGACAAAAAAAAAAAGTCACTTGACTTTTTAATCCAAACCTAAGCGATGGCTTTGGCGAACGCAATGAAGATCGAAACTGTGCAATCATCGCCTTCCAGACGATTCTCCAACGCGGCCTCTGACTCCTCGTCGAAGTTATGTTACTGTTTGAAAATGGAAAAAAAAGTAAAAACCTGATTTTTAAAGTTTTTTTACCCTCTAATTGCTTCATTTTTATTCAAAAAAAAAAAGAGTTTTAATCATAATTTTTTACTTTTATGAATCCCCTTATTGAGACAAATCAAAAGGAAGGGGGAAAAGGGGAGGGGGAAGAGAGGGGAAGGGCTGCAGGGTTGTTCTTCGGTTACAAAAAAAAAAAAAAAAAACTACAGCAAACTACAAAGAGATTAAAAACTAGGCTAACAAACTGGAACAAACAACCAACCATGCACATTCTCGTCTTCGTGAGTTTGCACGTTCGGATTCCATGAAGGTTGAATATTCCAAACCTTGGGGTCGGGGTAGGATTTGTCCAATCGTTAACTTCAAGAACCCGAAAATGATCAAGGTGCGCAAGCTGCCAGACATCCAACGCCTACATAAAAAACAAAACTGGAACAAACAACCTGATTGAAGATAGTCGACGTTTAAAAGGTGTTACAGAAAAACTTTTTTAGGCGTGGAGCCGAGGAGGGACCAACTAATAATTTCACGACCGTATGGTAGCTAGTAGTTCCATAGCTACCTCTTATCATCAACCAACGAAATAATACTCATTGAAGAGGACAAAGCACTTGTTCAAATAAAAGAGAGGACACACCACAAACTAAATACACTCTATAAGGGCTAAAAGAGGACACGCATAGCTTTCCTCTTTTATCATAACATTTTCTTACTTTTTTCATACTATTAATTTAAAAATAAAAGGGTAAAAGAGGAAATTATTTATCTATAATCCATTTAGTTTTGAAAATAGAGGTAATGAGTGGAGAGAGATAGAGAGAAAAATGAGAAAAATAATTGTAAATAGGGGTAATGAGTGGAGAGAGAAATAAGAGTAATGATTAGAAGTATGGTTTGGAAATAATGATTTGATTTGAGTTGGAATTTTTTTCGGATTATGATTTTGATACTCCAAAAATTGATGGAGGAGCTCTAAAACTGAACGGTGTTAATACACAAAATGACGTCGTTTTGGAGCCCCTTCATCAATTTTTGGAGTGCTAATAATCAATTTCTTTTTTTTCCCAAAAACTTGATCCAGACAAGGCAAAGATACACACAAAAAAGGTCAGAACTCAGAAGGAGTACTCCAAATGCAAACCAAATTAACAAACAACCTGATTGAAAAGAAAAGTTAAAAAAGATGTAGCAAAACAAATATTTAGGGGTGGATGGACCAAATATTAATTTCAAGACAGCATAGTCGTACTACTGACCGGCCCTCTCATTATCAGCCAATAAACACTCATTGATGAGGATATAACACATGCAAGCGATATAAAAAAAAACACTATTTATAGTGTGCCTAAAGCGAGACAGAAGCGAAAAGCAGTGCCTTCGCCGTTAAATTTAAAACATGTGAAAAGAATAGCATAATTCAACGGCCGAAAAACTCTCAAGCACAGAGGCACATGAATTTTCGGCAAGGACGGAGTTAGAATTTTACCCTAACAGTGGTGAAATGTATACTAATAAAAAACTAAAAAGATGAACTACAATATAAAAAGTTATTGAATCTAGGAAAAATTACTATTGCATAATAAATTCTATAGTCAATGAATGATGTTTGTCATAGGCACGTAGCGTACCAAAAAAGACTAATTTTAATTTAATCTATCTACTAAAGTGAGGCATCTTGAATTGTGACGCTCTTTCATGTCGTTAAAAGCATCGATAATAGAATCAGCGTTAAAACTTCTAACTATGTCCTTCTTAATGTATGTGATCAAGAAACTTGCCAGAAAATCATCTTTCATCCTAGTGTGAAGTTTTTTTCCTTTAATTTAGATCTTATCTTTTATAATACTTCACTTTGGTCCATTGAATTTAGTTTTAAAATACTTTTTTGGATCTTCTTTATTGAAAAAAAAGAAGAAGATTAAGGACTAGTATATAGCAAAGAATAATGAAAAAAATCTAGTGCTAGCAGATCTATATAAGTTGGGGATATTTTTTATTCTACATATAATAATAGCATTTTCTAAAATCTTTGTTGTGGCGACCGCCATTACTAGACCTCCTGGCTCCATTCTTGGTTTTCGGACAGAGGGGATCGGACCCCGCCTAAAACCAGTTAATGACTTCACTTTATTAGCTTTCCTCATTTCTCTCACACACACAACGGTTGTGTAAAACATAACACACAATCAATCTCTAGCCGTCAATTGCTATAATAAATGACCAGGATTCGCTCAAATTCTTCCTCGGAAAAGTTTTTTTAAAATCTAGACTGTCCAAATACATCTAGACGGTCAGAATTACGCACACAACCAACACAACGGTTGTGCAAGTAGCATTTTTGTTAACGAAAAGTCTGTTGATACAGACTTTGTAGACAGACACAAATCATACACATATCTGTTGTGAGCCCATTATGGGTCTCACATAAACAATCCGAACCGTTCATTAAATGTAGAATATTTTTTCAAGGGTCTTCGCGTGACATCCGAATGAAAAGTTAGATAATTGAATCAAGTATCTATCTAAACATATTAGATTGAGCTGATTTTTGCCGAGAACCCTTGAAAAAATATTTTACATTTAATGAACGGTTTGAATCGTTTTTGTGGGATCCGTAGTGAGCCCCACATCAAATCTGTGCACGATGTCTGTGTATTATTGTTGTTGGAATACCATTGTTGAGGATGCATATGGCAAAAAGAATAAACAATACGACTAATTTTTAAGAAATCCGGAACAATCCTCTAGTTGTCCATGCCAAATTGCCAATTAGGTACATTACCCTGATTCTGCAAAAGTTAGGTCGAATTTCTCGTCACCTAACCAATACATGCATGACTTCAAGGAGTTTGAGATCCCCAATGAGAGCTTTAGCTCAGTTGGCGTTTCCCCCATCAGCCTTCTTCTGTGGAGGTGTGAGTTTGAGCCCCACGAGGGGGTGGGGTTCGGGTTTATATATAGACAGCTTCTAAAAATCTCCTATGAACTATTCCTTCCATTTCATATTGAGAGTCTCATACTCTTTCTCTCTCTTGTTTTTTTTTCAAATAAAAAAATCAACTATTTCCTTGTATAATTTTTTGAATTTTTTCGCATCGTATTAAAAATCTCGATTAGTACTTTAATTTGGTGCGAAAAAAATTCAAAAAATCATACACAAAATAGTTGATTTTTTGATTTGAAAAATGACACGACTTTTTGTGATGAACTCTCAATATGAAACGTAGGGAGTAACTTATTAACTTATTCCCGCTGATGTATAAACTATGACAAAAAAAAACAAAAAGTAGTTTGAGATCGTTGAACCACACAACTTTTACAAAGACAGAAGTACAAACACAAGCTAGAGAGAATTTGAGAAACAAGAAAGTTACTCCACTAAGGAATTTGCCCTTCTCAAAAGATGAGACACCAAAAAAAAAAGGTCAAAAGGGCTCCAAATGGAAAACAAAAGCAAAAAAGGGGCCAGGAAGCAAAAGAAAAAACAGAGGGGGAGACAAGGGAAAAAAAAAACTCACACTAGGGAGTACGGAGTATTATTGTTCCCACAAAAAGGTCTCGAAACTTCCCGAAATTACACTATCTGCCATCGTCGAAATTTGATCAGGTGCGAAGTACCCATAACAATCATCGTGCAACCACTGCGGAGGATAAACCCACCCACCGTCCACGTCCACCGAGTCCACGAACACGAACTCGGACGAGTCGTAACTCTCATCCAAACTCGGCAACTCGACTATCTCGCTCAGCTCCTCCCCGGACGACGACGTCGTCGTCTCGGTGGCGGAGCCGAGGTGGACCATGGAGGCGGCCTTCGCGGCCGCCTCCTGCACGTCACGCGGTGAGCACGTTGCGGGCCGGGGCAGGAGCTGGGCCAGTTCGGGGAAGTTTAGTATGGCCGATTTTCCCTTGACGGACAGGGCCGCCACGTCGTGGGCCCGGGCCGCCATTTCGGGCGTCGAGAAGGTCCCGAGCCAGATTCTGGACTTCTTTCTGGGCTCGCGGATTTCGGAGACCCATTTACCCCAGGCCCGCTTTCGTACCCCTCTGTAGACGGGGTGTTTGCTATCTCTGGTCCTTTTGGGCCTGTTCTGGTTCGAACCCTCTGAGTTGAGCTTATTGGTTGGGCTCGACGGCGAGGGTGGGGTGGGTGAGGATGAGTTGCAGCTACTTGACTCGGTCTCCGAGTTTGGTGGCTCAGTCATTGTTCTTTCTTTTCTTTTCTTTTCTTTTTTGCTCCAATGATGTGACTCCGGAGTTGCTATGTGTATAGAGAAGTAGTACAGTGGGTAATGGTGAGGAGAGATGGGATGAGGTTTGATTAATATATAGGCTAGAGAGAGAAGGAGGTGATAAAGGAAGGTTTGTGGAACTCTGTAATATTTGTTACTTAGTAGTATTTGTTTGCGAGAGAGAGTGAATATATATATACTGTACATTGGAGAGAGAGAGAGAGAGAGAGAGAGAGAGAGAGAGAGAGAGAGAGAGAGAGAGAGAGAGAGAGAGAGAGTAGGGGATCGAATTGACCCCTGGTAACGGCGACCGACCTGGGCCTATACCCATGATTTTATGACGCAGCACACAAATAGAGGAGAGAGAGGGAGGGAGAGTATCGTTTCACCGAATTATAGGGCGTGTTTGGTTGGAGTTTAATATGGAACTGGAATGGGAATTAAGAAGGGAGTCCGTACAAGAGTCGCCCTAGGCTGAATCACTGGGCCAATGCTAAGGAAACAGCCGTCTGCACCTACGAGAAGACAATCAAGGCCCTTCGGGCGAGGTTGAGTATGAACCTAGACCACACGTTATGTGTACCATACATTCTAGATCACATAACGTCTGGTTCGAATTTTTGCTAATACTCCCTCCGTTCCACAATGGATGTCTCAAACCACTATTCATATCTCTCAAAAAATTATCTATATTTTGTCGTTTACAATACTTTTCATAATTTTAAAAATAATATTAATTAATAAAATTAAGATCTATCAAACAAGAAACCGAGAGCTACCAATACGGACCCTATGAATATAGCGTTATAAGTTGTGTGCCTTATATTCATATTAATTTTCTGGCCTTAGCCTAATAAAGGTTTTTGCATCTCATGACATATATAGGAGGCTTGCTGATAAGTTTAAGGGTACATACTATTCTTGTGTGATAGCATGGCGCAGTAGAATTAGGGTTTTGGCAGTGAAACCATGCTTCTTAAATTATAGTGCTTACAATACAATAACATGAGGGCTTTCATTAATTGGTATGTATGGTCCCATGCATGGTAATATAACACGATCGTGAGTAACAATTCTATAGTCACTACGCCAAATTTTGGTTTTACCGGCGGTAGTATTACCGACATTAATTTAATGCCGTTAAAAGACATTTTTAGGGGCATTAATAAGACCGCTGGGAATAATTACCCTAAAATGGCGGTTATCCTAGGACTGCCATTTTTAGTGACTTTTACCGGCGGTTTTTTAAATTACCGCCGGAAAAAGTAGAATGTTGTTTTTAATACCGGCGGTTTATTACCGTTGTTTATAATAAAATCGACCAAAATGCGGGTTAGCCCAGTTGGTTGAACGCGCGCGCAAAGATCCGGAGGTTCTAGGTTCGATTCACAAGGAAAGCAAAAAAATTAACCGCCCATTTCATTACCGGCGGTTTTGTAATGCCGTTTTTAGCATTACCGGCGGTTTGTTACCGCCGTTTTTGTTTTCCCGACAATTGCTTTACCGGCAGTCTATTACCGGTGGTTTTTGGACTATTTCCGGCAGTTTTCTAATGCCGCTAAAAATAAAATTTGGCGTAGTGAGTCCGGGAGTACCGCCATGTGACACTCCTGATCACTTTTCAACCACGTGGCGGTACTCCTGGACTATTGGATAATTTCACCACGATCTCAACTGAGAGCCTTCATAAATAGTCCTCAGAGATAACAACATAATTTTGCTTTAACCTATGTACAAAGTTTTTGAAGTCCAATTTAATTTTCCTTGGAAATCATATTCATATACTCCAGTACTATAAATATATATATTCAATTGGTTTTCCTTTCTTTTTTTTCCTGGGTTGGATACAAAGAAGGAGTTGATAAAGAACTACTGACGCCTTCACTGTTTTAGTATATCAATGAGGTCAATAAATACCTTCCAAAATAAAAATAAAAATGAGGTCAATAAATAATAGAAAACAATGGTACTACAAGAATGGGAGGGTCTTCACCACGTGCAGGTGGGGGAATGGGTTCCCATAGGGCCCGTTCAGTTGCCAGGAAAGTATAAGAAATGATGGGAAAATTAACTTTCCCATAACTTTTGTAATGTTCAGTTGGCAGTAAAGTAGTGGGAAACATGTTTTTAAGTTTTCCTGCAAGATTTACTTTCTTGCAAAAGTGATCCGGCCAAAAGCATAGGATTTTGCGTCACGGAAAAAGTTTTATCCATTGTGGGGCCAAAATAATTGGCGGGTAAGAAAAAAGGTGAATGACACCAATACCAAAAAAATACAGTACAAATTAGGTTCTTAGAAAAAACACTTTGACATTTACGTAAGCAACAACAATTTCGACTACTATGGTGCTTTCTGAGATAATTATTGTGGGAAAAGATTGATAGTTTTTTTTTTTTGGAAGTATTTATTTATCTTGTAGTTAGTCTTTAATTTTGTTTTGTACTAACTAATTTTCAATGAGTTTTTGCATCGGCAACTAATCAAGCACGGTTGTTTAATATTTATTTATTTAGTTATCATCTACTTATTTTTTAAACTTTATTTGTACGGTTGATTATCAGAGAATATCAATTTAAATGGGGGATTTGAATGACCATTCAGAATATAGCAAATTGAATAGGAAATTGCAAATCGATTTTTTCATTTCATGTTAAGGCTTTGCATTAGATAAAATACATTTTTTGTATGTGTTAATTTTTGAAATATGATAGCCTATTATTTAGCTCTCAAAGTTACTTTTATTTAAAATTAGCATGAGAATAAAAATAAAGAAGTTTCTCATAAGTGTCTTTTCCCGGCAAATGAATCACTAAACTTTAGTTTTCCTGCCAAAAAAAATTGTCAAATGAACACTCACAAGAAAATAGATTTTTTTTTCCTTTACTTCACTTTACTTAATTTTTCCTGAGAATAACTTTCCAGTACAACATTCCTGGCAACTAAACGGAGCGTATAGGGTTTTACTATATATGGTTTTAACTTCTAAGGCCTTCCTTTTATGGCTATGTTACATTGTTACAAGTCTTTTCCTCTGAGGGTAAGTAAATAGAATTTCACTAATGAAAAATAAACGGTATCTTCACTTATTTTTTTGTCGTTCTAGCGATGTTTTTTTGTCAAATTTTGGTTTGCGACAGCGCCGTTTCGTCGGTTTTTAAAAGTATTACAGTAGTTGTTCAGCACCATACTTTTTTCATGCAAAAAAAGAAGTACTAATTTAGTGCGACGTGATAATTCCGAAGGCCAAACTTGACGCCAAATTTCATAATTGCTAGTATTACATTTGGGTTTTCAACAGCTCATATTTTGGTGAGCAATGCGTCATGTTTTGTTATGGTAAGAGCTACTCTAAAAGAGCATTCATTCCTTAATTTAGTCATTGCCACTCTAAATCTATACTACAAACTATTATTATGTATTTGTGAAAATTTTCTAGATATATGCATAACATTTCTAATCGAACCAACACAAGACTCAGCAGGAGAATAAGGATGAAATTGTAACGGGTTTTGGCCAAGTAGGCACGAGAAAGCAAATAAGTGTCCGTCATCCATGATGAGGTCGCATCGTCGAATCTCACGGAGGCCAAACATTCTAAACCTTGAGGTTTGTCCGGCTGTTAAGTTTAGAGTCCCACAATTAGTCGAGGTGTGCGGAAGCTGGCCTGGGTATTCGTTTATTCAGAAAAAGATCTAACATGTTTAAAATTGTACTGTACTTGCAAGTATGAGCTGTTTATATGACGCAGCGGAATTCACGAGAGAGATGATCAGTTGCGTACTAATCAAACGAATGATAAACTCGAGTCCACGAGAGAAAGAAACAAAGTCTGAATATTATTGATAAAAAGCTGTATAAACATTAGGTTACAACCCCTTTTATAGGAAAAATGCGTAATCCTAGCAAAATCCTAACTCAAAAACGAAAATTCCCAAAATTTGGGGAAAATAATAAAATTGGAAAAAGGAAAGAAAAACATGACTTTTCCAAAAAAGAATCAACTTTTACGGAATTATACGCTAAAAGTTATTAACGATACAAATATTTTCCGAAATGGCAAAAACGTCCAATTGAAGGCCTAAACGAAGGAATTAGGCCGAAAAGCACTATTGATCATCAACCTAGGGTAATTTGGGCCCGATCCAAGCTCGTCCGAAAGTTACCAAATCAGGTAATTTACAATTAAACAACGTTTGGGCTTCCGAGGCTTCGACCGGTTCAATTGATCATGAAATTGGGCCTCCACATGTTCTACATCACGTGAAATTGGTTCAGTTTTAAAGATCTAACATGTTTAAAAAAATTTACCCAAAAAAGAAAAACATGTTTAAAATTGTACCGTACTTGCAAGTTTGAGTTGTTTATAAGACAAGCGTGCTCCCACAATTAAATTGCGAAAAAGCTATGAGAGACCATAGTGGATCGGCTCAGGTTTGGCGGTGTGGTCGAGTAAAGGTGTCTTCAGCTCTTGCTATCGAGGCATGGGCGTTGAGAATTGCTTGTGGGCTGGCAATAGAGTATAACTTTCCGGCTATTATTTTTGAATCTAACTGTAAATGCCTTATTGAAATTATTAGTGGATCTAACTCGAATGGATGCTGGGAAATCCAGGCAATTGTGGAAGATATTAAGTCTTGGGCTAAGGAGAGACACTGGTCGTTTGTGTGGGGTTGTCGATCAAAGAACAAAGCAGCCCATTGGATAGCTACTAATTGTCTAGATAGGAAAATTACTTCTAGTACGGGTTGTATTCTGCCCGAGTTAAATGCTATCTTATGTAAAGATCCTCGTTGAGTTGGTAATGAAAAGTGACGTTTTTCAAAAAAAAAAACCGACGAGGGGGGAGGAAAATCATACCGACGGTCGCGCCGGGCCGTCTCCGGACGGCTCGGATCGGCGGTCCGGTAGCTGGAGACGGTCCGGCACGGCCGTCGGTACAATTTCCCTCCCCCTCGTCGGTACTCATAGCACGGCTCATTATATTGTCTTCGGTCCACCATATGCAACTCTCAATGCCGAGGCCACCTATTTTCATCCAATGGGCGACGCATCCCTTTTGTATAGTACTGAAGATGAATAATTGATCTATGCATGTCTATTTGCACTGAGTTAATTCCATCAAATCTCTGAGATGATCATATGCATGTCTCAAACTGGGGCAGACCCACGTTGAGGCACGCAAGGTCACGTGCCCCATGCCTTTTATAAAAATAAAAAAAAAAACTTTGATATAAAGGCATAAAAGTTTCCTACACTAGTATAATGCATCAGCATGGTGGTGTGGTTATATATATATGTTGTGCACAGTTTAGGCACCTGGGTTCGATTCTCAGGCATGCCATCTTTGGGTTTTTTTTTTTTTTTTTTGTTCTTCTCTATTTGTGTTCTCTCTTTTCTTTATTTCTTCATTTTTGTTCTCATTCCTTTATTTCTCCATTTTTGTTCTACCTCTTTCCTTTATTTCTCTATTTTTGTCCTATTTCTTTGTGTTTTCCTCCCAATCCAAAATATTATGAAAATCAAATTACTAAATTCTTTAATTTGCTTTCTATTAATCTTACGGTTGCCACCGCGACAGTTGAAAGAGTATTTTCAGCCGTGAAGATTGTCAAAAATCGGTTGCGGAATAGAATGAGTGATTAATATTCAATGGTTGAGCGATAATTTAGTGGTATACATATAGAGAAATATTTTTTAAGAGATTGTGACTAATAGGTGCCCCCGGTATATGAAATTCCTGGGTCCGCCACTGGTCTCAAACTCCCCATGTTAATTTCTCGTGCGCTCCTCGGCCTCTAAAATCGATGTTAGGAGAATTACATTCAAAGAGATATAATGACGGGATAATATATTAATCACGAAATACGCTTATACGGAAAACATGGTATTTTTAAAGGGTCATTCTAGACAGCCCAATAGGCCGTTAATAAGCTAAGAAAAAGGTTAAGAAATAACACATACTTCAATGCAATTTCGCACTTCTATACACTTTTCATACATTCCGATACAAATTTACAACCTTAACAACCGCTCAATGGACTTATTTTTATTAGTATTTTCCTTCATTAAAATCAAAGATAGCCTGAGTATCATGATGCATGATTATCACGGAATTATATGATTTGACAATCCATAGGGTACATAGGCGAATTGAAATTACAGAATTTGTGTTAAGATGCTCTAATAATGGTGTTTAAGGGGCTTTTGCATTGTCTCACCATTTATGTTAATTTATTGGCTTGTGAGTGAGAAACCGAATTGAAGAATTCGCGGACATGCCCAAAACTTAAAATTATTTCACGCCATTTAGGGTGTGTTTGGCAGCAATTGTTTTAGAATGCAGTTTAATTGATGCCCACTAATTTCTAATTAATCATTTTCGACCACGAAAGGCGTTTCGGATTTTCTATCATCCAAGTTTTGAACCGGAGAAGACAGTCCAAATCTGAACCATACATTAGTAAAATGAATTACCAGCAAGAGTGATCCGTAGAAGTTTCTGTGCAAATCCGAACCCTTAATTGCAGCAATGGACGATCCAGATTTGGGAGCGTCTCGTCCAGTTCAAATTATAATACCGGAGATGATCCAATTCCTATTCAGAAGCGTGTATCGTACAAGGATGCCTAGTCTATTTTTTGCCAAATTATTCAAACACTTCTATCTCACACTCAATTATATGGAGACGTTGATGCTGCTTGCAGATTTTTGTCAATTTGGGCCACATAGTATAGTATTACAAACGATCCTAGCTAGAGCTTTTGACGCTTCTATAACCAGAACGTACGCTGATTGTGAAATAAGAGCTCAAGTCATCTATCTTCACGGATTCGAAATAAAAGGTGGACCAATTCTTCCTTGTACTAATACCCCTCGCGATTCGATTATCTCATGGACTCGATCGGGCTAACACTACTACAATAATATATATGCGTCACACTAAGGAGATTCACAAAGATCACGATTTTTAGTAAAAGGGTGATAAAAAGTGGTGCTTAAATGCCTATAAAAAAAAAAGAAAAAAGTGGTGCTTAAAATTTTTTATCACAGTTTAAGTCCAAAACTGAGATAAAAAGTGGGTTTTAGCGCGGAATAAAAGACCTCGCTATTGCGGCGAGATAAAAGAAAAACAACCTCACCCTTGCGGTGTGATAAAAGATTTTAGGGCGAAAAAAAATGAGATAAAAGATCTCGCTCTTGTGGCTAGATAAAAGAGAAAAGATCTCACCCTTGTGGCGTAATAAAAAAGAGAAAAGACCTCACCCTTGTGGGGTGATAAAAGATTTTATGGTGGAAAAGAATGAGATAAAAGATCTCGCTCTTATGCCGAGATAAAAGAGAAAAGACCTCACCCTTGTAGCGTGATAAAAAAACTTTAGTGCGGGAAAAAGCGAGATAAATTATCTCACTCTTGCGGCGAGATAAAAAAGCTACCCATTTTAGGCACGCGGTCTGAATTTTCACGTGGGCGGGCTGGTACTCATTTAGGTGGGTTTTGAAAAGTTTATGTGATGAAAACGATGTCGTTTAAGGACTTTGAAAAGTTTTTTTTTTTTTACAAAAGGTAAGAAGATAAGCCCTTATTACACTCACTCCTAAAGATCTTTACGTTTCATCTTCACTACTACAATAATAGATAAAGGTCACACAAAGGAGGTTCACAAAGATCACAGTTTTAGTAAAAGTGTGATAATAAATTGTAAGCTAAACATTTAATCTCAGTTTAAGTCAAAAGCTGAGATAAAAAGTGGCGCTTAATATATTTTATCTCAGTTTTTTAAAAACTGTGATTGTAGATAAAAGACATAGCTCTTGTGGTGAGATAAAAGATTGACACCTTAAAAAGATATCACTCTTGCGGTGTGATAAAAGATTGACATGCGAAAAAGAGCGAGATAAAAGACCTCGCTCTTTTGGCGAGATAAAAGACCGAAGCCTAAAAAAGATCTCTGTCACGCCCTCGATTTTCAACATAAAATATAATGATTTCCGATAAACGATACCTCGCAATAATACAGATAATACCCCAAATCATGGTTCATTCCCATATTTGCAAATTAAGTTCAAAGTTTCTTGTCAAGCTTGACGATCCAAATAACATAATAGAAATGAAGTTTTAGGGTTTACAGTTCCCCATGATCAAACGATAGACATAATAGAAATCAATATTACACTGCCAAAGGGTTTTACAAAACATGCCAATGAAATTTCCATATCAGCTTTCAAAGGGATGATGTCAAAATATGCGAGCCAAGCACTCCATGTCGCTACCTCCGAGTGTACCTGAAAGAAGGATAGGGTTGAGCAAAACACGTGCCCAGTAGAGAATTCTATACTCAAACTATATGAAAATGTAATGAATCATGCACCATGAATGAGTGAGTAAAGACAGATACACCCAAAGTACGAAGGATTTCCAATGAGCTGCACGCTTTGATCAAGAATTCTAGACTTCTCCGGGAGGTCACTAACCTTTTACTCCTCAACTAGATGCCTCAATAAACTCACGTCTATCCACCATAATCTATAACCAGTTCTAATCATCTTATTAGTCTTCGTACACTACTACCATCATACTTGTGTCCACGTTCGTCATCATTAAATCCCTTATTTACAAACCTTTCCTTTCTTTTAATCAAGTGTATCCCATCAATGATCACTAGGGTCACCTCGGGTCTAGTTCCCTCAGCGTGGGGTCACCCCGAGTCTATTCCCTAAATAATAAAATCACTTGGGTCACCTCGGGTCTAGTTCCCTCGAGCGCAGGGTCACCCCGAGTCTATTCCCTCAATCAGTAATAATCATTGGTTAGCGGAAACGCACATCGCTTAACCGACCATCCGTCATTTCACAAACAACTTCATCATCAACTTGTCGGTCGTACCACTAAACTTTAATCCACCGTTTCCTAATTCCACAAATGTACATGTTTATACCTTTTCATTAATTAACAACTCCTCATTTTACTTAACGTACCTAGCCCGTAAATAAAATCTTACAAAACTCTATCCATTTGTTGTCCTCGTTCATTCCACTTCTCATTTCACAAACCTCAAAACATCCAATCAAATCCAAAGACCATTTAATCAATGCATGGTCTCACAAGACCCACAATCTACCGTATCGCATAAAAGCAAAGACACACGTGCTCATCATATCTCTAAGTATATCCACGCACCGACACATCGTGCTACTCACAAGCAATTTCTAAAGTACCCGACCTACTAGCTCCTATACTTGAATCCCATAGCAAGTGTACCAAGGTGAATCGATAGGTTCAACGAATCGTGAAGATACAAGTTACTACCTTACCCTTTAAAGTTATTGTACCACTCTCATCAAGCATCTATACCCATCACGATGTTCATACAACCTACGGTACTCATAACACTCTACAATACGTTTTCCGTCTACAATAATATATACTAAGATCACGCTTAACCAAAGCCTAGGGAATAAGAACGATCAACGGATCATCAAGGGACTAGCAACCAAGCTTAAGGAAGGTTTAAGGATGCCTTAGAGGTGTTAGAAGTGATTGGAAACCAAAACGGTGAAGTACGAAGTAAAACAGCAAAAGCTGGAGATAAGCAACAGGTATCGATACCTAAGGCAAAGGTATCGATACCTCTGGGTCAAAAATGACTCCAGACGCAAGGGTATCGATACCAATGACAAATGGTATCGATAACAAAGGATTTTCTGGGTTTTGGAACACGAAGGTATCGATAACAAAGGGCTAAGGTATCGATAACAAAGGCTGTTCGGGTAGATTTTCTGCAGATTTTCGAAACTAATCCCAACAATCAAACCAACATTTTCAAGCACGATCAACACACAAATTCAACTCATAAGCATATAGAATAAGCAAGAAATCCCTACCTCGAAGTTGGAGAGCAAGCACGAAAGGAGATCGGGCCACGCAAGCCTTTGACTCCGAAATCTTGAAATCGACCGAAATACTCCTCCTCCGGTCAAGACCCACGAAATTCAAGCTCAATAACGCGTGAGGAAGGTGGAATGGAGGTTGGTTTGTGTGGGTTTTAAGTGATTTTGGTGGGTTTTTGGTTGAGAGAAAGAGAGAGAGAGTGGAGCCGAGAGAGAGATATCGGGAGGGATGAGAGAGAGTGAGATGGGAATTCTAATTCCCTACATCTCCACCACACACACTTATATTAGGACACACACTAATCACACTTGCACTCCCTCCACTAACAATCCTTTCACATTAGCCCCAAATCAAATAAACTTAACAAATTTCGTCTTTTCCTTCAATAATAATATCGAATAAATCTTTTAATGACTTTTGAAATTACGGGTCCTTACACCCTTCCCTCCTTAGAGAAATTTCGTCCTCGAAATTTGCCAAGCCAGGTCCAACCAATACACAACACACAGATATACCTCAGCCATAACACGGTTTATCATGCAACTATGCAGTAATCATGTAAATCTACATCAAACTCATATCGACAACATCGAGACAAACGCAGGCATTTCTTTCTAACCTTGTCCTCCTTTCTCCACATAAACTTGCACTAACGGTACCGTTTTACCCCTTAAAACTTAATCACGCAAATCTAGGATACGTATCGGCTTCTCACCACGGGACACGTCGGCTTCTAGCTCAAGTTCGGACACTTCTATCACATGCAATGGATTCGATTCAGACTTCCTCAATATTCGTATGTATAACGCATTACAACTGTCCAAAAGTCTCGGCAGCAATGCCAAACGATACGCAATTTTCTAGGTTCCTCTTTTATCGCAAAATCTCTATATACGATTATCTATCCAAGCGCCAAGATCTTGCCTATGAACGTAACCCGATAATCCAATTGACTCTTCGAGACTTCCATTTAGAATGGGCGGTGATCAAGCGCCTCTTCCAAGTGGATTTCATCGGTAGTCGCTTGGCTATCCAAAACACACACCGTATCCGACACCGACCTATCTTTCTAGCGGTGAACGCTTTACGAGATATGCAACCTTCCACTTCATGTAACAATGGGTGACGATGGCAACTGACGTTATCCTTTGTTCGGTCTTACGCAGTTAACAAACTTCAATGAATTCTTTTGTCTGTTCAGTCATTTTCCCTCGAGCTTCCAGAGTTCGTTGGTGAATAGATTCCATCGCACCCCTTAATATTAATTCTAGCAAACTGAGAATACAAGCCAATTCTTCTAAAGGTCGCACCAATCTCTCGCACCAAGTTGGGTCAATCCAAATAATAAGAATAGATTCGATTGTCATCTCAATGAAAAGAGCAAACCATAGAACTCGATCAACGCTAATCAAGAATTTTAAGTTTGATATTGAAGCGTTCGGAATTCAAAGAATACTTGAAATCTTTAAAATAATTTGACAACAAACTCAATGCAAAAGCTCATGATACTCCGAGGGAATCTTGAAACAACCGACCATAACCTTACTGATGACGAACATGAAGTAATGAAATAGATCCCTAGTAAACCAACTCTTACAAGATTGAAAATTTGTCCAGTACCGGATTTGAGCAATACTTTTAACAAGTTGGAACTGAACGTTACAAAACGAACCATCATATGCCGCTAGAGTTGAGAAACCACGATAGAGTCTAATGCCACTGAGAGTAATTAAAAACAAGTGAGTTCGTATTGAACGGTGACAATGAATAGATATCAATAAATATGTCATCACAGGAGTTGACTCCAACAATGGAAATTTTCCAACCAACCGAATAGGCATGGGCAAATAAAACAGATATAGAGAGGATACGAGTTCAAATCATATGACTTTATAGTCATGGGATCAAAATAAATGATGGCCCAAAGCAGGCAACAATGGTAACAAGGTCCAAATTTTGATGGTGCCAACGAATATGTATATCATACGGTACGTGACCATAGGTTGAGTTTGATGGGTTGAAGTTGCAAACTAAATACTCATGTGGAATAACGATTACAAGCAAACGACGAAAGTGATAATCGCATCAAGGGAATCTAAACTGACCAATGAGAACTTATCTCAAGCAGGATGATACCAAAATACGACCTTGAATAGGGAACGAGGGACATTTGTCAATATCAACAGTAAAAGTATCACATGATACTTCGCCACAAGATTTTGGATATTTCCAAGAAAAGCTAGGAATGGATAGCATAATAGTTAACTTGAATATCAAGGATCATGACAGGTCAACAACACAACAAACTTCACAGGGATAGCTTACGATACAATTCTAACATTATTCAGCTAGGCCAATGAAAGAGGATAATAAAAGAAACGACTCTCACTAAATCACGTTCATAAAATCGCCACCCATCGTGGTTACAACCAATCCCTGTCCAATTCAGATCAAATCTCACTATAAGCAAATCAAAGAGGCCAAGGGGAACACTTCAATATGGAACAATTAACCTCTAATCTCGGTATATGATCTATCAATGTTTTTAACACGCGAGGACTAAGATTTCTTGATTTTCAATTCTAAACATGAATAAAGAGATGATTCGTAATGGATGAAATACTTCCATATCAAAAGTATTATAACGGGCGGATTGTACAACAAAGAAGAGATGATACCTCAAACAACCAGTATTTCTGAGAGCTAGAGAGTAGAAGGAAATGGTTTAGCTACGGAACTGCGTTTGTTGTTTCGGTGTACGTTTATGCTGCTGCATGGAGCTCGATTCACTAGGTACTCCCAATCCTTGAGGACAATTTCTTGCCACGTGGCCAAGTTCGCCGCAAGTATAACAAGATCCTCCACGCCACGGACATTGAGAACGTATGTGGCCAGACTGACGACATCGATAACACACAATCGGATGCTTGAGGAGAACTCTCGGTGCCCCAAAATGAGGAGGTGGCTTAAGGTCCTGCTGACCCTGAATCTCTGGCTTTGATATCCTAGGTTTCTTCTTTCTTGAACTCTCAACACTCTCTGAGGATGACCTCGCACTAACGACTCTACGTCTAGTTTCCCCCGCATTCACATCGATCTGCACAATCTTCAGAACCTCAACACCCTTCACGCTCTCAACAATTTCAGGGAACATTACCTCATCCCTAGTATGCTGACTCGCCCCGTCCTCCATGCACGCACTATGGCCCTGACAATCACGATCCTCGATTTCACCCCACCTAACTTCACATTTCGAATACACCTTACTACGAACACATAAGAAAGAAAGTCATCGACGTTAGCCACATCGCTATATTGAGCAAGTCTCCGACCTTTCCAACATGAAAAACAACACTACACCACTCTATTGCAATTAAATGCAATGCCATATCAATGTACTAACTCATTCATGCAAGCACACATATGGTTTTGTAAAAAGATGCAGTGACTTTGAACCCATGAGACTAAAAGTCTCCCCACGGTCTCAAAGTATTCAAACCTAGACGCTCTGATACCAAGTTGTCACGCCCTCGATTTTCAACATAAAATATAATGATTTTCGATAAACGATACCTCGCAATAATACAGATAATACCCCAAATCATGGTTCATTCCCATATTTACAAATTAAGTTCAAAGTTTCTTGTCAAGCTTGACGATCTAAATAACATAATAGAAATGAAGTTTTAGGGTTTACAGTTCCCCATGATCAAACGATAGACATAATAGAAATCAATATTACACTGCCAAAGGGTTTTACAAAACATGCCAATGAAATTTCCATATCAGCTTTCAAAGGGATGATGTCAAAATATGCGAGCCAAGCACTCCATGTCGCTACCTCCGAGTGTACCTGAAAGAAGGATAGGGTTGAGCAAAACACGTGCCCAGTAGAGAATTCTATACTCAAACTATATGAAAATGTAATGAATCATGCACCATGAATGAGTGAGTAAAGACAGATACACCCAAAGTACGAAGGATTTCCAAAGACAGATACAACCTAACTTTAGATATTAAATTATGCGCTTGGTTGTCTCGTGGACTCTTACAATTGATGTAGTGTCTCGAATTTGTACTATGTACTTCATATCTGATGTAAAAATGATCTCTTCTATTGATTGACCAAAAAAAAAGAAGTCACGAGCTTTAGATCAATTGAATGCGTACAATGAGATTTCCATCACACGTTAAGGCTTCCAAAAGTTATCGTACATGGAGGGGTAGACTTGACGTTGGGCTCGGGTCCCGGTCACAACCCAACATGTACTGAAATTCTACAGTTGTCTTGACCATAAGGAGGATGATTGATGTAATGATTTGCAGAAGTTGTGCGCCAAAATTGATCGGTATCAACGACCATGTGCAGCCAATAAACATGGAATATATAAAAATTATTACTCCTACTACATAGCATTGGGAAGAATCGGGAGTTTTCAATCAATTATCACCATCAATTTTCTGGGCCCGCATAGACTTGACTATGGTGGCTATTGGTCACCTTCTCTTCCCATGGAGGCCTCAGGGAGGCCAGATGAGAGGCCCAAAATTATTCAAAAGGGGGCAGAGCACACGCGATGCGTACTTGTGCAAGTCGAATTTTGTATATTTTTGTGAAAATTTGATCAAACAAATAATAAACGGGATGCTATAAAAAAAAGTTTTCTCACTTTAGGAAGTAAGTATAAATATTTTTGTTTTCCTGATGTAACATAAGTTCTTGGCTAGCTTAGTAGTAAGGGCTTGGGAAATCAACCAATGGCGCGTGGGTTTGAAACTTGACAATGACAAGAAAAGATGGTCTAGTAGATACAAAGAAAAGATCACGCGTAATGGTTTTCCATCTCAGTTTGTGGTGTGATTATTTTAAACTTTCAATCACGGTTATAGATCGTGATCTAAAGTGACTTACAATCACACCCAGAAAAGAGAAGCGATCACGTCCAAGAGAAATAACCACGGCTTATAACCGTGATAAAAGAGAAACGATTACGCCTGTTGGCCGTGATTGTTTTTCTCTTTCAATCACGGTTTATAACCGTGATAAAAGAGAGTGACTTACAATCACACCCAGATCTGTTGGGATGGTTCGGGTTCCCAATGGTGTTGGTTCGAATTCCACCAAAGTCAATGTCTTGCACATGGTTCCATTGTCTGGTTTTTCTCCCGAAGTGCTAGCTGCCGTGACCTTCCAACTTCTCTTGCTGGGAACTTGTACAAGTTTATTAATGCATGGGTTGGTGGGTATATATATTGGCATTGAGGGAGAGTTCTTCGGTAGGCAGACAGAGAGGAAAGGGAAGAAAAACAGTTTGTGTGTGTGGGGCAGCTCCTTTGGGAGCTGCCGGGTACACGGGTTTTTCTACCGCAAGTTTTATGTGTGCAAGCATCAAGTCTAGTACTTGGTGAGAGTGGGTTCTTGTATGAGAGTGGGTGTATAAGGGGTTGGGTTTGGGCTTTCAAATTCGGGTGTTCTCTTGTACTAATTCTCTCATAGTGAAAGAACGGGATCCTCTCCGTGGAGTAGGCAGGTTTTTGCCGAACCACGTATATCTTGTGTGTCTCTCTCTATTATATTTTTCATCGAACTTCCATTGGTTGCAATTGTGGTTGTGTTTGAATCTCGGCGCTTGGGTGCTTCCGCGCGTTTATTCCCAACAAGTGGTATCAGAGCCGGCTCGGTTCTTGACCGGTGTTTTTTTTTTAGATTCGGGTTCCGTTACATCCACAATGAAGGCAACGATTCGGGTACTGCTCAGCTTTGCAGTAGGAGGCGGATTGTTCGGTGAAAGCCAAGCGGACGGCTTGGGTTGTCATGACGTTGGAGGAAAATTATCCAGTGTGGTCGCTGTGGAGTTTCAGCGGGTCTAGTTTTCTGATGGTAGATTTGGGATGGCAGCAGGTCCAAATCTAGTTCCAGAAGTGACGGTGCGTGTTTGCATCGGTGGAGAGCGGGTACGGCTCTTGACTGCAACAAGGAGAGGTGATCGTGTAAATACATATTGTTCTTGATGTATGTGAGTAGCAAAAGGTTTTTTTTTGTTGCTCCACATGGGCTCAGAACATATGTCATTGTTTGGCTTTGGTGACTCCATACGGTTGATGTGTGTTGAGCAAAGTCAAATTGGTGCGGCTCTTGGTGCACAGCTCATGAAATTCGTTTTTGTTGCAGAAAAATATCTTGGAGATGTTCTCACAATTTCTAAGGTATTGGCTCTTTGGGTGGTGTGATATGTCCCATGGAGCATTAAAAGAGGAAAATCTCTTGTCGTCGGATGGTCTTCATGTGATACAGTTTTTCTGTAGGTAGAGCCATGAAAATCACACATGACGGTTCGGTCCTTGATGATTGAGAGATAGGTTCGTCTGGATAAACTCGATGGTGACTGGAAATGGGATGCATGCAATTGTAATTTCCAGGGTGCAGACGGATGTGAGGGAATTTTCTGCTGGTGGAGGATGGGTGAATCGGGTCCATACTCTGGAGTTAACTGTCGATTGTTAGCTCGAGTTCAGTTACACATGTGATTGGCCATTTTTGAATCAGGTTAAGAAAGGACCAGTTTGCTGATTCGGTTATGTGTAGCTGGGGATATGTTGAAAGGCCAATGGTTGTTGCGGCTTGGTGGTGGCGCAGTGGTGTGTGGAATTTTTCACCAAGGTGGAGATTGTTGGGATGGTTCGGGTTCCCAATGGTGTTGGTTCGAATTCCACCAAAGTCAATGTCTTACACATGGTTCCATTGTCTGGTTTTTCTCCCGAAGTGCTAGCTGCCGTGACCTTCCAACTTCTCTTGCTGGGAACTTGTACAAGTTTATTAATGCATGGGTTGGTGGGTATATATATTGGCATTGAGGGAGAGTTCTTCGGTAGGCAGACAGAGAGGAAAGGGAAGAAAAACAGTTTGTGTGTGTGGGGCAGCTCCTTTGGGAGCTGCCGGGTACACGGGTTTTTCTACCGCAAGTTTTATGTGTGCAAGCATCAAGTCTAGTACTTGGTGAGAGTGGGTTCTTGTATGAGAGTGGGTGTATAAGGGGTTGGGTTTGGGCTTTCAAATTCGGGTGTTCTCTTGTACTAATTCTCTCATAGTGAAAGAACGGGATCCTCTCCGTGGAGTAGGCAGGTTTTTGCCGAACCACGTATATCTTGTGTGTCACGCCCCAAATCCGGGAGCATGACCGGCCGTGTACCATGAAGCAATCATGGGACACGAAGCCTAATTAAAATAATATTTTAGCAACTTTAAACAAATAAAGAGAAACTGGATATTTTATTACAAAAAAAATGTGCGGAAGTGGTGTTAATTAAACCACTTCCGCACTTTTATTTATTGGCAGTTGTTGTGGAAATTGGAGATTGGAAAATGAGACATTGTGTCATTTGTTTAAGAAAAATATGGGTTTGGTGTCGCACATTTTTTTTGTAATAAAATATCCAGTTTCTCTTTATTTGTTTAAAGTTGCTAAAATATTATTTTAATTAGGCTTCGTGTCCCATGATTGCTTCATGGTACACGGCCGGTCATGCTCCCGGATTTGGGGCGTGACATTGTGTGTCTCTCTCTATTTTATTTTTCATCGAACTTCCATTGGTTGCAATTGTGGTTGTGTTTGAATCTCGGCGCTTGGGTGCTTCCGCGCGTTTATTCCCAACAAGATCCACCACAGTAGTAGGAGCGTGATGAAAAACTTACAATCACGGCCAATAATTATGATCTTTATGGTTTATTGTTGTAGTGTAAGTAATTACCTCGGTATATGTGGGACAGGGAGCTACATGAACCATGAGATTAGATCGTGCGAAATCTTGAAGTCGAAGACCGAGTTTTTACTAGTATTAATTTGGAGACAAAGTTATACCAAGACAGAGGAGATCGAAGAATTTTGTCCTAGAAAACATTGCTCCATATATAAGTTCCACTTTGCAATTGGCTCAGAGTCATGAAAACATGAACCGATTCTTATGAATTCCCTAGTCCGAGCCTAAATGGGTTGTCTTTGGCTGAATCGGATAAGGAATTAAATGAGGTGTGCAGATGACCCGGACACCCTTAACCGTCGGGGAAAAAACAAGCTAGAGTCATTGCATCGGAGTCTCCTATGTATGTGATGTGTAGTAGCTTTCGTTCTCTCCTCAGGTTCCGGCTTTTGTTGTTTGAGCCAAACTCAAATTTCCCAATCACCAGCGAGCAAAGACTCCAATGCCACTACTCAAAAACAAAATTACAACTGTTTGTTGGCCCTTCTAATATTCTTTTTGGCCAAGCCAAAAACTGTGACGTTATTGAGTGTTACAGGAAAATATCAGTCAAGCATTTTATAGTTATACGATTGCAATTGAAAGGTACATTTAGGCTCCGTTTGTTTGGACGTAAAATATTTTATCCATTTTCCGCTGTTTAGCTAGAAAAAAGAGGAGGAAAATATTTTCAGGGTAAAACATTTTACATCAAGGGGGTGAAAACGTTTTCCTCTTTTTTTCCCCGTAGGTCATTTTTGTTTTCGGTGCCAAAACACGTACCCACCCCCTGAACTGCAGTTCAGAGCCAATGTTGCTTCTGCAGCCAATGTTGCTTCTTAGTCCCTCTAAAATCTCACTTGACACCAGTCGATTGGACCCCTCAAATTTTCAGATTAAATGTAGCAGCAAAAAGCTGTCTTTTTGTTAGCATCACAGATTAATTTTGGAAAATATTTTATATGTGTCAACCAAATACTGAAAAATAAAAATTTGTTTTTTGTAAAAATATTTTATATGAAAAACATTTTACATCGTAAAAATATTTTACGTCGTAAAAATATTTTACGTCGAAATAAACGGAGCCTTAAGGTAACCCGCGATGATCAAGTGCATGTAGTTCAACAGACAGTCGATCAATTACGTGAGAGAAATAACCTCTGAGGGACCCCCTGAGGACAAAATAGAACTATTTTAAAGAGAAGGATCGGAGAGCCCGTTGATGCGTGCTATTAGTGCAGGTTGGACCTTGCAAAGTCCTAATCTGCGAGAAGAAGGAAAGACGCACTTAGCTGATGAGACAACTCGAGGGTATATGTAAAGGAGGTTTTATTCTTTCTTTTTTTAGCAAAACATCATCCCGATTATATTAATAATAAAATAAAATAACCAAACAAAATACAACAAAAATGATACAGTGAGGCGTGTCGAAAAGGAGATCGGGCGACAAGATCGCAACAACTCTTCTTTAAACCTGTTTAGTCTGAGAATACACAGGAATAAAGGCAACAATAATTGGTTGATTCACACAAAATATACAAAAGTTGGCATAAAAGAGAACACTCTTTATAATTTCATTAATCATCAAAAACTGAATAACCTTGAGGCTTGCAACTCAATTTATGGAAGGAGAAACCCTACACACTGGGAAATAAAGAAAAAGAAAACTACCAAAATTAGAATCGAGTCTTCTTAATCAAATAATTCTTAAAAGGAAACTAAATAAACTAAATTGAAAAACTAAATAATGTAGACACTTGTTCCTATAATTGCAAGATTCCTAACAAAATAATTAAAACAAAAATAAGGAACTTTATATTCTTTTTTTGTTATTAAAAAAAGAATATAAAGTTCCTTATTTTTGTTTTAATTATTTTGTTAGGAATCTTGCAATTATAGGAACAAGTGTCTACATTATTTAGTTTTTCAATTTAGTTTATTTAGTTTCCTTTTAAGAATTATTTGATTAAGAAGACTCGATTCTAATTTTGGTAGTTTTCTTTTTCTTTATTTCCTAGTGTGTAGGGTTTCTCCTACTATAAATTGAGTTGTAAATCTTAGGGCTATTCAGTTTTTGATGATTAATGAAATTATAAAGAGTGTTCTCTTTCATGTCAACTTTTGGGTATTCTGTATGAATCAACTAATTGTTGTTACCTTTATTCCTAGGTATTCTCATACTAAACATGTTTAAAGAAGAGTTGTCGCGATTTTGTCGCCCGATCTCATTTTCGACACGCCTCCCTGCATCAAAAAATAAAGCAAAATACAAAGAAAAATCATGTGAAATCAACGCCGGAGCCGAACCTATTAGTAACACTAGTGAAGGGGGGTGGAGTGACCTAGATCTACAACAAATTGAAAGTCATTCTCGTCGAAAGACAACGCTGTACTCAAAGGAATTGACCATTGGACATAATTGAAATCAATTAAAAAGGAAATGGTCTGCTGCACCACAAAATGAAACTATACTGGCCAAAATCAAGTACAGCCCAAACTGCAGGGTTATAAGAAAGTGATTTTTGCATTCGTGGATAAAAGTTCAAAAGGTACTCTCTTTTTTCTCATAATGCAGGCTAACTCGCGTGCATCTCGAACTAATTCTTTCAGCTCTTTCCATAACCGTTTTTCACACTTACGCGTGGTGTGAGGTGACCCCAAGAGCTGTTGGTAAGAAGCCTGAGACCTTATAATGAAGCAAGCACCTAAGTCACATGCCAAAACCACTTGCCTAACCCCCTGACCTTCCAGTTTCAAAAGGTACTCTCTTTTTTTTTGGTAATACAAGGTGTCCCGGGCCAGCTTGCGCGCACCTCGGACTAATTTCTACAGCCGTTTCACACGCGTAGGGTGAGGTGGTCCCGAGAGTTGTTGGCAAGGAGAATCGAATATGAAATCTTACGATGAAACAAAGCACATAAATTTCAGACCAAGACCACTTGGCTAACCCCTCGGGGTTTGAAAAGATACATTAAACCCAGGTACTCGCCTTTTTTGGTGATAGAGACATACAAACCAGATATGGTAATGGGCTGGGGACCCCTTTGGCCTACCGAAATTATTGGATTCGAACCGTAGCACGGAGCTACTAATTGGGCCTTACCACTTCGATGAATAAGGATGGACACCTCGCCGAACCTATCACAGGGTCACCAATATATCCCGATATAAACCCCAACTGATTTGGCCGACTAGGTACGAGAAAGTTAATAAGTGTTTGATTTCCTTGAATTCGCAATGTTTGAATCCCGCGGAGACCAAACGTTTCAATCCTTGGGGCCGCTAGAGGGTTTTTTCCGATCGTTGACTTCAGGACCCGGAAAAATAGTGGAGGCGCGCGCGAACTGGGTCGGACATCGTTTGAACCCACTCCTCAAATCATGATGCGCTAGCACTGCTGCGATAGTGATCCTACGGCCACACATTGACGTAAAATTCCATGTGATGGAAACAGTTTCTCCTACTATTATTTAGGCCCGTCGACATCTCCATTTAATGAATAGGGCCTGGAGGCCCATGGAGGGGGCATCGAGGAAGGTGCAATTAGTACCTTGCTCCCAAGCATGGGAATTATGGAATATAAAGAAGAAGAAAATGATAGTCAATAAATAGAAAACCTTCTTTACGAAGGTGCTGTAAACACAGTATTTACAGCACTCAATCGTGACCGTCCAAAAGTGTTTTGGACGGTCAAAATGTTAGTGAACTTTTTCGGGAAAGAGTTAATTGTGACCAGTCATAATTGAAAATAAATCTCAGCCATTGATTGCTCGAATAGACGGCTGAGCACTTTTGGACGGTCAAGATGTTAATGAAACTTTTTCGGAGAAGAATTAATTGTGACCGGTCATAATTGAAAATGAATCTCAGCCATTAATTGCGCGAATAGACGGCTGATATTGTACCGCTCTGTGAACAGGTTGTTCACGGAGCCTCCGTGAAAAAGACTATCTCGTAAATAAATCCCTTTTGTAAATTCACATGTACAGTCTATTGATGTGGATCCACCACCTAATGACGATTGGTCTATCGGACCTACACAAACGAATGTAAATATGGATGTCTTAATAGCATTGCTCTGTAACTACTGGTATATGCTTATCGTATAAACGCTTTCCGGAACTATTACGCCCCGTTCCGCTAAGCTTCTTATTTTTTAATTACTTATTTTCTGTTTTACGAGACGGTTCATTCTCTCATAATACGTCATCTTTAATTCTTCAACGACAATCATCCGTTACATATTGATCATTTTCATTGGTGGCATATGACAGCCAAATCCAGTAGAAGAACTGGCTTTGACAAATTTTGGCATGGAGCATCAATTTTGTTTCTTCCCATTGTTATGAACAGGAAAAAAAAGCATTACAAAAGTTTCAGGATTAATTTCTAATTAGTAGTTGCTTCGATTTTTTTGGAGGCCGTCAATTCAACGGTAGATCATCCCATATATATAAAACATGAACGAAATACGATCTATACTTGGGTTTTTGGTACAAAACAAGAGCATCTAAAAGGGGTGAGATCGTCGGACGGAGAAACAATTTTGTTGTCATTTGATTTTTTTCAATGAAGTTTGTTTTTCCAGAAGGGATCGAATCATACCACCACCAACAAAATGATACAAACCCTAATGTTAGTACTTCAAATCACTACACTCCACCCTTTCCTCCTTTTTCATTTCCAATCTCCACAAGCAGAGTCAGTAAAGCCTCACACATTTCACAGGCATCGGGCTCGGTCGAATCCTTCTTCCACGACGAATAAACCATCCACGCGTGATCCAGCTTCCGGTCCGGTGTCACGACCACCGACCCGGGAACTTCGGCATCGCGACAGGTCACCAACCCGTCGCTCTTTTCCCCGTACCTCAGTTTGAGGTGGAGTGCACAAATAGCCATGACAGCAGAAACGGGAATGACTACGGGCACTCTGCGCCCTGTTTGGGCATCTGTGGATTCTTCACTGCTGCCAAAGCTGGGAAAAAGGAGCCACGGGAGTTCTGCGTGTGCTATGTGGTACATCGTGGCGAGGACTTCGTGCCCCACGCTCGCTTCGGAGTGGAAGGAAATGAGAGGGATGTCGTCGGGGAGCTTGTGCTTCGTTACGAACTCCTTCCGCTTCTCATAAGTTAGATCCTCCAACGCCCGGATGTCACCCTGCCATTTGATTTCGCTTTTTTAAGAAGTAAATATGGAAAGACAAAGGAGAAAGAGATGGGAAAAAATGGTAAATACTGAAAGTGCATGAATTCCTCTCCAGTAACTGTCCCGGCCAGGCAAGATTATAGGACCCACTAATATGGAACCCGCGACTTCTATCACCTATTTTCGAATTGTTCGGACAGTTACTGTAGATAGTAAAAAGAGCAAACAGAACCTTGTACAAAACATCTACAGTAAAAAGAGCAAACAGAACCTTGTACAAAACAAACTTCTGAAATACGTTAAGCAGAACAAATTTTGATGTGTGGAGACAATCTTGTGATGTGTATTTAGCATCACCACCACCAAGGATGGGACCAGGGGTCTAGTGGCGGCGACCGCCACGACAAGAATTTTAGAAAATGCAATTATTATATGTAAAAAAAAAAAATATGCCCAACTTATATAGTCTCGCCACTACTAGATTTTTTTAGCATACATTTCGCCACTGCTAGGGTAAAATCCTGGTTCCGTCTTTGACCACCACAATAAGAGCTTCTAACTTTTTTTCCACACAATCACACCCACCAATAAAATGCATATTCAACACAAGAGTGAGGTACCTTAATTATCTTGCATATTAAAAGCTCCATGATCCTCCGAGTTTCCTTGTCAGCGATCTGGCCCTCACGAAGAATATCCGAAGCCAAGGGCGTGCCACCGTACGGGCTCTGGACAAGTGCAAGGCCAGCAACTTTGTCCCTCAAATCATCACAGTATATTGACACTCGCTTGCCAGATCCCCAGTATAGCTCCTCAATATATTGCTTCAGTTCCCACGCATTGTGCTCCACGGATGCCTTCACAAATAAGTGCTAAGAGTCAGGAAAGACGGCATGGAAATTCTTTAGTTTAAAGGACAGAGGAAAAGGGATCGAGAAAAATCATTATTTGCAAGGGTAGAATGACATCACGTGAAAGTATTACAAAATACTATTATAATTAATTGTTGCACACGGTATCCATACGCACATTCTCAAATTTTGGATACGTACCAAATCCTAATAAGATAATTAGTCCTGGACACAGCCACACCCAATACTTGTAGCTGAGCCAATGTAAAATTGGATCGAATGATAGCTACCTTTCAGTCCACAAGGTAACACAAATTGAAAAAGTACCTCACTGTGAATTTTTGCAATGTGGCAAGCTAGACCCATCTTTGAAAAAAACCTCTTGGTGCTCACAAAGTACAAGGGACCATGATTGCTAAACAGACCTAATACATCAAAAACAGAAGTTAGTTTACACCTCCATGTTGATGTTAAATAGATAAAGAGAGCCAATGTCAGAAGTGTATAGTAAAATTCTTTCACCTGGAATCAGGAGATAAACAAATGAATCCGGAAGATTGTGATTTCCATTTCTGAGAAGCCAAACAACACGAGATTTATGATCTATGAACTGACAAGTAAGATAAATATGAGAATTCAACAATCTGAACAGAACTCGCAAAAGAGAAAATCAACTGCCACTCAAATGCATAGCATTTGCATAAAAGTAGTGACGTAGGATGTCACTGCATAACCTTAAGATGCTGTTATAATGACTTGATAGTAGATGCAAGTTCATATGCAATAGAATGGTTCTTTCTTTCTGAAAACACAACAGATAAGATATCATATAACCACGCGTGTTTTAAAAGAACCTACATCACCACCAACAATCTGAGGTTTCCTAGGTCAGACATGGTCCATGGGCTATGAACTGAAATTGTTTAATTGCAAAGCAAGTAGGACACATATCTATGAGCCTGAGCTTTCGTCTTGTCTCAAAATTTATTCCACATGCAACTCAATAACATCGTGGATAGGAATCAACTATTTGATCGTACTTTGACACCAAACCTAAGTATCATGTACATTCTTAGGACTACAACGGGAAAAACCATAAAATGCTCAAAGACAACAGAAAAAGGTCTCAATTAGGAAGCTGAAATTTGTCGTGGATACAAATAAATTCATTACCTTACACGTTGTAGAAGTTCAAGAAATCTTGCTGAACCATCCTCCACAGGAGCCATTCCAGGAGTATGTTGAAGCCATCCAATATCATCAGTAGAACCATGCAAAGTTTTCCTAACTCGAGAAATAATACTGAAAATGCAAAAGCTAGTTTTAGCACCCCGTATTATCTCTTCTCAGATGACTGAACTGAACAGTAAGTTAAAAGACATGGTTTTATACCCGCAAATTTGAAGTTGAGCACATCTGACATAACAGAGAGAAATTTTGCAAGAAGCCAATGCTAGCCTCAAGGCAAGTCTTAAACCAAATAATGGAAGCATCAACCTACAAAAATATGAGCAAATAGTAAGGCAATTACATAGCCTGTGTACCTAAAGAAATATAGACCATGAAACATACTGTGCAACCTACATTGATATTACGGAGATAGCAAAAAATCGAAGGACGCAAACTACCAGTGAGAATTCCAAGATCTCATACCATACACAATGTTATCAGCTATGAATCAAAAAGGCTTCAAAGAAGTTGGCACGTCTGTTCCAGAATACTCTGCCCACCAATACTTGTCGGCCAATTCCCGAGTGTGTCGGATAGTTCATTAATGGGTCCTCCCCATTTTTTCGTCAGAATCGGACATGCTTTGGACTGTTGGAGGATCATGTGTCCATCACTAAGACATGTGTGAAGAACATTCCCAAGTTCAAAATATAAAAAACAATCGTGGATCGGATGGTTACAAGAAAAGAATGTATACTCATACAATTCATCCCTTCTCCTTCACATTTTAAAACTTTATAGAATCCTATGATTTTGTTTGGCTTCTCTAAAAGGCCAGTTGGCTACTGTCTTTGGTGAACTTTTTCGGCTTTTATTAATTAATGGGTCGTGTTGGTGTGCTCATTTCTTATTGTATCTGTTTCCCATGTTCCTATTGTGCCTCTGAGTTCTTTAGATAAGCATAGGAGGATTAGATATGCACAAAACACACCTAAGCACACAAATGCAAGTTGCAAATGATACGAATAAGGATGATTAGTTGATAAAATACATCAAACAGAGAAATGCGAGTAAAAGAACCAAAATACATCAAACAGAGAAATGCGAATAAAAGAACCACAAATATAAATGAAAGCAAATGGAACATCGCAAATATTCCAGATCAAATCAAGATCAGGCTCGATAAATCAGAAAATAATTATTTTTTGGTAACAAAGCAAACTTTTTTATAAAAGAAGAATTTATACCCGCGAAAAATGAAGTTGATGCCTCGAAGACTGCTATCTCTTTCTACAATTTCGAATGTTGAATTTACAGGTAACTTTTTTTTGAGATCTGATGCTATTTTGTCCAGGATTCCAATGCAGGGCCGAGGAGAAGAAGATGAACAACAACTGCAACTTGAAGATCTCGATGGTTGTCCATAAGGAATGTCCAGCACGTCATCAGAGCATCTGTTGATGTCTCTGTAGATAAGTTCTTCTGCAGCCATTACAATCCCACGTTAAGTATTTAAAAAGGGAAGTCCAGTGGATCATCGCAGAAGGGCAGTAGCATAGGTACAACATTCATATTCCAGCCATTGATCTAAGGAAACATACCATGCATAGATTACCTAAAAAAAGATGAAATAATGAACTTACCAATGAAACAAACGAATCGACCACTAATATAAGAAGTCAAGGTCAATAGACGAGCAAAAATATCATCCATTGACGAGCAAAAATCAAGTTGATTAGAAAGGAGGCTTCCGTTTCTCAACTCATTAGAGCAGACCTGATAAAAGGACATACTTTAGACGAAGAGAACCAAACTAAATCAAAAAGAATTAACTACAAACCAAACATCCAGAACTGTTAGTAAATATGGGCTTTCCAATACCTAACCTTTTAGTGTAAGCCAATTCCATGATACGATTCATATGAACCATACATAGTTACATGTGGACCATGCAAAATTAAATTATGTTTTTCTTTTGCGGAAAAAGCCAGATGAAATAAATACACACCCCTCATAAAATGCAACCCAATGAGAAAGTTAGGGCATATACACAACCGTATACTCACCCCTAATCAAGTGTACCAGGCTGAAATGAAACTTATATTGTCCAGGATGTGAATAGAATGGCAAAAACAAGGAACACAAAATTTAATATGCCAAAAATCAGGACCTTAAAAGCTACCTCAATCTTTTGAACAGTTATTGCAAAATCAGACATAATCTAGTACTCACTGTTGCACCGATATTGGAAATCTCGCCGTTTGAATATATGTATGCCATCAGTGCTTCAAGTCCTGAAACAGTGAAGCAATTACTTTGATACACTCAAAAAACCAAGACAAGAGACTTCAATTCATTCCCACACCTATTAGATTAAACAAACTAGTATGAACATTGGAAAGATTCTATTTCGAAGTGCAACAATGACTCCTTGCATATTTCAAAAAACAGTTCAACGCCGCAACAAAATACCGACCCCACTAAATTGGACACAAGGCTTAGAAAAATAACAAAAGAATGCCCTGAAAACAAGGAAACCAACTTCGAGAAAGAGTTTCAATGAGCCGAAATGGTGAATCCTCCAAAATTCTTACCAAACTTCTTCCTTTTTTTTAATCCTTTCTTACCAAACTTAGATCACAGCAATTTTGTCATGGGTCTGATCCATCACAGCAATTTTCTCATGGGTCTGATCCTTAAAGAGTACATTTACTCGGTTAGGTAGTACGTTTTTTTTTTTTGAAAGGCCGGTTAGGTAGTACGTTAAAAACCAACTTTTGATTCATTCATCTCCATCTATTAGCTAGAACTACAACTCAAAACAGTGAAGCAATGGGCCAATGCAAATCTATCACATACCCAGAAGAGAAAAGCAAATCATCACTCCAAAACAGTTAAAGAGTGATTCGAACGCAAAGAATTCTTCCTAAACATGCAAATACTAAAAGACTTGAGTAATTACTGAAAACCCAAATTGCATAGACTTACAAAGGTTGAAATCTTGGAGTCTGCTGTGAGAGGGAGACGCAGATCTGCAAAACCCAGAAACAGATTGCCCTTCCTTTTCTAACCAATCCCAAATCTATAAGTAGAAAAATGAACATGGAAAATCCAACTACGCCCATTCCCAACGAAAGCACAAACTTCACCAAACCAATAAAGAATGGGTATTAAAACATAATGGCGTGACTCGTGAGGGGTGTCTGTGTGTTA
This sequence comes from Rhododendron griersonianum, assembly GCA_018127125.1. Taxonomy (NCBI): domain Eukaryota; kingdom Viridiplantae; phylum Streptophyta; class Magnoliopsida; order Ericales; family Ericaceae; genus Rhododendron; species Rhododendron griersonianum. Next base: position 49,160,049 of record CM030790.1, on the reverse strand, counting down.
ATTACTTGATACATATATTTGAATAGAATATTTCCGAAGATACAAACCGAATTAATGGGAATGGAGCAATAGAACTGACTGGTGATCGTTATCCAATTACCTGTCATTCATGGGCCCCACCTTAGACCCAATCTAAATTAAGAATGTCCAACGACCAATTCCAAAATCTAACAACTGGGTTTTTCCAAAGTCGCTGGTGGTTGAAAAAGCCCTCCAAGAATTGGATTTAAAAAAAAAAAAACAGAATTTGAATTTAACTGACACTGAAAAAGCGAAGGAAGGGGTCGAAAAAAGAAAGTTGTGGGTTTCGAGTTTCGAAGAAAGCATTGTTGTTGACAGTTTGCTGGGCGGAGTTGAGACCAATAGAGAGCTTCAGAAGCACACGTGTCGGGGTCCGGTGGACAGTGAAGCAGTCGGTAGATATCGTGACAGCGGCGTTTCGGGCACGATTTTTGGGTCGGAGTGACGAAAAGCTATCACCAATAGGCTTCATTCTCTGAAGATATGGGCCGGGCAGTGTTGATGGGCTTCTTAGAGACCTGTTATTACTTTTTTTTTTGAACAGGACCTGTTATTACTTTACTGGTCTATATATTGATGAGCTACTTCCTTGCCGGTCCTGTCTGGGTGAAGAATAGCCCACTAGGTCCTGCCCAAAGAGCCCATAGTCCAGTAGGTCCTCTTCATTATTTTGTTGACAAAAATACCCCTCACAAAAAGAGGCGATTTGAGATAGACGATCCAGCCACCACCACGACTCCGCCGCCGCCACCACCACCACTCCGCCACCACCACTACGTCACCACCACCATACCTGGGCGGTCCAGAATTAACTCTATATTGATGACTTTTTTTTTTTCCCTGACGATAGAATGTTGGAAAAGGTTAGGGGTTACAACGGGAGTCGAACACATTCTTACGGAACTCTAACGAAATCAAAAAAATGGGGCGTTGCATCACAAGTAGGACCGAAGAAAGCAAGAGTTAGCGTATCCATTTGAGAAGATGAGACACTTTTCATTCTAAAAAAACTCAAACTTATTTAGAAGCAAGAGGAACGAATCAACCACATTAACTGTGATGTTCATATATTGATTATTCAACTAAGTCTATTTTCACCACACAAAAAAGTCATTTGTTTTTTACCCAAAAAAAAACGTTCTTTTTGTTATTCCCTGTCTTGATTTGTATTTCTCGAACTATTTACATTTTGTAATGTATAAATTTTTCATGATTTTAAAAACATTGCCTATAAAAAAAACAAATTAAGATCTATCATAAAATCAATTACATATAAAAATCATCCGAAATTCGTAAACAAATTGGAATGCAGGGAGTACGACTATTTTGCTGGAACTTTATGAAAAAAGAATTATTTTCTCGTTCAAATCGTCCCCTCAACTGGTGAGGGTTATCCCTTCGTTCATATTACTACTCCATGGATTCATTAGAAAGTTCAGCCTTGGGTTCATATTTCGTGGAGCAATCAGGTGCCCAAAAGCTTGCTACGCGCCCAAACAAGGAAACATATTTATTTTTCGCTATCAGTGAGTTTTTCTAACTTTTGGTCAGATATTCGACCTTTTATTTTTGTCTCGACGAGAGAAATCAAACAACACAATATGAACCACTACAAGCAAAATATGACACAAGCTTGGGCTAATTGTACCATTGATGCTATCAAATATGCTAGTTGTACATCATTGCAAGCAAAATAACAAGTCCAAAATCGCCTCACTAACGCTCTTTAGGCAACAATAAGGTACAAGCATACAAAATCTTTGGATACATCAATCTCATATTTGCAAGAAAAATTGCCAATTTTGCCCTCACAATCCCTCTGAGAAGGCTCATGCGCAAAATTTTGAATTACCAGTGATTGACCTAAACCAAGCCTATGAAATTGTTGGTTAGTGCCAAGGGTTCTTCCTTTTTGATCCACTTCTCTTCGAGCTAGTCGTTGAGCTACCTTTCTGTAGAACAAAGAATAATGACAGGCATTTTAATACAACAGTATGGATTTAGGCATATCCATTCTACGAAAATAAAGAGGAACCACCACTGCTGCATACCGCTTTAGTTTTCTTCGTCTTTCCGCGGATCCTGTTCTTCTGAGGTTTTAGCTTGTATATCCGAACCATCCAGTGGTGAGTTGTGAATACCTATATTGTAAATAAGCCACAAGAAGCTAATTTTAACAAGGAGAAAGTAATTTCTGTTTAATAGGGAACAATATGCAAGGAATTTCCTCATTTTTTTAAACTCCTCGAATAAGAATTTCCCCGTCTTTCTTTTCCCTTGCAAATACAGTAAAAGGCCTAAAAGGATATCAAGACATATGAAGTTAATTCCTAAACTGAGTTCGTATGCCACATTTGAGGTTTCCATTATCTTACCTCATCAAAATGGGTAAGCTTGAAGTATTTCTTCCCTATTTCAGTCCGCCTCACTCTATCAAAGGCTTTTCCATCTGTCTCCACAAATCTAGAACAAAGCAGATGACATCAAGTAACAACCACGAAAGCCAATATAAACACGAATTACACAACATCCACAAAGAATGAACCAAGTCCTCGCTAACCTGTAATATGAGAGTTTGTACATGAGGCAATTAAGCATGGTTGGAGTGGCCTGGGAATCAATCCGGTACTGACCATCTCTCTTTAGAAAGGAAGACAAATTAATTTAGTTAGAATCTGGTATTGCCAGTATAACAAACAGAAAATACAATAAGAAAGCTGTCACTTGTTTTTTCGGTCAAATGAAAGCTGTCACTTGTGTCTATATACATAAAGATATGTGTTTTCTAAGTCAAACAATAACAAATATGCTAAGGTAATAATACGGTAAAGACATCTAATAGACAGCTACATGAACCCGGTCATGTACGAGAACTGTCACACTTGGTAGAAAAAACAAACACAAAAAAAGCAATACGTATAGAAAAATCCAGCCAACATGACGACACTTCAAAACAAAACTCTTCAATCTATCCAAGACAATTCCAATGACATGATATCATGATATGTACTTAAACTCCCAAGACATATTCCCAAATACTGTAGATTTATTTGTTTTTACATCCGAGCCATATTCTCAGGTTTTTAGCAGTTGGAGCAAAATTAGAGAAATCATCTTTAATGCTTTGGCCCTGTTCTGTAAAGACTAGCAACTGCTTCAAGATGGTAGGCTAATGAAATTGAAAAAGATCAAAATGAGCAATTGTTAGATCGAAAGAAAGAGTTCAGTATATGTGTAATCTGATTGAAGCTATGACCCAAGTTAGAGCTGAATGTTGGCAGGATTTTTATCACTAACGCAAGATAGTATGGATAATTTTACAGTCTGCGCATGTTTGTAGAATGCACAGAGTACAGATAATGACCAAGGTATAGCAATCTGTTTCGTAAGCACGATAATCACGCATAATACCTAGTTCTCAACCCTGTGTACTTAATTTCCATCTACTTCTAAACCCAGGTGCGGGAACAGTATCATTTCTTCTAAGGCCACACTCACTATCCTGAACAACACTGAAATAAGAAAACTACTTACAAGATAATCAGGCTCCTTGATGTGAGGGAATACACCACCACCTATACGAACCATCCACAGAAACTTGTTGATATCGTCACTCGGATAGCCAATAAGACCTGAAAAGTTGACAATCAATCATTAAGCTTTCCTTCTTATAGACAATCTTAGCAGCAGATGAGAAAACTAACCTCCAAACACAACAAGAACGTATTTCACATCCAAGGAATTGAAAATCTCCCAAGCTGCCTTTTCAGGAGATGACATGGCAGTACCAACAGTTGCAATATGTGTGTTATTCCAAGTATTGTTGTCAACAATGACAGTGCGGTTAGCCATAGCAGTTGTTTGATAACCATAGTCCCACCAAGATGCAACCTGAAAAAGGATCACAGAAACTATCAGACTTCATTCTGTCAAGATACCAAGCTAGCTCAACAAGAACTCTTCCATAGAATCTATTATGGAGTTCATATAGTCGAACGATGATTAAAGAACATGGTAAGAAATGAAAGCTCTTCTAGAAACGGTCTGTCATCAAATCAGGTAAGATTACATTCAACCTTAAACATCATTCGTGAAGTTACTTGAAGACACTAATAATTTGGCTCTTCTCCCAGTAGCTGAATAAATTGCCGTTGCTAGCAGCCTAAAAAGTACTATGTTTAGTGGATCCCTATCGCTAACTCTTGTCCTGTCCATTAACAACTTCATCCACAAGCAGCAATGAAGAGGCATACAGAAGACCACATCCACCACAATCCATCTACTCAGAGCTTATCTATGTCATTTACTTGTAAGCACCTCAAGAACTAGCACATTGAAATAACACCAAAGAAGACATCACATTCAGAGAAATGAAAGGAAATGTTTGGCATGACAAATCCCTAACGACCCTACCCTAGGAAGAGTACTAGAAGGTAATAAACTTGAAACACTAACATGACCAAGATCATAGAGTGACAGCCCCTACAAACAGTATTGCCACAAAGAAACTATTGAGAACTAACGGTTTGCAAAACAAAACTGGCATAAAGAAGCTTATATGACTTTAAGGAGGTATATAGTGGGCTAAGACTCACTTTATCATCCAACTCAGTATTGTGGCTCAACCATGCATAAGCCTCCCGGAAATCATCAAACACATGAAGACCGTCATTAGATTGAGATGTTAAGACAATGGAAGGTGCTGAATAAGCTTCTGCTGCCGCCCAGACACAGTGAACCTACAAGGAAATACAAGAGCTAAATTCTTACAGGAAACAGGGCAAGAATTAGAAGAAAATACGCAAATATACAAGTAATAAAAATGATCACAGCATCATACTATTCAGAAAAAATTGAAACTTGAGAGTACAAGTGGACTAAAAAATTTCAACTTCTTACGGAGCAAGATTAAAGGGTGCACAAGTGAGTAGGAGTGGGTTCATAATATGCAAAAGGTTAACAGTGACTTCAAGAGCATCCAGCATTTATATCAAATATGTAAATTTGAATCTCAATGTGCAGTTATGATTCACTCAAAACGGAATGAAGAAAGTATACATACCACATAAAAGGCACCCAGCAACACAAGTAAGAAAATACCAAGAACAGATGTTTCCACAGGTAAAACCAGAAGCCTCTTTTCCTCCTGAGGCTTCACAGATATCTTCTCCACCTTTTCTTTTTCCTTCTTTTTGTGCTTTTTTGAAGGTCTTTCCTTAGATAAATCTTCATGTTTTTCAGTCTTTCTCAAAGTTCTTTCTTTTGCAGAATCTTCTTTTTTATCAATCTTCATAGTCTCATTTTGTATGACGGCAGTACCTGAACTGGTATCCCCTGCCTTAAAAAGACAGTGGGGAAACAAATATTAGTCCAGAAGCTCAATTTTGACTCACCAAACGGTAAGAAGGTTATTACAAATGAAAAGAGATGATAATACGATTACATCAATCTGGGAACTTCCAGACAATTCAGGCAACTGAAATTTGATTGAACGTGTAAAAACTTCAAAAGCTGCAGAAAGAGCAATTCCAGATGTTATGCATGCTGCTGGAGCAAGAACAAGCATTAGACGGACCTGTAATGCAAACCAAAAATCAATGATGACCATGAAAGAGAAGCGAAGAAGATGAAGAAAAGTAGGGGGGGGAGGGGTGTCGGATGTACTTACCATGACTCCAGAAAAATACACTGATGTTGCTATGTAGAGGACCACAAAGGAGCTTGCATCAGATAGTGGCAAAAAGCAAGCCTGCCAAGAACCAAAAGAAGAAGACCATGGCATAAAGTTGAGCGGTTCAAAACATATCAGCAAATAAAACAATAGAACTTAAGAAAGGAAGAGAATGCCAATAGACACAAGCGTAAATATGGGTCTGACATCCAGAACTTACAATAATGCCGGCTGGAACCAAGAATGCCAAAACATTTATGTCCATGAAGTATGAAGGCCAAGTAGGTGGTTGATGTTCACTAACACTTGCAATAATTGGTATATACTTGCTTGCATAAGTTCTGTGATGAGTCATTATGGGGGCAAATGTCAGAAGGTGCCTCAGAACAACTAGACATAGAACTGATGGTGAAGGTTTTATAAGTGTGATGACAGAAATAATGAAAAACAAATGTAATAACAGAAGCATTTCCAAATCATTATACAAAATGTAATAAAAACAAATGTATTTAAAGAAACAAAACAAAAGGACAGCATAAGAAACAAGACAACACACACATTGCACATCCTCGAGTTGCTCAAATCATTATACAAAATTGTTATCAAATCTGCAGTAAATCAAGAAATCGGAAAACTAATTTCACATCTCCCATAAATCTGGGCTACTACTACGGGAAAACTGCAATAAACCCAGCTTAAAACCAAAAAAGTTGGCCTAACCCACACCTGTAGTTACATAACAAGGAATGGTTTTAGAAAAGTGCAACACTACAGTGATCTAAACCTGAATATCAACTAGTACTTGGAATAATACATATATTACATATCTACACATTCTATGGCTGAATATTTCAGCAATCGTTTATATAAGCAATCAGCTACAAAGTCGTAGAGCTGATGCCCAATCACCGACTTGCCATATTCCAAGAGCAAGGCACCTAACTAAGGGAAACAGGGCATCCGCGTATTCTTTTTTCCGGTCAAACGGAGTAATAGAATGACAGTGCGGAAGCGAATTGCTGCAAGTTTCCTACTACCCCTTCGGAAGACTAATGTAACCGGATATATAGATACTCACTCAAATAATAAACGAGTTACTTACGGATCAAGCAAACTCAGACTTCGTCCACTCCATCCCATTGTTGGGCTAGAAGCTATCAGTGCTACTAGTACAGCTATCACAGCACAACATACTACCCTGCAAAATAGAATTGCCAAAATTTAACAAGGCAGGGAAAAACTCCCAAAGTTTGTAACAATCAATGTTACTACTTAATACTCCCACCGTCCTAATTGTTGGTACGTCATTATTTTTTGGGACATCTCAGATTATTAGTACTCCATAACTGTATAAGTCGTCTTTACAAAGTCAGTATATATGCTTTAGTTTTCCAAAACTATCCCTAGTCATTGGCTGACTACAAAAAAAGGTGGGATTAAAGGTATAATTTAGAAATCAATCACTGTGTTTGGTTTGCAATTTTGAGATTTATTTTTGAGATAAAAAAGTTCTATAGATTTGCATATTTTTTCATCTTTAGTAAATTTTTTTAACTTTTTGACAAACTCTTTTACTTTTTGAATTGAGGTACGCTATGTACATCAAAAAAAGTAAAAAATAAGTAAAACAAATTGACAAAAAATCACTAAAGACGAAAAAACACGGATGACGAAACAGTCAAAAGTTTTGGAGAGAATATTTCTGAGAGGAGAACCAAACAGTAATTATATCATCCAGTTACATTTGATTGGAATTATTCTTAAAAGGACCAAGAATATGGTACGGAGAGAGTACTTTTATAGTGCTTTGTAAATGTTTTGAAGAAAATAGAGATAACAGAAGCTTACAGTCCAACAGATACAACAAGGGCAACAGCAACTTTATACATTTTTGGCGAGAGAATCCCTTTGATATAATGCACAAGAGCCACCACATGGAGAATAATGAAAACCTGAAGATAGAAAATTAGCAGTAATAACAAATGCTAACATAAAGTATCATAGCGACTCTATACTTAAATGTTCTAGCCTTCTAGGTGAGAAATAAGGGACCTGAACCCTTCGTATTTGGATAAGGAAGCAATTCCACACTATCTTGCCAACTAGGCAGTGGAATGGAACAAGGGCTCAAGATAAACGGAGCATCAACGTCTCCACTAGAATCCAAGAAAAATCATTTTGCTAGTTGTCATAACTCTATGCTCTCCAATGTGACATGGCGGTCACGGGGTCGAGTCGCGGAAACATACTCTCTACTTGAGAGAGTAAGGCTGCATACATCTAACTCTTCCCCAGACCATGCAGTAGCAGGAGCCTCGTGACTAGGTAGCCCTTTTTTAAAAGCTAATCTTTTATCCCTTAGAATAACCTTCATTTACAATAAAGACATGGTTTATGTTTTGATCCATATCATTCATTCAAAAAAGTATCGGGGGTGCCATCCACATACACTATAGTTAAACCCCTTTTAAGTTCATGGATAACACTTTACAAAAGTTCCACATAACACTGGAAAAGAGCATGTTTGTTTTTCTCTTCACCAAACTTCCATTCACGAAATAAATGCGGCCATTGCCAAGAAAGAGCATGAAGTACTTGTTACATGTTTTCCTTGGTCTTTTTGTTATCTATGAGGACCGATGACCATATAACCAAATACGCTATTTCCTTCCAGGTTCCAGACATATATAAATACTTTGTTCCTTCATTCAAAACCAAAACATCATCTTGGTACTTCAGCAAATCAAAACTGTTAAAGTCTGAATTCTAGATTAGTAGTACCTCAACAAGCAAACAAAGAAAAAATAAAGCAGATAGGCAAGAGTTATGCAAACAAATATTGCTCTTATAACACGACTATACAAGTACATTCCAAATTATATTCTTTCATCGGTTAAGACTCTGGGAAGCAATAGTAGCTGACACAAGCAAAACTACATGATAACCATAACTCCAAACTACCGACTAGATGAGTCAAGTGTCAACTCACATTTGAAGGTGACAATAGGCCATCCAAATGGTGGAAAAGGAAAAAGGATATTGAAACTTTCTGGTGAACATGTACATTGATTTGTTTGGGTACTTTGCTACAGTAAAACAAAGTATGCCATGATCAAATTGACCACCAATTAAATATCACCAAATAGTCCGTATTGTAGCAGATTACCATATTATCAATTCGCAAGCAAGTATTGACTCCTGCAAATATCCTTACTGCAAAAACAAGGAAGCGACTACCTTTCTAGTCAACAATCTGTTTCATTAAATGCTATTAAAAAAAAACAAAAGGCTACAGAGTGCACGAGGCTCCCACTACTACTAGATCTTGGGGAGGGTCACATGTACGCAGCCTTACCCCGCAAGCGGAGAGGCTGTTTCCGGGACTCAAGCTTATGACCACAAGGTCACAATGACTCGAAATCATGACCATCAGGTCATTAAATGCTATACCAGACAAATAATATTTACTTCCAAAAACTACTTCTCGATGCCCAAAATCACCAAAACCATCCTCCTAATAAAAACTTGGTTCATGACCATGGACACAACCCCTCATGGCCTTATTATCCTTGTTGTAAACCCTGACCTATCCACAAAAGAATATGGATGGCTTCGTGAAACAGCTGGAGCACAACATAATCTATATACAATGTTACTTTTAGAACTCCTTTTGAGTACATCTATCTTGATAAGGAGAATGGAAAGTGGGTAAACAATTCTGGCTCCGGCCGGGCCAACCATTGATAGGATCTGCTATTCCTCCCACCCCCGATCACAATCTCATTTCAAACTGTGCTTTGAAAAGATTTATTCTCGCGAAGACATTATTTGACAAAAGGCCGGACCGATGACTCACTTGTCCAGTACTGCTAACTACTATAGGAGGATTCCATCCCGTCGGGACTACCCGTAGAGCCTCTTCTTCGGAGGCCTTTAGGCCCCTAATGATTAATCAAAAGCAAGTGGGGGGTGGCAACTAATAGACACTGAAATATTTCAGAAGGTAAAACTGGATAAAAATATGCCAAACAGAGCTCCATTATGGATGTGGAACTCACCAAAAATGATGCAAAATGTTCGGATGTCATGACCGCATTAAAACCAACAACAGGCACCAATGCGGCTAACAATGTTCCTAAGACAACCTGCATTGCAAAAGACATAAGATTATCAATAACACTGATATCTTTATTGCATGTCCGTTATCCGTCTCCCAAAGGCCAAAGCCTTCCCACATCTTCACAAACTTCTTTTAACTTGCAAACCACCCACATCCGCCAGGTTGAGTTTCGTCAAGCAGTAAAATGTACTTATTCCATTTAAAGTACACATTCTACATTCTTTGCGCTAAAACATATGCATCAATAACTTTCGAATGCCATCAAAGTTTTGTGAATGCGGAAAAATACTTACAAGTGGAGCATACGCAATGTACAGCCGAGAAGAATAGCGACCAGTTACAATGCACAGAAGGACATGCATTGGAATGAGGTTAATAATAAAAGTATACCCTCCCCAAGAGCAAACCTGAAAGAGGAATTGTTAAGCTGAAAAGATAAATCAATTAAACGTAAAAAGGGGCATTGGAAACATAGAATAAACAAAGCCTACCATATAAAAGTATGCTAGGGCATTTAAAGTGGCATAAAAAAGGGATCCTGTGTTCAACGTCTGCATGAAACAACTAAGGTCAGGAAACAGTTCAAAACATGTTATGATGCAGTAACATTCCAGCAAAGAAAGAAAAAGGAACCATCTGAGAGACAAACAAACTGTGGTTACCAAATAAAAAGGATATTACAGAAGTTCATTTGAGTAGGAAAGATAGCACCAAAGGCTTAAGGGTGCAATGATGTGATCAAAGTCTGACCTTTATATATAGATAGAAAGTGAAGATCAGAGCAAATATAGCTACAGCTTCATTGTCATAGCTTCCAGCCACAGATCGAGATATATAGGATGGAACCTGTGGAATATAACATAGCAAAAAGCAGCAAGTAACATTTCATTATGATAGAGATTTAGACGCTGTCAATTATGTAAAGTAGCACACTTTCAGTAAAATTCTGCAGTTTCTGAAGTACACAAGAGGCAATAAGCTTGAGGCCCCCAGATGCCTTCACTCACTGACAGGAAACAAATTGCCAAAATGTTTGTGAGGGTGAGAGATTAAAGATATTCTTTCATTGACAGCATCTAACTAGACATTAGATGATGAAATTCTAGTGGAAGATGATGTTCCAAAAGAACTGCAGTCATTTCAAATTTAGCTACTGAAGTCAATAAAATAAACTATGAACAAAATGAAAACTTAGAAATTCAAATAGATATAATGGACAGTGGGCAAGAAGGTAACTAAGTACTAAGAATATCACTACATGCAAAAGATGATAGTCAGAAGACCTGCGGAATTATTTCAAATTTCGCAACTAGCGTAAGTTTAATAAACCATGAACAAAATGCAAACATGGGAACATCAAATAGGTATACCGGGCAGTGGGCAGCAAGTTAACTAAATACTAATGAGCCGTAAACAAAGGAATAGACCATTAAGCTAAGTACTGCCCCGCCCATATATCGCTGCTAAGTGCCAAAGTACAGCGTTACAGACACCTATTTATATCCAAATGAAAAAATCAAAGAAAGCAAGACCTACTGAATTAAAGATAAACTATTAGTATCTTGTACTATTTTGTTAAGTTAAGATAAACTAGTAACTATCAATTCTTTGGAAACATAAATTATTTACTATCCACTCAAAGATTAACTAATGGAACATGAACATGCTAACTGATGATAACAGAAGGTGCAGGTCAAAAGTGGAAAACTGTTGCATGAAGTTTTGAAATTCCATAAAACAAACACAAATAAAGGTAAAAACACAGCATAGAATTTACCATGCCCAAAAGAAGTGCTGCAGTCAGTCCAGCACCAGTGCCTTTAACTTCCTACATAGAGGGGCAATTGGACAAGATTGACAAATATCAGTTTGTGATAGATACACACCCAATGAGACATAACAGTGAATCAAAGGATATAAAATACAAGTTCCATGACACAAAAACAAATCTAGCCAGAAAGTGAACCTTCGTAAGCAGGAAGGTTGCCCATGCAGCAATAGCAGAGAATACTGGAGCCGTAAACACACAAACAGTTTCCACGGATAGAGGAATATTCAAAGAATTCAGTATCCTGCCGGATTCCACAGATAGAGGAATATTCAAAGTCAGTCTCACCAAAACCAATTGAAGCAATACTTACTCCCATACACCTGCTTTACTGTTTTGTAGTAGAGGCTTAGGCGGAGGGACATAGAGACAAGGGTGGGCAGCCGACCCCACTGGCTGCCAAATTTTCATAGAGATAGGTATAATTTTTACCCCATTTTTACTAATTTGACCCTACTTTGAAATTTATTTTTGCTCTAGCCCATGTAAGGGTTTTGTACTTGGGGAAAAAAGGAGTCAAAATAGAATTTCCACCCACAAAATTCCATCATGGATGTCCATTCTAGTGAGGAGTTTTCCAATTTGAAAGGAATTAGTGACCTTGCGCATAAGATGGTTGAGACTTGAAGAGATATGGCATATTCCTTTGTTTATAGGCTTCTTATTTTACCGGTTGCTATTGCCAGGGTAGAGAGAGCATTTTCCACTATGAAGATTGTAAAGAGTAGGCTTCGAAATTGAATATGTGACCAATGGATGCATGATAGTTTGGTTGTGTATATAGAGAAAGATGTTTTTGAAACCATTACAAACGAGGGTATCATCCATCGTTTCCAAAGTATGAAAAGTCGTCGAGGTCAATTGTAAATCGAAGCTACATTTTGTTATTAATTTATATCTACTTTTTGATTAACTTGTTAATCCTAATTGTTTTTTTCAATTAGCAACTAAAAAAGTGAACTACACAGTACACATAGTTCAAATTTCCGACCCCACTTATCAAAAATCCTGGCTCTGCCACTGGAAACCGAAATTTACAGATTTCAATCATCCATTTACAAAGGGACGCAGAAAAGTATGTGGTAATCTTCAGTCAGAATCTCAAATACGCACCACCACATGGTGCCAGCTGTCAATGTCAATCCAGGGTAAACCGTTCCACCAATCACACGACCAAGAGGATACCTTACATCAAGTTACGATAAACTGTTAGTAATTCACATTAAACAACATCGTATAGGAGAATTAGGTAAACAAGTGTTTCACTACATGAAATGATAACCACTTGAATTACAATTACCAAGTCCGATCATCAAACCAGTTCCAAAAGTCGTATATTCCATTCTTTGTGAGATACTGAAATCAGAAAACAATGTTGTCATCTTCATTTTGCATCAGAATTATTAACGATCCAAAGCAAAACATGCACAAGATAAATTGTTATAGACTCAATACAAAGTGGTCACAATTGAAGAAATCAAGTTACAGTGCACTTTTTACTATACTAAAGTTACCAACTAAAATCTTACTGAAATGCGACCAGAAGAATTGCAAATTGGAATTAATGAGTCAATGCGCTTTTGGGGGCTCACTTGCAGGTGTGGATACACAGCAAAAAAAAATACAAACTCCACTACTCATAATAGATTATTGACTTATTGTGCTTGTCAATTGTCACCAATCGGCAACAGATAGATTGTTGCCACGTCAGGATTTACGTGTGCAACAACCTCCTTCAATGGATTTACTAGCTCATGTGTGGGGCAGTACTGGCTACGGCTTCTTGTAAAGGATGAATCAAAATGAACTAAAAAAGCGTAGCCTTCAGACCTTTTCAGTGGGAGATGAAGTAAAGAATCATATGGTGTGATTTTGGCCTATAAGCCAAACACAGAAGCTGTGTCCCTAACCGCAAACGCACAAGTGTCGCAGCAAACATCACTTTACTCACGCATTGAGCAATGTCAGGAACACAACTCTAGAACTCAACTCCAGACACAACTGTGTCCAGAACCGTTGATGCACTTAGCCCACATACACTTCAAACCTTAGTCACATAATCCTCCACTAGTACCCTCCGCTCACTCTCAATCCTACTCTGCGCTCGCGTTCTCAATTCTCGTTGTAGTTTGGGGTGCTTTTGAAAGATGCGTTCATGCTCGCACTTGCGTTCCCGATCACACATGTGCATAGCGTGACTTAGCTTCAGACGCATTTGTGTCCATGTTAGGAACACAACTCCGGACACTACTGTATCCAGAACTGTTGATGCACGTAGCCCACATAAACTTCAGACCTTAGTCACATAATCCTCCACTACCACATACACTTCGGACCTTAGACACATAATCCTCCACTAGTACCCTCCGCTCACTCTCAATCCTACTATGTGCTCGCGTTCCCAATTCTCGTTGTAGTTTGGGGTGCTTTTGAAAGACGCGTTCATGCTCGCACTTTCGTTCCCGATCACACACGTGCATAACGTGACTTAGCTTCAGACACATTTGTATTCTTTCTGTTTCTCGACTTTTGGTTATACATCTTACAGATTATAGAAAATCAGCACTTTGGGAAAAAAAAATTATACTTAAAAATTCAAACCTGAGTGACTCTGTAATTGAAGTAAGGATCGAACTCGTGAATAACACTCTCGTACTTTATAACCTACAGCAACGAAATTCATATTCAAACAGCTGTAAATACGGAATTTGAATAACATTCAAACAAAAGATCCAAAATATGAGAACAAGAGTGTTTACAGAGAATAGACGGATCGAGAATGCGAGAACTCCGATCAGGAGGAGGATGAAGACTGATAGAACGTTTCCAAATGCGAATCGTAGACTCGACGCTTTGGCGTCCTCTGAGGCCGCCATTGACTGTTAATCCGAGCTCTGAAACTGGAGGGACAGAGAGATACAGAGACGGTTTTTGTAGGTCGTGAGATCAGTGGACGACGAAGAGAAGACTTTGTAGGAGCCAGAGCCGGAGAAGTGAAAACTACGACATTAACCCTTAAGTATTAGTGTATTGTCATTTTAACCCTAAGGCTCTGTTTGGAACTTAAAGAAAGGAAAGGAAAGGAAAAGAAAGGAAACCTATAAAATTTTCCCTTCTATTATTTGGTTGGAAGAGAAAGATATAAGAAAATAACAATTTTCAGTTTCATGAATAGTAAATTTTTCTTCCATTTTTCCTCCCATTTTATTTTCTTTTCCTTTCTTTTCTTTTCTTTTCCATAAGTTCCAAACAGAGCCTAAATTATTTTGTAGGAGTATTTTTTAGACGATGACATGTTAGAGCATTTTTATTTTATTTTATCCGCGACATGTTAGAGCATTTGGTGTCTTTGTTTTTAATGTTTGTTATATGACCAAAAAAAATGTATAATGTGGGTCCCAATTTTGCATGTTAAGACTTAAGAGTGTATAAATTTAAGGAATGAATATGTATTGTAGTGGTGTAATTAAGACGTGTGATGGTGTTAGTTAACAACAGAGATAAAAACTTATCAAAAAAAAAAATAACAATAGAGATAAAAATACATACATGTATGCATCTGGACCCACCCCTCTGCTCTCTTCTCTCTATTATCTCGTCTCTCCCTTCTCTCTCACATCCTCTGGCCGACCTCAGTCGCACCTCTGGCTTTTCTTTGTGCTTACTCATTCCTTGTCCCTCTCTACCTTCTCTAATTTTTTTAGCTACTGACAAGTGTATAGGTATCTCAATAGTTAGTTTTAGTTAGAGTTAACCAAGCATTTATCAAACCCACTCGGAAGACCAGAATGGGCTTAGTTAGCCATGCGGAGGCATTTTCTTTGGTTGCATGGGAGGATGAGCAGCTAGACTCTCAGATTGTTCTTCTATTGATCAAACTGCTGGCCTTTTCATTAAAGTCAGGTAATTTTTTAACCTTAACCTATCCATATGATTCAAAAAGCTAATCTCAAGTTATACAGTAGCTAACCAGAATTACTTATATACCATATTCACTTCTTAGACTTTCCTGATGTGGGACAAGTGCCCAAGAGGTGGGTTCTCACAATCTCCCCACCTTACGATGCAACGTCTTCGTTGCATTGGCCCAACAACCTTCCCTTGGTGGTCATGGTGTAACACTTAGTTATGTACATCATAATCAATGTGCTCATACCAGATTCTAAAGGTGGCCCCCACCATGTAGACCAGGGTTGTGCTCTGATACCAATTGTAATGACCCGCGTCAGCTGACCTGCTAACTCTTAGCCTAACCACGTGGCTCAAAAGGCTAATCTCAAGTTATACAGTAGCTAGCCGGAATCACTTATATACCATATTCACTTCTTAGACTTTCCCAACGTGGGACAAGTGCCCAAGAGGTGGTTCTCACATCTTACCACCCTCACTAGAGATGCCTTTAGTGTGTTAGTAGTTAGTACTTGTTTTGATTACAAGGAGGGGCAATCTCTTGTTCACAAGAGTTGAACATTGGATTTCACATTATAAATGAGCGTTACATTATCATTGGGCCATATTTAGGAACACAAAATAACACATTAATAAATTATAGGTTTGTCGTTGAGCAATGTTGGGATGTTGCAACTTGGGAGTACCACGTAGGCAACACCGCGTTGTACTCCGTAACTCCGGGGAGCTGAAAATTTACTTCTGGTGGGGATGGGGATGGGAAATGATGGCGGAGAATTTTAAGAACCAGATTGAAAAGATGGAGTAATTTAGGAGCCGAAGTAAAAGGTTTCACGATACTTGGGAGGGAAAGTGTATTTACCACCACAGCGCCTCGCCTTATTGGTCCTTGGCCGCTGGCGTGACGTCGCTGACATGAATAGCTATGCCACCTGTTTTCTTGTTAATAGCACCTTGCCGCCTAATATTGTGAATAATTCCTACTTGACACCTATAGGGTAATTACGGAGTACATTAACACGAACTAAATTTGATGAATCAAATATGGCACTTGGATTTTCAGAACTGTTATGGACACCGACGGTGCACATATCGGCACGAAAACAAGAGACAAATGGAACTGGTTGTTAAAATTTTGTCGTAAGATTGTTCTTTTGCTGGAAATTTGATGTTGAATTCCCTAATGTTGATTGATTTTCAAAATGAACAGTCTCATTTTGAAATTCCCATCTACGCATAAGAATTTTTAAATTACTCACATATTCCCATTTAATTGTTTGTTATTTTTCAAAAACAATTGTGTCATATTCTAATTGAAAAATAAAATGTATTGGTTCATAATTTTTTGATTTTATAACAATTTGAATGTAAAGTATTCATTTGTAGATATGCAAATTACACAATTTTAACGAAATACAAGCAGTTTGTGTTTTTGTTATTTTTGTTGAAAAGCTAAAAGTATTTTTATTTGCTATTTTGCATTCCATTTTTAATTTAATACTAAAAAGTGCTTTTGGAGATAAATTGATGCACGCCAAAATTGAGTATAGTTTCCTAAAAGTACTAAAGAGGGTTTGTTTCATCACTAAAGAGATATTTTTTTCCTTCACAAAATAAAAAGTTTATCAATAAAGGGGTTTTTTCCTTCACAAAATACAAAGGGGAAAAAAATTCATTTATTATTTTTAGCACTTTTAAAAAATTAGGCCCGAATGTCATTATTACTTAAAAAAACCGAAAAACTCTTTAGGTCCCAAGATTATAGTATATTATGAAAATATGTAATTTTTTTAAATAAAAAACAAACTACTTTTATACATACAGTAAGTTTTTTCAATTTAAATTAATGATCTCATTTATTATTAAGTTAAATTGTTGTAAATAAATTTTTAAAAATGTGTGTAAAATTATGGATCTTTCCACATTTTATACAGACAAGAAAGGTATCGGATTTTCCCTGGTCCAAATTTTGGACCGGAAGAAAGTGTTCAAATATGGACCACACATTGGAAAAATACCTTGTTCTTTTTGCTTTTCAAAAAGCATTTTTCAAAAGATTCCTCCTAAATTCCAACATTTCTCTCTCTATCTCTCTTCACTTATTACTCCTACTATTTTTCAAAAAAAAATTCAAAACACAAACCAAACACAACATTAAATAGTTCAGATTTGCTTAAAGACACTTTGCGTGGAGAATTATTCTTTCCTTTAAGAGTTTTTGAGCAAATCCAAACTATTAATTGCAATAATGGACGGTCCAAATTAAAATTGGAAGGGAAAATGACAGGCCAGGACGTATTTTGATAATTAATACCCGCCAAAGATATGTTGAAAACATTTTTTAATGCTGAAAATATCTTTAACGGGTATTAATTATCAAAAACACGTACTTTAGCCGTCATTTTCCCAAATTAGAAATATCTCCTCCGGTCCAAACTTGTACTGGGAGGATCCAATTTGAAGGGGAAAAATATCCAAGGAAGTGAAAGCTCAGGACTGGGATGACTAATCGTGCAGGGTACTCTTACAAAGACTGGCACACGCTTCCTCCCCTTTGCATCACACCAGTCCATCACCCAAGTGGAATGGGGCGGGCTATAGTGCACCGGCCCCCGGTCAATTCAGTCGTTTATCTCAGCATAGACGGCTCGAATTTAATCCAAACTCTTACAAATTCAAATCGTTCATTATCCAGATGGACGGCCGAATAGGTCACACTACACGTGTAGTGCGGAGGTTATTTGTTTAACTTTTTTTCTGGTTGGTAGAGTAGGAAATGCATAGATTAATACTTAGGGATGGCAATCTCGGCCGACCCGTTCGAACCCTCCCCGCTCCCCGCCCCGAACTTCGGGGATTCGTTTGGGGATTGGGTAGGGTATGAGGATATTTTTAAAAAAAATTCGGGGATCGGGTAGGAGCCGGGGATAGGTCTGTCCCCGCCCCGAACCCTACCCGTCCCCCTTCGTTACCCGACCCGACCCGTCCCCGAATCCCCGAAATATATATATACTTATATATAAAAATAAATAAATATATACTATATTATATATACCCCTTCTGTAACGACCCGGATTTTTGACCCAATTTTTTTTTTAATAATATCTTTTAAAAAGTATTAATCGTAGTAATAAAATTATTTTCCTTAAATAGATAATTACAAAAAATTAGTTATTCTATCCTATTTAATCCTTTTAATTTTTTTTTAGTTGCATACATGCATGCGAACTCTTCCATCTCTCCCTCTCCTAATCCTACTCGATCTCTACCTCTCCCCTGACCATATTTTCGTCCATATTCCGTCCCCATCGAAACCCGAGAATAAGAATCCTATTCGAATACAAACTTTCCTCCCTCATCCAAATTCTCTTATAAATACTCCTTTAATCCGACCCTAGGAGATATCACAGCAATCACCACGTTCCACCAGTCCAGAACGAGAGAAAAATTGGAGAGAAATCGGACTCCAATCCATGGAGTTCTAGAGAGAGAAAGAAAGAGAGAGAAAAGCGGGTTTGTGTTCTTAACCCAACCGAGATCCGAATTACACGTTCCAATCTCTTCCCTCAACCCCAAGCATCCCCAAACGTCATCCAATTCGAGCCCAAGGTCCCCCGATCGAAGAAACCGAAGTCGTCTTCTCCAAATTCAACTTTCGGTTCGTAAATCAATCCGACCCAATTCGAGGTATTATAATCCGCTCCAATCCCTCCTCTAAGTATATTTAACGTTTTTATGCTTAACCCAATAGCCCTCATGGTCCCATGCATCAAAACCGTAGCGAAAAACAAAAAAATCCGAATCTGCCTTCAACCTTGCGGCCGCAAGGTTCGGGCCGCAAGAACCAGTGCCGAGTTTGCGGCAGAGGTCCCCACCGCAAGGTCAATTGGTCAGACCTTGCGGTTTGATCTGTTTTTGTTCGAAACTTCTTTTCGACATCCCGAACTCGATTTTCAACGCCCGATCTATTTTTCCTAGACTTCTAACACCTCAAGGATCATAACTTGTTAATATCATATTTTTTTTATTTTAATATCTATTTAATTAATTTTTTGTTTATTTTCAATCAAAAGTTTCAAACGAAAAATCCTTGCGACCTTATAAACCATTTTATAAATTCCCGAAATATTTTTTTTAGATTCTTTACATCCTAAAGATGATATGTTGTTAATCTCGACATATTTTATTTATTAAATAATTTATTATCTATTTATATTACTTTGGTAACTTTAAAAATCATTTTTGTTTTAAAAATAATTCTGTAACCCCCTGGACCCACTTGTGGATACTCGAACAGGTTACGTAGGACCCTAGAACCCCTTTTTGAGCCATGCTACCTATTCTAGTGTTATTAATTACTTATTGTATTTATTATGATCGTTAATCAATTTATTTTCCTAAATATAAATTTATACAAGCCTAGATTATATTCTTCTTATTAAAACTTTTATTTAATAAAAGTTCCTTACCTTACTAATGACTTGTGGATCATACAAGACTAAGGGCAACGGCCCATTCATAAAAGGTTATGTGATTTATTGCATATTGTTTATTTCAATTATCATTCTGTTTGCTTAATTATTATTTCTAACTGCTGATTGATCTGATAGATTGGACCCTAGAGACATGGGGTGGTATGCGAAATAGAAATCACTTAGACGATGTTTAGGTAATGGATGAATTGAAAAGTTTTGTTGGTTTTAGATTGCCTGCAGGCGTGATTTCGAGTTGTGATGAGATTGAAACTGGCGGGTGTCCAGTGATGAATTGATATACTGGCGGGTGTCCAGTGATGATTGTGATGGTTGTGATGTGGTTTATAAGATAGGCGAACCCTAGTTGTGATGCAGGCATGATAAGCTTTCCCCTTGTTGTAGTTATTGGGGATGCACACTCGGTATATAACTTAGGTGTATCTGCGACAGCAAAGGGAAGTGAACTCATGGGAATGAGCATGGCTAGTGGTTGAGGGAGGAAAGATCTCGCGGTGAGATCTTAGATCACACGTCAGGTTAATGAATAGTAATAAACTGATTGATATGAAATACCTCTGTTATATTTCTTCGTACCATGTTTATCCTGCTTGATTGCTAGCTGTAAAGTAAGAGGGGTGGTTGGGTTGGATTATTCTACTGGGTGATTTATCACTCACGGATACGTCTGTATCCTGGTAAATCGATTGCTTCGGCGATCAATTTGCCAGAAGGCGCAGGATTCAATGGAGAGGATTCAACGATGGTGCAGTTCGACACAAGAAGAATATCAGGAATAGAGATCGAGTATGCTTGGGATTCGTATCAAGTCTAGAGTCAGCTCTGAAGTTAATGTATTTTGAATCGATAAATTTATTTTGAGATTGTAATAGACCTTTATTTTGGAAAATTATATTTATTTAGCAAAATTTTCTTAAGAAATTATTTTATTTTGCTTCCGAAAAGTCGGGGCGTTACACCTTCCGTAGTATTACTAGGAAAAGCATGCCACTCCCCATGAATGTTTTGGTTGCACTATTTTGGTCCATGACTGTTTTTTGTTTGAAATATGGAATTGTGCACTGTTTCTTTATTTGCTTAATGTTTGCTCCGGTTATGAGCTGTTTAGAACTATGGAACTATGAAATTAGTGCAAAAATTAACTTAGTGCTGGAACTATGGCTCCTAACTTCCTGGCCAACCGACAACCGTTACTAGTACTGTTTCCTTAGCCCTTTTCCCTGGAAAAAAATTACAAAACAATCCAAGTCCTTTCGGCTTTCACATGCTAGTATATGCTGTTAGGTGCTGAAATTGTGAAATACAGGTGCCTGAATCCTGAATCCCCGAATCCCCGTTTTGGATCCCCGTTCCCCGTTTGGGTCGGGGATGGAGGAAAAAAACAAATCCCCGTTGGGGATCGGGTCGGGGATGGGGATGGGGTAGGGGGTAATGGGTAGGGGTGAAGGTAGTACCCCCGTCCCCGACCCGTCCCCATTGCCATCCCTATTAATACTCCATTCGTCCCATATTCTTGGTTCTATTTACTATTTGGGACCTCTTTTAAAATTGACTATATCTTTTAATTTATAATATTTTTTATACTCCAGTATCAAATATGGATTTTTTTGATAAATCTCGAATAATTTTATTAAACAAAGTTTTCGTAATCGTAAAAAATATTATAGATTGTGATATATAAATAATTTTTTGAGTAACACAAAAAGTAAAACATGACCAAGAATATGAGACAGAGGAAGTACATTCACCTTGTTTGGATGAGCATTTTGAGAGTAACTTTTACTCTCGGCACAGTTATCAATAAATTTCTCTCTCTATCTCTCTTCACTCATTACCACTCAACTCTCAAAAATAACTTTCTAAAAGTTCATCCAAACAAGGTGATTGTTTTCACTAAAC
Organism: Rhododendron griersonianum; assembly: GCA_018127125.1. Classification (NCBI taxonomy): domain Eukaryota; kingdom Viridiplantae; phylum Streptophyta; class Magnoliopsida; order Ericales; family Ericaceae; genus Rhododendron; species Rhododendron griersonianum. The sequence goes on along the minus strand of CM030790.1, from coordinate 49,138,108 downwards.
TAAAAATCTTAGTACATATTGGCTTTTGCTTAGAAAAATGATAATGTCAAAACTTATTTTGTTAGTGTCAAAAATTCAATGCATAAAAGACTTGTACCATCCAGTCTACAAGTTTTTTTATGCACTGAAATTTTGACACTAACAAATTTTTTTTTTGGCATTATCATTATCCATCGCTAATCCGATTTTAGGAAGATATTAAATTCTTTACACCGCCGTGTAAACATTTGTTTCTTCCAAATCAATTATATTATGCCACGTCACCATATTTTATTGATTGGAACCATTATTTTACAACTTGGCGCAATGTAATTGATTTAGAGAAAATAAATATTTACACCGACTGTGTAAAAAATTTATTCTCTTTTAGAAAACTGGAGCCTAACCGAAAGATTCTCCAGAGATACGAAATCAACCAACTTTAGTACGAACTACGAAGCAACCAACTTTATTAACCGGATAAAAAAACAAACTTTATTAACAACAATAGTCCAAGAAATAGCGGTAGAAAAAAGGAAACAAAAAAGAGATTCCTCCTATATGGATTTTCCTCCTCCATCATCATTTTGGGTCTCACAGTGCATTAATTACTGATTTGAACCGTTTATCTTGTAGAATCCACAGTATAGTATATACTCTTATTCAAAAAATTAGCTTCACCCGACATTAATAGGTGTATCAAAATTTAAATTTTGGTTTACAAAACAGATGGTCATGAACAATTTCTAATTTGACAGAATCTTACCGTCTATTTTCTAAACTAAAATTCAATTTCTGATTGATCTATTGATATTTTAATAAAGCTGATTTTTTTCTTGAATATACTACATTTATGTAGGGCTGTTCAAGAAAAATCGAGAACTGTGAAACCGGTCCGGACCAAATCGATCCGTGCCTTTTGAATTTTGTCCGTGGATTAATGGTCTGGACACGGATTTGAAAATTAAAAAGCTGTGAGATACGGATTAAGATTGAATTTTTATTTCAAAGCCGTGAATTAACCGAACCGAACCGTGAGATATTTAAAAAATAAAAAAAATATATGTGTGTGTAATATTTATAAATGGTTGAGTGGGAAATAGACTAGTACCTTGAAAAAGCACATGCTAAGTTGCTCAAAAAATCCTGACAATTAGAAACTGACAACACTAAGGCCCCGTTCCAGAAATCTTCTTAAAAATTAAACAGCTTATTTCACATTTTTAAACTCAAAAATAATGTAAATGAAAAATAATTTTTCAATTGTTTTTGCACCGTATTAAAGATCTCAAGAAGATCTATCAAATAAGATCCATAGTGATAGAAAAATTATTTGCGTAAGCACATAATTTTTGAGCTTGAAATTGCCTTCTTAAAAAATACGGAGTAAGTACTTATTTTTGTTTCCGGAACGGAACCTAAGCATCATATGCACAAGTAAAAGGAGAACCTCGTAGTGGAATTGGGCTTTGGAAATTTGACTAGAAGGCTTGTAGAGATGCTTTGGCTAAAATGATTAGGATGATGCTACGGTGTCCACCCACTATTTGGGGACATCGTAAAAAATGGCATAACTGACCATTACAAGTATAACAACGATCAGTAATGTGTATAACCAAAACTTTACAAAGGCATAACTCCCCAAATCCCCAGAATTTTAGGGGATTTTGGGGGTTATGCCTTTGTAAGGTTTTGGTTATACACATCACTGGTTTTGGTTATACCATTAATGGTCAGTTATGCCATTTTTTACGGTGTCCCCAAACGGCGGGTGGACACCGTAGCATTTCCCAAATGGTTATTATGGCTGTAACTGTAATGTTGCAGTCTGTAGCTTATTGCAATGTAATATTTTTTTTATTGCTCGTCACTTGAACTAGAAATTTGGAATGATATGTAATATAGTAGTTATATTAATTTTGCGTTTTTTAGTGTTTATGGAAGGGAATTCGTGGATAAAATCGGAGCCGAACCGTGACTCATGGTTCGGAACCCGAACCAAACTGTGAGACTTTTGGATTAGAATTGGATTGCATTTTCTAAAAACCATCTATAATACAAATCGCGACGGTGTGGGGTCCACACATTTTCTCTACATAAATCTTGACCGTTGATTTACATTCACATATCTCCATTCAACCATTGGCTCAGATTGATTTCATCCGACTTTTGAGAGTTGTTAAATGATTAATTAATGATTTTTTCAATTTTTGGTAATAATTTATTCTGAATTTTTGGTAATGATTTCTAGGATTGCCGCTGAAAGAGAATATAATGACATGAATTTTAGGTAATGATTTCTAGGATTGCCGAATTTTTGCTAATGCCGTTGAACAATTTTTGGTAATGATTTCTATGACTATGGTACGTTGAAAGAGAATACAAATACTACGTAGATGACATGAATTTTTGGTAATCTATAATACAAATCGCGACAGTGTGGTGGCCCGCATATTTTTTCTACACCGTTGGATTTGTAACACATTTTCTGCATAAATCTGCACCTTTTATTTATTTCCATTCTAAGACCCCAGTAATTAATTGGCTCCCCACGACAATAATTTACGGTAAAGCAAATCAACGGCTATTGCTATTCCTAATCCCACGGCAATAAATGCACTTTATTTATGGAATGTTCAAACTCAAAGTTAGAATCTGAATAATCATATACACGGCAAAATGGATAGAAACAAAATCAATATACACAATCAATATACACGGCAATAAATGCACTTTATTTATGGTAAGAATGAAAAATGACAGTGCACGGCAAAATCAATATACATGGTTTTGTATTTCATTGTTTTACTCTCTCCCTCACTCCTCCCCCATCCCCTCTCTCCCTCACTCCTCCCCCATCCCCTCTGCTTCCGAAACACCATAACATGAGGTGAGTGTATTTCATTATTTTTTTTCGATTTATATACCCCCAACGCACGGTATTGTCTTGCTTCCCTTTTATTAGATTTTTTTTTGCTTAATACGGCCGTTAATTTGGTATTGTATTTCATTCTCTTTTTTTTGTATTTCACAGTTCCTTTTTTTTGTATCAGATTTTTTGTCGAATACGTATTGCGCATATATACAGTTTTGTATTCCACTCTGCTTTCGAAAGAATTGAGATGAGTGTATTTCATTATTCTCTTTCAGTAAACCCCCAATGTTTACGTTGATTTATGTAGTGAACTAATACAATTACCGATTTTTGTTTTCTGTTTACGTCTTAGTTTTTTTTTTTTCCAGTCATTATAAGGAAACACAGAATTTAACTTCTAAGCATATGTTGGATTCAAAGATCCACTAACGAAAAAATAATAAAATCGAAATACACAAAGAAGCTTTGGAGATTTAGACACCGTAATGAAAAAAGGAGGAGTACTCATTTTGGTATAAGCTTGAGTAAATAAGTGGATAGTGATTTGGTGGTTTTTGGGCTCAAAATATTTAAAGTTTGAGTCGAGATTGACGGAAAGTCAGAGATGTTCTTCTCACATTGGGGATGGGCGTGCGGATGAGCAACTGATTTCGTGTTATTTTTTAAAAAAGAAAAAGAAAGGGGCTAATTTTACCGGAAATCTAAATTTTTTTTTTGTACTGAAACTTTTTTCTCCAGGCCGTGCCTATGGACTAATTTCAACCACATCATTTGTTCTCTGCTAATTTTCAAAGCACTTTTTGAAAGCCCTTGAGCCCTCGAAAGATTTTATTTTAGAAGCCCTTTTATGGTTAGATGAGCAACTGTGCATCGCTAGGGCCAAGAGTATACCATGGTGGTGATTCATGTGTCTCTCAAGTTTCTTTTTGTTAGTGCATCTTTTGTAACATACATCTTTTGCACGACTATTTGATTTATGGTTCATCTTGGAACTATTTCACAATTGGTATGTGTCACGCCCTCGATTTTTAACATAAATTATAAATATTTTTAATAAATAAAACCTTCACTGAAATACCGGAAATACCCAAATGACATACTTTTCCCAGTTTTCAAAGTTAAATTTGAGTTACAATCTTGGTTCGAAGCCCCAAGTTATACAAACGCTAAAACAATATTACAATTTTCATTAATCAATTTTCCGAATACTACTTTTAAAAAAAAAGCAAACTTGACTCTTCATTTGAACCTCCGAGACACGTGATCAGCAAGCACGGGATGCACGTCATGCCAACTTCCTTGACCTTTACCTGAAAATGATAGGTTAAGCTACACTAGCCCAGTAGAGAAATCTATACTCAAGTTATATGGAAATGAGATGAAATATACACCTGACACGAATGAGACATCCAATTGAACATGAGACACAAGAGGGATTACAAAAAAAGAACTAATGAATTTAGACCTTTCTGTATATCTTAGAGATAACCCTAACCATCCATGCATCAACTAGAAGAAGCATTAGGACTCATATCAATCAAACCAACAACAACTATAGTTCAACCAACAACGTTTCAAATGAATTCCACAAACCATCTCCTCTTTTCATACCATCCACCATGGTGCCTCATTACTTAAAACTTTCCTTTTAGATTTCCAAAACATTTTAGGGAAAACTCAAGACCATCACAGGTCAAGCTCCGTTGATTCGAGCTTGAATGCCGGAGTCCGTTGATTTGTGCCCAAATACCAGATCCGTTGATTCGCTCAAGAATACCGGAGGATTTTTAATAAAAAAATCCTCTTTTCAAAACTCAAGTTGCTTTCTTTGATAAAAATCAACCTTCCATTCTCTGTCTCGGCAACCACAATCTCAAGCAATCATGCAATCCAAACATCAATATAGACCTCTAAGGTCAATAAAAATTCTCTTCATCATACGAGACATTCAACTGTGTTACCACCCCTTGCGTCACATTGAATTCTCTCAACCTGGGTTTCCGCACTACCACACCTTGCGTTGCGGGCCCTCTAGAGTCTCTGCATTACCACACCTTGCGTTGCAGGACCCTCAATTCAAAATTCACAAATCACGTAAACGTAAAAGCATTATCAATCCGTATATAAGCGAACATCACTTTCCAAACTCACAGTCATTCTTACATCATTATCCATGTATACCAAACTCATAAGCACACCCATTGCACATTGATAAATACTTTAAGCCCACGTTATTCATCAAAGTCTATCACGACGCCCTACGTCACGTATCGAATCCACAAAGACTCTACGACACACCACCCATTAGGTTCCTAACGGAAAACATAGAGAACGAGGACACGAGTCACAATACCACCCATAGGATCACTAGACTAACTCACGTCTACTCGTAACATTCACCACTTATCCCTTTATAGCCCACGGTACTCCAATCAACGAAACTAATATTATACTCTAATGAGTGCTAAGAGACAAGATCGAATAACGAGCCATTAGGACACAAGCAACCATACTCAAGAGTGACTCAAACATATTCTAATCATATAGGGAGTCATAACACGGAACCAAAATAACCTTAGGAGTAGCCGCAAACATCGACCGACTGACACACCTCTACTCAAATAGTCATAACTTTTCGTGTACTAAGAGTTTAAAGGTGATTCCGGTGGTAAACGAAAGCTAACTTCAAGACCTTCGAATCGATATAAAATTTTCATGAAACGGATATCGGACGAGGAAGTTATGGCTGTTCAAGGTTGGGCTGAAACCTAAAAACGGGCTGAAATTTCCAGATTCGGCCGAAACGCAAAACCCAACCTCAAGCACGAAACAAAACACGATCTAGGTACATAAACTTCACATAAACGCATAACAAGAGTAAGAAATCCCTACCACAATGGGTTTTGAGCAAAATCCTAAGTAACCCAAGCTTGAAACACCAAGATCTAGCTCCTCCCAAGCTACAATACGAGACCTGGGTCCAAGATTTCCCAAGATCAAGAGAAATAAGTGAGGTTCAACAAGTGATTGAGAGGAGAGAGAGAGAAATCCGAAAATGATGAAGTTCTTACCTCTTTGAACGCAATAACCTTGATTCCGGATGAAATTAGGATGAACAACCCATAGATCTTGAAGATTTTGAGGTGTTTGATGTGGAAATCCAAGAATTTGGGTGAGAGATTGAAGAGAGAAGGTAGAGGTGCGATTTTAGAGCTTGGTTCGTGGCCTTGGAGTGAGAAAATAACATAAGAAGTTTATTTATAGTGGTCCAAGAAGCGTGCTGAAAATCTGCAGAAAACGCAGCATGTACCGGTACGGGTAAAAGCTGTACCGGTTCATGAACCTTCAAACTGTCAAAAATCACAACTTCTGGATACCATGTACCGGTACGGGAAAAAGCTGTACCGGTTCATGAAGGGCAGAAAAAAGAAAATTTTCCAACGGACACCGAAACGAACCTGACTTGGTACTAACACTTCCAAACATCATTGCAACATCAAAACTAACATTTTACTATCCTACGAGAGTCCGATACACACCCGGATACGTATCTCCGTACACCCCACAACATACGAGCGATTTTACCAACAATACAACTAATTGACGAAATAAACGATTTCTGAAATTAAAACAAATTTGCGAGTCTCTACAGTATGTGTTTTGAGTTTCATTGTTCTGTTAATTATAAACAAAGTGACTTATCAGGAGTATAATAACTCATTTAGAGTGAGAAATGTATTGCTTTGGTTATTGGCTTCAAAAGTAATAAAATGAAATTTGAGTGGGAATCCTGATTGATTATGCAATGTTATTAGCTCATGTGTTATCATTGAATGCAACTGATGGGATTAGACAGATTTGTCTACCTTAATTGTTTGTCTGATATTTTTTCGAATTCATTTGTTGAAATTGGTTAGATGGACTACGTTCGGTAAACAATTTTTTTTGGACCAGTAGAATTTGTTTGGGAGAAGGGAAATGTGTGATATGGTACTTCTATTAGACTTGGAGAAGTATACTCTCTTTGGGAGAAGAGGAAGGTGGGGTATGATACTTCATTTAGATTGCGTTTGAATGTATTGCATTGGGCCCCTTAGGAAAACTCGGCCTTAGTTTCTTTCCGGAGAAGTCGGGTTCATAGGTAGATGTGGTTTATAACAGAGAAGGATAGTCATTTAGGTTGGGTTCAGAATACGTTGTGTTGTGCCTTTAGGCATGAGCATTGTTATTTTTGTACATTTCTTCCTATTTTGAAGTTATTCTATGCTGGGTTTATGTGACTTATGACTTGGCTGTTTGTATTTTTATAGCTTGATGGGCAAAATGCCGAGTGACAAAACAGTTGGAGGCGGTGACGATGCTTTTGACACATTCTTCAGTGAAACCGAGGCAGGAAACCACGTCCCTGTGTCATTTTCAGGTGCGAGCAACTTGAAGCACAAATTAGTGATGTGTTCACCCCATCTCATTATTTCAACTCTTTGCTATCTCGGTTATTTGTTTAGGAAGGTTACAGTCAAGAGAGCGAGAATTCTTGGTTTATGTTAGCTTAGGGAAACTTTTACGTTAAGCTCTGTTCCGCTAAGGTTCTTATTTGCTATGCCTGAATATAACTAATGGAATTACACAAGTTTGGTAACATATATTGTGTTAGACTATTCTATGAACTTGGTTAGGTGGACTATGTTTGAAGATTATTCTTAAACCACTAAATTTCATTAAGTATATTTTTTTGGGGAGAATAGAAAATTTTCCATTCAACAGTTATTTGTAACGTTCTCTCACATGAGATGGAATATATACATACACGAAACTCACCCCATGTGAGATGAAGTTAAAAATAACCATTGTATCCAAAAAAAATTCATAAAAGTGGGGCCTGATACTTCATTTAGACTGTGTTTAGAACGCGTTGCACCGTGCCTTCAGGCACGGGCAAATCCTAGTGAGATACGGATTAGGATCGGATTCATACGAATCCGATCCGATCTGAACCATAGACAGTCCTACATTTATGAGTCTTACATAATGAATGATTCGGATTATAACAATAAATGCACGGTAGAGTTTACAATGGGCGCGGCGGAGGCGGAGGAAAATCCACCGTTCCAGAATAATTTCAACAAGAAAATCCCCCAACAGAGGAAGCTCAACACTGGAGTCTGGACTCTATATCCATCCACAAACTTCCACTGCACAAATCCCACTCCATCGGAGAAACAGAACAAAAACCGACAATGTCGAGCCCTCGCCCTTCTTCAACTCTCACCGGGCCCGCTCTCCCCGCCTCCGTCGAACTAATGATCCGAAGGATCTGCGCAGAGCAACGCCGGACGCCGAGGTCCGACGGCAGTTCGCCCAGCTCGGCGAAGAAGCCTCACTCGACATCCTCAGGAAGATCTCCACCCGAAGTGTAAGAAAAAGTTTGAGCGCTTACATTGTTTTCATGGCCAAGAAAGCTCGTACTCAAGGAACTGGAAATCTGTCTCCGTCCATAAGGAGTGCTGTTATTATTAGCCCTACTAGTCCCGTCGGTTCACCGAGTAAGCACTAAGACCCCGTTTGATAACAGTGATAGATGGTTGGGTTTCGTAAGGAGATAGAATTATGATTGAAATTGATAATGAGAGTGAATTGACAAGGAGATGAATTGGTGATGAGTATGTTTATTTGAAATGAGATTAGATGATAGGATTATTAGTCCACAAGCCATTATTCATCTCAGAATACAGCAATACCCCTAATACCAAGTGGGAGAGACCTCTATCAATACCCCTAATGGCCAGCTCCCAAACCCATTAGATTGTGAGTGCAATTTTGTTCACCCTCCTTAAAAGATGGTGAACATTATCCTCCCTCTTATTGGTTGAAATGGTGTGGATCTCACCACAAAGTGATGTCATGTTTACCATGCAATACACTTTTTGGTAAGCATGACATCACTTTGTGGTGGAATTCACATCATTTCAACCAATAGAAAGAAGTGTAATGTTCACCCTCTTAAATGGAGGGTGAACAAAACTCAATTCTTAGATTGTTAGTCCACACCTTTTTTTGGTTACCAAACAAGTTATTGTGAAACCCATGGAATTGGTAGTCCAATTCCAAGACCTAGTATGGTTATCAAACGGGGTCTAATAACCCTTCTTTTTTCTCAACCTCCTGGGGTGTTTGATTACTCTACTTTTTGGTTTTTTGCATTTTGATTATTGCCTTTTTAGCTTTTTGAGTTTTGGTCACATGTGTTTTGAATATAATAGAGTATTTGAAAGATATTTACAGATATATTTTGCAACATTTTGCAACGTGATTAGTGGTTGTGAGATATATACCTACATACTCCGTAATACATTTTGTAAGTCCTTTGTTAACTTAAATTGAAAAAAAAGTAGAAAATGAGAAGTCAAAAACCTCAACTTTCTCGATTTCTAAACCCAAAACCCAAAACTTATTTTCGGATATTAAGTTCTAGAACGAGGTGCCAAACACTCAAACACATGAAAAGGAGAAAATGAATAGCTAAAAAAGAGGGTGACAAACAGTCAAACACCCCCATGTTTCGGCCGAGCTTGGACTAAAGCAAGTTTTAGCTTATTCTTCACTGTTCTCAGTTGCTTGGAGCAGCTGTTTGTTTTAATCTTATAAGTTGTGGGTTATGCTTCTCAATAATAAACTTTTATTGCGTTCTTTTTTTATTTGCCAATATTGTATGTATTAGTAGGGTTGACGGAAAATTAGTGAGTTACTAACAATTAAGAGTTTGACGTCGACTCTTACCCCTGACCTTTAAAGTCAAGGGGTATGACTAGATGGGCTAAGAACCACATATTTTATTACGGGTTTAAGCAATTGCGAAGTTCTTTTTTTTGGACAATCTGCTTTAAGGGCGAAGGCTATGTTTGTTTTCACCAAAAGCCTCAAGTTTTGAAAAATCTTGAAATCTGACTTATACACACACATATATGGTATGTTTCTGGTTGGGTTTTGTTGCCAAATGTACAGAATCAGAATGTCATCAAGATTCTCAGCAGGGGTTCAAATCATTTTCTCCCTACTTTCTATTTCCCTTGATTTCTGAAGTAAATCGGCTTGTAATACATGGATTTGGATTTAAGCTTGTTTATTTAGTAGTATAAAATAAATGGAGATGTTATTTCGCACTTGTACATTTTATTCTTAGTTTGTGTTGGTTGCACCAACTATGACGCGGCTTTTCTTTCTTTCTCTGTCCCTTTTTTGGAAAATCAAACTTGAATGCCGTTTTGTGAAGATGGGATTGGGATTTCCTTCCTTTACTCTTCCGTTTTTCCGTACTTTTTGTTTTTGTTTTTATGCCATTGCTATTTGCTAACGTGCTATACAACAACCATTGTTTTCTTATGTTTCCAGGCGTGCAAACAATGCCGAGAATCTCTTTCCCAACTATGAATGACGAGGATACAGATGTTGACGAGCGTGTGTTTGATGTAACATGTGTTGATGATTATTGATCGGGTAAGAGTTTATTGACTTCCTGATCATCCCAAGTGATTATATTTAATTATTTACTAGAGAGTGATGATATGTTTGTATTTTACATCACAGGTTGTACGAAGTAAGAGATGAAATTACTGCATCCGCTGCTTGGAAAGGATGGGAAGTATGCTTTTTGATGGCTAATGTTGTTGTTGCTTTGTTTTGTGAACATGTAGCTTTTGTTATGAAGCAATACTAGTTTCGTTTCTGTTAAGGGTTGAAGAATTATGTTTCATTTTGGGTTATATCTAGTTATTTCCCTTGGTTTGAACATTATGGTATGGTAGCTAAGCGATGAGTTACTTATGGTGGAAAATGCATGTTAAGAAAAAATGAATGGCTTGAATTGTTTTTGACTTTTGTTAGAAAAATGCATGTTGAAATTTAGCTTTATAGAATGATTGTTCGCGGATTAAAGTACGGGTATTTGTTTTAGTATCTGGATCTCCTTCCCTGTTTGCAGATCACCATTTCTTGTTTGGAGCGAGGATGGAGGATAAACTCCATGGGAATCGGGAGGGGAATCGATATTGGTTCGGGGATTGGAGACGGCAATGGTGGCTCCATACTTTTTTTAATAAGATGTTAAAAAATTACTTTAACTCTAAAAGGCACTAGCTAGTAACGATAGGGAGCAGTGAAGTCCAGAACTTGGGAGCTTCTTTCTTCTCGTGGGGCTCTTCCTCATCAACGCCTTCCCCTAACCTTTCTTATTACTAGTTGTTTACAAATGCGTCGGCAGCTCAACTCAGGTTTATCTGCCATTTCTCTCTGTGTGTGTGAGAGAGAGAGAGAGAGAGAGAGAGAGAGAGAGAGAGAGTAGTGATGAGCTCAGCTCAGCTCACACATATTTTATCGACAACCAGAACAAGTAGTGGTGCTCCAGCGCTGCAAGTAATAGCCCAATTTGCTTATTAACAACATTGTTACAAACACATACTGAAGTTCATAGATCTGAAACCGTCAGATATACGTGAATCCAACACAGTAGAGCCGGGGTCACATATCATTAGATTGACGACATATTTGTATCTAAATCTATGCACTTCTAGCTGTATTGTACTAGCATTTTTTGGCTTATTAAAATCAGAATTCTCATCATTTCAGGGCATGACTGCAACTTAAACCACAGAATTGTATACCATTATTAAGGGTCCTGAACCCATACTTCGAGATTGATTTAGAGCCATTTTACATATGCGCAGCCGTCTTGAAATGCTCTGCAAACTCAAAGCTGAGCCTGCACGAAAAGAATTGGATTGAGAACTTAGCCGGGTTCCTTCAACAAAATGGAGAGTCTGAAGAGGTGTTTATCAAAAAAAATTAGCTTTACGAAACATAATCGTGAAAATCAGAATTCAAAAGTATCAAAACTGCTTGGGCAATTTTCAAAGTTTTCTGTTTCTCAAAAGCAGAAGAAGAAACAATGACAAAATAATAGCACAACTTTTGAGACACCAAAATCTGAATTCCTTCCCTAAAGCAATCACCAAAAAAACTTCAGAAAAATACATCTCTCACGTAGAAGTAGGGAAAGCAGGGAATACCAAGAAACGCTTCTTGTAGGACTCAACATGCTCCTTTGGATCGCGTTGGGTTTGTTTGTAAGCCACATTCTTGTTCATCTCCTACAAAAGAATTCAGGCATGTTACGATTGCTATAGATTAAATTCTCTTGATATGCCTTGTATCCAATCCAATCCATTGAAAAGTAACAGCGACAAATGGACTCCCATAAGTAATTAATTACTCTTGATCCGCCTCCTATTAATTAATACACAAAATACTTTTGGAGTTTAATCATTTAAACACCATAAGTACCGATTGAATTATATAGTAAGCTCTCAGTCTTGGTGGAAGTCATAGTGATGTTTGTAAGTTTCATTCCAGTTCAGCCTGTTTTGCAGATTATATGCAACACAAATACTTGTCCTCACTTCCACTAGCCAAAAAGATACATGCTGGTCTCTTCAAATGGTAAGCGACTTTTGAGATCGGTGAAAGTCTGTATTGTTAGAATAGTTAGATTAGCACCTTCTTTTTTTTTTTGATAAGTTAGATTAGCGCCTTGGAAGAGGAGTTGAACTCCTGACCTCCTTTCTCCTAGGACCTGTGTGCACCCCCTGATGCCACTGGGTCAAAGGCCTCTTGGCTTCAAATGGCAAAAGACTAAGGGCCAAATCAGTCCATTATCCCATTGTGGGTAACTTACTCAAGTTCAACGTTTTTGGGTTATACGCATGTTGTCTAAACCTCCTCTTAAAAAGAGAAGGCAGAGGAGAAAAATAATATTGATAGCTGTAAACTGAGCAATAGAATTAGAATCCCAAAAACTTGGGTTATTTTCTCATTACGTTATAGTTATACAAGACTAAGAGAATAATTACACCGAGACCCTTATCTTTTAATCTACTTACACAAGGGCTCAATTACACGCTAATTACACATACACCCATAACTTAACACTCCCCCTCAAGTTGGTGCGAAGATATCAATCAAGCCCAACTTGAACACAACGGGGTGGAAACTCTTGCTACCAAGCCCTTTTGTGAATATGTCAGCTAATTGATCCTCCGATTTCACAAAAGGCATACATATCAACCCATCACTCAGCTTCTCCTTGATGAAGTGCCTGTCAATCTCTATGTGCTTCGTTCTGTCATGTTGGACAGGATTATGAGCAATGTTGATGGCAGCTTTATTGTCACAGTAGAGTTTCATAGGACTACTATCAGAAATTCCCAAATCACGTAATAAGGTTTGGAGCCACAAGAGCTCACAAACACCATGAGCCATAGCTTTATACTCTGCTTCTGCGCTTGATTTGGCAACCACTGATTGCTTCTTACTTCGCCAAGTGACCAAATTCCCTCCAAGGAAAGTACAGTAGCCCGAAGTAGAGCGTCTGTCATCCACAGATCCAGCCCAGTCAGCATCACTGAAAACCTCCAACCGTAGGTGACCATGATTAGAGAATAGAATTCCTTTCCCTGGAGCTGACTTGAGATACCTCAAGATACGATACAGTGCATCCAGATGTGGAGTACGAGGATCATGCATAAACTGACTAACAACACCAACTGCATAAGTAACATCCGGTCGAGTATGAGCTAAGTATATCAATTGACCCACTAGTCGTTGATACCTCTCCTTATCAGTGTGCTCTCCCACATCTCCACTAAGATGATGGTTCGCCTCAATAGGAGAATTCGCAGGTCTACAACCCAACATACCTGTTTCTTCCAAAAGATCAAGTATATATTTCCGTTGGGAGATAAAAATACCTCTATCAGACCTTGCCACCTCCATCCCTAGAAAGTATCTCAGTGATCCTAAATCCTTAATCTCAAACTCTTGAGCCAGATTAGACTTAAGATTAAGAATCTCGTCCACATCATTGCCTGTCATTATTATATCATCAACATACACAATAAGGACAACAATCTTACCAGCAGCCCCCTTGATGAACATAGTATGATCTGCATGGCTCTGTTTGTATCCAAACCTCAACATAGCCTTCGAAAATCTGCCAAACCAAGCTCTAGGTGACTGCTTCAACCCATAGAGAGCCTTCTTCAACCTACAGACCTTTCCTTCAGTCTCAGAGGAAGAAAAACCTGGAGGTATATCCATATACACCTCCTCCTCTAATTCACCATGAAGGAATGTATTCTTCACATCAAACTGTTGTAGGGGCCAATTCAAATTTGCAGCACATGATAGTAGGGCTCGTACAGAGTTCATCTTTGCTACCGGAGCAAACGTCTCCTCGTAATCAATACCATAGGTTTGAGTAAAACCCTTGGCAACAAGTCTCGCCTTGTACCTCTCAACGATACCATCAGCATTCTGCTTAACAGTGAAAACCCACTTGCATCCCACTGATTTCTTCCCTTCTGGAAGTGATACTAGCTCTCAAGTGCCATTCTTTTTCAAAGCTGTCATCTCCTCTACCATAGCTCCTTTCCACTTAGGTATCACCAGTGCATCCTGCCAATTCTATGGAATAGATATAGAAGAAAGAGACGAAACAAAGGCATGGTACGAAGGAGATAAACGATCATAAGAAACAAACTGGGAGATAGGATGTAGGGTGCATGACCTGACGCCTTTCCGAAGAGCAACGGGAAGATTATCAGAATCAATAAAAGGAGGTTCAATAGGAGAGGATTCATTACCAGGTGAGTCGGCTGAGGAATCCAGAACTGGAGCAGGCAATTGTGATTGACATGGTGGCATCACACAGGAGAGCTTTCCATTTTCCCGTCTAGTTCAAGTATAGACTTGCAAGTCAGGCCTTTGCCACCGTTGTGATCTGTTCTCGATATCACCACCAATGTCATGTGTTGCTCTTTCTGCAGATACTGGTTCCTCTTCAGAGTTTCCCTTCTCCCCCTCACCATGATTAAAAAATAATTCCTCCCCCTGACCATGACTATAAACCTCCCTCATCTCTTCCTGCCTGATTAGACTCCCCTTGAAGAGATGACTTGGAGAGGGAATAAAAAGACTCTGTTTCCCAAAAAGTGACATCCATAGAGACAAAAAATTTTCTAGAGTACGGATCATAACACTTATAGCCCTTCTGGGTAGGAGAGTACCCAATGAAAACACATTTATGGGCTTTAGAACCGAACTTGCCACCAGAGGGATGAGGAGCATGAACAAAACATACACAACTAAAGACTCTCGGAGGAAGAGTCATGACACGAAAACTACCAGGAAGACACTCAATGGGAGTTTTGAAGTGGAGAACACTAGATGGCATACGGTTAATAAGGTAAGTTGCAGTTAAAATCGCTTCACCCCATAAATATTTGGGAACATTCATGGTAAATAACAAAGAGCGAGCAACCTCAGCAAGATGACGATTTTTGCGTTCAGCAATTCCATTTTGTTGTGGAGTGTCAACACAAGTCGTCTGAAAAAGAATACCATTTTCATCCAGAAAGGTCCGAAAAGTCCTATCGATATACTCAGTGCTATTGTCACTACGGAGAATTTTTATATTCGCATCAAATTGGGTGCGCACCATCGCATGAAAAGATTTAAAACAAGAAAAGACTTCACTCTTTGATTTAAGTAAATACACCCAAGTAACACGAGAATAACAGTCAATAAAAGTGACAAACCAGCGAAAACCTTTAAGAGAGGTAACAGGGGAAGGACCCCAAATATCAGAATGAATAACCATAAAAGGAGTGGCACTCCGTTTATTAATAGGTGCATAAAAAGAACGTCTATGTTTTCCAAGCTCACAAGCTTCACAAAAAAACTCACTCATAGAACAATGCTTAATTAAAGTAGGAAAAAGTTTCTCTAAAATTCCAAAAGAAGGATGACCCAATCTACGGCGCCACTGATGTAACATAGAAAGAGCTGAATCCGTATCTGCGTGCAGAGCACGACCACATGACATAGGTGAACGAGGTGCAGACTCCAAGAAATAGATGCCATTCTGTGCTTTACCACTGCCAATCACTCTGCCCGTGTCCAGTTCCTGAAAAACACAATGAGTAGGAAAAAAAGTCACTGAACAATTTGCAGAACGAGTAAGACTACTAACGGACAAAAGGTTAGTGGCAAAGTTTGGAATATGTAGAACTGAAGAGAGGGAAATAGAGGGAGAATAGCGAACGGAACCTTCCCCTGAAATAGCAGAGAATGATCCATCTGCTATCTTGACCTTATCCTTACCCGAACAAGTAGAGTAAGAATCAAATACAGAGGAACAACCTGTCATATGATCTGAAGCACCGGAATCTATAATCCAAGGAATTGCAGAAGAGGCAGTAAATGCACTAGCCGGAATACCTGTATGAGCAAAATAGGAGGAAGTGGCACTTGCTGTAGAAGTAGGAGCTATAGTAGATGGAGAATCAACCCGAGCCATTAGGCGCCTGAGAGCTTGCATCTCCCCCTGGGAAAAACCACTAATATGATCAGAAGACGCCTGAACCCCAGTACTGAACTCAGAATCAGGCAAGGTAGCAACCCATGTAGACTCCGAAACATGGGCCTGAGAACGCATGGGACCACGACCTCGACCACCGCGTCCACCCCCTCGACCACGAGAGGGACGACCATGTAACTTCCAACAGAAATCCCTGGTATGGCCGGTGTTGTGGCAATGATCACATCGGAGTGACTCTCGATCAATAGGCACACTGCTAGCACCAGACTGTGATTTACCACTCTGTGGAACAAGCCCACCCTGAGGAATAGCAACCAAGGCAGAACGCTCAGGAGTAGGAGTGTCCAACATAGCACCCCTCCTACTCTCCTCCTGCTGAACAATGGCATAGGCCTCTCCCAACGACGGAAACGGAATACGACCCAACACCTGTACTCTAATCGGATCATATTCTATATCAAGTCCAGCCAAAAAATCATAAACACGTTCTTTCTCCAACCGCTTTAACCAAGCAGCAGCATCAACAGCACAAACAGCCTGAAATCCCTGATAGTAATCAAATTCCTGCCATGCTCCATTCAAGTCAGCAAAATACACAGCAACAGATCGATTGTGTTGATCCATAGTACGGAGCCTCTTCCTCAACTCAAAACACTGTGCATCATTACCTTGCTGAGAATAAGTTTGGGCTGCAGTAGTCCAAATCTTTTGTGGAGTATCAAGAAGCAGAAAAGTATGACGAATATCAGCCCTCATAGAATTAAACAACCAGGTCATAACTAACGATTTTTGAGATTTAAATTTCTTCAGTTCAATAGCCTCAACAGGTGGAGTAACAAGACCCTCAATAAATTCTGACATCCCTTTGGCCTCAATAGCTAAAGTAAAAGTGCGAGACCAAATCAAATAGTTGGTACCGTCCAACTTAATATGGCAAATATCCAGAGAAAAATTATCTTGAGTCGCTACACGACTCAACTCATCCTTACCACTAGTGGCAGCCTTTTTTGATTCCTCCGACATCTCAACCAAAAAATTGCAGCTACAAAGCCTCTAAAAAATCTCAGCCTTTGAATAAACTAAAAAAAACGTACTTAGTGGTGGTGTACAAACAGCCCACTGTTTGTATGAGTAACTGTTTGCTCCATAATTGTGATTTTATTTCACCCGTCGATTGGGTGACACGTGGCACATGGAATATTGATATTATTAGAGGTGACCCCAGTATACCTTAATATCATAGGTTAGAATAGATAACATAAAACCATAGCAAAAGGTTTTTTAACATCATACTCCCGTCGAGCGACCCGTCGATTGGCCAATTTGGGGCCTGTTTCCGTTTAATAAACTAAGTGTTATTGAACTTGTTTATGTGGGCAGTTCATGTACAGGTGTTAAAAGGAAATTCATAGGGACACTCTCATGATCGTGGGAAGTTTTACTCAGCAATACTCGGAGCAGTTCTTCACAACGTGAGAGCCATTTGCTTCACTGATCGTGGGAATAATTCAAAGGCACAATATAAGGGAGTAACTGCCATCTTTGGAGGGAACATTCAAATTCAAATGAAGAGGCCTATTTATGGAGAAGTTCGTAGCAGTTTTAGGGACACAAACAACGCCAATCAGGCATTTATCTTTTCTTTTCTAGGAGTAGCTTTAACTTGTAATTGTTCACTCGATAATCTTTATCGGTTGTTCTTTTACTTTGAAGTTTAATAAAGCCCGTTTTATTATTCTTCTTCCATAACCATACACTTCATTGTTTGTTTCCAAAGAAGTCCTGAAACACGGCAAGGAACCAAACTCCACTTTTCACAACCACATTCCAGCATTTCAAAAACACAATTACCCGTTGATTCTTCCATCGATCCCCATCGATCGGATCAATCCTGAAAACTTAGCAACAGTAACCCAGACAAAAAACGACCAAAAAAAGGAGTGTACAAGATTACCCAGTGCTGGAACGGGGTCGTAGGAGGTCAAATAATGGTCGCCAGCGAGATTCAGAACTGTACTTGATACCACAAGGTCGTCGAGCAAGATCCAGGTACCGTCGGACGTCGTACAGTGTCGAAAGTTGCAACGGAAGCAGATACACGACCTGGTCAGAGGTCGACGGCGGTGGATAAGAAGGTTTAAAAGCTCGTCGGCGGTGGAAATTCTGAAACGAGGGTTGTACGGCGTTGGACGAGTCTGTTCGTGGTCGGAAACAATTCGGCGAGCAAGATCCAGACCTGTCGGATATTGTACGGTAGTTCTAGAGGCAACAGGAGGTGCAGAAGCAAAAACGATGTCAGCGAGGATCAGTTGGCACAGCGTAGATCATCGGTAGGTTAGGGTTTGTTTGTTTGAGACATCCGATCAAGATCGTTGCTCTGATACCATGTAAACTGAGCAATAGAATTAGAATCCCAAAAACTTGGGTTATTTTCCCATTACGTTATAGTTATACAAGACTAAGAGAATAATTACACCGAGACCCTTATCTTTTAATCTACTTACACAAGGGCTCAATTACACGCTAATTACACATACACCCATAACTTAACAATAGCACAAGATAGTTCATACTCCATAACCACAATTATACACTTTCTAGTCACCACCTACACCAAAGTTCAAAGAAAAGAAATCGCATTAAACGTTGCATCCCACTCGTCTTCAACATGAACTTCATTTGTCCGACCATTTTTTTTTTGCTTTAATTAAACCATCACACTTGACTGGATTACCCAATCTAGAGCCACATCCTTGTTAAATAGAAGGGCCTGAATTTGCTGGAATTCCAGATAAATATAAGGCCACTAGAGAAGGAAGATTTTTAGTTTTACCTTAATCCATGCTGCCAGTTTTGGCCTCCCTGCTGTGATATCATACTTCTTTAAATCCAACAAGAAGGGCTGAAATCTTTCAATAAAAGGAGCATAAGCTATATCCACCTGAAGAGTATATATTATAACTTGTGGATTAGAGTCATCAAGGTATCTTTAGTAAGAATAAATAAGGTAGGAGAAAAGACCAGTAGAAGAGTATAGACCAGTGTTTGACAGCAGCCCAAAAAATGTTGAGTAGGTAAG
Source organism: Rhododendron griersonianum (assembly GCA_018127125.1). Lineage (NCBI taxonomy): Eukaryota > Viridiplantae > Streptophyta > Magnoliopsida > Ericales > Ericaceae > Rhododendron > Rhododendron griersonianum. The sequence continues at coordinate 49,118,746 of CM030790.1, read as the reverse complement.
AGGAAAAATCCAAAAACAAAATGACAGTAACAGATGCAGGGTTTCACTTACCAGACTGAACTCAGCTAGTAGAAAAGGTCCATCGTTAAATTTTGAAAGAGCCGTTTCAAAGTAATCAAATGCAGCATCTGTTGCAGAATCATATAATGGTTACACATCCATATTTCGAGAGCAAGTAACTTGATATCTTTAAGGGTCTGTCTGGATAGATATGGGATTCAAATGAAGGGATTAAGGGTCTGTCTGGATAGATATGGGATTCAAATGAAGGGATTTTCTTTTTGATCAACAAATTAAGGGATTTGACACTATTAACTAATGTGAAAATGTCAATTTAGATTTGACAGCTTACCATTTGATTTTGACATTGAGTTTGTGAGTTTTCATGATATATCTAAAGTAAACTATCTAATAGGAGTGTCCTTCATGTTAAAGTATTGTCATAGACAAGAATCCCAACAAAATATATACCTTCTACCTCTAATTCACTAATTGCACAAGCCACCTAGAGCCAAACCTCTTATTTCTGGGTTGAAACCCAATCTAACATATCTGTCCTAATATAAAGGGGCTACCCCTGGTGGTGTCCTCCAAAAAGAGGTTGTGTATAATTTTCTAATTCTCAAAACTAACCATACACTATCCTTACACTGAGACTTGAGAAAGAGAAAGAATCTGTACAGGGACAGAAACAACAATTAACCCACTTCACCTTCAGTCCACGCTCAAACTCCTCCCACATTCAGTTTCCACTTCTTCCAAATTTTTGTAACCATCTCTCTCTCTTTTGGTTCACTGCTCTAAAAACTTCTGCACATGAATTATAAGGGAAAATGTCTGCAAAACACCCTTCCATCATATCAGGTTATTAGTCCCACTCTCAACCTACTCTCCGCCCTTCTTGTTTTTCATTTTACTATAGGTTATTTGTCATGAAAGGGTAATATGACCTTACGTTTGATCTAAGAATAAGCCGAAAGTTATTTGTGCCTATTTTAACAACACTTGACTTGTACACGCATCGTGTGTGCCCCGACCTCTATTGAACATTGTCTATTTGTCACGAAAGGGTAATATGACATTACAAACTGATCTAAGAATAAGCCGAAGTTATTTGTGCCTATTTTAACAAACTCTACTTGTAGGCATCACGTGTGTGCCGGCCTCTATATAACATGCCTTAATTCGAAATTCACAGAAACCGTACGGTCCGTACCAAAGCCTAGGTGCTCAACTTACCAGCATCATTCATTCCTTCAACCTTGAATGAGCTAATCACTCCTTTATTAAACGAGTCTATGTATGAGAGTAACTCCTCTGCAAATTGTCGCTTAGCAGGATCCTGCATTCTCAAGATTATGAGCTCAATTTCATGCAATGGAGAGAATTAAAAATGAAAAAAGTGAAACTTACACTAGGGAAAAGGGAAGGCCCTTCAAAGCTACTGTCGATATATTTAAGTAAATCAAGACTCTCTCCCTTGACTTCATTATTGTGTTCCAGCGATGGCACCTGCATTAACACTTTGATTGAAAAAAACTTGAAGAGAAAGTTGGACTATCTCTAGAAGTGATGGTTTAAAAATACACAATTCTTAGCTGTTTCTGAGTCATCTCAATTTCATCTTTTCTGTAAAGAGAGATATCCAAGCCCAGTTTACGTTTTCCACATAAACCGGTCCCAAGGGAAAAAGCCATGGTCTTATGGGCTTCTCCAATACAAAGATATCTAAGCCCCCATTTGGTGAACATTGGTTATTAGATTATTTGCTTATTTTGTCTCTGAATCTTTACTTGTTTTGCGTCTTGATTCAGACATAAATTATGCACTTAATCCCAATAAGCTATGTTTACGCAATGGGGCCTAAATGATCAAGCGTTTAACATATATTTCATTTAAAACCCATGAAAAACAGATTTTCACATTTAATGTGAAAACCAAGCATTAGAGGCATTGGACCAACTGTTTCACGCGTCAGATAATATATCCTATAAAATCTACATTGTACGTCGAAATAGTAGTAACGCGCAGAAGAATTCAGATGATTTCACCTTGTTTGGAGGGTACACTTTCTCCTTGTACCATGTTGGCCTGTTTTGCAAATCAATAGGTACCAATTTTATCTTATCCTGCAATCCCTGTTCCCCAACATCACACAAATTGTAAACATGTGCCTATAATTGTCACACATGCAGACAGAGAACCCCAAATAACAAAATGTTTTGGACACAACCTTACAGTTTCGGGCAATCCACACACGTTGCGCATAGGGACACGAGTAGGATATATACAACCTTCAATCAAGAAAATGCACCACATCACATGGTCAATTTATTGTACATAAACTGATTCATAGACTGTAAAATCCGCAAGGGTATTTCAACAACCACATAGATGCATCTCGTAAAAGTACGAAAACCCAATTCAAATCCAACAACCCAAGAAAAGTGAGTCAATTCAGAACTAACCGTGTAGTCCCATCAAAGATTGCGGGCGGGTCTGAGGAAGAGTCAAGAGCAGGCGGCAGAACCTCTTGCACAGTTCTGCAAGAGCGATGTTAGCAATTGTAGTAGACCTATAGAAGTCATTATATAGTTCCAGCAGGCTTGTTTTAATCCGATATAAACATCAGATTCGAAGGCCCAAGGGAACAACATATTCAGTTTTTAGTCAAAATTCTTACATTCCAAAATTCAAATACGAATCACCTATATAATCCCTGAAATATAATATATTGTGGGGTGTGGTATTTTTACTTCACCACTGTTTTTTTTTATAACCGGATGTCCGGGCCAGCCTGTGCGCACCTCTAATATTCCGGGACCCTAAAGTTAACAACTGGGCAAACCCTCCAGTGGCCCAAGGTTTGTAGTGTTTGGCTTCCGTGGGATTCTAATATGCGACCTCATGGAGGACAAACACTTAACTTTTCTCCCACCTGGCCAAACGGGGTTTTTACTTCACCACTGTTACTCCCGTAGAGGTGTGGATTATATCCCTCCTGACTATTAGTACCGTCAAAACAAACGAGCGTATTGTGCATTGTTTAATCATAAAGTTTAAGTACAGCATTACTAATGCTATTAGCTATACTCGAGATCAATGCGTATTTCTGTTCGGATACCAATATACCATCAGAAAATCAGATATATGCACGTATTCAGGTTTGACATGAAATTTTAGATTTTGGAACCTGGAAGAGGTAATTAAAGAAATGCCTGATTTAAAGACCGAGAGCAGTAACAAATAAAAAAAATAAATCAGCTCCAACATTCTCGTCCATTTCTCACAATTTCCAGCAAAAAATCAACAGACGCGAGTTCGGAAAACCACTTACCCAGTGGCCATTGCGGACGGTGATGCTCTGGTTCTGGACCGAGATTTGAGCAGAAGAGGCGCCGGTAGAACTCGTGAAGAGTGAGGTGACTGAATGCGGAGGGGAAGAGGTGGGGTGTGTGGTGACGGGAATGGGTTAGTGGAGAGAGAAAGGTAGGAGAGAGAAGAAAAATCAAGGGGTGACGAATGAGCGGTGGAGCAATAGGTGAAGCTTGTAGTTGAAGAGGACATGTTTCGGTTGGTGAAACTTGTGAGAGAGGACAGTTTCCGTTCGAGCAGTAAACGAGCCTCCCCAAGCAGTCGATATTAGCCGAGCTACAAGAGCATCGCACGTGGCTTTTTAAAATAACTCTAAAAAATAGTCACCTTGTTTGGATGAGCATTTTGAGAGTAACTTTTACTCTCGGCACAGTTTTCAATAAATTTCTCTCTCTATCTCTCTCCACTCATTACCACTTAACTCTCAAAAATAACTTTCTAAAAGTTCATCCAAACAAGATGACTACCTTGCACCCGACTCACTTCCTTTCTCTCCACCTTGCAAAATGAGTAGCTACAGTGACTCTTGAAAAACAAAAGTTTGTTTCAAAGGCTCTGTTTGAGTCATAACATTCGAAAAAATAAGTATTCCAATTTTGAATTTGTTTAAACCGGTGCGAAAAGTTTATTTTTTAATAATTTCATTCTAAATGGTCATAAGGATTTATTTATATAAATTAATTCTTTCCATAAAATCATGATCCGAATAATAAAACCTAAATCAAAACATAAAAATCGTTACTCAGAGTTCGAGTTTCATCTACACCCTAGAAACGAGTTTAGCCGGACATCGGAGTGGTACTCGTTGAATCTCGGCTGACAGTAGACATGAAGCTGTGAGATGGTTTTCACGTAGCAAGTATCCTCGGCTTTCGGCTCGATGCGGCAGCCTTTCTTTCTTTTCTCCACTGTAATGCCTGTCTCTCTAATTCCAGCCGTCGGTCTCCCTTTTATAAGCTTCTGTAGCCATCAATAAAAACCCTATTTTCTTTTCTTATTATTATTACCAGCCGACTTCCCTTGATTGCAAGCCCAAGTCCGCATGTTGGTCATCACATAGGAATTAGATTGGGTGCTTCTCACTTCGGTTATCCATCACAAACTTTGGCCCATCGTTTTATTAAATTGACCACAGGCTTTGTTTCGATACCGAGTAAAATCCAAAATTATACTTATTTTGTATCAAAGCCTCTAAATACCTGCAACACAAGAATAAAGCATAAAACTCCAAGTAACAATACAAATAGACTTAGCAATGATAAATTAGGGGCGCGTATGTGAACATTTACGCTCCTATCACACTCCCCAACTTACATTTTGCTAGTCCCGAGCAAAACAAATGCAACTAACGAAAATAAATTCAAATCAATAGTTCTTTTAAACCCCCAGGCGACCCCGGTAGGACGAGTGAAGTCTCGTGAGGGTTTTCAGCAGTGATCACCCACAAAACACTGTGAATCCTTTTCACATGAAACTCGAAAACCTGTAAGACAGCTCAATGATATCTCAAGCAAAGAATATGAAGCCATCGCAAAGAGATAATGGCATAAGCAGTTCTAGATACTATCAAGTCATAAAAATGAGTCATGGCACCTATACTCAGCGTGTGTGAACAAGGACTTCGGTCACAAGTGAGAAATAACTACCGGTTCTCTCCGGACCGAGTCTTGACTTCAAATCTCACCATGTCATACACTCAACAAATGAAATCACTCGAAACAAGGTGCATATTAGATACTCTCAATATGTGCAGACAGAAGTTATGTAAATGAAAGCAAAGTATCCTGCACAAGTTGACATGAAAAGAAAGCTCTTATAAAGTGGACACGCGATCTCATGAACGGAATGCCAAGTATTGGAAACTCTCTCCACTCCATCAATCCACTCTCCATCACCCCAAGGATCAAATAGGACTTCAATTTCGGTTGTAATGTGGGGTAAGTAAAAATATTTCAAGGTTAGGGTAAAACATCACATGTCCGAGAATAGGCAAATAACTTAGGGCTAATTTAACAATGTGCGCCCAATTTTTTTTAATTTTTCAACTCCACCTTATCTCTCCTTCTAACCTTTCAACATTTTCCAACCATAAAGCACAATTCCTCCTTTTCAAACATATTGGTGCCCCTTTCATTTCGTTTCTTCTATTTCTTTTCTTTTTTTTTTGTGTTTCTCATTTTTTAAGGGACACCACTAATTCAAGCACGAAATTCAACAATCTAACCAAAAATTACACCTTTACATTCTCGCCTTTCTCCAAACACAATATGGAAGGTGGAGCTAACCAAGAAAAGGCTTAGCGTGTAAGGCTCAAAGTGGCTCGCAAGAGGTAAATGTGAAAACAAATGAATGAACCGGCTCAAACAATAACAAAGATGGCCTATAATCCTCTCCAAGGGGTGAATCATCCATATGTCAAACCAAACCCAAGAGATTAATAGATCAAGCAAACAAGTTCCAACACTTAGCAATCAAGAATAATGAGACCATTAACAAATTGACTCTTCTCATGACAAACTAAGAGTTTACGTGACACCACTCCAATAAAAAAGATAAGGCTCAATAGCTCACATGGGCATAAGTCTCCACTAAACTAGCCATCGAGAACAATCAAGTTACAGCTCACAAGCAACCAAAGCCCAAATAGACGTGAAGTACAAATGTGCTAAAAATAAATGCCATGACAAATTCTTCGCGACAAGCTAGCAAAAAGAACTACAATGCCACCACAAATATAATCAAACAATGACTATCACATCTCCAACTCAATCAATCAAGAGCCAATCTCAACCGCTTTCAGCCTCATGAAAAAAAAAAAAAAAAAAAGAATTTTTTTTCAATTTTCAAGTTTTTTTTTTTTTTTTAACAATGAAAAAGAACAAAGTGATCCCTCCCCCCAACTTGAACTATTCAATGTCCGCATTGAAGGCATAAAAAAAAAATGAAGAGATAGGACAGAAATATAAAAGAGAGGAAAGATATCACCTCGAACGGGAGGAACTAAGCAGGGTAAACTATATTGAGGGGAAGACCTCCCAACTTGGACTAAACAACCTGCAAAATATTAGCCTCCAAGAAACACACACAAAAACAAGAAAAAAAAAAATAGAAAGGAAAAAAAAAAAAACTCAAAAAGAAATTAAAACTAACCTAACTAAAAAAAAAAAACTCAAAGAGGACAATACATAAAGAATGACACTTGGGTTGCCTCCCAAGAAGCGCTAAATTTAATGTCTTCAGCCAGACAAAACGAGAGCCTGTAAATATCAATCACCAGAAAAAATATTACCCGGGCCTAAGCATGCATATGGTGGTGGTTTCCACTCAAGTCTCGGTTCAACCTCTATGAGAGGGGAGGTGGAAGGACTCTGAAATATGGGCCAAGGCTCAATGTATGTGTCACTCCATGGAGGTTCATCTATATGGTTCTTCGAATTAAGAGAACCATGACCCATTTCAATGTTACCACTATCCAAGCTTTCATGCACAAAAGGCATTTCTATGGGGGCCTTAACTCGAATGTCTGGAGGTGCCTTATCAACCATATAATCACTCTCATTGACCGCAAAGCAGTCTCTCTCTTTACAAGGATAGAGATTGGCATCGAAAACATTCAATTGCACCCTCATATTTCCAAATGATATATCCATCACTCCAGTCCTACAGTGAATAGATGCATTGGCCATAGCCAAGAAAGGTCGACCAAGGATGAGGGGAATCTGTTTGTTGGGATTATGGACTGCTTCCATGTCAAGAACTATAAAATCGACAGGGAAGTAAAACTTATCTACCTTGACAAGGACATCCTCGATCACACCACGCGGCACCTTAATGGATCTATCAGCTAATTGCAACGTAACCGACGTGGGCTTCAACTCTCCTAGCCCAAGTTGTTCATATACCGAGTATGGGAGCAAATTGACACTGGCCCCTAAATCGAGGAGCGCTCTATCAATGACATGATCTCCAATAACACACGAAATAATAGGAACACCAGGATCCTTTCGCTTAATGGGCGTGTTACGTGTAAGAATAGAGCTCACCTGCTCAGTGAGACGCACCTCCTTAGGCTCATGTGTCTTAGACTTACGCTTTTGGGTACAAAGGTCTTTCAAAAATTTAGCATAAGCTGGAACTTGACTAATTGCATCTAAGAGAGGGAGATTGATTTTGACTTGTTTAAACACCTCCATCATGTCTTCTTGTTTTGCCCCCTTCTTGCAAAAGGGTGAAGGTGCATTAAGGCAAGTTGGGAAAGGTGCCTTAGGAATATAAGATGGGGTCTCAGATGACCCCGGAACAACTGTGGACACTGGATCGGTCTCCTTCTCCTTAGACCTCTTATCAACCTTAGACCTCTCAGCAACAGGTGGAGACACTTTCTCCTTCGCTTTGACCTCCTTCGGTCGAGTCTCTACTTCTCTCCCATTTCTGAGGGTGACAACTAATTTCGCTTGTTCGTGACTTTGCGAATTGTCAATGTGGTGCATCCCTTGTGGGTTAGCCACTGGTTGACTCGATAATCTACCTTCATCCCGACGGTTAAGAGCATTAGCTAGCTGACCGATTTGGGTTTCCATCTTGGCAATGGATTGAGAGTGGGAATGAAGCAATTGGGAGTCAGTTTTCATTTGTTGGCAATCGGCTCTTATTTCAGCCACGGCCTTCAACATTTGCTCCTCAAAAATTGGTGTCCTTTGGGAGGACCCAGGAGGAGTGGGAGGTTGTTGGTATTGGTATGGTGCAGGTGGTGGACAATAGGCCTGTGTGTTGGAAGTATTAGAAAACTGAGGTCCCAAAGGTTGGGCAAAGGGTTGCCTTTGGTCTGGCTGTTGCCAGCCAAAGTTAGGATGCTTCTTCCAGCCGGGGTTGTAAGTATGAGAATAGGGGTCATTCGCTGGCCTACCAAACCCCTGGGCCGCGTTCACGTGCTCTTGAAGAAATTCAGGAAATTGAGATGCCATGTGGCACTCATTTATTTGATGGCATGGACTGGAGCACAACTGACAAACCTCTGCAACAGCAGCAGGAGGTGAAGAATGTGAGGGACCATGACCCAAAGATAAGAGAGAGTCAATCTTGTGGGTCAATGCATCTACCTTATAGGCAAGATCATCAGAGCGGCCCACCTCATAAAGGCCACTCTGTTTTAAAGAGGTAGAAGTTGTTCTATTTGTGCGGGATGATGAGGCTCGGTGTCGTGAATTCTCCGCTAACTGCCCAACAAGTCCCACCCCTGATTCTCGTTCTTAAGCATAAATGTGCCTCCACATGAGGCATCCACCATATATCGGTGTTGTTCGCATAGTCCATCATAGAAACATTGGACTAATTGCCATTTAGGAACTTGGTGGTGTGGACAACTCCTAATGATATCATTAAGTCTCTCCCATGCTTGGTGAAATTGTTCGCCTTCTTTTTGATAGAAACTAGTGAGTTCTTGGCGAATTTCTTTTGTTTTGCCTATGGAAAAGTACTTTTTCAAAAACTCATTTTTCATTTGATCCCAAGAGGTGATGCTATTCGGTGTCAAAGTATTAAGCCAGTATTTGGCTTTATCTTTAAGCGAGAACGGGAATAACTTCAACCTAAGGGCATTATCAGTGAGTGCTGAATTTTAACAGTGGAGCAAATCTCTTCAAAGTCCCCTAAATGCCGATATGGGTCCTTGTTATCAAGTCCATAGAATGATGGGAGTGTTTGTAACAAACTGGACTTGATTTCAAATTGTGTTGAGGCAGTAGTAGGCAATGTTATGCATGATGGTGAGGTGTAGGCGGATGGGAGAAAGTGCTCCCCGATCGCAGGTGGATCCTGAGCCTCTATTCTTTCAGTCATTTTAACAAGTGAAGTGGTTAAAGGCCAAGGGTTACGAGAGGCTGCTCGATTAGCTCTAAGGGTCCGTTCGATCTCTGAGTCAAAATTATCAAGTAATGGGTCCAATGATCGACGACCAAACATATAATGCAAAATGTCCCTAACTCAAATAAAAATTATAAAAAACAAAACAAAACAAAACAAAACAAACAAACAAAACACTAAAACCCAGAAAAATAAGATAACTCACAGCGCCAGAAAAAGCCAATTGAATTTATTGCACTATTAAGCTGCAGCGTTGCCGCTTACTTCTTGCTCCTGTGCGATACAATTTCTCAATTCCTGTGCTTGACACAATAAAATGCTAACAAAGAAAGAATGCAATTAAACAAATATGAGGAATAATAAAAATAAATAAAAATAAAAATACCTAAACTAGGAATTAAAATAAAAATCAACTAAAACTTGATCGTGTCGTTTCCGTATCAAAAATAATTAATAAAACAGACTAATTACTACTACCTAAAAGATAGCGGTAAATACTCCGAGTATCGTCCTCAGGGACTACGAAGGTTAAATTGCGATTGCTTCAATTGATTTCTAAATTAATTCAGAAGGAGATTTGATTGTTTGATTTCTAAAATATTAAAAGCTAAATTAAAAATAAGCAATAAAAAGTGAGAGAGAGTTTATGAGAGAAAAGATTTAGGGTTTTGAATCCACTCGACCCGTTGGAACAGTATTTATGCGATGATAAAGGTTAATTACTCGAATCAATCCGGATATCGTTAGGGTTCGCGGGCCCTCACGGTATCACCTAAAGATATCACCTAAAGATATTTATGAATCACCAAATAGCATGGGGTATCGCCGCCTAGCACGAACCGTCTTACTAGTACGATCCGTCTCTATGGCACGGATCGTCTAATAGCACGGCGCGTCTTACGGAGCATAACCCATCTTACTCAGTTATCACAAACAATTAAGAACCGTTGTATGAACGTGCATAAAAATCTAGAAAATCATACACAAGATTTGATAAAGAAAATTAATATCGCAAATAAATCCTCAAATCATACAACCACGATTCGAATAATAAAACACTAAATCAAAACATAAACATTGTTACTCAGAGTACAAGCTTCATCTACGCCCTGGAAGAAGATTTAGCCAGACATCAGAGTCGAAAACTGCGACCAACTTCTACAGTATCATGTTCCAGTCGAACTGCTCTGTTCCGACCCCAAGGCTGACTGCCGAAGTCAGTAGGTTAACTTCTCATTATATAGGGTTTAATTAAAGCATTAATTACATTAGAGACATGGGACTTCATGTAATTACTAATCAACAATTCTTCTTTAAAGCTCTTTACACTTCAGCCCCAGTCTTCCATTAAATCTTCTTTTTATCCAATATTCTGAGCAACGAGCTCGATCACCCTGTAGACACAAAAAAGGATAAAATGATATAAAGTAACATAGATAAATGACTAACGAATGTAATTTGGAGGGCCAGAATATCAATATTTCAGCACTTAGTTTATATATTTTAAGAAGTGCTTCAATTTTCAATATATTTGAACTGGTACGAAAATTTTATTTTTCTGATCATTTTATCCTAAAGAATCATAATTAATTTTTTACTCTAAGGCTCTCATGTACGACGGTTAAAATAAATCATAGAACCAAATGAAGAGCAAATATTTAATTATTAGATAAATGTGGAAATACATAAAGGAAATACAAAAGTATGAATATTAAATTGAGTAGAGAGTTTGATGCAGTAGATATTTTAAAAGTGGATAGCTAAAGTAATAAATTGAGTTTTTAAGGTGTAATTTGATCCGAAATCTAAAGAAATTATTGGGGATACTCTAACTAATTTGAATTTGGTTTGTTTGCCGAAAGAGTCAAATATACCATTTGAGCTCAGCTCGTATGTAATATCATCGAGTTGATTCCATGTTGAGAGATTATCGATTTGGATTGTGTTTGATTTTGTTCACACACCTAGTCACATGAATTTTGGTTTTGATATGTGATATTGATCATTTCAATTCTTGTATTTGCAATAAGTGTTTGTGTCTAGGATTTGGTAATTTTGGTTCATTCATTCATCTTTCGATGATTTCTGTAATGACTTATAGCTTGAGAAATGATTTTTTCACTCCTTTTTTTTGTTAACGCCACTCCCATGCAAGTGTATTCTCGGTGCAAAAAAATACTTGCAGGGGAGTGGTGTTAACAAAAAAAAAAAGAGTGGCAAAATCAACAGTCCATAACAAAAATACACTTACAGGGAAGTGACGTTAACAAAAAAAAGAGTGATAAAATCAGTAGTCCATAACTTTGATATATGATATATTGATCATTTCAAAAAAAAAAAAAAACTAGTCACATGAAAATAGGTAAACATTGCACACTTGCTTATTGCATAATCGTGAAACTTAACTTTACTTTACTTTACTTTACTTTATATACTCCATAGATCATGGTTTTAAAATAGGAATAAAGATAAAATACCAAGGTTACCTTTTTTTCCCTTTGAATTATCCACATACCTTTTTGATCAAGATTCCCCCCCGGGCCCCAAAATCATTAAAATCTGCACACATACCGACATTTTTAACGGAGAAAATTCCAACCAAATTTTTTTTGTAGTAAAGAAATACTCCGTAACATTCACTAAAATCTGCACACATTCTCATAGGGTACGTAGTTGAGCCCGCACGGCGCACACCTTTTGAATTTGTATGTGCATTTTGATTGTTGTTACGGTCTTTTTGTCTTCTTTTATTTTTTTACTAGGTTTTGGTACTAGTTTTACATTACATTATTTGGCTCGGAGAGAAAAATCGAAAAAATACAAAATGTAGATCTAAGGTAAAAAAAACTCATATACGACCAAAAAAACAAGATAGAATTAATATTGCCTTTTCAAAAGACAGTCTTTGATGAATTTTTTCAACTTTCAATTTCATTGCATATGTTCTATTTACCTTGTCAGAACGATATACCGAAATCTAATAGTAGTAGTAAACAAAAAAAGATACTGACAAAAAGCCATTGAAAAGTTTGCCAAGACGATTTATCGAAGTTACAAAGCAAACGAACAAGGCCAGATCTTGACTAGTGGAGTGGAGCAGCAGTGCTATGGTTCCTGACCGGAAAGGATACCGATCGGTTTCCGACGGTGCGCCGGGTCCACTCCGGTCATCAGACTGCTGATTCGAGCTATCCAAAAATTCTAAAAAGAAAATAAATGAGCCAATGCGAGAATCAACGACATCCGATATGTGTAGGTACTTTATCTAAACACTCTATTTTTTTATATATATATATACCAGTCGGCAGTCGGGAACCTAGTTATTGAGTGGAGCACTAGCGTACTACTGGTACTTTGGAAAAGCACAAAGCAACAAGGCAAAAAAAGAAGCTTTGGAAAAATGCTACTAAAAAACAGGGCACTTTTGCAAAAGTGGATGTGCAGCGTAAATTTTGTACGGAAGCATCGTCCTTCCATACTTTTTTAAGGGAAAAAATCAATATATCCTCCGATCTTTATATTAAAATTCAATTAGACTCTCAACCTTTTAAAAATTTTAATTTTACTCCTAACGTTATCTTCCGTTAATCAAAACGCCCCCTTCCATCCAAATGACCAACGGATTCATTAAAAGCTCCGTTAAATATTGTCCCGATCGAATTTCGAATCAATAAAAAATTGTTCAGATGAAGCCTATTCCGATCATTTTTTTTTGCTGATTTCTCCCGTGCACCTTTTAAATCATGTTTTGAACACATTGAGAGGCTCGAATCATCGAAATTCGATCGAAAAATGGGAGGTGCAGACCGAAGCAAAATCCGGACGTCCATACTTGAACAAAATCTGGATCGATCCGCACCTCCCCTTTTCCAATCGAATTTCGATGATCTGAGCCGCTCAATGCATTTAAAACGTGATTTTAAGGGTACTTGTGAGAAATCAACAAAAAATATGATCGCGAATGGCTTCATCTAAACAGTTTTTTATTAAATAGTTCAATAAAAAACTATTCAGATGAAGCCCTTCCCGGTCATTTTTTTGTTGATTTTTCGCGGGTACCCTTAAAATCACGTTTATAATACACTAAGCGGCTCAGATCATCAAAATTGGATCAACGGAGCTTTTGACGAAATTCGTTAGTCATTCAGACGGAAGGGGACGTTTTGATTAACGGAATATTACGTTTGGAGTAAAATTGAAGTTTTTAAAAGATTGAGAGTCTAATTGAATTTTGGTGTAAAGGTTTAGGGGTATTTTAAATTTTTCCCTACTTTTAAATCTGTAAATCCATGCCATTGCTTAGGGCTTAAGGACCATATAACAACCGTTAGATCTATATCGGCTTTTCCTTGACATGGCCCAAAAGGAGTGAGCCCGTTCCGCTTTCTTTCTAAACCTTCTTTTTTTAAAAAAGAAGGTAAATTCAAACTCAAATATAATGAAATAAAAAATAAATTTTTGATTTTTTTTGCACCGGTTAAAAGATCTCAATGAGATCTATCAAACAATATCCATATTTGTAGGAAAATTATTTACATAAATACATAATTTTTAATCTTGAAATTACTTTTAAAAAAAAAACTTTTAGAAAGAAAATGAAATGCCCCGGATCCACTATGGATTATTATGACATCATCCAATGTGTAAACCCCGGTTCATTTGAATCCATCATTCTATTGCCCCACAATAATTACGAGTTGTTGCACAAAATTTACCATCTGTGGTCTTGGTGCTACGTCACGGACTCATGTGGTGACTTAACACTCCTATCCACCGCACCTTTAGAGTTGTATACATGACCTCACAAAAATATGTAACACTCCTAACTATCCCCCACATATTATCTAGGGAGTGTTTTCGCTAAGAATTTGAGGAAAAAATGTAGCCATTTTTACTATCTTGTTCACACTAATTAACAAGTTTTGGTATTTTAGTTTGTTTTTCACACTATAATAGTAACTTGTCAACAACTTATTTCTCAAGAATTTTTTCACTCACATACTCATCTGCAACTTATTTACTACCAGAAACACCCCTTAATATAGAGGACTTCAAAAAAAAAAATATGGATTTTGAGGACCACGTGACGGTGTCACTGTAATTACTCAGGCTGGATGAAGACGCTATATACCTACTGATGCCGGATTTTGCAAATGGAAAAGGAAAAAGGGTAGGAAGGGATAAAAAAGGAATAAGCTCACCACCCAAGTTAGAAAGCCAACAGGATACAGATTGACATCACCCGAGGATTTAACGAAGGATATAGGGCTAAGGACCATTCACCACTCAAAAGAATCTACCTAAAAGATACATAAATGAGAAACTCGCCACCTACCGGAATCCACCGAAAGATAAGAGTTAACAAAAATAAAATATCTTCTCACAAGTCAAAGACTATTTCAATTGAACACTCAAAACTACTCATTTCATTCATATCAAATGATTATATAACATTTGTGTTGGAACATCCCTCCAAACATAAGAAACATTAACTTAGATTTTCTAAACTAGAACTTAATGTAAGTGAAGATAGTTGACTACTAAAAATTAGGAAGACTTCTTGAAAATTTAAAAGGACACAGATAAACTTAATTAATTAGAGCAACTCTAATCCTTACCTATTTTATTACCCATATCCAAAATTTGAGTAAAAAGCTTAAAAACTCATATCCAATGTTATAACTATTTGCCTATTCATTTTGAGTTCTATTCATTTCCTCACCCAAATTTGGGTAGACTTAAACTCATACTATTTTTTTTTCTCACCCTTTTTTTTTTTTTTTGAAGATGTCAATGAATTCATTAATTCATACCCGAAGGTAAAGATTACATCGAAATAACAGGAGTGCACCAAACTACCTAATCCGAGACACGAGTACTGCATTAAGCACAACAGGCTACAAAACTCATGGACGCCCTGCAGAAGCACCCGACACAAGTGTCGGCCTAGAAATCCCGTCCGGGACTAGGCAGAGAGATACCAAAAGGGGATCCCAGCACAAACCATTAAACACTAAGCACAGATGTAATCACACAATCAACAGAATACAAGCGAAAACAAATATCTGCTCCCAAGGACATGCCCCAAGGGCTGCCGGCCGGAACTGGACTGGGAGACCCAATCCAGAGCTGTGGAGTCCACCAAGGGGCTCCGAGGCAAAACCTCCGCTGCCACGCGAGGCTTCGGGTGCGAAGGCCGAGGCAATGCCGAGGACGAACTCCGGCAGGCCAAACGTTCCCACGGCGGCCGAAGAACAAACACTCCCTCCCGCTGGAACTACTGTTGACCACCAACCAAAACAGAGGGAAGCAGCTGACCAACAGAACTGGAACAGATCTCGAAAAATCCCAACACAGCCACCACCTACCACCGCCACCGGGATAAACCCCAGAACTCCCCCACGACCGCCGTCGAACCACCAAAACCCCCTACTCCGGCCAGACCACCGAAACCCTAACTAAAATTATTCACCCACCACCCAACACCCACCGGATCTAGAGGACTAGACCGGTACAGACCGGACTGGGGAGACCAGCCGGTAAAGTCCAAGCCAAACGGCCGGAAAAAAAAAAACAAAAAAAGGAAACCCTCACCTTAACAACCGCACACCTTATTCCACGACGTCGGCCCCGAGCATCACAGATCTGGAATCGTCGTGCGAGCCAACGGACTGTGAGACACCACCGATCGCCGGACG
Source organism: Rhododendron griersonianum (assembly GCA_018127125.1). NCBI lineage: Eukaryota > Viridiplantae > Streptophyta > Magnoliopsida > Ericales > Ericaceae > Rhododendron > Rhododendron griersonianum. Next base: position 49,102,811 of record CM030790.1, on the reverse strand, counting down.
AAGCCGTCGCAAGGGGGGCCACGCCGGACCAACAGCAGCGGACGCCCAAACTGAGAGGACGGGACGCCAAACGCCGGGCGAGAGCGAGGCGAGGAGGGGAGAGGGAACGAAAACCAGGGGGGAGGAGGGAGAAGGAGGCGGAGGCCTCCTCCCCCGCGGCGTTCTCACCCTCTTTTCACTCTCATTAATTACAAGTATGTCATTCCATAATCGATTTGGGTTAAAATATGGGTTTAGCATTAGAGATATCTTACCCAAATCAAGCTGCTAACTCAAATCTTTACCCAAATTTGGGTGAAAAAAAAACAGATAAAGATTGGAGATGCTCTTAGACTCTATCGATCGACTCAATTTTCTTACTCCGTAAATGACTTCAAAGACTTTGACTGGCATCACCTACTCATCCCAGACAGTGTTTGCTTTGGATTGAAACCAATGTTCTGAATACTGTACTGGCCAGGGTACCGATTTTTCTACTGGTACGGTACGTACCGACACCGGTCAAATAGTGGGTACCATTTCGGATTTACCGCAACTACAATATATATAATAATTATAATTCAAAAAAAATTTCCATACCATGTAATTCATCATAAAATACCTATGTGTTTGCCTCTTGTCCCACATTGCTTAGTTACAAAACTCTTTTCCATCTTAAATGGCTTTGCACACTAGTGGGCTTGTGAATGAGAACCCAAGAAGAGGTTTCGCGCGCTCGGAAAAATGGGCCGTGGCCGAAGGCAATTTGGAAAAATTGATTCGAAAACCAATTAACCGGGTGCGCGTCACGGGTTATTCGCGCACGTACCATAGTTAAACCCATGTTTTGCTAAAATTCTGAAATTTTTTTGGGGCCCAGATCACATTTTTTTGGGACCAAAATCTGCAAAATAAAAAAAAAACATGTTCAAAATTTCGGCCGAAATTGCCGGTAAGCTTGTCTCGTCCGGTATTATTCGAAACGGCCGGTGCCAATCGGTAAGGGCCGGTATTGCGTCCGGAACGGAATTGGGTAGTTGGGGTACCGGTTATTGATAAAAACAATACGTACCAGCCAGTACGAAACTGTATTGATAACATTGATTGAAACCTCTAGCTGCACATATTTTTTTATAAATTTTATCTCAAATTATTATCCTAATTTCTTTATCTATTTCTCCTCTCTCTCCCTCTCTCTCGTTATCTCAAAATCATTCAAAACTTAAACAAAGCACAAATTTCCACTACGATTGACAGGGGCTGGAAAAGCAAAGTGGCTAAATAGTGTAGACTGTAGAGCAGGAAATGCATATTTTAAAAAATTATTTTATTTGGTTTATATTTTAAAAAATTATTTTTGATATAATGAGTAGTAATGAATGAAGAGAGGGAGAGATAGGGAAAGAGATTTATTGAAAACCGTGTAGAGAGTAAAAAATTACTCTAAAAAATAGGAACCAAGCGGAGTGATTGTTTTTGCTAAACAAAAATTTACTTTGAATTTTTTATTTTGACTTTATTCAAATTTTTTTGCATTTTGTAGTTCATCTCAACGAATGGATCAAAAAATAATTCTGACATTTATCTAAATTTTTTTATATTTTAAAAAATTGGCTTCTTCGATTTTAGGAAACTCAGCCTGATCGAAAGATTTTCAAAGATACGAAAACTGATCCAGTAGGGCCTAGTACCATACTCCTTTGGAAGTGTATATAGGAAGCAACCAACAACATCTGCGACTTTATTTTAGTGAAATGATGCCACTCCCTCTTTTATCAATCACACTCACTCCGTTTGGATCAATTTTTTGAGAGTAATTTTTTACTTTCGGTACAGTTTCAATAAATCTCTCTCCACTCATTACTCTTAAAATAACTTTCTAAAATTTAAACAAAACAAAGTTTCCCCTCTTTCGCCTCTTTTGTTGTGTGAATTTACCAATTTACCTCTCAATACAATAAAATTTCACAAAATACATGGACTATTTTGTAAATTCGCACACTACAAAACAAAATGGGGAGTGCCATTGGTAGAAAAGGAGAGTGCCAATATCATTTATATTTTGTATCAAAACAAGAGTCCAAGAAATAGCGGTAGAAAAAAGAACCTTGCTACTGGCACAACAAATATGTGCACAGATTGTGTTGTGGGGCCCACTAAGGGTTTCATACAAATAATCCGATCCGTTAATTATATTTAAAACATTTTTTCAAGGGTCTCAGCGAAAAATTAGCTCAATCCGATACCTATAAGTGTTTGATCTAATCATCTAACTTTTTATTCGGGTTTTTAGAGAATGAAAAATAAGACGATTAGATCAAGTACTTATAGGTGTCAGATTGAGCTGATTTTTCACAGAGGCTCTTGAAAAAATGTTTTAAACATAATAATGAATAGCTCGAATCACTTGTGTGAGACCCATAATAGACTCCACATAAAAATCTGTGTACAGATTTACCTTGTCCATAGACTTTCCATAGAAAAAAGGAAACCAAAAAAAATCCCTCCAACGGAACAAAAAGTGCACGCCTATATATATCCATCCACAAACTTCCCCATGCTTCCACTACACAACCTTCACTTCACCGGAGAAACAGAAGAACAAAAGCCGACAATGTCGACGAGCCCTTGCCCTTCTTCACCACTCACCGGGCCCGCTCTCCCCGCCTCCGTCGAAAAAATGATCCAACGGATCTGCGAAGAGCAGCGCCAAGAGCCGCTGGACGCCGCGGTCCGAGGGCAGCTCGACCAGCTCGGCGAGGAAGCCTCGCTCGACATCCTCAGGAGGATCTCCACCCAGACCATAAGAAAAAGTTTCAACGGTTACATTAGAGTTTGTCTGGGCAAGGAAGCTCGTACTCAAGGAACTGGAAATCTGTCTCCTTCCAAAAGGAGTGCTGCTAGTATTAGCCCTAGTCCCGTCGGTTCACCGGGTAAGCACTAATTAAACCCTTCGTTTTTTTCTCAAGCTTTCCTATGCTTCGGCCGTGCTTGGAAAAAAGAGAGCAACTCTTGGCTTATTCTCATCTTACCCCAGACCTTCCCTTGAAAGTCAGGGTACGAGTAGATGGGCTAAAAATCACATCTTTTACTTTTAATGCGGGTTTAAGCAATTGCAAAGTTTTGTTTTGTTTTGAAAATCTGCTGAAGGGCGAAGGCTATGTTTGTTTTCACCAAAAGCCTCAGTTTTTTTCTTCCCGGTCATTTTTTGTGTGTGTATTTAGGCCCCTTCCGGCTAAATAATGCTGTGTTTGTTTTACTTCTCGAAAAGAATTTTTCTCTATACTCTTCATCTTTCAATTATTTCTCTCCATCTCTCCCAATTTATTACCCATACTATTTTTTTATTTTTTATTTCAAAAAGTAATCCAAACCCAACATAAGCTAGCTTATTTTTTTTTGTTCTTATTCAATTTTTTTTTTCATAATTGTTATTTTTTTATCAATTATTGTATCGTCATGATGAGAAAAATCTAAAAAGTAAAAAATTATGATTCAAATTCAATTTTTTTTAATAAAGACAAAAAAAAATAGCTTATTGGCTTATTTTTGTCTTTATTCAAAAAAAATTAAGTTTCGATTGGACGATGCAATAATTTCTAAAAAATTGACGAAAAACTAACATGCGATTTTGACAAAAAAAAAGAGGTCAGTTGTGTTATTTTAAGCCGAACGGGGCCGTAGTTAACTTTTTTCAATTTCTGGTTCATAAAATTTTACGCTACTTCTAAAACAGTACATAATAAGTAGATATGAATATAGTTTATTTATAAACAGTTGAACACCATCATTCCGATGCCTCTGGCGGGGAAAACTGAAAATTGAGGTTTTTGTACAACCAGCTAAAAGAAAATTAGGCAAATTCAAGAAGTTTATGAGAAATCTTTAAATCTGATCTTTCTTGAACATCTCCATCATAGCATAAATCTTAGTTTTCCAGTTTGCTCGATTTTTTTTAGGGAATCTTTTGTTGTGTTTTTGTGAAGATTTTGTTCACTTCTTGTGTTTTGCAGATGAGCTCTTTTTTTTTTTATTTTGGGGGGGGTTTCCTTTTCCTTTTTTTTTCCTGAGAAATTTTTTAAGGGAGCATAGTTTATGACATTATGTGGCTATTTGTGTAGTACTTGGGGGTGGTCCCTACTCCCTACTGGGATTCTCTTTTGGAAATTGTACGTATATTTTCCACCATAGTGATCGATATATGTATGGCCTGTATGTTAGTTATGTATGGGAATATTATGCATTAGCTTCAAGTATGTTACATGCATGTATCATATGATTCATTTGTACGTGTACATCTACAAATGGATATCGTCATGTTTGGGTCTTTGTTGCCAAAATTTACCATGTTTTCTGGTGTTTCTGGTGCAAGTTTTGGGATGAGGGCACACAATGATATGATGTACATGCTTTGTTGGGTTTCTCTTACTAAAAGTGTTTGTATATAGGATATAGGATCGTTGGTTTACAGAATGTCAACAAGATTCAGAGGAATCAGAGCATGTTTCAAAGCATTTTAGTCCCTTCTTTCTTTTTATTCTTGATTTTTAAAGTGAATTGGCTTGTAATGTCCGGATTTAGCTTGTTTAGTATGAAATTACTATGATGCACGGACACGGATACCGATACCGACACCGGGACACGAGAATTCTAAAAAAATAGGGATACGGACACGGCGTGGGACACGACATGTGTATATTTATTTATTTATATAAATAATTATAGTTTAACACACAGAAATTTTTAAAAAATTATAATTTGGCCCCAATTTTTTTTAAAATTACAGTTTGGCCCCCAATTTTTTCAAAAATTACAGTTTGGCCCCTAATTTTTTTAAAATGGCAGTTTGGCCCCTGCCGTGTCCCCGTAAAAAATTCAAATTAAATTATGGGGGCGTGTCCCATACGTGTCCTCGTGTCCGACACGGCGATACCTCGACTTCTAGAGGTGTTGGTGCTTCATAGTTTGAAAATCTAGATTTTTGGACGGACATATAGGGATGAGAATTTTATTGTGTTTTGTGTTGAATGCATCAACTATGACGAGGCTTTCTTTCTTTCTCTGTTCCTTTTTTAAAAAATCATTAACTTAAATGCTTTTTGTGAAGATGGGATATATATCAAGTTCTTCCATTTTTTTTTTTTGTGGGCACAGATGGTTTTAGTCCTCACTCACCAATCGCAAAGCGTACGCTATTCTCGCCCTCTAGGGAAAATAGTCCCCTGTTGGCCCTATGTGACCTGGAGTTCAGGAAAGCATTCTTGATACTGAACTACACTGGGAGGTAATGTTTTTCTATTTCAGTTCAGTGATTATTGTTTTCTATCAGAAGGTTTTATTAGGTTCCGTAGATATTTGCTCAAGATAGGTTCCTGAAGATATTGGTAGTAATGAGAATATGGGTTGTCTTTGATTTCTTTTGAGCAGCTGCTTTTTTTGTGCAGGAAGAAGCTGGAGGAGCACATGAAGGTTGATGACATTATGATGCTCAAAGATCTTCCAATGAGGGATTTTGAGACTAAAGTATGGGATGCCGTTGGTAAGGACTTCATCAATAAAGAGGACCGGATACAGGTGAATATGATTTCATTTGCTGGTCTATATGATGATTTTCTTTCAAAGTGTGATGCCTGGAAGTTGATAAACTACCCAAAAAACATTATTCACTTTGTTTGGTTTACATTTTAGAAAGTTATTTTTGAGAGTTGGAGTGGTAATGAGTGGAGAGAGATAGAGAGAAAGATTTATTGAAAACTGTGCCAAGAGTTAAAAGTAACTCTCAGAATGTTGAACCAATCGGAGTGATTGTGTCAAGCAAGCAATCAATCGAGAATTCTCCGTGCATTATTCTCATGGTTTGTAAGTGGTAACAAACCTACTGTGTAAAACATGCCAGTATAGTTGCTGGTAGCTTATAATTTCTAAATGACTTTTTTGTTGTTATCTCCTTAAATACTTTTTCTGCATTATTTTTGTTTTTCTTTGGCTAATTTTATGTTATTTTAATGTCGGTTAGTTCATAGTTTATACGTTTTCAACTACTATTTGGAGCTTGTGGAGTTCCTTTTCTGAAACTTGGATACCATTTCTTGGTCACAATCTTAAAAGTGAAATTCAGTTTTTATTGGCCAAAATGCAATCACTGGTTGTGATACTTGCCAACCAAGCTAGTGATGGGTTTGTCAGTACAAAAACTTCAATGTTGTTTATAGATTTTTGCAGAACGGAAGTGATTGCTAAATACAATGAGGAAAAGTTGTTAAATGCATATCATAGAGAATAGAGATTTGTCTACGTGGTTCTTGCCAAGAGCGAGCTATGTTGGGGGCCGGGGGGCCCGACTCCCCAAGCGTCCGAGTTTTAAATTTTTTATTTTGTATATACCTGATTTTGAATATTATTCGTAATTATTTGCGTATAGCTACTTATAATCTTAATAATTTTGGTTTGATTTGATAAAAAATTGGTTATTTTACATTCTCATTTCTCATTTTCTTTCACAAATAAAAAATAAGCACGTGACGGTTGAAATAGCCTAAAGATAAAAACAAAATGATTGGTATACTTTAAAATCATTAAGCTAGAATCATTTCAATGTAGAAACATAATGTATTGAAAAGCAAAAATCTTATGATATAAGTATACGTTCCGATCAAAAATATATATCTATCGCCGGCGCACCCCCCCGGGAGTCCTAATCCCGGCTCTGCCACTGGTTGTGAGTATAAGTATTTTGAGATTCTCTTTGGTATAGCGAACAAAGCTTTTAAGCTTAGTCACATGATTCCCTCACCTAGGGTGGCATAATATCAACATTCAAGCACCAATTGGCGTACCCAAGTTGAAATCTGCCTAAACTCCCAAATTCTTTTTAGTAATATCGTATATTAACTAATTTGGGTCTGCACATTCTGAACGAGTTTTATACTGAGCCAACCATTACACGACATGTTAGTATTTTTGCAATTCATAATGTGTTTTGTGTATTGAAATTTTGTGTTGTCCCAAGTGCAGCAGGCTAATCCATGGGGATATACTTGCATCTACATGTTTCTTGCAACATCAAATATCATTTGAATTTGTAACCTCCCATGAAATGCACGTGATTTCCCACTTCCCCGTTCATTTGCAAAACTTTTGCATCATTTCATGCTTAATATGTTAAAATAACGATAATAACATATGGTTAGAGTAGATGGTAAGGTAAGACTGATAAACGAATCAAACCGCTCGCGTTTGAGCACCAAGCTTGACCATTTTTGGAACTTGTTACGCTTTCAAATCAAGCTCGAACAAGCTACTGTTTGGCTTGTTCAACGATGCTTAAAAAATTCTTGCTACTCGAGATCGGTTCATGATCAACTCAAATTTTTTATATTGTATTTTTAAATTTTTTTGTGATCGACTCAATTTTAGCTTGTTTTAGATCAGCTCACCTTGTAAACAAGCCAAGCTCATTGAGTTTTTAATCTGAGCTTGAACAATCAACTCTCTTTCAGTTCGTTCGCACCTATAGGATACAAGATGGGAGAAAATAATTAAGGTGGTTTGGCTATGCTTTTCATAGACCGGTTGATTTGTGTAGTTAAGAGGAGTGATATGGTTATGGTAGATGGTATAGCCACTTAGGGGAGGGTAGACCAAAATTATGATGTAGTTCGGAAAGATGTAGGCTTTTGGGATATTATGGATTATGATGCCCTCGTCAGTCGTCAGAGCTCAATTGAGAAAACAGATTTGTGTCGTTGATCCCGCTTGATTGAGACTTACGGCTCTGTTTGGTTAGAAATTATAACAAATGTTCAAACTGTAGATATGATGTGGAGATAATTATACTGGGGTAAAATATTTAGGAAAATTAGCCATAAGGACGGTTAAATAGTTTTCATTTAAGGGAAGGACGCTAGCAAAATAGTTTTCAGTGGAGGTTCTTCAACTTTTTGAGTTTTTTAGCTATAAGGCCAAAACATGTTTAGGCACTTTTATAGGGTTTTAGGGTGCACTTTCCTACTATAGGGTTTTAGTGGTTTAAGCACTTTCATAGGATACCCTAGAATTTTAGGCACTTTCATATATAGGGTACCCTAGGATTTTAGACACTTTCATATATAGGGTGCCCTAGGATTTTAGGCACTTTCATAAGGTATCCTAGGGTTTTAGGCACTTTGATAGGCACATCCTTATGTTTGATTGCAAAAAGTGCTTGTCCTTGAGCTCAAAAAATGTAAATATGAGGGACTGATAGGCACGTGATATTGTAAATATTAGTGCCTAAATGTCTCACTTTTGTCACGCGCACGGGCATAATGTGTGGTTTTTATTTGATATTGCGCGGTAGTTGCATCTTTGCCATTTACAGGTTAAATGCAATAAGGAGACTTACTTTAAAGCCAAGTTTTGATTCCAAGACCCCAAGGTCATGTGGCACACCGCCACCGATGGCCGTATTGAAGAAACAAAGCACCGGAGGGTGTTCGGGGCCGTTAGATGTCAAGATTGGGAAGCTAGTCTAGTGGTGTAGGGGAGGAGCCTGGTATCGATACACCCTCTAGTGGTGTATAGAGGGTGTATCGATACCTCAAAGCTAACTTTTGACCAAAGAGCCTGGTATTGATACACCCTCTGGTGGTGTATTGATAGAACAGCTTCACGTAAGTTTTTCTGGGTTTCTTCATAGAAGGGTATCGATATACCTTATATAGTGTATCGATACAAGCTTAGTTTCACACTGCTTTTGACAGCTTTTTCAACCTTCCATAAGTAGAAACTTTCTTTTTATGGCAACTTTATTATATATTTGGTTGAGAGAGATGCAATCTTGTATAAATAGGCCCCTCTCTCTCCCTCTCATCTCTAACTTTTATGCTTTAACTTGCTTAGTCTCTAAGTTTTCTCCATAGCTTTCCTTCAAGCTTTTCAAGTTAATTTCTTCAAGAACTCAAGTAAGTTTAGTTCATTAGTTGTTTTCTCGTTTGTTAATGTTGTAGCTACGGCTTGGATCTTCATATAAATCAAATTTGTTTTCGTTTTTATCGGTTAAATCTTATGTCTCGTTTTTCTACTATGTTTTGTTTTTCAAGCATGGTTGAGTAGTTGATTGGCTAAGTCTTGGGCTAATCTATCCCAATGACTTAGATTGTTGTTTGTTTTCGTACTTTCGGGCTTAAAAGTATGGTTTTCAGAATAGAACTAATCTTGCGATTTTCGGTCTAAAACTAGGATTGTTAACTTCTTCGATATTGTGTAAACAAGCAGTCTTGGCACACAGTATACTTAGAACTCTGTCATCCTACGTGTTTGATTAAGGCCTTGTTCGGTTATGGGTTTGGAAAAATTTTGGGTTTGGTTTTTGAGTAATGAGTGAGGAGAGAAAATAGGGTAATAATTGGGGATATGGGTAATGAGTGGAGAGAGATAGAGAGAGAAATGAGATTAATGATTGGATATAGGGGTAATGAGTGGAGAGAGAAATAAAAGTAATGATTTTAAATATAGGTAATGAGTGGATTTGGGTTTGGAAATTTTTTTCCAAACCCACAACCGAACAAGGGCTAATTAGTCAAACAAGTTAGTTCGTCTCCGGTAAATCACATCATTTGATTAAACATAGTCTTCAAAGCTAAATCTTCCGAGCGTGAGCGCGTGGTCGCGACTCTCACTTGAGTTATAATCGAGAATCGATAACGGCCTTTGTCACGGGATAGACGATCCCTAGACTTGCCTCCTTTAGTTCAGTAATCTCATTTCTAGTCTTTTCGAGAGAATTCTCCACCGTTCATATCAAAACCGACAGTTGGCCGACTAAACGCCACAATCCTTACATAAAACCTACAATCCGAACAAGCTATTATCGATTCCCTGTGGTACGATTCCGGACTTACCGGTTTGTTATGCTCTCAACGATCTAGCCCTACGCTTGGGGTTTTCAACCTATTTAAGAGGTTAGGTTGCGGTGAAGCAGGGACTTTTGGCTAAGTCTCCCAAATATTTTTATCCAAAATAAAACACATATTTCGAGAAATAAAAACTTAGTATAGATGCTCTCAAGTGCCCTTGATCTCAAGTCTTTCAGAAATTGGCACTCACCCGTATACGCTATGGCACTGCTCACTTGTGGCTTAGTTTTTAAGTAGCATAATGCTATTGTTTGATTATATATAGAACAACTTTTAGTTCTGTTTTCTGTTTGGAAGTACTTTTTGGCTTCAGATGTTTTGGTTTCTTTGGGGATCTCGTGATCCCATTTGTGTAATTAGATTTGGAATTTTCAAATTAGAGAGGACAATAGTCAACACTAATTGATTGATATATTTTTCAAACGAACGACAAGGAAAGCATAAGCTTATATATATGGAGCATCAGTTGGTGTGCATTCTGGTATCAAATGCACTAATTCTGCTTTGTTTCTCTGCAGTATCTGGACTGGGATTCTGGAAAGACACATCTATACCACTGTCATGTTCATCAAGATGGCACTTATGTTTTCAAGGTAGTACCTTTGTTTTAACCCTTGTTCATCACTCACACTGTCATGTGAGTTTGTTTAGCTTTGCTTTCCTTTTGAGGCCATCATATAGATTGCAGTTGTTTCTCCAATCTTTATAGGCACCTTAATTATCAGTGATCACATCCACTATGCATGCAATTTGTAATGGACTCATGTTGGCTTTATAGCACAGTATTTAGTAGTAGTTGTTTCTGCTGGTTTTCGTTTTCTCATTAGCAAACACCCGACCCTCTTTGCGCTCTTATCCTGAGTTTGGGGGACGTTGTGTGCGGACGTGTGGTATGAACCTTATTGTTATTTGTCTTTTACATTTAAGGGTAGTATAGTTTTCCTAAGATTATTGCCTATATAACCAAGCATTGGTTTTTGTAACATATTCTCGTCTTGTTGAATACAATTACCATTGCTCTCTCTCTCTCTCTGGATTCGAATGGTGACATGGTCCATGCTTTACTCTTGGGTTTGGATCTTGATTTTCTGTTTCAGTGGTGGATTTGATAGCTTGACAGGATAGAATCACATTACTTTTTGTAGGTTTCAGTACTGTCAAATACAAAGGGTGATTGATGTGATTTTCTTTGTGGCTTCCGTCTATGACGACCAGCACCATAAATACAACACATTTACCTTTTGTGGAACATGCTTTCGATAAAATAGTTCTCATTTTAATAGACCAATTTCTGATTTGTTTTGTATTGAACATGCCAATCATCATACTCACTGACTTCATAACTCAGGGACCATTTCTCGGCAACAAGAGAACTCACTTGCAGAGGGAGTTAGGAGATGACAACGTTTTAATTGTGAAGTTTCCGGTAGAGGCCTCTGATTCTTCTAATAAGATGGTTAGGATTGCCGAAGAAGGAATTCTCATTGGCCTGAGGCACTATCGGTTTTTTGGTGATTTTCCTTTTCATGCTCTTAGTACGAAGCACAATAAATCCCCAGTCTTACTTCTCTTTATCTCCCAATAGCTGTCTTTGTTCCTAATTTCTGGAACATATTACTGAGGTGGGATTCCTTCAGATATTCTGTTGAACTCATTTTGCAATATGCTAGGACCGTATTGTGGGCAAGTGATTTTGTACGCTTCTTTAGACTTGTGCGATTCATATGTTCTTATTTACATAAGGAGGCGGTTTAATATTTGTTTTTTGTGAGGTTTTTTGCTTGAATAAAGGCATATGTTATCAAGGAACCAATTTCCATTAAGCTACTGTGTCAGATTATGATTGTTGCCATTTGCCTCTTAAAGCTCCTATGTGGTCCTTATGGTCAGGGTAGCCTTGACTGATTGTAATCAAACCTAAAGAGTGATGTTGTATTTATCCAAAACCCCAAGCAACTCATCTAGAGCTCTTCATATAAGGGTATAATAGTAGTTTATCCAGGTTTCCAATATTGTACTTAGAATATTTGTAGGTCGTCTTAGTAGGAACGTGGAGTATTGGAAATGGAAATAGAAAGTGAAATTTCATTGGAAGGAGTTCCAGAATTGCTGCTTTTGAGTTGTTAATAACTTCATAGCTATTCTATCGATTTACTGCCTTTTGGCATGCATGTCCATCCTAATTTTCTGAGATTCCTATTGTGATGGCATACCTATCTCACTTTTGTTATTGATCAGTGTTTAAAGATGGAGGCAAAGAAGAGAAGAAGAAAAGCCAAACCTCTGTTAAATGCTTCTTTGTAAGATTTGAGTCTCTTGCCCCTTGCGAGGAGAGAGAACAGTACATTTTGGCGAACAAATTAGTCTGTGAAGCAAGGTCTCTTTTCATGCATGTTAACATGGTCTCTACGATGGCGAAATATATGGCTAGGTTAAACCATTTAGAGCTTCCTCTTTTTTTAATTGTTGTTTTGTAGGACTCCTTTTTCTGAAGTTATGGAGCTTCTGTTTACTGTTGCAAATGCAGGTTTTCCCTTATTTTATCTACAACCATAAAGCTTCAAGTTGATCTTGCTTCCGTAACAATTGAAAGAATTGAAGATATTCCTTGCCGTGTATAATCTTTTGTCTTTTTTCTCCGTTGATATTCATCCACACAACCTTATTCATTTATGTTTTTCTAGTTTGTTCCATTTGCCATGAAGATCAAGTATTTTTTCTGTTTTAATTGCAGGATAAAAATAACTGTATTGTCCGAGATGAAGAGGGAGAACCCCTCATACATACAGATGGAACTGGCTTTATTTCAGAAGATTTAGCTTTGAAGACTCCCAAAGATTTTTCCAGAGCTAAGTACATAAATGATGGAAATTTTCAGGTAATGTTTTGTACTTGTTTTTTCTGACCGTATACTTCAATTGTAAGTGCTTCTGTATGGAAAGTTGTATGCAAGTCTAATACTCTCCCAAAATAAAATTATTGGAGCTTCTTTCTATTATGAAGTCTGTTCATATCAGTGTTTAATAGGGAGTAATTTTCTTTATTTAGTATATCGTCTAGTTTTAACTGCTCCCATAAAGGTTTTCACCCAGTTTTTGGCCATTAGTAGATCTATTGGATATCATATTCCTCTTTGGTGGCCATTAGTAGATCTAGTGTATATTCTGTAGCTCTCTAATTGCGTTGCCCATTTTTTTATTACTGCTTTGATAAGACAGTGTTAAGTGGTTGCATAATTTGAATAGTTGCTCATTCATTGTGCATCTAAAGTTTGCTGCACATGGATAGGTAATTCATGATCTTTCTTTGTTGTCTCCCTTGTTTTATCGAGTTACTGTGCCCGAAGGATTGGACTCAAATATAAAATTGGGTGCCACTTGCTCATGGTGAATGATGATGCCTTAGACCAAAAGCCAACCTTCCATCAAAGAGCCATTTTTCTCGCCAATTTTTGAGATGCATCATTGGAAAATATACAACTAACTTTTAATAGTAGGAGGCAAACTTCATTAAAAATACTCCTGAATAGATATTCCGTCATTAGTTTTAGACAAGGCCCATTTTAAGACATTAAAAAAGAGGAACTGCAAAGTTTACAGTCGATAACAACTGTAATTTATAATTTTTTTGAGCTAAAGTCGGAGTTTGTAATTTCTATTTCTGTTCTCTCTTTTCCATCCACTCTTCCCTAAGCTCAGGGTACTTTTCTTGCGTTCTTGCAATCTTATCTGGCATCAAACTTTTTAATCTTTAGAGATTTCTCGATCCTGTTAACTGTGAGGAGAAATCACCAGAACTGAAAGGGTCTGAAGCTCATACCAAGGAACCGGTACGTGCCTTTAATGTCGGTTGGGGTATATGCTATTGAGGATCATTGTTTTTTCGTCTTCCTAATCATGTTTTTTGGATGTCTCTTTTCCACTTTCTTCTAGCCTTTGCTGATGCAGGTTCGTTTGTTCCGCAATGGGCTTGCTGTCAAGGGAACTCTTCTCGTCAATAAAAAGGTACATTTAACAATTTTCCTATACATTTCAAGCATGCTGTAGCGGGCCGAACATGGTTTGTTCGCATGACGCGGACCATACCTGCCGTGGTCCGATCGCAGGCCTCGTGCGCGGCAAGCCGACAATGACTCGTCGTGTATATCCGGTTCGCCTCAGGCTCGGCAGCGGGCAGACCCGCGCTCGGATTGTGCCGTCGACGGAGTCCGCGGCGACGTTACCTCCTTCATTGAACGCATGGCTCTGCTCGGCGGTTCCCGCGGTCGGCTACCTTCAGAGCACGGCATGCAGCCGACGGCGGCTGACTGTAAAGCCACGCGTCCTGCCACGTGCAGAAGCGGTTACAACAGAAGATGATCACGGGCGCACATGGGTGTGCCAGCTCAGCCCTGGAAACGGTTATCAGATCTATTTCTCGACGTCATTATGATGTCACTTGGCCCATGGAAGGCACGCGATGGTACTTGGAGGGCAAGTCAGAAGGCACTATAAATACCTACAGATGGTAATCCTAACAGGTACACGCTACTGAATACTCACACTTACTCTCTCTAAGCTTTCTGCTTCCTCTCTGCGCTATACTCATCCTCTCGCCGGAGGGCCTTGCCGGGACAACCCCCGGCCAGGTCTTAGTCGTGCGTTCCTTGTGCAGGCTAAGAGAAGAAAGCTAACCCACCATCGAACCACCTACGAAGGATCGAGGACCGGAGGATCACGGGCCACACAATTGGTGAACCCGACGTGAAATTCCTTCTGATCTCAGCGGCTCTCTCATCCTCCAAACTTCCCTCGCTCCTCCGTAAGACAGCAACCAAACTACTCACCATGGGCGGAGACATAGCGGACGCCACCATCTCAGGGGCCAAAGACGCAGGTGGAAACGTCAATTCCACGCCAACCGTCGACAGGCACATGTCCCTCTCTCTCGCCCCTGGATCCGGGCTCTCACCGGTCTCGGACGACGTCGCTTCAGCCTACATCCGCCTGTTGCAGCGTCGCGACGACGAACGCGACAACGAGCTGGCGGCACTAAGGGCGGAAATGGCCCAAATGAAGCGTCATATGCAGCAGGACGCCACTCCTGCCGCATCTCGATCTGGTGGAGACAGGGGTAGAGGTGGGCAAACACCGCCTCCACCTCCACCTCCACCACCGCAAGGGCGTCAGAACGAAGGAGGTCAACGCGGATCCGTGAAAGACCGCCTAGGCTTCACCCCAGCACCAGGCGACGCCAGAGAAATCATCCTCTACAAGCAACCCACCGCATCTGGAACACATCGTTCTAGAAGTCATCACGATGGAACCAGGACAAGGGACACCGAGTCGTTCACCAGCACGTACTCAACTGGTCGCGCAGAGTTCTCTCGCACGACGGCCTCGCACCGTAGCCGAGACTCTGCCCGAACCAGACCCCATGTCTCTGAGCGCCTGGGGAACATCCCGACAGAAAACAATGACAATGAACATTACGCTCGGCGCAACGGGAAAGACGTATGCGTTGAAGGCGCAAACGACGAGAACAAAACCCGACGCCACAACGACAAAACTCAACGGCCCACGCCGAACGGAGAAAGACCTGCGAGACAAGCTTCGCCGAAGGGAAGCGGAGAAGACGGCGGCGAAGGAACAAAAAGACAGGGATTCAAAGCGACCGAAAACGGATGAGCACGGCAAACCGCCGCGCCCAGGATTCGAAAGGCAGCTAAAAGATCTCGGCGTCTCCCCATTTACCTCCCACATAATCAACACGCCGCCGGAACCCACCTTCCACCTACCCAAGTTCACTAAGTTCGATCCATCAACGTGTGAGGCCTACACTCACCTCATCCATTTCAGACAAACCATCGAACTCTGCACAAGTAAAGATGAGGTGAAATGCAAGGCGTTCCCGTCCAGCCTCGGCTCCTTAGGGCTCCAGTGGTTCAACAAATTGCCCGCTGGATCCATAAGGACCCTGGCCGACCTCGAACGCGCCTTCAACACTCGCTTCATCACAAGCAACAAAACGGCTAAAGAGCCCGAATCGCTGTCACAGATGAGGAAACTATCATCGGAAACACTCAGGCAATATGCCGAGCGCTACTGGCAGCTGTTTAACGAGATCCCTGGAATCGATGAGTACTGGGCCGCACGTACGTTCAAGAACGGCCTGGAAACTGGGAGCAAGATCTTAGACGAACTCGCCATTCGCCCACCACACGGCATGGGTGAACTGATGCGTGTAGTGGAAAGATTCTGTGCTCTCGAAGAACTCTACGCAGACAGAGCCGCACAGGGAATCCCGAGCTCTAACAATCCGTTCTCCTCGACCGTGCACCAGCTGCCGGTACAAACGGCGACCCAACAAGTGCAGCCGAAGAAGCAAGTGCACAACATTAAAAAGGGGAAGGAACGTCAGCCGAAGGAGCATGACCACGTGGCCGAAACCACTCACTTCAAAGAGCCAATCTGGTCTTTTCTGAGGGAAATAATGAGACAACCGTGGTTTGAGTGGCCGACGACCAAGCTCGGGACTGACACCGGCCAACCGGATCAAAACCCAAGGAAGAAATGCACTTACCACAATGAGCTCGGCCACTACACGACTGCTTGTGCACCATACAAGGCTCTCCTTGAAAAGCTTGCCACTCAAGGCCATCTCGATCAATACATTGATCGAGCAAAGACGCCCGCCCGGCAGACAAGTCCCAACCCCAACGGACAACGACCATTGATCCACGTCATCCATGGACCGGTAACAAAAGCATTCGAGACCACCCTCAGAGCCGACATCGATCAAGCCTCAACTTCAAAAGAGATACTCTCCGTCGGCTGCGGATCCAAACGCTCCCGACCACAAGACTTGCCCAAATGGACCATCAGCTTTACCGAACGCGATCTTGAACACGTTCAGACTCCACATTCGGATGCACTCGTTGTCACCGTCCAGATTGGTGTCCATGATGTCAAACGTGTCCTCATCGACCAGGGAAGTTCGGCTGAGGTCATGTACTATGACCTCTTCAAGAAGCTGGACCTACCAGAGTCAGCTTTGCAACCCACCGAGGTCCCTCTCAGTGGCTTCAGCGGAGCTCCTGTCTGGCCGATCGGCCGAATCTGTCTGCCTGTCGTCGTCGGCTCGAAGACAATCACTGTCGAATTCATAGTTGTCAATGCGCCGAGCCCATACAACGCTATCCTCGGCCGAGCTTGGCTTCATGAAATGCAAGCCATCGCTTCAACATACCACCAAGTTGTCCGCTTCATCGGCACAACAGGCAGACAAGAAGACTTGCGAGGGGACCAAATTGCATCCAAGAAATGCTATGTCTCCGCCGTCCACAGCTCCTCAAAGGCAAAACAAGTGCAATGGGTTGAAGTCCCAGACATGGCCGTCATTGACGACGTCGGTCAAAAAGCCGAAGACAAAGCCGAAGAGGAACTGGTAAAAATGCCCATCAACGAGGACGGATCACGCTTCTTCTTGCTTGCCTCCTCACTTTCTGACGCCGAGCGAGAGGAGATGTTCCTGTTCCTCAAACAAAATCTTGAAGTTTTTGCATGGACCCCAGAGGAAATGCCAGGAGTGGATCCCAACTTTATCTGCCACTCCCTCAACATAAAAAAGGACGCCAAACCAGTCATTCAGCGGGCTCGACGTTCGGCACCAGAGCACGCCGACGCCGTGATAGAAGAAGTCAACCGGCTACTAGACAACAACGCCATTCAGAAAGTACAATACCCAACCTGGCTCTCCAACACGGTGGTCGTCAAGAAGAAGAATGGAAAGTGGCGAGTCTGCGTCGACTACACGAATCTTAACGACGCCTGTCCCAAGGACTGGTTTCCACTACCGAAGATCGACCAGCTCGTAGACGCAACTGCCGGCCATGCTCGGCTTAGTTTTCTGGACGCCTACCGTGGCTATCACCAGATTGCTATGGACCCGGCCGACATGGAGAAAACAGCATTCATAACTCCTCATGGAATTTTCTGCTATAGGGTGATGCCGTTCGGCCTCAAGAACTCCGGAGCAACATTCAACAGAGCGATCTTCAAGATGCTCTATGCCCAAATAGGCAACATCCTGGAAGCATACATTGACGACCTCGTCGTCAAAAGTCAAAAGGAGCACAACCATTTGAAGGAGCTGGCCGAGGTCTTCGAGATCCTTAAGTTCCACAAGCTACGTTTAAACCCGGAGAAATGCGCGTTCGGCGTAAGCGCCGGCAAATTCCTTGGCCATTTGGTCACACGGAGGGGCATCGAAGCCGACCCCAACCAAATCAAGGCAGTGGCAGATCTTCGGCCACCAAGATCAATCAGAGAGGTGCAAAAACTAACTGGAATGGCAGCGGCCCTCAATCGCTTCATCAGCAAGTCATCCGACAAGTGCCACTCCTTCTTTCACGCTCTCAAAGGGAAAAGCCGACGAAGTTTTGAGTGGACACCGGACTGCGACAGAGCGTTGGCCGAACTTAAAGATTACCTGAGTTCATCACCACTAATGGTAAAGCCCAAAGAGTACGAAAATCTCTATCTTTACCTTTCCGTCTCGAGCCACGCAATTAGCTCAGCACTTGTTCGGCGAGAAGGGGCCGACGACATGCCAGTGTATTTCACAAGCAAGACACTCCTCCCAGCCCAGACTCGGTACCTTCCACTGGAAAAACTTGCACTCGCCCTGGTCTCCGCGGCGAGGAAACTTCTGCCATACTTTCAGGCGCACACCATAACGGTGTTGACCGAGCACCCTCTCAAAGCCCTATTTCGAAAAGCCGACCTCTCAAACAGAGTCTCAAAATGGGCGGTCGAGCTAGCGAACTTCGACATCCGTTTTGAACCGAGGACAGCAATAAAGGGGCAGGTCCTCGCCGACTTCATTGCTGAACTCACACCGGAAGACTCGGAGATCCTACACAATCCTCCCAACCAACAGTTTGCCGAACACCAACCAAAAGAGGACCGGTGGCTCCTATTCCAGGGAGACACTTGGCGGATGCAAGTCGACGGTGCCTCCAACAACAACGGAGCCGGTGCCGGAGTCGTTTTGGTCTCTCCTTGCGGAACTCTTCACGAAAGTGCCATCAGCATCGATTTCCCCGCCACCAACAACGAAGCTGAATATGAGGCTTTGCTTGCTGGCCTACGCTCGGCAATCGCAATGAAAGTTGACAACTTGGCCGTATTCTGTGATTCTCAACTTATAGTCAATCAAGTACTTGGGGACTACGAAGCTAGAGACCCACGGATGATGAAGTACCATGCAGCAGCAGAACTCATTACTCGCTTCAAAACTTTCAACATCGAACAAATCAACCGCGAGCACAACGCCCACGCCGACGCACTTGCTGGCCTCGCCTCGGCATCAAAAGCATCTGAGTTTCGAACCATAAATTTTGGCAACATCGACAACCCAAGTTTCGATACAACTCCAGAGGTACTCAACATCAACCTTGGTCCAAGTTGGATGGATGAAATCGTGGCCTTCCTCAGGAACGACACCTTACCCGACGACAAAAAGGAAGCCTTCCGAATCAGAAATAAGGCCGCATACTACTGGCTCTCCGAGAGTGGCCAGCTCTATAGAAAATCCATTTCAGGACCTTATCTTCTTGTCGTCCACCCAAATCAAGTTGCCGAGATCCTTGACGAACTGCACTCCGGAAGCTGCGGCTGCCACTCTGGTGGACGTTCGTTATGCCAGCGCGCGATGAGTCAAGGATACTTCTGGAAAAACATGAAGAAAGACTGCGAGGAAATCGTACGCAGGTGCCGACCATGCCAACTCTTCTCACCTATCCCCAGGCAGCCAGCTCAGAATCTCTCTCCAATCACAAGTCCATGGCCATTCGCACAATGGGGGCTCGACATCGTCGGGAAACTCCCAACAACACCTGGGGGCTTCAAATTCCTGATCACAGCAACAGATTACTTCTCCAAGTGGGTCGAGGCCGAGGCCCTCGTCACCATAACAGAAGCAGACGTCCGACGATTCGTATGGAGAAACATCGTGACAAGGTTCGGCGTACCCTACGCCATCGTCTCCGACAACGGCACCCAATTTGTCGGGGACGGCCTCACGAGTCTCTGTGAAGAGTTCGGCATCAGATTCTTCAACTCAACACCAGCCTACCCTCATGGAAACGGCCAGGCCGAAGCCTCAAACAAAACGGTCTGTGCAGGGATAAAACGAAGATTGAATTCAAAGAGGGAAAAATGGGCAGAGGAACTCCCCAGGGTTTTATGGGCTTACCGCTCCACTCCCCGCCGTTCTACAGGCCAAACACCGTTCTCAATGGCGTTCGGCATGGAGGCCGTAATCCCACTAGAATCAAGGTTCCCAACCCTTCGAACGGAGAACTTCAATCCTCAGTCCAATGACGAAGCCGTCGAGCAAGAACTAATTTTGGCTGAGGAAAAACGCGATGACGCTCGGCTAAAGCTGGCCGAGTATCAATAGACTGTTGCCAAGGGCTACAACAGAAGTGTCAGAATCAAGAAGTTCAAGCCCGACGACTTAGTTTGGCGAAAGGTTGTCCAAGCAAGCAAAAAGAAAAAGTTCATGCCTAATTGGGAAGGGCCATTTCGTATCGTGAAGGTTGCTGGTGAAGGGGCTTACACCCTCGAAGACATGCACGGCAAGGTGCTCACCAACCCGTGGAATGCCCAGAACCTCAGAAAGGCCTACATGTGATGCTCCACTCAGACAGCTACCTTCGGCCAACACTTCATGCATACCGAGTTTCTGTTTTCTTCAGCATCGGCATAACTCTTCTACATTTTTCTTTACATTTCAAAGAAGGGCTTCGACCCACTGTTACTGTTTTTCCTTACTTTCACTGTACTTCAACAAAAAATATCAATGAAATGACAATCCTTTTTGATCCAAAAATCTTCAAACATCATTTTATGCATTTATTCCACTCTCGGCTAGAAAGCCGTACACAAACGATGACTTCGGTCACACCCTCCAACCGGCTCCTTAAAAAGCCCATTGCTTCGGCCAATTTTACCGCCCAGAGAAGCAATCACTGGACATATGGTCCGCCGAGCCTGAAATACACTTTTGGAACTTAGGCTTCGGCTCGGATTGGCAAGACACTATGGTCGGCCACCGAATGGTTACACTCGCAATTTGGCGAGCAAACCACCCACAAACATTCACTACTCTCCAACGTTCCTCTACCATGGTCAGGGGCTAACACCTAGACCGAGCCCCATCCACTGGCAAGGGGGACACTTCACACTCTCAAACTAAGTCAAAGACTGGATCATGACAGGTTACATTACATCGATGTTCGGCGACCTATAGCAACTACGGCCATACTACTTTGGTCAGGGCTCGGCTGCAATATCTATACTTAACCATTTCGATCACGAAATGCTCTCAACTATTTTGCCGAACCCAAACCAAAAGTGGGGGCTACGGACAACTACACATTCACAAACATGCAAGAACTACAAGAATTTTATGAAGACATGAAGGCAATAATAGACAAGCTCGGCAATAATAGAGACGTTGCGAAAGAAGCCATGCATTCATCTAAAACTTCGAAACAAAGACAAGTGTTTTGAAAGATCCTAAGCTAGGAGGTACGGCGTAGTAAATCGTTCAGTGCCGACCCCCCTTAAACCATTACATCTGGCACGGCAAACTCCCAAGTTCGGAGCCGTCCAGTCCAACAAAAATTCAAGAAGTTCAAAAAAAAAAAAAAAAAAAACACAAAAAGAAACTTGAAGCTCTATGGTTGGGGCGGATCACCACCGGCTGCAGCTTCAGCAAGACGAGCAGCACTGTCCTCGGCCCCAACAACCACTTCATCATTATCTGCTTGTTCGGCGTCCTCCTCGGCGTTCTCGACCTCGGCCTCTGTCCTATCACCAGAACCACCCACTCCACCTTCAGCGTCGGCCACAGTCAGATCGTCAACATCATCCTCGCTCTCAGAAAACTCCTCCGGCGGAAGTGGGGCACATTCTTCCTCCGTGTACGGCAGCACGAGCTCGGGCACTACGGCCGCAGGGATGGTCTTCATCAAGTTCATATCAGGCTCCAGCTGCATAACAGCACAAGCAGCCAGCACCCCAGCCTTGTATCCTCTTCGGTACGCAACGGGAACCCTCTTCTCGACCTCCTCATTCACCATCGACCGAGCATCTCTCATATACTCAGCTCCTGCTCGATCATATCCCGCCTGGTACGCCTTCGCGTCCACCTCCTTCATCTTCCTCTTCTCCCTCCTCACAACTTGACCGAGCTCGCGTTCGGCCGTCTTAGCATTTTCAAGGGCCTCATCCCTCTCCTTCTCAAGCTCGGCAACTTTTGCCTTAGCCAACTTCAGTGCAGTCTTAACAGCCTTAGTTTTCTCACGCTCGGTCTTAGCATCATC
Source organism: Rhododendron griersonianum (assembly GCA_018127125.1). Lineage (NCBI taxonomy): Eukaryota > Viridiplantae > Streptophyta > Magnoliopsida > Ericales > Ericaceae > Rhododendron > Rhododendron griersonianum. The sequence goes on along the minus strand of CM030790.1, from coordinate 49,080,563 downwards.
TCGATACCGCGTTCTCTCGGCCGCCAACAGATCGGCCTGGTTGGACACTCGCAGAGCAGCCTGCCCAGCCTGTTAAAAGGAAAGATGGTCAAGCTCGGCCAAAAGGGAAAGAAGGATAGCACAAAATCAAGTACCTGAACAAGGTAGGCGCTTAAATGAGTGATGCTCGGCTGCAGCTCCCCGGGAACTCTCTCCATATCCCTCGGCAGAGCGAGACCGTGCAGCAAGGTAACGGCCAACCCAGGCTCAACCTTTACACTATCTTCCACAGTAACGATCCTGCCGTCGGCCATCGCGAAGGATGGCGCGAACTCTTGCACAATCGCTCGGCCACCTGAGCCTGCCGCCTGTTCCACGGCTTTGGAGCCACCCGCAGCCGAAGACTCAGTTTGGTCCTTCTCTTTAGGATGCAGCGTCGGCGGCCTCGTGGGAAAAAAGTCTTGGGTGACTTTCTGCTTCTTCGCAGGATGGTCAGCCTGTGCAGCCTCCTTCTGACGGGTCGCAGCCCCGTCTCTCAGATTCAACTTCACCACGTTCCTCCTTCCCATCTCGTCGGTATACTCGGGAATGAGGGTTCGGATGGGCGGAATGTTGATGCCCAGAAAGTCGGCTGGCAGACTGCTTTGGAACCAGAAGTCGGCTGACTTCTTCAAAGATGGGAACTTGACCCTTGGCTCTTTCGCTTTCTTGCTCGGTCTGCTTTCTCCCGCTTGACCCTCGGCTGCCCTCTTCTTACCTGTACCCCTTGTGTTCGGCCCAGCTTCTTTCTTCTTCCTCCTCAACTTTCCCTTGTAAGAGGGAATGTAGTCGAGCAGCGTCGGCGCGTCACGACAAATTTGAGCCCTCAACGTCTCAACGTTTGCCTCAACTGACAAAGAATGCTGTGTCTTGGTGATTGCTCGGTTATCTGCAAGGAGAGGATATCTTCAGAATACTCAAAACGACACAAAGAAGAAATAAGCCATACTCGGCGACGTAAAGAAAATTAAAACCCAACCTCGAAAGTCTTTTATCTTCGGCACAGAGTGTAGCCGCACTGACTGACTGCCGAACTCATAATTCCCGCTAACTTCAACATAGAAGTTAGCCCACTTGTCGGTGTCAGGAAGCCCATCTATCAGGGGCTCTTTGCCACTGCGTGTGGACAGGTACCTGCGCTCGGTCCCGCCGTGCCTGGACATGATGTACGTGTGAAAGAGGTCGGCCACGGTGAACTCGAGGTTGTGTAGCTCTTTCAGCTTAATTATGGACATCACTATCCTATAACTATTGATGGCAAAGAAATGGGGTACTATGCCGAACCTGGCCAGCAGTTCCCTCAGAAAAGGATGAAGGGGGAAACGGAGCCCAGCCTCGCAGATGGCCATCAGAGGAACCGTTATATGCTCGGGACGGTCTTCCCTTTTATCCCTTATCCTATTGCTGGCTACCTGGTGGACTACGACGTCGGCCGGGATGTGGTATGTTCGGCAGAAATTATCATACTCATCGGGACGTCCGCTGAAGTAATGGGCGTGTGGACAGACCTGCCCCCTCTCGAATAAGTCGGTAAACTCCCTATTGTCGGAAGACGTCTCAACGGGAGCGGAACGGGAAGAGGTCGTGGCCCCGGCCTGAGAACGAAGTCTGGATTCAGCCTCGGCCCCAAGCTCATGCTCGGCTTCAGACTCTGTGCTGGTAGAAAAGGTTATCTCCGGTTCGGTATTAAACCGCCGTACTCATGGTCGCGCTCGGCATTTGAATCACCAGAGTCCGACATGTTTGAGTCTATGGAGGAAGATCGACGTCGGCTTCTGTATCTCTCTACGTATTTCCGGATCACGAGGTCGGCGGAGTCGTCCTCTGAATTCTCAGAGTCGGATGAAATGATGATGACTGGGTGAGCCAGACCTAACAAAGGCAGAAACAATAACATGAGACCTCGGCATCTGCTAGAAAGCAAGGATCTCACTACGCTCGGCATCCTAATTGGCCCACCCCATCATCGTTTCCAAAGGTTCGGCCAAATCTGTGTTCGGTCTGATCCTACAAAACATCAAGAATTGGGGCTCGGCCAACCCCATCGTCGGCCAAGTCCTGACACCATGAACGTTCTGTGCTCGGAAGAACACGTTGAAGATGGAGATGAACAGTCCGTCCATCTCCAGTAAAGCACTATTCACTCAGAACAGAAAACACCCCAAAAACCCAGAAAGTAAACTAGAGAATGCAGAAAAACTACAGAAAAGTAAAGAGGGGCAAGAATCGAGCACATACCTGTAACTTTCAGCGAGATCTAATAGCTCAATCGCTGGGAATCACGACCAGAAGACGAACCGTTGGGCTTCGAAGCTCTGGCGATGGAGTTCTAGAGAGAGAGGGCATGTGACTTTCTCTCTCCTCACTCCGCTCCTTTTATAGAATTAGGGCTGGGAAATCGAAATTCCCGCCCATCATTACTCCGCCGAACTTTTGGCCACCCAGCGCATGACACGTGGCACTGACAGGACGGTTTGCAGGGCTTGCCAGCCCACCTCCCGCCTGCCGTACCCAGCCACAAGGTGACATCTGGCGTCCAACCATTGGAGTACTTCATCGACGGTCGAGACTACTCCTGAGGATGAAACGGTTCAGGCTCGGCTGGAACTTATCTTCATCAAACAAATATACGCTCGGCGGTTTGACGAGTTCGGCCTAAGGCTCAACTTCAATCCCTACCATGCGTACAGCATCGGCAGGAATTGAGGGGCTATTGTAGCGGGCCGAACATGGTTTGTTCGCATGACGCGGACCATACCTGCCGTGGTCCGATCGCAGGCCTCGTGCGCGGCAAGCCGACAATGACTCGTCGTGTATATCCGGTTCGCCTCAGGCTCGGCAGCGGGCAGACCCGCGCTCGGATTGTGCCGTCGACGGAGTCCGCGGCGACGTTACCTCCTTCATTGAACGCATGGCTCTGCTCGGCGGTTCCCGCGGTCGGCTACCTTCAGAGCACGGCATGCAGCCGACGGCGGCTGACTGTAAAGCCACGCGTCCTGCCACGTGCAGAAGCGGTTACAACAGAAGATGATCACGGGCGCACATGGGTGTGCCAGCTCAGCCCTGGAAACGGTTATCAGATCTATTTCTCGACGTCATTATGATGTCACTTGGCCCATGGAAGGCACGCGATGGTACTTGGAGGGCAAGTCAGAAGGCACTATAAATACCTACAGATGGTAATCCTAACAGGTACACGCTACTGAATACTCACACTTACTCCCTCTCCAGAGCTTTCTGCTTCCTCTCTGCGCTATACTCATCCTCTCGCCGGAGGGCCTTGCCGGGACAACCCCCGGCCAGGTCTTAGTCGTGCGTTCCTTGTGCAGGCTAGGAGAAGAAAGCTAACCCACCATCGAACCACCTACGAAGGATCGAGGACCGGAGGATCACGGGCCACACACATGCCATCGCCCACACCCCACCCCAAGAACTATTGAAGAAAAAAATCCTAATTGTTCCATGATTCTAGTAGAGCTACCAAAGGAAGTAGCAAAGTGAGATTCACAAGTACATTCCAGTCTAATCGTAAACAATTACCCCCTTTTTTAGTCCCTTGTTCCATCCTAACCAGATTTTGAATTTTTTTTTTCTATTGGTGATACTTTTTATATACGATATGGATCTAGTTTGATAGCCCTCGATTTGTACTATTAAACAAAATTTTCAAAATCTCCTAAAATATTATAAATTATAAGATATAATCAATTGAAATGTGGCACGGACTCCCAAAAAGGACTAAAAACTTGGGATGGAGGGAGAGATTCTTTACCAAAGTGGGTTTGTAAAGCTAGAGAAAGGGTAAAAAGAAAAATTTGAAGATCTCATTGGTATGCTATGTGCTAGTTCTAGTGTCTCTTCAACTTGGCACACATGCAAGCAAACTTTATATTTGGTAGTGTAAGTTTTTGCGTCCTCTCTTGGAGATGTTTTTAGGCCTCCATACAAGGAAAAGAAATCTCACCTTTTTGATATAATTATCTGTTTGGCCCAAATGGTTGGTCCATCTTTCCATTTCGGGATCGTCCTAAATTGTTAGTCCTCTTTGAAAAGTCAAATTATGGTTTTTTAGTTTTCCAAAATTATCCTTTATGTAACAAATGAATGGACTATATTCAAAGGTGAGATTTAAGGGTTCTTTTAATTTTGGTATGAATGCAGTTACTACGTATGTCTCCTCAGAAGTTTTGAATTTCCAAAAGGAACCTACATTGAAGGGGTGGATGGAATAATATAGATAATGAATCCTTCACGAAATTCAAAAATGCCACCTTTTCTGATTAGTATCTTTAATAATATGGGACACTTAACATTGTCACTTCGTTATGCTATATGCTATTTGTACATCTTCATTATATATTTCCCTTGTGGCTTGTCCTTACATGGAATCCTGTGGCATAAAAAAGGAGGAACCTCTAGTTACCTTTGCCACATAAAACCCTCACTATAATGACTTCAAACAAAAAAAATCTTCCTCTTCCTCTTCCTCTCCCTCTCCCTCTCTTTTTTTTCTTTTTTTCTCAATCAAAACTAAAGAATTGCAGAACATGGATGCATTATCCTTCTTATTGAAGTTTCGAAACAATATTTCAAACAAAGAAGACATTTGAATATCCAAACCAGTAGTTCACCCTGTCAACCGAAACTAAGCTTTCTTTTATTTTGTTGTTTTGAATACGACTTAGCGGTAAGGTCATTTACAGTTAACAAAGCTCTCACTTGCAGAGGGTTCTGGAAAGTTAGTAGTAGGCAGCATTCCCCTCACTTTTTTGTGGAGAGGCTGATTCAGTGCTGGAAGTGGGTTATTATGTATGAAACTCTAATCAGTTGATTGTCACGTCAGATATCTAATCAGATGAGATCCAGCTATTCTTTGTTGGTGAGCATGAGGCGCAATAGAGTTTTTTTTATTGTGGAGTGCAGGGGAGAGGTAAATTAGGAATCTATTGAGGACTCATAGTTCATGCGCTTAAGGTTTCAAAAATTAGTTTCTGCTTTTGTCCTAGAAAGAAAGGTTTGTAGAATTCATGTTGTATTTTTGCTATTGACCATTTTATTCTCACTTCTTGAGTACTGGTTAAAGTTCCTGGTACATCTTTTTCAAGTTGATTAATTTCCTGTCTCTGGATATTTGCAGCTTCGAAACACAATTCTCATTAGGCCCTCAATGATAAAAGTTGAAACTGATTCAAGACTTATAAATGCACAATCTTTTAACTCCCTGGAGATTGTTAAAATCAGGTACCCTTCGTTCGAAACTCTGGTCAATTAGTTGTATGTTCTCATTTTTTGAAGTTTCGTGAAATTGGCTTCCCTCCATGGTCATGCATGATTACGAATGTGCTCAACTATATCTTAGTTCGGTTGAAATATTGCCATGATGCCATCCTTTTTGCTGGCCCAGTGTAAAGTCAATATGCTTCTTGGATATGTACAGAATTGAGATGATGTGTAAATGAAACATGTGTATCTCCCATTATATATGTTAACGTAATGTGCATAGCTTCCTGTAAAATTGAAGAGCTTGTCTACCAAAAATGGTGTCTTGGAAGTCGCAGGAGAAAATTTCCCATTTAATGGAACCCCACCTTGAAGAAGAGTAAAATGATGTGCAGGAACTAGGCCCGTATGCTGGGAACTTGTCTTAAAATTCTTGGAAAAGTTGGTGCACTTTTTTGGTACATTGGAGGTCATAGCCTGGGGATGGAGATCTTGCCCATGTCAACATCCAATGCCTTGACCTCTTAGTGAGGAACAAGAATTCCAGCCATCTAAGCTTAGCTCCAGTAGGTTAAAATTGGTCCTTTTCTATTTCCATGGATGCCACACGATCAACTTGGGGTTCAAATTTTATGCCTTCCGTTTCATTTATGGGGTTACTATACTTGATTTGTTGGTCAAAATTATTGTTGCTGCTGATGTTGGTGCCTTCGTTACCATGAGATATCATTTACTCGAATTTGGCCAACAATCTATCTAATTATTCATTCAGGACTTAGGAACTAAATAACAATTATAGCTACTGTTGTTGTACTACACGATTAGGATGACATCATTTTAACATGAGTGGTGTCAAGTATGCCAAAAAAAATTCCTTCTGTTTTTAGAGGTGATAGTTTCAACTTTCATTTTTCATTTCAGCCAAAAACCGAAGAGAACTTTTCTTTCGAAAAACTTGATTGCACTTCTTAGCTATGGAGGAGTCCCTAAAGAGTGTTTTCTAAAAATCCTGGAAGAGGAGTTGGAACATTCTAGGAGTGCTTACTGCAAAAAGCTTGCCGCATTAAGAGGTAATTTTCAAGATCCAATTTGCTGTTGTATGGTTGTTGCACATTCTAATCCTTTCTTCCTTAGTCTGAGACCATATATAATTGCTACTCTGCTTGTCTTGACATAAAGACTTCCATTCTAATTGATGAGTTTTTTAAAGGGTTATTTGTTTATGTGATTATGTTCTCTTTATTTTAATTATTTATTTTTCTTTTCTATTCTGTCTTTCATTTCCTTTCCCTTCTTCCATGAGAATTATACTACATTTTCACAAAGTGATCCACTCCCGTCCAGTTCGGATTATTTGGCCCATTTACTCCATACTTTGTTGGTTCCCACTTCACCTTAATGACTGAAATGCTGATTCTTTCTGAGTTGCATTTTGCTTATCTGTTTCTTGATGCAGCTGCCTTGAACCATGGAGAAATAGATGATGATTTTACCGTGGCAAGAATGATCTTGTCCGGAGTTCCTCTAAATGAACCATACCTGCAGCATCGTTTATCTTTCTTGGCAAAGGAGGAAAGAAAGGCGCTAAAAGGCGGCAGGCTTCCTATTCGTGAAAGCTTCTACTTAATGGGCACGACCGATCCAACTGGAATATTAGAGAGCCATGAAGTTTGTGTTATCCTGTATGTATATTCATGGATGTGTAATGCAATTTAATTGATCAAATTGTGAGACAACAGAAAAATTGGGTGTCTTTGAAGGCAGTTAACCTTGAGGTTGTACGTTTGAAGGGGAAGGCACCCACTTTGTGCGTATATTGCCAATGATAGGTCTTGACCCAATATACCCCTCGAGATCCCATTACTGGGGGGTAAAATGGGTGTACTTAAATGAAATACGTTTTCCATGGGCATTACATATCAAATTTTGTTGTGTCAAGATGTTGGTAGAGACAGACAAGTTGATAAATAACGCCTTCATACAAGAGTTAGATTTTTAGTTCTAATGCAAGTAGTTACAGTTGAAACTCTTGTAACTCTTTTATACAAGTATATAAGAATTCAGAACTGAAAAGCTGATCATTTATTCCTTTCTTGTTCTAATGTGATCTGCAGAGACAATGGTCAAATTTCGGGAGATTTGTTAGTCTACCGCAACCCCGGTCTTCACTTTGGAGACATTCATCGTTTGAAAGCTGTTTATGTGAAGGGGTTGGAAGAGATTGTCGGAAATGCGAAGTACGCCATATTCTTTTCAACCAAGGGTGAGAGATCGGTGGCTAATGAAATGGCGAATGGCGATTTTGATGGGGACATGTACTGGGTCTCTAGGAACCCTGAGGTTGATATTTATATTGTACTGCATGTGTACTGTTGTTCAAATTCCAATAGACAATTATTGGAAATTATATATCCTTTGTTGAGTTTCCTCTGAAATTGGAAAATACAACTGCGTTAACTATTCGGTGTTTTGGTTGCATTAATCAGCTGTTGGATAGTTTCAAAGTGGGAAAACCTTGGAGACGTATGCATTCAACACCAAGTGTTCCTAGTAAAAAGCCAAATGAGCTTTCCGAGAAGGAGTTAGAACACGAGCTCTTTCAGCTGTTCAAAAAAACCTTGTTTCAACGAAGGTATGCAGATAGCATCTCTCTAAGGAAACATTTGTTTGTCTAGGTATATAACATTGGGCCACGTTTGATTGGTCATTGGTGAGACTGTAATGAGGGCATTTATTTAAACCCATGCCTTTGGTGGTTCAACGAATAATTGTTGAGGGATTACCAATACCTTATACCTCAAGTATTGTATGTTCCACATTGTGTGCCATTGGTTTTTCTAATCCTATCAGTTATTCCTGCGTAATTAGTCATTCTATGGGATTATATGCCCCTTAACTATTACTCCAATCAAACATACGGGGCTAATATTTTATCCATGTTGCTAACGTTTCCAAGTAATTTCTGCTTCTCCAGTAACCCTATGGGTGTGGCTGCTGATAGCTGGACTGCTTTTATGGACCGACTTCTTATTCTCGGGGATGGTTGTGCGGATGAGACAGACCGCATGAAAGGGCCAATGCATCAATTAGTAGATAAATACTATGATGCTTTAGATGCTCCTAAAAGTGGAAAAAAGGTAAGTCTTGAAACTTACATCATCCCCTGCAATCTTGCATGTTGCTTTTTGCATCTTGGCCAATACTATTTTTTGCCAAGTCCAACTTTTAGACATTACTTTGGACTAGGAAAGTAAACTGTTATTGCCCGCAATCTCATACTATACTTTTCAAATAGAATCTGTTGAAGGAAAAGATGAAGTAGGAAAAGAATCAGAAGAAACAGGAAAGAAAATGTTTATGCATCTTAGTGAATGGTGATTGAACTGTCAAACTGTTATTGCCCCTTCAAGATTTAATCATCCACATGTGAGACAAGAGGGACCTTAGCGTACGATCTGGGCTGTTGCCCTCTTGACTTTGGACTAGGAGTACGATCCTTCTCTTCTTTTGCGCTGTATTGGATCCAAATGATTGAGAGGCTCCATGTGTGAAGAAAGAAAAGAAGCTCATTGCATAGTGGATGGGATCCTATTAAGAAGTGCTTGGGATGTATCTTAACCGGGCAAAGGATAAGTTGACAAGAGGAATCGAATAAATGGGTTATTGCTTCTCCTTACGTGAAGAAGATTGAGAATAGCTTGGTCCATCTTTCATTTTTAACTGTAAAGGAAATTAGTGTTACTTAGATTCCTTGTTACACCGACTGGTGTGACGGTGCTTGGTGTGGGAATGGGTGTATATATGACGCAGGAGCAAAATAATGATAATCGGGAAACAAAGAGTGATCTTATTTTTTAAGTGTCTTTTGGTTTTGGTTTCTAGTCAATGTCCTTTAGTTTTTGGTCTAAGTATTTATGTGTCTTAACTATCTTGTAAATTGTGTCTTTGGTTTAATAGTGGTCTAGGCATTTGAAAGGTTTGTGTTGGAAATTATCGAGTATTTAGTATTAGTTTTGAAGAGTCTCATCTTTGTAATCCCTATATATAGTTGATCCAAGGAAATGAGAAGGGAGAGTTTTAAGTTTATGAAAATATTGCCGGTCCCGGCATGTGTCAAATTAGTATCAGAGCGGTGATCCTACCATGCTGAGTTTTCAACCCTTGGCATTTTGAGATAAAATGTTGCGCGTAGACCGAGGAAAGATTAGGCGTTGGAAGGAATTTTTTTTTATGAAGATTCAACAGTTTCACAACCATTGGTGAATTGGAATTTGCCTCCAATCTATGATGACTACACTGAAGAAGGATTATTAATTGTCAAAAGACATCAATATTCTGGTTTATGAGCATTGTCATCCTGATTTCGATGCTAGCAGTGTGCGTGACAATGAAGCATGCAACAATAATGTTGTGGCAGCAACTGTGTTGACCATAGATAATTGGTCTAAATCGCCCATCTATGATGAATATCCTGGAGAGGATGTGCAATTGGTTAAGCAAAAAGTATTGATTGCTCACGACGTCCAACCAAGTACTTTGGTTTTTGGAAAGTGAAAAGTTGTTGATTCTGATGGGATTGAGAAATTTATTCTTAAACAACACACCAAAGTTTTTGAGACTTACGGTACCATTCGAGGGCTTGATAGTCTCTTTGTAATGGATTCACAAAGTCAAGGTAATTTTGTGTATGAACTGGAGATGAAAGGACATCCTATAAAGTTGTTTCCAAAAGTACAGAAGTTGAAGCGAGAAAAAAACTTTCATTGAGCAACGAAGAAGTCTTTATTTTAAGAAGAAGAATCCAAGGAAGAAAAGGAAAAAGAGATGGAAGTTGAAGAAGACGCCAAACATTTGAGGGTAAATCGGTGTTAACCAGTTGAGTTTAAGACCGAAGTGTCCGAAGGCAATATTTCAATACAGGTGTCTCTTGAGGAAGTCAAGAAGATGGATCATATGCTTCGGAAGGATTTGACTCCGAACTTGAGGTCGAGTTCTTTTGAAGAAAATGAGTATGACGCAGCAGCAAAATAATGATAATTGGGAAACGAAGAGTTATCTTACTTAATTTTGAAGTGTCTTTTGGTTTCTAGTCAATGTCCTTCAGTTTTTGGTCTAAGTATATATGTGTCTTGTTAGAATATAGTATTAGTGGTAGTCCCACATTGCTTAGTATACTTATTTAATATGTGAGTCGTCTATATATATAAGATTGTTATGTGCTAGGGTTATTAATACCCTACACACTTTTCCTTCCTAAACATGGTATCAGAGTGGGTTCACCATCCACCTTAGATATACATAACCTTAGCCGCTGTACATAATCCCTAAAATCACAACCCTAATCCTGGCTTCTATCATAACCCTAAACTCTTCCACCCATCGAAATCCCAAATCGGACACTTAATTGAAATCTATAGCCATTAACACTGTTCACCTATTACTGTTCACCATCAGCACTGTTCACATATTACTGTTCATCGTTGGTACTGTTCACTGATTACTGTTCATCGTCGTACTATTCATCGCCACTGTTCATCACTGTTTAGTATTGTTCCATCACTCATGGCTGGTCAGATTTGTTCTATGGTTCTGCTTTTGGTTGCTGAAGGTATATTCGTATTGGTATTGTTGGTAGTTGTTTGATACTTATTTTTAATTGGTGAAATATTGGTGGTTAATCCGTTGGTTGCCTCTCATTGCACGGTGATATATTTGTAATGAAATCTGATTCTGCTTCCGCTGTCTCTGGTGGGTGTGGTTCTTCATTCAGCCATGGTCATGGTCGCAACCGTGATTCTGGGTATCGTGGTCGGGTTTTTGGCCATGCTTTTGGTGAGTGTGGTAACATATCTTGTTTTGTCGTCTATTTCGTTGAAGTTGGTGGTTGTTGGTTAGTAATTGAAGTTAGTTGTTATTGGTCGTTGAAGTTGGTAGTTGAAATTGGTTTTGTTGGTCGTTGAAATTATTTCGTTGAATTCGTTCGTTGGTCATTGGTCGTTGAATTCGTTCGTTGATTCGTTGGTTGTTGAAATCATTCGTTGGTCGTTGATTCGTTGGTATTTGAAATCGTTCGTTGGTCGTTGAAGTTGTTGAAATAGTTGAAGTTGAAGTTGGCTGGTTGTTGAAGTTGGTTGAAGTCGTTCGTTGGTCATTGCTATTGGAAGTTGTTCCATTGTTTTTTAACAAGTTGGTTGTTTTTTGTTATTGCTGTTAGTAGTTAAGGTAATTGTTTCGTTGGTTGATATGTAACAAGCTGGAGAGTCTCCAGCTTGAGGGGAGTGTTAGAATATAGTATTAGTGGTAGTCCCATATTGCTTAGTATACTTATTTAATATGTGAGTCATCTATATAAATAAGATTGTTGTGTGCTAGGGTTATTAATACCCTTTCCTTCCTAAACAACATGTCTTAACTATCTAGTAAATTGTGTCTTTGATTTAATAGTGGTCTAGGCATTTGAAAGGTTTGTGTTGGAAATTATTGAGTATTTAGTATTAGTTTTGAAGAGTCTCATCTTTGTAATCCCTATATATAGTTGATCCAAGGAAATGAGAAGGGAGAATTTTGAGTTTATGAAAATTTTGTGCAAGTGAGTCTTGCTTGGAGTGAGTGATTCCTCCTACAATCAAGCGTGTGTGGCTTGGTCATGTCGAGTGACGTCCGCGATTAGTGGCGTCGAGTGACATCCGCTACCCCCGGCCGAGTGTCATCCCGGGACTATCCTAAACGTCACGGGTCCCGGCCTGCATCAATATAGAGGTTGGAACTACTCAAATCCAGTTGAAATAATAATCAAAAGGATCGTATTTGATTATTTGTCAGCTGCGTTTGTGAGATAATGGTGGTAATAAGCATATATTGTTTTGAAGAAGGCACTAAATTTATTTTACAGCAATCCTGAGTATATATGGTTTATATAATGACAAGGTTAAATTTAATTATGGAACCGATGTCGGATGGAAAGGATCAAACAGATATTCCACCCCCTTGTCTTAGTGCCGAGTGTCTTACAAGAGAACTTGATTTACTTTCCTTGTAATATGTCTAAAGTACATAAATATATAAATCCTTAGTTGTGTATGCCCATGTGTCTAGTTAACGGCTGTAATTGCTATTCCCTTTTTGAGGTTGACTCCAACATTGGCCAGTTTGTGCAAGGACATGGGAGGGGTTGTGCATGGGAGTGAGTTGGGTTATGATAACCGATACTACACAAAGTTACCCTTCAAAAAGATTGTTTAATTGTGTTCTTGATGTCAGCAGTTCTTTCCCTAAACCCTCTCTTTTCCTTCTGAGAAACAGGTGGTAATTCCAGATGAATTGAAGGCGGAAAAGTTCCCCCACTACATGGGAAGGGCAAACAGCTACCACTCCACTTCTATTTTAGGACTTATTTACGACACTGTAGAAAAGTCATTGCAATCCGAAGATCTTCCAGCCAAAGGTGAGAGTTATGTAAATAGTCCTTGATGATATTGGTCCTGGGTTCCATCACTACTATTCACTAGACATCTACTTAACGGGACAAGATTGAGGTTGTGGATTTTTTTTGCTATGCCTTGAATGTCGCCTACAAAACATTACAGTTATGGTGGATTATGATTTATAGTTTAGTAGAATGACCTCTGTGTTCTCCTTGCTCTGTAGATGTAAAAGTATCGAAATTACCTTATTTCGATGTTGAAATCCCCAAGGATGGTTGGATTTTGTGGGGCAAGAGGTACGCAGAATACAGAACCGAGATGTCGGCGGCTATGGATTTGAAAGACAAAGAAGCAAGGAATGCCGCGGCAGATGCAGTAACAAACAATTACAAACAGGTAATGATCAATTTCATCTTTTCCCATAGCTCAATTTATTTCCAACATCTTGTTGATTAACGTCATTTGATTTCAGTTGCTCTATCATGCCCCGGAGTTTGAAGAAAGCAAGAGGGATGTCGAAGAAATATATAGGGACGCCCTTGCAATTTACAATGTCGTCTATGAACATGCGGAGAGAGTTCGAGACATCGGCAAATGCGGATTTGCTTGGAAAGTGGCCGGCCCGGCCCTCTTTAAACTCTTCCTGAAGAATGCTGAAACTGAAAAGGTCAAAAATCCTTTTCTTTGTTCACCAACTGTCCTGCAGGATTTATTCAACTAAAGAACTGTATCAGGTAGGGGTTGATATATATGTCTATGTATGTACATAAAAATGTAATTTTGTTTCTGTGTGTACTTGAATGTCACTGCTAGTAGTCAGTCCATATAGGTATTGGCCAGCCCACACTGATCCAACAAGTCTAAGTCCAGAGCATCTTCATCTTTGTAAACTACTCCTATTATTTAACTGCATTACTCTATAGGTAAATTATTAATTGCTCTGGAGCACCTTCCGTGGTGTCCAAAGGGTTTCTACCATCACACATTCGATTGGAATTCAACACGTTGCACGGGTCCCACGTGAATGTATGGTGGATTAGCAAGGTTGCCAATCAAGTGTGTAATACGAATCAAAAGCATCTTCGATATTTTTGGACCGGGTGGTTTAGTTTTCTCATTCCCATTTGCTCTAGTTCAAGATTAAGGCCGGGTAGCAATTTACTATACGTGAAACAAGAGTTGTCTTAGATGTGTGCGATAAGGTTTTTTTTCCCGGTTGTATAATATGCACACGTTGTGTTGTGTTTATTTTCTCTGTCGGGACGCCGCCGTAATCGCCATCTGTTAAGAAAAAAAATTTGACTAGTCACAAATATTCCTGGTACATGTGCATTCACTGCAAAAGTCATTCCATACCTATAAAATTGAAGTGCAATTTTGTTCACCCTCTTTTACCCTCCCTCTTATTGGAGAGCAATAATTTGTTTTTGCTATACATTCCGCTATCCCGTGGCTCACAAGTCAAAAACAATGTATAGAAATAACATAAAACCTCAATGTTGAGGAGTTTTTTAGTCGTTGAATATAAAATATAAAAAAAAAATCACACAATTCAATGGTCGAAAAAAATTTCGGCACAAAGGCAGAAGGATTTTCTAATTTAGTTGTGTTCACCCTCCTCAAAAAAAAGTGAACATTACATTTCTTTCTATTGGTTGAAATGGTGTGGATTCTACACAAAGTGATGTCATGCTTATCCAAAAGTGTATGCGTGATATTACTTTGTGGTGGGATTTACACCATTTCAACCAATAAAAAGGAGGGTAAAGTTCACCCTCTTTTGAGGAGGGTGAACAAAATTGCACTCGAATTTTTGGAACAGAGGAGATTGGATCTCGAAATCTCTCCACTTCCACTTGGGTCCTTCCCCTCCTATCTTTATTCTTTACTGCCTAGCAAAAGACAAGTCCAAGCGTCTCTTTCTCTCTCTCTCTCTCTCTAAATTATCTCCGCAATAAACTCCCCGGATACGGCAATTCATCTCTCAATAATGACTACGTGTGTGTCGTAGAAAAGTGAAGTTATGCATATTTATTGTTAGGTACAAATTTTATGGGTAGTTTAGTAGTTACGAATGTTTTGGTTCATCATCATGTGTTAAGGATGTTTTAATGGTTGGGTTTGTTACGTAATCTTTTGGTTCATTTGCTATGATTTTTTTTTTTTTTTTTTATGGTGTTGGCCACATATTATTATGGTCAGCTACGATTGAGTGTGCACGTTCCACATTAAAATGTTGTGATTCTTTTTGCTTAGTTACAGGCTGCTAATTTTGCCACTCCCTTTTTTGTTAATGTCACTCCCCTGCAAATGTATTTTTGGTGAAAAAATACACTTGGGAGTGGCGTTAACAAAAAAAGGAGTGGTAAAATCATTTCTCTTATAAAAATATATGGTATAATAAAAGAATTGTTTTGGTTACGTTACACAGTTTTCTTTACAGTGTTCCAGTGGCTTCTCCTAATTCTTTAGAATGTAGTGGGTTTGATGATGAGATGTCGTTCAAACTGTTGTTGGCATAGTCCCATTGACTTTTGCCTAAGTAGGATCTATTACCTCTAGTTGTCTCTGCTCATTTGTACTTGGGCGAAGGGTTTAAATAGAGGCTGATAACAGGAATGAGAAATTTGGACCTCCATACTGATATTGTTTCTTATTGGCCGATACATGGCCGTATCAATGATGCCCACATGCATCTTGCTACTGCTATATGAACACCAGATTGTGCGTGATCCACTACCCCTTTTTTTTACTCATTCAATATCCCACAGCTTGTGTTCATCCATTGATTATGTACAGCTTCAGTGCTGGTCAACATACTTGATAAGTACTTAGTACAGTATAAGTTATAACTTCCAGCTTATTATTCGTTCTTTTGATTTTCTTCCAATATATGATTTTAAAATGGTTATGATTTAAAAATAGCCAATTAGACAAATGAATTAATAGAGCATTCTTTGAATGTATGTATGTACGTGTGTCTGGCATGCCTCATGCTTCCATTGCTGATGTATTGGTCTTCCAATTGCAACAAATTCGTCTGATAGTTCTCCCAGAAAGCTGCCAAACACACTCCCAGAAAGCTGCCAACTATCACATAACCTCCTATTTTCCTGAGTCGGCTGCACACCCCTCTTAGAGCTGAGTGAGTCTCTTATAGAATTAATGGTGTGGAGGATCAACCGGTCTTGGGGAAGGGCTTTATGCTGAAAGACTCTTTTGTTTCTCTCCAACCAAAGACCGTACACTGTGGCAGCCAGGAGCTTCAGGTTAGGCATATCAGCTCTGTGTTTTGGAGCTTTAGCCTATCACTGGTCATTATCATTCTGTTGAACTTTTCTATGTTGCACAATATCCGCCAGTATCAACTCCCACTGCGGAAGTACACGGCCGTGATGGACCTTGCGGTGATTTTTTAACCCCACATTGCTTCCCAGTTGTTGAAGCCGTTGGTGCATATACTGCATGCTTAGATGCTCAGCATGAGTATATTATGATTGCTATCCCACGCACCTAACCCTATAGCATCTTATGAGTTGTAATTCTGTTGGTCAGTATCTTGGATGAGCAATTACTTTTTTTAATCATATACTCTCTGGTTTGAGATACCCTTCAATTTGCATTCCACTTTTTTTTTTCCCCCTTTCGTCCTTCCTACTGTTTTTCTTGTGATCCAAAGCCCCGTTTGGCTGTGTGTCTCTGTGTGTTTTTACTTGAGATAATGTCATTCAATGTTGCTTTGAAATATTAAAAAATGCTGTTGTTTTTCATTTTACTATAGTTTATTTATCACGAAGGGTAAATATGACATTACGACTGATCTAAGAATAAGCCAAAAGTTATTTGTGCCTATTTTAACGGAACTTAACTTGTACACGTATCGTGTGTGCCCCGGCCTCTATTGAACATAGTTTATTTGTCACGAAAGGGTAATATGACATTACAAACTGATCTAAGACTAAGCCGGAAGTTATTTGTGCCTATTTTAACAAACTCTACTTGTACGCATTGCGTGTGTCCCAGTCTCTACATAACATGCCTTAAATTGTAAGTCACATAAACCGTATGGTCTGTACCTGAGCCTAGGTGCTCAACTTACCAGCATTATTCATTCCTTCAACCTTGAATGAACTGATCACTCCTTTATTAAACGAGTCTATGTATGAGAGCAACTCCTCTGCAAATTGTCCCTTAGCAGGATCCTGCATTCTCAAGATTATGAGCTCACTTTCATGCAATGGAGAGTGAGTTTAAAATGAAAAAAGTGAAACTTACACTAGGGAAAAGGGAAGGCCCTTCAAAGCTACTGTCGATATATCCCTTAACCTCATTATTGTACGTGTTCCAGCGATGGCAACTGCATTAATTGAAAAAAACTTGAAGAGAAAGTTGGACTATCTCTAGAAGCTAGAGATGGTTTAAAAATACCACAATTCTTAGCTGTTTCTTAATCATCTCAATTCCATCTTCTGTAAACAGAGATATCCAGGCTCAGTTTATGTTTGCCACACAAACCGGTCCCGAGGGAAAAAGCCATGGTCCTATAGGCTTCTCCAATACAAAGATATCTAAGCCCCCATTTGGTGCACATTGGTTATTACTAGATTGTTTGCTTATTTTGTCTCTGAATCTTTTACTTATTTTGCGTCTTGATTCAGACATAAAATATGCACTTAATCCAAATAAGCTATGTTTACGCAATGGGGCCTAAATCATCAAGCGTTAAACATACATTGCATTTCAAACCCACGAAAACTTTACAGATTTTCACATTCAACGTGAAAACCAAGCATTAGAGACATCGGACCAACTGTTTCATGCGTCAGACAATATATCCTATAAAACCATCTACATTGTACATCGAAGTAGTAGTAACGCGCAGAAGAATTCAGACGATTTCACCTTGTTTGGAGGGTACACTTTCTCCTTGTACCATGTTGGCCTGTTTTGCAAATCAATAGGTACCAATTTTATCTTATCCTGCAATCCCTGCTCCCCAACATCACACAAATTATAAATATGTGCCTGTAATTGTCACACATGCAGACAGAGAACCCCAAATAACAAAATCTTTTGGACACAACCTTACAGTTTCGGGCAATCCACACGCGTTGTGCATAGGGGCATGAGTAGGATATATACAACCTTCAATCAAGAAAATGCACCACATCTCACATGGTCAATCTTTTTGTACATAAACTGATTCATAAACTGTAAAATCCGCACGGGTATTTCAATAACCACATAGATGCATCCCGTAAAAGTACGAAAACCCAATTCAAATCCAACAACCCAAGAAAAGTGAGAGTCAATTCAGAACTAACCGTGTAGTCCCATCGAATACTGCAGGCGGGTCTGAGGTGGAGTCAAGAGCAGGCGGCAGAACCTCTTGCACACTTCTGCAAGAGAGATGTTAGCAATTGTCCATAAGTAGACCTATAGAAGTCGTTATATAATTCCAGCAGTCCAGTTGTAATGCGATATATAATCATATAAGCATCAGATTCGATGTACCCAAGGGAACAACATATTCAGTTTCTAGTCAAAATTCTTATTCCAAATTCAAATAGGAATCACCTATATAAGCCCGATGCGTGAAATATACAATATCGTGGGGTGTGGTATTTTTACTTCACCACAGTTTTTTTTATAATCGAATGTCCGGATCAGCTTGTGCGCACCTCGAATAATTCTGGGCCTCGAAATTTAACGATTGGGCAACCCCTCCAGTGGCTCCAAGGTTTGTAGTGTTTGGCTTCCGTAGGATTCGAATATGCGACGCCATGGAGGACAAACACTTAGCTTTTTTCATTCCCACCCGGCCAAACGGGGTTTTTACTTCACCACTGCTAATCCCGTATGGATTATATCTATCTTTACCGAGTACCGTCAAACAAACAGGCGTATTGTGCATTGTTTAATCATAAAGTTTAAGTACAGCATCACTAATGCCATAGCTATACTCAAGAACAATGCGTATTTCTGATCGGATACCATCAGAAAATCAAGGGGTGACGAATGAGCGGTGGAGCAGTTGGTGAAGCTTGTAGTTGAAGAGGACATGTTTTTTTTGGGTAACTTAACTTGAAATAGAAAAAAGGCTAACCGAATATACAGCCTATAAGGGGCATATCCCAGGAGGAAAAGAAAATAAAAGAGAAAAACAAAAAACCTAAAAAACACAAAGCAGATATCCAATAACGCTCAAAGCACACTTCAAGAAAGCAACACAAATGACAAGCAAGCCTTAACTCCTTGAAGCCTTTAACTTCTTTATTTTCTCTCGAAGCTTCTTTCTTGTTTCACCCCAAGAGGACATGTTTCGGTTGGTGAAACTTGTGAGAGAGACTAAACAGGTTGGTTAAATATTTTTAGGCTTTGTTTGGAACTCACAGAAAATGAAAGAAAGGAGAAGAAAATAAAATGGGAGGAAAAAGTTACCTATTACTTACGAAACTTGAAATTGTTACTTTCTTCTCTCTTTCTCTTCCAACTAAACAATAGGAGGAAATTTTTTTTAACTTTCCTTTCTTTAAATTCCAAATAGAGAGCTGGAGCTCGATTGTATTTGGGACTCAAAATTAAACTCGATTCGAGTAGTAAATGAGCCTCCACAAATGAGTTGATCTTCAACCGAGCTATAACTAACTTGAATTCTGTTTGTTTACTAAAAGAGTCAAATATATTGTTTGAGCTGAGCTCGTATATAAATACTACCATCGAGTCGATTCCAAGTCGAGAGATTAATGATTTGAACTGTGTTTGATTTTGTTTACACTCTTGCTTATTGGATAATCATGAAACTTACTTTACTTTAATAACTACTATTATGCTTTTAAAATAGGAATAAAGATAAAACCCCCAAGGTTGCCTTTTTTTCCTTTGAAGAATTATTATCCACCTACCTTTTTGGTCAAGAAAGAAAATTTCCAAAATCATTACTCCTAAAATCTGCACACATACGAACATTTTATTATACCAACATATTTAACGGAGAAAATTCCAAGCAAATTTTTTTAGTAAAGAAATTACAATCACTAAAATCTGCACACATACTCATAGCCTCATAGGGTACGTAGTTGAGCCCGCACACCTTCTGAATTTGCATGTGCATTTGATTGTTGATTTTAACTAGGTTTTCGTACTATTTTTACATTAAATTGTTTGGCTCGGCGAGAAAAATAAAAAAAAGATGCAAAATATAGATCTAAGGTAAAAAGAAAACTCATATACTGCCAAAAAAAGGATACTAGAATATTACATTTATGTCTTTAATGATTTTTTTCAACTTTCAATTTCATTTTATGTGTTTTATTTACCTCGTAGAATGATATGAAATAAAAATTGGACCGAAATCTATAAAAAAAAAGAGATAGCGACAAAAAGCCATTGAAATGTTTGCCAAGACGATTTAAATCGAAGGTACAATGTATATTGAGGCTGCGTTCTTTTTAACTTTTAAGTCTGGAAATTAATTTTGGTATTTCTCATAACTTTTTGTTTAGCTTTTCATCATAATTTTTGAAATTAATCGTTTGTCTCCACGAGACAAATTGAAAAAGTATAAAAGTATATATGGATTGATGTTGAAAGAATTCAAATAAGATGGCACTTTAGACAAATAAGATAGCTATTTGATACAGTACTTTTTTCGTCTTTAGTTTTTTTTTTTTTTTTGCTTTCGGTCATAATTTTATAGTATTTGTTAGACTCCTCTCGTCGAGACAAATGATGAATCAAAAAAATATCACGCGAATCTAACAAAAATTCAAAAAAGACGAACAAAATATACAAAACTTAGGGGGTGTTTCCGGTAGTGAAAAATTTATAGATTTTTATTTGTGGTTGAAAAGGTGTTAGGTGTTTCCGATAGTGAATAAGTTGTTGATGGGTTTGTAATTAGAATCACTGTAGCAAAAATTTGTAGATTTTGTCATTGGAAACGAGATGGTAACTTTGTTTTACTTTTTTTTGTTTGGTTTTATCAGTGGAAACGAGATGGCCTTCGGCTTTGTTCGTTTCACTTTTTAGCTTTGTTTTTGTTTTGTTTTCTAATCAATACCCTATTTCTCCGATTATTATTTTCATTTCTCTTTCTATCTCACTCTTTTCATTACCCCTCTCTCCAATTGTTAACTTATTTCTCTCTTCATCCAATACCAAAACTAATGCTGTGTTTGGATTGTGTTTTGAAAAAAAATTTGAAAAATAATAAGGGTAATAAATGGAGAGAGAAATGTTAGAAGTAGAAAGAATTTAGAAGAAATTTTAAAAAAAATTCTTTTTGAAAAAAAAAGAAAACAAGACATAAAATATTCAAAACTAGCAAACGAACAAGTTAAAAATAATGCACCTTGACTAGTACACTACTCCTAGTACACTTACTAGTGTACTAGGCTTTGCCTTGAAGAAGACCGGGCAAAAGTAAAAGTAAAAAGTAGGAGTACAAAAGCAAAAATAGCTTTGGAAAATGCAAAAAACAGACACTTTTTGCAGAAGTAGATGTGCAACTTAAATTTTGTACGGAAGTATCGTCCTTCCATACTTTTTAATCGGTAAATCCACGCCATCATTGCTTTGGGCATAAGGACCATATAACAACCGTTAGATCTATATCTGGCTTTTCCTTGCCAGGGTCCAAAAGGAGGGATCGGAAGCATCGTCCTTCCATACTTTTTAATCGGTAAATCCACGCCATCATTGCTTTGGGCATAAGGACCATATAACAACCGTTAGATCTATATCTGGCTTTTCCTTGCCAGGGTCCAAAAGGAGGGATGGGATCGGAAGCATCGTCCTTCCATACTTTTTAATCGGTAAATCCACACCATCATTGCTTTGGGCTTAAGGACCATTTTAACAACCGTTAGATCTATATCGGCTTTTCCTTGCCATGGCCCAAAAGGAGAGATCCCACTACGGATTATATATTATAAATCATCAAATGCATGTGTGTAAAACCCAATTTTAATACATCATCCTACGGACCCCACAATAATTACGAGTTCTTGGACAAAAATCTAGGAGTACTAAATATCTATATTTGGAATTGGAGATTGTGTTGTGTGCAACACTGTGCTGCACACCTCTGAGCCGTCAGATCGTGCATCCGATCGCTCGAATCTCATATCGACAAGCAGGATCGGGAGGGGCTGTAGTGCACCTCCGCATTACACCGTGTAGTGCGGCCGATCCGACTTTCCATCTTGGCATGGACGGCTCGGATTTAATCCGAACTCCTACTAATTTGAGCCGTCGATTGTTTGGATTAAAATCCGAGTCGTCCATTGCCAATATGTACAGCCGCATCAGCCACATTACACGTGTAGTGCAGGGGGTGCACTATAGCACCCCCGGATCCCGACAACCAACGATCGAGAGCTGTTTGTTGTTGAGATGAGATCCGATGGCTTAGAGACTGCACAACACTAATCCGAAGTCCATATATTTTGTGGTCTTGGTGCACTATCACATGATACCTTAACACTCCAATCCACCACATTTTTTGAGTGACCTCACAAAATATGTAGGTGTTGGGCATTCCTATCCATCACACATTATCTAATATACAGAACTTCAACAATATATGTGGATGTTGAGCACCACGTGACGGTGTCATTGTAATTACTCGGGCTGGACAAAGACACCGTATACCTACTCGCCCAGACAGTGTTCGCTTGTTCGCTTTGGACTCTAGACTCAATTCCTATCTATGCATCTTTTTCAATAATATTTTTCTCAAATTATTATCCTAATTCATTTATCTATTTCTTTCCGATAGTTATCTCAAAATCATCCCTCAAAACTTCTAATTTTTTTTTGAATAAATTCTATCCACTGCTGGTGTAAAAAATTACACAACTGTCCATTATGGGTCTTACCGAGCATCAATTATTGTAATCTAAACCGGTCATATTACAAGACTTGCAGCATAGTATTGCCATGCAAAAAATTAGCTTCATTGAAAGTCGATAGATATATCAAAATTATAATTTTGGTTTATAAAATGGACGATCTGATTTTCTGTCAATAATAATAAAGATAAAGTGTCCATTGATACTCCTATTGATAACCAATCAAGTTTATTTTTGTGTATGGATACTCTATTATATGGGGTCTACAAGATAAACGATTCAGATCAATAATAAACATACAATAGAACCAAAAAAGGCGGTGGTAAAAAAGTGGAGTTTTCCAACGCCATTGAATAAAATTTAATGTTTTTTTTTAATTTTTTTTATCATCATCCCTCAAAACTTCAACAAAGCACAAATTTCCTTTACTATGATTGACAGGCTAGAAAAGAAAAGTGGCTGACACGTAAACAGTGTAAGAAATTAAAAATCCTCAAGAAATTTTTCAGTGCCGGGGCACGAGCCACGTGGTGCCAAGCACGCATCTCGGCCGTCCAAACGTGTTTTGAACGGCCCAGATCTGTTTGGGTTTGAGGGGGAATTTTGGTAATTTTATACTAAAAAATTATCCAAACAAATCTGAGCAGTCCAAAACTCGTTTGGATGATCGAGATGGTGCTTAGCACCACGTGGCCCGTGCCCACCCAGCACTGAAAAACTTCTCAAAATCCTCATCTACAGAAAGGTGTCAGGTCCGGCAATTGCTATGATGCTCCTAAGCAATTTGGGAGCACCATACTCCCAATTGTTCCTTAATTGTATGTAAACTTTATTTTTATGGTAAGTAATATTGTGATATTTTGTCCAAAAAGATGGAAAAAATATCTCATTTTTAGCAAATTCACATTATTTTTTGAGAGTGATTTTGATCTAATGACTGTAATTTATATATTTTTCAATTTAAGAGTCAATATTCAATGGGAGCATCATGCTTCCATACCATTTGGGAGCATGACATAATTTTCCCAGTTCCAAGGAAAAAAATCTACTTTTTTCTGGGTGGTAGAGCAGGAAATGCCATGTTAAGTTTCTGTTGGATTGTTCTTATTTAATTTTTTTGTATTTATTAAATTTCTACCTAATTTTCGTAGATTATTGATTCGTCTAAAAAAGAAGAATCGAAAAAGTTTAAAAAAAATATCCACAAAAAACCCCTCCATTTACGTTTTTTTTGGACAAAAATATATCGATTCCCTCTTTTAATTTTGGGGAAAAATCGGTGACTTTCTTCCCTTATATTATGATTTTTTATTTTTTATTTGGGTGGGGGGGAAACAGGAAAGAATAGTGAAATACTTTAATCTGGTGACGATGGGTTGAATTGTAAGTGAAGAAGAAAATACAAGTTGAAACATGTGTGTACAAATTTTGGAATTAGTTAACTTATGTGGTGTGGGGTCCATAAATTTTGATTATTGAAAAATGTTGCTAGTTTTGGTTATCCAAAGCCAAAAATTTGATTATTTCTAAGAATGTTGCTAAGTTTGATTATACCATTGTGAGCAATTTTTTCAGAAAGAGGGAGGCGAGGAGGGGCTTTGATTCCATGCTCTGCAAGGGATGGATGTCATGTGCCAAATGGAGCACTTAACGGGAAAAACATGGGGGAACTTAAATAGGGGTCCTATTCTACATGAAACTTAAGTTCTAATCCTTACAGGTTTGAAAACTTATGTTTTCATCCTGAAATTTAAATAATACCCATTTTGCCCTTAATAATTTTTTACATTTTAATAGAGCCGCTGCGCGAACCTAATTAAATAAGGAATATTGACTTTGTTAATTTGGTCCGCGCAGCGACAAAAAACTAACTTAAAAAGTTAGATTAAGGTCTAAAATTCCTCACTATATAGATGAAGAAATTCGGAAAATCATTCGGGATGTAGAACTAACTTAAAAGTTAGTGGAACTTGGTGAATCTCGGGGTTTTGTTGGAGGAGGTGATTTCGGTGTGGTTTCCTAAGATTTCGGGAGTCAAGGGCTAAAATGACTATATAGGTGAAGAAATTCGGGATCTCTTTTAGTTTGGTCTCCAACTTCGAGGTAGGGGATTTCTTACTCACTCGTATGGTGTTTATGAGTTGATTCTTGCACTATGATCGTGTTTGATTCCTAAAATTTCTTACTATATAGGTTGTAGAGACCCGTTTTTTGTTGTTGGTTTTAATTGGATAATTATGAGAATATGGATTGATTAGTGAATAATTGATTCGAGGACTATAGTGAGAGAACGGAAGGTTAAGGGGTAAATGTGTGATTTGAAGTCTTAGAGGTATAAATAGGAGTGATTGGAGTGTAGGGAATCATTTTTTCCCCAAAAACCAAACACCGGCTCTCTCTCCCTCTCCACCGATTTCTCTCTCTCCTCTCCTCTCTCTCAAAACTCACCCAAAGATTCTGGCCAGGTATTGATACCTCCGTCAGGGGTATTGATACCCCCTAGGTTTCTGGGCAGTTTTGACACACTTTGCTCGTTTCATGCTCGTTTGAACGCCGATCACCTCTATCACCCTCTAAACATCTTTGAATCACTTCTATACTTGATTGTTGGTACCTCGAATGGTTCGTTGATCTCTCAAATTCTTTTGGCCATCGTTGGAAGATAAGAACATGTTGAACTTAATGAATTTGGTGTCCGTTGATCGTTCTTGCTTTAGATTGACTTAGAGAACATGTTTGGCATGTCTCAATGATTGATATAGACTTGTTAAGCGCTATAACATGACGGGATGATTGGTGAGTTGAGACACGTACAATGGAGTAGTTATCGAATATCGTAGGCTGTAAAGTATATCGTAGGGTGCATGGTTGGTTGATAAGGGCCTGTCAAATAGTTTAAACGTTAATAGAGTAATTCGTATCCTCCTCATTTGCCTTGTTGATCTTTCAAACTTTCTTTGGTGCTCGTTCTACGGAATTTTTAGTATAGAACCTAAACGGGTGGTGCGTTGTAAAGTCATTAGTGGGTTCGATGCATGACGTGGGATATCGTAATAGACTTGGAGGAGTAACGTGAGCTTAAGGTATTTATTCATATATAAGGGGACGTGTTTATGAGTTTGCTATACTTTGTGTGATGATGAATGAAAGAATGTGACCTTGGGAACGTTGTATTCTTATATGTGGATTGGTAATGCATAGGTGTATGTGTAAGTTGATATATGTTGAGCTTGAGACTATTAACGATTGATTGAGAAATGATTAACATGAATGAGTATGAAGGAACAATACGAAGAAAGCCACGGATCCACCGATGGGTGCGATGTCGGAAATGGGACGCACGGGGTCCTAAATGCCCGGAAGTGCACAAGAAAGCCACGGATCCACCATAGGGTGCGATGCCGGAATGAACATGGGACGCACGGGGTCCCGAATGCCCGGACACAAAGAAAGCCACGGATCCACCGGATGGTGTGATGCCGGAATGAACATGGGACGCATGGGGTCCTAAATGCCCGGACATGAATGAAAGGTTTTTAGTGGACTCACGGGGTTCCAAGTGCCCGAAATAGTATTACAAAGGAAAATGGCTAATACTTGAGAAATACAAGACATGTTGATTATGCTCTACAAGAAAGTTTAGTGATAGGTTAGTATTATTCCGCATGGAGATATATTCATTGTCATTGGCTCTTTGGGTTGTACACATTTATTGTTACACTTATATTGCGGTTGGCGCGTGACCATCATATATACGTATAGATTGAGGCATAATGAGTATCATACGAGAATCTCAATTAGCGTAGTGTTGGACAAGTGATGGTTGAGGACAAGCTGTGGTTTAATTAGAATGATTCGAATTGGTTCCTACCTCTGGTTGACGTGTGAGTTATTGAGAATACTCTTATAAGATTTTGATTTCCTTTTTGTTGTAAAATACTCCCTCGTGGCGGAAAACTCTTATTTCTTGTGATGTTCTGCTGTATTCATTCACTCTTGGTGCATGTTTCTTCGCCTTTTCATATAGTTTGAGTATAGAACTCTCTACTGGGCGCGTGTTTGCTCAACCTACCATTTCAGGTTCATTGCAGGGCATGGTCATGGAGTGCTTGGAGTGCATGCTGATATTATCGAGTCAAGCTATTTTGGAGAGTACTTTATTATTTTCTTGTAAAACAAACCGCTTGTTGTGAAATTCCAAATTTGGAAGATTGTATTTGTAGACCAGTTTGAAGAATTGAAAACTGTATTGTATTTTGGGGTAATATATGTACGATTGTGAGGATGTTGTATTTTAAATGGTATTGTTAATTATGTTAAAAATTGAGGGCGTGACAGGCTTTGATTCCATGCTCTGCAAGGGATGGATGTCATGTGCCAAATGGAGCACTTAACGGGAAAAACATGCCATGTCACCACATTTCTTGACATATTGGATGGAATATAACTACAGGTGTCTTTTTTTTTTGGGTAAAGACTACATGTGTCTTGATATGGGGGTTTTGTAAGTATAGGTGTCTATATGAAATAAAGTAAAGTTCAAGTGTTTCATGTGTCATTTTGAAATTTTCCCGTGGAAATATACACCGCACTTCTGTGCATATGGTTTTCTCTCAAAATAAGAGTCCCTTTAGACAAATTTTATATAGTTACATATCGTCACGGTCCTTTTGTTTATGTTCTTTTAATTTTTAATAGGTTTTGGTATTTTTTTACATTACATTGTTTGGCTTGATGAGAAAAATAGAAAACGTAGACTTTAGGTAAAAAAAACTCATATATATGACCAAAAAAAGGAACAAAGATACTAAAATATTGCCTTTTCAAAAGACAGTCCTTATGTCTAATGAATTTTTTCAATTTTCAATTTTATTTTTTATTTTTTATTTACCACGCCGGATCCGAATGATATGAAGCAAAACTTAGACCGAAATCTAAGTACTCCGTATAAAAAAATGATAAAGCTATGGGGACCGACGGTCCTCATACCAAAATCGCATTGACGGTCGCGTCGGACCATCTCCAGCCACTGGACGATCGATTCAAGCCATCCAAAAATTATTTTAAAAAAAAAACAAGGGGGCCCGCGCGGAAATCAACTGCATCCGATGTGTGTAGGATGTTTGATCCAAACACCCTATATTTTGTGTATATAAGTGTCCCTCAATTTTTTTTTTTATAGAATTTTTGAACTGCTCGAATCGACAGTCCAATGACCGAAGATGGCCCGGCACGACCGTCAGTGCGATTTCTCTGTACATGGGAACCGTCAGTTCCTGTAACACTACTGATAGTAAAAAAAATCTAACCACCGAAAAGTTTGCATCTTGACTAGTACCAGTACTACGATTCGAAGACAGACCAGGCAAAAGGACAAAGCAACAAGGCAAAAAAAGCTTTGGAAGATGCTAAAAACAGCACTTTAAACACAAGTGGATGCGCAGCGTAACTTGTGTACGGAAGCATCGGCCTTCCATACCTTTTTGTGTGTGTGTGTTTTAAAAAAATTATTGAACGGCTCGGATGATCCGTGCGGGGCCCGGAGTGGGCCCCACACGTGTGCGGTGGCCGGTCACCGGTTTTGGCTTCGGTGGACATAGCATTTCTGTTAACACAAGTGGATTCGCAGCGTAAACTTGTCCTTCAAATCAAATCGGTAAATCCACGCCATTGCTTTGGGCTCAAGGACCATATGACAACCGTTAGATCTATATCGGTTTTTCCTTGCCATGGTCCAAAAGGAATGATGATCTACTACAAATCTACATCTCCAAATGTAAACCCAATTTATCTTTAGCTGGACCCCACAATAGTTCGCTACTGGTACAGATACTACTCACTCCGTCCAAATCTGTCGTTCATATTTTGATTTTGTGTGAATTTTACCATTTTATCTCTTTGTAAGATTTTTTGTCAACTTTCTTGTCATGTCATTAATTTGCTACCATTTCTTTTCAAATAAAGTTCAAGATTTGAATTTGAGAGGGAGAAATGAGGGGTAAAATGGTAATATGGACATCCAAAATTAGAATTTTAGTTTATAAAATCGAAGATTTGATTTCTGTCAATAATAATAAAGATAAAGTGTCCATTGATACTCCTATTGATATCCAATCAAGTTTTTTTTTTTGCATGGATACACTATTATATGGAGTTTTGATGCAGCGCAAGTTTACAAGATGAACGATTTAGATCAACAATAAACATACGGTAGAACAAAAAAAACGGTGGTAAAAAAAGTGGAGTTTTTCACCGTTGGTGAAAAAAATTTAATACTCCCTCCGTCCCTTTTTAAGTGTTTCACTTCATAACTCCAACTTATTAAGAAAATATTATCATTACACCTTTCACATCAACTTTTACCTCTACTTTTCCTATTTACCCTTTAGGGGCAAAATGAAAAATATACTAATTTTTACCCACTAACTTTATAAAATGGACACTTATTAAGGACCAGTCCAAAATAAAAAATTGGACTTTAAAAAGGGGACGGAGGGAGTATATTTTTTTATTTTTTTTTTATCATCATCCCTCAAAACTTCAACAAAGCACAAATTTCCTTTACTAAGATTGACGGGGGCCGGAAAAGAAAAGTGGCTGACGCATAAACACTGTAAGAAATTAAAAATCCTTATCTACAAAAAAGTGTTAGGTCCGGCAATTGCTATGATGCTCCCAAGCGATTTGGAAGCATCATGCTCCCAATTGTTCCGTAATTGTATATAAACTTTATTTTTATGGTAAGTAATATTGTGATATTTTGACCCAAAAAATGGTAAAAACATTTCATTTTTAGCAAATTAACATTATTTTTTAAGAGTGATTTTGATCTAACGACCATGATTTATATATTTTTCAATCTAAGAGTCAATATTCAATAGGAGCATCATGTTCCCATGCCACTTGGAAGCATGACAAAATTTTTCCCAGTTTTAAGGAAGAAAAACTACATTTTTTTTTCTTTTCTGGGGGTAGAGCAGGAAATGCCTTGTTAAGTTTCTGTTGGTTTGTTCTTATTTAATTTTTTTTGTATTTATTAGTTTTCCACCTAATTTTTGTAGATTATTGATTCGTCTCAAAAAGAAGAATAGAAAAAGTTTAAAAAAAAACTCAAAAAACTGATTTTTTTTTGAATTTTATCTTTAATAAAATAAAATTAAGGGATGTGATTTTGACATTCCACTTTTAGTTTTGTTTTCTGACATGATCAAGATACAAAATAGAATGCAGTGGCTAAAATTGGACTGACAAAATCAATTTTCTAAAAATTGAATAAAATTGGGTCATCCGATTTTAGGAAACTCGTCACCGTCATCAGCCTAATCGAAAGATTCTCCGACATACGCAAACTGATCCAGTCGGGCCCAGTCCAAGAAAATAAGAAGTAGCCGTAGAAAAAAAAACGGAAACAAAAGCAAAAACCCCCCAACGGAACAAAAACTGTACGCCTATATATATACATATCCACAAACTTCCCCTTCCAGGAAGTAACCACAAGCTTCACTGCACCGGAGAAACGGAAGAACAAAACCGACAATGTCGAGGAGCCCTTGCCCTTCTCCAGCTCTCACCGGGCCCACTCTCCCCGCCTCCGTCGAACAAATAATCCAAACGATCTGCGAAGAGCAACGCCAGAAGCCGCCGGACGTCGCGGTCCGATGGCAGCTCGATCAGCTCGGCGAGGAAGCCTCACTCGACATCCTCAGGAAGATCTCCACCCGAACTATAACGAAAAGTTTGAGCGGTTACATTGATTTCATGGTCAAGAAAGCTCGTGGCGAAGGAACTGGAAGTCTCTCCCCTTCACCAGCTCTCACCGGGCCCACTCTCCCCGCCTCCGTCGAACAAA
This sequence comes from Rhododendron griersonianum, assembly GCA_018127125.1. NCBI lineage: Eukaryota > Viridiplantae > Streptophyta > Magnoliopsida > Ericales > Ericaceae > Rhododendron > Rhododendron griersonianum. The sequence goes on along the minus strand of CM030790.1, from coordinate 49,050,198 downwards.
TGATCCAAAGGATCTGCGAAGAGCAACGCCAGACGCGGCCGGACACCGCGGTCCGATGGCAGCTCGATCAGCTCGGCGAGGAAGCCTCACTCGACATACTCAGGAAGATCTCCACCCGAACTATAACGAAAAGTTTGAGCGGTTACATTGTTTTCATGGTCAAGAAAGCTCGTGGCGAAGGAACTGGAAGTCTCTCTCCTTCCAACCGGAGTGCTGTTAGTACTAGCCCTAGTCCCGTTGGTTCACCGAGTAAGCATTGACCCTTTTCTTTTTCTCAAGCTTTCATATGTTTTTGGGCGTACGTGCTTGAAAAAAGCAACTTTTAGCTTCTTCTTCATTGCTCTCAGTTGCTTTGAAGCAGCTGTTTGTTAAACAAATCTTGAGTTTGTGGGTTCTGCTTCTCAATAATACTAAAACGTTACTGTGGGTTTAAGCAATTGCAAATTTGTTTTTTTTTCTTGAAATCTGCTGAAGGGCGAAGGCTATGTTGTCAGTGAATTTAAACGTCGTTATATGTTGTCAGTTATTTTTCTTTGGCTTTTTCTTGTTTTGTGTTTGTTCATTTTTTTTCTCGCTTTTGATAGTTTTGTGCTTTACTTATGAATTCGTCTCGAAGGGAAGTGAGGAATTGAAAATGTATTTTTTTTCTTTTTATCCAAATTTTTTTATAGAAATATCAAAAGAAAAAATTCCAAAAGTCTATTTTTGGGGTTTTATCTTAAACATTTTTTAAAAATATTTGAATAAAAGTTGTAATTTTTTTTTTACTTTTATCATTGTCTTGACAAAAATAAATCAATAATTCACAAAGATGGTACGTAAAACTAAAAAATATTACTATGAAAAAAAGTGAACAGAGAGAGATAAATAAGAAAAAACCACCAAACAAAGCTCAACAGTGCACACTGCACACCTATAAGGACTGTTTGGAACCCATAGAAACGAAAGGAAAAGAAAGAAAAATTAAAAAAAATTTCTTTCAATTATTTGGTTAGAAGAGAAAGAGTGAAAAAAATAAAAATTTCACGTGTAGTAAATAGTAAATTTTCCTCTAATTTTCCTTCTCTTTTATTTTTCATTCTTTTCTTTATCCTTTCCATGGGTTCCAATGGCTCTGTTTGGTAAACAAGAAAAAACCACAAAACAAACTGTACTTCCCCTGGCCCCTTTCCCTACACAAGTTCACTTCACCGGAGAAACAGAACAAAACCCCCCCCCTCCATCCTCGCCAAAACCCCACCCCAAAATCTTCTCACGAACCAGACACCGTAATGTCGAGCCTTTCCCCTTCTTCCTCCGTCACCGGGCCCCTCCTCCCCCCGTCCGTCGAACAAATTATCCAAAGAATCTGCGCTGAGCAATGCCAAACGCCGCCGGACGCCGAGGTCCGATGGCAGCTCGATCAGCTCGGCGAAGAAGCCTCACTCGACATCCTCAGGAAGATCTACACCCAAAGTGTAAGAAAAAGTCTGAGCGCTGACATTGTTTTCATGGCCAAGAACGCTCGTAGTCGAGGAACTGGAAATCTCTCTCCTTCGAAACGAAGTGCTGTTAGTATTAGCCCTTGTCCCGTTGGTTCACCGAGTAAGCTCTAACCCTTTCTTTTTCTAGAGAAGTACGGGCCGGTCCAGGTTTTTTTCTTTTTTTAATGTAATTCCCACGAGCTCTAGAAAGCGGGAATTAAGTTTCCAGTTAATCCTTAATGGAATTAAGGAGTGCAAAACTAGACTCACGCTTAATTTTCTGTTCTTTTTCTCAAGCTTTCATATGTTTTTGGGCGTGCTTGAAAAAAGCAACTTTTAGCTTCTTCTTCATTGTTTGAAGCAGCTGTTTGTTAAAACAATCTTGAATTTGTGGGTTCTGCTTCTCAATAATAAAATTTTATTGCGGGTTTAAGCAATTGCAAGGTTTTTTTTTTTTTTTAAAACTCTGCTGAAGGGCGAAGGCTATGTTGTTTTTTCACAAAAAGCCTCAGTTTTTTTTGTTCCCGTTTTTTTTTTGTATTTAGTTTTTCAGTTTTTGGTTCCTAAATTGTTACGCTACTTGTAAAACTGTACATATATGAACATAGTTTAACCAACGTAAGCACCATCATTCCGATCCCTCTTGTGGGAAAAACTAAAAATTGAGGTTTTTGTACTACAAGCTATGAAGCTAAAAGAAAATTAAATTACAGAAGGTTATGAGAAATCTTTAAATCTGATTTTTCTTAAACATCTCCATCATAGCCTAAATCTTGGTTTTCAAGTTTCCTCGATTTTTTTTTATAGGAAATCTGTTTTTTGTGTGTGTGTGACGATTTTGTTCACTACTTGTGTTTTGAAGGTGAGCTCTTCTTTTTTCGGTTTCCTTTTCTTTTTTCCCTGAGAAAATTTTAAGGGACCATAGTTTATGTGGCTATTTGTGTTGGACTTGGGGGCGGTCCCTACTGGGATTCTCTTTTGGAAATAATACTTATATTTTCCAGCATGGCCTGTGGAGTAATTTATTGGGTAATGGGTATGTTAGTTATGTTACTTATGTATGGAGATATTATACATTACCTTCGAGCATGTGACATGCATGTATCATCTGTATGTGTACATCTACAAATAGATATCCTAATGTTTGGGTCTTTGTTGCCAACTTTTACCATGATTTCTGGTGTTTCTGGTGCAAGTTTTGGAAGAGGGCACACACTGATATGATGTACATGCTTTGTTGGGTTTGTCTTACAAAAAGTAAAGCTGTTTGTATAAAGGATCGTTGGTTTACAGAATGTCGACGAGATTCAGAGGAATCAGAGCAGATGTTTCAAAGCATTTTGGTCCCTTCTTTCTTTTTTTATCCTTGATTTTTAAAGTAAATTGGCTACTAATGTCCGGATTTAGCTTGTTTAGTATGAAAATCTAGATTTTAGGACGGATATAAAGGGACGAGAATTTTATTGTGTTTTGTGTTGAATGCATCAACTATGACGAGGAGTTCGTTCGTTCTTTCTTTCTCTGTTCGTTTTTTGAAAAATTGTTAATGCAGTTTGTAAGATGGGATATATATCAAGTTGTTCTTCCACTTTTTGTGTGTGTGTGTGTGTGTGTGGGCACAGATGGTTTTAGTCCTCACTCACCAATTGCAAAGCGTGCGCTATTGTCACCTTCTACGAATTCGGGGACGGCAAGCATTGGGGAAAATAATCCCCTGTTGGCCCTATGTGACCTGGAGTTCAGGAAAGCATTCTTGATACTGAGTTACACTGGGAGGTAATGTTTTCTCTATTCAGGTCCCTGATTATTGTGGTCTATTGGCATGTGCAAAAGATTTTTGGTTCCAAAGATATTCACTCAAGAAAGGTTCTGGAATATAATAATGGTAATTATCTTTGTTCCTTTTAAGCAGCTGCTTTTTGTGTGCAGGAGGAAGCTGGAGGAGCTCATGACAATTGATCACATTATGATGCAGCTGGAGGAGCTCATGACAGTCGATCACATTATGATGCTCAAAGATCTTCCATGGAGGGATTTTGAGACGAAAGTATGGGATGCCGTTGGTAAGAACTTCATCAATAAAGAGGACCGGATACAGGTGACTATGATTTCATTTGCTGGTCTATATTATGATTTTGTTTCAAAGTTTGATTTTTTTGAGTTGATAAACTGCCCAAAAAACATTGTTGTTTCAAACAGTCGAGAATTCTCAGTGCATTATTCTCATGGTTTGTAAGTGGTAACAAACCTACAGTGTAAAACATGCCAGTATAATTGTCTGGAAACTAATTTAGCTTGCAATTTCTAAATGATTTTTTTTTTCTGTGTTGTCTTCTTAAAAATCCTCTCCCTGCATTATTTTTGTGTTTCTTTCGCTAATTTTATGTTACTTTAATCTTTGGTTAGTTCATAGTTTATATGTTTTCAACTACTATTTGGAACTTTTGGAGTTCCTTTTCTGAAACTTGGATACCATTTCCTGGTCACAATCTTAAAAGTGAAATTCAGTTTCTATTGGCCAAAATGCAATCACTGGTTGTGATACTTGCCAACCAAGTTAGTGATGGGTTTGGCAGTAAAAAAACTTCAGTGCTGTTTATAGATTTTTGTAGAACAGAAGTGATAGCTAAATACAATGAGGAAAAGTAGTTAAATGCATATCGATAGAGATTTGTACTACGTGGTTCTGACTTCTGTGTATAAGTGTCTTGAGATTCTCTTTGGTATAGCAAGTAAAGCGTTCATGCTTTTCAGCTTAGTCACACGATTGGCTCACCTAGGGTGGCATATCAACATTCAAGCACAAATTGGCGTATCCAAGTCGATCTCTGCGTAAACTCCAAACGGTATTAATAAAGTCATGTACAGTATTAACTAATTTGGCTCTGCACATTCTGAACGAGTTTTATACTGGGCCAACCATTACACGACATGTGAGTATTTTGCAATTCATTATGTGTTTTGTGTATTGAAATTTTGTGCTGTCCCAAGTGGAGCAGGCTAATCCATGGGGATACTTAATGTTTCTTGCAACATTTGGCACTAATCCATGCGGAACTCCCAAGGAATAAATCAAATATCATGTGAATTTCTAACCTCCCACAAAATGCACTTGATTTCCCACTGGATTCATTTGCAAAACTTTTGCATCATTTCATGCTTAATATGTTAAAATAGTGATAGTAACATATGGTTGGAGTAGATGGTAAGGTAAGACTGATAAATGAATCAAACCGCTCGAGTTTGAGCACGTGTTCCCTTGTTAAAAGCTCATTTGAGTTCAGTCTGGTGCATTAAAAAACCAAGCTTGAACACTTTTGGAACTTGTTACGCTTTCAAATCAAGCTCGAACAAGCTACTGGCTTGTTTGACTAAATTTTTTTTGATCACTTTTTTTATCGATTCAATTTAAGCTTGTTTTAGAGTAGCTCACCCTGAAAACAAGCCAATCTCGTTGAGTTTTTGAACTGAGCTTGAACAATCAACTGTTGGACTTGTTCAGTTCATTCGCACCAACAATCCATATAAGATGGGGAAAAATAATTAAGGCGGTTTGGCTATGCTTATTGTAGACCCATCGTTGCGTGTAGTTAAGAGGAGTGATATGTTTATGGTAGATAGTAGCACTTAGGGGAGGGGTAGACCAAAATCGACTTTATATAGGTGGTAGTTCGAAAAGATATAGGCTTTTATGATACTTGTTACGGATATGCCCTCGTTGGAGCTCAATTGAGAAAACAGATTCATGTCGTTGACCCAACTTGATTGAGACTCACATCTCTGTTTGGTTTGAAATTGTGACATATGTACATACTATAATACTATTTACCATTTGTAGATATGATGTTGTGGAGATAATTATACTGGGGGAAAATATTTATTCAAAATAAAACACCTATTTCGAGAAATAAAAACCTCATGAAAGTTATAAAAATAGATAATAATATCGATGCTCTCAAGTCTCAAGTGCCCTTGGTCTCAAGTCTTTCAAAAATTGGCACCACAAATAGTTTTGAAGTGGCACATTGGTAATTTTTTGATTATTTATAGAACAACTTAGTTCTATTCTCTGTTTGGAAGTACTTTTTTGGTTTCAAGTGTTTGGAGTATTTAAATAATAGTTTAGATGTTTTGTGTTTTTTAGACTGAACCTTGTTCTTTTGGGATCTCATGATCCCATTTGTGTAATTGAATTTCGATTTTTCAAATTAGAGAGAACAATAATCAACACCAATTGATTGTTGTATTTTCCAAACAAATGTCAAGGGAAACATAAGCTTATATATATGGAGCATCAGTTGGTGTGGATTCTGGCATCCAATGCACTAACTCTGCTTTGTTTCTCTCTCTTGTGTTGCAGTATCTGGACTGGGATTCTAGAAAGACTCATCTATACCACTGTCATGTTCATCAAGATGGCAGTTATGCTTTCAAGGTGGTACCTTTGTTTCAACCCTGGTTCATCACTCACACTGTTATGTGAGTTTGTTTAGCTTTGCTTTCCTTTTGAGGCCATCATATAGACTGCAGTTGTTTCTCCAATCTTTATAGGCACCTTAATTATCAGTGATCACATCCACTATGCATGCAATGTGTGTTAGTCTCACGTTGGCTTTATAGCACAGTATTTAGTTGTTTCTGCTGGTTTTCGTTTTCTTGTTAGCAAACACACGACGCTCTTTGCGCTCTTATCCTGAGTTAGGGGAACATTGTGTACGGAGTGTAGTATGAACCTTATTGTTACTCCCTCCGTCCCAATTCTTTAGTCCTTTTTGGGAGTCTGTGCCACTTTTCATTTGATTATATCTTTCAATCTATAATCTTTTAGGTGATTTTGAAAACATCGTTTAAAAGAGCTCATTGAGATAACAAGATCCATATTGCATAAAAACAATATTACCAATTAAAGTTATAATTAGTTTTTTATCCGGTTGGAATAAGAGAGGGACAAAAGAATGTGGATGGAGGGAGTATTTTTCTTTTACATTTAAGGGCAGTATAGTTTTCCTGACTTATTAGGGTTTGCCTAAGATTACTGCCTATATTACGAAGCATTGGTTTTTATAACATATTCTCGTCTTGCTGAATACAATTACCATTGGTCTCTCTCTTTGGATTCTAATGGTGAGTCGGTGACATGGTCCATTCTTTACTCTTGGTTTTGGATCTTGATTTTCTGTTTCAGTGGTGGTTTTGATAGCTTGGCAGGATAGAACCGCATAACTTTTTGTAGGTTTCAGTACTGTTGGTGACAAAGGGTGTTTAATGTGTGTTTTTTTCCTTCTGTGGCTTCCGTCTATGACGACCAGCACAATAAATACACCACATTTACCTTTTGTGGAACATGCGAAATAAATCTCATTTTAATATACCAATTTCTGATTTGTTTTGTACTGAACATGTCAATCATCACACTCACCGACTTTATAACTCAGGGACCATATCTGGGCAACACGAGAACGCACCTGCAGAGGGAGTTAGGAGATGACAACGTCTTAATTGTGAAGTTTGTGGAAGAGGCCTCTGAATGTACTAATAAGATGGTTGGTTCAAGTTATTATGATGCTGTTTTCAATATGATGGCCAAACAAGGAATTCTCATTGGCCTGAGGCGATATCGGTTTTTTGGTGATTTTCCTTTTCATGCTCTTAGTACAAAGCACGTTAAATCCCCAGTCTTACTTCTCTTTATCTCCCAATAGCTGTCTTTGTTCCTAATTTCTGAAACATATTACTGAGGTGGGATTCCTTTGTGGATTTTCTGTTGAACTAATTTCGCAATATGCTGGGACCGTAGTTTGGGCAAGTAATTTTGTACGCTTCTTTAGACTTGTTTGATTCATATTTTCTTATTTACCTAAAGAGGCAGTTTAATATTATTTTTATTTTTGAGCTTTTTGTTTGTTTGAATAAAGGCATAGGTTATCAAGGATTCAATTTCCATTAAGCTACTTTGTCAGATTATGATTGTTGCCATTTGCCTCTTAAAGCTCCTATGTGGCCCTTATGGTCAGAGGAGCCTTGACTGATTGTAATCAAACCTAAAGAGTGCTCTTGTATTTATCCAAAACCCCAAGCAACTCATCTAGAGCTCGTTATAGAAGGGTAATAATAGTAGTCTATCCAGGATTCTGATATTTTACTTGGAATATTTGTAGGTCTTCTTAGTAGGAACGTGGGGGTATTGGAAATGGAAATAGAATGTGAAATTTCAGTGGAAGGAGTTACAGAATTGCTGCTTTTGAGTTGTTAATAACTTCATAGCTATTCTATCGATAATCGATTTACTGCCTTTTTGCATGCATGTTCATGCTAATTTTCTGAGATTCCTCTTGTGATGGCATACCTATCTCACTTTTGTTATTGATCAGTGTTTAAAGATGGAGGCAAAGAAGGGAAGAAGAAGAACCAAACTTCATCGTCTGTTAAATGCTTCTTTGTACGATTCGAGTCTCTTGCCCCTTGCGAGGAGAGAGAACCATATATTTTGGCGAACAAATCAGTCTATGAAGCGAGGTCTCTTTTCATGCATGCAAACACAGTCTCTTCAATGGCGAAATATATGGCTAGGTTAAACCATTTAGAACTTCCTTTTTTTTTTTGTTGTTGTTTGTAATTGTTGTTCTTATAGGACTCCTTTTTCTGAAGATATGGAGCTTCTGTTAACTGTTGAAAATGCAGGTTTTCCCTTATTTTATCTACAACCGTAAAGCTTCAAGTTGATCTTGCTTCCGTAACAATTGAAAGAATTGAAGATACTCCTTGCCGTGTATAATCTCGTCTTTTTTCTCCATTGATATTCACACAACCTTATTCATTTATGTTTTTCTAGTTTGTTCCATTTGCCATGAAGATCAAGTGTTTTTTCTGTTTTAATTGCAGGATGAAAATGGATGTATTGTCTGTGATGAAGAGGGAGAACCCCTCATACATACCGATGGAACTGGCTTTATTTCAGAAGATTTAGCTTTGAAGACTCCCAAAGATTTTTCTAGAGCTAAGTACATAAAGGATGGAAATTTTGAGGTAATGTTTTGTACTTGTTTTTTTCTGACCATATACTTAAATTGGAAGTGCTTTTATTTGGAAAGTTGTATGCAAGTATAATAATCTACCGAAATAAAGTAACTGGAGCGTCTTTCTACGATGAAGTCTGTTCGTAAGAGGCTGTAGTACATTTCAGTGTTTAATGGGGAATTATTTTCTCTATTTAGTATATCATCTACTTTTAACTGTTCCCATGAACTTATTTGCAATTTTCAAGCTTAAAAATAATGGACTTACTGAAATACTTTTTCGTGCAATTGCAAATAAGTACTTATTTTTTAAGAACCCTTAGCGGAACAGGGCCTTAGTAGATCTAGTGAATATTCCTCTTTGGTGCCTCTCCTTGAAATCTTTTGATTAGTATATTCTATAGCTCTATTACTGCTTTGAATAGGACAGTGTTTACTGGTTGCATAATTCGAATAGTTGCTCATTCATTGTGCATCTAAGTTTGCTACACGTGGATAGGGAATTCATGATCTTTCTTTGTTGTCCCCCTTGTTTTATTGAGTTACTGCACCCGAAGTATTGGACACAAACTTAAAATTGGGTATGCCTTAGACCATATCCATAAGCCAACCTTCTCTCAACTTGCATTTCTATTGAAGAGCCACTTTTTCTTGCCATTTTTGGGCGTTGCATCATTGCAGAACATACAACTAACTGTTAATAGCAGGAGTCAAACTTTATTCGAAATACTCCTGAATAGATATTCCGTCATTAGTTTCAATGATGCCAGGCTGTCATTTTAAGACATTAAAAAGGAGGAACCCAATAGTTTACAGTCAATAACAACTGTAAGTTATAAATTTTTGTTGAGCTAAAGTTGGAGTTTGTAATTTTTGTGTCTGTTCTCTCTTTTCCATCCACTCTTCCCTACATCAGCTTGGGGAACTTTTCTTGTGCTCTTGCAATCTTATCTGGCTTCACACTTTCTAATCTTCAGAGATTTCTCGATCATGTTAACTGTGAGGAGAAATCACCAGAACTGAAAGGGTCCGAAGCTCATACCAGGGAACCGGTACGTGTCTTTAATATCTGCTGGTGGTATATGCTATTGAGGATCATGGTTTTTTCCTCTTCCTAATCTTGTTTTTGGATGCCTCTTTTCCACTTTCTTCTAGCCTTTGTTGATGCAGGTTCGTTTGTTCCGCAATGGGCTTGCTGTCAAGGGAACTCTTCTTGTCAATAAAAAGGTACCTTTAACATTTTTCCTATTCAGTTCAAGCATATCATCCCCCACATCCCGCCTCAAGAACTACGGAGGGAAAAAATCCTCATTGTTCAGTGATTCTATTGGAGCTATATCCAAAGGAAGTAGTGAAATGAGATTCACTAGTACATTCCATTCTAATCGTTAAACAAGTAATCCTTTACCAAGTGTGGGTCCCTACAAGCTAAAGAAAGGGCAAGTATGCTATGCGCTAGTTCTAGTGTCTCTTCAACTTGGCACACATGTGAGAAAACTCTATATTTGGTAGTATAAGGTTTTGCTTCCTCTCTTGGAGATGTTTTTAGCAATGTTCTAAAAGTCGCTAGGCGCTAGTCGGGCGGTCGGCCACCTTCGAGCAATTAATCGGATTAATTGGCGCATATTAATTAGTAATCGGCGATTAATCGTTAGTTGGACCTAATTGGATAGGCCCCCACCAATGGGCGATTAATTCCTTGTTTAAAGAACACTGGTTTTTAGGCCTCTGTACGAGGAAAATAAATCTCACCTTTGAAAAATTATCCGTTTGCCCCAAATGGTTTGTCCATCTTTCCATTCGGGATGTCCTAAATTGTTAGTTCTCTTTGAAAAGTCAAATTATGTATTTAGTTTTTCAATATTATCTTTTCCGTAACAAATGAATGTGAATATATTCAAAGGTGAGAATAAAGGGTTCTTTCAATTTTGTTATGAATGCAGTTGCTACGTATGTCTCCTTAAAAGTTTTGAATTCCCAAAATAAACTAAATTGAAGGGGCGGATGAAATACTATATGATGAATCTTTCCTAAAATTCAACAATGCCACCTTTTATTATTTGTAAACCAACCAAACCAAACCAAACCGAGTATTGTGTCCCAATCAATTGGGTAGGCTATATGAATCCTATTTTTCCATTGAGCTCTGCTATGACTACCTCTTCTTAGATTTAGTAAGCCCAAGTCCTTTCGTATCACGACATCCATGTCCGTTTAGGTACAACTATCGTCTCATGAATAGTTTTGTTTCTAAGTCTATCACTCCTAGTCTTACCACACTTCCACTTCAACATCCTCATTTCAACTACACTCATCGTATTCACTTGTTGCTTCTTGATAGGCTAACACTCCGTCCCTTAAAGCATCACTAGTCGAAAAGCAATTTGTAAAATTTTTCTTTCAATTTGTTAGGTATCCTTCGTTCACACAATACAATGGAAGTGGCTCTCCACTTGAGCCACCCAACTTGGATTCCATGGGTTACATCGTCCATAATCTCTCCATCCTTGTTAAAAATTGAACGTAAATACCTAAAATGCTCACTTTTTGGTTTCTCTTTGATCCTGAATCCTCACTTCTCCTGCGTCGGCACTTCTATTGTCGCTAAACTTACCGTGCATGTACTCAGTTTTACTCCTACTTATCCTAACACTTCGTCCCTTAAAGCATCACTAGTCGAAAAGCAGTTTGTAAAATTTTTCTTTCAATTTGTTAGGTATCCTTCGATCACACAATACAATGGAAGCGGCTCTCCACTTGAGCCACCCAACTTGGATTCCATGGGTTTCGTCCATAATCTCTCCATCCTTGGTAAAAATTGAACGTAAATACCTAAAATGCTCACTTTTTGGTATCTCTTTGATTCTGAATCCTCACTTCTCTTGCATCGGCACTTCTATTGTCGCTAAACTTACTGTGCATGTACTCAGTTTTACTCCTACTTATCCTAACACTCCGTCCCTTAAAAGCATCACTAGTTGAAAAGCAGTTTGTAAAATTTTTCTTTCAATTTGTTAGGTATCCTTCGGTCACACAATAAGCGGCTATTCACTTGAGCCACCCAACTTGGATCCCATGGGTTACATCGTCCATAATCTCTCCATCCTTGCTAAAAATTGAATGTAAAAACCTAAAATGCTCACTTTTTGGTATCTCTTGATCCTGAATCCTCACTTCTCCTGCCTGGGCACTTCTATTGTCGCTAAACTTACCGTGCATGTACTCAGTCTTACTCCTACCTATCCTAAATGCTTTGGACTCCCATGCTTCTTTCCAAATTTCTAATTTAGCATTAACCCCCCTTGCAGTTTCATCCACTAGGCCAATATCATCTGTAAACAACATTCATCATGGAATATCATCCTGAATGTCTAGTCAATTCATCCATAACTAAGGCAAAAAGGTAAGGGCTCAAAGCTGACCCTTGGTGTAGCCCTACTGTAATTGGAAATTCACTTTTTTCTTCTAGTGGAGATCTAATAAGAATGACGACACCTTCATACATGTCCCTAACCACATCGATATATCCTTTCGTCACTCCCTTTCACTCTAAAACCCACCAAATGATATCCCTAGGTACTTTATAGGCTTTTTCTAAGTCTATAAAAATCATATGGAGATCCCTCTACTTCTCCCTCTACTTTTTTACCAACCTCCTTAACAAATAAATTGCTTTCATAGTCGATCTCTCCAGCATAAATCCAAATTGCTTCTCTGACATTGTTGTCACCGTTCTCAAGCAATGCTCAATAACTCTTTCCCATAGCTTCATTGTATGGCTCACCAACTTAATGCCTTTATAGTTGTTGCAACTTTGAATATCCCCTTTATTCTTAAATATAAGTACTTTAGGTGCTCCTCTTCCACTCGTCAGGCATCTTCTAGTCATAATAATTTTGTTGAATAACTTTGTCAACCAAGACACACCCATTGCACCTTGGCTTTTACACACTTCATTAGGAATACCATCAGGCCCTTAGGCCTTACCCATTCTCATATGCTTCAAAGCATTGGCCACTTCAGACTTTTGTATCTGACGATAAAACTCGTATTCTAGACTCTCACTAGGGCCACCAAATCCCTCCTCGCCAAAGATGTCCAAGTATTTCTCATTCAATAGTTTCTCGAAATACATTTTCCATCTATCCTTGATCTCCTCATCTTTCACCAACACCCTCGAATCATCAACTTTTATACACTTAACTTGAGAGAAGTCTATAGTTTTCTTCTCTCTCAGCTTGGCGAGTTTATAAATGTTCCTCTCCATCTTTACTATCTAATCTAGCATAAAAATCATCATAAGCTCCCATCTTAGCATCCCTAACAGCTCTCTTAGCTTCCTTGCAAGCTTGTTTATAACTCTTAAGTATCCTCATTCCGATCCTTTTGCCACATTTTAAAGCATTCCTTTTTTGCTTTTACAATGTTTTGAACCTCATCATTCCACCAAGTTTTTTTAGATATAGAACCTTTCCCCTTTGACTCTCCAAGAACCTCTTTCAATACCCTTCTAGTAGTGTCCGCCATTGTATTCCACATACTATTACTATCACCCTCAAACGCCCACCTTGCTTGTTGAAGCATCTTGCCCTTGAACTCTAGTTTCTCTTCTCTTAGAGACCACCATCTAGTTCATGGGCGTCTAGTCTCCTTCGTTATTCTATGTTGTCCTTTCAAGCAAATATCTAACACCATAAGTCTATGTTGTGACGCTAGGCACTCTCCAGGAATAATCTTGCAATCTTTGTTATGCTATATGCTATCTGTACATCTACATTATATATTTCCCTCGTGGCTTGTCCTTACATGGAATCCTCTGGCATAAAAAAGTAGGAACCTCTAGTTACTTTGTGCCACACAAAACCCTCACTCTATGGAGCACGGGTACGGGAAACGGCAAAACCCAAAAAAAGTAGGGTATGGGTACGGCGGGGGTACGATGAATATATATATATACTCCTTCCGTCCCTTTTTAAGTGTCCTGTTTCGTAACTTCAACTTATTAAAAAGACATCATCATTATACCTTTCACATCAACTTTTTCTTCTATTCTCACTTCTTACCCATCATCATTACACTTTTACTCATTTACTTTTCAAAATAAAATTTACTTTTAGGGACAAAATAGACAATTCACCAACTTTTACCCACTAACTTTATAAAATAGACACTTATTAAGGGACAGCCCAAAATGGAATACTAGACTCTAAATAAGGGACGGAGGGAGTAATTTTTTTCTATTTTATAATGCATATCGATTAGTATTCAGAATTTCATATACATATATACATATACATTACACATGCATATTTACATACATATATACAGAGAGAGACTATACGATCGATCAAAAATATATATAGAGAGACAAAGATAAGAGAGACGAAGAGAGAGACAGATGAAGAGAGAAAGAGAGAGGAGAGACAGGGAGAAAGAGACGAAGAGAGAGAGAGCTTACATTTTTTCCCCGATTTGGAGCCCTAGACGTCTACTCCAAGATCGCTGCCTCTCTCAGTGTAAATGTGTATATAAAAGACATAAATTACACAATAAGCCCATATTTTATAATTATTTGCAAAAAAATCCCTGAAATTTTGAAAAAAAAAATCATTTTGGGCTAAAATGTACCCATGCCGTACCCAAAATTATCGAAAGTACCCGATCCAATTTTGCCGTACCCAATGCGTTTTTGCCGTACCCACGCCGTACCCGTACCCGGTACGCATACGACGACATTTCTGGAGTACCCGTGCTTCATAGCCCTCACTATAATGACTTTAAACTAAAAGTCTTCCTCTTCCTTTCTCTCTCTTTTTTTTCTCCTCAAGCAACAACAACAGAACCCACGTAATCCCCAATAATTGGGGGTATGGGCGGGTAGGATTGCAGACTGACCTAACCTTTGGCAATATGCACAAAGTGGCTGCTCTCAGAATACCACTGAAATAATGGCGGCTATACCTACTTTGCCGCGGAATCATGCCTATAAATCAAAACCAATTGACATCAAAGAGGGACCATGCTTCCTTCATTGATAGTCCAGAGTATCGGTATGCACAAAACTAAAGAAATGCAGAACATGGATGCATTATCCTTCTTATTGAAGTTTTGAACCAAATTCAAACAAAGAATACATTTGAATGTCAAACCAGCAGTTCACCACCCTGTCAACCAAAGTTAAGCTTTCTTTTATTTTGTTGTTTTGAATAGGACTTAGTGAAAAGGTCATTTGCAGTTAACAAAGCTCCCACTTGCAGCGGGTTCTGGAAAGTGAGTAGTAGGCAGCATTCCCCTCACCTTTTTGTGGAGAGGCTGATTTCGTTGTATTTGCGCAACAGTGCTGGGAGTGGGTTATTATGTGTGAAACTCTAATCAGATGATTTGTATGTCAAATATCAATCCACTCAGAGATCCAGCTATTCTTTGTTAATGAGCATGAGGTGCAATAGAGTTTTTGATTGTGGAGTGGATGGGAGAGGTAGAGACGTAGAGTAGGATGAAAATTAGAAATCTATTGAGGACTCCTAGTTCATGCACTTGAGGATTCAAAAAATAGTTTCTGCTTTTGTCCCAGAAGGAAAGGTTTGTAGAATTCATGTTGTTAAATGTTGTATTGTTGCTATTTACCATTTTATTCTCACTTCTTGAGTACTGGTTAAAGTTCCTGGTACAGCTTTTTCAAGTTGATTACTTTTCCTGTCCCTTGATATTTGCAGCTTAAAAACACAATTCAAATTAGGCCCTCGATGATTAAGGTTGAAACTGATCCGAGACTTATAAATGCACAATCTTTTAACTCCCTGGAGATTGTTGCAGTCAGGTACCCTTCGTTCAAAACATCTGGTTAATTAGTTGTATGTTCTCATTTTTTTGAAGTTTTGTGAAATTGGCTTTCCTCCATGGTCATGCATGATTAGAACGTGCTTGACTATATCTTAGTTCAGTTGAAATATTGCCATGATGCATCCTTTCTGCCGGCCCATTGTAAAGTCAATATGCTTCTTGGATATGTACAAAAGATGTTGTGTAAATGAAACATATGGTGCATAGCTGCTTGTGGGAAAATTGACGAGCTTGTCTACCAAGAATGGTGTCTCGGAAGTCAGCAGAAGAAAATTTTCCATTTAATGGGAACCCCACCTTGAAGAAGAGTAAAATGATGTGCAGGAAGTAGGCCCTATGCTGGGTGCTGGGACTTGTCTTCAAATTAATGGAAAAGTTGATGTACTTTTTTTTGTACATCGGAGGTCATAGCTATGGGATGGGGATCTTGCCCGTGTCAACATCCGAAGCCTTGACCTCTTTGTGAGGAAAATGAATTCCAGCCATCTAAGCTTAGCTCCAATAGGTTAAAATTGGTCCTTTTCAATTCCATGGATGTCACATGATCAATTTAGGGTTCAAATTTTATGCCTTTCGTATAGTTTATGGGGTTACAATACTTGATTTGCTGGTCAAAATTATTGTTGCTGCTGATGTTGGTGCCTTGGTTACCATGAATTATCATTTACTCGAATTTGGCAAACAATCTATCTAAGTTTTCATTCAGGACTTCCGAACTAAATGACAATTGTTGCTACTGTTGCAGTACATGATTAGGATGACATCATTTTTAACATGAGTGGTGTCAAGTATCCAGGAAAAATTCCCTCTGTTGTTAAAGGTGATAGTTTCAACTTTCATTTTTTTATTTCAGCCATAAACCGAAGAGAGCGTTTCTGTCAAAAAACTTGATTGCACTTCTTAGCTATGGAGGAGTCCCTAAAGAGTTTTTTCTAAAAATCCTGGAAGATGAGTTGAAGGATCCTAGGAGTGCTTACTCCGATACGCGTGCCGCATTTAGAGGTAATTTTCAGGATCCAATTTGCTGTTGTATGGTTGTTGCACATTCTAATCCTTTCTTCCTTCTTCTGAGACCATTTATAATTGCTGCTCTTGACATAAGTCTGAAGACTTCCATTCTTATTGATGAGTCTTTTAGAGGGTTATTTCTTCATGTGGTAATGTTCTCTTTTTTTCTTTTCTGTTTTTCATTTTGTTCCCTTCTTCCATGAGAACTCTACTAAATTTTCAGAATGTGATCCACTGCAGTCCAGTTCGGATTATTTGGCCCCCCTTTACTCTGTACTATGTTAATTCCCACTTCATCTTAATGGCTGAATTGCTGATACTTTCTGAGTTACATTTTGCTTATGTGTTTTCTTGATGCAGCTGCCTTGAACCATGGAGGAAGAGATGACGATTTTACTGTGGCAAGAATGATCTTATCTGGAGTTCCTCTAAACGAACCATACCTGCAGTATCGTCTATCTGACTTGGCAAAGGATGAAAGAAATGCGCTAAAAGGCGGCAAGCTTCCTATTACGGAAAGCTTCTACTTAATTGGCACGACCGATCCAACAGGATTATTAGAGAGCCATCAAGTTTGTGTTATCCTGTATGTATATTCATGGGTGTGGAATGGAATTTAATTGATGAAAATAATCAGGGGTAATGGAATAATGGGAAGGTGAGACAACAAAAAAAGTTGGATGTCCTGAGGGCAGTTAACTTTGAGGTTGTAGGTTCAAACGTGAAGGCACCCACTTTGTGCATATATTGCCGATGATAGGTCTTGACCCAATCTAAACCCTGAGATCCCGGTACTGGTGGCTAAAATGGGTGTACTTAGAGTTAGATTTTTAGTTCTTATGCATGTAGATACAGTTGAAACTCTTGTTACTCTTTTATACAAGTATATTAGAATTCAGATCTATTGAAAAGCTGATCATTCATTCCTTTGCTGTTCTAATGTGATCTGCAGAGAGAATGGTCAAATTTCGGGAGATTTGTTAGTCTACCGCAACCCTGGTCTTCATTTTGGAGACATTCATCGTTTGGAAGCTGTTTATGTGAAAGAGTTGGCAGAGATTGTTGGAAATGCCAAGTACGCCATATTCTTTTCAACCAAGGGTGAGAGATCTATAGCTAATGAAATTGCGAATGGCGATTTTGATGGGGACACGTACTGGATCTCTAGGAACCCTGAGGTTGCAATTTATATTCTGCATGTGTGCTGTTGTTCAAATTCCAATATACAATTGATGGAAATTATATATCCTTTGTTGAGTTTCATCTGAAATTGGAAAATATAACTATGTTAACTATTCGACGTTTTGGTTGCATTATTCAGCTGTTGGAAAGTTTCAAAGTGAGTGAACCTTGGAGGCGTATCTATTCCACACCAAGCGTTCGTAGTAAAATGCCAAACGAGCTTTCCATGGAGGAGTTAGAACACGAGCTCTTTCAGTTGTTCAAAAAAACCAGGTTTCAACAGAGGTATGCAGATGTAGTTCTTACTTCATATTATCTCTAAGGAAACATTGGTTTGTCTAGTTATATAACCTTAGGCCACGCTTGATTGGTCATTGGTGAGACTGTAATGAGGGCATTTATTTAAACCCATGCCATTGATGGTTCAGCGAATTAATACCTTATCTCGGTGTTGTAAGTACCACATTGTGTGAGATTGGTTTTTCTAATCCTATCGGTTATTCCTGCCTGATTTGCCTTGTTCTCTTTGCTTTTCAAAAAGCATTTTTCAAAAAATTCCCCCTAGATTCCCCTACTTTCAACATTTCTCTCTATCTCTTTCCACTTATTACCCCTACAATTTTTCAAAACACAAACCAGACACAGCATTTGTCATTCTATGGGATTATATGCCCCTTTACTATTACTCCAATCAAACAAGCGGGGCTAAGAATTTATCCATTTTGCTAATGTTTCTATGTAATTTCTGCTTCTCCAGTAACCTTATGGGTGTGGCTGCTGATAGTTGGGCTGCATTTATGGACCGACTTCTTATTCTGGGGGACAGTTGTGCTGAGGAGACAGACCGAATGAAAGTGACAATGCATCAATTGGTAGATACATACTATGATGCTTTAGATGCTCCGAAAAGTGGAAAAAAGGTAAGTCTTGAACTTACATCATCCCCTGCAATCTTGCATGTAGCTTTTTGCATCTTGGCCAATACTCTTTTTTGCGATGTCCACCTTTTAGACATTAGTTTCTCATACTCTACTTTTCAAATAGAAACCTCTTGAAGGAAAAGATTAAGTAGGAAAGAATCAGTAAGAAACAAAAAAGATGCTAATGTTTATGCATCTTAGTGAATGGTGATTAAACTGTCGAACTGTTATATTGCCCCTTCAAGATTTAATAATCCACATACGAGACGATCTGGGCTGTTGCTCTCTTGACTTTGGACTTGGAGTACAATCCTCTTCTGTTGCGCTGTGTTGGATCCACATGATTGAGAGGCTTCGTGTGAAGAAAGAAAAGAAGCTCATTGCATAGTAGATGGGATCCTATTAAGCAGTGCTTGGGACGTTTTTTAACTGGGTAAAAGATAAGTTGACAAGAGGAATTGAATAAGTGGGTTATTGCTTCTCCTTACGTGAAGAAGATTGAGAACAGCTTGGTCCATCTTTCATTTAACTGGAAGGAAATTAGTGTTACCAAGATTCAATTGTTACACCGACTGGTGTGCGGGTAGATACATACTATGATGCTTTAGATGCTCCAAAAAGTGGAAAAAAGGTAACATCATCCCCTGCAA
Source organism: Rhododendron griersonianum (assembly GCA_018127125.1). Classification (NCBI taxonomy): domain Eukaryota; kingdom Viridiplantae; phylum Streptophyta; class Magnoliopsida; order Ericales; family Ericaceae; genus Rhododendron; species Rhododendron griersonianum. The sequence continues at coordinate 49,031,116 of CM030790.1, read as the reverse complement.
TCTTGCATGTAGCTTTTTGCATATTGGCCAATACTATTTTTGCCAAGTCCAACTTTTAGACATTAGTTTCTCATACTCTACTTTTCAAATAGAAACCTGTTGAATTAAGTAGGAAACAAAAAAGAAAATGTTTATGCATCTTAATGAATGGTGATTAAACTGTCGAACTGTTTTTGCCCCTTCAAGATTAAATAATCCACATACGAGACGAGAGAGACCTTAGCGTACAATCTGGGCTGTTGCCCTCTTGACTTTGGACTAGGAGTACGATCCTTCTCTTCTTTTGTGGTGTATTGGATCCACATGATTGAGAGGCTTCATGTGTGAAGAAAGAAAAGAAGCTCATTGCATAGTCGATGGGATCCTATTAAGCAGTTCTTGGGACGTATCTTATTTGGGTAAAAGATAAGTAGACGAGGAATCGAATAAATGGGTTATTGCTTCTCCTTTCGTGAAGAAGACTGAGAACAGCTTGGTCCATCTTTCATTTAACTGTAAAGGAAATTAGTGTTACTAAGATTTGTTACACCGACTGGTGTGCAGGTGCTGGGTGTGGGTATGGGTGTATATAGAGGTTGTAACTACTCAAATCCAATTGAACTAATCAATTGTGTTCTAAAACGGGGAATTAATCGCTGGCGGGGCCTATCTGATTAGGTCCGACTGACGATTAATTTACAACCTCTAATCCAGTTGAACTAATCAATTGTGTTCTAAAACAAGGAATTAATCGTTGGTGGAGCCTATCTGATTAGGTCCGACTAATGATTAATTGCCGATTACTAATTAATATGCACAAACTAAACTATTTGGAAAAGACTTTGAACTAAACTGACCCCCGATCGTTAGCTACACAAGCAGCTTGCCCAGCCTTATCGTTATGCAGCTTCGAAAACGGAAAAATAAAGTGTCAGTAGTGGGACGTTCTGTCAATCGGGGAAGGTTATTGGTGACAACACTTGGAGATATCAGAAGTGAGAATGCTGACATGAGTAACGAGAAATCCTGTGAAAAACACGATCGCCTGCCAGTGGACCAATTAATCGCTGATTAGTCCGATTAATTGTTGATTAGTCCGATTAATCTCTCAAAGGTGGCTGACCGCTTGACTAGCGGCTTTTAGAACATATGTTAGCTGCGTTTGTGAGATAAAATGGTGGTAATAGGCATATTGTTTTGAAGAAGGCACTAAACTTATTTTACAGCAATCCTGAGTATACAAGGTTTACATAATGACAATGTTAAATTCAATTATGCAACCGGTGTCGGATGGAAAGGATCAAACCGATATCCCACGGTATTCCCACCCCCTCGTCTAAGTGCCAAGTGTCATACAAGAGAACTTGATTTGCTTTCCTTGTAATATGGCTAAAGTACATAAATATATACATCCTTAGTTATGTATGCCCATGTGTCTAGTTAACGGCTATACTTCTTATTCGCTTTTTGTGGTTCACTCCAACGTTGGCCAGTTTGTGCAAGGACGTGGGAGGGGTTGTGCATTGGAGTGAGTTGGATTATGATTAACAATACTACACAATATTACCCTTAAAAAAGATTGTTTAATTGTGTTCTTGATGTCAGCAGTTCTTTCCCTAAACCCTCTCGTTTCCTTCCGAAACAGGTGGTAATTCCAGATGAATTGAAGGCGGAAAAGTTTCCCCACTACATGGGAAGGGCAAACAGCTACCACTCCACTTCTGTTTTAGGACTTATTTATGACACTGTAGAAAAGTCCTTGCAATCCGAAGATCTTCCAGCGAAAGGTGAGAGTTATTTAAATAGTCCTTGCGCTTAAATTCCTTGATGATGATATTTTTGGTCCCGGGTTCCATCACTAGACATCTACTTAACAGGACAAGATTGAGGTTGTGGATTTTTTTTTTGCTATGTTGAATGTCCCACAAAACATTACGGTTAGAGCGGATTATGATTTATAGTTTAGTAGAATGATCTCTGTGTTCTCCTTGCTCTGTAGATGTTGAAGTCTCGAAATTACCCTTATTTGATGTTCAACTCCCAAAGGACAGCTGGATGTTGTGGGGCAAGAGGTACAAGGACTACAGAAACGAGATGTCGGCGGCTATGAAGTTGGAAGACGAAGACGCAAAGAACGTGGCCGCAGACGCAGCAACAAACAATTTCAAACAGGTAATGATCGATTTCATGTTTTCCCATAGCTCAATTTATTTCCGGCACCTTGTTGATTAACATCGTTTGAATTTAGTTGCTCTATCATGCCCCGGAGTTTGAAGAAAGCAAGAGGGACGTTGAAGAAATATACAGTGACGCCCTTGCGATTTACAATGTCGTTTATGAATATGCGGAGAAGGTTGGAGATATCGGTAAATGCAGATTTGCTTGGAAAGTGGCCGGCCCGGCACTTGTGAAACTCTATCTCCTGAAGAATACCGAAACTGAGAAAGTAAAAAATCCTTTTCTTTGTTCACCAACTGTCCTGCAGAAGTTATTCAACTGAAGAACTGTATCTGGTAGAGGTTGATGTATGTACATAAAAATGTAATTTTGTTTGTGTTGTATGTACAGTATATTTTATGAGAATGTAACTGCTAGAAGTCAGTCCAAATAGAATAGGCCAGCTCGCACTGATCCAACAAGTCCAAGTCCAGGGCATCTTCATCTTTGTAAACTACTCGTATTAATTAGTTAACTGCAAATTACTCCTCTACAGGTGGTTAAGGAAGAAGCCCGAATCAACCACGTGGCCCTCCCCTCTCGCGAGAAATTATTAATTGCTCCGGAGCACTGTCCCGTGGTTTTCAAAGGGTTTTCACCACATCTCACATTCACGGGAAATTCAACACAAATGGTGTGGATGCCACGTGAATGTGTGGTGGATTAACGAGGTTGCCGATCAAGTGTGTGTATACAAATCAAAAGCATCTTCGATATTTTATTTTTGACCGGTGCTCAATTTATTTTCTTTGTCACGATGACGTTGTAATTGCCACCTGTCGTTAAGGGAAAAAATTGACTAGTAAAGAATATTCCTGGTGCATGTGCATTGATCAAGTACTTTGGGCACAGACTCTAAAGTCACTCAACAGAGTAAAAGATAGGGACTGCAAACAGTAATGATTCTCATACAGATTTTTGTCTACATATTATGCATATGCATTTTTGTGGGGCCCATATCGGAGTCCCATTGATCTGAACCGCTCATCTTTTTTAAAATATTTTTTGGAGGGTAGTTGGAAAAAATCAGCTTTAATGGATATCGGTAAGAGCTTTTTCAGAAATTGTAGGGTGAATCTTTCTGTTTTGCCTTACGAATTTTGAAAAAGCCCTTTATCGATATCCGTTGGAGCTGATTTTTTTTATAGGAATCCTCCAAAAAATATTTTAAAAAATATGAGCGGTTAGGATCATTTTATGAGACTCCGATATGGGCCCCACAAAAATATATGTGCATGATATGTGCAAAAAAAATCTGTGCAAGTAGCACGGTTGGACAAAAAATCTCTGAGACAAAATTCTCTGTGCCGAAAACCTCTGCGCCGAGGGATTGAGTCTACAAAAGCTTTGCTTCTTGTAGTCGCCGACCTGTAATGCCTCCCTTCATTTGCTTAAATTGCTTGCCTCCTCCTAGCTCAGAATGCCGACTACGACTACAGACTGGTGGGAAGGCTTTTTTGCCGTTGGATTTAAAACATAAAAAAAAAAAAAATACAATTCAACAGTCAAAAAATTGGATCCCAAAATCTCTCCACTTGGGTCCTTTCCCACCCATCTTTACTGCACCGTCTAGCAAAAGACGAGTCCAAGCATCTCTCTCTCTAAATTATCTCCGCAATAAACTCCCCCGAATACGGCAATTCATCTCCCAGTAATTGCAGTAATAAACTGAACTGATCCCAAAACCAAATTACTATTAAAAAAGAAGAAAAAAACTGATACAAAGACAGAATCTTTAATTTATACAGAACTATAGACAGATGTCTTTACCCAAAAAAAAAAAAAACATGCACCTGTAACTTCCTGATTGGTAGTTGGTACAGTTTGACAACCTTGGACACCGAGTGGTTATTCAGGGGTTTCTGGAGCATCGCTACTTGGTGCTAGCCTCTACCACTATGTGGAAACATGAATTTATACATTTAGGGTTTTTTTTTTTTTTTTGGTGTGGTTAAATAAGCCAATAGGCTTATTCTTTATTCAAAGAAAATTTAGGTTTTGGTCATGATTTTTTTATTTTTCTGATTCCTCTCGTCGATTTGAACAAAAAATCTACAAAAGAAAAATTGTTGCAAAAATTAACAAATGCTAAAAAAATTTGAAAAAAAAAAAAAAAACCAAATGGCTTATTTAGCTAAAAAAGCCCTTTAGTCCTTGGCCCCACGTGGATGTGTGGTGGTAGAGAAAATTTTCAGTGCTGGGTGGGCACGGCCACGTGATGCCCGTGCGCGCATCTCGGCCGTCCTAACGTGTTTATGACGGTCCAGATTTTTTTGGATAATTTTTTAGTATAAAATTACCAAAACACCCCTTCAAACCCAAATAAATCTGGGCCTTCCAAAGCAGAGATGCGCGCACGGGCACGTGTGCCCACCCGCCACTTGCTCAAATCCACGGCCGACACCTTTTTCCGTTATTATTTCGTGATTTCTTTTTTTTGTGATTCCGACATGGTGGAAAGCAACTCGGGAGGGATTGGGTGTAGTCTAGTTTATTGGCTTTCTATAGTGATGGACACGTGTTGGCTTTTGGATACGGGGACAGGGATGGGGACGGGGCAACTGGGACAGACGATCCGAGTTGGGTGGCAAAAGAGAACCAATAATTGTACTACCACGTCTAATCTTCTTTGGGGAAAATTTTTCAGTGCCGAGCGGGTACCACGTGGTGCCCGCTTGTGCATTCGAGTCGTCCATTTCGTGTTTGAACGGCTCAAATTTAGAGAGAGAAAAAGGAGAGAGAAAATATTGAGATAAGAGGAGAGAGAGTTTCAATCCGAGCCGTCCAAAAGTGAATCAAACGGCTCAGATGCGCCGAGCGGATGCCACGTTGGCAATACCCGCTCGGCACTGAAAAACTCCTCCAAAACAGATATTCTCTCGTCATTTTAGTACTACTCTAAAGAACCAGCGCAGAAGATCAAGGAACCCTTCAGTATAATAGTACTACTTGGGAGAAAGATACTTAAGAGAGAGAGAGAGAGAGAGAGAGTTGAATCTGACTCTGAGATGGATAGTACTACGAAGAAAGTGAGGCCGGGTGGCGCGTCGGTGCTCGATTTGGACCTCAAGGCCACCGTTGGGGGCGGCGTTGAGGATGCTTACGGCGAGGATCGTGCCACAGAGGATCAACTTGTCACCCCATGGACTGTCTCCGTTGCTAGGTTCTATCCAATTCATTCATGCTTCATCCTAGTACTTGTTGCTTAAGACCGATCGCGCGTCTTCCATCGTTTTTCACTGCTGCTTGTTTAGATCTAATTAATGTTGTTTTAAATACTTAATGTTACGTTTTGGCTGGTACATAGTGACATTCTTGAGCTTTCTGATACCTTAGACACCTCGATGTACCCCATATTAACCGGGTAGATGGGAAATCGCTAGTGTATAGGCTGGTTCCTGCTACGAATTGATCATTTGCTTCCAATTTCTGAACTGGTTCGCGGCCGATACTCAACCGTGATTCTTGTTATGTATCATTAGATACTCCGATGCCGTTATATCGTTACGTGCATGTGCCGATACGATTTTTGATACTCCGATGCCGTTATATCGTTACGTGCACGTGCCGACACGATTTTTAAAACCTTGTTTAGATCCTACTAACCGATGTTATTTACTGGGATTTCGGCTTTCTCTTGTATTAGATCGACATGGACTAGTACTTAAATCTTTAACTCACGCTTGATTTGTTTGGGCAAATGAAATTTCTCCGAAAAGGCCGGATTAAATAAAAGTCAACGAAAGATCAAGGGAGAAATGGACCAAATCTGACACAGAAAATAGTAGTTTCTAGTACTTCTACAAAAGCTTTTCAGAATCAACTGTACTACTGTCACATCACCACTACTACTCCGTCCCTACAATTATCAGTGCTGCCACAACCCACCACCACCACCACTACTCCGTCCCTACTATCAGTGCTGCCACGACCCACCACCACGATTAGTATCCATTAGCTCTATTAATTAGCAAAAATGCTAAGCACACCGACGAGGAGAGTATTGGGGTGTTTTGGCTTAATAATTAATAATTATTGTGAATTATCTTTATTTGAAATTCTTTTGCTTTTGTTAGTTTTGCGGTATAGGTTTTTTTTTTTGTGAATTATTGGTTCGTCACGATGAGAGAAATTTACAAAGTAAAAATTTAAGATAAATTTAAAAAAAAAAATTTGCTAAAGACTAAAATAATCCAAAACAGATACATGTTTTTAGATTATTTTTGTTTTATTCAAGATATGAAAGTTCTTTTTTATAATTCTAGAATTATAAATTTCTTTTGTCGAGATGAATCAATAATCCACAAAAATTTAAAGCAAAACTAACAAAGTTGGAAAAAAAAATTGAATACAAACAAAAATATTTCGGAAAGATTATTTAGCCACACCACCCCATAAAAGTAGAAGGAAAAGGTTCAACTTTTTGTGAAATGATGTATGGACAAGTTTCGGGAGAAAGTTATGTACACATGTTGTGGATAATAGCAATGTTACATACATATTTTAAGTAGTACAGTAACGAACAAGTGTGTGCTGTAGAAAAGTGAAGTTATGCATATTTATTGTTAGGTACAAATTTTATGAGTAGTCAGTAGTTACGAATGTTTTGGTTCATGTGTTACAGATGTTTTAATGGTTGGGTTTGTTACGTAATCTTTTGGTTCATTTGCTATGATTTTTTTATGGTGTTTGCCACATTATTTTGGTCAGCTACGATTGAGTGTGTACGTTACACATTAAGTGTCATGATTCTTTTTGCCTAGTTACAAAAATATATGGTATAATAAAAGAGTTCTTTTGGTTAGGTTACAAAGTTTTCTTTATAATGTTCCAGTGGCTTCTCCTAATTCTTTATAATGTAGGGAATTTGATGATGATGATGTTGTTCAAACTGTTGTAGGCGTATTTTGGTCTTCTTTCATAGTCCCATTGACTTTTGCCCAAGTAGGATCTAATACCTCTAGTTGTCTCTGCTTATTTGTACTTGTGCCAAGGGTTTTAATAGTGGCTGATAACAGGAATGAGAAATTTGGACCATCATACTGCTAGTGCTCGATAAATTGGGCCATATTGTTTCTTATTGGTCGATACATGGCCGTATCAATGATGCCCATAAGCATCTTGCTACCGGTATATGAACACCAGATTGTGCGTGATCCACTACCCCCTTTTTACTCATTCAATATCCCACAGCTTGTGTTCGTCCACTGATTATGTACAGCTTCAGTGCTGGTCAACATACTTGATAAGTACTTATAACTTCCAGATTATTGTTCGTTCTTTTGATTTTCTTCCAATAGATGATTTTTAATGGCTATGATTTAAAAAAGCCGATTAGACAAATGAATTAATAGAGCATTCTTTGCATGTATGTATGTACGTGTGTTTGGCATGCCTCATGCTTCCATTGCTGATGTATTTGTCTTCCGATTGCAAATTCGTCTGATAGTTCTCCTCTTGATTGTGTGCTCCAGTGGGTATAGTTTGTTGAGAGACCCGCACCATAACAAGGGGCTAGCATTCACTTTTAAGGAGAGGGATGCTCATTACATACGTGGTCTGCTGCCACCAGTGGTTATGAGTCAGGAGCTTCAGGTTAGGCATATCAGCTCTGTGTTTTGGAGCTTTAGCCTATCACTGGTCATTATCATTCTGTTGAACTTTTCCAATTTGACTTATTCAGGAGAAGAAACTGTTGCACAATATCCGCCAGTATCAACTCCCACTGCAGAAGTACACGGCCTTGATGGACCTTGCGGTGATTTTTTAACCCCACATTGCTTCCCAGTTGTTGAAACTGTTGGTGCATACTGCTTAGATGCTCAGCATGAGTATATTATGATTGCTATCCCACACACCTAACCCTATAGCATCTGATGAGTTGTTATTCTGTTAGTTAGTATTTTAGATGAGCAATTACATTTTTTAATCATATACTCTTTGGTTTGAGATACCCTTCAATTTGCATTCCACTTTTTTCCCCCCCCCTTTCGTCCTTCCTACTGTTTTTCTTGTGATCCACCCCTTTCCCCCTTTGGCTGTGTGTCTCTGTGTGTTTTTATTTGAGATAATGTCATTCAATGTTGCTTTGAAATATTAAAAAATGCTGCAGGAATGGAGATTTCTACCTTTTTGTGAGTATTTTGTCCTTTCTAATTGTGTTTGTTTACAGGAGAGGAACGAGAGGCTGTTCTACAAGCTTCTTATTAACAATGTTGAGGAACTTCTCCCAGTTGTCTATACACCAACTGTTGGCGAGGCTTGCCAGAAATATGGGAGCATTTTTCAACGCCCTCAGGGCCTCTACATTAGCTTAAAGGAGAAGTATGACTTTGTTAAGCTGTATTTACAAGGCTCATAAGATTACCTTTTAAACTCTATCATAAGAGCATCTTGCTTTTGCAGAGGAAAGATTCTCGAGGTGTTGAAAAACTGGCCTGAGAGGAGCATTCAAGTTATTGTCGTGACTGATGGTGAGCGAATTTTAGGACTTGGAGATCTTGGCTGCCAGGTGAATGTGCATTATCCTTTTCTTTATCTGCATGATTAGTAACGAGACAGGAATTTGGATGATCTACTTTGGATTTTTCTCAGTGCTTCCATGTTGTCATACAACTTCATTTTTTAGGTTATTAGTTGGAAAGTGTCTCCGTTTATTAGTACACTTTTTCCGTTTTGGTTCATATGCCCTTCTTTTGTGGGTTATGATTGTCAAAAAAGGCATTTATACGCAATGACATGCTTAGATCGTTATCAGGGAATGGGAATACCTGTTGGCAAACTGGCTCTGTACACAGCACTTGGAGGGGTTAGACCTTCTTCGGTAAGTGTCACCAGCTCTTGATATACACTATGTTCTGTGCGGATGTTCACATTATCACATTCTTTAAACCTTCACTTCATTACCCACAGAGATAACGATAATATGTATGTGGTCGCGTCCACTTGTATGTTTTACTGTTTGAAGAAAAGTCGAGGCCTTGTTTACTTGTTAGCTTGATCGCTAATCTTGATTGATATTAGCACTATCTTCTTCTTTTACCATTTCAGTCAAGACTTTTTTAACTTTCCTGTGCAGTGTCTGCCCATAACCATTGACGTGGGGACAAATAATGAGAAGTTGTTGAACGATGAGTTTTACATCGGGCTCAAACAAAGGAGGGCAACTGGGAAGGTCCAATGGTTTCAGTGTTTTATTGTGCTTCGTTTCAGGCATGAAAATGTATTAACTGTCTTACCAAATTGCGGTTTGTAAAATTGGTTTCAGGAATATGCAGACCTTCTTGAGGAATTCATGAGTGCTGTCAAGCAGAACTATGGTGAAAAAGTACTCATTCAGGTAGAGTCGGCTTCATTGCTTTCTTAACCTTGCCTGATTTTGTTCCATGGGTTAATTTGTTTCCATACTCCACAGTTTGAAGACTTTGCAAACCACAATGCTTTTGATCTGCTAGCGAAATATGGTACTACTCATCTTGTCTTCAATGATGATATACAGGTATTAATAATATCATGGTGAACCTTTTTTTGAACCTAGTGGAGTCCCGTGTTCTTTTCTCATGTTTCCTACCCAATTTTGCAGGGGACAGCAGCTGTGGTTCTTGCAGGGCTTGTTGGTGCACTCAAGTTACTTGGTGGTACCTTGGGTGACCACAAATTTTTATTCCTTGGTGCCGGGGAAGTGAGTTTAATCTTCTTCCTTCTTCATATAATCTATATTTTGGCACCCTGTGATGAGGAACAAAAAAAAACAAAATGAATGGAGGTGGGAAAGTTAAAGTGGATAACTAGGCAGCGAATTTCTGTTTTATTATGAAACCTATTGTTCTTTTTCACAGAAAATGCCCTTCGATCTTTACCCAAAAAACATGCAAAAACAGAGAGGGAAAGAAACGCGTAAAAACAAGAACATGTATTCTAGGGGAACATGATTGCTTGTTCAGTTTGCCTTTTCATTTTACTTTTTTACCATTATTCATCTTTTTCCTTGGGAGTTCTATTTTTCAAGCTTTTTTCACCCATCTTCTCCAGTAGTGATTCCCTGCAATGATTCTGTTGTTGTTTAGCATCGAAAGAAGAATGCATCATGAAGTTTACCTATCTCACTTTTTATTTTCTGGAATTGCAGGCTGGAACTGGAATAGCAGAACTTATAGCTCTTGAGATGTCAAAACAGGTACTGATTTACTACCACATGTATGTTTGTGTGTGGCTTTTATCATTGGATGCAAAAATGAGCAACATCTAAATGGTGGTTGATGTTTCTCTTCTTCCATTTTTCTGTTTCAGACTAAAGCTCCTGTGGAAGAGACCCGCAAGAATATATGGCTTGTCGACTCAAAAGTAAGTCTAGCCTAAGTTTCTTGCTAAGCAGTTGATTATATACTTTTAGATAACTATAATGATCTTTATACTCCGATTTATACTTGACGATTTTGGTGTTTGCATCTGCGTTTAAATAAGTTGGCATTCCTCTTGCAGGGATTAATTGTTAGTTCTCGTAAGGATTCCCTTCAGCCCTTCAAGAAGCCTTGGGCTCATGAACATCCACCCGTAACGACTCTTTTAGATGCTGTCAAGGTTGGATGACTTCCCTTATGTCTATACATTGTCATAAGAAGATAGTAGTTTTCAAAGTGTTTCGTTATCCATTGTCATCAGGCTATCAAGCCAACGGTTCTAATTGGAACATCTGGAGTAGGAAGCACATTTACAAAAGAGGTGGTTGAGGCCATGGCTGAATTCAATGAGGTCTCTCTCTCTCTCTCTCTCTCTGTGCGCGCGCACATGCGCATGTGCGTGGGTGTCCAGTGTTTAACTGAAGTAAGATTATAAACGAATGGCATGCAGAAACCTCTTATTTTGGCCCTCTCCAACCCGACCTCGCAATCTGAGTGCACTGCTGAAGAAGCATACAAATGGACTCAGGTAAAAAAGAGATGCAGTTTCTCATCTCATATTATTCATGATAATGCTTGATATTTGTATGCAAAACTAACATAATTCTGTCTTTTTTGCCCCTGTTTTGACATAAGGGCCGTGCAATTTATGCCAGTGGAAGTCCGTTTGCCCCTGTTGAATACAATGGAAAAGTTCACGTACCTGGCCAGGTCATATAACTTGATATATCTCGTTTGTGCTGCCCTATCCTCCAACATACTTATGGGCTTGACATTAAGAACTGGTTATTAATGACTTTTTTTGTGATCAATACAGGCAAACAATGCGTACATTTTTCCTGGATTGGGTTTAGGTTTGGTCATTTCTGGTGCAATTCGGGTTCACGATGACATGCTTCTGGCAGCCTGTAAGTACACAACATTAAGAGTTATACGTTTCAAATTGGATGAACTTGCTAATTAAGAACCAAAGAATCTATTCTCCTTTTCCTTGATGTTTTTTTTGTTTACGTACGTTTTACTTTGCTTTTGTTTTTTTATTCTTTTGTTTACTTCGCTGAATTATGAATTGGTTTAAGAATTACATTGAATATCTAATAAATCTCCATTCAGGATGTATGGTACGTAAATGGTTTGAGAGGTAGAACCAGATAACTAAACAACGTAAACGGGGAGTTTCTGATGTGCAATCACTTGTGTGAAGAATATTGCAAAACATAAAACAGGTCCTGTTGAATCACAGCTTTGCAACGGACATGACAAATGAGTAGATTGATATACTACCCAGAAAAAAGAATGGGTACATTGGCTTGCACTTTTTTCCGCCGTGTATTTTATTACTCCTTTGTTTTTTGTTTTTGCAGCGGAGGGTTTGGCTGGGCAAGTAACGAAAGAGAACTGTGAACAGGGTTTGATCTATCCGCCATTCACTAATATCAGAAAGATCTCTGCCCATATTGCTGCTAATGTAGCTGCTAAAGTATATGAACTCGGTGAGAAACCATTTCTTCCCGTATAATTTCTTGTTCCCTCAAAGAAGAGAATGTGTTTCTTATTTGGTAAATTGCACAATCCTTTTGTAGGTTTGGCATCAAGACTCCCTCGACCCGAGAATCTGTTGAAGCATGCCGAAAGCTGCATGTATACTCCCAACTACAGAACCTACCGGTGAAATTGTGATTGAAATCTACAGCTTGTTTTCACTTATTGTGTTTAACTGAAGTAGTGTCCTTCGTGTTTTCCTTATGAAATCTACCTCTAGGTCTCCCCTTTTGAGGATGTATCTTTCGTAATTTTCTCGCTTGATTGTAATACTTGAATAATGTTATAAACGTAACAGTGCCTGTGTTCAAGATTCAGTTTGTGTTTGAATTCAGATCAGCACGAATTTCCTCTTATTCCTGATGCTTTTTTAGTTTCAAATCTTTTAGGAATTAGTTTGGCAGCTCCTAGATTGCTGAATTGCTTAGCAAGGAAAACCAACAAGGACTAAACAAATAAGAAATGAATAAACCAAACAATTTTGCTTATTTTGGTTTTGCTCATTTGTCATGCTTATGCGGATGCACGATTTAACCGAAATATGAAAATAAATGAAAATTGACCGAAGAAATAAACAGAAGAACACAATTACACAAGAATTACGTGGTTTGACACTTGAACATGCTTTATATCTCCATCTCCCCCAATTGGGAAGGGAAGGATCACTGTAATCAATAAGGATTACAAGCTCTCCGATCTCATCACAATTTTGCTTCTCTCTTTTAAAAGCATCTCTAAAAAAAAAAAAAAAAAAACTAGTTTAGAAACCTTAAAACGTATATAAGATACATATTAATTTATAGAGTTACCGTGCGTGTGGACCCAAAAAGCAATGTGAGATGAAAGTCAAAAGCCATTCATACAACCTAAGGCTAAGACTAACACGGAACAACCAATAAGGGTTTCACAAGACAAGAGTGGGGTTTTTTTAGGTTGGATGTCCAGGCCAACTTAAGTGCATTTTGACTAATTTCGAAGTTTTGAAATTACCAACCGGACAAACTCTCCAGTGGTCCTAAGATTTGGAATGTTTGGCTTCCGGTTAAGATTATAGTAACAACTATGTTTGTTTGTTGTTGGATTAGTTAAAAAAAGGAAAAGAAAAAGGAAAGGAAAGTAAAGTAAAGTAAAATAAATGGTAAAAACCAAGAATAAAAAAATGAGCACATATGTTTCTCATTTCATTAAATTAAGGAGGTGTTTTGACAATTTTTTTTTTTAACACGGGAAGAGAAGGGAGTTTATTATAGGGATCGCTTAGTTAACGAATTATGAAATACTCTATTACAAGAACGTTTGACATGTAAAAAATTATAAGAGAAAAATAAAGATCTTAGATATAAGTACAATCCGAGAGAACAGAGCTACAACCTGCAAATGATTTTCCTAAATTCCATGCATAGTACTGTTTGTTGCTTTTAACTTTCTGTTACTGTAACTTGTAAAGCACAGCAAACGGGGCAATTGGGTTCAAAATTTCAAATCAAAATTGTGATGATTATAATGCCACCATTGACCACGTGAAGTGATGGTGATAACTTGGTCCTCCCATTACATCTTAAATTTCATGGAGAAGGAACATGGAAGCGAGCCAAGGAGGTCTAGAGGCGGCTCAAATAAAGAGGTAAGGAACTTGTTGAAGATCTCGAATAAAAACCAACTAGCTAAATTGAAAAAAGTACCTTTTTAACTATTTTTTTTTGGCCTAGGACTGTTGTGGATGCCCTAACTCATCAGAATTAAACTTTTTTGAATTTTAATACCAAACCAAATTACAATTAAAGACCAAAAAGAACCCTTAAATATGAAAAGTTTAAAGTTTGCTTCGTACCCTCCCCCTCTAGACCACCACCATCTACTTCCAACACCGTCACCGTCCGTCTTGCCCCTCTCCTGGCACTCCCAGCTCATACACCGATTCTCGCAGTCAATATCGAATTTCATTCTAACTTTCTCAAAATACCAAATAATAATAATAACCGCAAGTACCAAATTATTGGACCGTGAAAATTTATTTAACTCCGAATCCCATGCTATGCACGTCAACCCCGGCCATATCGTAATTCGTAGGAGATACTACTTGTCAACTGAGAATTTTCTAAACTCCCAGACAGCCGATTATGCCAGCGGCCATTGTTTTGTTTTCCCAACTGAATTTCCTAAATTTACATGAGGCAAACGATAAGCCGAAAGGGCAAAACGTTGACTTTGTTTTCTTAATTCCAAGTCCACTATAGCTTGCGTGCGTAAAGGGTCGCGCTGGATTTAGATGGTTTAATTTCATCAACTGGGATATTGATCAAACAGGACAACACTAATTTCGGCCGACGACGACGCAGGATCGGGTTTCCATCCAGTCCGGTCCAGTTTAGGCGCTTGGGCCTTTGTGGGTGGGCCATCGAGATAGTTCGATACGTAGAGCTCTTCAAGTAGGTCATTCACATAAAAGGTTCCAGTAGGTCATTCACGTAAAAGATTAGTTTTTTTTAAACAGCACGTAAAAGATTAGTTTGATCATCCATAAATACAAGAGCAAAACAGTTTACGAATTTTGGTCAATGACTCAACTTTGAAGGGAGAAATCTCTGCGTGTATATACTACTTTTTCATATCGTCAAATGCTAATCAAACTTGATCTTATAGCCTCTATCAATTTGCAATTCGTAAACTGTTTTATTAGCCATGGCCCCTAGACATATATAGAATTCAAATCTTCTTGAAGACCACTCCACTCACACGTGTCGAATAAATTTTTGAGGTGGAAGAGAAAAAAATTGGTCAACGACTGTTCATTTTTTTTGCCGAGGACCATATATAGAGTAATGCTAGGTACAAAGAAAACTTACCCCGAAAGTGTCTCGAAAAAAGCAACTAGTGGTTGAAAAGGAGGTTCTGGACGTAATTGATACAACTGAGAATATTAATAAACAAATAATTGTGGCTGAATAGGGAAAATAAAAAAAGCATATAATCAAGTCGTCGACTCTAATAAAGGTGATGTATTGTGAAAAAATGATCCGTCTCGTAAAACAGAAAATAAGTACTTAAAAAAATAAGAACCTTAGCGTAACGGAACCTAATTTGATTAGTTTTAGTCACAAACGCAAAATCCAAGACTTTTTTTTTTTTTATCGGCAAAATCCAAGACTAATTACTGTAGATGATCATATTATATATGGGTCGACAACACATGTAGATGGAGTTGTGGGGCCAGCCGACTCCCTGGAAGAGAAAAATCCTACATTTTCCGTTTCAATTTGTTTGTCTATTATTGCTTATATCACTTAATCTATATTAAGATTTTTGTGATATCGAAAATTTTATATAATAGAACTAATCGAGAACTATCAAATAAGAGTATATTGAATGTTTTTTGAGATCCTATTAAAAGATGTGCACGATTGAAAACGGACACGATCATCGTAAATAGACAAACTTAAAGGGACGGATTGAGTATTATTAACAAAACCCAATGCAATTTTTTGGCAAATTAATAAACAAATGTTATATATTGATGCAACCACGCAAAATTCGCAAATCATTGACTAATTCTTCCTATATTTCTGGTTTAAGTGACAAGAAATACATATTACTCCCTCCGTCCCTTTATTACAGTCCAGTATTCCATTTTGGGCTGTCTCTTAATAAGTGTCTATTTTGTAAAGTTAGTGGGTAAAAGTTGGTGAATTGTCTATTTTGTCCCTAAAAGTAGAAAAGTGTAATGATGATGGGTAAGTATGGAAAGTGGAGGAAAAAGTTGATGTGAAAGGTATAATGATGATGTCTTTTTAATAAATTGGAGTTACGAAACAGAACATTTAAAAAGGGACGGAGGGAGTACAAAATAGTAACAACAAAGTTATAATTTACCGTCTGCAATAATTACAACATCAATAATATGATTACAACATGAATAATAAAGACCGCTCCACACAGAAGAGAGCACCGATGACACGACAATATAAAAAAGAAACGTGACGATAAACAAAGGATACACCAACGAACATTGATAAGGCGAGACGATGTTAGAGATGCACAAGCAAAGCGTAGATTAACAATTGCAACAGTGGTTTCACTAGTGATGAGTTTTTTCACAGAAATCGACCGATAAACCAACCATGTGATGAACACTGCTGGTAGACAACACTGCAAGCATAGAACCCAACTACAACGCAGAGACCGGTAAGAAAAAAAATGCAACCGCGGTTATGGGAATGGCTCAATTCATGAAAAACGAACTTCGAAACCCCATTCACATTATAGGTACCTTACTGACCTTAGGTTAGATAATTCACAAAGATCCGAACACTGAAGTGTCTGAAAATGTTCGATACGCATGGATCTCTCAAAATAATGAGGCGTAGTCGACGTGCATATCGGATGTGTCTAATCTTGATCCGGGTATGAAAATTTGTGCGTATATCTTTTTCCAACATAATCCAACCGAAACCCAACCTAATTCAACTTGCATAACAATCAAGAACAAATAAAAAAAACCCCGAAAATTCAATCTCAATCTTGAAACTAAAATTCGTTTAACACAACAATTACATGCGGCTATTGAATAAACCTCTACTTCCAAACCATTAAACGATCAATAAAAAAGCAGGATTCATCTCTTCATGGCAAACATAAACTACCACCGACCTAATTAATTAAGATTCAGGCACTTTCCTCCCGGCGGCCGGAAAACTTGCACCGGCAAAGAGGGCAAGAGTTATGGAGAGAGAGCCACGTGGCGATACAGTCGGAGTGGTAAACGTGTCCGCACGGGGTTTGCTTACCAGTTGTACCAGATTGGAAGCCTTCCATGCACACCGTACAATTACCACCAGCCGGAGCGGTAACCGCAGCCAGTAATAACTCCTCCGGTTTGGAAAAATTACTGCTGCTCTGTTTCCGGTGTGACGATGCCGGAGAAGAGTCTGGACTTTTGATCTGGTGGGTTGAATAATCCTCCATGGTTAAAGCTAGGTCGAGGTCGAACATTTGGTCGATTGAGGAATTCGCCGTGCTTTGAGAGGGAGAGTAGTTGTCCATGTCCATGGTCAAAGCTAAGTCGAGGTCGAACATTTGGTCGATTGAAGAATTCGCCATGCTTTGAGAGAGAGAGAGAGAGAGAGAGAGAGAGAGATTTGCCAAAACAGGGGAGCTGCTGAATCACTTTTTATAGCCAAGTTTTTGGAGAAGGCCCACCGGTGCTTTTTTGTTTTGTTTATTAAAAGAGATAAAGATTTTTAAAAGAAAAGTCTCAGGATTAAGGAAATTTTTTTTTTTTTAAGACAAGTTTTTGGAAAAGGCCCACCAGTATTTTTGTCGCCTTTTCTAAAATTTTTGGTGAATTCACGTTTTATTTTTATTTTTTGAATTAATCATCTATCTGTCTTGACTAGAGAAGACTTAAAACATTATGGCAAAAAAAAAAAAAAACACTGAAGACGAAAAAATACCAAATAACTTGTAAGATTTTTTGTTTACAATATCATCTTATATGAACTTTTTTCAACTTCAGTCTACAAATTTCATACTTTTTCGATTCCTCTTAGTATTGTTACATACTCGTAATTTTGCTCACGAGTGCTGGAATCGCTGTATTTGATATCATGATGAGGTATATATGATCATATATATATATATTCACACCCGATCAAGACTACACCTCTTACGGTCCGCACCTCCCCTTTTTCCGATCGAATTTCGATGATCCGAGCCGCTCAATGTATGTATATAAACTCAAATTACGTAAATGTTATAACACTAGATTTGGCTATCTAATCTAATTATCTAATTAACGTGGCATCTTTTAGGGACTAATTTCGTGTTGTAATTAAGCCAATCCAATAATATGGCTATCGGTATATACGCAGTGGTTAAAACTTGTGATGGGAAAAAGAGTTACCGGCGGCATTCGATCTACGTGTGAATATACATGCATGAGACTCAAAATGTGATCACCTCATTGTGATATTCCACATCGGCTATAAAAAGAAAGTAAAGTTATTATATAACGAATCCTACTATATAATCCGAGGTTAACCTTTTGAGTCACGTGGTTAGACTAAGAGTTAGCAGGTCAGCTGGTACGGATCATTACAGTTGGTATCAGAGCACAACCCTGGTCTACATGGTGGAGGCCACCTCTAAAATATGGTACGAACTTGATGATGGAACTAAGTGCTAGCTACACCATAACCACTAGGAGAAGGTTGCTGTCATAAGGTGGGGATCGGAGTGTGATATCCCACATCGGCTATGAAAAGAAAGTAGAGTTAATATATAAGAGCATCCAAATTGTAATAAGCAAATGAGCGTGTATAAGCAAACTTAACAACAATGCTCAAAAAACACTTCACATTGTAATAAGCAAAGTTACAAGTCTTTTAACAAATAACCAAATTTCACTCATTCTATTACCAAACTTAACAACTATTACTAATAACCAAACTCAATAACTGGAAAACACCCCACATTAGAATCGTCTCATCGAGATGAATAATTTGGTGTGGTCGGGTGCGTGATTGGAACTCGTTTGCGATTGGACATATGTGCGTTGTGTATCGTGGGGATTTTTTTGGTTAGGGATACAAAAATAACCAATGTGGGGATAGAGATTGTTAAGTTTGATTATGAACTAAATGGATAATCAAAAGCTGACGTGGCACATTTTGATTATTGGTTTTGATTATTCCCATTGCGGATCGATGCTCTAACGAATCCTATTGTATAATCCGAAGTTAAACCTTTTGAGCTACGTGTTTAAGTTAAGGATTAGCAGGTCAGCTGACGCGGATCGTTAAACTCATTTTATTTCCTCACATTACAACCAACATATATAGCAACTGCATTAAAAAGATCTCTTGTAAGTAATCCCTAAAACAAAAAAAAATTATTGACTAGTTCGTATACTCTGTGCATTGAGAACAACCTCAAATTGAATCAAAGCTACGTATGAATTTCTTTTCTTTCTTTTTTTTTGCAAGTTTTTATGTTTTGTTTGTGTACGCGGTACGTACGTCAATCTATTTAATTCGCACAATTTTTTTCGGTGAAAATGAGTTGATAAGGACAATTGATATTAAAAGGTTGGACCTAGCTACTCATTGCCTCTCATGTGTGCTGCATGGTCCACCTAGCTACTATATATCACCCCTTTTTCATGTATTATCTCTGCGTCCAATTTTCAATTAGGAAGTCGGTGACACCGTATGTTTTACTCCATATACCCAAGTGCGGTGGTTTCCCACACAAATGTTGGTGTGTCTATGGAGTAAAAAATGTTACCAAAAACGTTATCTTAAAGTTTTCGAAAATGAAAACTTTATATATCTTCAAGTTTCAATGAAAATTTAAAGGATCCCTCTCAATGGTAAGAATATTACGGGGTGCAAAATCGTATTGATCAAGAAGTGTTCAATTGCTTCAAGTAGAATTTGACCGTCTTTTTTGTTGGCAATGCATGAATATCTACGAATTTCGCATCGTATCGTTTGGGTTTTAGGTTTAGGTCTTTCGTTTTCATTTCAAGTTGGTTTCTTGCCAACTTGGCTCTTTTCCCTTCCGGGTCTTGGATGGCTTGCATTGTGCCGGTTCGTCCTTGATCCCTTTAATCTTTGTATTCATTCGAAGATTAATAAAATCTTTTTTGCCGTTCAAAGAATAAATAAATGCTAGAATTGCTAAAGAATTTTAAGCGAAACAGGTGACATAATCATATTATTCCTACATCAAAACTACACCATAACTCTATTTCAGAAATGAAATAAGTATATAATTAAATCTTGCTTTATTCTATCTGTAGCATCCTTATGTCCATCATAAAATTAGAAATCTTTAATTGATACTACCTGTCTTCCTATCAATTTATTTTGGTGCATGCTTCGGAAATTCTTCCTATCTAGCTATTAATTTGTATCTATAGAAATACAGATGCAAGAAAAAATCTAAACCATGCCAATCTAGTCTTAGAATCTCTTTAACAAAAAACTTTGAACGAAAAACGCCGCAAAAAAATAGAGAGAGGAAAGATAATATGTTGAACTGTAATGTATTATTGTGCGGATAAGCTGGCCCGAACACCTGAGTTTTATAAAAAAAAAAAGGAGTGCAGTTGTGTTTTCTGCATATCTTACACCCAATGATTAGTTTTCTATCAACTACAAATAAAGAACTTAATCCATAGAAAATGTTACTCAAGGAATCAATTCATGCAGTTCCAATAACAACTCAGAAGCATTAATACGAGCATGGTTGTCCATTAACAAAGAGCACAGGTTGATAATTAATGGAGACCTACTTCATGCATTATTGATCAACAGAAAGTCTACTGGCACAGCAAATCTATGCACAGATCGTGCACAGATTTTTATGTGGGGCCTACACGGGTCTCACAAAAGTGATCCGAGCCGTTCATTATGTTTAAAATATTTTTTTAAGTGCCCCCGCAAAAAATCAGCTCAATTCGACACTTATAAGTACTTGATCTAATCGTCTAACTTTTCATTCTCTAAAAACCAGAATGAAAAGTTAGATGATTAGATCAAGCACTTATAGGTATCGGATTGAGCTAATTTTTTGCGGAGGCCCTTGAAAAAATGTTTTAAACATAATTAACGGATCAGATTATTTTTATGGGACCCTTAGTGGGCCCCACAACGCAATCTGTGCACAATTTGTGCACAGATCTGCTGTGCCAGTAGCAAGGTTCATTGATCAATCTCTTTTACTAATAATAGAAAGAATTCATAATAAAAAAATTCATCAAACATGATTGAAGGTTTATGGTAGGGGAAAAAATTAATTAAGTCAACTGTTGGAGATGATGAAGGTTTTGGGTCTCTTGGGGTGTCTCCTTGGTTGACATATTGCTAATCAAGGATTTGGGTCTCGGATGGGCATATGTTGCCTTTCTCTTTGCTTCCTTTGGTCTTTGCAATATTTCAAAGATTAATAAAATTTTTCTTTCCCCGTTAAAAAAAAAAAAACCCTTGGAGATGATGAAACTTAACCAAAAAAGTAGCGATCTAACAGTTCCGAATATGTCGACAGTTCAGTTCAAAAAAAAAAAAAAAAAACTTCCGAATATGCTCAATGAGTAATGTTCAATCAACTAACGAACTTAATCATGAAAAATATTGCAAAAGAAAAGAATATTGTAGCATGCATCCTGTATTTTTCATCAGTTATTCTAGCTGATTTGAGCTTTAATTTGGTGAAGGTTGGAATAAAATTGCAGAGGAGAATATCAAAAAAAAAAGATTTGGTGTATGGGTAAATGAATTGTAGGTGGTGGAGTTACAGTACTCTCTCTATCCATTTTTAAGAGCGTCCACTGCGGTTCTGCGTTCAATTTTTCAATGACATATATCTCTCGATATGTATTGTTTTTTTAAAATTATTGTTTTATAAAAATAATTGAAATTTACCAAACAATATCCATATTGCATATTTTAAACAATATACATTGACAGATATAAATAATTGAAAATAACACGCAAAATCGTAGTTGATACTTAAAAAGGGACGAAGGAATTATTCTGATTTATTAGGATTTGCATTGGGAGGGGTGTTATTATGGTCAAGGAGAGAGAGAGAGAGTGAGTGAGTGTTTCTGGTTGTTGGAGATTAATGGAGAGAGAGAGGGAGAGAGAGAGAGTTTCTGGTTGTTGGAGATTAATGGAGAGAGAGAGTGTGTATTTCTGGTGGTTGGAGATTAATGGAATTGGATGGGGAGATAACCTATTTTCTATCAAGCCAAACAAAAATTATTAAAATTATAAATAACTATCTACTAATATTATCACTAATATTTAAAATTAGATATTGTATAAAATAATAATTTAAAAACTCGGGGGCGGGCCTGCTGGACTCAACATAGCCCCGCCCTTGGCTATGGACATTGTTCTTTTGTTAACCACGAGTAAGGCTGATTAATTATTATTATTATTATTATCAGAAAAAAGGGTGGGAGCTAGGGGCCGACCAGCGTAGTAATCTCCTTTGGGTGTGACTGTAGAGGCTCCCTACCCGTTGTGAAATGTTCGGTTCGAGCCATAGCTACTATTCGAGAGAACATGCCGTCACCACAACACCACCTAGATACAAGTGGGCATAAATGTTTACCCTCACACTCTCTTACCACTGACAAAACTCGAAACCGAATCTCACCTGAGAATGAAGGGCATCCTACCCACTAGGCTGGCTGATTAATTATTCGATGACCGGCTTTTTGCATTAGATACATTTTCAATTGGTTTCATCGAAATTATAAAGAATTCATTAAAAGAATCGATCAACCACAAACTGGATGTGTGCAGATGGGGTGTAAAATCGAGCAACCACAAACTGTAATTTGCTATTTGGCATATTTGGTTGGATCGCAATCACCGTCTTTTTGATACCAACCCTAATTCCAACTCGAGCATCATCGACCCAACAAAAATTTCAGTTACTATCTTGAACAAATCCTTGGAGTGGTTCTTTCTTGTTTTCCAAGAGAGGAACTCTCACAAGAAGGATATACAGGTAGGATGGGTTCCGCCGAGAATGGGTTTTTCCAACTTGAATACGGATGGTGCGTACAACTGTGCGATGGGCTCGGCCTCCACTGGGGGGATTTTGCGTGATCATTATGGTATTTGGATAGGTGGATTCCACAGGAACATTATCGCGAATTCTAGCCTAAAGGCAGAATTATGGGCCTTAAGAGATGGTTTGAGTTTGGCAAAGGATGAAAATATCAAAAAGCTGGAAATTGAAGTAGATTCCATGACTGTGTTAAACTTGATTCATGCCACTAACATGGTGAATCACCCGCTTGGCAATTTGTTACTTGATTGTAGGTTACTGATGCAAGGGTTTGAGGAAGTTTCTATCACGCATATTTATCGCGAAGCTAATCGGTGTGCAGATGCGTTGGCAAATGATGCTCCGGTTTCGGTGGGAGATTTATATATCTACCCGGTTATTCCTAGTTGTATTTCTAATTTCCTTTATGCGGATTTGATTGGGGTCTCGTACCCTAGAATTGTAAACTCTTAATTTTGTTTTTCTTGTTTTAATGAATCGTTTGTTTACCAAAAAAAAAAAGAGAGAGAGAGAGAGAGAGAGAGAGAGAGAGAGAGAGAGAGAGAGAGAGAGAGAGAGAGAGAGAGAAGTATACAACCAATAAACATATGGATCAAAACAACGAAATGATTATTTAAAATTTTCCATCAAGTGGCAAACGTACGTAACTCGTAGAAAATGTTACAGAAGGTGAAGGAAGCAATGCAATCTAAAAAGTAAAACAGATTTTATTTTTTTTTTGGAAGAGTAAGAAAAAAAAAATTAAACAAAGACATGGACATTAATGTTGGATGACCTACTTTATGCATTAGTATATTAATCAACCCGATTTCCATTAAATATAAATAATTCATTAGAAACTACTTGATCACAAAGTGGATGTGTGCACACACATATAAATATATACTAGCGTTGTGTCCCGTTCCACGCACGGGGCAGCGAAAAAACATTGGGTTGAATTTTTTTTCTTTGTTTTGTACATCAAATGGGACACAACGTTAGTTGTTAATGTATAATTTATTGTACATATCCAAAGTATAATAAGGGAAATGATATTGACACTCCAAAAATTGATGCAGGCACTCCAAAAAACAAAAGAGAGTGACTTTGGAGTTACATTGATTTTGGAGTGCCTGCATCAATTTTTGGAGTGCCAATATCATTTCCCTATAATAAAGGGTATTTTTAATTTAATATAAATCGTGACTAATTCTAAGGCCTTAAAGGTTACGACCAGATATAACCCCTAGTGGTTCTAAGGTTTGGAATATTTGGCCTCCGTAGGAATGAAAGTTGTGACCTCATAGAGGAGCACCTATTGCTTTCTCACAATCACTTGGCCAAACCCCTTGGAGTAACATTTTTGCTTACACAGATTGATTAAATTTTCATCTAAGCAAAGAACTTTTAGGGCTTTGCTACGTAGACACCATTTCAAACACACCGTCCACACACCACCTAATATTTGGACGTCCCACAACATATTTTGACGATCCGAGTCGTTCATTTTATAACTCTAGACGCATATATCATTCATGCAAAAAATTAAACTGATCGGATATTGATAATTTTTTTTTATTCAAATCAATTGGATAACATGAAGAATTTTAACAGTCCACTTTTCTCAAAGAAAATGCAAAATTGTAAAATTGCTACCAATGTCCGATCAATCTAATTTTCACACACACACACACACACACATATATATATGTATGCAAATTACAAGTTTGGATTTTTCAAAACTACTCCTTCAATTGGTTATATATGTGTGCGTGTTTTGAAGAAAGAAGCTCTTGGTCGTATAATATTATCCGTGTCAGTGACAATAGTTTGGTAAAGATTTTGAAGGAGTTTTTTTTGGGAAGTGAAGAAACGTAGATATAGAAATTAGTAATAAGTCGAGAAATTTTTTTATTAAAAACCGTACAGAGAATGGGTGGGTGGTTCTGAAAACCGTGTGACAATATCAGCTTTTAATTAAAAAGTAATAATAGGTGACATATCACATCCTAAATCACTGTCTGATCTCGTGTAAGTTATTAAGATATTGTAAATAATTCATGTCTTTGCTGAAAGTTATTTTGTCGTTTTTTTATTACTGGAGTCTAACAAGTTGAGAACTTGTTCACACTTGTGCTTGAGTGATATAATTAAGGTTATTTTTTTCCTTTCAGACGGCCGCTTTAACAAAAAATTCACTACATCAAAGTATCTAAAAATATCTAACTATATTAACATGAGGGAAAATAACTTGATTTGGATCCTCTACGTTTATAAATCCCGGTAGAAATCTCGTGCATATATAGCACGGATTATGTGTGATTATGTGCTAGTGATCACATAAATAAATCCGTGTTGGGGTAACACAAATTAATTTTATAAGTAATTGACTCGGAAGACACTGTAAATGGATGATTTGGATCATCAAAATAGACCAGGGAGACAGAGACAGGGGCGCACAGTCTAAATAGGAAATGGGATTGTGCTGCCTCGATCATTCCGTGAGTTACTCCAATTAGTCTAAATTTTCAGAGATGGACTAATTTTTCAGAGATTTATTGACTCGATTTCACCGCCATTTGTGTTAATATGTTGATAATACAAGGAAAATCCACTTAAGGCTAATGAGTTCACTTGATCTTATTCAATATGGTGGTGTTAAGGTTGCGTCGAGGAGGTGGATGGGGATGAGTTTAGCAAAATTAGGGTTTTGGGGGTTTGTTGAAGATGAGGGTATTTGAGGATAACATCATATTTTTAAATGGGTGTGGAAAGGAAGATTTATTTTGGGTCCAAAAAGAATCACTCTTTAAATAGTACTGTAGTTAAATATTCATGCACATATCTATATGTATTTAATTATTTGTCAATGTAAAAGGAGGGACATCTTTTGCGGTATTATTTGGTTATTAGCATTGTAAGATTAGATCAAGGCTGCTGATTTTGTCACTCCCCTTTTTGTTAATGCTACTCCCCCTGCAAGTGTATTTTTGTATCAAAAATATTGCAAAAATACACTTGCAGAGGAGTGGCGTTAACAAAAAAAGGAATGACAAAATCATTTCCCTAGATCAATTTGTAATATAACTATACTATTTAAATAAACACAGTAGTACATATATTTATATTGTGTAAAATTTAAATAATTCTTCTAATGTCTGCAAAAATTTAATACTACGTTTCTTGATACAGAACCATTGGCATTATCGTCTAATCTTCACCCACAATTCAGTAATTTGATTATACTTCAAAATACTACACATATTCATGATTTATTTTCCAAACTTTCACCAAACACTTTTACAAGTTCTAGTTATAAGTTTTTCGTAATCCGGGATCGGCAATCGACAATACAGAATATCTAAAATTCACCAAAATATTATGCAGTTGATTTGCTCTTGTCCATGCGCTATTATTGTGAAAATCGGTGAATGCAACAAACTATCATGAAGACTCGTCCTTGGACGAAAAACAAGAAAGGGGTACTGTGCCAAACGCCCTCTAGGTATCGTGAAGCTTGGCAAGGTTGTAGAAGGCGCCGCGCTTGCTCTTGAGATGAGCAAAGGTTCCTCGTTCCAGCACCTTCCCGTTGGCAAGAAAAGCGATGGAGTCGAGATTCTTGATGGTGTTGAGCCTGTGGGCAACCACCACCGTAGTCCTTCCGACCATGATCCGGTCCAACGCTTCTTGCACTATCTGCTCCGAATGGACATCAAGAGCACTAGTCGCTTCATCTAGTAGCAAAATAGTTGGTTTTCGGATGATTGCTCTTGCTATCGCAATTCTTTGCTTTTGTCCTCCTGATAGTTGCACTCCCCTCTCTCCACATTCAGTTTGATACCCATCTTTTAGTGATCTGCAACAAAGGAAAGAAGAAAAGGAAAAGTCATATCATGAACTTGGAATTAATGCATCTCGCCTGCACTAGTAGTTTTAACTGAACATAATACATAGTCTCGGTCGTCACCCAAAATACTTTTGGAAGTTCTATAAATGAGAATGTATATCCAAAAATAACTTTATCGGTTAAACTTCGTAAAATTATGTGCTAACCAGACAGAAAATGGACCTGCCCTGATAAGGCAAACATAGGACCCATTTCAATACAGAAAACTGGGCGAACCCACTCATATAAAAGAGTCAAAACATGTCTAAAATTGCATTTGAGGGGCTTTGCTACTGTTGTTCCTGATTCCCAATAGGTATGCATCATGGTAAAACATGCGTAATATTGTCACGAATGCTGTAGAGTCGTGGTACAGGAAGACTTACGAGATGAAATCATGAGCATTGGCAGCCTTGGCAGCTTCCACAATGTCAGTCTCCGACGCATCAAGCTTCCCAAACGTAATATTGTCACGAATGCTGCCAGAATAGAGCACTGGTTCTTGGCCAACAAGCGCCATTTGCCTTCTATACCAACCAATATCGAGAGACTTTATATTGACCCCATCGACCTTCACTGTCCCCTTATCAGCATCGTAAAATCTCTGAATCAGTGATATGACTGTAGATTTCCCACACCCACTGTTCCCCACGAGTCCAATGCTTGCCCCTGGTTTCACTTCCAGGCGAAGTTGGCACAATATTAGGTTGTCGGGCCGTCCTGGGTATGCGAAATCAACTCCTTTCAACTCTATGCCGCCGGACATTTTCTGTAACTCGGTTCCGTTCTCCGGCTGTGCATGACAATTCAAACCAATGTTGGGAACAAAGCTAACAAAAAACCTTAAAATGGCTGAAGAAAACCGAGATTTTAGATGCTACATTATAATGCTTTTTGGATTATGCTTTTCAATAATCATCTTTTAACATTAGTTCACTTCCAATAAAACGAAGAAAATATGAGCTTTCTGGAAAAGAAAACCTTGAGGGAGTTAGACTTGGCACTTTAGGTTAGTTCAATGAACATATGAGCTTTATGTTCCCCTTTGAATCAGATGAGGGTCACGTGCCAAATCATAAGGGTTAAACTGTGACTACCCAAGAATATAGACTCACAAAGTAAAAATGAAAAATCTTACTTACACTGCAAATTAGTGATTGCCGATCAAGAATAGAGAACACAGATGCCACAGCAGTGGCCCCTTTGGCTAGATCAGAAGTCATGCTCCCAGCTTCACCTATAACTTTTCCAGTACTCACCAATATAAAGAAAGTCTTGAACACTTGCGCACCTGTTATCTTGTTTTCAGTCACTAGCTTCCCACCATACCAAAAATCCAATGCCCAACACATGTAAGTTATACACTGGGCCGAACCGATCCCAATTCCAGCTAGCCACGCTTTCTTGTCCCCCTCCTTCCTCGGCTCATTTTGGGCGTCGTCGAAAAGCTCAAGAACTTTCTTTACGCTTCCAAACGAAGTCACAATCCTATGGTTGTACACTGCCTCGATAGCTATTTGAGTACTTATATTCTGAGCCCTTACAAATTTTGTGTTAACAGAAGATAATATAACTTTCCGCCCGTAGAAACATAGGATTGTGAGGGGTTGCACAGCGATCATAACAACTGCAAGCTTCCATGCGACAACTAATCCCAGGATCACTGCCAACACCACGGCTGAAATTGTCTGGACTAAAAGGGAAACTCTGTCCGCAACCAGGGATTTCACCAAGGCAGCTTCATTGCTCAATCTACCACATAAGGCCCCACTGTTGTTCTTCTCGTCATCGAACCATGCTGGTTCAAAAGTCAAGACTTTCTCGAGCATTTTAATTCTGACCCTTTTTGTCAGGTGTTCACCCATGTAGGCAAAATTGAAGTGTTGCAAGGGACTCATAATCATTGCAATTACAGCGAGGGAAGTGAAAATTAGACATTTTGAACGGATCGCATCACGCATTTCACCATGATTAGTCATGAAAAAGTCAGAAATCATGCCACCAATGGTGAGGGCATAGATAGGTGTAATAAAACCAGAGGCCATAGCAGAGAAGCCTCCAATTAGCCCTTGTTTCCATTCTGGAGCGTTCAAACCAAGGAGCCTGGTAAAGGAAGGTGGAGGGTAAGATATGGCATCCAGTTCCGGATCACCAAGGAGCGGTGTACCAAGGAAAGATGAGCTCACATTGCTCATCCTACCGCCACTGCTTCTTGCTGCAGACGAAAAGCGAGATTCGTTGTGGTGTTGGTCTTGCTCCGAATTGCTGAGCTGATTCTGTAGATTTGCCAAATTCGCATAATGCCCATTTGGTTTGTCGATTAGGTCATCGTGTGAGCCCATTTCAATGACACGACCGGCACTCATGACTGCAATGACATCAGCGTTTCTCACTGTAGAAAGCTTGTGGGCAACAACCTGATCAAGTTCAATATCAGTAAGAGAATGAAGATTTGATAATATCTGAAGGGGAAAGATTATGAAGATATCATTCGTGTAATTAAGCTATGGGTTATAATACAAAATTGGATTGTTGCACATGAGCACATCTATACTTCAAATCCATATACTAAAGATAAGTTAACATCATACATTTTCTAGTTAGGTACGACGAATTAGTTTTTCTTTTCGACAACGTGAATCGTAATTATGGGATTTCACTCTCCAATATGAGAAGCCAAGTTTATAAATTTCTACACTATAAAAGATTTATTTATCGGTTTCCTGTGCGTCGCATGGGATACGGCTTGTATATTGGATGAGTGCGTGGTCATGTGTTGGACTTTGCTTGTCTTTTGGATCATCGATTAGAGGAGAGATTAATGGCGGAAATGCAAAAGAAATTAACAAGGAAAGAGGCAAAATCTAATTTGTTGGTTTACCCAGACGTACATCTTTCCTAAATCCATGATCCAAACACAACGTTACATTATCCTTCTTATGGAAAAAGTGATTCATAAGGCGTTGGATTACTGTTCAAAGAACCCATTTTTTCACTAGCAAAAGGGGCACATTACCAGTGTGGTTCTTCCCACAGAGGCTTGCTCCAGGGAACTTTGCACAATTGCCTCTGATTCCGAGTCAAGTGCGCTTGTTGCTTCGTCAAGTAGAAGAATGACAGGGTTCTTGATAATGGCTCTTGCAATAGAAATTCTCTGCTTCTGCCCGCCCGATAAGAGTGCTCCACGTTCACCAACCTGTTACATCTGATCAAATCAAAACTACAAAATCCCAACTTTTACCAACAGAAAGTTCAAGAAAGCACTACTAAACCTGTGCGGGACGGTTGTCAATTTTTTTTTTTTTGGTTTTCCATTTTTAGTTTGTCGAAAACCCAAATAAATTGTTATCGAATTGTTGCTAAAAACTCTTTTCGGGGAATCTTCTGGAAACAACTTATCTTCCAGGAAGCACGAAAGTCGAAAAAGATGTTTTGAATTTTCGTATAATAACTAAAATGTTTAGTGTGTTTGGACTTGTCAATAATTTAGGGATGAGCAAGAAAACAATACCAAAGATACTAGTTGGAATAATGTCAATAAGGCTTTAGTAGTTTCATGAACATCAGTCATAGTTATACTACAGAAAGGTGCTAAAGCCTATACCTTGGTCTCATACCCTTCTGGAAGCTGCCTAATGAAATCATGGGCATTTGCAGCAATAGCAGCAGTCATAACTTCATCCAACGTAGCATTGAGTTTCCCAAACTTGATATTCTCCTTTATTGATGTCCCAAACAGTGCATGGTCTTGACTAACAAGCCCCATCTGTCCTCTCAACCATTTCAACTGAAGTCCCTTTATACCAACACCATCGATCCGCACAATTCCACTATTTGCATCGTAAAACCTCTGGAGCAAGGCGATCGCGGTTGATTTTCCACTCCCACTTGAACCAACAAGAGCAACAGTTTTTCCTGCTTCAATTCTAAGGTTGAAATCGTTCAGGACAATGCTATCGGGCCGTGAAGGGTATGTGAATTTGATATGCTCAAATTCTACTTCTCCACGTATATTTTCTAATATAATTCCCTTTGTATCTTGACCGTCAATTTTTGGAACTCGGTTGATTCGATCAAAGATATGTGCGGCTGCAATTGAGGCTTCTGCCAAGTGCTTAACTTCAGGGAAGGCCACTCCAAGGGATCTGCGTAACAGTTAGTAGAATTTGGTTGATTTTGGAAAGAGTTATTGGCAAAGGATTAAAAAAGTAGTCAAGCAACTTATAATAGAACGGAAAATGGAAGCTGTTCAAATGATTTGTGATGCATTTGCAGAAAGTAGAGGTTATTCAAGAAGTGTGTAGGGTTATCAGACGTTTTTAACTTGCATTGTGACTTACTATAAAGTTTTGAATGCAAGCAAGGATTATTCCTGTTTGAAACACCCTTTTCCTGGTTCACTTCTTAGCATCTTACAATACCCGAGGATTGGGATGAATCTAAAGCACTGTGAGCTAACTGTAGCTGCTTGGTTGGATAGACTATTTGCATGAACTAGTAATCACATGTTTGGTAAGCACCTATGTTACGTAGACTCGGTTGCGAGTATCGGTTGCAGGTGCAAGTCCAAATGTCGAACCTTCCTAAACTTAAATATTAGGAAAGTGGGATATGTGTCTCCAACTTGGGTACAAGTACAGGAACATGTACTGAACACTTGTATCATATATTGCATAATTTTTTTCAGATTATCTACCTTAAATCATACGGAAAAATTCAGTTTGACCCCTAGTGGTTTGATCCATGTGCAGTTTCACCCTCTCACATTTGATTATCAGCACAAAACCACCCCATGGTTGTTGGACAAAAGTGCACGGCTTATATTTCGATCCAAGTTAACAGGAAGTGAGACTTTCACGACTGTTTTGAGCGTGGGAATGCGTAGAATAGGTATTTCGAGGTAGAAATAGCCTAATCTATCATGAAATTTATAAAAATCCCATTCTTCTTCCTCATCTCTTCTTCCCCAATTTTCCATCTTCTCTCTCTCACACACAAACACAAGTAAAGAAAAATATGTTTTTCCTATTTCCTGCCCATGCGAAATACTCGAAATATCGCTTTTCTAGCTAATTTGATATTCATTTTATGTGAATATCATAATTAGAGGATCCGAGAGTCCAAAATGGATATAAGTGTAGAACACATTCATATGGGTACTTGAGCCCAAATGAAAAGATCCATGTAACACAGGTAAGCACACACCTGACTACCTGAGCTATTTAATCCCAAAGATTAAATAAATAATCCTTTTGCAGCAGGACTATTTATGGCCACCAACAACTATACCCATTAGTCCCCTTTCCCAATTGTCCGTCCCACCCCAAAACTTAGATATCAAAAGAAACTTTGGAGGGAAAGTAAGCAATATATCTACTTCGTGCATCATCCACCCAACTTTAATTATTTATATAAACTACCAAACCAAGTATAAAAATATTTTTTCCCTCTTAATTAATCTCTTCTTCTACAATATCCTCCTCTTATCCCCTCTTGTATTTGTGGGCAGCATGCCCTTGTATTTGTTAGGCTTTTCAGTCCTTAAAAACTGTGTAGTGTAATTACTATAAGCTGCATGGTTTGTCCTGAGTGAGCACTGGTCCTTCCAGAGCCCAGAGGAGGATAAAAACAGATTGGGGTGTCTACAGTTATTTAATCCCAAAACTAATCCGGTTAACAAACAGGCTAGGCTAGTTTCTTGGGGTGCACTTGTTGCAAGGGTTCTTCACATGAGTCACCGAAACTAAATTTGGTACAAGAATTTGCTATGTACCTTGGCTCGGCTCGGATCGTTAAGTAATCGAGTTGAGCTTGATAATCTAAAACTCGGCCCGGCTTAGCTCGGGAAAGTTCGGCTCAAGGCTCGCTTAGTAAAGAGCTCGGCTTGTTAAGGGCTCTTTTTGTTTATAAGCTCATGATCAAATTCGAGCTTTAGGCTCGCTTAGTAAACGAGTATAGTCTGTATAGAACACCACAAAGCTCAGCTTGGCACTCTTCGCACCCCTCTTCTCTGCCTTCCGTACACGGCACATGAGAAGTTTGTGCTCTCCGGCGCACCCCCAGTAGCCCTTTTTTCCGGTGTCACCTTTAATTACTACCATCGTTCTCCTCCCTCGCTGCCGTGTACGGGCGCAGGACCACAGCCCGTCCGCTGCTATAATCACGCATAGGTCTCCTCCTCCAGCCACCCGATTGCAACAGACCAATCTCCATCGCAACCACGCATAGATCGCATCCTTGACCTTCGCGATCTCCGAGGGCATCATCATCATCTCTCTCTCTCTCTCTCTCTCTCCCTCTCCCTCTCCCTCTCTCCACTGCTCTGTTGTTCTTTTGGCATTCGCTTTCACTGACGGGGGTAATTACGGCAAGGAACTAATTTACCTACAATAGGGGGTTTTATAAGCCGGGCTCGGGCTCGGGCCCAAATTAGTTTCTGCGCATATTATTGCTATCCGTTATAGTCCCGATACATTATTTCAAACAAAAATTCCACTCGGGCCACATATATAGTTCACAGGAGCAAAAAAGTCATTATGTAACATAACAAAGCATATTCAAGTTTGGCAATAATTTTTAGGGTTAGGTTGAAACCGAATCTAAAAAGTAGAAGTGGTCTCTAATTTTTTAATAATTAAATAGTGATCCTAACTAAGGCTCCGTTTAGTTATAAAAATGTTGTTTGGGAAATGAAAAAAGTGAAGTGAGGTAGAAGTAAAAGAAAATTTATTTATTTGATTAAGCAAAAGGTAGACGGCAGGTTTCGAATTGCTGACGCCTTGGTGAGAGACAATAACTTCTTACCACCGAACCAGGAATCGTTATAGATAAATAAAATTTATTTTCTTGTGTGCTCTCTTAACAAGAAATCTTGTAAAAAATTAAGACCTTGTTCCTTTTACAAGATCTACTTTGCTTCCTAGTGGGAAATTTTAAACTGTGGGTCCTCTAACTTTTCCTGATAATTGAATACACATAAAGCGATTGGCCAAGTGGATAATCTACATTACACACCTATATTTTTTTTGGGAGGAGTGCTAGGTATAAAGACAATCTACCCGGAAATTATCCTGAAAGGACAAATCAATGGTACAAATACACTTCAAAGTGAATCTGTACTGTTGATTTGCTCTTTCGGGGTAATTTCCGGGTAAATTTTCTTTGCACTTAGAATTTGTCATTTTTTTGTTTATCAATAGTACACACCTCTATTTGGATGTGTACAATATGAACCCCTTGAGTTCATAATATTTTGCAAAAAGATTACCAACGGTGCTCACCTACGATTCAGAAAACATATCTACTGATATTCGTTGGAGCTGATTTTTTATATGGCTCCATAAATAAATATTTTAAAATTTATGATTATTAATTTTTCTGTATTCGGTGGGGTCCGGAGTAGGCCCCACATGGCATGCAGTGGCCTCAGACTTTCTGAAAGATTAATAACATCCACTTTCAATTCATAACATTTGCATTAATTCATAACATCTCGATGAAAACTCATTATATACAAATTATAAATCTCTACACAAAGGTAATGAATTTCTATATATAGTCATGTTACAAATAAAAAATGATTCAAGGAGTGTATACTCTATATGTATAGTCATGTTAAGAATTAAAAATGATTCAATTCAAGGATTGTATACTTTATACACCTAAATAAGTGTGCATGTGTGTGTGTTTTTTTGTAGCACTTAATTGATGAGAAGAAAGAATATAATTACTCACTGTCCAGCCGTAACGATAGAAAGGCCGGCCGCATAAATTTGGCCTCCTTGCGCTCCGTCGTTCATGACCAGAAGGCTCCCATACCAAGCAACTAACGCCCATATTGCGAAAGTAATCCCCGAGCTCCCAACCGCAAATCCCTTTGCCAATCCTTTCTTCGTACCCAGCTTCGTTGTCTGATAGAGGATTGATGCATATCTTTCGACTATATTCTTCTCCGCAGTGGATGCATACACAGTTTTAATGGAGCTGAGAGCCTGCTCGGCTATGGTGTTCGCTTTGCTGTATTCTGTGAAGGATTTGTGGGATAAATGGAGAAGGTATTTGCCATAAGCAATTCCAGGAAGTGCTAAGAGAATGAGAGCTGGGAATGCTGCTAAAGAAAGTCTCCATGCAAAGTAGGTCGCGTATATAAGTCCTGAGAAGAACTGCGACGTGTGAAACAAAAATAGCGGCACCTGCAAGGAAATCCGATATACGTATCATGATAAGTTTAATTTCGTCGGATTCAGTTCCGCGTATTCAATATATCCGCGCACGTTGATGGATCGATCAATCCTAATATTAATATACCTTCTCACTGAGAACTTCTTGTATGAGAGCAGTATCTTTCGATATGCTATCAACGACTTCAGCAGTAGTTGCTTCCTGGGAGTCAAAGAAGGCCACTTCTTGCCTGAGAACTGCTTCCAAATACTTGTATCGCATCTTCAATACCTGTCGCTCGCTGGTTTTACTCCAGCAAAAACCCTCTGCATGCATGCACGCACAAATTCATTACTATTAATTTTCTTAATTAGTTAAACAAATACTCGATCCTAGTACTTATTAGGCCAATTAACCTCTCAGAAAGGAACAAAAACCCAACTTGTTTTTGGAGCTAGCCCTAATACTAGTCCAAAGTAGGATTTATTTCGGGGTTTCGCAAGAATGAGCTCATCTAAGAAAGTGACATTTTCTTTTGTGTCTCGGTGCAGTTTGAAAATAAAAAGAACGGTCTGATCCCAGAAAATCCAGGGAAAAAAAGGATACTCACCCATGAATGCCGCGAACAAGACAGCAACGGCTAGGTATGTTAAGTCGAGGGCAATCTGCAAAAGCACACACGGGAAAAACTCTTTACTGAGATGCATTAACTTATTAATGAAGCCTGAAAAAATAACTATCAAATTAAAACGGATTTTGTCCAAGTTATTTGATCATAAGGGGCGATCCCTATCGTATTTCATGGAAACTTCTTCGAACCCTACCAACGTGCTATAGATATCAATTTGTTATTTTCTCCTTGCTCCGACTGGCCACGATGTAATACTCAGCTCCCACCACACATGCATACTCAGCTGTGCACTGACA
Organism: Rhododendron griersonianum; assembly: GCA_018127125.1. Lineage (NCBI taxonomy): Eukaryota > Viridiplantae > Streptophyta > Magnoliopsida > Ericales > Ericaceae > Rhododendron > Rhododendron griersonianum. The sequence continues at coordinate 48,995,443 of CM030790.1, read as the reverse complement.
CCATTTTCTAAGGATATAGATTTTGCTGGCCCAATAACTTAGTGGAGCCTAACAAGATAGCCCAAAATGCTTAATTTCAAGTTCTTTATGTTCCACCAATTAAAATAAGTACTTATTTTTTGAATTAAAAGTGAGGTACTGTGAAAGAATGATCGATCTGTCTTGTAAAGCAGGAATAATTAAGTACTACTTAAAAAATAAGAAGTTCAGCGGAACGGGGCCTTAGTAGCTTAACAACATAGGATTTTAAGGTTGGGTGGATACACATTCAAAAAGTTTTATAATAACATATGAAACGCAACATTGATTTTGCCAATACAAATTGTAAAAAATACTATGAAAAGATTAGTATCATATAAATTTTTGATCAACCTGTACATGACATATGATCAGAACGAAATTATGAACCGTGAGTATGCCGCGTCAGGCTCATTAGGGTCTAGGGAATTACAAAACCCCAAAAAACAATAAGATTAGGAGAGAGAGAGAGAGAGAGAGAGAGAGAGAGAGAGAGAGAGATGATTAATGCATGCTTACCTGATCAACCCTATGCATGAGCCCAGGACCTATATTGCCCAAGCTATTGAAAAGGTGGCTAACGAACAAGAGCAGGGTAGGCAAGGACGCGCCATCTCCGACAGCTCCCACAGTGCCCAGTACCATCAGCATAACGTCCGTGGAATCAGCGCATCCGAAGAGCACAGATACTGATATGGATTTATCGGGCGGGCAGTCTCCCTGCCCGGCCTTCTCGTCTCCTTCTTTCGTTTTGCTCATTTTTTGCTTAATTGCAAAATGAAAACTGATCGATTTCCTGAACAGAGCAAGAGGTGAGAGAGAAATGGAGCAGATTGTTTGTATTGCCGGCCTTGGTTTGCTCAAACAGTTAATGACCCATGAGAGAGTATATATATTGACATCTCTGTTGTGTATATATATATATATATATTTGTATATGGTATATTTTGTGTATGGAGCAAGTGGCTGAGGATTTATTGCCAATTGGTGTCTCACCAGTTTATCATGTCAGTTCTTTAACAATTTTTTTTTTCTTTATAAGAGTTTTATTCTCAGAAACAAATCTTCCTGCATCAACCCTTTTCCGAATCTTGCTTACGCAGAAGCTTAGTTGAATATATATATCTCGAAAGGGAAAGGGAAGACAGTGACCGTGAGAGCATAAATATTGACCGGGTGTACCCTCTAATACGGCAATTGCTGTTTTAGAATGAGTAATGCTAATTATACAATTTTAAAACATAATTTTGGACACAACTGTATTCAGAGCCGTTCGATACACATGGGTCTACGTTTATCGAACGGCTCCGGACGCAATTCTGTATGGTGTTGTGTTTGATTTAACTTTTTGGCTTAATATATCCCAATTTATTTGCCACATACCACCCGACCAAATGTGGTCAGCGATCCTGAGCAATATTGTTGTTGGTACTATATACTACTCCTTCCGTCCCGATTTGTTTGTCCATTTTTTGACTTTTAAGTGTCCCAAAATGCTTGTCCATTTGACTTCTAATTGGATCGATTTTCCCTTTTTGCCCTTTCCTTTAGTGGAATAAAGTAACTTTTTTGAAAAAGTTGGGGGTAAATGTGGAAAGTTAAATCTTTTTAGATGTAATCATTGTGTTCCCTAAAAAAGTTGGATTTTCAAGATTGGACAAACAAATTGGGACGGAAGGAGTACTATAATAAGGCACCAACCAAAAAGATGACCAAAGCAAAAAAATTTACTTTACATCAGAAAATCCACATTACATCACCTATAGAGCATAATCAAACGGACAAAGCAACAAAGTGTAAACTATTTGGAGAAAAGAAAAATATGGAATCGATCCAGGGTTCAGCTGCATGAGATATGTTACCAGCCCAACACTTTGCGTCGCAACATGCATGCTTACGTGATACTTTATCATTGGGAAATGTAAAATATTTATCAAAAATGATTCACGCACAACGGTTAGTTTACTTAAAATTTGGACCGTTCAAACATATCTCTGGACGGCCAGAATTTGTTACACAACACACACACAACGATTGTGTGTGTAGCATTTTAAATAGATTGCAGTTCAAATGTGTTGTCTAATACTATCTGCTCCGTTCTGTTAAGGTTCTTAAAAAATAAGTAGCTTACTTGGAATTTTTCAAACTTAAAAATAATGGATCTACAAAAATAATTTTTTGATCTTTTTTGCATCGTTCAAAAGATCTCATCGAGATCTATCAAATAAGATCTATATTGCACAAAAAATTATTTCAGTAAGCCCAGCCTTGAAAATTGCAAATAAGCTACTTATTGGAATAAGAACTTTAGCGGAACGGAGCCTGAAATTGAATAGTGTGTGTGTATATAAACAATTAAAAACTCACTTGGTGAATTTTAATTATAACAAGGCTGTGATCAAATGAAAAGAATCTAAAAGAATATAGTTTATATTTTGGGTCGGCAAAGAAAGTATTATTTGATACATCGATAGTGATTGATTACGAAAATCACAGCAAAAAATATGCATCCCAACTAAGTTGACGCTCATACCTCACAAGGAAACTAATTTGCTACCGAAACACCATCAAGTAAAAGATCTTAATTTTAAATTTTTTTTTTAAAAATGCTTAACATTGACTAGTAGAATATGAAATTCAAAATTTCAACCATTTACTCCAACCATTTGCATCTATAATCGGGAACACGTACCAAAATGATCTTTAAACACATCACGTTGTTTACGGCACAGGTGATTGAAACGATCGAGAAGATTCCCTCCTAGATTCCGCGATATGCGCTTTGGCCTCCCTCGTTCAAACCTCAACATTTTATCCTATTTTTTTTTAAGGCGTGTTCCGAGATCTTAACAAGATCGATGATCTGAACCGTTTGCGTCGTAGGCCTCGTTGACATTATTACTTTTTAGAAAAATTATTTTGGTCAGGTATCGATAAATATCAAAACGAATCATATTTTTTAAAATAAATTATGTGTATAGATACCTGTCGATGTCCGATTATGATAATTTTTTATCGTGAATGCTCTTCTCAACAGACCATGCGAGAGGAGCGGTTCAGATCATCTCATGATCTTTTTGATATTCGATTTGTGCCCGGTATATCTACTGATGTCGATATATACCCATCGATATCCACTAGGGAGATACTTGACATACACTTGGATAATCCGAACAACTCATATGGTAGGGTTTGTTTAGAAGAGCATTTAGGAAAAATGTATCTTATCTAACATCGATCGATAGGTATCTAAAAGACAACAATTATTTTAAACATATGAGTACTTGTTTGATACTTATCAATATCTGATTAATGTAATTTTTTTTTTCCCAAGTGATAATGTCAACGGAACCTACAAAATAAGCGCTTCAGATCTTCTTAATGTAGTTAGTACGCGTCTTAAAAATGGAGAAGTTCTGTTTAGGTTTGAACGAAGAAAACCAAAACAACGTCGTTTTAGCAGAAAAATCCTAGGATTAGTAGAATATATGATTAGAACTCTCCTCCTATTTTCTCTTCCAGTTTAATATCATTTCCGTTTCCAAATCAGTATCGACAAAAGCATCACTTAAAAATGTCCATGAACAGCTTCAAACTGAAATCCTGTGTTCCAGCATTAAAAGAGATGGAGACCAAATCTCACACATGGTTTTTCAACAATGGGTTTAATTCGAAGCTTAAAAATTGAGTAAATATCCACTTGAAAATAGGATTTTTTTTCCGCGGTCAGTATTCGGTTAATTGACATTAACCCCGGAATTTCTCTCTTTCGATGTTTTTTTACAGTTCTTCTTGTTAATTACCAGAGAAAAATCACAGGCGCAGAGATGTCTTAGGAATCATGATGGCGACTAACAATGATTCTTTTTTGAAGCGGCAAAGAAAATTTTATTAATGAAACTCTATAGGGGTACGTCGAGGAGGAGAAAGCAAGCATCATCGAGAGGGAAAGCTAGCCCCATCCAATCGTGTGCTCAGAAGACTCCCCAGGAGAGAAAAAAAAATATAGATCCAACAAAGAGTTGAATGCCTTAAATCCCATCTGGGTGACTTCTAAAATCTTCAAGGGAAATACTAGAATCTAGATAATACAATGACTAGAATCATGATCGAATAAATTCAAAATATTTTTTTTTGAAATGGCAAAAATATTATTGATAAACTCAATAACGGATGCATAAATTCACAATATCTTATTCTCCGAATCACTTGTTTGGTTCATGTCATGTAAGTTTGCTTTCATCATTCACTTCTTTTGGTGATATTGATTAGCTCAACTGAATTGAAATGTCAATTATGAAAGTAACTGAGGGCGCGCGGTGGATAAAATACCATTGCTCAACAACAATGGGTACAGAACAGTTGCATGCAAATATCTCATAAGCCACTAGCTAGGGTTGCTACCAAATTAATATTTATTGTTGTCCGGCCAAATGGTATATATATAATTGCCAATAATTGGTGTAAAGTTGATGCGGACAAGAGCATGCGTATCGAGTTTCTTTTTTGAGCAATGAAAAGTTGAGGACGAGCTTTTTCAAGAGATCGATCAACAAAACTGATGTAAGACAAGATTTAGACGCTCATTTTGATATTGGTGGTTTAGATTTACTTTCAGGATTAAAATTTTCGAAAGAAATTTCACCATTTTAGAAGTCATGACCACTCCAATAGACGTGGTAGGGTATCTAAAAAAGATTAGATTCTTTAATTTCCAAATGCGTACAATATCGCTCCAAGAATACTTTTTTTGCTGATAAAAAAATAATAGATAATACCTGGATTTAGCAGAAAGAAGTTTTTTCAATTAATAAGTGCTTAATCTAAATAAATACTGTACTTATTAAGTTACGTGAAAAGGCCTCCTTTAAATTGCCGCCGCGCATGCATGTTCATGAGCTGAGGGATGGTTCCTTGCTCTTTCTTTTTCTTAATTAAATGTGCTTAAATTAATTCACTTCATTGAAATTAACAGGATGATGTTGTGCAGTTAGGTGTACAGCACCGTGCTGCGCACCTCCGAGCCGTCGGATCGTGCATCCGACGGCTCGGATCTCATCTCGGCAACCAACGATCGAGAGCCGTTCATTGCCGAGATGAGATCCGAGCCGTCGGATGCACGATCCGACAGCTCGAAGGTGCGCAACACGGTTCTGCGCACACCACTGCACAGCACCATCCCCCAATTCTCTTTTTTGGCACTACGTGAAGCTGATTTTCCAAATGGAGTCCGTGATCGATAAGGATATATTGTCACTAGTAGGATATGGTGATAGTCTAGGGCTGCAACGAGCCGAGCCGAACTTTGTCGAGGTTGAGCTCGGCGTCATTTACTAAACGAGCCTCTTTAATTAAGCCGAGCTCACGAGCCGCTCGGTTCATTTGCAGCATGCTAATAGGCCTTTGGTTGAACGACATCAGTGGTGCACTTAAGTGTATGAGAAATGAGGTCCGGAGTTTACTTAACTTCTCATCCAAGATACTCATCTAACTATTCCAACAATACTGACTATTGCTCCGATTAAAAAAAAATAGTAGTGCATATTCTTCTGGTGGTATAACTTAGCGTAAGAAATTGTCAAAATCAATATAATGAAATAGGATGGCATTTTACAACTAAATAATTGTCACAAAAAAATCTAACAATTACGATATATTGGTGAGATATTTGTCAAGGGTTGATATATAATTGGTCAACAATTACGATTAAATAGCCGAGCAAAAAAAAAAAAACAATTACGATTGAATAAAAGTAAACAGAAAGAAAGCGTAAAACCCCTGCACATAATTTGGCACTTCTCCCGCGACCCCAGCAATTGCTACCTAGCTATTTCGACCGCGACCTTTTTCCTGTCTTCTTCAAAGCACCGATGAAAGTGAGAATGTATCGGGGTTGTGCCATCCTCTGCGTAGAGCGATATCCATGGAGACAGCGATTGCCATGGATCGATCGGATCTTCCTGTTCCAATCGATTCAATGGCTTCGGTACATTAGATTAATATAATTATATGTATTAAGTACAAAAATGCATGTTGTCATTTGTCATCGTATGCGTAGATCATTTAGTCAAGGTTCACCATAAACTACCGATTTATTTAATCTGTGTATCGCTTCCTATGTTTCAAAGGTTAATAAAATCTTTTTCTGCTATTAAAAAAAAAAGTAATCGGAAGGGATTACTTGAAGATTTTTTCAAACTACCAAATTAAATAAATTGAATATCATGTTGTCACTGGATTCGCATATCATTTTAGTCAAGGACGTTCGTCTTAAACTACCAATTTAATTTTATCTGATGTAATCTGAAGGAACTACTTAAAGATTTCTTGAAAGTACTACCAATTTAATTATTGTTTTTTGATCAGGCCAATTTAATTTAATTGAATAACATGTTGTCACTTGGTCCGTATACTATAAACTACCAATTTAAAGAGATTGAATCTGCATTTATTATCGTGTACTCTCTCTCTCTCTCTCTTTTTATCAGGGAAACATTTCCATTCATGAAAATCATCGGGCACTTATGAAAGAATTACATTCAGAGCGACAAGAGAAGAGAATCTGAACACAATTCGTCAAGATTAAAGATAACACCATTCGTGAGGAAGATTTGCAGTGAACCACGCAACGAAAAATGCGTTTGGGCTCATTTCGGGTTTCACAAAAATCTAGAAAAATATCCATAAATTTTTGAGTATTATTTTATAGGGCCCTGTAAAAAATTAGCTCCAATGGACATCGGTAAGTATTACTTTTGGATTCGTAGGGCGAAACTGCTCAGTTCACCCCTATGAATCCAAAAGTAATACTTACCAATGTCCGTTGGAACTGATTTTTTAGAGAGCCCCATAAAATAATATTTTTCTAGATTTTTGTGGGATCCGAAATGAGCCCAAACGCGTTTTTTCTTGCATAGTTTCCTACAAATCTTCCTTATGATTAGAATTTCCGTATTACTATTGTATCTAAACATGAGCCATATGCTCTTAACACGTATTGTAAAATTGGGCCGGAAATGAGTTTGGCACCAGGGAAAGTCAAAGACCAAGAGAAAAAAAATCCTAAAGATGGAATAGATTCAAATCAAAGGGCATTGAAGAACCATGTAATTCCGATACAGAAAAATCACCAAAACAGAAGAGGGACTTGGTGTATATGACAATATGTGTATCTTGTTACACCCCAAGGGTTGACTTGGTAGTGTCGGCTCTGGGACTACTTAGAAGTTTGCTCCCTCCTAAAGTTTCAGATTTAACCAATTGGGACTAACTCAGTTGGCCAGATTCTTACATCTCACTAAGAGATTAGGAGTTCGAATCTCCCTACGTGCTTGTGAGTAGGGGTGTAAACGAGCAGAGCCGAACCGAGCTTCGGCGAGCTCAAGCTCAGCTTGTTTACTTAACGAGCCAAAAACTTGAGCTCGAGCTCGAGCTCGGCTCGAGCCTTAACGAGCCGAGCTTAGCCATTTACTAAACGAGCCTCTTTAATCGAGTCGAGCCTCCCTTAACGAGCCGAGCTTTTGTCGAACGAGCCGAGCTCCACTCGGCTCGTTTAGTAAACAAGCCGAATACTCGAGCTCGAGCTCGGCTCGTTTACTAAACGAGCCGAGTCGAGCCGAGCCTTAACAAGCCGAGCTCGCGAGCTGCTCGATTCATTTACAGCCCTACTTGTGAGTGTTCTTCCCTTTGAAGGTTTTTTCCTTTCTTTCTTTTATTTCAACCCTATTATGGGCTTATTTCTTTTATTGATTGAGTTGTTGGGTTTGGTTGTTTCGTAGACTCTCACAAATGATGTATTGTTCCGAATTTGTACTTTGTACTTAATATGTGATGTAAATGATCTCTCATATCAGTTGACAAAAAAAAAGGTCTCATGTTTGATTCTCCTTGAAAGTAATTCTTGGGGCTACCACATCCCACGCATAAGCGTTTGAAACGGTCGTGGAAGAGGCTGTAGGGATTAGTCCGAATTGCGTACAAATTAGCCCAGTACCCCTGCATAACAAAAGAAAATGTGTATCGTGGTTTCATTCCTTGCTAGCTATACTATAAACTTCCTTGGCTAATGAAGAGATCTTTTTCAAACTACCAATTTAATTGGATTGAATCACGTGTCGTCAATGCATTCGTGTAGAGCATTATTTATGAGATTGGAACACATGTTGTCACTACATTCTTACTACTCCCTCCGTCCCTTTATTACAGTCCAGTATTCTATTTTGGGCTGTCCCTTAATAAGTGTCCATTTTGTAAAGTTAGTGGGTAAAAGTTGGTGAATTGCCTATTTTGTCCCTAAAAGTAGATTCCATTTTGAGAAGTTAGTGAGTAAAAGTGTAATGATGATGGGTAAGTAGGGAAAGTGGAGGAAAAAAATTGATGTGAAAGATATAATGATGATGTCTTTTTAATAAGTTGGAGTTACGAAGCAGGACATTTAAAAAAGGACGGAGGGAGTATTAAACTACCAATTTTATCACCCCTATCCCTTATACAATTTTCTTGAAATATTATTCAATACAGAGATACGCTCGGATTGTGCACTACACCTCTGTAATGCAGGGGTACAACCGGTTCTGGGATATGCTTTTCTTATGTTTTCAGATTAGATTGGTTCATACGTTTTCAAATTAGATTGGTGAAATTGATGTGCAAAATTGCTCTATTTTTCCTTGTGTGCTTAGATTAGATATTGGATGAAACAGACGATAGAAATTGCCCTCCTTTTCCACTTCAATTCACTTTCAACATAATAGGATGACCTATAACAAGAAAGCCATTATTTACCCTTTTTCCAGCACTATCTGAAGATTACTTTGAACGGTTGTCTTTTTGCAACCCGGGTCCCCCGTATGGGTGTTGTCCCATTCGAGCCATTCATGCTCGGCAATAGATGACTAAGATTTTATATTGGCAATGCACGGATGGACGGCCGAGATCTGTTCAGCCAAGATGAAATCTGAACTGTCAATTGCCGAGCATGGAATCTGTTGGATTGATAATGTTAGAACCCGCCCCAGATATTTATTGGTTTTCCAGTCTTTTCTAGTTAGTGTATTTTGGCTGTAACTTTCTCATCTGATGTCCGATTGAGTTGATTAAAATAAGGGTTGGACAGTTAATTTGTTTGTCTACAACTGTGTGAAATACCGTTTTTCCGATTTCGATGTTTGATAGGCTAAAACGGGCTTGCAATCTAAACCAAAAATCTGGAACATCTCTTTTCGATCTTTTCATATCCAAACAACCTTTTATTAGCCACTTGAACTCATATAATCTAACCTTTTGAGGATACTTTGGACCAACTTGATCCTTGTGTGAGCTCCCAAGCCACTTTTGAGGGCTCGATAACTAAACAGGCTGCCCATTTGTCCGTAGCTTGACTTTGAACCTTTCCTATTTATTATTTGAAAGGACTTTGGACCTTCTTTGAGCCTTCAAAAAGTGGAATCTTTGTTGGTAAAATACTAAAATGGTACCACTCTAAAGCCAAATGGTATACAAAACGCAGGTCCTAATTTGTTGGTAAATGAAATTTATAGTTATGAACAAAAGCTAGACAATATAGCAAACCATTATGCTTGCAAATATGACAGCAAAGTAGAAGTTTCTTCCCCATGGCAATACAGGTACCACTACCAATTTCCTGTGTACATATCTGCTAGCACAGGATCTCTGGAGCTTACACTTGCAACATGATCATCATAGCCTCCTCAATCCACCACTCGATCAACAGGACCCGCAGCTCACGCCACAATCCAGATGAAGCAACATAATGCTGACAAGTCAGCAATGCAATTCAAAATTATTTTTTACTCCAAATCTTCGCACTTCATTCCAGCCTTCCCTTTTGGCATTAAAAAAAAAAGATGAAAAGGCAGCCGCATATGAAAATCAAGTTCATCGAACATTGGTAGCCACATGCTCAGACACAATTTCCGATAGTTCAGTCTTTGGAAATCTGGCCACCCATTTCTTTAAATTTGGTGTTATCTGATCAGGTGATTATCAATGTACAGTGAACATGATTTTTTGAAGGAATGATCTAAGTCAATAAACCCTACAATAGAAACACATCGATCAGGATAATGGGCGCGAGTAGACCCTGCAAAGCCACAATCGTTAGTTTTGTTTTATTTTGCATACCTATTAGTTGCAGAATACTACTCCATTGATGAAGGTGGTATTTGTTAATAAGAGTGCTATGCATTATGTATTCTGAAGGCTGCAAAGGTTGAAGAAGGCGCCGCGCCTGTTCTTGAGCTGCGCAAAGGTTCCTCGTTCCAACACCTTCCCATTGGCAACAAAGGCGATGGAGTCAAGATTCTTGATGGTGTTGAGCCGGTGGGCCACCACTACCGTAGTCCTTCTGACCATGATCCGGTCCAACGCTTCTTGCACCACCTGCTCTGACTGGACATCAAGGGCACTGGTGGCTTCATCTAGTAGCAAAATAGTTGGTTTTCGGATTATTGCTCTTGCTATTGCGATTCTTTGCTTCTGTCCTCCTGATAATTGCACCCCCCTCTCCCCACATTCAGTTTCATATCCATCTTGTAGTGATCTGCAGACACACACACAAAAAAAGGAAAAGTTGTATTCATAAGCTACAAAGTACTCCACAATCTCATAATTTGTCAAACAATCACGATGTTACGAGGATTCACATCCCTAAATTGTTCGAATTTGCATCTTAAAAGTTGAAATCTTTGATCCGTCTCAAGTTTAGAGCCTCCGAGTCAGATACTCGCAGATATAGAGTTGTAAAGAAAATTTCCGCCTGTATCAGTCGCATTGGTATCCACCCGAGTCATGAATCTTTATTCTTTAAACCCATTTTGCATCTGTATCAGCCGATAATTCCTTGCCCGATTGTGCTTTAGCCTTTAGAAACACTTTACTCAGAAAATTTGTTGATTCTATGTCAAAAACTTTATTCTCGACGTAAAATATTCGTTAGACTGTTTAAAATTAAGTTTTGAAGAGCCAAAAACATCATTTTGGTAACGGCCATACGCTGTGAGCCCCCACTGTCACGGTATGTGCTTATTGATTTTCCAAAATATAAATCAAAACACCGTACTTTTATACATATTGCTTCCTTTCTGTGTCCCTTTACCGTGATTTAGAAATTAGAATTTTGGTCCCGACTAGTATTACAGCCACAAGATTCTGAAGAACAAAAAATGTACAAGAAAACTTACGAGATGAATTGGTGAGCATTGGCAGCCCTAGCAGCCTCAACAACATCATTCTCTGACGCATCAAGCTTCCCAAACATAATATTATCACGAATGCTGCCGGAATATATCACTGGATCTTGGCTAACAAGCGCCATTTGCCTTCTATACCAACCAATACCAAGAGACCTTATGTCGACCCCATCAATCTTCACTGCCCCCTTCTCAATGTCGTAAAACCTCTGAATCAGTGCAATCACAGTAGATTTCCCACACCCACTTTTCCCTACGAGTCCAATGCTTGAACCTGGTTTCATTTCCAGACTAAACTGGCGCAACACTAGGCAATCGGGCCGTCTTGGGTATGCGAAATCAACCTCTCTCATATCTATCCTGCCAGCCAATTTCTCCAACTTGGATCCATCCCCCACCTAATGGTAACATAGAAATCAATGTCAATCACAGTAACACCTGTAGTTTCAATTGAAGTGAAAAAAATGCACAAAAATTGTTGACGGGGTAGGAAAATTCCTTGTCAAATATGATACTGGGTCTACTGGCTTTGTCTGGTTGTAGAATAAGAGAGCTGAGAAGGGGAGAGAAACAGCATGGGGGGTCTAACTTTAGAGAGAGTGAAAGGGAAAACAAGAAGAGAAACATAGAACTTTCTTTTGGCAAAAAACACTTAAAAGGAGTAAGACTTTGCACTTTAGTCCAATCCACATGAAAGCTATGTCCACTTTTGAAGCAGATGAGTGTTGCCTTTTTTGGGCTGAACAATAAAGAATCATAAACTGTCATAACCCCAACATTAGACCAACAAAATTTCTCACTCACAGCGGAAGACTCTGGAATTAGTGATTGTCGATCAAGAATAGAAAACACGGATGCCACAGCAATGGACCCTTTGGCTAGATCAGAGGTCATGCTCCCAGCTTCAGCTATAACTTTTCCAGTACTCACCAATATAAAGAAAGTCTTAAACACATCCCCAGCTGATATCTCCCCAGTCCTCACTAACCTCCCACCATACCAAAAATCCAATGCCCAACTCATGAAAGTTAAACACTGGGCTGAACCCATCCCAATTCCGGCTAGCCATGACTTTTTCCTCCCCTCCCTCCTTGGTTCATTCTGGGCATCCTCAAAAAGCCCAAGAACTTTCTTTATGCTTCCAAACGAAGTAACAATCCTGTGGTTATAGACTGCCTCCATAGCAATTTGAGTACTTTGATTCTGAGCCTTTATAAAGTTCGACGAAACAGAAGATAATAAGACTTTCCGCGTGTAGAAACACAGAATTGTGAGGGGTTGGACTGCAATCATAACGAGGGCAAGCTTCCATGCCACAACTAGTCCCAGTATCATCGCCACCATCACAGCTGAAACGGTTTGGATTAGAAGGGAAACTCTGTCCGCGACAAGAGATTTCACCAAGGAAGCTTCATTGCTCAATCCAGTACATAAGGCTCCACTGGAGTTCTTCTCTTCATCAAACCATGCTGCTTCAAAAGTCAAGACTTTTTCCAGCATTTTCAGTCTGATCCTTTTCGTCAGCTGCTCTCCCATGTAGGAAAAATTGTAGTGTTGCAAGAGATTTACAACGATTGAAATTATAGAGAGTGTAGAGAAAATTAGAGCATATGTCCGGATTCTAGCACGCATTTCCTCATGACTAGGCAAGAAAAAGGCCGAAATCATGCCGCCAATTGTGAGGGCATAGACAGGTTGAATTGCACCAAAAGCTATAGCAGAGAGGCTTCCAATTAGGCCTTGTTTCCACTCCAAAGAGTTCATAGAAATAAGCCTGGAAAAGGAAGGTGGAGGGTAATCTATCGTATGTGCATCCGGACCACTAGGTAGCGGCGCAGCGAAGACGGCTGGGCTCGATCTGCCGGTGCTAAGCCGGCCTGCGCTGCTTCTTGCCACAGAGGAGACACGAGATTCGATGTAGTGTTGGTCTTGGTCATCAGAGCTGAACTGTCCTTGTAATTTTTCCAGTTTTGCATAATGGCCATTTTTCCTGTTGATGAGATCGTTGTGTGAGCCTATTTCAATGATACAACCCCCACTCACGACGGCAATGGCATCTGCATTTCTCACTGTAGAGAGCTTGTGGGCAACAACCTGATCAAGACCACCAGTAGTAAGAGAATGCAGATAAGTCTCCAAATCTATATCTAATTGGCAATTTCCAAAGAGAAACCAGAACTTATAGCTTTCTTGCAATTGAGCCATGGATGAGTTCCATGCTGAACATATCCAATTCATTCCAATAGTTACACATTATGTATCAGTGTACGGGGACATGTGGATGTTGCGGACTTAGTGGTGTGTGGCTTGAAGATTTGAGGAGAGATTTATGGAGAAAAATAAAAGAGGCAGGAAAAGTGGCAGAATCTATGCCTCTTGTTTTCCTGCATACATACCGTCCAATAATGTCGTCCAAACACAAGCTTAAACTATCAGCTTATAAGCCACGCATAACTGAAAAAACACTCATATGTCACAAGAAGGGGTAAACTACCAGTGTGGTTCTTCCCATCGAGGCTTGATCAAGGGCATTTTGCACAAGTGTCTCTGATTCCGAGTCAAGCGCGCTTGTTGCTTCGTCAAGTAGAAGAATCACAGGGTTCTTGATAATGGCTCTGGCAATGGAAATTCTCTGCTTTTGCCCGCCAGATAAAAGTGCTCCACGCTCACCTACCTGTGAAAATTGATAGTGCTAGATATATCCTAAAGCTGACCAACAATAAGCTCAAGAAACGCTTAAATCTAATAACCCACTTGGTATTCCTTTCATCGTTTGTTCACTCGTTTGATTTTTGGAGGACACAGAAGACGACTTACCCAATTATTTCTTCCAAAACTCAATTCAGAAAAAGTTTCCGAAAACACCTCAATTTTCAGGAAAAGTAAACAAAAAAAGATGTATCCAAATTTAAAGAAGAACTTCTGCACAAAAATGATTACATGAAAACAATTTAGTGTGAGGTGTGAATTTTAGTTTAAATAAAGAAAACAGAACCATACGAGATAGTTGTCCCCTCAAAGTACTGTAGTTGAGAGAATGCAATAGCTTATTATAACCAACATCACCAACCTTGGTCTCATACCCTTCTGGAAGCTCCCTAATGAAACAGTGAGCATTTGCGGCCATAGCAGCAGCCACCACTTCATCCATCGAAGCATCAAGCTTCCCAAACATAATATTCTCCTTTATGGATGTCCCAAACAGTGCATGTTCTTGACTAACAAGGCCCATTTGCCCTCTCAACCATTTCAACTGAAGTCCCTGTATACCAACACCATCAATTCGCACAACTCCACCATCTGCATCATAAAACCTTTGGAGCAAAGCAACCGTGGTGGATTTTCCACTCCCACTTGCACCAACAAGAGCCACGGTTTTTCCTGCTTCAATTTTAAGGTTGAAATCTTTTAGAACAATGGAATCAGGTCGTGAAGGGTATGTGAATCTGACATGATCAAATTCTACTTCTCCGCGCATGTTCTCCAATACAATCCCCTTTTTGTCTCCACCGTCAATTTGTGGAATTCGGTTGATCCGATCAAATATTTGTGTGGCTGCAACTGAAGCTTCTGTGAAGTACTTAACTTCGGGGAGAGCCACTCCAAGGGATCTGCATAATAGTTAGCTGGATTTGGTTGATTTGGAAGAAGTTTTGGCAAATAATTAAAAGAATAATTAAGCAACTTATAGAGTGGAAAATGGTGATAATTCAAATGAATATTGATGCAGTTACAGCAATAAGTGTTTATTTAAGAAGGCTATATCTTATATACTTATTGTGCTTGCAAGAACTGCTGTGATTTCCTATAGAATTATGAATGCAAGCAAGGATTCTTCCTGTTTGACAAACCCTTGAGTATAGCTTAGCTTTTAACTACTGGGAATTTCACATTCTCTCATGGAATCAGGGAATCTAACAACGTAATAGAGAGCACTTTTTAGCTCTTGTTCACCATTTTCTTCTCGTTTTCATATTGGAGGCTTACTCTCTTATGCACTCGTTCACCATTTTCTTCTCTTTTTCATAATAGAGGTTTATTCTCTTCTCCGACAACCAGCGGTCCAGCGTTGAGCCCTCCTCAGTGTTAGGATCGCGGAAGATAAGTGTAGCGCATTAGACTTCAGGACCGCCAGGGTTGCGATCGAGGGAACCCAGCGGCTCCTACAAACCGCGCTATGGGGGAACTCAGGCCCGGAGAGAGAGTATATCCACAGGAAGAGGCACAATAACCTGGAGGATACAACACCTGGAAAAGAACCAGTGTGGCCCCAAAAAGGCCCATTGCGCGACATGTTCCCTAAGTGCTTATTACCTGGAGACTTAAATGTCTGCTCCCGTCGGATGGCAGGACCCGAGGGCCCTCTGAGGTTTGGTTGTTGTACAGGCAAGGCCGAGGTTGGTCCTGACCTTGCCCATACAGGAATGGTCCAAATGCAGAGCGATCTGTGTAGCACGGACACTTCCTTGGACTACATGTTCCGGCGTCGGACACTCCTCGCACATGTGTCCAGCACTAAAATTTGAAGTGTCCTATTTTTTCCTCTACGTTTTTTGGTTTGGACACTCCGGTAACATTCTAAAAAATGTTTCCGAACACTCTCTCGGGACACTCACAAAACATGTCGGGGGTGTTAAAACAAAATAGTTACGAGTCTTTTTAAAGCTTAGAAAAGAATTTCTTCTTTGTGACATATGATAGTAGTTTATTGACTATAAAGACACACAGATGATGACACTTTTCTAGCCGGAATACTTTTGTGAACGATGGGATGATAAATAAGATTTAACTTTTAAGGTATACATGGTGTAAGATATTTAGAATGAGTGCCTTTTTATTCACATAATTGAATGCATGACTATTATTGGTTAGGGTTTCGCTCGTGAGACTATGGCGCGTATCGAGATTCCCACAACCGCAAATAAATATTGATGGACGCGACACGCGGAGAATAGGAGAATAGGAGAATTTTATTCAATGCCACGTAGTGCCCCCAAATTATTTCTCCACCACACATTTGTGTGGCCCCACCAAAAAATGTGCGGAGCGACCACACAGAGTAGAAGAGTTTGGGGGCACCGCCATGTGCTGGCCCATGGGCACTGAATAACAACTCGTTTGGTAAAGGTTTGGAGGCAGATTTTTCGTAATAAGTGCAAAGCAGGAAAAAAAATTCAGTGCCGAGCAAATACCACGAGGCGCCGCTAGCGCATCCGAGCCGTCCATTCCTTGTTTGAACGGTTCAGATTTGGATTGAGAAAAAGGAGAGAAAGTGTTGAGGTTAGAAGAGAGAGATTTCAATCCGAGCCGTCCGATATCGGATGCGCCGAGCAGATACCACACTACCACCACGTAGGATATACCTGCACGGCACTGAAAAATCTCTTGACAGATAGACGAGGATAATAGAGCTGGGAGAAAAGTTATTGAAAAACGTGCTGCGGGAGAGGTGTGGTTATGGAACCCAAAGAGAACAAAGCACCATGATCGTTAAACATCCGAGAATTAGTCTCTCACCGAATTGAGATAGATCCTCTGCAACCACATCCTGGTCGCTGCTACAATCACGTACAGATCTGCTTTGAGTTGAGGTCGCATGCTCCTCCTCCGGCCATACGATCGCCACAGATCGATCGCCGTCGCGACGGCGCATAACGCAGATCGCTGCCTCGACCCTACGCTGTCTCCATTCCCTTTCATTGCCGTCATCTCTCTGTCTCGTCGCGCTTTCTCCCTTATCCGGCCAGCTGATTCCGTTCCGTCGCCGGTGCCCTAACTCTGCTCCTGACTCCTGTGTTGGTCTTTTACTCTTACGTAATTTATTTTCGTTTTTGTATCTGAAATTTTGAAGATTACACTTTAGTCCTCCGCTAGACAAATTTGCAGTTTCCACCTGCACCACACCTTGTGCTCGTTGTCTAGCATCTTTACTTCTACGTGCAAGTCACCAGCTGTGTCCACAGCCTCTATTTTTTTCCCCCCAACGGTCAGGTGTCTGGGTCAGGCTGGTCAGCATACGTGCACCTCGATTAGTCCTCTCTTTGATCCGGTCAAATGCAAACCATTCAGGTCGGGACTAATGTTCGCAACCTCTATGGATTCTTTCCAGATGTGCAGTGGAAATGGCATGGCCAGATGAATTTATTAAAGGATTATACAAGCATCGCTAGAGATGGGTATGGGGTATGAGGCTTGATTAGCTCTTTGTATTTTTTATGGAATTGAATGATGCTAAAGCTTTAGGCTTAAGCCTTGTTCATTATTTATTCATGTACCTACTAATATTGTTATTATTAAGAAGAATGCAACTGCCATATATACAATGCCGGCTCTGGACTAAAGTCTAATTAGGTACGTCTGTTTTAGGCACCCAAAGTTATTTAAACTTAAGGGACCCTTTCTATCTCGGTACTCATTATGAAATTTGAAGAACGAATTATACATAATCACGTTTCGGGTCTCTTTTTTTTTTTTTAAATGTGAACGAGTTCAACTCTACAAGGATGAATGTTTGAAGACATGATGTGCGAAGCTAGAAAATGATTTAAAACATAAAGGGCCTATCTAAGAGGGATTTACAGTTTGGTAAAAAGATTTACAGTTTCCTGAGAGTATTTAGCAAGTGTAAATGAACTAAAGCATTCGTAAATAGGTCTCATTTCAGATATCAAATGGCACTCCCTTAAACAAGAGTATCCGCAGTGGACTAATCAAAATTGGATAACCAAAAGTTGCGACATCACCTTTTGATCCATTTATTGGGTTGGTAAAGTTAGCAATGTAGAGGTCCACAATGGTGTAATTAAAATTGGATAAACAAAACTTGTCACATCACCTTTTTCAAACTACAAAAAACTAAAAACTATCAATATAGATTTTTTTTAATAATTTTTCTGAAACAATTTTTTGAAAAAAAAGTTTTCAAAGAAAACAATATTTGAAAATAAACAACTTTTTTTTTGAAAACTATTTTGTGTAAAAAAATTCAAAAAGAAAAACAGTTTTCTTTTAAAAAAAATTTGTGTAAAAATTATTTATTTAAAAAAAAACTATTTGACAATACGGTTGAGAGAGAGAGAGAGAATGAAGGAGAGATGATTTTTATGTAATGATAAGTATACTTGATTGAAAAGATGTGCGGTTCACTAAATTTAGTTATTGCAAAAGGTTACTACTCCAGTACTTCTGGTTATTCAAGGACCAAAATTTGGTTAGTTGTTAAGAGGTTGTTAAGTTTGGTTATTCCAATATAAGCACTTTTTTGAGCAAATATTGCTAATGAAAGAAAACTAATTTTCGCGTTCCACTTTTTACTGAGGGCGCTCCACTTTTAACGTGAAGTTACTCATAACTTCATGAACAAAGTGGAGCGCTATCAGCCTATCAATATAAAGTAAAGCGCAAAAAGAAAAATCCACTACGAAACTCTAAAGATAAGTACGAAGGGATCGAAAACATGAAAAGACCATACTTACAGTCCACCCAGAACGAAGGCAATGGCAGCGGTATATATCTGCCCTCCGCTCTCTCCGTTATACATAACCAAACGGCTCCCATACCAAGCAAGAAGAGCCCATATCGCGAAAGCAAGGCCGGTGCTCCCGACGGCTAGACCCTTTGCCAACCCTTTCTTCAGCCCTATCCTTGTTGTTTGGTCGAGGATTCGCGAGTATCTTTCTATTATATTTGCCTCCGCGGTGGATGAATATACCGTTTTGATAGAGCTCAGAGCCTGCTCTACAATGGCATTCGCTTTTCCGTATTCCTTGAACGACTCGTTGGATAGATAGAGAAGGTATTTCCCGTAGATGATCCCAGGAATCACTAAAAGGAGGATGGTTGGGAGTGCTACTAAAGATAGCCTCCATGAGAAGTACATGGAGAATGCAAGTCCTGAGATGAATTGTGATGCGTGCATCAAAAATTTCGGCGCCTATAAAGAAGAAATCACGTATATGAACAAGTTCACAAACCCGAGTTTTAAAATTGTAGTTTTGAACGAATTAAATCACGTATGTTGTATATTGATCCGTACGTACCTTCTCGCTAAGAACTTCTTGTATGAGAGAAGTATGTTTCGATATGCCGTCGATAATTTCCGAAGTCGTTGCCTCTTGTGATTCAAAATACCCTACTTCTTGCCTTAGAACTGCTTCCAAATACTTGTACCGGATCTTCAACACTTGCCGCTCACTCGTCTTACTCCAGCAGTAACCTTCTGCACAATTTTGCTAGTTCTCATTTTTCATGGTTCAGCTACAAATCGATCTATTACCAATGGAAAACCATCTTTATAGGGTTAAAAAATATGATCGTCAATTCTCTTGTCTCTTTTTTTCTTCGGTGAAAGTTAGTATCGATCGTTAGTATAGTTAGATTAACACCTTTCTTGAGTCCTTGACCTTCTTTTTTTTTTCTGGGTAACTCGATAAGTAATTCTTGACCTTCTTACTCCTAGCACTTTAGACAAGGCTCGTTAATTCTCTTGTCTCGTTATTAAATCACCTTTTTTTGTGCTTCAAATGCCGTTTGAAAATAAACAGAATGGCCTGATCCCATTCTAGGGAACATCCACAGACGACACAAAAAAAAAAAAAAGAAGAAGCAAAAGAGAGAGCAAAGAATATCAAGAAAAAGGGTGCTTACCCATGAATGCCACCACCATGACTGCTAATCCCAAGTATACAAAGAACAAACTGCACTGCAACGGAAAAAGAAGAACGATAAGAAAATAAGAATCAAAGGTCTGAAATGTGCGTAAGCTGGCTCGGACAGCCAGAGTTATCAAGAAGAATCAAAGAGAGTTGTGATTACGGGGATTAATGCTTGTATACCTTATCAACCTCAACCATGAAATTCCCATGATTTTCTGGGGTGTTTCCGTAGCCCAAGCTATTAAAAAGGCGGCTAGCGTACAAGAGCAGGCAGTTTGTGGACATTCCATCTCCAATTGCTCCCAAAGTGCCCAACAGCATGAGCAAAATGTCAACAAAATCAGCACATCCAAATATCATAGCTATGGATTTCTTCTTCTCCTTGTTCCCACCCACAGTATCTCCATTCTTGCCTTCCGACCCCATCGCTTCTTATGACCTCAATGAGGAGAAATTAATGGCCAGTTTGCTAGAGAGGTTTCTGCAAAGCAAGAGGTGACAAAAATGGACCAGCGATTGTGAATGAAAGCAGAGCTGCAGTTTGCTCAAACAATCAAAGACCCAGATAAGTGTATTTATTTGTGGGTTTTTTTATAACTGGATGTTAGGGTTCGCTTCCGCGCACCTCAACTATTCCTAGAGCCCTTAAGTTAACGATCGGGAAAACTTTCGGCTGCCCCAAAATTAGGAATGTTTGGCCTTCAACCAACATATACACTTTTTTTTGGTTGGCTGTCAATGGCCGGCTTTGTCAAGTATTACTATCTAAAAATTAGTAGTAACCCGCCCTTGTTCAGTTGTGGATTTGGAAAAAAATTTCAAATCCAAATCCACTCATTACTTATATTTTCAATCATTACTTTCATTTCTTTCTTCACTCATTACCCCTATATCCAATCATTAATTTCATTTCTCTCTCTATCTCTCTCCACTCATTACCCCATCTCCAATTATTACCATATTTTCTCTCCTCACTCATTACCCAAAAACCAAACCCAAAAATTTTCCAAACCCATAACCGAACAAGGCTAATTCTACAAGATCAAATGAAAAAAATCGAAACGAAATAACATTCTTCTGACGAGTATTTGAGGCTGGTATTGTCAACATCCTAAAGCCGCCTGTGTTTTCAATTCTTGAAAGGGCTTAGGGCTTGTTTGGATGCGGGATTAGGTTTGGAGGTATTATGTAATAAGGGGGGATTGGATAGTAGGGGATATTGAATAGTAAGGGATGGCCCACATTGATATGATGTTTATGGAGGGGGTATTAAATAGTAGGTTGTTTGGATGAGGTATTAGAGAAGGGGGATTAAATAAGACTTTGTTTGGATGAAGGATTAATAGGGGGTATAAGGAATGGTGGATGATGTAAAAAGCTATCAAATGACCCTTTTACCCTTGTGCAGTGTTAATTTAGATTATTCATTAGATTAAAATATATAATGACTTGGCCTCCAACTTTGATTAATTTTGTTTACAAATAATCAATAATAATTTAGTTAACTAATATAATAATTGATTATATTACTGAATATATTAAAAATTCGTCCTAATTAGTGTTTTATTATGTTTTTGTTAAATTTGTTTTAATTATAAAATGTAAAAATGTTAAGTTTAGTTTTAATTTATTTTATACCATATTTTCTTTATTGAATGGTGAGTATCCAATTGTTTTGAATGGTTAGTAAATTTAATAAGTATAAAAAATTAACAGTTATTTTTTTAAAGTGTTTTTTTAATTTATTTATAGTTTTACGTTTTTTTTAAGTGTGGATTGATAGGGTTGTATAGAAGTATGGAACACATAGGGACACATGGCACAAATGCACGTAATAAATTTCCTCATTGTTTACTGTACTTGTTTTTACCCCTTTTTCTTGTTTTTGCCGGAGAGAGAGAGAACGGCAGAAGAAGAAGCAGCAGAAGAAGAAACACCCAGTTCACGATTTTCACCGGCGAATCGTCGCCGGCTCCTCGTCGTCGTCACGGTATGGCCCTCCCCCCTCCCTCTCTCTCTGTATGTGTGCTGGTGTGATGGGTGGCTGGGAGAAGGGGGATAAGGAGGGGTAGATTCGTCCCAAATGAAGGGGGATTAGGGGGTATTCCACAACAACAAGTCCGACCCTACCCATCGGTAAGACCCCCTCCGCCGGTATTAGCCGGTGTTGTGGAAGAGGGGTGAAGAGAAATCCCCCCTGAATTTTGACTTGCCAAACGAGGGATTCGGGTGGGGCCCAGGTACTAAACGGGGGGATTCCACAATCCCCCTTTGCAATACCCCATCCAAACAGGCCCTTAAAGTGCTACTCTAAGCTTTAGCTCCCATTGGGTGCCTATCAAATTCCCTTTAGGGAAAAGCACTTTAAAACATTGATCCACCATCTAGAAACTAAAAAAAAATATATCTGGAAATCAAAGGTGGAGTCGGGAGAGAGTGATATGGACCCTAGGTGACAAATTGATAGGAGTAGTTGCTACTGTAATACTTTATCAGAAAGCAATAAGATGGCATTAATTAACTTCTTTAGAAATTAAAATTTAACTAATTTTCAAGAATACGTTCTAACTTGAGCACTATGGCATCACAACAGGGAGAAGTGAACGCCTACCAACTGGCACCTGAACCCGCGACAATCATATGCCAACCGAGTCGAACACGAGTTGCTCTCGAGTAATATTGTAAGTCTGTAAGAAAACTTAACGTTAGACACATATTTCAAACTTGTTAAGTTTGGGAATATGGGCAGTTGAACTAGGCTTTTAGAAAGTTCAAGCGAACCCTCTAGGGTTAAAAATGCACTAAAAATCTATATTATTTTTATATATAATTTGATAATTCTTTCATATTGTCTACACTAGATCATTCAAAACAACCAAATTAAATGAAAATTTACTAAAACTTGTAAGTAGATCATGTAGCTCAACAGAAGATAATAAGCTACGCCCTATAACTTTTACCCAAAATAAATATCTTCATTGTATATAGTGTTTTGTATGCTAAATATTTTGTTAAACATTTATTTCACAACTGATTTAAAAGGTTAAAATCTTGCAGCCCCCTCTATTTGGGAAAAAAAAGCAAAGCTTAACTCTATGTACGAGAGGAAACTAAAATATTATAAATAAAAAAAATGGTTCACATGATGAGAACTGAGAAGTATACAAAATATGAAAAAAAAAAAAATCTTAATTTGTATTACTATAACTTCAGGTATTTCTTTGTCAAAAGTTGCAGTACCATGCAAAAAAGCAACTTTAAAAAGGAGGTGGAGTCCTCATAACCACTACTGTGATGATAGCAAAATAAGCTCATGCATGCGAATGATTAGTGCATGTTTGTAGGTGCAATATTAATTGTTTCGCAGTGTTGTAATAATTTCTCTACACAATGTGTGATATGGGCACCATACAAGCAGTGACGTAGCAAGAAATATACAAGCAGTGGGGACACTATAAAATAAAAATTCTGGTGACACATATCTACGACTTGATGTTTTTTGGCAATACGGCAGTGGCTTGCGTGTTACATCATGAGAAACAAATGAGAGTTTTTAGATTTTGGAGTAGTGTTCAATTTGTTCATCCACCTAGTACGGTTCTTATATAAAGTAGATAATGCTATCATGTTTACCCTATTTTTGAGTTATTGAACATAATATCCTTTATGTGTGCGTATTTGGACGAATTGATTGATTGAACTATATAAAAGGCAATAGCTAATTCGATATATTCAAGTAACAAAAAAAAATGTAATGGGGTCCGTAACCTTGGCAGGCCTACATTGGCTCCGCCACTGCATACAAGTATATATAAAGGGAAGAAGAACGGGGCAACCACGTACTTCTGCCGTAGAGGCATTGAATAATTTTCCATTCAAATGAGTAATGACATCAAAGGGAGAATACCATATTACAAAAAAGCCAACCACCTCAAAAGCATCATTTGTTATTAACTATATACTGTATATTATAACAGAAAGGCCAAAGCTATTTCGTCAAATAATTCTAAAGTTGGTTGGATTTCCTACTCAGCAGAACCTACTATCCTAGGTTGGGTCAGAGGGTGGATAGTTCTATTTCGTTTATTGGCTTTTGTGGAAAAGTGGAAACAGAATATGAGGGGCTAAGGGAGTCGGATGTGAGCCTAATTTAACTCGATTTTGCTACAACCACTAAACGTATTCACGCAAACATAATACAGAAACACTCACAATACATGCGAGCCCTATATACACAAAAATATTGTGAGCGTTCTTGTGTTTGTTTGTGTAAACGTTTTTATTGTTCTAGACTTTATGAATTTAATTTGTTGTTTCTCTAATGTTTTCCCAAAATGAAAATAAGTCCTAGCTAGCTAGATCCTTGGATGATGAAGAAGAATCATGAGGATTGTTATCATAAAAGCATACTCCTCAATGTGTTTGCAGATTTGTAGTGGAATCACCCAACCATGCATATTATTAATTTGTTTGGCACTCTGATCACTAATTGCTATATTATATAGTTAGTGGGGTGAGATAATGTGGAGTCATTAGAAATAACTTCCACTTAGACTTAAACTAATCTCAATTATCTGCACAGTTCGTCATGGTTAATGAAGAAAATCAGAAAAGTGTTCAAATACATTCAACCTGACAGAATTCCTCCAAAAAAAAAGTTTTTACTTTTCTGTGCCTATACATTATTTAAAGTAACATGTGCTCCAATTACTAATTAATTTAATACTAATTTATGTACCATTCTAGAACAATGAAATTGGGTCATATAAAAATGCACAAAAGAGGCTAATTTTGTACTTCAGAAAATTGATCGATTCATTGGAAGCTTCAAGATAATCCCTTAGAAAAGAAAAACAAATATTTCGTAATAAAAACCAAATATTTTCGTAACTAGAGCACACAAACGGTTCCAATCTACAATACTCCTAATCCACATACGCACAACCCTAATTTCATATGAAAAAGAGAAAATCATCTCTTTCAAAACATCATCATAATGCGAATATCCAAAAGCAATGTACATAAAAATTGAAATCCAATGATAAAAGATTGAGCACAAATAGTTCCAATCTACACTATTCGTAATTACAAATTCCAATGCACTGCCCTAATTTTGTATGAACAAGTGAAAAATATCTCATTCAAATGGACATCCTACAAAGCAACAATAGCAGAAGGTAGAAGAACAATGTCTATACAAAACCCTGAATCCTTTCCTTTTTAAGTGAAAAAAAAAACCCTAGACGTAGATCATTTCTCCTATCAAAATCAGAATGCAGGAAGAAAAACATAATCAACTACAAAATCAAAATTCCTTGTTTCGCCCAACTTCACCAAATCACAACCATCGCACGATTGATCAGTACTTCATTTTGATCAGAAATATATGCAAATATATGGTCATAGGGAGTGAGATAATATAGTAAACATGGCAAAGAGAGATGAGTCGGGTGGAGAGGCGCTGAATACAAAATATGAATGAGAGCTAGAGAGATCTAAAAAGGGAGAGTCCCCAAGGCAACAACTGTGACAGTTATATTTAAAGGGGCAACATAGTCATTTCATTGAGGCCCACGGATTAAAATGTCGTCCCACTCCTCGCTCATTAAATATTGTAATGGATATATGTGTAATATATAATGTGGTGATTCTATCACTTATGATAGAAGGAATGGAAGTACCATAAATTACAAGCAAACATACAAATTTGGCCATTCCATGTCCACCGAATGAATATCTTCTATTCTTTTTTTCTTCAAAATTTGGAAGTTGTCCATCGTTTTTAGCAAAAAACCACCATTTTCCCTCCCTGCAAATCTACAACAGTGTCATGAAAAAGAATCTACACTACCACCATTGATAAAATTGAAGACTTGCTTTAGATTTCCTCTGGATGGCCGAGCATTTATTGCATATTTACAGATAAACACCAATCGTTTTCGCATCTCGAACTTAGTAATACAAGTCTGACTGAAAGATTTCCCGTCATCAAACAATCCTGTCAAAGATGTACGAGGCAAAAAAACTCAGAACACCAACATGAATCCCATTTTTGTTTTGTACTTAAGACTGATGATACATAAACAAAAGACATCAATGGCCTATTATTAAACAAGTTTGAAGAAAATAGTGAGCAACAAAAAACTTCCTTTTGCTGGTCATAGTAGTACAAATGTACCATTGATATTGGTTGTTAAACATGCTTTTATCTACTTCTAGACAAAGGAAAATTTGAGTTATGCCTCCATGGAGTGTTTTCACAATCCGTCACTAAAAGTTTAGGGTTAGCCTTCATTTCTTACATGGAGAGCTGAAAGTTCAGGGTTGACCTAAGAATCATTTCTTAGATGGAGAGTTGAGATAAGGAAAATACCTTCATCGGTAAATAATGATGTTATGATTGCCAAAGAAACACATATACTAATATCTTCACCTACACATAGAGAAAATATAAGAAATGTTACCCCAGTTCTAGGTCCAACTGCTACTAAAGCACAATAAAGTTCAAAGACGCATCCTAATTCCTCCGTAGCAAAACATTACTGCAAACATCACTCCAAAGAGGCAAGAGAGTGTAGAAAAAGATTATGCTCACCAGTATTACAGCAAAGTAGAAGTTTCTTCCCCCTTCTTAGGTTCGTCTCCGCAAAATTCAGAGCAGTAGGGATATTTCTTAACAAAGAAAATCGGTCCAATTTTGAGTTCTGGCAACAATTAGAGACAAAAAGCCAGAAAATGAGAAGACACAAAGGTAGATAAAAAGTTTCAACTTTTAAACAATAAGGGCCCCAAAGTCCTTCAATAGTTTTGTCATGGGCACACAACGTACCATAATCGGTACATGCAAATATGTCTCAGGATTTTCGAGAGAGATGGCCAGCGCCTCAGTACCACAGTTCAATATACAGTCAACATTGGGTACATTTGCAGCTGCATCAGAGAAAGTAAAACAAATTGAGCCTAATGTAATAAAATAGATAATGAATTGTTCTCTAAATGAGGAAGACTTAGAAAAAGAAATCAAATATTGCAGACAAATAATTTAAAGCATTCTGTCAAAAAACAAGACTATTTGACATACCAAAGCAAGTTGCACCCACTGCAAGATTAGTTGAACCTAGCCAGAATATCTTGCAATTATCACCAAAAGAAGCCACGCTTGTAACGCACGGAATATCACATCCCATTTTTGGCTCTTCTGCATAAAATAGGCTAAATCTTCCTGATGACTCCGAAGGCTTCATGGATATCTGAGGAGCATTTTGTCCCCTTTGTGCACGGTATACTCTATCCTTCTCAACAATATCAGCCACTTTCTGGTTACATGACTCCGGCCCTGAGTTTATAAAATCATATACATGATTCCAGAAAAGGCTTGGCGATAAACCCCTAGCCCAACTTTCTTCATCATCTCCAGCTCCAGGTATATAATTCCAACTAAACTCTGAGGTAGTCCTGTGCTGAAAATTGCCACTAGAGGAGGATGCCGAAATAAGTATGATAGGTGTAAAATCCCAAGAACTACATTCAGGCACTTCGTTTAACCAGATGACAGTTTTTTGTGAAATCCATAGAGGACGTAATGGCTTTTTCAAGGACAATGCAAGAGAGGTAATATCAGCTCCGCAAGATTCCAATTCCTTTGTCCAAACTTCTAAGCGATCCTCAATAGCAATTTTCTCTGTTTCGGAAACCCAAAGGGGTAGATGCAGGGAACAGTCCCAGTCAGGAAGGCCTTGTCCAGTATCTTCAGTATGCCGACAGTAAGTGTTTGAATCAAGCTGAAATTGATGGACACCAGAAATACTTATGTGCTTACTGGACTAGGTCAACATGACACATTGTCAACTAAGAAAATTGGCACACAGTAATTACTAACTGTCCAACGGTTGTGTATTTTGTCGCATGCAAAAAGATGCAACCTGGATATTGACTCCAATTAACCATGCCACCAGTAGCAAGATCTTAATATTCAATGGGCGAATTTAAATATTGTTATCACATATGAAAGGTGTTGAGTTTGGACAAATTAAAAATGCAATTTTTTTTAATCTATCCAACAACCACTTGTACAATAATTTACACAAACGCACACTCACAAAGGAGCACATTCTTTCTTTTTATAACCATCCACCTCATCAATGAACGGCCATCCGCCCACATTCTCCTTCTAGAATCTTTATAGAAAAAAACTTCTCATTCTTCACATCTTCACAATAGTCCAGAATTCTCCACACAAGTCTAGCATGTAGTAGAGGTCTCTACAATCTTGTAGAACATTCCAGAATCCTCTATAATTTTCCGAAACTCTCTAACTTCTTTCTAAACCTTCCAGAAAGATAAAGAACATTCTCCACATTTTAGACCATTCTAGAATAGTTTAGAGCTTGTTCGTTTTGGGACTCTAGACTCAAACTTTTCTCTCTGCGCACATTCTCCAATAAATTCTTTCTCTCATTTCTCTATCTATCTCTCTCCACTCATTACCCAAAATCGAGTGCAATTTTGTTCACCCTCCTTAAAAGAGGGTGAATATTACCTTCCCTCTTATTGGTTGAAATAGTGTAGGTCCCACCCGTGCAATACACTTTTTGGTAAGCATGACATCACTTGGTGGTGGGATCCATATCATTTCAACCAATAGGAAGGAAGGTAATGTTCACCCTCTTAAGTGGAGGGTGAACAAAACTCAACTCCCCAAAATCCAAATCCAAAATCCCAAAACGAAGAAGGTGTTAGTTAACTTCCATTATTCTACAGAGTTCTCCACTGTTCTAAAATACTTTATAACACTCTTAAACATTCTCAACATTTCTAGAATTCCCTAGTCTATTATGGATTATTCTAGATCTATTCTCAACATTCTCAACAAAAGGTACATATTACGAAAAACGTGCTAAAAAATAATCATAGATATATATGCGATAACCTATGCAATTATAAAAGTGTAAACATATATAGTTGTAGATGCATACAATCTTAAGAAGATGCTTATGAATTTTTTGAAAAAAAACCTTGAATGGATAAATGTTAGATTTTCTTTTAGAAACATTGGGCAGGCGAATTGATATAATTTTAATATTTTTAAGAAAAAACTACTATGATCCTAAAGAAAATTTGAAACTTGGGTAGGGCGGTCGCCTGGTCTCATCCGACCCTTGGTCCGTCATTGCAAGAGTACAACCCAATCCCCATCTTTATGCAAAGATGCAACTCATTTATTGACCATAAGTAACCATATACAAATAAGATATAAACTTAGAACAAGAGAGTAACAAACCATGATCGATAGTCTAGTTGGGAAAAAGATGCTATCAGCACTTACTCCATGCACTTGTATTCCAGCTCCATGCATTCTAATCTGATGATTTTTAATCGCACGGTTCAGCACACAGGTCCAAATTGGTATCGTCTTGGACATACTATCCGGAAATCTCTTCCCTTTCCTAGTTGAATCAACGATTATACACCCTCCCCTCTGCCCTACCCATCAAACAACAAGGAAAAGAGAACTTTTAAGCATCATCACCTCTACAAACTCAGCTAACACAAGCAAAAATTTGTATGACAAAAGAAGGTGACAGAAAGAGGACTCAAGATAAAACATTTGTTGTAAACACACAACCAACACAAAATAAACTGACGTTTCTTCATGTCAAAAGTGCTCGATTTTAATCTAAACAGTAAAGATATACACATAACAAACGAAAGGTGCATAGTAAAAACTTTGACATGTTCTAGCTCGGCTCGTTCAAAGCTAGTTTAGCTCGAGTTCGGCTCATTATCATCGAGGTGTTTGAGCTCAGTTCGTTTACTACACGAGCCTTGACAAACGAGCCCAGCTTTTATAAGCTAACCAAGTTTCAACCCACTTGAGCTCGGCTCACTTACTAAACGAACGAGCTCAACACTCAAGCTCGACTCATTTACTAATGAGGGGAGCAGAGCCGAGCCCATACTCACTCGAACCTCGAGCTGTTCGTTTTCAGCCCTAACTATTTCAGAGAGAACAACACAATTTTATGGCAATTCATACAGTATTTTATATAATGTCCGGATATATAATTTGGAGAGAGAGAGAAAGAGATATACCGGCGAGGAGGGCGACGTGGAGGTTGAGGCGAGAGGTGTTGAAGGACCAGTTGTTGGTATGGCCGTCGGTGGACTTGAAGTAGCAATTGGATTGGAATTGGGAAGAGTACCATAGGCCGCACCGGAGATTGGCCAGGAGCGGGAGCTCCGGCCACAGCAGCGCGATCTCTCCTACGAAGATCGAGTCCTCGTAAATGGATCGAAGTGCGTTGTAGAGTGAGTTTTCTCTTCGCTTTATGGTTCTCGAGGCTCTGTATATGCTCAACCTCTCGTCTTCCATGGCTCCACCAACCCCAAATACAATAACGGTTCAGATTCTCACAAGCTAGGTTTAGAGTATAAAAATTGCAAGCTTTCTGGGCCGATTTTTTGAGCTAGTGGTGAAACAATTAGGCCGGCCTACGATGGTTGGTTTTAGAGGACCAGAAGTTGATGGGCTTTTTAGTTCAGTCTACATCATAGACTTATGGGCAGAAGGTGACCTAAATAGATTGCGCTCAAATTTATGAACCCGATCGATCTATTTAAGTCACCTCCTGCTCATGCATCCCAACTCATATGGGTAGTGGTTTCAATCCCACCCTCGAGAGGTTATTCAGAGCCCCTGGAGCATGTGGTGATTCATAAACCTTTTTCCACCACAAATTACCACGCGACGGTGCTGCTCCAGGAGCAAATAAAAGGAGCTCTTGCTTGCGTCAATAAATTAGGTCGGTAGAGCGTCGGTATATGGGTCATAGCAATTGACATGATCGTGAATAGGTATGTGTTGCACGCATGCGGTATAAAAATAGTTCAGCAAACTTTTATTCAAATCTGAAAAACATAAGGGAAATACTGAATCTAAAATATATTGGATACAAACCGACACCCATGTTACACACGATGTCCTTAAAATAGATTTGCCGCCTCATCGAGGTACTAGGGGTTTTAGTAGACGTCTGTCTCCCAAGCTTACTTCAAACTGAAATTTTGTGTATAGTAAGTACTCTCTCAGATAAAAACCAAAACACAAAAAGTTTACAGAAAAAGAGGTAGTGTATCACTGAAATATTTTTCTTCTTTACATCTCATGCTAGGTAAGGGTCATCATTTAGCCCGAAGGCCAGCAAGACCCGTCCGATAGCCCAAAAATCAGTGGCTTTGAGAGCACCCATTCCTTCCTTATGGTGTTGAAGACTAAAGCATATGCAGCTTTACTTCATGCCATTTCCATCCAAATGTTCCAAGGGAAAAAAAAAAACAAAGAATGTTTGAATGTTATATATTTATTATTTAATCATTGTCCTTTTCTGCTTGGGGACAACAATATAAGGGTGTAGTATTTATAAAAAAAAACTAGGGTGTAGTTTTTTCATGCAAACTTTTTAAGTTTCATTTTTTCCACCCTTCTTTTCAAAATTTGTGCCGCCCGGCCCGTGAGCCCGTCCGAACTTTGGCCCACTAGCCCGGCAATTGGGCTCGGCCCGATGATGGCCCTTAATGCAAAGGATGCCTATTTGTAGGCAAAAGAGAACCGTGGAATTGAAACAATAATTCAATTATTAAATGCAAAGCTAGCATTTATTGAGTTCCATTGACAATTGTCATGGAAGAGCTTCCAGCTCTTGCTGCAAAACTTATTATGGTTTTTGCTACTGTTTAGGCCTTATTTGGCTCTAAAAGTGGAACAATAACCTCTCTCTTTTTTCTATTCAAATTTTTTTTACATTTGTTAGTTTTGCGTCAAACTTTTGTAACTTATTGATTCATCTCGGCGAGAGAAATCAGAAAAGTAAAAAAATTTGATCGAAACTCAATTTTTTTCAAAAAGACAAGAATGAGTAAAAAAACTGATTTATTGACTTATTTTTGTCTTTATCAAAAAATTATGAGTTTCGATCAAAATTTTTTACTTTTCTGATTCCGAGACAAATCAATAAGTCATAAAAGTTTGACGCAAAAAAAAAATTTGAATAAGGACAAAAAAATAAGTCACTCAACTTTTTAATTCAAACTATCCTTACTTCGGGCAAGCCACAACAGTGTAAGCCCAAACTAAAATACTTAGGTCCAACAATGATTGACAATTTTCTCATTCAATCCTCAATGATTTTTTGTTCATTTCTTTTGTGGATAAATCCCCTAATATAGGAGATTATAAATCTACTTGGACCCACCTCTCGAGGTGTCCAGGTCCCACTTAATTTTTGGCTCAAACTCGCCCCAAAAATTGTGTGAACTATACCCATTTTTCCTAACAGTATTTGCATCGGTAAACTGAGCTTTTGTTGCGGTACATGCATTGAAGCAATTTGGAAAGGAAATGCATCGGTAAAATTGAGCTTTTGTTGCTGTAAATACCCCATCTGTTTGGAACCTATAGAAAAGAAAAGAAAGGAAAGGAAAAGAAAAAGGAAGGAAAATGAGAGGAAAATAGGAGGAAAAATTTACTCCATTGAACTTAAAACTTTTATTTTCTTCTCTCTTTCTCTTCCAACCAAACAATGAATGAGAATTTTTTTTAATTTTCTTTTCTTTTGCTTTCCTTTCCATAAGTTCCAAATAGAGCCGAAAGGAAAATTTGAATGGCGTTTCCCGTCACCGAAACAAAGCAAGAAGTAAAATACCCTGTCGCTAAGTTCAAATTCAAAGAACACAGCTCAAACTTGTATCACATTCCCTAGTGCGAAAAATATTAAACACAACATTGGCATTGTTCCAGGGTTTCAACACGAAAGTTCGACAAAATCATTGTAGAGATGTCTGGCATTGTTTCCATGTCATTCTGTCGGATGATATCGCAAAACGAAATTCCATGGGGTTCTTCAAGAAGAATTCTTTCTTTTTCTTGCACTGTTTAGAACTCCTGAAGAAACAGTTGATGCCGGATTGATGGCTTTCCTAATCTTCAACACATTCCAAGCTGTGCCAGCACAGTGCCCTGCTGTTGCAAGCGCATGTCCTGTTGCCTCCCCTGCATTCTCTCCAAACCTGTTGTCCAAAAATCCCATGGCAATCAAGAAGAAGAAAAGAAAATAGTGATATGATCTTGCTACGTCTGCTAACTAAAACTGAAATACGGAAAAACCAGGGTACTATAGCGGTTTAAAGCTGATCACATAACCTACCATGAATCCCTAGGTCTTGTATGATATTCGTAATCCCTTCATCTTAGTCCGGTTTGGTGGGGTAGTACATCATGTGAGATCACGTATCTCCTCTGTTGGGTTTGTGTGGTGGAGAAGGCCCCTAGAGCACCACGTGGCGGTACTCTAAGAGCACTGAATAATCACTTCGTTTGTGGATCCAACTCGATGGTGAGTTGGCGGGGGTTGACTACGAATATTATTTTGGTAATTGGATGATATGAACCCTAGCATACATAATGGTGGCTGCCCTAACAATCAAAATTGTAGTCTTCTTCTCTCTCCAACATTGTTGTCAAAGACTGGTGTGATCCGTGTACATAGACAATTTCGTGGTACCTCGTGTATCTGTGTGTCATGTTTTCGGATTACGTTTGATTCTTGTTTTAAGTTGTGGTTTCATTTCTCCGAGCTCAAGGAGTACACCAGAGGCTAGAATGTTCAACTGATAACATCTTTCCAACTAGCTTAGGAAATTTGGTTTTTGATTTATTCCGGATTTCCATGATCAAGACCAATGAATGTGTGGATGTGCAACCAGTATGGTGTAGAGTAATAAAAACGGTACAATAGTTCAGAGACTCTACCTTCGGCTAACCATTCTGGTTGTGGCAGCAGAGGTGGCAGAAAGGCCTTGTTTCTGAGCAACTTCAGCTGCATCCAAGACTTTATCTGCAGTTTATATAGAACAACCAATTCAAAATGGCATTTTGAGTTACTCTATTAGGCATTATATACTACAACCGTACAACGTAAGAAAGTCGTCAATAAACCAAGAAGTGTCTAATCTACCCGTCTAAAAACTTTCAAATTTTCCTCAAGTTAAATGACAATATTTCTCGCGATTGAACTCAGTTAATCTATGACCATAGTTTTACTTATTGAAAGCAGTAAAGTTACAAAGGCATGCACAAATTGGGGGGAATTTTTTTTGACTTACTGACAGCATCCAGCGAAGCCAAGAGGACCTCTCCTGGAACCATGGCTAGGAATGCCTTCCCAGGTTGGGATCGAACCACAGGACCCATCACCGAACCGGCCACAAGCCCAACTCCGTTAAGCATTACTTTGCTCATCTTCTCTGTCATCCTCGACAGCTGTCTGACACTACGAAATCAAGAATAATAATAATCTGAATATCCAATAAAATCAATCTTTTGACTTAATGCAACTAAAATTTCTTGCCTCGTCACAGATACTAATCCAAAGAAAACAAGAAGAATTGATCATTGAGGTACCGTTTCAGGCTTTTATTTAATCCGCTTTTCTTCGTGGAGCCACCAGCTTTGTTGGTCTTAGTTGCTCTTGCTGAGGTACTGTTTATCTCCTCTGTAGCTTGAGTTCGAATCATTTCCCCTCCCTTTTGCACCTGTTTTTTTTTCTTATGCATTCTTTAATTTAACCAACTATTGAAGGAAATAAATCACTACAAAAATGTGACATTATACAAGGGCAAAAACATTCCAAGAATTCTGCCACTAGATGTTCGCCCGAAAGAGGTGGTAATAAAAATATAAGAAGTCGTATTAATTATTCGTCTGCTAAGTCGATCCCTTCTTCGATTTTCTGTATTCTCAAAATTCCTTGGTATACTTACCTCCACGGTCCTTGCGATAAAATTGTATAGTTCTAGCCCCTACCAGGGATAGAACTAAAAAAAATAGATTCTTATTATTATATATAATTCAAAAGATCGTTAACGATACGATGATACTGTACAAGGAAAATCTCGAATTTGGATCCAAAATTGACGTCTTAGTGTGAAATGTAATTTATCCAGAACTAAGTTTTTGCATATTTTGGTTTTGCAGTACTAAAGACATACCTTGTTGGTGTAAGAATTGCTGCATGTGAAGATCCCCCTGACAATCTGACCAGTCCCTCCAGCAATTGCCTTTGCCAAGAAATTATTGTAATCCCCAACGGCAGGAGCATACTCCTTCCAATCCAAACCCCTGTTTCGATTCGACTCCGGTGAACAAGAAAAGCAAGAATGCTCTTTCAAGAATGAATCCAACGAGCCCAAACTCCCACCGCCGTCGGGAAAACTCACCCCATAGCTCAAAGGCTCCTCACCATCTGTCATGGGCAGAGAGAAAAGGTAGTGCAAAGCATCAAGCTTCACCACTGGCTCATCATTTGTCAAAGGCCACTGGAGTTCATCGCCAACTTTGACCGTGGTTGCAAGCACAACATTTTCATCCGATACGCGGAAGAGAGAGAAGTCGCCACTGGCGAGTTCTACTGCCTCCCCTTCCTCCATCAGATGAACTTTGCATCCGGGAATCCGTAAGAGAATTTCGTGTTTCACATCTCTGGGTGATGTGTATTCTTGATATGGTTGTTCTGGTGAGGAGGCTCTGGTCGGAGACAGAGTTCTAGGCCTACTACCACAACAGCTCATCTTCTTCTTCTTCTTCTTGTTTGGCAGAAAGGAAAGAGAAGGAAAGGGTGGAAGAAAGAGAATGGAAAAATGGCAAATGAGATGATTGAACAGAGAAAGTTGCAGTCTGATCTACAAGAGTTCGTTTTTTTATATTGTTGTTTTAGGCTCCGTTTGTTTGGGCGTAAAATATCTTTCGATAGAATATTTTACGTATTTTTTTGGTGTTTTTTCATCCGATTTTACGGTGTTCGATTGTATAAAACATTTGACATCAATATAATGAAATTATTTTTCTCTAATTTTGGCCGTAAGTCATTTTTGTTTTTTCCACCCCAATGTCCCACGTCCCCAAAACACGTAACCCGCCTCTGCCGACGAGGAAGTACTGCTACCTAGTAATATAATTGAGATAACCTTCTTTCCTTTAATAGGAGTAATAGATTTTTTCTAAAGGTGCTGTTTGGATGCACATCAATCTAGCTTACATAATTACTCCATGTTTCGTTTTCCTAGGAAAAAAATCTTTTATTTAATTTACCTTATCCCTTTTTAACTGCGTCCTAGTAGTACTGTATTTATTTAAACATTTCTGTGACAGAAGAGTAAAGGTTTTTTTTTTTTTTTTTTGCCAATAACAAAAGAACTTCAATTTTCTAAAACTGAGTGATCAGTTTCCCCCCTCGACAAAGTGCACCAACGAATACTTTTAATTACGAAAAAAAAAAAACTCCATGCAATAGAAAATCCTCTGAAAATTGTCACCTTAAAGTTAACAGCATCCCGATTGATGTCAAAACACTCCTTATCTTGTGCCCCTCCCAAATTAAAATCTAAGCGACTGAGGGGGACAAAATGGTGTGCTGGTAAGTTTTTGGCCAGAAGGAGTTGCACACAGACGAACGTGTATCGTTAAAAAACTGATTCAGATAGTAACAATAGACATTGGAGGATTGGGTTATTCTTTGATGAGCTTTTATCCACAGAATTGGTTAGATTATTCTTTGATGAGCTTTTATAGGATGGTAAACATTTTACATGGAAAACACTTTCTTTGGTTATGAAGAACTGTTTGGCAGAAAGGAAAGGGGAGGAAATGGTGGAAGACAAAAAGGGGGAAAGGTAGAAAAGGAGGTGGTTAAAAAGAGAAAGTGGTGCTGTGATTGATTCCTTGTTTGGCTGAACTTTATTCTATTCTTCTTGAACAAGCTTGTGCTACGGTAATGGGACTTTCGGTGGAGGACAAGCGTAAGCGCGACAGCCTGTGATTGTGGAGCATCACAGTAGTTCTCACTACCGTTTGATCAAGTATCAAACAAGTGGTTTTCTTGGACCAAGCTGCCCAAAAAATGGAAAAAGAATAAAGCAATCTTTTCTTCAACATTTGTGCAGAATATGAAACCGAGTCAGATGCGTATCGATTCGAGAGCCGGAAGGAGAAAGAACTATACATCTCACCACTCATACTTGCTAAGAAAAAGCACATAAA
Source organism: Rhododendron griersonianum (assembly GCA_018127125.1). Lineage (NCBI taxonomy): Eukaryota > Viridiplantae > Streptophyta > Magnoliopsida > Ericales > Ericaceae > Rhododendron > Rhododendron griersonianum. The sequence continues at coordinate 48,958,469 of CM030790.1, read as the reverse complement.
AATTGTGTTCAGAGAGGCCTCAAGAAAGAACATATATTCTTGCACAACTTTTCCTGTTTTACACTGGAGTTCTGAATGCGTAACTCACCGAGGAAAACCATTACAAAAAACTACATGAAGTAACCTACCAGTGGGGAACATTGAAGCTGAATGATCAATTGATTGAATGGGTAATGAACAATCAAATGAATGATAGCACATAAATAAATCAAGGATTGGATTGGCCAAACTATGCGCTGGGACGTGAATAATCCCAAGTGTTGTTCCGAAAGCCACCAAGATTCATCGATAGGTCCGTGTTCGTTAAAAGCCCAATTTCTAGACATCAAATTTCCTGGGCTGGCGCCACTGGGTCAGATTTGTTGACCAAGAGCCAAAGATGGACGAGTTGGGATGAACTCCTCTCTTTCCATATAAACGTTTCCCACCCAAATCCGTATATTTCGGTCCCTTATCCTTGCTTCTGTCAATCTGTAATAAAAAGTCAAGCTCTGTTAAGAAAATGGCAAGGACCGCATGCAGAACAAGGTGTCCCACCTGCCTGGTGAGGTGGGACAGGTTCGCTTCACCCAGCAGTAATAGGCTGATTGCTAGTCTTACCGGTCGGGACCATAAGTAAGTAGTACTAAGCTGGTAGCCAGATTCACATTGTCAAAAGAACTGAAAAGAAAAATTTTCTGTCCATCCATACAAACTCTAAAATTTGTCTCCCATTAAAAAAGGCCAAAGATGGAATCTGTTGAGATCCTATTCACCCATTCATATAGGGAAAAAGCCTTAGTACGCACCTGTTTATATTACCATAAAAATGCATTTTTGTAAATAAGGGGTGCACAATAGAAAAAGGAGTTATGCACCATAGGATAAGGGGTTTAGTTAAAATAAAGGGTGTACCATAGGAAAAGGAGTAATGCATTTTTGTAGTTGGTTACGCACATTTATCACATACATCCGTGTTGTGATTTCTCATATTACTCCTGTATTGTTCTGAGTAGTTATGAATAAGTGTGTGTGGTGCCATGGAAATATTACCATGAATTATGCTAGTTACCAAGTGTATGGTGTTACTTACGATTTACATATAGTTTTGTGTGTACCATAGGGCTTCCCCAATCCACATCAAAACAACAGAATGGAGACTATCAAACTGAAGGGTACTTTCATTGGGGGAGCTATGCTTTTCCATTTGTAAGACCATTGCACCACTTTCTTCGCTTTAACAAACACTAAATAACTGTTATGTTCCGGGGGAAACCGTAGGCCTTAACAAGCATACCTTACTGATCTTCCCATCCTTTAAGTGGTATCGAATGCCAGACCAATTGATGGACTGACTAAAATGTGAACGAAAAGCGGAGATAGGGTACAAGAAATTATCCACCAGCATCGCAACAAATACCTGCTCCATTGAACAGCAGATAAATTATTGTTCAAAGTCAATCCATGATAAATCTAACAAACTAAATGACATCGCCAGTACATTTTGATCGTCAATATTATACTTTTTTAACAATCCACAAAATAAAATAACGTGAGGAGGTAAAGACAGAAAATGATAGTTTTTGTCTTTTTGATGTGGCTGTCACCTGAAACTCTTGCATTATACCGCAGTAAACCTTACAGAATATATTAGGCTGCATTTGAAAGGTTTACTCATGCGTAACAGACAGTTCCAGTTCCAGGGAAATTAAATTCCAGACAAAGGAATGGCCACCGAAAGAAGAGATACTTACAAGGCACCAGTTGTAAGAGGCAAGGGACAGCGGAAGCGCCTCAGGAGATAACATGTTGCATAGTTGAACTTCTATTCTGGTCAAGTTCCACATAGAGAGAAGTTCTATAAAAGTGCATATAGCTAGGCAGCCTGCAAGTGTCAAGCCTGAAAAAGAAATGATCTATGAAAGTGAAAACCAGAATCGCTCAAGACATTGGAAGAATGAAATTAAAGGCCTGACACTTTAACATCGTTCTCTATCTTGATTTTTTCATTCTGTTTCAACGGGCTGTAATCAAAATCTGCATGCGTCTGCAAAATACTGAATTTTGTTCGCAATTTTAAAATCAGTAGGACACCGTTGTTGTTATCCTTTGTGAGGAGTCTAATTATCTTCAACACTTAGGGGCCTGTGTTTTATGTGTCTTACCACGAGAAGTATGGGCAGTATCCCCGAGTGAATGCCCTAGAGAATAAATTCTTATTGCTGCCGCAAGATGAACGACAGCCATAAGATATGGCGCCACAAATCCCCATGATAGGTAGCAGTGGGAAGAAAATAATGCACGGTTCATTATCCAGTTAACCTTTGTCGTGTATGATTCCAGAACAAATGTTTGCTTCCTCAAGTAGTTCCAGTACCTTCACAGATCAAAAAGTCAAGAGGAAATAGCATATTTTATTTGCGATTTAATGCCTGTCTTCAAGTATAAATACTTTTGATCTCTACATTACAAACCTTGAGAAACTAAGATCACTTGCCAGCGGGTGAGGAAAAACAGCAACTGGTGGTGATGTAATTAGCCTCTTATGAGCCCCTGGAAAATAAGAAATGAAATCATTAATTGTAAATTAGAGATCTATCAGCTACAAATGAAAAATTATGAACATAGGAATTCCATGTGACACAGCTCACGTAATGGTGAAACACAAGAAATTTAAGTGTAGAGTTCTGCCAACCAATACATGTAGTCCTCATACTACGATGAATTCAAGTACATCCAATTTGATTTAGAGAAAAGATACAAAAAACCAAAACATTAACCAATGCTGCTTGCATTGGAAGGTTATCAGTTGTGGACTGGGACCATTGCTTGATGAAACACTAAACCAGCAGGCAACAAGTGTAAGAATGCAGGTTCAAATTTGAGATCGGCCACTTCATGCAAATATTTGAATGAAAAAGGAAATTGTGTAAAATAACTTACCAGTGTTTAATTAATTGGTAATTCAGGGCAAAGTTCAACCTGTTTGGCTTAAAGATAGGTGGGGTAGTAGTGATACAACATGTTTGCAATATCAAGAAAAATGTAGCTTTTAGACAAAACAACTAACTTGAACAAGGTTACGTGGGCAAATCACTGAACACAATACCTGCTATGGCTGCAAGAGTCATGTCATCAGAATATCCCCCATCTCGAAGATCCGAAACCACCTCATGACGGTTATTTCTAAAATCATCTGCATGCATCTGAAACGAAAGAAAATTATGGAAAGAACTCCACAACTATTTCATTTCCATAATGAGCATGCAACAGTTCGAAAAGGAAGAAGCTGGTACTTGCCATCATGCACCCTCCCCAGAGGAAAAATGTTTTGCCACCAGTAGCAAACCCCATCGAACAAGGCTGCAAAAGATGATTTTCTGTTAATTCATGAGTTTAAAAATATTTTTAACAAGTGAAATATCTCTATGCAATGACCTCTATGTTTGGCCAACTAATATATGTTAAACAACACCCGTTCGTACATTTATTTCAGGATCTTGCATAATTAATTGGGCTCAATGAGACCAAATCAGCTAATCCCAACTGCTTCAAACCTCTTGGTAGACAAAACCAGTGAAGAAAAGTGGGCCGTCAACTAAAACAAAAGAACTTACCACTGCTGAACTGCACAATTGTTACTTCAAGCAGATAGATTTTTGTGATATGAAATCAGAGATTTGATTTCGTCATGCTTATACTTCATCGTTCTCGTAATTGCATATCTTATTCACTGTTCAATTTGAAAGGTTGCTTTATGGATATCACATATAGGCGCCACAAGATGTATACTTGGAAAATACACAACTGAAAAGTCTGAAATATAAAATGCTTTCAGCAACGGCCGAGGATGTTTCAGGACTACTTCCAGCATAGTTATATGGATAAGAAAAGCTACATGCAGCTGGTTGGAAACAAACATGCCACACTAAATGGGTGCACATTATTTGTACGTGTGCATGGACAATGAAACATTAAAAGAAAATTAAAGCTTTTTATGACTGTCATACCATATGGTATTCATAGATGCAGTAACTTCCCAAACTTCCAGAAGGTAAATCAAGAGGGTATCCAGTTTGAATAAAAATCTGCACGTCAATAGCACAACGTTAAGGTTGCCATAGGAGGCAGACATATCACAACAAGAGCTAACCAACTCAGTACAGTCTACAAAAATCAAGCAGTTGCATTTACTTTACCATACCTCAGGATTTTTTTCCATCTCAGCAGTGAGGGCTCCAATTGACCCAGGATGCAGCCTAACATCATCGTCAAGAAACAACACATACTTGCTGTCTTTATGCATTCTCTCCACCCCAATCTGCACAATTGCACCATACTTGATGAGCAACAATGAGAGACATATATCCGAGAAATAAATCCTCAATACCCTCTGGGCTATAGGCAGATAAATATACAAACGGACTCCGGTCTGCAAACACAGGATTCCCTTTACTTTGTAACCGATTGTAGATAAGATTATCTCATGGTGAGAATCAAATTCAATCCTCAGTCCACCAAAATTTAGTCAAATTTATGGTCGTAAAGTTTAACTTGACCAAAAAAAAGGAACACCACAAAGTATAAGATTTTTTTTTTTTGGATTGGATGAAGAGTGCAGGGAAAAGTCCACGCAAAGTATAAGATCACATTTATACAAAAAAGAAGAAGAAGAAGAAGAAGAAGAAGGAGGAGAAAGATGCCTAACACTGAACTGTTCTTTTCATTTTCTATGAAGAATAAAGGTTGTTCATTTAAGGGGCATTAACTGCAGGGTTGTAGATTTGTACCTACCAACTGATTGTGAATTTTTTGACTACAAGTTGTTGACAACCCAGCTACAATAATCTTTGCATCAACGTCATCCTGCACAAAACATTGGAACAATTCAGGAAAGGAAAATAACCAGAAGATCCTAGACATATTCTGAGAAAAAATTTGGGACGTTCCAATAAGCATGATGAATGCGTGCAGAACACTATGGTAACTGAAGTAGCTAGCAAAGGATGATGCAGTATAGCACGGCCTGACCTCCAACTCAACAAATTTCTACAGTCTACACAACGGAACTTTTGAGTAGCTAGAACGTGACACTCATACATCACGGTGGAGAACAAGGTTGACAGATAAAAAGCAAGCCAAACCAACCTCAGCGGGTCGGCTAATACAACAGTTTCTTCACAATCCGAAGATCAGAACTACCAAAAACCAAGTGATATGGAAATGACAAACAGGAAATGCTGCATTCCAGATACTAAATGAAACCTCATTTTTGCCCAGGAGAATTTTCATCAAGCATAATATTCGTAGTTTTGTACAGCTAGATGATTTAATATCCTCCAGAATATCTGACACCTCCAAAATATAGATGCTGCGCACATTTTCAACTATAATCGGCATACGCTTATATACATGTACTAATGCATAAAAACATGATACAACAACTTTGCTTTCTCACCATAGCTGAGACCCTTGCATAATCAAAGGCATGAACTGTAGAGGCAACTAAATTGTCATATGACAAAGGGAATCGGTTGTGCAATATATACCTTAAAATCTGCTAGTAACCGATTTAGAGCATGGTAAGCAGGATCATCCATACTTTCCACCACAAAATGAAATTCCAAAGGACCACCGTATAAGGACGTGATCTGCATTTCATGATTAATGAACCAGAACAAAAATCAAGACCAGAGGATATCTACGACCTTTCACATATTGATCGAACTAGATTAAAGAAGTTCCAAACTTGGAATTAGTTTTTCAGTGAAACCAAGGCATGCAATATCGCAATCTAGATAAATTAGTTGCAAAAGTGGTCTTAAGAAGTCCATCATGGCTTTAATACATGAATCTGAATCACAGGATAGACAAACATCCAGTGTTAACAAATACAAGTTGAAGTGCCAATCCTTTTTCCCTTTGCTTTATCACATTAAAAACTTCTGCAATGAGAGGAAGCATCTCTAGTGGCTCTTCATTGAGGGTGAGTATCCAAACTTTTATTCGCTAATAACTAGAGCGAAGATGGAAAAAAGACCAAGAGAAAACTGATATGAAAGAGAAGTAATCATTTCCTATTTTCTAATTTCAGCACTCCAGCATAGTTTACCTGAGTTCTCCAGTTATGTAAATTGTGCTCCCCAAAGCCTTTTAACGGCATTACAACAGTCACTCTTGGCAGGTTAACCTGATTAGAGTGCTCGAGGTCATTAATATCGTGACTAAGAAAAGCAAAGCTATTGCCGCCTTTCATGCTATCTTTCATCTGTCTAATCTCTCTACTCCTGTGACAAGAAAGAAAACAGTAAATAAATCTGGAGTTTGTACCTTTCCACCAAGGTTACGTGGCGGAAAATGAGCCAGTAACTTGATGCCACCTCATCACTAAATTTTGAAGACAAATGCTTGATACCTGACATAAGCAGCAAAAGCCCATCCGACAGCGAGAATTAAGCAAATTAGATATCCCTGCATAACAAGATTCATATTGACCAAAAGTGTTTCAAAAACGATAAAATCCAACTTTGTCCTAAAAAAAACACAATTTCAAACCTAACATAATCTGCAAGGTTCCTGACAAAAATATAGGGGAAAGAAAGCATTGGCATTGATAAGTAACCAAACAAAACTAAGTCTTTTCCTACCAATTAGAGTCGGCTACATTCATCTTTCTTTATGATTCTGGGTATATGGTCAATAAATTGTAACATTCATATCCTTTTTTGTCAATTGGCATTTATAATAGTTGAAAACTTGAAACTAAACTTCACTAAACCATGTTGAGCAAATAAAGCTCGTCAGGTTGATAGTTCCATTCACGATTTTCTTCTCTCTTTCAGATTATACTTCTTCGGCAAACAAATGCAAGAATTGCAAGCATTGGCATTGATTAGTAACCGAAAAAGTCTTGTACCCTATATCGGATTGGGCTCGCGTATCTTTCTTTACGATTCGGGTATATGGTCAATAAACTGTTAAATTCGTACCCCTTTTTGTCAATTGGCATTGATAGATTGTCAATGACAATACTCAAAATGAAACTTTTACCAAACCATGTTGAGCAAATAAACCTAGTGGGATTAATAGTTCTGTTGGAGTTTGTCCCACATCGGTTAATTATCTTCTCCAAAACTAGTATAGAAGCCTGGACCACTCATTGTCAATTGGTTATGAGTTGGATGCTTTAAAAAGTTCCAATTCGTATACATCCTTTCTCGTCAAACAAGAGCCTAATTCCGATATCCAAACCGTAAAATAAGAATCAAGCAATAAAACTTGAGCACTTTTTCTGGCTCGTGGCCGAAAACGAACGGAGAAGTCAAAAAGAGAACCGAACCTGGATCTGAATAAATATAGCGAGAGGACTACAAAAAACTCCGCTAGAATAGATAAGAAACGCATCCAGAGAGTCAAATGGCGACATCGTCTTCTTACTTTGACTTCCCTCTCCTCCTCTTTCACTCTCTGGGAATGCGTTAGGTCAAGGATATCGAGACCCCTAAAAAAAAGCCCTAGATTCGGCTACGTTTATTACAATTTCTCCCCATTCATGTTCAGTTGCTTCTCTCAGATGGCCATGGACGGAGACAAAGAGAGAAGAAGAATGAAGAGAGAGAGAGAGAGAGAGGAGAATGAGAGGAGAGAGAAAGGGGGAAACGTGAGAAACCGCGTAATTTTATATTTCGAAGGACAGTCGAGCCGTAATTTTAGAGACGGAGAGACCGTTAGATAGGGTGGTTATTAAGAACAGTCTGAGGGTGTTTTAGTAATTTGAGGTGGCACGTCCTGAGTGGTGGGACCTCAAAAGTGTGGAAGATTCGCAGAATTATTCCTTTTTTTGTTTTTTGTTTTTTGTTTTTTAATTAGTAGGAGTACAACATTTTCATGCGTCACGCAATCAAAACACCACTATATCTAGATATCATTTTTTCTTATCTTAATTTTATAAAATCATTTGATGAATTTTTGCTCTTCCCCTACACTTGCTGTGACGTCAAATCTTACCTCTACCCCTACCACTTTCTGAAATAATTATACTAATTTCCCACACTTATGTTCGGCAAAGGAATTAGAGCAATGAAAAAACCTGATTATTTATTGTGGTAAATATTGGACGTATCGTACATCCTGCGTGCAATTGATATGGGGTTTGATTAGCCGTTTGTCTTATTCGTTACGCCCAATACTTGAATCGGCTACTTGTTTCTTTCTCAAAAATAAGAAAGCATTATCGCCCACGTCGTTTGGTATATGTTTGCAGAGTACTGCTATGTACACCGACGGAATTCCCACCGAAATGGCGTGCGCGGGAATCAACGGCATCCGATGTGTATAGGCGCTCGGATCAAGCACCCTATTTTTCGTGTATACATACACACATGAATTTTTGGACGGCTCGGATCGGCCGTCCGGTGGCCGGAGACGGTCGGCCGCGGCCGTCGGTACGATTTCGGTGGGTGCCGGTCGATCCTCATATCTTTTCCGATGTTTGCACTAAGCCTAATACATGACCACATTCGGATATTAGTTCAGGGAAGCAAATCGAACTCGAGGACCTAGTTGACAAATAAGAAAGGAAAATGATGGCATCCACTGCTAAGATTTGAAAACAATAATACTCCGTAATTCTATAACCACACCCAAATACACACTCACACATATAAGTGTGTGAGCTCTACATACACCGCATGCTCTAATGTGTGTGGGTGTGTATTTGGGTGTGTGTGTTGGTGTGGGTGTAGGACTCTGAAAACAATTGTTGAGTGTGTGATTGGAAGAGTTTGGTCAAAAGAAAATGATTGGAAGAGAATATCTGTAAATACTATGGCCATGCGTAGACACCCCAATCTGGACTTTTCCAAATTAGTTTATTTTCGAGTTTTTTGATTTTCCGATGATGAAACGAATCAAAAACACCTCAGGAATGATTGTGATTAAGCTTCGAGTATTTGATACCCCTCTTAAACCTAACCAAGCCTAACCAGAACATTACTGGCGCACGCATGTTTCCTTTCCGCGCGCGTTAGTTTGTTTACTCAACCAGCTTTGACTGGCGCGCGTAGATCTACGACCTGCGCGTGCAAGTTAAAGTTGCAACCGACCTTATACTTTCCATTTCTAGAAGGTTTCCATTAATGGAAGGTTTCTAGAAGATTTCCATTAATGAAATAATTTCCAATAATAGAATGCTTTCCATTAATGGAGGGTGTCATACAACCAACCAACACACAACCATCTTTCAAATCCAATCCTCAAGTTCAATCACTCTTTCAAAACCAAAAACCAAGGTATAACAACTTTGATCTGCATTCTATTCTGTTTTCTGAAGGGGGCTGGCAGGGTCAAAGCTGGTAATCAATACCAGTCCTGGCCCTAAGGCTAGCAGGTTACAAAAATCGTGTGAGCAAGGGACCTGCGCGCGTCGGTCGCTTGCTCACGCGTGCCACTCCTTGGCTGCACGCGCAGATCTGCGTGGGGACAGAGGTCTTGTTCATTTATGTTGTTTTCTTTATAGATCATCACTGTGAACATGCTAAAAACCAGTCTACTGTTTTCCCTTGTTAAAGTTGCTAGTTTTTGGTTAATACTCATATCTGCTGCAATGGAATACACTTTGGGCCTTTCTAGACATGTCCCAAAATCCATAAACATGTAGAACTAAGCACTGGTTTGTTGACTCAAACCTGCGCGCAGCAGTGGTCTACCCGCGCACGCAGGTTCAGTCTCAACCAGTGGTTGGCCTTTGCATGGGTAACTAGGCCTTAGCCTCTGTTTTTATCCTCACGCTGTTTATGGGGTGTTTTATTCATTTGGTGGGTTTGTAGCCCATTCAAACTGCCTATAACCATATATTAAACTGTCATTTGAACTGCGTAATTTGTCCTGAGTGTACACTGGTCATTCCAGAGCCCAGAGGGTTGAAAATAAGAGCTGTGGGTTTAAACCTACTGGTGTGCAGGTCTGGTCAACATGCAGTGACTTGATCAGTGCATACTGGTTTCTTCCTGCGCATGTCACTCCAAAACAATGGCCTTCCAGTCTGTTTAAACTCCCACAGGAGTCTGTTTTCATCCTATTCTAATTGTTTCAATAAGCGAGCATGTCATCTATCACATCCTGCAAATCTGTTACAATTTTAATTCCCTTAAACTGTTCCCCCACCCTAACTGGCTAAAAATTGATTAATGAGAGAGAATCGCAAATGTTTTGCAAATGCCCGAGTCGAGACCAATCTCCAGATTGGGCGAGAGGGGTGCCTTAAAACCCTTCCCCTCTCATAACCTGGCTCCCCAACCTCAGATATAAATGTATGGCTACTGTCACATGGTCATATGGTATTGCCAGATTTGGCTTCAGGTAAATGTATGGCTCGATGATACTCAGACAATCATGTAGGCCTCTACATTTCATCTGGACCGTTCAACATCGACTGGCGGGACCCGAAAGTATGAGTAGGACAAGATCCTAAACAAAAATTTGTCCTCTAACTTGTTTACCGAAACATCAAGAAAATGATTGTTACCTTCTTCCATCGTCCCAACAAATTTGTTCTTAAAATCAATAAATACATAGTTTGACAATGAAAGAAAGTCGATAAGATGAGTAGACATTATCATATTAGAATTTCAAAGCTGCTAAAATGAGCTCTCAGGAGAAGATCTGCAGGTGACTAAAGCACTGCTGCAACACTATCAAAATATAGAAGCACAGGCTATATCAGGCAGGTTGAATATCAATGCCTTTTTACCCGCATAGACCTGGGTACGAATAAAATCTTCACATTCTAACTACTTCTAGAGTGTGTTACATGGACTCTTCTTTCCTCACAAGAGTAGCCGTGTGCACTAGATATGATGAGTATGGAATATGAGTCCGATCACTTGTATCTAAATTAACCACATGGATCATGGTTTTTTATAATGTTTGAGGAAGGAGAAGCTCCCACCGATAGAAAACAAATATTCAAAGCCTTACACATGATGGATCATAGAAATCCATGTTTCGAGGTAGCTTTCGTGTAATTTTGAACAATACTCCGTACATCTTATATATTGAAGTACCCAACAACAAAAAAACATCTTATGTTGAAATGTTCACGACATGTCCACTTAATCGTATCAAACTTTTGGAGGATACATATCCCTGTATGCTAAGTGTAAGGAGATCTCCGTTTCCTAGCTAGATGCAGTAGTTTCTGATTGGACACATACCCGACGAATATACCCAGTCCATAGCATAATTTATGTAACATACTTTATAGAACAATTTGCTGTTCCGAGCAAGCAACAGTTCAAAGCAAGCCTTGGTCATGCACTGGACAGTTACTAAATGAAAATCATCTCAACAAATACTCTCAATCAGAAAGTCAAGGTCCACCATAATGGGTCATAACTGCTACACTGTTTGTGCCGCAAAAATGTATGGAGAAAGAATTCAAGAAAATCATTCTGAGGGCAAACACATGCAAACTTGCTGAAATTCCAATAAGCCGGAAATATTGTTTGAATTACAGGAGAAGTACAGCATAAATGAGAGCAGGAAAGCTAAGTGCCAAGTAAGAAAGATTAAAGAACATATAAGAATGACTTACATGACAAACCTGATAAAAGAAATTTCATTACTAAACTTCGAGGATCTGATTGGCTAGACATGAACTGGAATTACAAAACCCATTCCAACAGCATCTCCGGCATGTGAAAAACATATTATTTGCTCGGCCCCATTCTTATTTGGATAGATATACACACAAAGAAAAGAACAATAAAAAGGGAAAAGAACGGAATTGCTGTAAAATAAGAGAGAAATCGATGACAAAAAGCCTATATGTTATTCCTTTGTCTGTACAATTCATGTCAATACTAAGTTACTAACTAAATAGAAGGGATCCAATGCCATGCAAAAATCAAATTATATGCACAGTAGTGTTACATGGACACCAACAGACATGAGTCTCATGACAATTGATATGGAGTAACAGTATGGGATTTGTGTCCAAAACCGGTACCCAATTTAGACTTACATACTCAGATGAGAAAATCATACCACAAGGATCATGAAATTTCATGAAAGTGCAGAACTCCGTTAATGACTGAATGCAATGGCTAAGCCTACGTCCATTATCCTTAACAAATCCAGAAGATTCACATGTAAAAGTCCATTATAACCATATATCGGAGAAAAATTCATGGACGACCATAAACCATGAAAAACAAATTGCAGAATAAGAAATCTAAAGGCAAGTGCCATGAACTCTCAATTCTCATTCAAGTAAATCAGCTTTCCCATTTCCTGTTTGGTCATCGTTAGAATTGCTACCAATCAAATGATGAAGAAGCACACCTGCTGCAACACTGACATTCAAGCTCTCCACTGCCAGAAAGGACTGGAACTCTTCACTTGAGTACCCACGAGTCGTACCTGCACTTTCCCCATCTTCATGTCCTGCACTTATATCCACTGGAAAATTTCCAGGTATCCTAACCAACTGAGTGCATGATCTCTCTACCAATGGCCTCAACCCAGTGCCCTCACTCCCTAATACAAGAATTGTGGGTGCATTGGGCTCAACCTCATTCAGAGGAATGGCTCTTGAAGAAACTGAACCTCCAATAACCCGCCAACCATTTTCAGCTGATGATACTAGGAACTGCATCATATTCTTGCAAGACCTAAGCTCCATTAATTCCAATGAGCCTGCACTCGCTTTGCTTACAACACCACTTAGTGGCGCAGAATTCTTTGCACACAACACCACCCCTGAAACTCCAAAAAAGTAGGATGATCTAATAATTGCTCCTAAATTTTGGGGATCCGTTACCTCATCCAAGGCAACCCAAAGAGGAGCCTTCTCTTGCCCCATTGGAACCGGGTCCAATTCCTTGATCCCTACCATGTCCAGTGGAGAAGCATCTAGGACTAGGCCCTGATGCGGGCGACTATCAACTACCATATTCAGGTCATGCTTTGAAACTTCTTTTTTGCTCAAGGCAATCTTTTCAGCTATCCTCAAAACACGCTCAAACCCTTTCTTGTCCTTCTTCTTCCTGTTATTGCCACTCAAATCAAGCCCCTCCTGTACATACAGAGCATAGAACTCTCTTCTACCAGCCAACAATGCAGCCAAAACGGGTCCCACACCATAAATCCCTTCACCAACCATCCTGGGCACTGTCGATTCAGTAGCCTCTTTCCACGTCTTTCGACCCCAACTTTCCTGCCTATCCCCCGTCTGGCGAAACTCCGGTCTTTCAAATCTGGGTTTCGCATCAACAAACCTGTTATACCTATTCTTAATCTTGTCCCATCTCGGATCATCGAGAACCTCATTTTCTCCCTCTTCTTCTTCCACAACTTGCTGGGGTCTGTCCGTGTAGCCCCGTCTATCAACTGAAGTACTACCCCCATTTTCCACATTAGATGTACCACTTTTTAAAAACTTCTCTGCTGATTCCTCCCAAGAAGACCGGCTAGCTTTCAAATTTGTTACTTTCTCTACCCTTTTAGTGTCCTTAGTCCTCTGTGATGCTAACCAAGGCAAGGTCTTCCCAATCTTGACTGCAGTATCACCATCTTCAGAAACTTTCTGTGTATATGAGCTCGAAAAACTACGACCTCTACTCAAAGAGTGATTCCAAAAACCATTTTTTAGGCGAAACCCACTCGAAAAGTGTCCAGGTTTTGCTAGGGCTACATGGTGAAAGTCGAATGGCGAACTTGTGGGTTTCAGAAAATAGGAGTTTTCTAGGGTTTTATGAAAGCAACCAACAGAGAAGCCTCTAAAGCTCATTGCGAACTTGTGTTTTGAGGGTTTTGAACGAAACCCAGCTTCTAAAGATTAGGGATTTGACAATGGAGTGGTTTAAGGCATCTGGGTGGCTGTGAACAAACCCTAATTGCCAATGGAAAGGTTTACAAATCACAAAATATGTGGAAGATGCGAATTTGAAACGAAACCTGGATTAGAAAGATGTTGATTTGAATATGCTGTAACCCCTTCCTATTTTAAAATACACCGTGAACTGCTGTATCTACTTTCTCATCACTCATCAGAAGCTCGGAAGTGAAGATAGGGAGGAGCATCGATGTTATCCAGACGGACTTTCGTTTTCGGAAAAGAAAAACCCACCACAGGCATTCTTAAATTTTTTTTTTTGAATATGTCGGGCATTCTTAAATTTCGATATTACATTTTTATATTTTTTTTCTAACTATAAAAATTATTTGAAAATTTATTATTTTATTACGAGTGAAAGTAATCAATTGTTCAAACTTATTTGAAAATTTATTAATTTTATGTACCAAAGAAATAATTACTCCCTAAGTCTTAAATTGTTTGTCCAGTCTGCAAAACGATAACTAAAAAATAATGCAATTTTTTCAAGAAATTTTTTAAAAACTTTTTTCACAAATTAAAAGAACTCATTGATATCTAGTAAGTTGTTAAAAAACTTTTGAATTTTTTTTGCAAAAATTGTATTATTTTTAAGATTCCATTTTGCTGACAAGACAAACATTTTTGGGAGAGGGAGTAATGTTTAAGCATGGTTCACATTATCTACACCTCGTCTCCCGAGATGATCTTGTATGAACTTTTATAGAGAAAAGATCCATTCTTACTACTTTACGACCCTACAACTAATGAGATTTTACACTCACAAAAGGTGTGTGAGACCTCATGAAAAATTTCGAGAATGGATTTGTGCAGTTCATTTCTACTAGTTACGTTTGTGAGTTTTTTTAGGACTCACTTCAATGATCAGAATTGTTCACTTGGTAAAGTTTATCGAAACATCAATTATATATCCAAATAACGGTGATTTAATATCGGTTGATATAATTTCAGAACAAATTATGTTGAAATAAATAGGTTTTGTTTGAATTAGCGGAAATAAAAAACAATAGGTTATGATCCATTGGTGTGATATTTTCTTTTAACACAAGTGTTTTAACGTTATAGTCCGTACTCCGTATTAGTTAACATCCGATCAACTTACATTTTGACTTTGTTGATTAGCTCAATAAGCTATAAATTGTAAATGTTTTCAATCATCGATGTGAGTTTGGGAAAAACAATCTTTATGAGATGTTTTGGACAGTGGGGTTGGGATTGAAACAAGTCAGTTCGCCTCGGGATTTTTGCCAAACCCGGACCAATTATTTGGGACATAAGGCTCTGCTTGATTTGATTTGGGTTACTTGTCCACGATTCCATGTGACACAGAGGGTTAACAACTGGGAGTACAAAACCAAATTTATTGATTCCTATAGTAAACAAATAAAAGCTTTATTTGCATGAGTGTTACCAGAGTGAATGTTCTGCTACAAGCAGCTACTGAAAACAAAAGCCGCAATTCCCCATTTTATTCTCTATTTCATGAGAAATGAAGTTTACATTAGTGCTCAAAACTTCTCAGCACTTGGGAAAAAACCAGGACGACCAACTGAGGCTTGTTGGCAGAACACAAATCAAGGATTTGCTTGGACCAACTCTTGAACCAGGAGATAGATCCAAACCAAGTTGTACAAGAAAGGGGAATAGAAAATATACAACAAAAAACACAAAAAAATAAAAATAAAAATTGCAATCTCTTTTGACCGGAAATCTCTCTCCCTCTTCGTCATCAAGATTCTTCTAGCTCGAGGTATTGGGAGTGTGAAGCGGCTAGGAGGGCGGCTCCGATGCCGGAGCCATCATTGGAATGCTGTATCACAATGGTTTCCGATGCCTCCCCCAGCAACTCCTTGAGAGTGCTCTCCATAGAATTTCTGAATAACGTATAGTGCTCGAAAAGTCCACCATCTAATGCTATCACTGACTGATTCTCCCCCTCCTTCAATGTGTCTCTCCCCAGTTTCTTGAGGATGCCCAGAATCCCAGCCGCAGATAGGCGGGCTCCACGAACGGCGACTATGTTGCAGACCTCTACTATTGCTTTTCTTGTTTTCAGTGAGGTATTAGATATCTATAAGCATGGGGAAAAAATTGAAGCAAATAAGAAACCCCCAAGTTTCAGCTCTCTTAGGTAGAAAACACTCACACTAAGGTGTCTGGCTTCAATTGTTTCTAGACAAACATGAAAACCAACAACAGTGGATAAACGATAAAGCGAGGTTTCAAATGAAAATTCTTCTATACCCCTTACTCTAACTCGAAATGTCTAGAAGGAAGGAAAGTATTATACCTCAAAAACATCCCTTAACTTGCTCCCGACCACTCTGAGATCAGAAGATGTGTCATGATGCATTGCAGACATAACCGGGGTCCTGCACATGTTACCATGGATATGTCACTGTCTCACAGGAGCTCTCAAATCAATGCAAGTGATGTACATCTATACCATGCACATAGAATCTCCAACATCCAAATACATCACATGGATGCAGAGATATACAAATGCTTCACAGACCAATATAAATGCGCATGCCATTCTGAAAGGTTGAAGATTTATTTATTTTTATTACAAGCGGTAGGAGAATAAAAGTATCAAAATTACATCAAACTGGAAACAAGTCTACAATCATAATGAGCCCAACCCAACTAATTGCCCCATTAAGGAGAGAAATAATCCCAACAAATACAAGGGGAATAAAACCCACATGCAGGTGGGGAGATTCGAACCTCAACTGAGGTAGCCCCAGTCGGTTGAAAGGTTGAAGAAATGAAAATGCACTTTGTGTATGATTATTTGGAATCCATGCAACAAAGTCACTGGTTGTTTCTCTCACATGAATAGAAAAGTACTTAATGCATGATGTAATTTGATTCCATGCAACAAAGTATTGGTGCCAGTATGTGCACAAAGATTGAAAAAAAATATTGCACATTTTTGAAGAACAAACGGTGAACACTCTCATCATAAAGGTAGGTTGTTCTGCATCTTCCAGTCACTCCACATATGAAGCAAACGGAAACTGACCAAGGATTTCAAATTGTAGCAAAGTAAAAGAAAATGCCAGACTATTATAAAGTATATAACCAAGGACATACTTTAACATAAATGGAATTTTCAACTTTGGGGGTACGGTATCACCAAAAAAGGAAGCTTCTTCAGCCATCCTGCAGAGAACTCTACGCACAATTTCTCCCAAGTACATGCCGGAAATAATCTTCTCAAAAATCTGTCCAACTCAGTCAGAAAGATGGAATCAGATGTTTATTATTTCATCCAAACCTAAATAGAAACAAGGCAATTAATACAGCAACCTGTTCTCCAGGGTTCAAGCTCTCAGCATCCATGGCTTGATCATATTCCGTTAATGGAAGATGTGATGACCTGAAGTTACCCCACTCCATGTTGATAGCCTTCAAAGAGACAAAGATGAGTTACCACAAAGTTCGATGATAACATATGATCCTGACCCAGTTTAAAGCACCAACACTTTTTTTTTTTGGCAAGTAAATTTTATTTCACCAACACTTTTGCACCAAGCGAATAAAGAAAGCGAGAAAAAAAAGGGAAAGACACGAGAATAAACTAATTGCAAGTTTTAGATGAAGACTAAAAAAGGTTGAAAAAGCAAACATCCAGAAATGACTAACCATCTCTCCTGATTTAGGTAGTAGACCATGCCACTTGGGAATTGCATGGGCCCGCTCTACATATGCTGCATTGGTTCCAGTACCCAAAATCACAGCAGCAATTACATCTGGGTCATGGTATCTGCCTCCTGCCAATGTTCCAATGGTATCGTTGACCTGAACCAAACCAACAAGTTTGAGTCTTAGTCTGAGAAGTGGTTCACCAAATCAAATATTAAGGAAGCCGACCAGATTGACATGCAAAATGAGAAATATCCACTGCCAGCACTGGAAAACTGTAAGCTATCATCCTCACTTGAAAAAAGTTCCTAGAATAGCTTTTAAAAGGAGAAACGAGGAATTACCAAAGCAGTTACACGCATATCAAGGCCAACTCTTTCCAGAGCTTTTGTCAACTCTCCAACAACATCTTGTCCAACCTATGATGGAGCCAGCAAAGGAAAAACAGAAGTAAGCATTCAAGGGGAAAAATGGACAGTGGGAACAAGTTAAGTCACCGAATCCATGAGTCATTAACAGTATATTGAGAATATATTGTCCTCGCAATTCCATTTTTCGTGGTTTCACAACAACTGTACCAGATACACAACCTCGACTGCTACCAATGAAGAAATCAGCTAGTTAAAATATCATCAGCCACTGAGACACAACAGAGACTAGAGCGCAAGCATATTAAAAGTAGAACTTAAAAACCTAAGGGCAAACATGCTATAAGGCGTGCATGTACACACACAAACAGAGTAGAGAAAACTACCAGTTTACCCTAAAGTCTAAGGGTCCTTTGTGTTGGATTTCCTTCCAATACTAAATAAAAATATAATAAGAGGCTCATTCATCGAACCTGACAGTGATAGATATCCGCTAAATAGATACAAAAACGGCTATTTGCTTCATCTACACCAAAGATGCAAGACATTAAAACCTAACATTCCTCACAACCAGGACTGCTGATATAAGAATTTGTTCTCAGTTTCTTTACATGGTTGATGTCCACAGCATAACGTTCCTTGATTCCTCGATTTTTGGAGGTATCGGAGAACTGCTATTTCAGTGGCAAAACTTTCTATGAGCAGTCACTTTGTGCATATATTTTTGTGAAGTTAGGTCAGTCTCTAGTCCATACCACCATCGATTGGGGATTAAATGGGTGCTATTATTGTTGTTGGTTGATGTCCACTTTTTTGGACCTGAGTACTAAGTTACTAACATTAGCAGCTGCATACAAAGATGATAACACATATCAACTACATATAAAGATGCTAACAAATATTTCCAGATTATAAGTGAAGGATTCAATTAATTGAGACTAACTGCATCTTCTATATAAAAGCCTTTGGTCCATTTCATAAGAGTCCCTGATGCAATTGATGACTGCTTGATTGGGAATGAAAAGGTAAAACCTAGCTCCCTCTCTCTACCAGGTGGCATATGAAAATCTTCATCTTCCGTAGCAACAAATTTCTTGAGTGCTTCAGCAATAAAATCAAATAATGCCTGAAATCTCCATAATTAAAAGCTTTCAGAGTATATAGAGAAGTCCAATGACAACTAAACTTGCAAATCTGGCAGAAAAGAAACTCACATCCGAAGTTCCAACCATCAAATGCGGAGGAATCGAAACTTCTTCAAACTCTTGTTTACCCACACGGTTTTCTTTCCCACCCAATTGTACACGAAGGACACGGAAGTTTGTGCCACCAAGGTCCAATGCATAAAACCAACCTTTCTCATCTCTACAAAGGCAGGCCAGAAAGAAATAAGGATGTTCAGCATCATAACAAAGCCACACACAAACACAAAGAGTGTTGAGATATAAAGAACTCTAGGATCAAAATACATAATGGCCAAACTAATATCCCTACTAAGTAATTTATACCGCCAAATCGGCAAATCACTAAGTTTTAGATGGATTTGAATCACAAATTGGTTGCTGTCATACCTATAGTCACAGTGCAATCATATTTAATCTTAGAGCACAAAAATACATCCTCGGAATTCCAGCTGTGAGTCCAGCTTTTGATAGAAAAAGCCAACAATCATAGAAACAAAACAAACAAGTTCACTTTGCATTAGCTAATAGCCCAAAACACTCTTTGAAAACAATCTAAAAAAAACCATGTTGAGTTATTGATTTCAGATTCATTTTCCCATAACACTCCTCCCTAAAGCTGTTTCTGAAAACATAAATACTCTTTTGCTTTCTCTTAAACTCTTAGCAGAAAGGATTTCCGATGATTCGAAGACAACCTTTTAGTTTCCCTATTCTATCTAATTCAAAACAAAAACAAAAAACTGTTCGGTTTTTGTTTCAGATTCATTTTCGCATAACACTCCTACATAAAGCTGTTTCTGAAAACATAAAAATACTTATTTTTCTTTGTATTCAATTACTTTCTAGCAGATATGATTTCCTATAACTGGAAAACACCTTTTCGTTTTCTTTTAATAGTTGACTTCTCCACC
The DNA here is from genome assembly GCA_018127125.1 of Rhododendron griersonianum. Classification (NCBI taxonomy): domain Eukaryota; kingdom Viridiplantae; phylum Streptophyta; class Magnoliopsida; order Ericales; family Ericaceae; genus Rhododendron; species Rhododendron griersonianum. The sequence goes on along the minus strand of CM030790.1, from coordinate 48,938,485 downwards.
CAAAAAAAAACCCGATCTTGAAAACAACCAACAACAAACATACAGAAAAACCCACTCCACGGGGCATTGACACGGCTTTAATTGGGATCTTTGCTATTGGAACGGTTGGATTGGATTAGTCGAGGTGCGCGTTTGCTGGCCCGGACACCTGAATTATTAAAAAATCACTTTCGTATGTAAAAAAGACTCTGTGTGTGTATGTGTATACCCGGTGGGAAGATTGTCGACGTAGCTGATGATCATCTTGAGCTTGCTGCCGCCTTCCGAGGCGAGTCCGGCGTGCATCTCGACGGCCATGGCGTCGGCCACCTGCCTCAGCTTCCCAATTGGGGTCCCACACTTGTCCTCCAACTCCCTCACTATCGCCGCCGCCTTCGCCCACCGCCCCGAGCTCCGCATGCGGTGGCGCACCACCAGCGCCGCCGCCACGCACACCGCCGTCGCGCATACCGCCCCCACGCACACCGCCACCTTCCCCATCGGCCCTCTCTCTCCAAAGATCTACCCTTTTGCTGTTTCTCTGTTTCTCTCTCCTCTGATTTGATTTGTGCTTTGATGGGAAAATTGTTGAATTATTTTTGGAGAGAGAGAGAGGAAGAGAGTGGAAAGAATGAGGAATTCCACGATTTAATCGGAACAGTTTAAGGAAGGGGAAAAAGACAGGGTTAAAAAAGACAAGGGATTTTTGTGTTCGGTTGACTTTTTCATCACTTGCATTACTCCTATCCTGTTGGGGATTAGATTTGGATTAAGAAGATAAAACTTTGTGTTATCCAAAGTTTACATAACCGCTTCTTTTTTTTAACACGCATCCCAACTTATTCATCGGTCTAGTTATAGACAGGTCATTCACGCCAAACTAATAAGGAATTCACAAGGATCACAAGAAATTACCTAAATGCGGCTCAACCCCAAAAATCAAACATTGGTCGATTAGGTGGAAAGCAAACCTACCAACGGACCTGACTAACCAGGCTAATTAGGAAAATTGATGATTGACAGAGGGGATTGAATTCTTTCCGCTGCGAGTGGAAACCCCACTCCTGTGAATCTCACCGTGCGTTTATTGTTATAATCTAAACCGTTCATCTTTTATACTCCGCATAGGAATATATCCACGCAAAAATTCAGCTTAATTGGACATATCAAAAAAATTGAATTTTTTTGTTATAAAACAGAAGGTCTGATTTTGTCAATAATTTTAGAATTAAACTGTTCATAACCATCGATTTTATAAACCATAGTTCAGTTTATAAAATGCCTATTGATGTCTGATCAAAAGAATTTTTTCTCGTGGATATACTATTCTGCGAACCTTCCAAGATGAACAAATCAGATTATCACAATAAACGTATGATGGGACCCACAAATAGCGGTGGTGGAAAATCCGGTGGATAGAATTTAAACTCTTGGCACAAACCCACTCCACAATAGGAAAATAACTAAATAGGAAAATAAAGTTCATAAATTTGACCAAAATTGAGTGATTTGTTGGATAGTGAGGAAGGAGGCCCACCGTTTAGTTGATCTGGTAAGTAAAGCTCACAGACCTTGCAAAAGAGAGGGTTAAGCTTACAGGTGAGTGTTAGGCCTAGTTCCAAAAAAAAGCCCGGTGGGAAATTGGAAATCCCATAGTGCACAGCCGCGCCACAGGGTTGTAGGGCGGCTGATTCGGCGTCTATTTCGATACGGACGGCTCAGATTTAATCCGAACTCATATTAATCTGAATCGTCTATTGTTTCATTGCCGAAATGGACGGCCGAATCGACCGCACTATACCCATGTTGGGCAGTCTAGCCTACAGGATGCCCGAGTTTGGGAAAAGGTTGTGTGATCGCTTCCAAATTGTTGTCATGTAAATATTGTAGTAGTAAGTAGTCTTTAATCGCTTTGAGAACTTTCTTATTTTAGTGCCTTATACTGTTAGATGTGTATGAATCCTCTCACTCTCTCACACACACGGGTGTGCTGATTTGTCTTTTCTCTACTACCAAGTGGTTGGTTCCATTGGTAAATGAGATTGTCTTATTCACGGAGGAGGCGTAAATAAGACAATCACGGAGGTGAGCGATTGTGGCCGTCCGTTTCAATTTTGGACGGTTCGGATTTAAATGTAACTTTTTCTGGGAAGAGTGACTCACTCTTTTCTTCCCCGGAAAAATTTCATTTAAATCCGGACCGTCCAATACACTTTGAAAGCACGCGATGGTGGTCCGCAAAACTCTTTTTCATGGAAACATCTGTAGAAAAGATTTTCTCGTGGTAAATACTTAGGAGTTCTTTGTTCAATGCTTGGGTTTAAGCTTTCTATAGTCGTTTAGGCTACACTACAATACTCTCTTTGCTCTGGTTTTTATTGAGATCTCTGCAAGTGAGCGGTTGGATTGGTCCCTCAGAATTAGTTGATGTTAGAACATGTGTGAACGTTGAGTCCCACATCGGATAAACAGAAAAAGAGTTGGACCTTAATATACAATTAGATGGCTTACCACTTACAAGGCTTAGCCTTTTAAGTGGATATGGGTCATTTAATGTATATTGGGCCCAAGTAATATGGTGGACTCTTTGTCGTTACTCCCATACAAATTGGGCCTTGAGCACGCAGTGGCGGGTCGATGCATCTGACGAACTCCCAACAAATGGTATCAGAGCCAATGGCTGACGATCTATGGGAAGACTCTCAGCGCACCATTGAATGGGCTTGCACAGAAGACACTCGTGGAGCGGTATAAAATCCGTCGGTGACTCCCAATGAAGCAAATTGCTCGATGTTGGAGTGCTGTATTGGATGGCTCATTGTCGATGGAGTTGACTCGTCGGAGAGCATGGTGCTATTGAATTAATGAGCACATTGGCTCTCAATGGAGTTTTCATCGAGGAGCATAGTGTCAGTGACTAGGCACGTTGGCTCCCAATTGAGATGACTTCGAATCGATGGAGTGGGTGCAGAATAAGCTCAGTTCGGGAGATAGGGTTGAGAGTTATAGATCAGAATCAAGGGGGAGCTTGGATGCAGAGAGAGGTTAAGGGCCAATGTTTGGTTCACACATGAGGGGGAGATTTGTTAGGACATGTGTGAACGTTGAGTCCCACATCGGATAAACAGAAAAAGAGTTGGACCTTAATATACAATTAGATGGCTTACCACTTACAAGGCTTAGCCTTTTAAGTGGATATGGGTCATTCAATGTATATTGGGCCCAAGTAATGTGGTGGACTCTTTGTCGTTACTCCCATACAAATTGGGCCTTGAGCACGCAGTGGCGGGTCGATGCATCTGACGAACTCCCAACAGTTGATGTGCGCGAAAGTTTACCCGAACACTTGAATTATAAAAAAAACAAAGTATCACGTGGTGAAATCTTAACTCCGACCTCTGCAAAGTTGCCGTGAGGTATCTTCGAAATGGTTTTATGTGGTCTTGAAAGAGATACTCCTTAGCAAATACGCGGATAACATTAACACTTGATTGTTTCCTAACACTTAATTGGAGACCAGAAACTAGACAAACCAAAAGCTGACCTAAAGTGATAAATTTTGGATATCTTAAAAAAAAAAGGAAAAGAAAAGAAGGGGATATAAGTAATAACATTTTACTTTTTTCGATTTCTCTCATCGACACAAAACAACAATTCACAAAAATTTGACATAAAACTAACGAATGCGATTTTTTTTTTTTAAATAAGAAAAATAACAGTGGAAAACTAAGCCTGAATGTTCACTGTTTCGGATAAAAGTTGTGTTTTTCCCTAAATAGCAGCTTTCTCATACTTGGACACCCTCGCAATAAAGAGAGCTACTCCCTCCGTCCCTTTTTAAATGTCCTGCTTCGTAACTCCAACTTATTAAAAAGACATCATCATTATACCTTTCACATCAACTTTTTCCTCTACTTTCCCTACTTACCCATCATCATTACACTTTTACTCACTAATTTTTCAAAATGGAATCTACTTTTAGGGACAAAATAGACAATTCACCAACTTTTACCCACTAACTTTATAAAATGGACACTTATTAAGGGACAGCCCAAAATGGAATACTGGACTGTAATAAAGGGACGGAGGGAGTACTATTTTGTTCACTCTCGGCGCGAGTATGCTGACTAACCATTCTACTCCGATGATCAATCAAAATCACTCATTTTTGTTAGTTTTCAGATTCTTTTATTAGGCGATCATGCAAAAATTTAGCTCAATACAAAGCCCTCAAGCCCATGCTTATAGTCCAAGGCCTAATAGTTTTGGGCCGACAAGGCTTTCCTCCAACTTCAATTCATTTATTTAATTTGGGAAAATGACGGTCAAGAATGTGTTTTGATAATTAATACCCGTCAAGGACATTTTCAGCATTAACAAATGTTCTTAGCATGTCCTTAGAGGGTATTAATTATCAAAACACGTCCTGGGTCGTCATTTTCCCATTTAATTTTTGGGAAAATGACGGCCAATGACGTGTTTTAATAATTAATACCCGTCAAGGATATTTTCAGCATTAACAAATATTATCATCTTGTACTTGGCAGGTATTAATTATCGAAACACTTCATAGGCCGTCATTTTCCTTTTATTTTTTGATCAGTAAGCACTAAAATCCTCTCGTATGTCAACGGTAGGCCCAAATATTGGCCGAAAATGGCCCATTGCGTTGAATTTACATTATCAGATGAACTCATGAGCCCTGAGGCTTCAACCATGGCAGTAAGCCCTAAGTTAGCAGTGCTAATGTGCCAATCAGAAAGAAAAAAAAAAGAAGAAGATCTATTAGTTGAAGTTTGGAATCTTTGGGTGACGCATCTAAATCTCTAGGTGAAGTGCAAAAGATCCATTAGTTGTTATTTTTTTTATACAAGTGAATCGCAATCATATCACTTCACAAAGGCCAACGGCACGGAATCCACCCGAAATACAGAGATATGAAAATTAATGCGCAACCCGAAACTAACGGGATAGACAATTTCAATAAAGTAGGAATGCCTAATCTCTATCGTCAAGACACAAGCATATATTGCAAAGCAAGTCGACGAGCGGAGTTCGACCATTCGAACCAGTCAATGATATGGAAATTAAGCACCTACGGGGGGCACAGAATCACATCAATGCAACAACAAGAAGGCACCGTGGATTCCAAACACCAAAACTAAAAAGTTTAAAACTGAAACAGTTTCCTGTTATCCAAAAGCCAACGCCTGCCCACTCATGACGCGAGAGCATTGGACGCCACTCCAGGGCGAGCCCTCACTGCCACGTGGGCTCTGGACGTGGGAAGGCAAACACCGGCAAACCCACGCAGCCACGGCGAGCACTGGATACCACGGCACAGACAAAAACCTAATAGAAACAAAAACGAAAAAAGAAGAAAAAAAAAAAGCCGGAAAACCAGATTTGATATGAGCCTCCACACTCCGCACAAAAAACGAACCTCACAGGCGGTGGAAGGCGGCAGGAGGCAGGATGATGGGCTACGGTGGGTGGTGAGTCGGTGGGAGGTAGAAGAAGAAACGGTGAGAGGTGAGGCGGTGGATGGCGGTGGGAGGCAAGGAAGAGGCCGTGGAAGGTGGCGGGAGGCAGATTTAGAGAGAGGTTAGGCGGCGAATGGTGAGGAGGTGGAAAGTAGAAGGAGAGATGGTGGGTGGCGAGGCGGTTGATGGCATAGGCTTAGAAAGGAGGGAAGAAAATCTCACTAGGAAGACGGAAAACCTGTTAAAGAGTGGAGAGGCGCCCAGGCTCATATGCTAGTTAGTTTTGGAGGAGATAATTAATTAAATGACACTCCTCCGCACGTGCGACTCCCGACTCGCACGTGGAGAGGTAAACAAAGGATTCAGAACACACGGATCACAATGAAAGAAAGTGCAACTATGGCACAAATAAATGGGAAAAGCCTCCGAAACTCTAGCTCTAATACCATGTTAAAGCATCCAACTCCAAACTAATTGGCAAAGAGTGGAGAGGCCGCCCAAGCTCATATACTAGTTTTGGAGGAGATAATTAATCAATGTGGGACAAACTCTAACAAACCCTCACTTGAGGAGGGGGAAAAACCACCACGGGGAGGGGGGGCCTTCAGATCCGGCCACCCCCTCCAACATCGCACAAGCTGAGTGGGAGAAACCCAGCAGGAGGAAGCTAGAGAGAAATTCTGACATTACTTGTGATGAACTAAGGCAAAAAATGGGTTTACTACCGTGGGAATAATATTGCCAATGTTCATAAGCAACACTGTATGCACGAAAAGTATAACAACGCGTCTTTAAAACTCTGGTAAAAGTGGCTTAAACAATCCGAGATCTAGCATCTGCTATTCCAGGAATATCAATGAACCCGATTATTTCAATTGCTCAGGATATCTTTTTTTAGCTTCTAGGGTCTATTTCTTAGTTTAAGATCCCTCTTACTGGAATCGAATAAGTAGTAGATTTGTTCCGTCCAAAATGAGAATGGGCGAGGGTTATGAACCTATTTTCTTTAGTATGATGAATTGATGATTGAGTTGATTCCACAATTATAAGTTCATTCCATACCGGACCAAACTGGAATAGGGATATACATTATTATTATAAGAAGGGGTTAGTCGAGCCTATATCAGTCGGTCAAAAGTGCCCTTCACAATCTTGTGATATAAGCAATGAAGAAGGGGACAATAAACGAAGAGGAGGGTTTTACAAGAGAAATTTGAGTAAAAAAGGAGTCATATGTTGGTAGAATTTGTTGTTGATTATAACTTGATCCATTCAGAGCCATCAATGAAGCCAAGTGAAATAAAAGGCTTGGCTTCCTCATCAGTGAGTTCTCTTGACCATGACACTCTCCCTGCAAAACCTGCCCCTGCTCCTGTGCACTTGTATTGCCCATAGAACACAGTCCTGCAGGCCCCAAAAACAAAAACACAATGACAACACAGTCAATTCATGTAGAACTTTGTCTTGTCCGCCTTTAAATAGGTTCCACGCTAGTGGACAATAGAATTGATCTCCCAAGGATTAGTTGAGTTACGCGTAAGGTTGCTCAGATCGACACCGTCTATTACAAAGAGAACATCTATCAACCGACTAGAAGCCTAGGCTTACTTAAAGTAGAATGCACACGTATGTTAGTGTAACCTAATCTCCAATCCAATGGAGAGATATATCTATGCTTGTGTATGTACATGCACAAGCCTTTTTGCAACCAAAGCACATCCAAACATAGTTGACTTATTTTTGTTTAGATGCACTATGCGTTGCGGGATGAGCTGTAAGCCCAGACATCCTGAGTTCAAAACTTGGCCCACCAGCCCGCGAGAGAGAAATCTCTTGTGAATCCCTTAGTTCCGGTGTGGTTGCCTTCGACTGGACCGGAGAGGGAAATAGTCGAGGTGTGGGTAAGCTGGCCCGGACACCCTTGACTATTGAAAAAAAAGATATTTTATTAGAGTGGACGAGCAGAACGGACATACAATAATAAGAGGATATAGGGCTCCAAGTCACCACTTCTGTAGTTGATACCAGAAATATCCTCTTGAGACACCTTGACAATTGAATAATTTTGTCCCAGAGGTGGGGGTAGTTGGTCATTTAGTTAATAAAGTGTAACTGCCTAGACTGGGGATATGCAGCTAGTGCCCCTCTGGATAAGGTAAAAAAAAAAAGAAAACAAGCTGTGGATTAGAATGGGGACGGCACCGTCCAGTGCATGCCCACTATTAAGACCTACAGATTGTGAAGTAATGCTCTTTCTTGCCTATTCCTGCACCATCACCATAAGTGGGCATACCTTTTTTTGGTGGGTTAGTTTATGTCCTTGCCTTTTTCGAAAAGGGAAACTATATAAATTAAGCACAAATGGTGCGAAAAACCGAATCAAGAATGGTGTGGTGGTGATATTTTTGACGTTCTGGACAAAGTAGTCGGTGTTTCGGTTCGAATTTTGAAGCACCGTGAAGACGTTATTTTATGCAAATCGAGTATTGGTATGTCGTTGTCCTTTTACAAGACGCGTTATGTCTATTGATGCATATCCCGCTATCCAATGAGGGGATTACGCGAGAGAGACGGGGAGAGAGAGAGGAACTTACATTTCGCGACTAGGGTCACCCCAGTTATACCAGCCTTTGGGCATGATAATGTTGTCCATATAAGTAAAGGCAAAGACAACCCTAGAGAATGGACCCCATGCCCTACCAAGGTAGAGAGCTCCGGAGCCCGTGACCTTACAGTTGACAAACGAGAACCCTGTGTCTTCCAATATGCTCCCTCTGCCTTGTGCTGTTACAGCCCCTGTTAACTGTGCTATTGCATGCACGTGACACCCCTGCAAAAATACAAAATTAACCATATCTATATTATATAAACCCCTTAAATTATTTCTCAGAAATTTCCAAAGTTTGTTCATCATGCGACTGTGGTTTAACCAGTGTGTCGGTATCTTTGATGTGAGAAGTGAGAATTAGATGAGTTCAATACGTAGACGTATAGATCTGAACGGTTCAAATCACGACGATGAAATTCCGATTGGACACAACGAGGCGCCCTACAACCCCGCAGTGCATTGGCGCACTACGGGATCCCCCAAGTGAAGGCAGGGGAGGTGCAAATAAAATCGATCAGGTTAGGTATAAGAGAAATAAATAAGTTGAGAGTACCTCAAAAAGAGAGAGGCCATTGCCAAAGATGAAGTCCACAGAGCCTTCAATGTAGCAATCCTTGTAGTAATGCCTACCCGTATGATCATAGAGTGTGTCCTGTGCCCCAAGGAATCTGCACCCTACAAAGGCTGCTGTATCTGCCGATATCCTAAATGCCACTGCTTGTTTCCCTATTGCCCCTGGTGCTGGCACTGGTGTGGTGTTCTGTTTACCATACACATGTCTAGCTCAGAGAGAGAGAGAGAGATTTTGGTTGTGTTTAAAAGAAAAACTATCATTGTTTGGTTCATGTTTAAAATCAACTCTTGATAATAATCCAAGAAATGTTTTCCTGAAAAACAAAACATGCATTGTTCCCTATTGTGGTTTTTCTATTTCAGCTAAAATCGAAAACTTGACGTCGTAAAAGACTCCCCGTTTCCGCTATCTTTTTTTTATCTATAAATAATTTCCCAAAGTAAAGTTGTTTCTCCTATACTATAACTTTTTTCGACTCCATTCTGCCTTTGACCTCTCCCATTTTCTCCTACACTATACTACCATCTTTAAGTTATAGTTAAGTGGAAACAACTTGATTACAAAGTACTACAAGGAGTAGTCCACAACTTTTAACTTAGCGGAAACGCCTCCTTAGCTGAAATCCTCCCTAACACCGATTGGTTTTAGGAGAGATACTCGAAAACTGTCCGTGATTACCTTGAATGTGATGTTCTTGGCAATGAAATATGGAGAATTCACGGCAAAAGTTGCAGAACCAAAGGTCCCCATGGGCTGCCCATTTGGGCCAAGTGTTTGAGCTGTGTCTCCCCACTGAATAATTGTCTTCTCTGCCCCTGCTCCTTCTAGGGTTATAAATGCTTTTAGTGTAGGGATATTAACCTTCTCCCTATCATTAAAAATTCACATTTTCGAATAAAATCCATTTTAGATATACAGAGAATTACTAAAAATACACCAAACAAAGAATGAAAGAAAGCATGTGGAAAGATGAAACAAAAGACGACTCATTCACCACTTGGTGCAAACCAATATTGACAAATTACATAACTTCAATTTTTGACAAATTCATGAGCCCGTGACTTGATAGAACGATGACGCAATTTCATGTTTTGGTGACTTGTTTTGGTGTTTTGGGTGCTTGGCACAGCAGCCAAGAGCAGCGCCTCAAATGGGGCTCGCTCCGGTCTTGCTCCGATGATCGAAAACGTTCACTTCGTAGAGCTCGTCGAGTAGAACAAGTGTACCAAAAATAAGCTCGATCGGATATCATTAAGTACCTCATCCGAGAATTATTATCTTGTAAAGAATGAATCCGAAACACTAGATAAAACCCACCGATTTTTGGTACATCAAGATAATAATATTCGAATGAGGCACATAATGATATCCGATCGAGCTGATTTTAGATAAACTTGTTCTACTCGACGAGTTCTATGAAGTGAACGTTTCCGATCATCGGAGCGGGCCCCATTTGGGGCGTTGCTCTTGGCGCCCCTCGCCTCCGTTTAGACCATGTTCATTTTGGGATTTTGGTTTTGGGTAATGAGTGGAGTGAGATAGATAAAAAAATGAGAGTATTAATTGAGAGAAAATTTATTGAAAACTGTGCGCAGAGAGAGAATTCAAAATCCAAAATCCCAAAACGAACATGGTGTATTGGGTTGGCATCTTGTCAACTTTTATTGTTAGCACAGCAGAGGCCATAATTTGGGCATACTTTACTTTCGCTTTCATCCCTTTATCTCGTTGTATTTTTCGCTATGAGTTAATAAAATTTCTTTTGTCGAGAAAAAAAAAAACGATGATGCAATTGGTATAACTCCAAAACCACTAATAAAAGACAAAAGAGAAGGTGCAGATAAAAAATTTAAATGTTTTGAAAGTTCAATTCAGCGTAAAAAATTGTTCGATGTGGTCTACAGTATTTGTTAAGTTAACCGAAGTGGTGAAACAGAGGCACATTTTAGGAAAATTTAAGCTCAAACATGGATGGTTCTTTTGACATGGCCTCCAAGACAGGTAAAATGGGAGGACTCATCCGAGAGGATAAAGGTAAATGGGTGACCGGGTTTCGCCGGAATCTAAACTATGCCACTTCCAGCACTGCTGTAGAATGCCGGGCGATTCGAGAGGGGCTCAAACTTGCTCTCGACAGAAACTCGAAAGGAATCTTGGTGGAAACTGACTCATTCCTAAGCGATAAGCATGTTCTCAACAACATCATTTGTGATCGCAGGTCAATGCTTTCGAGGCTTGATAGCGAAGTAAAGCACATCTACCGGGAAGGAAACTCCTGTGCCGATTTATTAGCTAGTCTTAAATTTCAGCAACAATCTTTAGTTGTACTACCTACTATGCCACCTTGTATGGGGCAAGCTATGTATGATGATGCCTCGGGGAAGAAATTCCTTAGAAGACTCATCTTGTTTGGTTCAATTTTTTGTAAGTTATTGTTGATATAATGAGTAGTAATAAGTGGAGAGATAGAGAGAAAAATATATTGAAAAATGTGTAAAGAGAAAAATGATATGAGACTCTATTTAATTTTTAATGCAGGCCAGTACCTCTTTAACCAAAAAAGAAACAGAGGCACGAAAACCAACCTCAATATTGACAAACTTTCAAGTCTGACTTGACAGAAGTGACAGATGTGGACATTTGATATAACAAATCTATCGATAATTAGGGATTATTTGGCCTAATAAGCCAGATGGTACATCACACATTCTGCCTCGTGTCGTAAAAGTCGGCCGATCAAGTACTAGTCGGTGCTTAGGCACTAGGTGAGGGTTCAACGCTTAGATTAAAATAGGCCTAGTCGGCTGCTAAGTGCTAGATGCCCGACTGGTCGGCCCATTGGGGCTAGTATTTATGAAATGGGATAGTTTATCCAGCAGGAATTAAAGTGAAATTGCAAAACAATGTCCATACGCTTGGAACTAAACAGAAGCAAAATACAGAGCTCAAGAATTATGCTTACGTACGTGTAAACTCCTGCATGAATCCTGATCACAACTCTCATCAGATTAACCAAAGGGAGAGAATCAATGGCATCTTGAATCGTCGTGAAATCTCCGGTGGCCGGATTTCTATCGACGGTGAGTGTGTAAGAAGCCACGAGCTTGTTCTTTGCAGTTTTGAAGAGGGAGTGGTTTAGGCTCCCAACGAAATCCACCCATTTCAGGAATTGCTTTTCTGAGAATTGGACTTGGGTCATGTTTGTTGGGAGCTGAATTCCTGATGAAGATTTCTTGGGTCTTATTCCCTTGGTGTGGCATAGGGTAAGGGTTGCATTTTGGAGGAGAGTGAGAGTGAGAGTAATATAGAAAATGTGTCTAAAACAAGACATGAGTTTCAGGAATGAGAGAGAGAGAGAGAGAGAGAGGAATGTTGTTCTTGGACTCCGGAAGTCCAGAGAGAGAGAGAGAGAGAAAGGAATGTTGTTCTTGGACTGCGGAAGTCCAGTGAGAGCTGGTTTATGTAATGATCATAAGGACCCAGACTTATGCATACCCATGTTTACATGTATATACCAGCGTGTGGATTTAAGTCACATAATTCATAAGCGAGAGCGTGAAAGCGTCTTTCAAATCTCTTTTTTGAATAGTCTTTCAATCATATCTCAGATTACTAAAATTTACAAGATCGAGGATCGAGAGCAAAACCCATAATATTTTGAAAGATTATATGTGACTAAGGTCGGACACATACAATGCGTGTGTAAATGTTTAAAAAAAAAATTAAAAAATTGAAGAAAACGAAGTGGGTTTTTTTCAACCGGTCAGTAAAATCTATCTCAAAAAAACAAAACTAACCTAAGCAGGTGCATTCCCCTGGAGATGAACAGCCAAGAACTTGCCGACAACAGAGGGCAACACAGACTCGGAAGTCAGAACACCCCCACCGCTACATGAAACCACTACCTACCTACCACGCCCCTGAAATTAGTCCCCAGAATTAACCGATGTACGCGTAAGCTGGCCCGAACACTTGAGTTATCGAATCAAAACCTACCACTATTCATATTGTAGGTTGTTTCTTTGAGCAGTGTTATTTTTGTAGAATGATAAGACCATAACTAAGTGATCTCATTTCGTTTTATGTTTCAATTATTTCCTTCTTTCCCTGTATAGCACCAACCTATATCTAATACTACTATTTGACATTATTTGCATTCTAATTTTTGTTTGTTTTGTGCAAAATATCTAACCTTCCCCCTCTGTACATAATTGACAAGTGTAGAACTGAAGTGCAAACACCATACCCTCATCTATGACTCTATGTGCTCGTTTTAGGTGAAAAGTGGATGTCTTTTTTTTTCTTTTTCCCTTTTCTTTATTTCTAGAGGATTCGGATTCTCACCGATCCAAGTTTTGGGCTGGACGGGACAGTTCTAAACTGGATCGTCCATTGATATAACTAATGGTTCAAATTTGTTCAAAAAGTTTTACGCGCGGGTACAGTTTCGTCCGGTCCAAATTAGTTCAAATCAAGAACTAGAGAGAATCTTTCTAAAGTAAAGTGTCGAATTAGAGAAGGATGACATGGGACTGAGAGGTCACGGGTGCTTCCACTGACATCTATGTAGAGAGAGAGAGAGAGAGAGAGAGAGAGAGAGAGAGAGAATCACAAGCATGAAATGTAGGCCACAAGACAGGTTCCCATGAATGCACGTTTGGGTCATAGGAACGTTTGTTTGGAAGGTTTTATGCTTTCGGTTTTGTTGTTTGGTGCCCGTGAACGTCTCTCTGTATGTGTGTGAAGGTGAATATATTCCAAAGAGATATGATTGCCCATTTAATCGGAGTTATATACCATAGTGCATAATCCAGTGCAATCAAAATCATCAGATAAAAAGTCTAAAAAATTTCGTACCAGTTTTCAACCACTTTGGATGGCTGAGATCAGATCCATTTGTCAGAGTGCAATCCCACTTGATGACTACTGACTAGATGGGGATGGTACGTGGAAGAACCATCACACCAGAAAATCAATGTGGTGCCGCCTTAAGCAGTTAAGGCCCAAACTCATTTTGAATAACTCAAGTGTGCATCTCAGTTTACGTGCATCTCGACTAATCTTGGTCCAATCTTACCGCCCACTTGCGATGAGCCCAATTAAGCCGAAACAAAGCTCTGTATGAGCTGGCCCCAAAGGAGTTGAGAATACATGAGAGGTTTTCGAGCCTGAGAAATGAATTGACATGTGCTAAATTTGAAAGAATTCTTTGTTTGTGGGTGGATGCTCGAGGATCAATTGTTTTCTATGTTTGTGGCTGGCCCCAAAGGAGTTGAGAATACACGAGAGGTTTCGAGCCTAAGAAATGAATTGGCATGTGCTAAATTTGAAAAAATACATGAGAGTTGAGAATTCTATTTGTTTTCTATGTCATTGTTTATTGTTTTCTTTTTTGGGCAAGTCATCCTATTGTTTTTTTGCCACTGTTGCAAGTGTAACCCAAACAAAGAGCAAAACTGTCAAAACCAGCTGTAGGCAAACTCTCAAAATTGAATCAAACAGAGCTAGGGACAAACCGTAAAAAATAGCTATATCCTCTCTGTTTTAGATCCAGACCGGGCTCTCGAAAGCTCATGTGAAGGTCAAACGCTGCCTCTATCTCAATGACGCTGCGCTCTCGCTTCGATCGAGAAGGAACTCCTACTGACTTCCAACGTGAACTTGGACAATGAAGTGGACGAGAGCACACCACTCCCCGAGCGTTGCCCTCTCTCTTTCTTTGGGTCGTTCACTCACTTCCTCATATGTTGATGTTGGACTTGTTATAGTTTGAGTGTGGGGGCCCCTAGTTAGTAAGGCTGATATAGTTGACTCGAAGCAGCAGACCGAACAGACCCTTGTTTCAAGTCGGGCTTCTTTGGGATAGGATTGTTATAGTAGGACAGTCCCGCGAGGGAGGGGTGGGGAACAAGAGACTTTCTTCCAGAGAAGATGTTCATGCATCGAAGTCAACTCGACGCATATAGAACCAGCAACAGTCTACTATTGAGATCAATTCTATGGATGTTTTTGTGTGTAGAGACCCGTAAATTTTTTCTATTTTCTTAAATCGTTTAATATGTAAAAGATCGTATTTATATTAAACTATATGTTTATTTATGTGGAGTACGTTCTTGCTTTGTGCTTGAGCGGAACCACGTATATCCTTGTGTTCTTGTTTATCGCTTGTTGATTTGTTATATTCTCAATTTCGTGTTCAGCACAACAAATTGGTATCAGAGCTTTGGGTTTCAATCCGAGGCTTTTGTTTTCTGCTGCGTATTGTGCAATTGGTGATCGTTTCAATGGCGACTAGCTTCAGTTTATGGCGTATTAAGATGAAGGCTTTGCTTGTTCAACAAGGATTACACAAGACTTTGTTGGGGAAATCGAAGAAACCTGCTGATATGCAGGATAGTGTGTTCAAGGATCTCGATGCGAAGGCGCTCAGAGGATACTACTGCCGGTATTTGGTTGAAGTTAGAAAGTATCTATATGACGAAGTCTCTTACCAACCGGTTGTATTTGAAGCAGCGCCTTTATACGTTTCGTATGAGGGAAGGTACGCCCGTAAAAGACCATCTAGATGAGTTAAATCGAATTATTATGGATTTAAAAATATTGATGTTGTGATTGATGATGAAGATCAAGCCCTTATTGTGTTATGTTCTTTGCCTGCGTCTTATGAGCATTTTGTTACTACCCTACTTTACGGGAGAGATACGATTTCCATGGAGGATGTTAAATCCAGTTTATATTCAAAAGAATTAAGGAAAAAGGTATCTGGTGAAAGTGAGGTTTATGCTGATGGTTTGGTGGTGCAAAAGGAAGAACTTCTGAGAGGGATAATAGCAGTAGATACTGTAGGAAATACGGGCATATGGTGAGAAATTGTCCTAGGTTGAAAAATAAGGACAATTTTGAAGAGAAGGTTGTTGCTGGTCTTGTTGAAGAGGTCGAATGCCGAATGGATTCTGGACTCCGGATGTTCTTACCACATGTGTCCGAATAAAGATTGGTTCAATACTTATGAATCGGTCAGTTGTGGTAAGGTTCTTATGGGGAATAATATGCCCTGTAGAATTGTTGGGATTGGAACAGTTAAAGTCAGAATGCATGATGGTTTTGTGAGGACGTTGTTTGGTGTTCGACATGTACCAGATTTGAAAAGGAACCTTATCTCTTTAGGCACTCTTGACTCTTTGGGTTGGAAGCATACCGCTAGCTGAAGGTGGAGTCTTGAGGGTTTTGAAGGGTGCTCGTGTTTTGATGAAGGGTCGGAAATCAAATAACCTCTATGTGCTTGATGGTAGTACGATTGTGGGTGCTACATCTTTGGGTTCTTCATCGGTGAATTCGAGGTTGACTCAGTGTTGGATTTTTAACTCCGTGGGGAGTTTGAGTAGATCTTCGTGTGTATCCGGGAAGGATGCGTTGGGTGGTTTACAAGGTCAAGCAGGTGTGCTTGAGCCTTGTTCGTTTGTGCCGTTGGTGATTGCCCCGTGGGGGGCTTTTGTGGGAGATGAGCGATTGAAGGAGAGGATTGCCTATAGTGTTGAGTTCGATGGAATTCAAGTCCTAGAATTCCTAAATTGACCCTTTTCCTATTCGGTTTACCTATAAATTACTTTTGTTCAAGGGCTTAGCATCTCTTAGGGTTCCACCAAGGGTTTGTGTCTCCCATTTGTGCTTCAAGTAGTGTTTATCGCTTGTTGATTTGTTATATTCTCAATTTCGTGTTCGGCACAACAGAGATCAATTCTATGGATGTTTTTGTGTGTAGAGACCCGTAAATTTTTTCTATTTTCTTAAATCGTTTAATATGTAAAAGATCGTATTTATATTAAACTATATGTTTATTTATGAGGTTATATGGGGAGGTGTTGGTAGTAATCAGGGTTTGATCCGATGAACATTGGCAAAAATTTCGAATCTGTCTTTAGTGTACAGGTACAGCTTTTTACGGTACAGGTAAATTTTTGATTTTTCAGTACGCATGACAACTCACTACAAATACCCCACTTTACCATTTATCACGCCCAAAACCCTTCAAGATCCAAATGATTCCAACTTCAAAATCACTTGAATCTTGTATTTGGAGAACAAAGGGTAAGTTTTGTGTCCTTGCTCTCACCTTTGGACTCTCACCTACGTTTTTCTCTCTCTCCTCTCAATCACTTGTTGATCTTTGTTTATTTATCATGTTTTTGGGTTGTATTTACTCTAGATCTCGTATCTAAGCTTGGGTGGAGCTCATTTTTGGTGGATTCAAGCATATAGCTCTCGGTAGACCTAGAGTTTTGCTCAAAACCCATTGTGGTAGGGATTTCTTACTCTTGTTATGCGTTTATGCGGTGTTTGTGTAGCTATATCGTGCCTTGCTTCGTTGTTTGAGGTTGTTCATTTCATTTCCGAAATTCTGCAGAACAGATCACTGTTTATGGGGCTTTTTTGTCATCTTAAACTCAGAAATAGGTTTTGATTCCTTCATATGAAATAGAGTAGACTTAGAGCCCGTTCTAATGCCGCTGGAATCACCCGAAACCGTTGAGAATTGAATTAATGGTGGATTTTAGAAATCAGGTCACGAATCTGTCTCGTTTTCTGGGTTTCAGCCAACTTCGAACGGCCATAACTTCCTCGTTCGATGTCCGTTTCATGCAAATTTTATATCGATTCGAAGGTCTTGAAGTCAGCTTTCATTTGCCGCTGGAATCACCTTAAAACTTTTAGCATACATAAAGTTATGACTATTTGAGTAGAGGTGTGTTGGTCTGTCAATGTCTGTTGGCTAATCCTAAGATTGTTTCTTTCCGTGTGATGACTCCCTATATGATTAGAATGTATTTAAGTCATTCTCGAGTATGGTTGTTTGTGTCCTAATGACTTGTTCGACCTTGTCTCTTGGCACTCATTAGAGTCATGGAAATGTGTAGGATGAAATGTGAAATGGATGTACGGGGTCACGAGTATCCGGAACGTATTGTGGGTATATGGGGCCCTAAGGCCCGGAATGTAAAATGGATGTATGGGGTAACGAGTACCCGGAATGTATTGTGGGTATATGGGGCCCTAAGACCCGGAAAGTTTCTTAAGTTCACCATTTGATGTGTTAATGGAGAATGAGTTACTTAGACTCATGTTGGAGATCTCTGGGAAACGTACAAGGTTCTCAAGACCCGGAATGTAAGTCTTGAATACGAAAACATGCGAATGGAATCATGGGTAAAAAGGAATGTTTTCTCTTTATTAAAAGGGGCTTAATATCGAATGGTAAGAAGTGAGGAAGTAAATTGTGGCACTCATCGAGGAGTTTTAAGATGATTTGAGAAATTATCGTGGATTATTTAGATTGATGTGTGCCTAATGCAACCCCTAGTTTGATGTATGAATAGTTAGGGATGTCTTTAAGATGTATAGAATCCCATAGTCATAGTTTGTCGGTTCATTGTGATGCCCATTTGTATCTCATATCCGTTTATTGAAACTCATTCATTTTAGATGCATACCTCATCACATTTTCATATAACTTGTGTAAAGATTTACCTACTGGGCTAGTGTAGCTTAATAAAATCCTTCTTTTCAGGTTCAAGTGCTGGGCAATAGCTTGCATTGCATCGTGAGCTCAATGTGGAAGACTTTTTTTTTTGGAAGCTAGTTTCATTAGTTATTTAATCATCTTTGTAATGATCACCCTTTTGTTAAAGATGGTTTGTACTGAAAACTTTTGAATTTCTTTGACCAAACCGTTTATAATCCAATAACTTGTTCGTAGTTGAACCTAAGTTTAATTTTGGGCCGGAGTGCCAAGTTGTATTTCGTTTAATCTTGGGGGCTTGATTTGTAAATTAAACAGGTGGGAACTCATTTTGAGTATTATTTATCTTATGCGAAGCTTTTTTATTGAAATTGTTTTTTTATTTATGTTGAAAAATCGAGGGCGTGACATTGTGTAAGCAGAATGCCTCTTGAAAAGGCAAGTCAGTAGATGGTGCGAGACAAAACCGAGATGGGATTCCTTTCTTGTTCCTCCCTCTATATATCCGACAAACTACGGGGCTATTCATTTCATCCGTAAGCTCGACCATAAACTTTTAAATAACCTTTAAACTCTTGAACTTTTCCAACTAATAACCTAGTTTTGTTTGTCTAAATTGCAAAAGTTTCTCTTGTGAATCTCTTAGTCCCAGTGTCGATAGTTTGCCTATAACTCAAACAGGAAGAGGAGTAATTCAAGTGCACATGAGCTTACATGGACACCATGAACGCTATAACGGAAAAATCTCAAGAGTTGCTTCTTAGTTACCCTTTTGTCTTTACTGGACCAATCTTATATTACACTTTGAAAAAAGTCTTACAGAGGTAGCAAAGGGGAGAGAATTTGCCATCTCTTTGCCTGGTCGCTAATTTCAGGACTCCGGAATTAGTTGAGGTGCGTGCAAGCTGACCCGGACATCCGGTACTAGTTTATGAAAATAGAAATAGGTCCCAACAACAGTGTGTAGCAAAATCACGCAAAATCTCACATTCAGATGGGCCAAAAGTCTTTTAGTTCAAATGGACCACACTAAACAAATATGCCCAGCAGGATTTCGGCTTACTTTTAATCACAAAGAATTAATTGGTCAACCTAAAGTACTGGGCTTTCTTATATAAACTCTAGGCCTTCCAGTCTCGAGAATCAGCATCTAATAAGGCCAGCTAATTTCTTATTAGCTGATGAAGGATAGTGATAAGTGAGATAAACTTGTCTCACAGCAAGATTGAAACAAGACATTATTCGTTGATAAGTCAGTGTATTCGGGTCAGCCTACGCGCTCACCTTGAATCTCGATTAATCCTTGGGGACCTAATCCCACCATCCACTAGCAGGGTGTCCGAATAAAGCCGGGACAAAGCTATGTAAGGAATGGCCCCATAAGAATATATAGCACCTGAGAGGTTACGAACCTCAGGAATGAGCAAACTCATAAGTTTCAAGCTTTGACTTTCAGGCCAACTCCTCGGAGTTCAAGCAGGACTGTATTTGACCTCCATTATTATTATTCTTTCACCATAAGAAAACTATAGGAAAAGAGCTTGATGTGTTGATCAGTAGTATGAATGAAATATATCGTGATCAGGAAAATCTCAACTGGAGATGACACTATCTCACCAGCTTGACAGTCATTTACTCCTCAGTATCAATCATTCTTGAATACACAATTGGATGAAAAAAAATAGCTCAGCAAACTAAGAAAAACTAAGAAACGTTGTTACGTACTTAATTTCCACTCACTATTGTCATTATATTGCTGCAGCTCTTATGGTGGAAGGGTCAATCTACTATCTAGCCTAGCCCGGGGTTAGTCCGGTTGGTTGGTGGGTTGGCTTCTCACACAATTGACAAATGCTTAATTCTTGAGGTCAGACAACATGAAAGTAATTTCTTGTGAATTTCCTAGTTCCGTTTTGAATGACTTGTTTTTGACCGAGTGGGGAGGGGATTAGTTGAGGACACCCCTGACTGTCAAAAAAATAAAAAGAAAGAAAGAAAAAACAAGAGAAGGGGTCCATCTAGCCTAAGAGGCATGATGCATGAATAAGGCCCTTTTGTCATCTTCATATTCCCTAGAGCATAAAGACATACAGATACAGTTCTAGGAAAGGGTGTGCTCTGTTGTAGGACAAACATCTGGTGAAGAGATATGTTGCCCGCAAATAAAGGCTCTCTAGTGCATCCCATCCTAAAAGGGCAATTTTATTCAAGGAGGATAGCCAGGGTTCTTTTTATGGTAAAATAATGAACTTTTTCACAAGAAAACCAAGAGAGAGAGAGAGAGAGAGGAGGGAGGGAGGTAACATCAGAACGTAGTAGTTGGCTCCACATGCCTCTTGACCTTTCAGCATTCTGGCTTCTAGCAATTCATCCTTGAAAGGAAAAAGACATATAACAATAAATGTACAAATATAATAATATCATCTTTTCAGGTTAACCAAAGGTTAGGAATCTACTTAATGACACACATCCACAAAAAGGAAGAAAAAGATAATGAAAGAATTGACCTGAAGATGCCATGCCACTTACCACCTCCACTGGAAAAACGTAAACCGAGTATAGACAAAAGGGAGTAATTATTCAATGCTCCCGAAGTATCACATGACGTTGCCTACGTGGTACTGCTACAAATTTTACGGTAGGGGTATTATCATTCACTTTCGTAGGGTCATTGGGAGACAAGAAGTGATCCAATATGTACCGGCAATCTTTTATTTGCGGAAAGTACCGCATTGCAGTGCCAAATGATACTCCTCAAGTACCCAATAATTGGCCAGGTTATAAAATCATTAGGGTGATAATTAACAAAGATATCTCTCTCTCTCTCGCTCTCTCTCTCTTCAGTATTCTCAGGCTGGTGGTGTGTCTCCGAGTTTTTTCTGACCCTCCCCCAGAATATCTTTCTCCACCCCAAAATCAAATCCTAAATGATTAAAACGGCAGCAATCACCTTCATAGCCATAGCCAGCTCACTCTCCTTCCTCTTCTTTTCACCCCCTCCAAAATCTTCCTACCACAACCTCTTCATCTCACTATCAGATAACGCCTCAATCTCAAACCACCTCTACACCCTCACCCGCCGACCCCATGTTGCCGGCTCCCAAGCGAACGCCGAAGCCGCAGCCTATGTCCTCTCCACTCTCACTTCCTCCAACATCCAATCCCACATCACATCCTACGAAGTCCTCCTCACCTATCCTATCTCCCGTTCCTTGACTCTAACACCCCCTGCTCCGGATCCTCCAACCACGTTTGATCTCCACCAGGAGATCTACGAGGGGGACCCGTACGCTGACGTGGCCAATCAAGTTTTACCCACGTTCCACGCGTACGTCAAGTCGGGTACCGTATCAGGACCCGTGGTGTATGCGAATTACGGACGCGTGGAAGACTATGTGACATTGGAGAAAATGGGAGTGAACGTTTCAGGAAGTATTGTACTAGCAAGGTACGGAGAGATATATAGAGGGGACATTGTGGAGAACGCTTATGATGCAGGTGCTGTGGGAGTGGTAATATATACGGATAGGAAGGACTACGGTGGTGGGGGAGGTGGCGCCACCAAGTGGTTTCCAGATGACAAGTGGATGCCGCCGAGCGGGGTCCAGGTGGGGTCGGTGTATGGTGGGGCTGGTGATCCAACCACGCCCGGTTGGCCTAGTTCTGGGGCCTGTGAGAGGTTATCGGATCATGAGGTGGAGAATAGAGAGGATGTCCCGCAGATACCTTCGTTGCCTGTGTCTTGGGCAGATGGTGATGCAATCATGAGATCTATGGGCGGACAAGTGGCGAACGACGATTGGCAGGGTGGTGTAGATGCCCCAGTTTACAGGGTTGGACCAGGTCCTGGAATTCTACAACTTAGTTTTACAGTAAGTGTCAAATTAGTACCACTATAGACAGGTTCAGCAATAAGAACTTAGCAGTTGTAGTCACTGGGATATGTAACCATTACAAATTACTATGTACGTACGTTTGCTGGTTTTTCTCAGGGGAAGCAAGTCATAAGCACAATCCAGAATGTTATTGGTGTTATTGAAGGAGCAGAAGAACCTGACAGGTATAATTTCCGTTTGACCAAAAAAAAAAAGAACCTGACAGGTATGCTCAAAATGTTCTACATCAGCAAAAAAAGTAAGCTAGTATTCATGGGTTGGGAGCAATAAACATCACTTAGGTTGTCCAATATGCCTATGCAATATGAAGAACTATAATGTGTAGGATAAATCAGAAGCTCATCGTCCTTTGACCTTGTAGAAAGCTATCGATCTAGCCTAACTGCATTAAGTATAGGGGTGTAAACGAGCCGAGTCGAACCGAATATTGGCATGTTCAAGCTCGGCTCGATCAGAATTCGTATGGCTCGAGTTCGAATCAAGCCGGAAAATCTGAGCTCGAGCTCGGCTCGCCAAGCACGTACAAAGCTCGAGCTCGGCTCGTTAGTATTCGGTTTGGAATAAACGAGCCGGCTCGGCTCGAATTCGTCAACAGAGCCTTAAAAACTAAAAAGATCTGGGCTCGAGCTCAGCTCGTTAGTATTCGATCTGGAATAAACGAGCCGGCTCGGCTCGAACTCGAATTCGTCAACAAAGCCTTAAAAACTAAAAAGTGTATATATATATATATATATATATATATATATATCGGGGCGGTTCCAGGGACATTTATAAAAATACTTAAAAAAACACTTCATAATTCCCGATCAAATTTTAATGATCCGAGCCGCTCAATGTGATCAGAACGTGATTTTAAGGGTACCCAAGAGAAATCAGCAAAAAAAATGACCGGGAAGGACTTGATCCGAACAGTTTTTTATTGAACGGTTCAATTAAAAGCTGCTCAAAACAAGCACTTCCCGGTAATTTTTTTTGCCGATTTCTCGCGGGTACCCTTAAAATCACATTCTGCACACATTGAGTGGCTCGGATCATCAAAATTTGATCGGGAACTATGAGATTGAGATTTGGAGTGTTTTTTTAGATGTTTTTTTAAATGTCCCTGGAACCGTCCCGTATATATATATATATTCCGAGCTGAGCCGAACCTATATATTTCGAGCCGAGACGAACCTGTTCGAGCCGAGCCGTGCTAGGTTCGAGCTCGGCTCGTTTATCAAACGAGCCGCAAAATCGAGCTCGAGCTCGCTCATTTATCCTTCGAACCAAGCCCTTACCGAGCCGAACTCGCGAGCTGCTCAGCTCATTTACAGCCCTAATTAAGTACCAAATACACTCACCTTATAGTAATTTTTCTTTAAAACTATCTACAGGTTCGTCATTCTGGGAAACCATCGGGATGCATGGACATTTGGAGCTGTTGATCCCAACAGTGGAACTGCAGCCCTGCTTGAGGTAATTATGGCTCCAAGGCATTCCCTTTGGGAAATTTGTACTTGAACCAGTGAAGAAAAAAAATCCCATTTTCAGCTAATAAAGGAACAATTAGATCTTTACCTGATTTTCATGTGATGAAGCTCGCAGAAAGGCTAGGGAAGCTGCAGAAAACAGGATGGAAACCTCGTCGAACACTCGTCTTTTGCAATTGGGATGCTGAGGAGTATGGCCTGGTCTCTCCCTCCCTCCCTCCCTCTCATCACATACACACAATCCCCCAAACACAAGTACAACTGAATTAAAACACCTGCAATTTTCAGATAGGATCAACGGAATGGGTTGAAGAGAACAGAGAAATGCTAGCTTCAAGGGCTATTGCTTACCTGAACGTTGATTCTGCGGTATATGGAGCAGGTTTCCACGCCTCCGCAACTCCGCAGCTTGATGAACTAATAAAACAAGCATCTCAACAGGTATGTGCAATGTACTAGTAGTAATACAGCCAGCAGAAAGCTTAAGCAACAATAATTAAACTTTTGGTTTATGAAACAATATTTTCCAATCATATTAATGCATCAGCAGTCCCACCATTTGTTCTTCGCCATAACGAAGTGATAGGCTGATAGATGCCGGAAAAGAAAAAAAATTCACCTACACAGAAATATGATGTGGTTAACAGGGATTATCAATTTTTCATTATGCTTCAAGTTAGTAATCATACTCAAATTCGTAATTATATTTGAAGGTTCAAGACCCAGATAACTCATCACAATCAATCTACAAATCCTGGATTGGCTCAAGCAACAATACTGTGGTGAGCATTTTGAAGTTCCTTCACTGCCCTTAGGAAGTGATGTCAGCAGAACACTTGCAAGAAAATCTGAGATCTAATTACTTACCTGACTTTATATGTGAAGATTGGAAGGTTAGGAGGTGGAGGGTCAGATTACGCAGCATTTGTCCAACATATCGGTGTACCATCAGCTGATATATCTTTTGGCAATGGTAAGAAGCATCTTTCTGGCATTGACTTTCATTTGGTATAATGAGCACAAACACATACATTCAGAGATCTGGTCTACATCTAATGCTATTGACAGGAACAGAATGTCCTCGTATTAAGATAATTATCATCACATAAACAAAAAACTTAACAGTATGTAACTAAACCCTTCTGAATAAAGGATTCATCAAGTTTTCCAATTCTCATGCTAACTTATAAAAGATAGCTGAAAAAGCGACCGTTCATCCTTAAGAACCACCACCTAAGCAAGTCTCCGTAACTTTAGCCTCATGCTGGATCCTTGATTCCTGCATAAAGCTTAACATATGAATACCGATTCCCGAAAAAGCCTTGGCATTCCCAAACTACATGATTAGACAGTTGGATTGCTGGTTAAGAAGTGTTTTTGTATAACATTTTGTGAGGCTTACCTGATTGAAATCATCAATGGCAGGTTACCCCGTCTACCACTCAATGTATGATGACTTCATCTGGATGAAGAAATTTGGCGACCCTATGTTTCAGAGGCATGTAGCAGGTTTGTTCAACGCTTTAACATTTCCCTTTATTGAACAATCATAGGCCAAGAAATATGAATTTCAAGGCATTTCAAAATGGCAAGTGACATTAAAGAACAAAGGTATCCTATTCTTTACTGATTCAATATGTTCTTTTTCATTCTGGATGCACTTGTCAACAAGATAACTGAATAACCCAAAGAGCCAATCAAGTTTATCTTACAATTGTCAACAAGATAACTGAATAACCGAAAGAGCCAATCAAGTTTATCTTACAATGAGTAATTTCACATTTATTTGAGCTCTTCAATGAAGCTTTTCTTTGTTCTTTTTTGACAAGTAAATAATTAGCAAAGTTCTTATGAGCAACTAATTGTCCCAGTCTACTATTATTTCATCTTACAGAATTTATTTTTGGAAACAGTGGCAAGCATGTGGGGACTAGTAGCTCTTCGACTTGCAGATGAGGAATTTTTACCTTTTAATTACCTCTCTTATGCACATGAGCTTCAGGTATGTCCAGAACTCAGATACAATCGTGAAGCTCTTATTCTAAACTGTATACATGTGCATTTCTGTTTGGCAATTCAGTTTAATAGCAAGGTAAAGGCAATGCATTTACTTTCTGATCACAGAGAAGTGCAGAAGAGTTAAAAGATCAAGTATCTGACAAGGGCATAACCCTTATTCCCTTGTTGAAGTCAATTGAGGAGCTCAAAAAGGCAGCCAGCAATATAAATAACCAAAGAAAGGTACCCCTTGAGTTTCTTGACTCCATGATGCTGTTTTAATTTCCATGTATGAAGTTATAGAAATGTAATTCTGTAGGAAATGGAAGAAAAGAAAGGTTGGGCATCAATGAGGAAAAAGGACCATTGGAAAGTGAGAGAGCTGAATGATAGATTGATGATGGCAGAGCGAGCATTCACAGATAGAGATGGACTCTCTGGAAGGCCATGGTATAAGCATTTGGTAGGTTTTCCTTTCAAGCAACTTGTGAATTCCTACGTAATATTCAGTTGCTTGTTCTATTTTGCATCGGTTATGCCCCGCCGAAGCTAGTTCTATCCAAAAAGCAAGTATAAATGCATCCAATTTAAGTACTACTTTGCTTTTTCCAGATTTATGCGCCATCAAAGCACGACGATTATGGATCTACACACTTCCCTGGGATTGCTGATGCAATTGAAAAGGCTAAGAGTCTTAACACAGCAGAGTCATGGCATTTTGTACAACACGAACTTTGGAGAGTCTCAAGAGCTGTCACACATGCATCACTAGTCCTCAATGGAGAATTGACATGAAAATGGCACAATAACATAAAATCCAATACGAAAGTTGAAAGACCGAAATTTCCTAAATGCTCCACAAATTCTCATTTTATAGTTTTTGCATCAATTCTTGCTCTGTAACGTCCATAGGATATCAACAATTGATTGGCAGCTAAAAGAAAAGGATAGAAAAATTTCCAGAATGGATTGGACATATAACTTCCTTCTATTTAACGAAATGGATTGAAGGTCACATAATCCATAACATGAAGAGTAGGATCAATCTAGATGGTACCAAATAAGGAAAAATTGATGTAAATTTTCTTGTGGAAACTGTTAAAGAAGTATAACTCATACTTGTGATGGAAACCTAGCTTCGATCTTAGTATGTTACTAGTGGATGCCCATGCCTAAAGGCACGTCGGAACCTTATATAGTCTCAACATAAATAAACTACCCGTTCTACCCGACAAATGTAATCTACACATACCGTTAGTTACAATTTCGAGACGTTTTCCTATTTAATCCTAAAAGATATAACATTTAAATAGGGATACATTCCCTAAAAAGTGCGGATAGATGGGTATATTCTCTATATCTTTTAAAAAAGAAATAATCTGACGGCTACAACCTTAAAAAAAATCGCTCTATTTGTATGATCAGACGGCAAATAGATGTTACCCAAAAAAAAGGAAAGATTCTCTTGGATAATTTCAAAGGAGGAATGATCGGACGGTTACGATCTTAACTTAAAGTCGATCAGACAGCTATAGAGGTGCTCATGTTTGTATTGGAAGACAAAAATCGCTCTGCTTTATGCCTTTATAATATAGACTTACAGTGTGTCCACTAGCATCAGAACTAAATAGGTACAGTAAATCACTAACAATCAAGGTCCTTCACTTCCAAACCTTGATGGCCCCATCTCTACTGCTTGATATCAAAAGTTGCTGGTTCAGCTTTCACAGAAGCCTAAGAGAGAATAGAGTCACGGTGACAACCAGCAGAATCAGTAGTAGCAGTTCCTTGCAGTCAATTTGGTCGCCCCAGGTCACCTCTTTGTCTCCTGTTTGCACCAAACGAGGAATACTTAAAAAAATTTAGTCCACAAACTCTAATATCACTTACGAGTAAACCAAACTATGGAAACTTTTCAGCCAAAGAATAGAAGAAAGTTCTTGTGTCAAAATCAAATTCAGAGAACATTTTCAAAGAGGGATTCCTGTTCAATTGTGTTCATTAATCAATTTGCACATTTGAGTACCAATCTGACATTTTGAAAAGGTCTAGCATTTAGTTGGAGTATGGAGCATGACAGCCCTATAAAGTTGGTCAGCCTCATGCATAAGTTCATTGATTATGACTATAGTAAGTCGCTGTGTCACCCAATCAAATAACTAAATCTGCATATAGATCAGAGAAAACACACAAGTTTGCAAGTTCTGGGTGATTATCCAAAAGGTTTTAAATGTCGTGCAATCTAAAATTAAACTCTCTTTTTTCCAAAAGAAAAGCTCACATGGAAGGTATACACTTTTTAAATTAGTTTGTAGAGGCTTGGATTGTAATTCAATCCTACTGGAACTTTCTAAAAAGGGAGTCTTGCATGACACCAAGGGTAGAAAGAATAGCAATTTGGGGACTCCTTAAAGTTACTGGACATACCTGCACAACTTTCACCCCAAATCAGCAGCAATCATCATCTACTACTCTTTTTAGAGAAGGCCAACAAACACAATAACTCCTGTCAGGTCAGGTAAATAGAAGACCAAGGATTATTAGACAGAAGAAAAACCATGAGAAAGCCTATCAAAAAAGAAAAGAAAAAAGAAAAACCGTGAGAGTTGTATCTTCAAGTCAGTACTGCCAGTTAACAACTCTACCCCAGGCAAGGGGAGCATTGAACTAATACCAGGAAGAAGGGGAGGTTGTTCATCCTGCTCATCGACTACTTTGGATTGCCATTCTGTATCAGATGAGATCTGGAATTTTACTTACTGGATGGTCTGGTCAAGGTCCAAGGAAGTTCAGAGAATTAAGCATCCCTGTCGTTAACTGCCACCCTCAGTACCTGCAAACATCATAAATTAATGAAAGCATGAAATTGTCAATACAGGACTAATAGAAAATAACGGTAGAGTATGATTATACAAATTGTTGGAACTTTGAAACAAATATATTATAGTATCTCAAGAAGGGGGGAAAAGCCATGTCATAGCTTTTTCCATCACAAACCCACTCATGCTACTCTCACAATCTTCTATAGGTGGCATATCATTCAATTCTCAAGCCCACACACCAATGAAAAACAAGCTCTCTCTGAAGAAAATCCATTACCAAAAAAAAATATTGAGCCAAAAAATCAAACCACGAGAACAATCCAAGATTTTTACATGGTTCGGGCAAATTTGGGTTTTAGCCAAATTCGCCTTCCACAAGTACATCACAATGATTAGATAAATCTCAATGATTACACCTATCCACAATTTTTTACTTTCTCCTGCATAGTACTTTCCAATAACTAAACATTTTCTCAATAAAATGTCAGGTCAAATAGAATTTTCGCATAGCTCAAGCTATCATAAATTGAACCCCCACCAATCCTAAAATCATATAGCCCTTTTAATTCCGATAACCCACAAGTCATTGGATCCTTTTAATATTTTTACAAGTACTGAAATATTGAATAACCGACAAATCTAAAAGTTCGCCAACATATCTGAATATCTCCGACAAGCGACAAGGAATCCAAATGAGTTTAACCAATTGCCACGAGGCTATACAATTATGAGTTAGTGTCCTAACTTTTTTCTGTCACTGAAGACAACAAAATGTTTCTCTTCTTTCTATGGGGAAGTCTTCTTATAGGGAAGTTGTTCTTTTTAAATTAAGAAATATCATTTATATTTTCTTCCCCTGTTATCTTTAAATTAAAAGAGAATATTTCTTGAAATAACATGTGATTAAAAAAGCATCACTCGCCTCTTACCCTTGTGTCTTAAGAAGCCAACTTTCTTAAGTAAATCTTAAGCCATTCTTTTTTCTGTTGGATGAAGCTATTGCAGATGATTGAAGTAAAAAATAGCACTCATGTAAAGAGTAAATTCCAATTTTGCCTCAACCAAAGTGGCCACTTATGCAACAGACAGACAACTTCTGAAGGGGGTAAATGGTTCAAAATCTTTAACCTTTTGGGTTTTCCAAACATGAGGTTTTCACAAAATACTTCCTCACTGGCTTCAATAGAGCAAATCAGGGAATTAACCTTTGGGTCAGTGATGGATGATCTTATTGAACAGCGATACAGGTTAGCCTCCACACAAAGCATGTGATCAGGGTCTCCATCTGCTGCATTGGAGAACTTGCTCAAATATCTTCTTCTCTTATCTTTTTGCATTTGGGGTTCTAAAGGTTTTTGGCTCATTTTTTAATCTCCTTAAAATTGTCGGTGGCCATTTGCCAAAAATTAATATTGAGACGACCCTTGCTGCAGTGAATATACCAGAGTGCAAAGGAGGAAGTTAAAGAATAAATATCACCTTGGGATTACAAAGCTATTTCACTACAATGGGTAAACTAGATCAAGCGCACGACAAACAAAATAGAATGAACCGACGCTCCTAGCTCCAACATTTTATTTCACTAACAAGCTAACCACAAGCACTAAATAGTGAATCCTCACACAAAGGGTGGATAGATTCACAAATAAGATTGGACTTATAAAATATAGAATTACTACTACATGTTGGAGGTAGGTGGATAAAGGTAGCTATTAGGGTTTTTGAGCCCTTGCAAGATCGTGCTGGCAGCATTCAGGGTCATGAAAGCAGCAGGAAGGAACACCACTCTCAACCCCAATGGCCATGAGAGCCACAATGGCCATGATCATCACCCCCATCAACTTCATGCCCAAACTCTTCGTCTTTACACCTTCTATTACCCTCTGACTATTTGAGTAACCTTGTTTCTAGCTTCAGAATACCTTGTGCTTAAGTAGTGCATTTATACATGCATATGAGAAAGGAGGGAAAGTATATATACTATATAGTAATGGTATGTCATACGAGGAACCATATGAGGATCTTTACAAGAGAGCGAGAGTATCTTCATTCATACAAGTTAGGCAAGACAATTGACCAAAGAATGATTTAAAATTGGAAACTAGGGATTAATGTTCTAAACTTGAGATTTAGAAAGACAGAAAACTCTCCTATTCTGAGTGTGCACATGAATTCAGTGTTCTTGTTATTATAACATGATTCAGTTCAAAGAAAAATATAGCACGTACAAGTTAGGCGCGACAATTGACCCAAAGAACGATCATAAAAAGTGGAAATTAGTCATTGGGTTTTCTAGAAAAAATATACCAACTACAAATAGACGTGAAA
This sequence comes from Rhododendron griersonianum, assembly GCA_018127125.1. Classification (NCBI taxonomy): domain Eukaryota; kingdom Viridiplantae; phylum Streptophyta; class Magnoliopsida; order Ericales; family Ericaceae; genus Rhododendron; species Rhododendron griersonianum. Next base: position 48,907,811 of record CM030790.1, on the reverse strand, counting down.
GCCAAAAGCATACCTTTTGACTCTAGGTTGAATTTAGAGCCCTCATATATGGAAGGAATAACCAGTCAAACTGGGCGGCTGTTTTGCTACCCCCGCAGGCTCTATGCTCTGTGTGTGTACATGCAGCAGATAGACTGCAATATTTCTCTGTTCATCAAAGAAGTTTAACAAGTAAAACATACATGCTACGCTGGCAGTAACAATGCCACGGCCCATGATAACAGGTAATAACGCCATAAACCGGCATCATGTAACTGCCTTAAACATACCCATTCATTAAGCATCTGATCAAAATATATATGTCTGATATCACCACCGAACTCAACATGAACTATTTGAGTATGACCAAAAATTCAACAAGACCTTAGAAGTTGGATCTTCATGGCGTTCACGGCTAACACAAGATAGATGTCACACCAAAAACCGCTATAAACCGGCATCATGTAACTGCCTTAGACATACCCATTCATTAAGCATCTGATCAAAATATATCTGTCTGATATCACCACCGAACACAACATGAACTATTTGAGTATGACCAAAAAATTCAACAAGACCTTAGAATTTGGATCTTCATGGCGTTCGCGGCTAACACAAGATAGATGTCACACCAAAAACCCCAATAGCAGCAACATGACAATAACTAGGTACCCATTGCCAAGTAAAATATTGTAGAAGTGTAGAGAATCTAACTTGACATTCCCATAACGAACTGTCTCAGCAGTTTGAACACATTGCTCCTCTGTCCATTCATCGGCCGTACCTGACCAAGATCGATTGACATCATGTGTCAAAGTCCAGATTCTTAAGTACTCCCTCTGACCCTAAATAAATGTCCGGCGCGCAAACCAAGGCCTTGAAAAAGATGCATTTTTTTGCAAAATAATTATAAAAAAATTCACAAATCAATAGATATCAATGAGTTCTTTTAAAATGCATCTTTTTAAAGGTCTAGGTTTCCGCGCCGGACATTTATTTAGGGATGGAGGGAGATATCATCTCTTGGTAATTTGTCAGTACTTACTATACCTCATTCGACAATGTTCTTTCTGAATAGAAAGATCACCATTAAAAAATCCTACAGAGTTGACATGAGATGATGTATCCATTGCCAGTCGATGAAAAAATATGAGATCTCATGAGTTAATAGGGAGAGGGTATACACAAAGAACCTACTTTCAATACAAGAAAACAACTGAAGTCTATAATCCCTTGGTCATTGGTCACTGCTTATTATACCTCGTTCAACAATAGCTGATTTACAGAGACTCTTGGCTCCATTGAGTAAATCAACTAAGCACACCACTTCAGTATGGCAAGTCCGAAACCGTTTCCCAACGATTCTTCAAGAAAAAGACCAAAGCCAACATGGCTAGCTTCAGGGTACAGTATCATTAAATGGAAGTCAACCAGCATGTTTTGCAGGCTTGAAGACAAAGACAAGGAGGAAAGAAAGGAATTTAAGACCTCGTAGCCGTAGACTACCCCATCCCTCTACGCAGCAAATAAAATCATGAAGCACAACTGCACAAGACATGGCATTTGATACATACAGTGAATTAAATTTCAAAGTGCTTTCTCGGCTGACATCAGTCACATTATACAATCAGATGTTTCAGACGAAGATCAAACAATTTAAAACTCCTACAGCGCAAATTACCATTCAATGGTACCACTTTGATGTTCAACACAAATATCATAATATCAATGACAAACTAAGTTCTCAGAAAACATGAAAAAGACCAACGTAAGTACCTGTCCAATTGGCTGGGGACTTTTAAATTCTCAACCCTTTCCAGTTATTTCCCCCCATAAGCTCATGGCATTGTTTCTGCACCAAAAGAAGTTCCCAGTTCAGCAATTTAACAAAAAGTGCATAAGAAGTACCTATTGCGAAAAAATCTTCAGAAATTGGAGTATTTGACAGATTAAACTCAAAACATCAACCCAATGTATTTTCCAAGAACAAGTTTGTCTAAACAATACAAAAAATAATCAACCCAATTGTATTTCCAAAAACAAGTTTTTGGCTGAAAAATACTACCAAGGAAATTCTTTTGTGGGTTGTTGCAAATATATGCAATGATGCAACTACCCAATACCAGTGGTAATTGCTTGCCAGTAAAGGCTCTCTAAATCCAACTCATCTCCAGGGAAACTTCAAAAACTTTCGCTAATTGTTGCTTTAAGACCCAACACTTTCTTCATCCTGTTCCAAATCTGTTTATGTTGAAAACAGCTCATAAGGGCATGCACACAGTGCGCGCGCGCGCACACACAGAGAGAGGAGAGAGATAGAGAGAGAGAGATCCGTTGAATTCCATGTTTAACCATTGGTTGGTGGCCAAGCGTTATCTTCTTCAAATCTGATCCACGTGGTAGCTAGGGTTTCAAAAAACTCTCAAATTAAACTATTGTAACTCTCAAATTGAACTACTGTCGTAAACCTCGCAACGCCGGTGGTTCGATGACGGCGATCGAGAGCCCTGGTGGAGATGAAAGGGCGTGAGAGAGAGAGAGAGAGAGAGAGAGAGAGAGAGAGAGAGAGAGTTGACGGACGAGTTTTCTTGTTCTATACTGTATATATAGTGATGACGTTCCAGCTGTTTATATCTTGCACAGTCAGATGCCAACTCAGCATCTATGGATGCCAGCTCAGCACGCATATAGCTAATTTATTCGGGGAATTAACGTTCTTCCTTGTTACCCACGTAATTTACTGTAAAGTTAACCCAAAGTAGTTGGCTAGAATGGCAACTATTTCATGATTTTTTTTTTTTGGTCTACTTTAATCAAATATTTATCAAAACAAAATTCACTAACCACCAAGAATAAGGCCTCAATCTTCTAAACTTATTAGAAAATAAGTTTGTTTTATCTTTATTTGAATTTTTTTTTTTGCATTTGTTAGTTTTACTCAAAAATTTTGTAGATTATTGATTCGTCTTGATGAAATGAATCGAAAAAGTAAAAAAAAAATTATTTTTCCAATTTCTTTCTTCGAGACGAAACAATAATTTACAAAAAGTTGACGCAAAACTAACAAATGCAAAAAAAAACAAATAAGGACAAGACAACTTATTTTTTGATAAGTTTAGGAGAACTCGCCCTAAGTCACTATCTTAGAAAACACTTATTTTGGTCCAAATTATCTCCATTCTAGTCACCATCTTAAAAACACTTATTTTGGTGAGTTAAAATTGCGTGCCCATTATATTACGAAGTATTTTGTCCCTAATTTGGATACATGAGTCAATTAGATTCAATAACATTAAGTTGAATAATTTCGAGACAAAATAGGTAGAATTAAAGTCGAATAGAGAACAGAATTAGAATAGTTGAGGGCCAAAATTAATGGAAATTAACCCCCAAAAAATGCATTATGACAAACAAAATCTACCCGAAAAAAACGACCTCTAGATTCAAGCCGCATGTGAATCGATGACAAAGGCCAAAGCACATCCCACTAGGATTATCTTTGATCCTAAAGCTCATATTCTCCTTCTAGAACCCTCCTAGAGAGCTAGACAGAGAGAAGAGCAAGAGAGCTTCTCAAAAGGAAGAATTTAAGAGAAGAGCAAGTGTAGGTATGCAAGATATATACAATATAAATTGGAATTAGTCACGTGTGAAGGTGGGTACCGTGGGTTGGGGGCGCGCCAAAGCATGGCTCTGGCCCGGACACAACTGGCGCCTGAGATGATTTACACACACACCCCTCAAATTATACTAACCGGATAAATTTCAATCTATTAGAAATTCCCAGGAGGACAAAAAGAACACTCCAAAGTACATAAGTGCCTCACTTGGAAACAATAAGGCTTTTATAAGAAGAATACAGAGAAAAGGCAGTTCAACCCATGATAAAAGATCAGTCTTGGACACTTCTCAATCCCCAGATACATTATGTTCTCACAAGTAATTTGCAAACACTTCAGGTACTCGTACCGGTCTTTTACTGCAACCATATCAATAGAAGGAAAATAGATGTGAGCCCATAAAGAAGGGAAGAAGACTTGAAATGCAGATTTTACAAGACAAAAAACTTACCAAAACGATTAATAACTCTGTTCGATGAGATAGTCACCAAGCCTTTCAACAATCATGTTGCACTGGCCTGGTGTCATTGGCTCGTCGTACATACCGATGATCAACGCCATATTGGTCTTCTTAACAGTGACACCACCAGGCCCCTGAAACAGAAAGTAGAGCCATCAGGGAGAAAGCTTTGACATAGCTTGAAGGCTAGGAACCACGGACGCTTATCGGACACATCTATACATCTATCAGACACATTTCCAAACGTATCCTACTGTGTTGCGAAATTTTCTTAACTCTGATAGACGGAAACATTTCAGACTCCCAAAGAACATTGGTCCATTGCTTCCACATACATGAAACACATTATTACAAGCGAACTTGGAATCCAACGATAAAAGAAGAACATTTGGCCTTGTTCATTTTAGGATTTAGGATTTTGGGTAATGAGTGGAGAGAGATAGAGAGAGAAATGAGAAAAGTAATTGAGAGAAAATTTATAGGGGACCGTGCACAGATAGAGTCCAAAGTCCAAAATCCCAAAACGAACGTGTTCATATGCGTGACATGTGACATCATGTTATGTATTACGAGAGTAATACATTCTCCCGCTTTATGCTTTAGAAATTAGTACTATTATGTTATACAACATCGTGTTCATATGCGTGACATGTGACGTGACAATCTCTTACGCTTATATACGAGATTAATATAATTAAAAAAAACTATGTATTTGGTGTGTGTCCTCCGCACATCATGCCCCTCCATGTCGTAAAAACCAGAAAATGGAGATTTGAGCTCTAGTTTCTATTTTACAATGGTCTTCCAAGTTTGATCCCAACTCTTTCTCAACAAAAACAATAATTAGACAAGTGTGTACTAACAATCAATCTTCAATTAAAAGCGAGAAGGTATCATAACAGTACACACGAACTTAATGTTTGTATCTTGCTTTTTCCTATAGAAACATTTCTAGGAATGACATGTTCTTGTATAAGGGACTTGAACTGAGCCAAAGAACCGGCAGATTTCCAAATCTTGTAACTTGGCAGCAGCCATGTGTCTAAGAGCATATGAATCCCATAGAACACATTGTTATTTGTTAGTGCCTCAACACTCCATAGTAGGTAAATCAAGTCTTCCAAATTGCGGACCAAAGCTCAAGAAACTAACGCATCTCCAGCATTGGTGAACTTATTTATGACTTCAAAAAAGCTCGTTGAGAATAGATACAAGTCTAGTAACAATCTATAATTTGTCTAGGTCATGTATTGATCAAAGAGCACGACTCAATACGTTGTGTCATGCATGCACAAAAATAAGTTCAAAGCAGCAATGAGACCAAAATCAGAAGGGAGTTCATCACCTTCTTCCCGCGAATGACAGCTCCTGGTTCCCCTTGGATCACCATGTATTTCGTTCCTCCAAGGTACAAGCCAGTTGGGGCGAGAGTACCCGGCTCAGCAAAATCATTCATCATTGCTGTTACTTCCTCGGGCTTAATCTAGACGATTTGTGCATACAAGTAATTAATGCAAAATCATCAGAAAATACAAGGCAACAACCACAGCTTTTCAAATGCCCTTAGAGTATGCATGTGTGCATGAGCACCCATACAAGACTAGAGTGTGCATCTGTGCATTAGTGTGCATACAGGACTCGGTTGAAACCTAGCTCCCTGAATGCAGATGCATATGCGCCCAGTTAAACTTTTAAGAACAAAATTGCCACAATAAGTATAACCAATTTAACTGGAGATCAATCATCGTATTTTCGGTCCAATTAAATCCACATAGCCTGTTCAAATGCATTCTTTTAACTTCTTGAAACAAATAGAAACACTTCATATGAAGAATCGTTAAAGAAAACAAACCAACCCCAAGAATTTGCTACATTGGGGAGCATTGTATGCAGATGTGAGAAATTCCTGGTAAGTGTGTAACCATTACCGCAAAGTAAGAACACATTGATCTCACCCAATAGACCAATCAAAACCCACTTTATAGAACCGAATTTTTGGTGTTTTTAAGTCAAACAAACGATAGCTTCTTTCTCTTTCTCTGTACTCTGGCAACCAAGAAAAAAAAAATCCAACCTTTTTTAGCCTCCCCGCCCTTGAGCCTCAATTATCAACTAATCAGATGAAAATTATCAAGACCCAGCTCGGTTAATCAAATAAAAACACGTGGGTCTCAATTGATAGAACTGTCAGATCGACTAGGAGAAATTAACCATTCATAAAGCACATGAAAGCACAAACAAAAACTACTCGATCAAAAGCAGTGATAGATCCAGGGGGATCAGTTTTTTTTTTCAAAAACCCTCATAGCAAATCCAAATCCAAGCAGATCCCAGCATCAAAATCCACCACGTAATTGACATCTAGGAATCAGATAAACCAAAAGAATCAAAGCTTAAATCAACGAGAACAGCAATGGGAAAAAAAAAAATAGGGGGAAAATTAAAAACCTGAGGGAAGGTGGGGCTCTGGGACCAGACGCTGCCGTCGTGGCCGATGATGGCGGCGGAGGAGAGGTAGTGGCCTTCGATTTCGCACATCAGGTGGTCGTCCACGTACGGCTGCCACGCCGACATCTTCTTCGCTTTACTCTTGGGCCTTCTTTTCTTCCTTCCGGATTAGCTTTTTGTTTGTTTCTATGGAATTTTGTGTGAAAGGGGTGATTTTGTTCAGCTCAGATAGAGGAGAGAGAGGACTGTTCTCGTCTTCAACTAGAGAGAGAGATGAGAGATGATAGCGTCAAAGCAACGGAGAGGAAAAATTCAGTGTCGAGCGACTCGAGCGGGTACCACGTGGTGTCCGCTCGCGCATTCGAGCCGTCCGATACACTTTTGAACAATTCGGATTGAAACCCTCTCTCTCCTCCCACTTCTACACATTCTCTCATTTTTCTCTCTTCAAATCTAAACCGTTCAAACATGCTCGACAATACCCACTCGACACTGAAAAACTCCTTGGACGGAGATGGGAATTGGAGCAAAAATTTATTTTTATTAATCACCGAAAGCAAATTTCGGATTTTGTCTGGAGCTTGCCATTCCCCACTCAACCAAATAGTTTTACGATTATACCCTCGACATAGGGGGTTTTTTTTTTTTTTTTTGGGTAAAAAGTGAGTGGTGTTAGACGTTAGTTGTAGCGAGTGAGATTTGAAACACAAAATACAGTCAAATGTAAAGGAGTATATGGTGCCTATCACTAGTAGTTGACTAAATGGATAAGTATTCTCTTGCGTGTTTGTAGCAAGCGGTAGAACCTTAACTTCAATCAATACTAAAAGCGGTCTTGTGGGATGATTACGTAACTCTTAGGTTTTTTTTTTATTTAAATTTTTCATATTCGTTAGTTTTGTGTCAAATATTTATGAATTCCCAATTCATATTGACGAGAATTATAATTCAAACTCAAAAACTTTTAAATAAAGACAAAAATAAGCCAAAAAAATAAATCTTTTGCTTCCTTTTGTTTTTATTCAAAAAAATTATGAGTTTCGATCATATTTTTTTACTTTTCCGAATCCTCCCATCGAGACTAAACAATAATCCTTATACGTATGACGAAAAACTAACAAATGCTTTTTTTGAAAAAAAAAAAAAAAAACCAAATGACTTATCACGAATAGTGTCTTTTGGAATTAGAGGGGTTGTTGTGCACCGCACTACACCATGCGGCTGATCCGGCCGTCCATGTTGGCATGGACGGCTCGGATTTAATCCAAGCTCCTACAAATCTAAGTAGTCCATTGTTCGGATTGAAATCCAAGCCGGCCAAGATGGACGGCCGGATTGGCGAAGGGTGCACTTCAGCACCCCGGGTCCTGTGTTTTGAGAGCGCAAGCCATACACTTGGGTAGAGGACGCGTACCAAGACCAAAATGGTGTGCATTTTGAAGAAGCTCCCCACTATACAATGGAGACTTGTTGATTATAGCGGGTTTTCACTGTCCATTCGGTCATGGCTGATCACGGGACACGGTTTCCATTCCAAACCACAAAGCTGCAATGGTGAGCCTGTTGGGTCGGGCAGAAATGTTTGCTAGCCATCATAGTTGGGAGCTAACCGAACGCAATTAGACCGAGCAATTCAAGTTCATCTCGTGTTCAAATTCACGTGACGGATAGAAACTCGCGCACTGAGTTAGGGCACAAAGACGTGGTCGAAATTCTCAACTTCGATCACAACCAATTCCATGCGACAGCAGCAACGGTGGCATGGATGACAACAGGTTTTGATACCAGTAGTATTAGTATCAACTGTGGAATCTTCAAAGCGTGTGGGAAATACTACTAGAAGGGAAATAATGCGATTCCGCTCTCTCTGTTCCCATGTGACCATGAACATTGTTTATCACTAGCCTGTATAGGTTTCTGCGGACAAGCCTTATAGTCACGAAGACCAACAGAGACGGACAAAAGACTCTCGAAAAGTCAAGATTTTTCGCCACATATTCAGCATGTGACTGTGCATTTAATACTATCTTGCCTTGTCATTATTTTACTCCTAATGTGGTAGTCAAGATATGATTAGCACAAACACTAGAAACAAAAGAAGCCAAAAAAAAGATACTATCAAGAAATATAGACTAATAATAAATCAACTTCTGTCAATTGATCACATGTCGTAGTCCATACAAGATTCACTGAACCCTATCAAGAAATAAATTCTGAAGCTCTGAATCATCAGTTAATGAGAGCCAGCAATAACCCAACTGTATTACAGTAGTAATCTCTCTCTCTCTCTCTCTCTCTCTCTCTCTCTCTCATGGGCTAGAAGTAGTACTATTCGCTTGAGTGTCAACCAAAGTCACCCCACAAACAAGAGGAGGCTTAGCTGCAGGAATTCTAAGGCAACTCAACCCACCTCCAGGGATCCCTGAACACTCCGGCTGAGGCCTCTGCAAATCCCTACCAGGAATACAGTTCAAGGAGAAATCAAAACCCACGTTCCTAAAGAACAATTTGGCACATTCTTGATCAAACCCAGAAAAGAAATTGTAAGCAACAGTCAAATTCATGAGGCTCTTCAAAGAACAAACCAAATCTGGCAACACCCCTGATAGCTGGTTGTGCCCAAAATTCAGGACTTGAATTTCTTCCAAGCAGGAAATGGTGTCAGGCAAATGACCCATCAGTGAGTTGTGGCTCAAGTCCAAGACTTGTAAATCTTGCCAGAACCCAACCCCCTGAGGAACACAGCCAGTTAACTGGTTGTTGAGAAAAAGAATCTCCTTCAATCTTGGACCAATGTACCCAAAACTAAATGGGATATTACCAGAAAACCTGTTGTTAGCCAGGTTGATGACAGAAGCTGGAGAATTCCCCAAGTTTGAAGGGATTTCCCCATCAAAGAGGTTGTCGTTTAGGAAAATTGCATCAAGTTTCCTGTTGAAAAGATCTTGTGGGATTTGGCCTGAGAAGTCATTGAACCTGAGGTCTAAGTAAAGGAGGTTTGGAATGAGGAGAGTTGGGGTTGGGAAAGGGCCAGAAAAGTGGTTATTACTCAGGTCCAACTCAGTGAGTGAGGAAAGATCTTTGAAAGAGTAAGGGACTGTGCCTGTGAACCTGTTGCTGTTGAGGTGAAGGAGAGAGAGATCTGTGAGGAGAGAGAGCTGGTTGACTAAAGTGCCCTTGAGGTTTCCATGGTTGAGATCTATGCCTGCAATCACTTGTCCAATTGGGTTACCCATTGCATCTTGAGCTTCTGCACAGAAAACCCCTTTGTAGCTACACACATTTTCACCAACCCAATTGGTCAATATCCCCAAAGGGTCCTCCGTGATTGCAGATTTCCATGCTTGGAGAGCAGAGTAGGCATTGTTAGTGCTTGAAACTGTGGACCCAGATGGGGTTGTTGGGTTGTTTATTCCTCCACCAATCCACACTCCTCCTCCTCCTCCTCCACCGCCTCCCCCGCCGCCCCTAATGCCGACTCCCCCGCCGCCCCCAATGCCGACTCCCACACCACCACCGACACCAAGACCGAAATCTGCTTCTGTTGAGACTGTTTGGAGGAAGAGAAAAGCTAGGAGCCAGCTGTTCTTCATTTTTCAGGAGAAGAGAAAATGACTCGGGCCTGTTTTATGGGGATACTTTAGTGTGGCTGTCCTAATATGGGACAATGTATGCAATTGCAGCATTGAAGAGAGAAGGTGGTGGGGTTGATTGGTTTTCAATGTGCTTTTAATTGCTTTAACTTGTGCAGTGAGAATTTTATTACTTTTATTTCATTTCATTCTCTTCATACGTTTTGGGGATGGTTCTACTCCAATTTATTATTGAAAGGGTATTGTCTTGGGTAATTTTGGGTGTGGTATGAGCTATTTAGGAAGAAGAAGTCAAAATTGCAGTCGTGCATGGTCATGAACCCCTGTTTTTTGCAATATATGATGAAAACTAGTACCATATCATTAAACGTGTATATATTGAGTGTTTTTTTGCTAGAATTTATAGTGTTTGGAAGTTGGAACAATTTATGCACGCTTCAACTAATTTATAGTGGATCAATTCCATCGTTCACGAGCTAGAGCTCCGATTATGTTTTCTCCTGACGTAAATTTACCATAATTCATACCAAACCTCAACATTTTTGGATAATGCTCAAAATAGGGCAACGTGGTAAAAAGATAACTCATAATCTATTTTGAGCATTATCTTATCAAACACTATTAATCTGTTGCAAAATCTATTCTGCTCATATCTCCCAAACAGTCTACCAGAATCATAATTTATTCTAGCCATAATCCAAAACCAATATCTCACAATCCAAAATGAAAAATACAAAAATAATTAGGCTCCCAAACGAGCTCTAAGAGAAGTTTATGTTTATTCCTTTCTATATTCTTATTCCGTTATTGAACTATGGATTTATGAATATATATTTTAATGGAAAACATGATAGGGAAAAAAATAGAACAAAATGAGAAGAAACGCATAATTGGCCAAAAATCTTTGCTGTTTTTTTAAAATTAACTGAAAAGTTCGGACATGTGATTCCATTTCTACTTTTACTTTTACCGGCCATAGACAAATAAAAAACATAATCATGGCCTTGGTATTATCATTTTAAAATTTCCTACATTGGAATGATTGCTAAAATAAAGAACTTTTAATTAAGTGGCTACCGGCTACAGTCCTGTTTTCCATGTGGTGTGGTGTGATGGAAACAAATTATCTGATGTTGTTGTTGGGGCACTGCAACGTGGTTCCCGACACTCTTATTTAAGTACTATTTATTTTTGGGGGTTCAGTACTAAAGTGTATGAACCTCACAGTAATACATGGCAGATTAAGCGATACCCCTAGACCATTGAATAATTACTAATGTGACGACAAAATACTCTCGACGAAGGTGACGAGGTACCAGCACTTCAATTTTTTTATATACCAAAAGCAAGCGCGTGCAAAGAAATCGTCCTTTTTATTGGTGGGTAGCTAGCTTCCATGGCCCATAATGGTTTAAGGGCTCAAGGCCAACCAACATTTTATCACCAAAGAGAAAATAAGGTTGAAAAGATAGTTATATCATGCCCATTGCAAATGCCTCACAATTTATGGAAACTCTATCTCTAGCTGGGGTGATTTCAAATCATGGCCCCCCCAAAAAAAACTCATTGGTTATTTTATGCTTTGAAGATTCATGATAACTCGACAAATTACACGGCCTTCGTGTCGGGTAAGCATCATTCAAATTTTTGTCTTATCAATTTTTGATGGTAGGATAGTTGTCTATTATGGTGGTAACAAGTGAAGGAGAATTATGGTTCGATTTGGGAGAGGGAGCCTGAGAATTGGACCACATCCAAGGACGACAACAGGCATCACATCCTAACATAGGGTGGTAGTGACAATAAATAACAATACCGGACCTATTGAAGAATGTAGGCAAAGGGACAATGTAAGCAGGGGTCCCAATCTCCAAAGCGAACGAACTCTAGTTGATATGAAATAATGTAGTCAAGGAAGTCAGCAAAATGGATCTGTAATTTCGGAAAAAGAATTGGCTCTGAGGACTAGGCATGGAGGTCATAGTTCTGAATAACCGTGTGAGCTACACTTGTAATGAGAGCGGGTCGTCACCCGCCAGCTGAGAGACACCACGTTTCCGAATTATATTTACAACACTCTTGCTTCGAATAAAAAAAACAAGCAATTTTTTCGTTGATAAGTTAAAAGGAAATTGAGACGGTAGTTAATTTTAGTACATTGAGTAAGGATACAATATACTTACTACTTAGTCCCCCCAAAAAAAAAGTAAGAGAAAAGATTGAGCCAAAAAAACTTGGAAAAGGCAAAATGATGAAGACGCATCAGGTGAAGAAAGTAAAAAGGAGAAATCATTGCTAGAACCACAAGGCCAAGTATGGAAACAGGAGAGTCTAGTGGCGGCGGCCGTCACGACAAGAATTTTAGAATTAATTGCAATTATTATATGTATAAAAAAAATTTATCCCCAACATATATAATTTCGCCACCGCTAGATTTTGTTGTTGTTGTTATATACTAGTCCTAAATCTTCTATTTCTTTTTTCAAGAAAGGAGATCCAAAAAAGTATTTCAAAATTAAATTCAATGGGTCAAAGTGAAATAATATAAAGAATGAGGTATAATTAAAGGGAAAAAAAAACTCCACACTTTAACCCTAAAACAACTTAACCTAAAAAATTAAAATTAGTCTTTTTTCATACTCCTTGTGCAAATGACAAATATCATTTACTATAGTTTTTGTTATGTTATTTTAATTTTTTTTAGAATCGATGACTATTAATATTGTAATTCATCTTTTTATTTTTTTAGTATATAACTTCGCCACTGCTAGGGTAAAATCGTGGTTCCGTCCCTGCACAAAGTGGCCGGTAATATGACCATATTGGAAGAGCTATTATTTGTCAAGTTTTCATTAATAAATTTGTTGCCGATGAAAAAAAAAATTGATATTGGAAGAGTTTCCTTATGAAATTTTTTCCTCATTTTCTTTTTCAGATGGCAAATTCTACCTCATTCACCAGTTTAAAATTTGCTAAATTTGCTGGGGCAATACCCTTGGGTCCCAAGTTATGGATAGCTTCTGGACCCCGTACTAACTCTAACACCACTCACTAACCCCCGCTGATATATACGATTGAAAAAAAAAATTTGCTAAATTTTCTCCTCGATCGATCGGTCAAGACAGTGGACTGCCCTTTTTCTAGCTGCTGCCTGCTGTTGTCATTAGGTCTTAATGTTGTCTCCCATTACTTCCCTCTTTCTCTCTCTCCAAGGAACCCATCATCATGTTTAATTTCATGTCACAACATCTCCTCTTTCAAACACCCACCATGTTATGTCACGAGCATTATATAACGATCTATCCTTCTCGTGCATATATACAGGTGCGAAACCAGAATTTTACGTACTGTGGGGATCCCGCAAATTAAGAGAGGGGGAAAAAACTAAAGAAATATGACATCGTAGGTGTGCGGTTAATTAACGCATGAATATTTTGGTATCGTGCAGTGTTACATAGAGCTTGTAAAAAAAATTATGACATATCGATTAACTTCGAATCACATTTATCTTGGTAAAAAACAGATTGGCACACTAGATCAAAATTATATATTGAATGATACTGATTATAAAGAATATTTTAATTGATATTATCTAACGGTCAAAAACTCGAAAGAGCTGGTCTGGTGGTCAAGGATTAAAAATTAGGGGTTTGGCAGTTTTCTCCCTTCTTATGTTTCAGATTCGAAACCTCTCAAATGTTATTAATTAGTCCCTCTGGGCCAATATTTGAGGATTTGTCCGGTTGTTAGCTTCAAGGTCACAGAATTAATCGGGTGAGCGCAACGCAAGCTGACCCCGATACCTGATTATAGAAGAGAAAAAAAGATGGGAGGCAAAAATATTCCTTACTTTATGCTAGATACCAAGAAGTCCAAGACTCTAACGTATCGTCAATTTCCTGCCTAAAAGATGGGAGGCAGGCAGATAGCAATGTTTCAACTGAACTTTCACCCACCTAAACCAACGTTGGTTAAGCTTGTGATCATTCTTTGTAAATTCTCTCTTTCAGACTTCCCATGGAAATTCCAAATTTTGGCATGCACGTTTTTTTTTATATACACAATGCACGTTATTGCTTGTTTTTTCTTTAATTTATAACGATGCGTCCCAGTCAGCTTATAACACGAACCTCGACTAGTTCTACGCACGGTTTCGAAAGTAAAGATCAGACAGCCTTAAGTGGTCTCAAAGACTTTTTGGAGGCATTGACTCGAACCAACAACGTTATTACATCCATAAGAGAGTGAACTCATTTTATTTTTTATTACGTATCTATCTTTCGGACTTTGGGTTGGTAGCACTGTGCTGCGCACCTCCGAGCCATCGGATCGTACCACTGCATAGCATCGTCTCCCAATTCTTATGTTTCTCTCTTCGTGGCCGTTCCAAAAAAAAAAAAAATCCCTAATTTTCTCTGTCTTGCATGTGGAATAGAAAAAGTAATAAAGCTCTAACAAAGAAACATATATAAGACATAGTACTACTATAAGTACCGATGGCTTTGTAGGAAAAATGTACCGATCGGTCGTTTTAGATCATACATATATACACACAAAATATGGTGTTTAGATCAAGCATCATACACACATCGGATGCCATTGATTCACGCGAGGGCCCCTTTGGTTTTTTTTTTTTGAATTTTTGGACGGCTCGGATCGGCCGTCCGGAGACGGCCAGGCGCGGCCGGTCGGTACGTTTTCCTTACAAAGCTATCGGTACCTATATCATTTTCGTATAAGACAACAAGAGTGGCTTAAAAAAAATGTGAATTCAGTTACCCAAATGCGAAAATTCCAAAATTTCCAAGAAGACATTTTAAGCAAACTCACCCGTAGTCCTTCCTCTTTGGGTAGCTAGATTTAAGGTTCCCGATTTTCCGGCAAAATATCTGACTGCCCTTGGAAGCATATAGTATATCCAATCCCAAGTGTACCAATTCCACTTGTTAGCCCCAGCTAATAAGGGGCATACATAGAAATAGAAAATACAAATTACTGTACAAGTACAATATCACTTACCCAAATAAAGAGATAGGGGATGCTGTCGAGATTAACGGCCGAATCGGCCGCTTTTCACCCGATTTGCATGCATGGGAGTGTTTGACAGCGTCCCAATTCCCAAATAAAATGGGAGCAATTTTGAAATGTTAATAAGTGTTAGTGGGAAAAAAATGAAATGTAGTCGAGATCTAAAGTGAGGCACCAATAACATAAAAATTCCTTAACACATATTCCTTCGTATAAAAGGGAACTCATTCTATCCCCCGTACATATTCCCATGGTGTTTTTTTTTCTATTGATAACTCAAGTGTTTGGGCCAATATACGCGATATTCCTATGGCGTTTTCGACATGCAAATACACGGTGAGAGGGAGTATACAAACAACGTAATCGTAGCGTTTCCCCCCTCACTCTATTTGTTAGGAGAGAGAGCAACGTTTCTTGGTCTCTTTTCTAGTTTTCTTTGTTTATCTATCTTTGTTCCTTTTTCTTCTTCTCTCTGTTTTTTTTTTCCCCATCTTGGGTTGTTGTACAGTTATTTGAGTTGAACTTTCACACCTTAGCCAGGCCCAAGAAGGAATGTGAATATATAGATGGGAAATTAGGCCTCACGAGCTGCTATATATGCGGCCGGGTTTTTTGGCAATAAGGGCCATATTCATCGCACATGACCATATAGCATAATTTTCTCTGGTAAGGCGATGTGATCGAGACCGGTACAGTCCCTGGACTATCTGAGTGACGGAGAAAATAGGGACTATTTTATTTTCATCAATAGAATCGGGAAGTTTGGTTTGTAGAGCATAAGGCTACTAGGCCAGTGCTCTGATACCACGTGAAGTTGAGAGAAGAAGCGTATATTTTTCATTCATTAGTTGGAGAAAAGATGAATACAAAAAGGATAGATACAAGTAACGAAGATAAGATAGAGAAAGATAACGACAAAGTAACAAATTCGGTGTAGCTAGTCTAGCTAACAATTAGTATATATATAAGTTGAACGTAGATCCAAGATGATGTGGGTGGCGAGACCAATTAATAGATGATTTTCAAATTTTCGTTTCTTCTCTCTACCTTCGATGATGACCAAGGTTGTTAGTAATTATTTGGATCAGGCCAGAAGTTTGAGTAATTCAACCATTCTGCATCTTGTGGATTTGGGATTGATGACTCCTGCAATAACAATGGAAGAGAATGTTCAATTTAGGGTTAGGGTTTTCGAACAAAAATTTGATCAAACTAATTGGAAGCATAATTCAACAGATTAACTGCCTCTTTTGTTCTTTTTCCATGCAATCAATTAATCTCTCTTTCTTTTTTTCCCCTGGTTACTTGCATACTATGTTTTTGGGTATTGGGTGGGTACCACATGGCTGTGCCCACATGGTGCCCAAGCAACCCATTCGGGCCGTCCAAAAGTGTGTTGAACAGTCCAGATTGAAATCCTCTCTCTCCTTTCACCCCACCACTCTCTCTCCTATTTCTCTCTCCAAAACCGAAATGGACGGCCCGAATGTGCTAAGCGGGCACCACGTGGTACCCACCCGACACCCAAAAATTTCTCAAATTTCTCCTTTTGTATCTTTTTTTTCTTCAAGGATTTCATTGAACAGGGGGAAAAGACTTTTCAAGTTGTAGGGGTCATTTTCTTAGCTAGTAGTATTTGTTACTGTTGGGATTTTGCTGGTATGGCAACAAGTTCAAATTAGAAACAACCTTAGTGAAAGTAATTCCACCTAATGTTTTCAACTCCCTTTTGTTGTTCAAGACAATTTTTTTTTTTTTTATAAACGGATTTCCGGGCCAGCTTGCGTGCATCTCGACTAATTCCGGGGCCCTGAAGGTAACGACCGAGCATAACCTGCAGTGGCTCCAAGATTTGAAATGCTTGGCCTCTGTGTGAATGGAACATGTGATCTCATAAAGAAGCACTTATTGCTTTCTCACAATCACTTGACCAAACCCTTGGGGTTCTCAAGACAATGCATGCTTAAAGATGTCCTGATTTCAATTTCGTACTGATCTCTAGCTTTTCATCTGAATTTCAAGTGTTTTTATTGCTCATAAAACTCTTGAAATTACTTCAAATGAAAAGCCATAATATAAGGGAAATGATTTTGCCACTCCCCTTTTTGTTAACGTCACTCTTCTGCAAGTGTATTTTTGCACCAAAAATACACTTGCAGGGAAGTGGCGTTAACAAAAAGAAGGGAGTAGCAAAATCAGCAGCCTAATATAATGGAGAATTATATATATTCATTAATGTTTACTAACATATTTCCGGGTATCTTTTCGCAGATTTTACTTTCCCTCCATGGCACTCAAAGTGGAAAAAATACAAAGAGGAACTATCGAGATAAAGACAAATAAAAGGCTTCTGTTTCCTCCCTTTAATTTGAAATTAAAATTTGATGACAAAGAAGTAGATTTTCTTTGTCTGTCCTTCATTTTTATGCCCTTATCACCTTTTTCCTATGAGAGAAACTTATCCACAGTTCTACCGTGAATAAATTCTTTACAGCAACAATCAATCACGATCTTTCAAAAGTGTTCTGGACGGTCCGAATTTTAACTCTTGCCCGGAAAAGTTTCATTACCATTTGAACCGTTCAAAATACTTTTGAACGGTCACGATTGGTTCTGTAAACAACTATTCAAGGATCCACCGTAAAAAAGATTTTCTCTTCTCCTATACTTAGTTGATAAAGCGACAAATAAGGCTGATAGATTTCAGGGTCGAAAAGTAGATATGCATACTTACTCCATGGGTATGAGTTGATGTGCAGCCCATTATGAGTTCCTCCAATCCAGATGCAGATCTCCCCTCCATTTTAGGATGTTGCTGTCAAAAAAATTATAGTAGACGTTTAGAAAATTAGAACAAAAATAAGGCGATAGCGTAAGCATGTGAAACGTCCTGAGAAAGAATGTAGGGATTAGTCCAAGGTACATACAAACTGGCCCGAGACACCTTGCATTATCCCCGAAAAAAAGGCGGTAGTCATCTATATATTAAGTGAAGTTATGCACAATTTTATTTACTTGATTTATCGCTAAACTGTCAGTGACTTGGCCATTTTAATTGTAAAGTTTTCGTATCGAAATACTTGATCAATCTAATATAGTAGTGGCAGTTTTTATGTAAAGAGTCAGGAATATCCTCTCCGGTAGAGATTGGACGGTCCTGTTGGAGGCAAATGTCGGTCACTTCTGGTTTTTTACTTCGATATATACATGATCGCTCGGTACGTTTTATTCATTTTTAAGATCTTGTCAAGACCATAATTCCATCAAAAATCATATGGATCGGATATGGTAACTTCTGTAAAATTAAGTATTAGAACATGTGCAAATATACCCGCGTCGGATAAAGAAACTTAAGGCGGGTCTCAATATAACATCGGATGACTTATTATATACTTGCAGGCTTAAGTTTTCAAATGGGTCCAAGATCATTCAACTTATATCGAACCCAAAATTGGTGTGGCGGCGACTCTTATCTCCCCAACGTAACGGGCCTTGTGCATGCAGGGGCCTGATCAATGCGTTTTACAAACTCTAACATTATCGATTGCGCTTACGTGGGAGACTCAATTACATGGATGGTGATAGTTTTAGGAATGAAATGGGAATACGGTTTTTTTTTTTTTTTTTCTAAGCAAAAAGAATTTATTAATCTTTATAAATATGAATCGTTTGGTTACCTGGAAATTCAGATGGAAGGAGTCGTTATGATGAAGAATAAGGGAGGCGTGATGGAGAGGATCTGCAGGCCTCATATTCTTCTCATCATACCGTTGATATTGATCATCATGGGTCATGATGTCACGCTCGTGGCACGTGCCTGTAACCTCACCCCCTCCAAACTGCAATAAAAATTAAACACGTGAAAAAACAATTGAAGGAAAATGACATGTAAACAAATTAAGGGTTTTTTTTATTATATTTACAGATTTGATGAAGAATAAACTGACAATGAGTTTTTGGGGGGAAATTCTAATCACAGCCCTGTGAAAATTAAAGTGGTTAGCATGCAAAAAGTGCATGGATCGATATCGATGAATTAAAGATGTAGAAACATAAGTATTTTGTTTTCGTTGTCTACTGCCTAGTGAACTGTGATTAGCAGAACCGTTTATTCTTTTCCAGAGAATTACACCAAATTGACCAAAATAACGAAATCGTAACAAATCTACCTACAACACCAAGACCATGCATGATAAATGTCGCATATTGCATATGAAGGACGAAGAACAAAAACCACAATTTATGATCATGTGCATATATATATAACCTCATCAAATAAATACTAAACCTTATCTAAATTTAAACAGATTGCCATTTAATCCATTTGCAAGCCTGATTTGGTTTTATCTCTTTATCTTTCTTTTGTATGGTTAGTTCTCTCTTTCAGTTTTAGACTTTGTGTATCGTATTGGGTTTTATTTCCTTCTCTTTTGGTGGATAGTAGGGTAGTTTTCACGCTTTGTAAGACAATACAAGCAACAAAATAATATTTTTGCCGTTTCAAAAAATATTATGTGCTCGGTATAAATACCAATATTATGTGCTCTATAATCTTTATCAAACTAGCTTGTCTTTAGGAAACATTGAGTATGAACAAGCGCGGATACAAATTTATAATCATTTTTTTTTGAAACGGCAAAAATATTATTGATAATCATTTATATATATACCTCATCAAAGCCAAAAGGGTCAGCTTCCAAATATTGTTGAGTATCCATTTCCCTGCCACTTGATAGTGTTGTACCAGCTGCTGCTTCATGTCTCTGGTTAATCAGTACTCCAGGGGTGGCTCCACCCCTCTCCGCCCAATTGCACTGCCGCGGCTGAGTCTGATAAAATATCTTCGACACCACGAGCTCCCCTTCCCTCTCCTCCTCGTTTTGACCTAAATGATATTGGTGCATGACCCAACTCGTCTTTTCAGGTCTTCGATTTTTTCCAAAATTTGTGTATAAAACTAGAATTTTCTTGCACCCTTTTTGTTTTCCGTTCGCCATTACCGGCCTTGTTTTTCCGGTCTTGTGCCACCGTGTTTCTCCTCCTCCTCCACCACTGCCTTGGGAATCGCATTCGGTTTGGATTTTCCTTCTCTTTCTTGTTCCAGTTGTATAGGCCTTTGAAGGCCTGTGGAAGAAATGCCTACTCAACCCATCTCTTGTGACTCCTGTTGAAGGCAAAGAGTGCAAGCTAGCTTAACCAAACCCCAAGTACTCAAGTAAACTTAGTTAGGTGTAACAAATTGGGGAAGAATTGAAAATGCTTCAATAGTCATAGCAAACAAAAAAAAAGATGGCAAAAAGCCCTAGAAAACCAAAAACTTGTAAGTTTTATCGCTCAACGTTTGATACTTATTTTTCCATAAAGGAGATTACGACGACATTTTTTAAAAAATGTTACTGTCATATCATTTCTGAATTAGTTTTCTTCTGCACGAAAAGCATTTTTCGTTAGTGGAAACTCGCGTGTAGGAAGAGAGAGAGAGAGTACATGTTTCTTACCTGGAAGTTTTTCAGGGTGGGTGTAACAAATGCCATCTTCTCCGTCAATGGTGGGGATGAATTCATCAATCAAAGGGTGGGATAGTTTAGAGTAGTAGTCTTGAGACTCTACTTTTGCTTGAAGGTGTTGAATCAATTCTTGGTCTGTTGGATGAAATTTCACTCCTGCTGGTAGACCTACCCAGTCCTAAAAAAAACAAAAAAAACAAAAGGAAAAGAAAATATAACCCAAAGCAATAATTATACTGTTATATTCTTCTTTGTTCACAAAATCTGAAGAGTATATATTATGAGATGAATATCCCTACCGATTTTCGAAGAAATCGGCGGCCGCAACCAGGGCATTGTTTTGATCCACACAGCTGGTGCTCCTCCTCGAGCTTTGCATCAATGAGATCGGAGCTACTAATTGATTTCATGCCTTCAAAAGAACGGCTTCTTTATTTATATATGATGATTTTTAAAAAATACTACTCAACTACTGAGAGTCCTCCACAAAATCATATTTTTAAACATCAAAATTGTCTTGTGATGCTGCAATTTAGCTCTCTTCGATTGGAAGCTTTGATATCAAGCGTACGCCGCCTCATCGACAATCGATAGGGATCAATCTGGTGTTCTGTAAACACGAGAGAAAGAAATCAAAATCTTCTTTGTTAGGACGATTACATAATTAATCTAGAAATATATGTTATTGATATTTTGATTGCAGAAAAAATTAATAACGTCAAAAAATCGATAAATACAACACCACAGCACCTGGATTATTAATTGCATAGAGAGAAAAAAAAAAAAAAAGGGTTCAATATTTCAGCAACAAAAAAAACCAAGAAAATTGACATATTTACGAATGAAGTGTGAGTATATATACAAGTTTATATGCTTTGTTAGGGAAATTCAACATAAACATGAAAGTGAAAGTGAAGAAAACACAAAAGAAAGATTACCCAAAACTGGAAATGTTCGCATAAGGAAAACTGAGAGAGAGAGAGAGAGAGAGAACCTAGCTGCTACTACAATATATAAGTACCATGGGAATTAAAAACACCAGATTTCCCTCTATCTCTGGCTACTTTAACCGAAGCCAGTGAGATCATACAAAGGAAAAGGCATCTCATACCCTAGCTATATCCCACCACCTTTAGATCTTTGCGGCTTTGCCGGTTCGAGCTGCTCACGTTGGAGATTTCTAGAGAGAGAAAGTTAGGGCAGAGAGAGAGAGAGGGGATAAAAAGAGACACCTTTGTTTTTCTCAGAGTCTCTTGACTAGTTTAAAGCAAAGGGCTATATATGTATTTTATTCTTCTCCCTTTTTTTTTTGGAAACCGACGCATATACTCGAAAGCGTAGGAACATATCTGTATTATACTTAATTATTACTTCCTCCGTCCCTATTTAATTGTCCACTACGATTTTGTGTGCATTTTCAACGGCTTATATCTCCCTACGTATATTATGTTTTATGTTTTTGAAATCATTGTCTTATAAAAAAAATTGAGATCTATCAAACAAGATTCATATTGCATATTTTTAGCAATATACGTCGAGAGATATAAACCGTTGAAAATGCACGCAAAACCGTAGTGGACAATTAAATAGGAACGGAGGGAGTATTAATTAATGGAGCTAATCTTATATAGTATACTGTATACACAAACAGCCATACATTAATTAATCATGTTTTACAATTTTGTAGAAGCCCCCCCCAAACCCGAACAATTTTGTAAGGCTGCATCACGTGGTGCTCTAAAATCGACCACCCAATAATTTTTCTATGAAGTAATCATTCATTGATAGGATACGTTGTCCCAATATCGCACATTTCTGTAAAATTCATACACCTAGTGATTTGTGCTCCACAAAAATATGTGATTTTAAGAGGTGCAAGTGGTGCCCCAAGACCACCCAACAAAATTTTCTTGCCCAGAGTTAATAAATACAAACTGCACCGAATATTTGGCATGCGAAAATAGGTTTGATTAATTTATGCGGGATCGACTTGGAATTCTTAAGAGTTTGAAATAAGAACTATTGATGTTTTTTTTCCACTAAATTAAATTCCTTGTGGCCCATGTCCAATATATATGAAAATGGGTTTTTTTTCCAATATATAAACAGAAGGGGAAAGGTGATAGGAACTCGTTATATATATATATATGGGTTTAGAGCTGAAGTGATGGTCGTGATTCTATGGGCATCCATTATCTTTTTTTGTTATTCTATATATGGGCATTCAATATTTCTTTTGTGATTTTTATGGGCATGAAGAGAGAGAGAGAGAGAGAGAGAGAGAGAGAGAGAGAGAGAGAGAGAGAGAGAGAGAGAGAGAGAGAGAGAGAGAGAGAGAGAGAGAGTTACCAGCTCGCTCGATACGCAAAACAAAACGAGCATTGTAAAACCTATATTTACACAATTACATGGAAAACTCTAACGACATTTAAAAGTGCATAAACATAAAGTGTGTGCGAAACTCTTTGCTTTTCTGTAGTGTATGGATACCCTGTACTTATAGAATGTGTGGGCAAATATTTGTGCACGCTAGCTAATGTGTGTCACTCGCATAATTAATACTCCACTTAATTATTTATATGCGGTGATTTTTTCACATTGTTTCATTTGTTTTTATAAGCCAGCTTACGTACACCTCGACTAATTCTAAAATCTTAAAGGTAACGACTGAGCATAACCCGTATAGGTCATTCCACTTTCTCTTATGGTCTTTGGCCTTGTGTCTATTTTTTTTTTTTTCCAACCAAGGAAACATATATATATACACACACGAGATAGAAGAGAGAGAAAGAAATCTGGCAAATTGAGCAAAGTTGAAATCATCACCCAAAATGGGGGAAGTGGGGTAGCGTACAAGTTAGGGTGTGTAAGGTTACTTTTTGTCATGTGGGTTGGGCATGACTGACTAGCAAGTTAATTAAGTCCATGTTTGGTTCATCTAAATTGTTTCCTCTTAATTAGCTTCTTTTAAGTTCTCTCCATCTTCTTCTTGGACTTTAACTGATCATACCAAGGGTTTGGGGCACTTGTCTTCCTTCAATTTCGTCAGTACTGGTCCTCCATAAATTCCTGAGTTTCACTTGATATATGAAGTCTGAAATAAACCTTAAACATGCATGCAAGGACATCCTAGCTAGGTTCGACTCTTGCATGTCAGTGTTGTTGGGAGTTCGTCCGATGCATCGACCCGCCACTGCGTGCTCAAGGCCCAATTTGTATGGGAGAAACGGCAAAGAGTCCACCACATTACTTGGGCCCAATATACACTGAATGACCCATATCCACTTAAAAGGCTAAGCCTTGTAAGTGGTGAGCCATCCAATTGTATATTAAGGTCCAACTCTTTTTCTGTTTATCCGATGTGGGACTTAACGTTCACACATGTTCTAACAAATCTCCCCCTCATGTGTGAACCGATCATTGGGCCTTAATCTCTCTCTGCATCCAAGCTCCCCCTTGATTCTGATCTATTACTCTCAACCCTATCTCCCGAACTGGGCTTATTCTGCACCCACTCAATCGATTCAGAGTCATCTCAATTGGAAGCCAACGTGCCAAGTCACCGGCACTATGCTCCCCCACGAGAACTCCATTGAGAGCCAATGTGCTCATTAATTCGACAGCACCGTGCTCTCCGACGAGTCAACTCCATCGACAATGAGCCATCCAATACAGCACTCCAACATTGAGCCACCTTGCTTCATCAGGAGTCACCTTTGGATTTTATACCGCTCCACGAGTGTCTTCTGTGCAAGCCCATTCAATGGTGCACTGAGAATCTTCCCATAGATCGTCAGCCATCGGCTCTGATACCATTTGTTGGGAGGTCGTCCGATGCATCGACCCGCCACTGCGTGCTCAAGGCCCAATTTGTATGGGAGAAACGGCAAAGAGTCCACCACATTACTTGGGCCCAATATACACTGAATGACCCATATCCACTTAAAAGGCTAAGCCTTATAAGTGGTGAGTCATCCAATTGTATATTAAGGTCCAACTCTTTTTCTGTTTATCCGATGTGGGACTCAACGTTCACACATGTTCTAACAAATCTCCCCCTCATGTATGAACCGAACATTGGGCCTTAACCTCTCTCTGCATCCAAGCTCCCCCTTGATTCTGATCTACTACTCTCAACCCTATCTCCCGAACTGGGCTTATTCTGCACCCACTCAATCGATTCAGAGTCATCTCAATTGGAAGCCAACGTGCCTAGTCACCGGCACTATGCTCCCCCACGAGAACTCCATTGAGAGCCAATGTGCTCATTAATTCGACAGCACCGTGCTCTCCGACGAGTCAACTCCATCGACAATGAGCCATCCAATACAGCACTCCAACATCGAGCCACCTTGCTTCATCGAGAGTCACCTTTTTGGATTTTATACCGCTCCACGAGTGTCTTCTGTGCAAGCCCATTCAATGGTGCGCTGAGAGTCTTCCCATAGATCGTCAACCATCAGCTCTGATACCATTTGTTGGGAGTTCGTCCGATGCATCGACCCGCCACTGCGTGCTCAAGGCCCAATTTGTATGGGAGAAACGGCAAAGAGTCCACCACATTACTTGGGCCCAATATACACTGAATGACCCATATCCACTTAAAAGGCTAAGCCTTGTAAGTGGTGAGCCATCCAATTGTATATTAAGGTCCAACTCTTTTTCTGTTTATCCGATGTGGGACTTAACGTTCACACATGTTCTAACAAGTGTCTTAATTTGGACTTAACCAGCATGCCTAGTTTGTGGGTGATATAGCAGATGTTCTGCAAGGGTGGACTCAAAGGGTCTTACCTTGCGTACATTTTTGGTTATCAAGGGGTTTCAATAATCAACAAGAAGAGGGAAGCAAAAGAGAGGAAGTAATTTTGTGCAGCCATGGGTAGTTCTGTGCGGCCATAAGTAATTCTGCGCGGCCAAGTAATTCTGTGCGGCCATGAGTAATTCTGTGCGGTCATTGGTAATTCTGTGCGGCCATGAGTAATTCTTTGAGGCCATGAGTAATTCCTTGCGGCCATGCGTAAGTCTTTGCGGCCATGGATAATTCTTTGCAGTCATGAGTAATTCTTTAGTAGACGCGACCACACGTAGGAACCATAGCGACTCCAAACCCACGATGGACCCCTCGAAGGAGACTCGAAACTAAGAGGTGCGCAACCACGTCACCCGAGGCCAAAGAAGGCAATAGGCGGATCATGAGATTCAAACAGGAGCGAGAAAGCACTGGCACGCCTGTCACCCGAGGCCGAAGAAGGCAATAGGCGGATCATGGGATTCAAACGGGAGCGAGAAAGCACCGGCACACATCGAACCCATGACCACGTCAGAGCCAAACCAAATTGAAGTAACCATTGCCATCTTGTCTACCCCTGGGTTGCAAGAGTAGGGGAAGTTACAGCTCGTAAACATGAGACTCAAACCTAGAAGTCACATTTGATGAAAAACCTCGTAATTATGTGCCCCAAGCTTGATTTTAATTGAATTGATACCTCCATAAGTAGCCCTTTCGAAGTCCTTATATAACTGATCAATTGGGAATGATGTTTAGGCTTCATTGGAGATACTCCCTCCGTCCCCATTTAACAATCTTTTTTGAAAGTTCGTGTCACTTTTTAATTGATTATATTTTCTATTTTATAACGTTACTTGATTTTCAAAAACATTATTTTATAGAAGTAATCAAGATCTATCAAATTAACAAGATTCATATTGAGTATAAAATTCGTTATCAATTTAAAAATATAACTAGTTTTTTATCCGGTTCAAATAAAACGAGAGACTATTAAATGAGGATGGAAGGAGTATCTAGAAAAGCCAGCTTTTTAATTTTTCCTTGAGGAAATAGCTAAGAAAGATATTATAGTAGTAAATCATTTGGAATGTCTGGAAGTCAAATTCATTAGCTTTTTGAGAATGAACTAAAATTTGTTCAGGTTGCTTTTCCATCTGCAGTTTGGGATATGACAGGATGACTTTTTGCCTAAATTAAATAAAACAAACAAGTGAGGTTTTTTGTGCTAAAAATGACGAAAATGGAGTAATTAATTGCACGGGATGACAAACCGATATCTCAATTTCCAGTCAAGAAACAAAGAAAATGTCCAATGATTGCGTACAAGGCAGAGACATACATAGCATATTCTTTGCCAGAAAAAAGAGAACGGATTCGAAAGATGTGAGAGAGACCATGCAATGGGAAGCAGAAAGCCAGAAACAGACTCCGTAATACTTTCAGCGAACATGAAAAATCTACAATTCCTCTGTCAAACGATACCCGTTTGTCAAAAACACGAAAAAACTTTACACCAAAAAACAAGGCATACAAAGTAATTCCAAAGGCAAAATTCTGCCCGCTAGAACACCGTATTATTCCTGGACCAAGTTAAATTCCTTCTTATTATACACGGTAAACCTGTACGACAAACTCAAAGGTTTGCGCGTGCCCATTTTCAAAATAGCACGGAGCAATTTCATTTTGAACTGAACTTGCTGCTGACTGCGTCGTAGCTCGGAACACGAACGACTGTCAGAGAAGGATAGAAATATTAGGAAAAACTTCACCAAAATATGCTGATGAAATTCATAAAAGAATAGTGTGGTGAAATAGGTGCATACTATCTCCATGAGATGCCATTGTAAGAGGGGAAGAAATCAGCTTTTTAGCAATGGAAGCAATATCTTTCAATGAAACTTCATCCACGATCTTCAAGAAATGCTCCACAGGTTTCCTAGGAAGAAAAATCGTGAAATCTTTTACTGACAAGAGAAGATGAAATATATGTTCAAGATTGCTGCTTCCTTTTTGTTTTACAAAATTTGAGATCAGCAACTTCAGAACTACAAAAAATGAAGATAAGAAAGCAAGACAGGAATGGGCACTCATCCCCAGGTAATCACCTAAACCTAAAGTTTATGTTGCTCAATAAAATAACACCACCAGAATCCTTTTAGAGCCAATCCCAAAAAAACAGGCTACCACCATGTTCTGTCTTCCCAATCTAAAACAATATCATACTACTAGATCTTTTTTGGAAAACAGTGACGGGATTTTAGCTACAACACCTGATTCAAGATTCAGTGAGGTATACGTTTGTGTCAATGTAACAATCAAATTGGCACTCAATACCCTCATATGTAACCTTGACTATGGGGTTTAGCGTAATCTAATATCTTCCAACCAAACAAAACCTCATATAGCCCGGAGCGCATATTTCATTTGTACACCAAAACATTCAGTCAACCATCAGTATCATCTCATGCCGTACTTTCACAAAACTACCTTCTTAAATACAGCATCATATGCCATAATCATGCAGATAAAAATTGATGAAGTGACTGTACAGGGTAATCAAATCCACAGTCACTACAGAGAAACAAGAATTACCGATTTCCGAGTGTAAAAATTTGTCTACCAATATCTTCTGATGCAACCATCTGCAAGATAAAAACTCCAATGTAAGCCAGTCAGGAAAAAGTGTGCGTATGTGCATGTGTGTGTGTTGGGGGAAGAAGAAGAAATCCAGAACACAAATAATTAGCATTCGTTTGATGTACGGAAGAAGTTGCTTACTCTGGATTCGAGATTCATAAGAATGGCGGATTTTGTCGACTGTTTGGCACGATCTAACTCAACTTGGTCAACTGCCAGCCAGTGAAATGGAAAGATGAAGAATAGAGGCAAAAAGAGGTGATATACGCCCCGAAAACTAAAATTGTCATTTCTCTGTGATGTTCTCCTAAAGGTAACAAGTGAAGTCCTTCATAAATTTTGGTGCAAGTACAAACTTCCATCCTATTGAGTTTGTCTCATACATTTTCCACTTACCAAATAAACAACTAAAATGCCTAATACCACTATCAACAATCTAAATGCGAGAGGGAGAAGGAATCTCGAGAACCAAAATAGAGAAGGGATACAAGCAAATAAAGGTATAACAGCATACCTTCTCCAGGTGTGGCAACTGCGATAAGTTCTGTAACGGCTATATCAATGGCCTTTGATACAAAATCAGAGCCCTGAATTGAAAAATGCAGCACCATTAGCTTCAGACCAGAATAACCATGAAGACATAACAAAAAAAAAAACAAAATGTAAGATTAGCCGTATCAAGCTATGCATTACAGGCTCTCATAAAACTTCCTCTCTCCAAAAAGAGTGACATATTTTCAGAAAGCACTAAGTTCAAGAAGGAAAGCCCAGATGCAAGTCAATTCTTCACGTTGGCAATACACTAGCAATTGCCCATCATAAAATCAGGAATAATATTTGTGCTATACTTCAGGCATTTGTACGTTTTATCTTAAGTGTTAACATAAAAATGTATCGGACACCCATTTTGGGACACCTAAGGAAGTAAGACACTCACTTTGGGACAGCCCAGTGGCGGAGCCAGAAATTCTTGGCAGTGGGGTCAATTTCCTATAGCACAAAAAAAAATTGTTTCATACTACTTGATAGTAAAAAAAAAACGTTGAAATGGTAAAAAAAAAAGGAGTTAAGTAGATATTTTTGGGGTTTTTTTGGGGGGAGAAGTGAGGATATTTTACTTTGTCCCCTTTTTTTCCTCAAGTTCCAAACTTTTAAACGGACTGGGGCAAATTGTAATGTAAAAGTGGGGTCAAGTAAGCATTTTTGGGGTGAAAACTATAACTATCTCCATTGTAATTTGGAAGGCAGTGGGGTCGGACGCCACCACTTGTCTCAAGGTGGCTCCGCCCCTGGGACAGCCAATAATATCCCTGACTGTATCCATTGAAGAATCCATGCACGTTGAATAAAGCCCCCAAATTAGGTTGCAACTTCCAAAGTAAAGACATTATTAACAGGTAATTACATGTAATACGAAGGAGAAATGACTTACAGTAGCAGCTTCAATTCCAAACAAGCCAGTATTGGTGTAACTGGTGTTGAAAGCAGTAAACGCATGAATTTGTGGATACTGGTTCAAGACACGACGATCTACGCATCATATCAGCACAATCATATACATACAACTGCTGGACGATAAAATAAGAACACCGAC
This sequence comes from Rhododendron griersonianum, assembly GCA_018127125.1. Taxonomy (NCBI): domain Eukaryota; kingdom Viridiplantae; phylum Streptophyta; class Magnoliopsida; order Ericales; family Ericaceae; genus Rhododendron; species Rhododendron griersonianum. The sequence goes on along the minus strand of CM030790.1, from coordinate 48,878,153 downwards.
AAGTAGATAGGTATGCAACCATTTGCTATGAAAACCACTATAAACAGTTGTATGACCATGCAGATATGGACATGCATTTCCAAGCATCTCAAGCTTACTATAATATCCCTTTGATAAAAGCATCTGATATATACACTTAGTCACTTACACAGCCTTGACAACATCCCTTTTCCAGGACCACCTACTGAGAAGGATCCACCTCCTCCCATTAGAATCTACACAGAGAATATGTTTGTATTATTGCTTCCGAAAAGTCGACGTCCAATGGCACGAATGCAAAGGACAGCAAATAGACGAAGAATTTGAAACAGAATCTCTTTTAATTGTATCCCACTCATAAATGGGGTAAAAGAATCACAGCATGCTGAACCTTAACAAAGATCCAATAATGAGATTTAATACCTGAAGAACAGTCAAAATCATTGCTTCCTTCTCCTTAATCAAGCCACCAGGCGCTTCAAAAGCAAGGGCAAAATGAGTTTTCTGGCCATAAAGGAGTAAAAATGTCAGTCTCGGAACTAACCGATCCTATATGAGAAATCCAACAGTGCTAAAGAGTCAACACTAACAAATCCTAGACTAGAAGATGAAGCGTACAAAACAATCACGATTAATTATGTAATTAAACATACCCCTGAATCAGCTTGACAACGATAATCACCTCCGACATAAACAGATTTTGGCTCCTCAGGACGAGGAACACTGGGTATGTCAGAAAGCAATGGTTCTGCAAATTTTAACAGCTCATCATGTTCAACACCAGAAGCTACAAGGACCATTCGAGGAGCAGTATAGTTTCCCTACAATTTTCAAAAGGAAAATAAAGTTAAGATATGCAAAACACCCACATAAAATATTGAACACGGGATAAACAAACTGATATTGGTTATACTTTTGTTTTAGAAAAACTAACAAAGAATAAGGTTATAATGTAAAATCTCATCCAACTCACGGCCAGAAATTCCTCCAAAACTGTAATCATGATGAAGAGACTGACTTTGGTTATAATCGGTACAAAAATAGTGGTAATGTAAGATAGCAATGCAAAGTTTTCTCCAACTCACTGCCACAAATTCCTCCAAAATGGAACTATCCAATCTGCCAATTGCAGACTCGGAGGCCAGAAGAGAATTTGCCAATGCACCAGAATAACCGACAGAGTGAATTGCTTCTACAAGCAGGCTTGATGGATTGTTAGAAGCTTCAGTGATCTCAGCTTTCACCTTCAGAAGCTGTTGAAGATAACATTTGTCAGTAAGCATAACCCAGAAAGGACAATAAAGAAGCACAGCAAGATGAAGAGCTTACCTGCTCATTGATCTCCCAATCCAGGAAGACAGGGTTCCTCGCACAATCAATAAGCAGTTCCACCATTTGAGGAACATAAGTTTTCAAAGCATCATACGTGTACCCTATCTGCTCCCTCGAAGCTGAGGCTGTCACATTGCCACCGATAGCTTCCACTTCCCTCACAACCCGCAAGTGACTCCTGTTTCTCGTGCTCTTAAAGGCCATGCGTTCCAACAGGTGTGTGGCCCCAAATTGTTCTGGTGTTTCATAGATTGAACCACAATCAACATACAACCCAATAGAGGCCACAGGATGCTGTCCAACCAACAAATTGAATACACTATAAACTAAACTTCAAACATATGGAAGAAGCAACAATAAACTAAAAAGACATTCGTTCCATACATACCGGAGATGTTTCCGAGGCAATCTTGACACCATTAGGGAGGGTTGTTATCTTGGTCTTACCCGTTTCAACATGGTCAGGCAATGGCGGTGGAAGGGTAACACCTTGAAGTGGGACTTGTAGAGGGGGGAGCGAACTAGACCTCCCCCCAGTCAGCCAGCTAAAGAAACCACCTGAAGAAGATGACTTTGTAGCAACAGCACTTGAACTTGCAAACCTGGTTAGTAACCTATTGCCGGCATGACCCTGCTTTCACAATTGACCATCAAAATAACCCACATGTCCAGTTTATCCGTCTGAAAACTAAATTATGCATGGTTTGACTAAAAAATGGACGGTAAATCTGTCCACACAGATAATATGTGCACAGATTGTGCACAGATTTTGTTGTGGGGCCCACCACGGGTCCTACACAAACAATCCGAACCATTCATTAAATGTAAAACATTTTTTCAAGAGTTCCTGAAAAAATCAGCTCAATCCAATACCTATAGGTTCTTGATCTAATCATCTAATTTTTCATTACCCGAAAATCTGAATGAAAATTTAGATGATTGGATTGGGTACCTATAGGTATTAGATTGAGCTTATTTTTTGCGGGGACCCTTAAAAAAATATTTTACATCTAATGAACGGCTCGGATCATTTGTGTGGAACCCGTGGTGGGCCCACAACAAAATCCGTGCACAATCTGTGCACAAATGTATGTGTGGTTAGCAGGGTTCTTAAAAAATGGAACAACCAAGGACCTAAAATTTACGGGGAGGGATATAAATGAGCCAAACGAGCCAAGCGGTGGTTGATCAAGCTACTTTAAAACTTAACAAACTTCAAAAATATGTTTGAGCTTTGCTTGTTATGAGATAATTCGATCTCAAACGAGCTTTAATCGAGCCGAACACGAGCCAATCTCGAGTAACTTGAGTATTTTATACATCATAAACCAAACGAGCCAAGTAGTAGCTTGATCGAGTTTGGTCTGGTCTGAAAGCTTCAGAAAAATGTTTAAGCATGGCTTGTTTATGAAACAAACCAATTTTGAACAAGCTTTTAACAAGTGAACACAAGCTCAAACTTGAGAAGCTTGGTTCGTCGAGCAGCCCCCTATTTACAGGGAAACAAGTAAATGCCACTAGGGTGTAAGTAACCCACAATTGAGGAACTGTTGCACAAGAGGAAGTCTTAGGAACATAACAACATACTCAACGTCCTGCACAACATTCTTACGTGGCGGTGTTTCATTGGCAATGGGATGAATTGCTATTTTTCAACCTTTTTTTTCTTTTGGTCCAATGCAGGGTGTCCCGAGCCAGCTTGCACGCAACTCAGAACTCTGACTAATTCCTACAGCCCCTACCACAACCGTTTCACACGCTTACGCGTGGGAATGTTTGGGCACGATGTTGTGCGTGTTGTTGTGTTCCTAGATTTTTCCATTGCACAAACACGAAAAGTACAGTGACTCTGAGACTACAATCAATACAATACAATACATCACACGAAAAAACAAGCGAATAAAACACAAAACGACTACGAAGTTCGTTGAACGAATAGGAAGGTTTCGACCATTAGGGACTCCAATGGAGTACGCATCGTTCCAGCACTCGAATCACAACCCCCGAAATTGGGCAACGCATATGCATAGACACTTATGTTATGTGTTGAAGAAGGATTGTGGGGGCCACTGACCTTGAGAGCCTTGAGACGAGAAGCTGATGTCCTGTACATGATGATCCGATCACAGAGAAGAACCCTAGTAGAATGTTTCTCTCTCTAGGCCGAGGTTGTGGTATTCACTCCTACAGGAGAGGAGAGAGACGACCGTTTCTCTCTCTAAACACCGGGCGTAACAAACACGTGCGAATGGTGCCAGGCACGCGAGAGCTCTCGGTCCGTCGGTTAGGTGGTTGTGATGGCGCGACTTGTGAGTAATCTGATCCGTCGATGACTCGATGCACATCCTAGGCTTTGAAAACATTTTTCCAGTTTCCCTTCTAGGGGTGCAACGAGCCGAGTCGAACCGAACCTTGTAGTGTTTGAACATGGTTTGTTAATTAAACGAGCTAAAATTTCGAGCTCAAGCTAAGCCGAGACCTTAACAAGCCGAGCCTGACTAATTTTCTTAACGAGTCTCTCTAAACGAGTCGGGCCTAAAAAAACGAGCTGAGCTTTTGAGTGTGAAATTCGGCTCATTTAGTAGACGAGCTTAAAACTCGAGCTCGCGTTCGGCTCGATTACGAAACGAGGCGAGCCGAGCCACGAGTTCATTTGTATCCCAAATCCCTTCCAAACTACGTAAAAATTGTAATCCAGTTAGTGAGCACGAGTGATGATGGACCAGATTAGTTCGTTTTTATGGTATACCAATAACCAAATATATTTTCACGGATTGACCAGATCAATTCGCGAATGCATGGAACTGAACCAATTCACATCATTAGACTATGGTTCGGTTTCGATCTCCAATCATGGTTTAATTAAATCATAATTTTTTTTATATAACAAAATAAAAATAAAACTAAATTTTGAATCAATTTCATTACAAAAAAAACACCAAAACTCGCTAAAACAAATTCAAGCTCACATTGACCAATAAAAAATGTGTTAAATAGTATAACATGATAAGTTGCGGTTCCGATCAGTTTGGGACCAAAGTCGCGAGCATTAAATCACGAGTCAAACCATTTGATTGGGTTTTAATTGTGTCAATCGGGACCAAACCACACTACTAAAAAAACGGAATCAAATTAATATGGTTTAAGGGTTAGATTGGTTAAATAGATAGTTCGTGGGGTAAAGTGATCCTGGGTATGAGGGGTAAAATGAAACATTTTTGCACTGTTTTCTCGTAAATATTTTTTTTACAACTCAGTGTCATGCTTGCGGGCGGGCAACTAATCTTGATGACCAATTCCACCGTCCACAGGCGGAGCCTTATTAATGTAAAATTTCCTCTACGTCAGTCGCAAATCCACTTATATTTATGCATTTCGGGGTAAAAATTTCTCTCTTAATGAATAACTGTGTTAAGTAACCTATATTGCTTGCTTGTCGTTTGATGAATTGTCTCAATTAAATGCTATTTTATTGGGTGGTTACAACAAGTTCTATGCCCAATTTAAGCAATGAAAACTGGTTTTTGTCATCAAATATAAAAGGATACCGTCTATGCTACATTCATAAAAAGTCCTTTGTTTCATATGGTACTTCCTCTAGCATATGCTGCATGGTAAATTCTTGTTGACCCATATTGCTCATTCACAGTGATTCACTCTGTATGGAAGTTTTTTTTTTTTTGGCTAAATAGTATGTGTGGAAGTTGTTTGATATGATTACTCTTCCATGTTACACCCTCGTTTTCTTGAATGCGCGCGAAATGGTAATGCAGGAACAGCAACTCTCGGGTGCTTCGCTCGCTCTTTTAAGTGGTAAGGTTTATCTCTAGTCACATCTGTCTACAACTCGATCCTTATTTCTCTACTGAATTTTGCAGAAGATCATTTCCACAACTTCGTCATCATCTTAATATAGTCACATATGCAATCGAGAATCAAGAGCGAAATATTTTTAACATGCATTTTCATCGAGATTCTGCTTCGATGTTGACCTGCATTCCCCTCCTCCAAAGAACTAAGATAGGGAGGTGATATGAAAATGAACTTTAGTTTATATCAGTGGCAAAGTACATGCCATATGACATCCTGTATGTCTTCTGTCTTGGATGTGAAGATAAAGAGAATATTAGCTAGTGGATGGAATGATTCAACCAAGGAAGAATAAGAACAGTTCCATACATATCCGATAACCTTCCAATTTCAAAGTCATTAAAATGACCATAGAGGGAATATTAGTCTCCCAAAGGAAAAAAGTTTACAGCGGATTAAGAGGACGGATGGCATTTAGAACATCCAACATCCAGAAAATGCTGATAACCAGGGAATATAGATAGATAGATAAGCAGTACACTAGTGGAAGTTGGCAGTTGCTATCTGATCAGGGCAATTTGTTGATACAAAATGTTATAGAGTTGCGCAACATTACCTCACCACATCATACGGTTATCACCTCCTCTTTTCTCCTACTTGTTCTACAGAATGCTATACCCTCGCATATTCATGCTTTTCTTCCCTCTTACAGACCCATATGCATCCTTTTGTGAGGGCTGTATATATAGAGCAATGGAAGCTTTATTTTGTTGTAGTTCTTCTCCAAAACAACGATCTTAGCAGCAGATATGGAGGCCTTACAATGGACTGGTTTCTATTGCACAATGTCTCCACAAGCACCTACATCTACACGGGCCAAAATTTATGGTTCTCATGCATTGCCAAGGAGTAAGTCACCACTTTTCCTGAGTCATGAAAAATAGCTGATTTTACATTGTTTGGCCAGAGAGAAATCACTTTTGAGATTTGTCGTTTCATTTTCCAGGTCTTTCGTGGAAGCCAATCTCCTCCAAGTCCTTTCTTGGTTCTCGTGCATTTCCAAGGAGTAAATCATCATTTTTCAGGCATCATGACTCATGAGATAGCTAATTTTACCATTTGACAAGAAATAATTAACTTTGGGATTTCTGTGTCTTGTTTTCCAGGTCTTTTGTGGAAGCCAATTTCCTCCAAGCCATTTCTTGGTGGCAGTTATTTGCTCAAGAAAGGAGGAGTTCACGTTGTGTCTCCAAATATAGCATCACCGGGCTTAGCAGTTGAGCTCCTTTATGCGTGGGATGATGAATATGAGGGGATCATTGTTGATCCATATAGCTTACCCTTGAGCTCAAATGCTTTTGCGTCCACACTGCGGGCTTCTCTGTTGAACTGGAAGTTGAAGGTTAGATATACTCTCCACATACTCACAAGCATGTCTTGTTTCCACCTTATCCCGCACTTGCATTGCAGCAAAAATCCTGCACTCATCTAAAATCTAAGGCAGTAATTGTTGAGTTGTTTACAATTGCTCCTGTAATCCCACTTCATGGTAGTTAAAGTTAAAACGTACACGGCCTGTTAAAATCCATAATGACTTCATCATTAATGAGTTTATCTAAAATGCTTAAGAAGTCAAATTGAGATTTAAGATGGTAACTCTAAAAGAATTTGAGCAGATGATGTTAACTGTCGAGTGTTCTAATAATTTTGATCCTGATAATTGCCTCTAATGGGAACTGTTATCAAAGACCCCTGTAAATAGACTAATAGTCCACCGATCTTGCGAATTGTGATGACAAAAAAAACAACTACCTAATTAAAGTTTGAGATACAGAAAAATGTCAAATTCCTTCTGTTACTTATTTCAAACTCAGTGCAGGGGAAAAGGGGGATATGGCTGAAGATTCTACAAGAGCAAGCTGAACTTGTTCCGATAGCGATTCAGGTAACAGTTTGACTCCCCAATACTGCAATATCAATGTGTCAAGATATGATACTATTATATACTTATCGTACCACTCATGCATTTTTTTTTTCCCTACTCTCTTGTTGAACTTATTCAATATAGAATTTGGTTTCTCTTAGAACAGTTTTGCATAATGCATTTTAGAAACTGTTTTTGAAAATAAAACAACCAGCGTTTTCATTATCTATTTCATTTTATAGCGGAAATAGTTTCAAGAGTTCAAGAACATCTTTCTGAAACCTACTCAGAACTAAGTTCATTGTGTTTCTTAGAACTCAAGGACGAGACGAAAAACAGAAAACAAAGCTGTACCAAACAAATGGGACCATCTTGTTTAACTCCTCTACTAATTGATTCATAGGAGGGTTTCAATTACCATCATGCTGAATCAGGATATGTTATGCTAACGTATTGGATTCCTGACGAGCCAGTGATGCTCCCTGCCGGCCCTTCCCATCAAATAGGCATTGCAGGGTTTGTGATGAATGACAAAAGAGAGGTATTCTAGTTTGAAAACTTTTCCCATATCTCTTCACAATGTTATCTAACTTTGCCTAACTAAACTTGTTTATGCTGTTTAGGTTCTTGTAGTGAAAGAAAAATGCCCTTGCAGTTGCTCGGGGATATGGAAGTTGCCTACCGGTTATATTAACAAGGTGCTGGTTCTGTCTTTCTAGTTTCTACATACATTTGTCTTCTTTCTATTATAGATGCTCCTCTAATCGACAAGAATTGTTTCGAATTTGGGTAAGAACTCCCAGAGGCCCATGTAAATGTTGATTCCCGCATTTTGTTTCTCTGAAGGAGTGACTGATACCTGATCCTTTTCTTTCATCTTAGTCCGAAGATATATTTTCTGGAGCTGTAAGAGAAGTGAAAGAAGAAACTGGTGTAAGCATGAATTCAACTCCAACCCATAGTTTCAACACGATCATCGCTCTATCATTAATTTTCTATGCTCCATCCTTCTTGTGATTTGCAGGTTGACACAATTTTCCAGGAAATGATTGCTTTCAGGTATTGTCTTCCTAAAGAACTTCGGCCTCTAAAAGTAGGAGAGCAGTGGGAGAAAAGAAATAAAATCCATCGATAGCAGTCACAAAGTTATTTCAAGTAGGATCCTTTAATGAAGGACTTCATGTTAGCATAGTCACATTGTTAATTGAAATCCATCAATCAAAGCTTCAAATCAAATCTGTAAACGAAAAAGTGAAACAGAAAACTGGATGAGAGGTTATAACAAGTGACGCCGTATCCATTCATTTCCAATCCAAACGCCAACGCAACCTTGAAGCTCTTGAAAATTTACAATGAGCACGGAGTATTGAATATAGATACCCCTTGGGGGGTTTAAGTCTCCTTTTTTGCTCCATAAGTTACATTTCATGTTTCTGGGTTGCAGACATGCCCATCTAGTGGCTTTTGAGAAGTCGGATCTGCTGTTTGTGTGCATGCTTAAACCACTGTCCTATGAAATCACAATCGACGAAAAGGAAATTCAAGCTGCCAAGGTACTTCAGGTTTACAGAGGGATTCATACATATGTTAATCGTTCGTCTTTTTTTTCCTTTTTGTGGTTGGTGACTTGTTTTGCGTTCTGCTGTTTTCAGTGGATGCCTGTCGATGAAGTGTTGAAACTACCATTTTACAGAGAAGATCACATGTCAAAAAGGATTGTTGAGATCTGCATGGCTACACATGAAAGAGATTACTGTGGATTCATTGCCCATAAGTTGACCTCAAAAATTGATGGGAACTTGTCCTACTTGTATTATTACAATGAAAAGAGCACAATTTAGGCTCACACCTCATTGTCCACAACAGGCCACTTGGGGCTCCTTTGGATCCAACTTTTGAACTTGCTTCAGCTTGTAGCTTGAATCAGCTAAGAGGGAAAAGCTATTTGCAATGATTGATGTATCTCTTGAGACAAAAATGTAAGGAATAGTCTCTAAAAACCTGCTTCTTGCAATTTTCTCTACTTCTCAAGCTCACAATTTTTGGATTTCAGTTATCACTGACAATTGTAGTGCTCGACTCGATCAAATTCAATATGATCAGTGCAAGAAAATCAAGCTACTTAAGTTCAGTTTGTCTATGAAAAAATTCAATTGAAGTTCATTCTATCAAAAACAAAAATGAACAAGCTAACTTGTGAACCTCGAATATACATTTAGCAGTTCCTTTGGACCTAGGGCCTGTTTGGACGGTCATTTTCTTCATTTGAATTATACGTTTTTTGGTTTTCGGGTGTTTGGGAGCCAGACCTAGAATGCATTGTACGATAATGCGATTACTAGAAATGAACTGGAGATTTGAGAACAACCTAAAAATCACTGTACTTCTACACAGAAAATCCTTGTGTGAAATACTATGGTCATGTTTGGTAGTCATTCTATTTTCTGTTTTCTGTTTTCATTTTCAGAATTTTCAAAAGTTAACTTTGAAAGTTTGTTTGTTGCACTGCTTCCACTTTCAAATTCTGGAAATCACTTTCACTATTTTCATAATTTGAGGAAGTAACAAAACTCAACTTTCACTATTTTCATAAACAAAAAAACAGGCTACTCCGCTACAATTCCTTGGAGGTCTTTTTTCATTTCCTCCTCCTCTCTCTCTCAAACCCAGACCATTGAAGATACTCTCTCTCTCGCTCCCTCCCTCCCTCTTATAGTCAATAAAAGATACTTATCGAAGGAGAAAAACCTTATAGTCAATAAATGACCGACTTTGGAATTAGAAAATTTCACATGTATTTCATCTATATATATATATATATATATATATATATATATATATATATACTCTCTTAACTTAGAGATGAGAAGAGGCCAGAAGGGATACGTTGGGCTTATGAAGCCATCATTTTATGAAAGTTGATACTATAACTTCGGCCTAGGAAAGAAGAACCCAATCACCTGGACTCAGCCCGAAACGAAAGTTGCAATAGGGGGGCCATTTATCTCCTCATCTTTGAACAAAATTTTGCGAAATGTTGAGGAAAATTAAGGGGTGGAGATTCGAACCCAATTTTTAAAGCATTCAAAGAGCCTAAGCTATCACATGACCAAAAAGATGTTACTCAAAGCAAGGCAATTGAAACTTCTTATTATTTAAAACTAAAAAACTGTATTTTTTAGAGCCCTCTTCGGCTTCCTCTCTAAGCCGGCTATGCCTGGTCTATCCACCCGACCTTTTCTTTCAGAATATCAAGTATGGAATTTGTTTCTAACATGATTGCAAAGGCTTTGATGATTCTCTCTCTCTCTCTCTCTCTCTCTCTCTCTCTCTCTCTCTCTCTCTCTCTCTCTCTCTCTCTCTCTCCCCTTATAGTTTGAGAAGTAGTGGAGAAATTGCAAGAAAGACCATTTTAGAAAAAGTAAAAACTAGTTTCAGAAATTGATTTTTTTAAAAAAAACAGGTTAACACAAACATGTTTTATGTTTTCACTTTTTTTTTAGGAAAAGTAAAAACTGATTTCAGCAAATAGAAAACAAGAAACAGAAAAGTGGCAGTGTTACCAAACATATCCAATATATTTTACATATTATTCAAATACTTCTATAATTCAAAAATTTAGAGGCTACAAGTTAAAGGTAAACCCACCCAACAATCTACACAAGAAGCTTGTGCTGTCTTGTGCAGCTGAGCTGCCTTTTTTGATGGAAAATCCTTGTCTTTCAGGGTTTCAATGCTGTTACTTAGGCCCCGTTCCAGAACGGGAATAAGCTCTTCTTTTTTGTCCAATAAGAAGGGGCTTGCGCGGGAATCAACGCCATCCGAGGTGTGTAAGGTGCTTGATCGGAGCACCTCTTTTTCGTGTATAATATACACGAAAATTGAATTGGATTATACACGAAAAAGGGGTGCTACGATCAAACACCCTACACACCTCGGATGCCATTGATTCCCGCGTTGGCCCCCTTGGTTTTTTTTTTTAGAATTTTTGGACGGCTCGGATCGGCCGTCCGGTGGCCGGAGACGGCTCGGCGCGGCTACCGGTCGATTTCCGACCGCCGGCCCTCATTCTCATACCAACAGTCCTCTGTTTTGGTATACAGCAACTTCCAGGTCAAAAACAATAGGGTTACGCAAAAAATTTTCCTACCACTATGGATCTTATTTGATAGATCTCATTGAGATCTTTAATACGGTGCAAAAAAAAAAAATTTTTTTTTTCATTTATGTTATATTTGAGTTTGAAAATGTGAAAAAAACTTTTTGTTTGGGAAAAATAAGAAGGTGGAATAAGAAGTTGTGCATTACGGCCACTGCACAGCACCATCTCTCAATTCGTTACTTAACACGTCACGTAATCCCTGTGTTGACACCACCAGCCACTCTCGGACTGGACAATGACTTGTTTTTACTTTAGCTCTCCGTGACCACAAAACAATAATAGTAATGCCCAAAAATAAAGGCACAGCTTCACCTACGCATGCTAAAGTGGAAAAGCAGAGTCAACTTTACACATAAAATACGTATGAGAATGGAACTACTGTTCACAAAAATACTAAAAATTTACATGACCCGAAAGTGTAGGTTCTGTTTGGAAAAGTTTTTATTTTCAGCTTTTTATTTCTGTTTTCGATATTATTTTTTTGAAACTGGCATTATAAACATGTTAGTGTTACTGTTTTTGTTTTTTGTTTTTATTTTTTAATAAATAAACAAAAACTCATTTCTTGTTTTTTATAAACGGGAAAAAAAAATGGCAACTTTACCAAACAGAGCTATAGTATTTGGCTTATAGCAGACAGCAAATGTCCTACTATAAGCCTCAAGATTAGTCCAGCTGCATGTTGGTGGGTTTGCCCATACAATTGACCGGGGGTTCAATTCTTGGAGTCAGGCCGCAAGAAAAGTAATTTCTTGTGAATTATTTAGTCCCACCGTGGATGGTGTGCCTTTGACCGACCGGAGAGAGGATTAGTTGAGGTGCGCATAAGCTAACCTGTTCCCCCCTGACCGTCGAACCAGAAAAGAAAAACTCAACTTACTAGAATTTTGTGAGTTGCGGGTGATTGCCTGAATTTATTCGAAAGAAAAAAACCTATTCAGAAAAATTCTACAGTAAAGATCATTATATTTTAAAAAAATAAAAAAACACGACTGACGTGGACAAGATCGATATCAATAATAGTTTTGATTCACGAAAGTAACGACCTGAATGTCTCGTCTTATTTTTATCTTACCCTATACACCAGTAAGTACTTCATCATCGAAAATTCTGGTGACTCATAATATTCATATACGCTGAACTGAATTATAATATTAGCGGATCAAAAAAAAATTATAATATTCCATCATTGTTTGTTATGTATGGTCACGCTATTCATATTTATGATGCTGATGTTTTTGCAATTTCAGCGTTTAATTTTCTAGTCGCACAAGAATGAGCTTTTGTTCTAGATTTTTGGGTAAATTCATTGTATTGCTAAAACAAGGTTTAAGTTTCCTTAATAGACCCCACACCCCCGCATAAAAGGGAAACCCATGGACTGACCCAACACGAGAGATTTTTCAGTGTCGGGTGGGCACGGCCACATGGTGTCCGTGCACACATCTCGACAAACGTGTTTTGGACGGTTTAAATTTATTTAGATAATTTTTTAGTGCAAAATTATCAAAACATCCCCTCAAACCTAAACAAATCTAAAACACGTTTGGAGGACCGAAATGGGTGCACGGGCACCACGTGGCCGTGCCCTCCCGGCACTGAAAAATTTCTCGACCCAACACCAACTTGACCATTAACTTTGTTTTCTTCGGAACCTTCTTGTGCCTCTGACCATGTCCTTCACAAATTAAGGCTATTAATGGTTTTGTAATCCCTGGTTAAGAACCACTGGTTTCGATTGGAAAATTGGGACCAAAATTGGCATGCCCTGGGCAATTGGTAAAATGGCCAAAATTAAAGGGCAAAATTGTCCCAAATTAAAAGCTGTCCTCAGAAAACATGGCAACAATTAGGAAGAAAACTCATTTTAAGGATAACACCTGAACCAAACCACCTAATTAAAACCCACCCCTGACCCCAACACAAGCTTTAAATCCTGCTTTTCTGCAGTCAACTGAAGTGTGTGCGGTTTAATCTGAACTGTTCATCTTGATATCAATGGTTTAGATTTGCTGAAACTTTTACCAGTAAAAGTATATTCTTATCGGTAATAATATGTAAACAAATCTGGACCATTAAAAATGTCATTCGACGGTTGCGATCACTTGAACCGCACTTTTGCGATCCAAAACTGGACTGCAGACAAGCCAGATTCCTTTAAAAACTAGTTTTTCGAAATTATTTTTTTTAAGTTTTTGACCAGAATATTTTTGCTTCGATCAACAAGAAATGAGTTTCGATTGTTGTAAGAATTACTACGTCAAATCGAACAATTCAACATATAAAGAAAGTTTGGCAACACGTATGTATAAACCTAAGCAAATACACCACGCGAGAAAAACACAAACAATTCTGATTATTGATTCGTTGACCTTTCACTTTGAAGTGTGTAAGAGTGACAATAGCAAATCGAGGTCCGTCCCAAATTAAGTGTTCCTTTTTACTATTTGAAAGGTCTCAAAATATTGTCTATATCTTCTTATCTATAATTTTTTTATATCCAATATGGATCTTATTTGATAGATCTCAATTAGGCCCCGTTCCAGAAATGGAAAAAGCTCTTCTTTTTTGTCCAATAAGAAAGGGAGTTCCTGAAAAATAAGAAGGCTTGGAAGAATTTATATAGGTTCCATGAGGGCCGGCGGAGGGAAATCGGTCCGGCGGCCGCGCCAGGCCATCTCCGGCCACCGGACGGCCGATCTGAGCCGTCCAAAAATTCTAAAAAAAAAAACCAAGGGGACTTACGCGGGAATCAACGGCATCCGAGGTGTGTAGGGTGCTTGATCCGAGCACCCCTTTTCCGTGTACAGGTGGCCGGAGACGGCCCGGCGCGGCCGCCGGACCGATTTCCCTTCGCCGGCCCCCATATTGGTAAAAACAGTCTTCTTTTTGTAAAGGCAACTTCAAGCTCAAAAATCATGTGTTTACGCAAATAATTTTCCTATCACAATGGATCTTGTTTGATAGATCTCATTGAGATCTTTAATACGGTGAAAAAAAAATTAATTTTTTTTTTCATTTACATTATTTTTGAGTTTGAAAATGTGAAAGAAACTTTTTGTTTAGGAAAAATAAGAAGGGTGGATTATTTTTGAATGAGAAGTGAAGGAAATAAGTACTTATTTTTTAAGAAGGTTTCCGGAACGGAGCCTTAGTCTTATTATACAAAATTTTAAAAATCTTCAAAAATATTATAAGTTGAAAGATATAAGAAATTTTGTAAGTGGCACGACAACTGCAGAAAAAAAATACTTATTTTGGGACGAAGGGAGTAATTAAGATAAATTAGCCTTTTTTTTTAGAAACAAACATGTTTTTTAAATTATTGTTATTAGAAACAAACAAAAAAAAGTTGAACGGACCCAGTTTTCCACTGTAATACAAAAAATCAAAGTTAAAAATTTCGTCACGAGTTTTCTAAGCCGGCCATGTGGTCAATGGTCTATGTTTGACATGTATAAGGTGTTTTTCAAAAAGAACATTGCTTTTGATTTGTCTTCTAACATTTCCCAACCGAGTATCATTTTATCCTAGTCTCGTCTCATTCCTTCTTGCCATCACATAAAAATACATTTGCAGGGAGGTGCCGTTAATAAAAAAAGAGTGACAAAATCAGCAGCCTTTGCTTTTCTTTTTTAACAACGTATTGTCAACATAGTATGAGGTATCCCCGCACCCAAAATTAAATGAGACTAATTCACCTACGACTTGCCGCAGGAAACCAACACACAAGAATTAGATAGGAGAGGAGACCACCGAACGTCCCCATAAGGCTACTCACATGATTTTTCACCTCCCAATTGGTTGGCATACCCCGAGAATCGAAATCACACCCCAAACCCCCCAGCCAATGGAGACATTGCTCATTGGGTCATCTGCTTTAACTTAGAAAAGTACCCAGGACCCTATAGTGAGCAAGTCACTACAAGTCTACAAGGATGTAGTGATCATTCGGACAGTTCGTTTCCTCAATCGATGGTTTAGATTCATTGATAACTTTTATCGGTAATAAATAACAAATATATCTGAATCATTGATTGTCGAAATGAACGACTCAAATTACGTCTTACAAGAGGCGCTACAGGGTTCTCATTGCAGGTCCAGATTTGATTCCTACATAGTACATACCACTTTTGTAGGACTGCAATTTTACACAATTGCCCATCAATCAATACAATCAAGGGCCGGCATCATAATTCGTCAAAGAATTTAAATTGTACGTATATTATTTTTATGTAGATTTTCACGGATCCTTTTTATGCCGTTTCACTTCTTTTTTAGTACCGTATCTCTTTTCGTTTGAACTTACCAAATTGCCCTTCCGTTACTTCGTTTTTGCACACATAACAATATTTTTACTCCTAGATGGAGTAACATAGTAAAGTAAAAAGATAAGATAGGAAATAAGAATGATGGAAAGAAGAGTGCTGCAAGAATCAAAGGTGTTGCGTTTATGTTTTTTGGGTCATGAATAAAAAATGTCGGTACAAATAAGAGAAATTCTAAATCTAAATGGTGATTAGGAGATATTTTTCGGTGCCGGGTGGGTATATACCACGTGGTGTCCGCTCGGTACATCCGAGCCGTTCAATGCACTTTTGGACGGCACATATTGAAACTCTCTCTCCTCTCAACCCATCACTTTCTCTCTCATTTTTCTCTCTCCAAATTCAAGCTGTCCAAAACCGCAATGGACGGCCCGGATGTGCCGAACGGGCACCACATTATACCCACCGGACACTGAAAAATTCTTCGGTGAGTAGAGATTGTAGCTGTCCATATCTCAACTTCTGACCCGGATCCGAGAGTACTGTAGTGCAACCCCCGCACTACACGTGTAGTGCGGTCAATCCGGTCGTCCATCTCGGCAATGGACGACTCGAATTTGTAAAAGCTTAGATTAAATCTTAGCCCTTCATATCAAGATAGACGGCAGATCCGTTGCATTACACCGTGTAGTGTAGCTGCCGCACTACAGCAACTCCCCGATCCTTCTGACCCAATGCTGCTCATTTCATTTATTTTTTGATAAAATGCTCATTTCATTTTAGCACACAAATATCGTCACCCGATCATGCGCGCGCGCCGATGTCAACGCTGTAATTTCAAAACAATCCCGAGGCCATTAATCTGACAGCATGGGCCGACAAGACATATTCGCGGAATCTAGAAATATAAACTTTTCATCGTAGTATTATTGGGTAAACGCGCTCCGCTCCCCCTCCTTCTTTTCTCCCATAGTCTGTGAGCTGCGTCAAGAAACCTCCAGAAAAACCCAGCCCCCCGTTTTCCAGGCAACCAAACACAGCCCCTGTCGCCCGAAAAACTTGGGCGAGGCTCAACGTTTTCATTACTACTACAGCTACTTTTCTCGTCTCTTTTAGGAGTATTTCTTGTCCAACACTCTCCACTATTAATACCATAAATAGATAGATAGATAGGAGAATGGATGTTTGTATGGTAGGAGTACAAATTACTAGCACTAGACAATCATCAGTTGAAGCTTGTGGTCATTTTTTTAATGGGTTCGCTTTGTAATACTTCTTCTCCGGTCCCTGCTCTCAAGTTTCGTGGAGGGCTCGATCGTTGTGGTAATCCCAACTCGTCGGTTGGTTCCAATTCAAAAAACGGTTCTGTACAATTGCCGATGGGGAGTTTTTCGGGCAATTCTCAGCCGAAGATCGTCACCGGCGAGGCCGGTTACGTTCTTGAAGACGTTCCTCATTTGATCGATTACATTCCCGATCTTCCTGTACTCTCTCTCTCCCTCTCTCTCTCTCTCTCTCTACACGTGTGTTTGTGTGTCAGTTTGGATAATTGTCTATTTTGAGGTTAAGCTCGACTCTGCTGGAGAGGTTGACTGATTTTTTTTTATGGCGGACTTGTGAATTGGGTTCAGAATCGGATTTGCTTTAGTTGAAGTGTTTCATTTCCTTTAAATCTCTGCACTTCTGTTTTTCATAATCCGTGAGTTGATTTTTTCCCTGGGGTAAGCAAATAGGTTTAAGAATTATTAGTAAGTAGTAAAAGAAAAAAGAAAAAGTAAACTTTTTCCAACTTACTGTTTATTTCGATGACTAGTCATATACGTACACTTGTGTTATAATGCACGTATTGTTAGTTGTCACTGTTTTTGGATTGTAATACACGCAGACTATGTGCTCTTGTTTAGTGCTCTTGTTTGGCTGATGAGAGAGAGAAGAAAATATTCCATTTTTAGTTATTGGGTACCCCCTGTTTGCTCTGTGGTAAAATGTTATGCCTTCGAGTGATAAAATGTTATGTCTTCGAGTGATAAAATGTTATGTCTTCGATTTTAAATGTTTCTATTTTGTTTTTCGAGGCTGAAAAAATGAGTTGTGGTTCTGCCATTTATATACTTCCGGTTGATGTTGAATTGCGGTAGGAATTTTTTTGAAAGAGCATATTGCCTAAATTTCACCATGTTTCTTGATGACAGACTTTACCCAATCCATTGCAAGACAACCCAGCATACTCAGTTGTTAAGTAAGTTGACCAAGGCTATCTTCCACTTGTAGCTGGTGATTTTTGTTCTGTTTTCCTTTTCTGCCTGTTGCTGAACCATAGACACGATTTTTATTTTTGTTTTTGACAGGCAATATTTTGTGAATGTTGATGACACTGTTGCACAAAAGGTGAACATTTTGTTATGAGTTCCAAATATTCTCTTTTCTCTTTTTT
Organism: Rhododendron griersonianum; assembly: GCA_018127125.1. NCBI lineage: Eukaryota > Viridiplantae > Streptophyta > Magnoliopsida > Ericales > Ericaceae > Rhododendron > Rhododendron griersonianum. The sequence goes on along the minus strand of CM030790.1, from coordinate 48,860,244 downwards.
TTGGTCTTGTTTTCTTTTCTGTTGTTATATCGGAAGAATTCTTGCATTCTCTTTTACTTACCAAGGGAAAAAGTTATTGTATTGTGGCAGTATTCTATGGAAGTATACGCATGTAATGTCATAGTGGTTCACTGCATGAGAGCAAATGTGCCTCGTGAGGGTCTTCCTGCACTTTTATGCTACTGTCACTAGAGTTGGAGAGGCGGTACTGAAAAACTTCTCTTGATGGCTAAATTCGAATAGAGAAGTCGGTGCCTGCATTTCCACGACCACGACAGAGAGAAGAAATTTTAGGGTTCATCCTCCAAGAGCACATTGTTCTCATGGTTTGAGCTAGCAGGGTATAGGACATCACTGGTCTTTAATCTTTATTGATGTTTGCAGTTTATATCTCATTATGGGTTTTCAATTCCTGGTTTCTTCACTTGTAGATTGTTGTCCACAAGGGTAGTCCAAGAGGGACACATTTTCGACGCGCTGGACCCCGGCAAAAGGTACCTATTTTATCTGGCTTATGTGTAATATGTGCAATGGTGTGTCACTCACTCGACATTGACGCATACTCTTGCCAATTTCTTTTCAGGTGTATTTTGAGTCAGATGAAGTCCGTGCTTGCATTGTCACATGTGGAGGCTTATGTCCTGGTCTCAACACAGTGATTAGGGAAATAGTATGTGGCCTCCACCATATGTATGGTGTGAAGAAAGTCCTGGGAATAGACGTAAGTGATTTGTTACTTAGATTTCCAATTCCATGTCTCTAAAGGTAGTTTGTTTTCAGATAATACTCTTCTTTTTGGGCTTCTGATGATCTACTCTTGAGTGAATGGAGATATTAATAGAAATGTTGGCGTTACTTTTCTTGAATCTAAAAGCAAAATCAGAGGAGCTTTTCTCCATCTTGACACACAATTTCATCTTAGGAATTGCAATTCCTGTTATTTAGCTGCACAGTTTGTGGGGAACCCATGCGGAAAGGGAACTGCTAAGCAACCGATGACACTGCATGCCCTTTTTGCACTAGCATAACTAGAAACATGCCTATCCTACTAATTAACTAGCAATTCCCTGGACAATCATGGGACTATTCCAGTGTTCTTATTCTGCAAAAAGGACATGCCTTTTGGACTATTCCGGTGTTCCCTTTTGATGGTACTGTAATTTACAAGCACAGATAAATAATTAGGGTCAAAGAAAAAGAACCATGTCAATTTTTGTAGGAGCTGTACTTCAACAGGAAAAACCTCTGATGCTTTTCCTTGGTTTGGAGAACAATGATTTCTCAAACTAAGGTATGGTAGTGTTCTAGTGTGTTGTCTGATGTTATGGATTTCAAACTGAGGATAGGTTCATGTACGTTCTGTCTCATACAAAGAGATGCACCACTCAGTTTCTACTTTCTAATGCATAGTTTTGAGCAGCACCAATGAAATAGGTTGTTGGATGTGCAGGGAGGATACAGGGGTTTCTATGCTCGAAACACAATCGCTTTAACACCCAAAACTGTAAACGACATCCACAAACGTGGTGGAACGGTGCTTGGGACATCACGAGGTGGCCACGATACTGGAAAAATAGTCGACAGCATTCAGGACCGGGGTATAAATCAAGTAAGAAGACATTGACTTGCTCTTTCCAGGTTCTAGTGTCTTATTCATTGGTCAACGTGTATGCTAATGCACTTTTCTATTACTTAAGTGACTACCCCGTTGCTTATATGAATGTATGATTCTTTATATATCAGGTTTACATTATTGGAGGAGACGGTACCCAGAGAGGGGCATCAGTGATCTATGAGGTATATTTGTAGTCACTTTTCATGTATTGTGTTTTACATGAATTAGTCCTTGAATTTTGCATTCTTGGGAGTCTTAAGTCTCATGGTTGTAGTTGTTAACTGTAGAGCTACTTGTCATAAATTTTTAAAGCATTCTTATTCGCTGTTATGCAGGAAATCAGAAGGCGCGGTCTCAAAGTTGCGGTTGCTGGAATCCCTAAAACAATTGACAATGACATTCCGGTACTTCTTATGCAGCCATGAACATGATGGATTATGCTGAACCACTGCTTAATACAGAATATCAAATCTGTTCCCAAATTGTTTGCTTAACTTTTGTTTCCGTACTACAGGTAATTGACAAGTCCTTTGGCTTTGATACTGCTGTTGAGGAGGCTCAACGTGCCATAAATGCAGCACACGTTGAATCTGATAGTATTGAAAATGGAATTGGCCTTGTGAAGTTAATGGGACGCTACAGTGGTAAGTTTACAGTATAGTCCTTTTCTTCAAGTAGCTTAATTTCATGCCTTATTCTTAAAACCCTTGAATCGATAATTGGCTTTGAACGCTACGTAGTGGGAATCTAAAATTGCTTCATGCCTGAATGATTTGGTGGTGCTATCTATGATATCATGTATTTCTTCCAATATTTTCTTCTGTTCTTGGTCTTTGGATCGAAGAGGAAAATCTTAGCTGACCTGTTCTGTCAATTCATAACAATTATCTTGGTTTTACTATTTACATTTGACTTTGGCGTGACAGGTTATATTGCAATGTATGCTACTCTAGCCAGCCGAGATGTTGACTGTTGCTTGATTCCAGAGTCGCCCTTTTATCTCGAAGGAGCAGGCGGACTTTTTGAGTACATAGAGAAAAGACTCAAGGAAAACGGACACATGGTTATTGTCATAGCCGAAGGTGCAGGACAGGAGCTTCTTTCTGAGGTCTTGCGTTCTAGTCATCAACAAGATGCTTCAGGAAACAAGCTTCTCCAAGACGTTGGGCTTTGGATATCTCAGAGTATCAAGGTTTGTGTCCTGTTCCAAACTAGTTTGTGGAATTGTATTCTCCAAATGTTGATCCATACACATTTTGTTGGAAAATTCAAGCCCAAGAATTTTCCAACAAAGCCACTTACCTAGCTAAGCTGGCTGACCTATTCAACAAAGCTTAAAGTTTAGATCAACCATAGGTTTTAGTTTGATTCCTGTTCATCCTCTGACAAGGTGAAACTTTTGACTCAGTCATAAAATGGTTTGATTGAAACCATACGATAGAGTCCTTCTACTTAGGAAGCACTAAGATTGTCCATGTGCTATTAAAATATGGCTATTGTGAGAGTTAGGCAGCCAAAATAACAGCTATTCACGGGTGAAAGCTTTTGAAATGTGGTTTTCTAAACTCCCTTTTCTTCATTTGGTTCATGGAATATTCAGATCATTCTCTATCCATGAACTTGCTACATGTAACTTCTTTTTTCGGCTGCATGCAAACAAAGTGAGATATTGGTAGTTAAATTCTTGGTTTAATTTTCAGGATCATTTCTCAAGACAAAAGAAGATGGCCATCAACCTCAAATATATAGGTTGGTACTTTAAGTTCCCTGGTAGCATAAAACTTTCAAATGACTGTCTTACCGAATACTGCAATTTTCATGACTGCCAGATCCCACATACATGATCCGAGCTATTCCAAGCAATGCATCCGACAACGTGTACTGCACACTTCTTGCGCAAAGTGCTGTTCATGGAGCGATGGCAGGGTACACGGGCTTTACAGTGGGGCCTGTCAATGGAAGACATTGTTATATACCCTTCTATGTGAGTCAGTCCTTGCCATTAAAAAAACTGCTTGTTTCTGCTTAATTTTCATGATTTGTCATGCATTTCTCCTGATATTGAAAGAACTTTTGACAAGTTCAAAAATCAATACAAAAAAATTTCAATTCTTAGAATGTCTTCCACATGAAAACATAGTACTGTAGATGTTTACTCTTTCCTTCTTTGTACCTTGTATGATTTCCATTGGGCCTTGGCTCCGGTAAACTTAAAAGCAGATATGAGGTGGTATCACATTTCCATTCCAATTCGATGAACAGATGAAATATAGTAGTTATTTTGGAGCATCTTTAATTGTTGAACCATTAATTCCCTGTTAAGCGCTTGTTCCTATAAATATGGGGCTAATCTTGAATCTTGATGTTTGTGTGCAGCGGATAAATGAGGGACAGAACAATGTGGTGATAACAGACAGGATGTGGGCTAGGCTCCTGTCATCGACCAACCAGCCGAGCTTTATAACTGCTAAAGATGTGATTGAAGATAGCAGAGAGGAAGAAGAGCCACCGAAGACTCCAAAGACTCAGATGTCCGACGACAACTCTACCGATGACAAGTTAATGGTGAACAAAGAGATGAACGGGCACGCAGTTACCGGTTAACGTTTTAGTACTCTACAGATCGCTACTCGTATCCATCCATATTATATTAGGATGAGATAAACTTGGTGGTTGTAATTAGCAAATATGGTATGAGAGAATAAATTTATGAGGCTTTTCATGCGATTATATTTTTATAGGCCAACCTGAAATCCAAAGCTTGGTAATGAGAGATAAGGTCTTGTATTAGCTAGATGATTGAGTACTAAGGAAATTGTATTGAGTACCTTTATTTTCATACAGACTAACCTATCAGCCATCAGAATAAAATCACAAACTCTTGACATGTTTTGAGGCCCACGAAAAATGTGGTCCTCGCAGCATGCGAAGGTGTTTGTTGTTCATTACTGGGTAGATTCACGTAATGGTTTGGTTTATGGTGAAAATTTGAAAATTATGGCCTGTTTTTTTTTATTTTAAACTAAATGTACTAATGAGGGGTTGGTTCGGTGCTTAGGAATTAGAAACCTGGACTTGGTTAGACAAGACTTATGTTCAAGTTCTCGTAGTCTCTCATTGGGGTTAAACATACTCCATCCACAATGTGATTTGACGCCACGGTGATTGAAGTGACAGAATACCATATATGTACTCCCACTTTATGTACCAAAAAAGATTTTGACTCAATGCAGTGTCTTGGATGAGCACTTTAATAAGAGTTGCTCTAATTCCTTAGCTCATAGAGAGTGATCTTTTTCTCCTTGGACTACAATTTTCCAATTCCCTCTCTCTCTCTCTCTCTGATTCAGAGATAAGGGATCAACTTCATAAAAATATATTCACAAATATAAATGAGAAATGATTTTAACACCCCACACTCCTCCTCCTCTTTTTTTTTTTTTTATGACTTTATTCACCTAGAAGTACCAAATTGGCCTCCATACGAAAAAGTGATTCAAGAGATAAGAGTAATTTAGTAGTTCCACATTTCAGACAACCAATGGATAAAAGGGAGTTTGAAAATTATTTCCCAAATATATTCACTCGTATAATAAATGGTTTTGATCAAATGTGACCAAACCTAATCTTCTGAAAATAAATTCGCTCAAATCATCTCTGATTATGTACTAATCGGTATGCGGTTTAAATGATCTTTGACATGGTTTATCTTCTTGACGAGTTCTACAACTCGAATATTTCGATCATAAAAATAATCCAGCATAAGTTCACATGGCGCCATTTACTAGAGAAACCTCGGCTGTTGAAGACGCGAGGTCTCCATGAGACCCAGCTGACATCACTTTGATAAACCTCGCGTCAAGTGCGACTTTATGATGAGTGCCACCCACGGCAATACACCACCAGCCGTCCCCATCCCCACAAGATCAATATAATCCCTCCCGATCCGGGTTAATTTACGCGCATCTCAATTAAATCTTTTTTGATCCGGTCAGAGGCAATCCATCCAAGCCGGGATTACGGAATTCACAAAAAAATTCTCCCTCCGTCCCAATTCTTTACCGTTTAAAAGAACGAAAATCTATCAAACAAGATCCGTGTCATTATAAACAGTATTACGAGGGACAAAATTATAGAAACGGGGAGTAGTTCTTGCTCCCTGACCCCAGTAATACAATTTCGATCAATTGTGTAGGCGCTAATATAGAGTTTCTCTCTTTCTCTCTCTCTCTCTCTCTCTCTCTCCAAAATTCATTCAGAGATGGGGATCAGATTCATATTGATGGTGAACAAGCAAGGGCAAACCCGACTTGCCCAATACTACGAGTACTTAACCATCGAGGAAAGACGAGCTCTTGAGGGCGAAATCGTTCGTAAGTGCCTCGCCCGCAACGAACAACAGGTCTCTCTCTCTCTCTCTCTCCGATTTGCGATCCCAGCTTTATTAGTCGTAGATCATTCATATTAGGTTAACTTTGAATACTGCTTCATTGACATTTGCCTTCAATTTATCTGCTTGTTATGATCTCAAATGTTAGATTTGATACAAAATGGACTAATTCAATTACTGCGTCAAACCTAATTCCTGGATTTTGCTTGAAATTCGGCGCTCATTTGGCTTGATCGATTCGAATCTAAAATCAGATTTGTAGGGTTTTCGATTGGTAGAGATTTTGTTCATATTAGAATATAATAAGTCTCACAATTATTATAGTCAGGGTCAGGTTCAAAACCTCCATACGGAGCTTTGTAAAGCTCCGGTTGTAATTGGGCCTCCATTGGTGCATGGTGGGGTTGATGCTTCACAGATTAGTAGGGATGTGCACAAGCTAGTCTGGGCCCTATGAGTTATTTGATATATTATTAGTCAGTGAAGACCCCAAAGATATGTAGGTGTGATTCTCGAGAATCAGCTTGAGGATCTGATAAGAACACTTGAAAGAGGAAATAAATCAAATACGTTTGAGAATCAGCTTGAGGATCTGATAGGAACACTTGAAAGAGAAAATAAAGCAAACACGCGGGAATACTTGAGGATCTAATGCTAATCACTTAATTGTCTTTGCATTCTGCCAAAATAAAGCAAATTGGGAAGCCTAATATTAATGCGAGATTACCTTCGCAAACATGTTTGTGCAAGAGCACGGCCAGACAAGTACAACCGCCTGTCTACGCATGAAGTTCGTATGCACGGGAAGAATTCAGCCAACAAGTCAATTGTTTTAAAGTCATTAAAGATTACTAGCCTTCCCTAGTGCTTGGATTCGCTTGCAATGGTTCGTTTTCCTGTCTCAGTTGTTGCAAGTACAGGAATCTTATTGAGAGCAGGCATCATTGGAAAACTACCTCAGATAAATTTGGCAACTGTAAAATTCAATGTGTCATTTATGACAGAAAAAGTATTTCATTCTCGTGTCTTAGTAATTGTCTCGTGTTTCCATCTGTGACATGTGGAATTTTAAACGGAAGAATGGGTTATGTGATTTCAGCTAAACCATTTTTACTCTGTTAAATGCACGGGAGGTATGAACAATTCCTAAGCAACATTAGCTGATGGCTCTAGCTAATCATCTAACGGCTTACTGTCCAATTCAAAGGCTCTTGTGAGAAGTTCTTAGTTTTATGCATCATGTACTCCGCCGTCTAGGGTCCTAATTCTTGAACATTGTGTTGATGCAATATCGTGACGTAACTTCAATTGAAAGTTCATGTGGAGTTGTACATAAAACATTATGAAGAAAACAATTTGATGGGGCTTGTGTGCTCTCATATCAAGTAAGTTTAAATATCTATATGCATTTCTTCTTTTTCCCTTGTAAAATAAATAAAATTGGATTATTCATGTCTTAGAAATTGTTTAACTAGTAAACGTCTTACATTTGAATGTGTCAAATTCCCTTTCTTGTGAATCACTCAAAGTAAACTGAGCTATTGCATACTCTAGGTATAATGGCTGTTTTGATTTATTCGGCTCCCCATTCTCTGTACGGTATTAACTGTGTTCTTGATTTAACATAGAAATAGTGGCTTATCCCTTTGGTTGACTTGTTTATTGTAATTTCGTATTTCTTATCCAAACCAACAATTTGTTTCCCCGTTGGTTTTAAAATCTTTGTGGTTTCTGTTGGTTTGGAAGTCTCTTAAAAAAATACATCAACTGTTTTATGTGCTTGGGCAGTTATTCATGTTATGTGACTCAATTTTTTCGGCTTATGAAACAGTGTTCCTTTGTCGAGCATCGGAACTACAAAATCGTGTACAGGCGCTATGCATCACTGTTTTTCTTGGTTGGAGTTGACAATGAGGAAGTAAGTTTTGCATCTGCTCCATTTCAGAGAAGCGCGCTTGTTTATGGAAAGTTTAATCATGACGCTAAGTTTCACCAATACGAAAAATGACTATTCTTCTAAAGCTTGGACCTATGTTACATGGATCCTTCATTTTGGCTCAAGTACCCGTGTCGATGTGTCCGCCACCCGTATCCTTTTGGACACTCGGATCCTCTAATTGTTAAGATACTTACAGAAAAGGAATATCAAATTAGCTAGAAAAGCAATATTTCGAGTATTTCACATAAACAGGAAATAGCAAAAACATAATTTTCTTAACCCTTTCTTGTTTAAATACATTTGTAAACATAGTTTACGGTACATAATATAAGAAAATTATGCAATATATAATACAAACAAGAGTTCAGGACGTGTCCCCGTACCCGTACCCAAGTTGGGGACACATATCCACGTATCCTAAGATTTAAGTTTAGGAAGGTCCGACTCTTGGACTTGCACCCGCACCCGATACTCACACCCGAGTCCATGTAACATAGGCTTGGACTCTATTCAGCCATTCCTTGTGGAGTATCTGGTGTATATTCAGGGCCGGCCCTAGGGCAAGGCCCAAGAGGCCACCGCCCCCAAAATAAGGGGCCCCTTCTCAGACAAGTATATATATAATTTGTTCATAAGGCTCGGATTGGTTTGGTTTGGTATTGCAAGTGAAGAGTTTTTGTTGGCTCAGCGGTAAGGCTATATCATACCACACAGAATGTCCGAGTTCGAGCCCTACGCGATACTTTTTCTTTTCGAGCGTTTTTCTGCCAAAAATGATAAGATTGAAGGCAATTGCAGCGACTAAGTTTCGAACTTGGTTGAAGGAGATTCAAGGCAAGCACACTGGCAGCTGGACCCAAAGCTTCTAATGTGCTCTATGGAGACAAAAGAAGTTATATAAAGAAACGATTCTATTAGGCTGCTGATTATGCCACTCCCTTTTTTGTTAACGCCACCACCCTGGATGCAGGGGAGTGGAGTTAACAAAAAAGGGAGTGGCAAAATCATTTCCCTTATATTAATGTTGTTTAATTCTGCAAATATATAGGGCCCCACCCTCCGATTTTGCCTAGGGCCTCCAAATCCCTTGGGCCGGCCCTGTGTATATTACATCTTTTATCGCCATGATAAAAGTAGCACTTAATGATTATGTTGAAAGTTAGATGGTATGTTTCTATTGTTGGGGTTTGGACATCAGTTCTGATCGCAAGATGTTAAAGTTTGGTTGTTTGAAGTTTGAGTCTTCAGGGCTGAATCCTAGGCAAAGTGGAATGAGAAAAAAGAAGCCCTATTTGGTCTGAGGACATGTGCATTAGATGTGTCCTTTCTACTCCTTTTTCCTAATTTATGAGGAGTTTTTTGGGAAAATGTGCTATTTTTTTAACAAATTCACAGTACTTGTGTTCCAGACTTCATATATGTTGTTCTGCATAATAACTTATCTCCTGCATTGTGGTATGTTGCAGAATGAGCTTGCTATTCTCGAATTTATACACCTCTTAGTTGAAACTATGGATCGCCATTTTGGAAATGTGGTGAGTCTTCAGATCTGGAAAATTACAAAAATAAGAACACCTCTCTCTCTCTCTCTCAATTCCTTGAACGTGTAAATTTGCAGTGTGAGCTGGACATTATGTTCCATCTGGAGAAAGCACATTTCATGCTGGAAGAAATGGTCATGAATGGGTGCATCATTGAGACAAGCAAGGCAAATATCCTCGCTCCAATACAACTGATGGACAAGGCGTCATAATCTGTTTCTCTTCCTTTTTACCTGAATTGTTACTTACCGTGCAACACTTGAAGCATGTCTGTTTCCATTTCAATGACAAATTCTAAAGAAAATATTGTGAAATAACATTTTCTGTATCATGCTGGAAGAAATGGTCATGAATGGGTGCATCATTGAGACAAGCAAGGCAAAGATCCTCGCTCAACTGATGGACAAGGCGTCATAATCTGTTTCTTTCTTTTTACCTGAATTATTGCTCACCGTGCAACACTTGAAGCATGTCTGTTTCCATTTCATTGACAAATTCTAAAGAAAATATTGTGAAATAACAGTATCTATATAGTCAGAACCACCTTCATCGATTGTTTACCGCATTAGCTCCATGATTTTGAATTGTTCAACTGGTTATCTTACGCTGCCCAATTTTTTTCTTTAGAGCTACTTGTATTTCGATTGAATTGAACGCATCAACAGGCAAGTTAAGCTTGTAGTCATGCCTTTATGAACATGAACTATGAATTGCCAAACCCACTATAATGCGTTACCCAGAATGGGACTTATTGAATTGCCAAACCCACTGATTTGTGTTACCCAGAATGGGACCTATTTTCAATCAACGATGCAGAAAGTCCATTAACACATTTGAAGGCACTAAAACAATTTGAGGGGAAGAAAAAAATACATCATCAGTGCACAATCACATTTTTCATATATTAGATCAAGGATTATTCACAGAAATAATCTAGATCCATTTCCCCTCCGATGAAGACAAGCATCGAAATTTTCTTTAAACAAGTTCTACATTACATCAAATAGAAACAATATCTGCCCAAGCCCCTACGGGGATGATTAATTAAATATGAAAAATAACACGTATAAGACGGTTGTCGGCCTTTCTGTCGCTGCAATAATTCTTCAACAGTACAAACATTTCCACGTTTTCACGTAAATGGATGCATAGCAAAAATGTGTTTCGGTGATTTGACTAGCTGACACAGACCTCAAACATGGGTTTCGGTGATTTGACTAGCTGACACAGACCTAGAGATCTCTTGCCCACATTGTAACCTCCGTAGCTGTCCAATATGTTCATAACCTGCGTTTCACCAATGTTCATGATTACGAATCCAAGTTTCACTTGTATCCATTTAAGTAAAAGTAGAATACTAGACCTTAACTTGGTGCAGCAACATATATAAGCAAATATTGAGCATTAGACCCGTCCCAATTCTTAATCCTCAAGTTCCACTGTACGAAACAGTCAATTTAGTAGAACGCTAAACCAGTCAATTATTCTTTGAAATCTTTTCAACCTTCGTGATTATACTTCACCAACAGAAAGCTTCCCCACTCATGATGTGGCTGGACTGCTACCTATGCCACCTTGATAAACAAACTAGACAAAAATTGGAACAAATAATATTAGAAAGCAGACCCCCTATGATGCATGGACACGGACAATGACACGAACACGGCACACGAGAATTCTAAAAAAATGGGGACACGAACACGGCGGGAGACGCACCACGTGCATATTATTTATTACAGCTTAACCCCTACTGTATCCCCATTGGTGTCCCCCTCAAAAATATAAATTAAATTATTGGACACACCACGTGGCGTGTCGGACACGTGTCCCCGCATGTCCGAACACTGCGACACTTCGACCTCTAGAGTTGTCGGTGCTTCATAGTAGAGACCTATTAGAAATATCTCACAACTCAAGTGAGTTGAAATATCCATTGCCAAGCCTGACAAAAAAAACCATTGCCAAGCCTTAATGAGCCCAACCGACTTTCTTATAATCCACCTAGCTGCAGATTCAATGATTGGGAGATTATCATCAGGACGAAACAACATTCTGTAATTTCTTTCCAAACTCTACAAGGTAAATATGTTCAAAGCAATTATCATGGAAACCATTTGTTTTAACTAAACATCCTTCCATCACTACAACCTTGTTGAGGACTTCACTACTTTTGTTACATTTTTAACTAGTTGAGTACACACGCAATGAAAGAGACGCAAACTTTATTATGTATACAAATGCTTGTTGAGTTTGGACACCCAAAACTATTACACTTGTATTGAATACTCTATACACAATACAAGATTACGCAAGTACACACATTTGTATACAAAAACACGAGACACCACACTCTCACATTAGAGTTTGTGCGTATACAAAAACACGAGACACCACACTCTCACATTAGAGTTTGTGCCTACACTCAAGAGTGAGTGTCTCTAACTTGCACACACTTTGTGCTCTCATCACACACTTACAAAATGAGTTTCCATCTTGCTCTCTCAACATACACTTTCAAAATGAGTTTCCATCTCCTATTTATCGGTAGCAAAAGAATCTTCTAGACAAGGACAATTCTTGAACAAGAGTTATAGAAAGAATTCTAGAAGTTTCCGGAGAAACAAGAAGATTTCATCATAATCCCTGCGATTACAAAAAGTTCTAGCATGCCCCGGAACACTCCGGAGAGGTCCAGAGGTTCTAGAAGATCCGGAACATTCTGGAAATATTCGGAGACTTCCAGAAAACCTTTAATGCATTTTCCAATAATAATCTTAAAGGTAGGAGATCAACAAATGAAAAGAATTAAATTCCACTAACCTGCTAGGCGGTTGGTGAGTGGCATATAATTTGAATTAGTCCCCAATTGTACAGAATTTGGCTAATACAATTCATGCCTTTCTTGAAGATGACGGTTTGATTAGCTATTTTCATGGGCTTCCACCATCCCAGGTGAATCTTTCAAAAACCCGTCATAATTCCTGTTTTTCTAGTAGCATGAAAAGGGGTGTAGCACTATCGAATGACAATAGCAAGAAAGTATTTGTTAAAATAGGCACAAAAAATGGAGATTCTATAAATGAAAAGTACATCCTGTACATTAGAGTAAACACTTCTGTTTGACTGGATACATGGTATTCTCTCTCCCTGTCTCTCTCTCTTTCTGCCAGCTATCTTTACAAAGGTTTAAACAAATGTGGAGACCGTAAAGATGAATATCTAGGAAGGTGGCCTATAATCAGTCAATGAAATCCTTTCATGACTGCCAGAACATATCTGGGTCATTACTATACAATGTGCGGTCTTGAATCTCTAGGTTAGCCACATGATAATTGATGAGTCGTGCTTGGATAACTTTACACAGCAAAAGTCCAGAAGGAAGCATCCACCATCCACTTTCATCCCTGCACACACAATAGCCAGCGTAGGTACCATGCCCAAATGTCAGATTATGACTAGGATCCGCTATTATTCAAGGATGCATTACAGATAATGGAAGATCATTGTCATTTTGTAGAGGAACACTCCTTACATGCTAAAATTCCAGGGCTGAAAGTTTGGATGCTTTTTACTTGAATAATGACCAAATCCACATATGAAAGCAACTACCTGCCACCACAAGGATACAACTGAGAATTCAAACATAGACAGGAACATATATGTTCTTGTCAAAATAAAAGGAAGGAGTATGACTCCATGGTGTTCGACCAAACTCTACTAGACGACATCCCCCAAGGTCAATAACCAAGGCTGTTGGAAAGGGAAGACCAAAGACTACGCAAACACCAACTTTTTGGCACAATTTCCACAAAGTGGTTGCTTTTACCCCTAGCAAACGACAAATAAACCAGATCTAGTTCCAAAGAACAAGACGAAATGAATTATAGAGTATATTTGCCAACCATGTTACAAAAGTCTGCATATCCCTATCTCTAGACATGAAATAAACTCCCAACAAGAGTAGCTCAAGCTTTTATTGTGCCTCCGATCAGCTTTGGCAAAGGGGAGCGACAACATTAATCATAGATATGAATAACACCAACCTTGGGGTTCAAAAAACTGAGAGAGAAAGAGAGAGAGAGAGAGAGAGAGAGGGAGAGAGGGAGAGAGGTTGGGAGAAGGGAGTCGACTTTCATAAAACCTACATTCTCAGACAACAAAATTGGAATACATCTTCCCGCTCAACAAATTTATCAGCTTTGCAAAGTAAAATTTTTGCACCGACTGTAGAAACATGACAAGTAAACTGAGAAAAAGGCTAACATAATTTGTCGTTCACCCTATACTTCAGTTATTATAAAGACAGTATCAATGTCTGCACCATAACTTTCCCACACATAGTCAACCACCATATGTGATGCAAAGTATTTTGGATGGGACCTTTGTCCAATTGGTTCGAGCCTTCCTATGTTTTAAATGATGAGGAGGGGTGGAGAACAACTTACAACATTTACCAAAGACATGATGTTCCATAGAGCATAGAAACGTGCAAGACCTGATGCTCGCCTGGCTCCATGACTAAATAATGCATTGATTCCAGCTGGGAATGGAAATAGTATCCCAAGAGGAAGAATAAACAAAAACAAGAACAAATCCAGAAGCGAAATAGAGTATAGCTGAAGCAAAGTAAGCAAGACTAAGCTAAAATCTCCCAGCAGTAGTATTGATATGACCAGACCAACAAGATCCTGCAATGATGCAGAAGTTTATCTCAGACAATTGAAGTGAAGCACTCGTAGTCATGAGGTATCTGTAGATAACATTCTTGAAACAGACCATTTTACCTGATGACCAATAGGTTTGGTGTTACGAAGCACAAAAGAGAGAGGGTAATAAAGAGTCTTCCTCTCTCCAAGTGTTTGTAAGCTTTTGGTTTGTAAAATTCTTCCAACTACCCTTTTATGCGTCAATACATCTACGGCTTTTCTCCCGTGATTACCAAGTAAGCTGTGTATCAGATAGGAAAGAAAAATCAAGCTACTCTTTCATTCTATATTGTTGATTCCATGGGTAATTAAATGGAAAATACTGAACAAAAGTGTAGGCAAATTACCACGACTGTTGCTCGGCTAACAAAGATTCATATGGCCCTTCAACTGATGGCTGCACACTTCCGTCTTCAACAGCACTTACAATAAGTCCAAACTGGTGATAACCACAAGCAGTAGGCTGAAAGCTAGCCAGATCAACACGTACACCATAGGCACTTAAAGTAGGATTTCCATGTGTTTCCAGCCAGCTCATAATTGAACGAAAACCTGTTCTTAAATGTCCCCGGCGAACTAGACGCAATTGAGCATTTAGACCGGCCACTAATCGAAACCAAATGGTAGGAGGGAAAGACTGCAATGTGTGAAAATAACAATAATAACAGCATTTTAATACAAGAGGCCACAAAAAAGAGAAGTCACACAGACAACAACTAATCTGATTGGTAATCCAGAACTCAATTACTCTTGTCACAGATACCAGACCTGACTCATGAGGCTAGTAAGGATGTTGTCACTGTGAAGTGAGAAGGGAGCCATGTAACTTCCATCTCCTCCAAACACCAAAGACATTGGAAATCTTTGATGAAGTTGAGGAGGAAGGTCAGCTCTTTTTTCATCTCCACCAAGGAAAAAATCCACATATGCCAGCATTAGATCAGCAGTTGCAGCTACCTGGGAGAAAAGAATATATGTTAAACTCTAAAAGCAGTTGACGACCTCCAATGAAATAACAAAAACTGGTAATCCTATAAGGTAGATATACAAATAGCATATCAAAATATTATAATGACATGAATAGCATTGAGATCCGTGTTAGTAAGAGCTCTGCTAACAGACAAAAAAAACCTAGTCGTTCCACTAAATTGGCACCCTTGACACTTGCATTTCTTATGTTAGGAGAGTCAGGGGAGGGAGCAAAGTGCTGAACCAACAAAAGCACATATGAAATGCATTGAGATTCGTATTAGTAAGAGCTCTGCTAACAGACAAAAAAAAACCTAGTCGTTCCTCCAAATTGGCACCCTTGACACTTGCATTTCTTATGTTAGGAGAGTCAGGGGAGGGGGCAAAGTGCTGAACCAACAAAAGTACATTTAATTCCTCAAATCAGAAAGTTAACAATGGACCTAACCACATTAGTTATGAATCTATGACTAGAATGTTGAACGATGAATTTAGAAGAGAATTCAGAAGACTACCTTCAGCCCTTCATAGAGAGCACGTGAACGGCAAGAGCGCAAGCAAGCATGATCATATTCCGATCGAACAAATTCACGTAGGCGTTGTATTTTCATTTTCTGGCGCCACTGCAGCCAAGACCATGCAAGTGGATATGCTAGAGGTGAAAGAATGCTGTAGACTGATCCTTCCCACCACTGATAGGCAGCAAGCGCATTGATCTCATCCACAAATATATTGAATGCATCCTCGTATCTGCCTCATCAACCAAATATTTAAGAAAGCATTTACAAGTGTTCACAAAAGCTAGGAAGCTTTTCCATGTGCTTGGTGTGCCACAAACCAGCCCCTTTAATCTCACAAAATAATTTTACCACTTGGAGCCATTTATGATATGAATCAACAAGAAAACCATTTGAGTTTCAAGATAATCACAGAAATGAATAACAATTAGGAATAAACATTTGAGTGAAAATATTTGGCATGGATATTGTTAGCAGACACACAGAGGCACAGGCGCACGAGCGCGCACAGAGAGAGAGAGAGAGAGAACGCTTACACGATTTCTGTTACTTGTTCTGGAGGAGAGTAAGCAAGATGCCATGGTTCACCAAAAGCATTAGGCCCCATAAAGTACATTCTATGCACATGAGTTTGAGATTCCTCAGCTCTACTTGTTTCCAATACCTAGAGAAAACAGAACATAATTTTCAGAATAATCTGGAGCCATGGTAGAATACTTCGAAGCAATGTGAATCAAATGCCCAACAAGACAACATGAGAAAGCAGAGAAATAGAACACGTTGGACCTCGTTCAACGACTCCAAAAAGGGGAATGAACGATCTATCTGCAAGCCACGTCTTGTTGGCACTAGACCAGGTAATTCATCCGCATTGACAAATTTAATTCGAGCAACACTAAGCACCAGCGCTAGCAAAATGAGGAGAACCACCAGAATAAAACCAAATAACCATGGGCCCCCGAATGTATATATCAATTCTTCAAGGGCTGTGTAGCAGTGTGGCATGTGATATCTGTCAGAAATGCACTTGTATGGACAAGGAGTATCAACAACACCACCTGTAAAAAAAAATCAGAGAATCACTACCTGCCAGTTACCTCCGGTGGCCAGTAAGCAAATTTCAGTGCTGGTTTGTACGAGATCTCAAACTCCTAGTTGTCTTCCCAAATCAACATGCTACCCACGTGAGGGGGATCTACACTGACTTAAATAATAGCAAAAGGTACCACTTTTTACAAGTAGTGCTTGAATGGAGCGGAACAATGAATGGGAAGATTAGCACGTCAACCAAAACAACCAGAGAAGAACTTAAGAATGTATCCAATATAGGTAAGGGCAACCTGCCCCTCCAAACAGAATGGCAGTACATCGCCTGCCACCTGAACCCCCAAAAAATAAAGTAACTAGATAGCAAAGGGAAAGGGGCAACAAAATTAAGAGGAAAAGAGTGAACAATACGAATCTGCTAGAGGACAAAATGCCATTCTAAAAATGGTAGGAATAAATCCAGCATACAGTAAAAAAACCAACAATCCTTCAGTACGAAGAAGCAAGTTAACTAAAGGTACCTCGCTTTGAAATATATACAGCACGATGTGGGAGCTCATGGGATGGGCAATCTCTACAAAGGGCTCCATCAGACCCACTAACATTTTTAAAACTCCCAACTGGGCATTCCTGCATTAAAGTAACCTCGCATGTTAAAAAGAAAAGTCAATAATTAGGTGGAAAAAGGAATGCTCCCCCTCTCTTCTATTGGGACAGCATGGAAGCAATTAACCAAGTTACATTCTTTGCTAAGCATGTAAGTGGTGGCCAGCAAATGAATGAAGTGAATTCATTTACAATATTGAATTTTAGTACAAAACCACTAACAAAAAAACAAATGTCAACTAAGCTTTCGGCTAACATGTTAATAAAGTGATTAAACTCCAACCAAGACATTAACACAGTCCCAACTCCTCATGGTAAAAGTGCAAAGGACAGCATAAAATGCTGAAATAGCGAAGTAACCTGACAAAAGATGCCGTAAAGCCCTTTTGGACAAGCTTTTCCAGTGACTGTTCCGTTCTCCCCAACATAGTCCTGACCTCTGCCTATCCCTCCCCTGCCCAAATAATAAAGGGGGCAATGAAAAAACAGAGGCTCAAATTCCGAACAACACCTTGGAGACAATTACCAAACCTTGTGTCCCAATCAATTGGGGTCGGCATAAATGAGACAGTTAAATGCATAAATGAGCATGACAACAATTATACATGAGATTCGCTAAGAATTCAGCGCCCAAGAACTCCAATCAGGACCTCTTGAGAAGCACGAGCATTTAATAGAGAGAGAGAGAGAGAGAGAGAGAGAGATTAGCCCACAAAAATTAGAAAACCAAAAAGATAAAGGATGTTTTCAAATCTTTTCCACAATGAGGAACGAGACGCACATTAAAAAAAATAACATTATAACTGTGGAAGAATGTCAAGATATCCAACTGATGGGCTCGATTACCAATAACACCAAAATAGATGATTTGCACAGGAAATTAAAAACGGATTAGTTCATGGTACCCAAACCGTCATCTAGTAATCACATGTTCACCATCTAACAGGAAGTTTCATACTATGCACGGCATTGGCACGTGTTTAGTACATGAACCCATTGAAGTATTGAAACTCTGCCATAAATGTCCGCAATACCTAGCCAGTCCTAATGAAATAATAGTATGAAGGTTGAGAACGCACCCGACATGAATAGCTCCTTTTACCCTTGCTATGGGCATATAATCATCCCCAATGGGAATGTCTGCCCAATGAAAGTGAATCCTTCCACCACCGCCACCGCCACTATAAGGACCCCCATGTCCTCCAACAGTTGAGATAGAAGAAGATTCACCGAGGGCCAATGTATGCACAAATAAAAGAATAGTTCCGCCTGATCCGCCACCTGGACCAATGTCAGCAGTGATTACATCAGCCTGCTTTCTGAAACTTTCCCCAAAACTTCCTCCATCAGATCTAAGTGAACCATCAATGGACAAACTTGACAATGAATGCTCCAACGAACCCATCACTGCTTGAACGGAAAGAATAAAATAAACTAAATAAACCAACTCTTCAGGAAAAAGAACTGCAGAAAATCCAAAATGCAACATGGGCAATATCATTCAGATTAGGGCAATAAAGAGATCGCCTAGTCATACCTAGAATCCAATGAATGAAACAGGCAATCATATGGTATCAGAACATGCATATAAGAAACATCGCAGCCAAACAAAATGGGATGAATTCTGCTCATTCCCGGAATTAGCCACGTGAAATTTTGTCATGACACAAGTACTGAAAGGGTATCAAACAGTTACAAATATATTTCGCAGCCATGCCTCCAAACTATAAGGTCCCAAAAGATAATAAAACAAACCCAAAAATAATAAATAAATAAATAAAAGAGAAGAAAGAAAGACTAAAAAAGAGAGGAAAAGGAAAGAAGACATGAAGGAGACACAAATTAAACACACAACCAACAGCAGTCAAGGAACGAAGAATGTTGATAACACGCATGCATCTGAATTAACATTTGATAAACAAATAACAACTGCTATCTGCCCTGCAAAAACTAAAAAGGATCGCGGTATTTTCACCACAAAACCCAGATCAAGCCTTGCTGACAAGAATAACGAATTATTAGCTTCAGAGATGAAACAATACCCAAGGCAAAGGGTGTAAAGACCATATTACAAAGACAAGAGCAGCAGGAAAAATGTTAAATTCTGGAAGAAAACTTTAGGCATATATCAAATACATTCCAATTTGACGCAAACAGAAACACAAAACCAGTCCCCTCCTCAAGATGAAATTTTATGTATATTGAAAGTGTTCCCATTACAGCAGATCGCCAAATACTTGCAAAAAAAAAAAACTAGCTTTTCAGCCACATGGTTGCATATTTGAAGCATATTCAAGATATGGCAAGCATTACAGCATGAGACATTTGCCTGACAAATGACAATTCTTCTAATATATGCACCTAAGCCGCACCTCATGTTATTTAACTGCATGAACTAAACTCATCAATTCAAAAGCTTACCTATAATACCACCACCTGAAGTTGCATCAGGCAGACTATCATTTCCACTTCCACTGCCAAGTTCACAAGGCAAATCAGCATTCCCATATGCAACACCACCCTCAATAGCACTGCCGTTATAATAACCGCTACCACCTTTCCCACCATGTCCACCGCCGCCACCAAGACCATTGCTCAAAAATCTTCCTCTGCCCACCCCACCAGTGCACCCTGCATACTCCCCAAAGTGAAATTACAGAGGACATGCTTTCACCAAAGATGCGTAATTTAGATCGGGAAGTTAAAGAAGAAAGTTTTAACAGGGACAAAAGAGACTGAAAAAGAAAGGACAAGTGAAATAGTGATAGTGCATACCCAGTCCAGATGCACTTACTGCACCAGATGACTGAACGTCTACAGTTCTAACCCAATGGAAATGGACAACAGATCCTTCTATTATACCCTCAACTCTAACATCTTCGACTCGACAAATCTGCAAAGTTAACCAACCCCATCATATTTTGCATGCAAATAAGAGAAACCTCAAATAATATAGTTCAATATGAACTAACTCAACACCTCAAGAGTGAAGGACAATGAAGAGTTCACGTTGCAATCTTCAGGTGGATGAAGCAGTTCCTTGGGGCAATCCTGGAGTTCGCAATAGAGCCTTGGTATCCTACCATTCAGAAGAAAATCAACTTAACAAACTATAGTAGCTTAAACACTAACTGGAACTTTTCATAAAGAACAGTGCTTACACATAATTACTGCTTGCATTCTCTAAGGGACCTCTCAAAACTGACCCAGGCCCAACCTTCATGTGATAAGAGAAGATTCAAATGTAAGTAGGTATGCTTAAACTTGAATGCATCCGAATGAAAGAAAATAAAAGGAGAAAAATCAAGTCAGAAAAATGGAAAGAAAAATATTAGAGCAAAAATGCGACAAGGAATATGAGAAGCAATTAATATCAAGAAAGCAATAACTAGAAATTATAAGCCTTGAGTAATTATTTAATATTTACAACAGAAGATAGCCTGGAACTCATGAACAAAAGAAGTTTCGCAGGTTCAAACTTGCAAATCAACGCCGCCTATAACCGGATTTCAAGGCCTTTACAAGCATGTACTGAGAGGTGATATAGTCCTAAGAAATTCTTTTCAATAGTAGTTTAGTACACTGTACAACTCTATTGGAAGTGATTATGGAGTATACACCGAATCAAGATCTTGTGGGACGTAACAATTTTCCACAGAAAATCACAATGGAAACAATAATGCAGTAAAAGAGGAAACCGTACACCTGCAGGGGAAGCTTATCCAAAAGAATAGGTCAAAAAGCGACAAAAGCAAAATGCTTAATTACTTAGTTAATTAAACCACTCGGTTATGAAGAATCAGGTTCAACTAGTTACCCCATCCATCATCACGAAGAAGAGAAAGGAAGTAAGCAAAATCCTTCAGATTTACAGTCTCCACAAACAAATAAACATTTGCAATACATGAAGAGCATTCAACTTACACTTATACCATAAAATAATGATACAACCAAACGCTGGGCTTCAATCACATCTCCCGGTCCAGACAAATTCAAAAACCCTTGCCCATGAACTCCCAAATTAGCATTAGAATGAATAACAGATGATTCCTGCCAACCAAATACAATTAACAGTGTCATACAAGAATGCAACATAAACCAAAGTTAGAAAAAGCTGGCCTCAGATAAGCGTGTATGAGTTACCCTCAAAACCACTAAATTGCTGGCCTCTAGCAATGATGTTGCAACAATTGCATCACCGTCACCATCTATAAGGATTTTTGAATTCCACATCAACTGAATTTTGACTGACATTCGCAAAGACCCATATACCTACAACCGAAGATACCGTCAACATATTGCACTCTTATTAAATATTAAAACCTATAGGAAAAGCTATATTGCAGCTATTACTTGTGGAAATAGGGGCATTTTAATTCCATTTATACAAACATGATAAATGTAGTAAGGAGGTTCTAAAGATCAACAGGACTGATGAACTAGTATCTTCCATGCTTCAAAACCAATGAGACTGCAAATGGTAAAACAGAAGAGAGATGGACATAAGATCATAGACAAGTTTTGTAAACTGAAGTAGTCCGGAAGATATGGAACCAATTTATTTTCATTATGCCAACAAGAAATATAAAATCAATCAAATATGAGATCTGAAGATAGCTAAAAGCCTAATACTAGCAGTAATTAGTTAACAAGACTTTTAAAGAGAAAGGAATTTACAACTTTCTCCTTGAGAAACCAAAGGCAAAATAAGAACGTCAAGCAATGAATGTGTACTTTCTCACAGAAGAGGACATTATAAAGACTCAAATTTCTAACATAAAAATATTGGCATGATCTTGATATATGTTCAGCCGTACAACTTTACGTTTTTGACTCATGAATACAAAGTGACACATTTTTGAAGTTTAGCTTCTGTACTGGGCATGGGTTTTCATTTAGGAAGTGAGGCACATTGAATAGCTGGTGAGATCCTGAGAATATATGGCACGTTAGCAGAATGATGCATATGCATCGAGCCCAATGGAAGGACATATCCAGCTGACTAGAAAACTACCACAGATGAGTCATATGACCTCATAAAGCTGTTAATTGGCTACAAATCAAAATGGTAACAAACTCCAATACTCAATAATCAGGTTTCACGCAACATACTATGAACAAAACTAAAAACAAAATACAGGCCAAAAGAGAAATATCAGTCACTTGCCTTGATTACCGAGTCACTCATTAAGAGCTCTTCTGCCGTTAACTCAAACTCTGACAACGCATAATGTACAAGCCCGAAGCTCAAAGATGCGCCACAGGTTAAACTAAGTTGTCCTTGAACCTATATGTTGTATCCGTAGATGAATATCTCAAATAGATGTAAACCACTCAAATAGCAAATGCAGAATCATGTAGAAGACAGATGAAAACATCTAAGAAGTCAGAGCACATGATAGCAAGCCATGTCTTCTGAAAAGAAATACAAACTTTCACTTTGAAGAGTACCAAATGAAATCCATTTTTAACTTGTTAAAGCATCCAGCTCAAAACCAATTTACAATATGCAAGCTAAGTTTCTTTAATTCCAAGGTATGTTTAGTCTGGATAAACAACCATCTATCTTCTACAAATGACAAAAGAAAAAAAGAAAGAAAGCCAAAAACAGGTTCAAGTTAATCAGCACGTGATGCTCGGGGAAAAAGACCATGAGCATGCAAGTCTAATGCCACATCAGAAAACGATGTTAGTTCTTCAATATGTGAAGTTATTGAGCATTCACACACTAATGTTATGAATGGAGCGGCTGAGCCAAAGCAAGCGACAGGAATCATTTAATGTTTATATTCTCCATGGACCGGCCAGTTTGAATGACCCCCCGACCGGTACCTATGATACAGGAGGCGTTTAATGATTATATCACAGTTCTTTACACCCGCAATTAGAATATGCTGTCCCGGTAGAACTCTTTCCGATTCTACAACAGAATAACATTTATTTCAGACAGGGATAGTAAAAAAATATTGGCAATTCAATGACCTGCACACGACTCCAGAGCAAAGGAACAGTAGCTTTGGCATGATTTTGAATATAAACATTTGTCCAGAGCGGCTGATTAGGGAACTCTAAAAGAAGTGTATCAGTATCCGTGGACATGTTGTGATTGCTCACTATAAGTCTCCGAGGAACAGCATCGTAAAATGTCCCTGCAGCACCAGAGTTTCCTAGACACCCGTAGCTTATTCCCCCTGCATGCAAGAGGGCAGACATGTTGTAATTTGAACGGTCTTATATTTAGTGGGATCGAATTATTACAAATTCAAGGGTTACATAAATTGTCAAATTTCTAAGGTACCAAGAACTATAAAGCCTAACGGATAAGAGAGAGTAGCTCCATGAGACAGTGTCTAAGCCACCCTCTGGCATTCAAAACCCAAGGAACATATGGATCCATTTTATGGACTCGGGGACAAATGATGATGCATGTACTTCTCCAAATGAAGAATTCCTCTGATTCTCATGCTCAAAGACACCATGGATAAATTTCCATTGCCGAATATTTCTTCAGTTAATTTAAAGCAAAATGGTGCTTACAAACTAATGTGGAACATTTACGTTGGGAATGCAGTCGGATGAATGGTTCCATAGAAACTCTTCCACTTGAACATGTCTGTGAGATACATGTCCATCTAGACGAGACCCAAATGTCAAGCTCTCTACACAGATACTTCAAAACTTTAGAAGATTTCATGCAGTATAGGTTTGAACATATAATCAAACCAAACTTCTTCTCTCTTATTTCTAGTGGGGGCTCTAGGGACAAAATAACCCAATGACTTAAAAGCAAAGTCTAATCTATCTAAAAGAGGAAGTACAGAAAACAAAATCAACCTCCTGCAGAATAACGGATTTAATCTAAAAGAGGAAACATAGTTCCCTCAAAGAAACTTTGAGATAATCCTTGCCATGTCATAATTGAAACTCAGGCACTAGATGTCCTAAAATTCGAATGGAGGAGAAATAATCGAACCAGATCAATCACTTATTAGCTCTACATCGGAGTAATAGCACTTATCATTAGGTAAAACTTGTCCATTTTAATGTCGGATATGTTACATGTCCAATGATCTCAGCTCCCGTCCGCCTTGTTTAGGTTAATTTTTCCTTCCAACCTATTACTTGCCGGGGAGAAATGATTGAACCAGATCAAACAGTACAAGCTTTACAGGGGAGTAAAAACACTTATAATAAGGTAACACTTGTCTGTTTTCAAGTTAAATGTCCAATGATCTCAGCATCCTGTCTGCCCCATGAAGGTGAAATTTAACTTCTAACCCTCTAATTGTTGGGCATTATCACTGTACTGGGTCGTCGAAACATCCCCATATCGAAACTAGTAAACAAAGATTTTGTCTGAGAAATCTTACCATGAACAAAGAATTTGGGGTCATCATGGCGGCTGAAAACATGGACAGAAACTCTTCCACCACCACCTCCCGCAAATCCATTACCTCCACAAGCGCTTATATTGCCTCCACCACTCCTGTTTTTCATAAAGAATAATAAGAATTCGAAAGAAAATAAAGCCAGATTACTCTCAGTTGCATAAAAATAGTTAATAGCACTCATTAGCTCCTATATGTGAGTTCTCTGCATCACCTAAGTTACTCATTCCAATCAGTGGTGGACTTACCATGGGGCACGTGGGGTCACGTGCACTCACTCAATCCCATAGTATTTTTCTCAACTAAGTTTTCCTCTTGTTCGATTTTGGACTGCAATGTATAGTTCACACACATTGAGATCTTTTCTTGATGATCCGAGATGTTTATAATGTAGAGATTGTCAAATCATTTCTCCACGCAAAAATTCAAGTTGATCGGACACCCGGAACAACTTGTTAAGAACATTTTCTTTGTGCAAAAAAATGGTCAGACCATGTATATTTCTGAATAAAAGTATTACAATGAAGTGGTTCAGAGAGTCTGATCAGCATGGATTTTTGCGTGGACATTTTATTTGATGAGCCCTATCATATGAGTGGTTTAGATCAACAAGGAGAGATATGGGTGTGGACAAATTGTACTTGCAGAAAATCAGAGTCCTTTCATTAAGTTACGAATTAAGAAAAATAGAATGCCCCAAGAAAAACATTATAGTAAAACAAAATTTTGCAAAACCTGTTTCGCCGCTTCACCGCTTGGTTCGCTGAATTCTTTTCACTTTCTATGCTACGCAAAATTTACTCCATATAACTTTTGATGTATCTTAATCAAAAATTTAGCGGTGAATAGTTAAACATGTGTGGATATGTTTAAAACTTTTGAAAGCACGCGCATGCAGTCGCGCACCACACACACACAGATGCATATGTGTTTATATATAAATTGATTTCCCTAATGGTGTATAATTGTAGTTGATGATGAAATTTTTTAAGGTTATGAATGATTATGTGCCCCCATTGTAGGAAATTCCTGGGTCCGCCACTGATTCCAATGCGATCAAAACAGCAAAAAACTCGTAAAGTGGATAACAAGCACCCAGATACACTTCCAACTACCACACTAGTCAACCTAATAACACCTATGACCTTCGGAAAACAGCGAAGATGACAAAAAAGAAACCATTCTTATTTCCTGACTAGCCAATTATAATTTTCAGTCCAAAGAACTAGCTTCTGCAATGCAATTCTCTACCACAGTTAAACTTACTCATCTTCTTGAATTCAAGGTATTCTTGACGAAACCGAGACCATTCCACTATCAGCTTAACCCACATAAGGTTTATCCTTCATCGATCTTGAACCACCAAGTTGAATTAAGTCATCCTCCACCCACACCAAAAAACCCACCCTCAAACTCAATAGCACAGGGATTCGTGTACATAAAACGAGGATAAATTATTGCATGTTTCATTCTTATCCATAAATTAACGGTGACGTATCTACTTTAGCAATAGAACCTTTAAAAAGTAAACAGCTTTGAAGTCATTCTCCTCGAAAAAACCTAATCATGGATTCAATTGCTTCAATACAAGTTTCACCAGTCTAGTACAGAAGACAGAAGTCCTCACAAAAATGCGACATAAAGTTCACACTCTTTGCCTTTCTATGCAGCATCATTGACTAAACTATTTTACACTCTTTCCTTACCTCTGCTCTCTCTGGGTTTTCAAAAGTATGTTTGTTTTCTACCCTACTTTTTTGGTTTAAGGCTATTCCCTTCTTGGTGGATTGTTTTGTTGAAGTTGTGGGAATTGTGTATCCCTGGTACATATCTGTCAGTTCTATAGTTGTGTGGTTGTATACCTAATAGGCTAATACCACAAGAGCAAAAGGACACAAGGTTACACCTTCGAAAGATGACCAGGTGATTGGCATCCAAATAAATACATCCATTTGAACAACTCGTATTCTCTACAAACATTTGCACTGCACCACTCCCTTATAATCTTACACAATGGCCATAAATTTGATCAGTGACAAGCACACCAGTGTAAACAATGCACAAATGCTACGCAGTAATCAAAACTCGTCAAAGGCAAGACCACGTATATTGCATTAAGTGGGGCACGGCTTACTAACCATATCATCCCTAAACCAAATGCAAGTGGAAAAAAAACAAACTAAATCATAACTATGAGAAGTGAGGTGCATGACCAAGTAAATTTAGTCAAGAAGGATTTTACATTTTAGGCGCCTTGATTTTGATGCTGCCTCCAGACCCTCCACCACCTTTGATACCCCCTTCACCTCCATCGGCCAAAAGATTCCCATGAAGTTCAATACTATTCATAACCACGAGCCCAATTCGTCCACCCCCTTTCCCACCATAATCCTCCTCCCTATTCGTTGTACCGCCTTTACTACCGTAACTCCACGGCTCTCCCAACGAAGACCACGAATACACATCCCCGCCCCACACATCCTCGGGCAACTTCTTATTATCCACCACACAACTAGCACCTCTCCCGCCGTGTCCCCCACCCGCCCCCGTGGTCCCCGTCGGGGTCCCACTCGTCTGCTCCGGCGGTGGGCCCGCCAAAGCAGTCACATTAATCAAAGAGCCATTAAACAAAGTTGCATTCGAGGCCTCTATAGAAACAGTCCCAGCTATGATCACGGCATTCAAACCTAACCTAAATTCACCACTCATGTTGACCGTAACCGAACAACCATCAACTGGACAACTCAACACCACCCCTGAGAGTATATACAGACTCCCGTTTCCCCCTATGTACACGTCATCTGTGAAATTCAAGCTGTAACTGAGCTCGCACGTGGCGTTGAGCGATCCGACGCCGTTTAAATCCTCCTCGCACGAGACCGAGGGCGGGTGAGGCGGCGGGGCGGGCGCGGGAGGCGACGGCGGCGAGTAGTCTCCGTGAAACGACAGCGTATCGACGAGCTCATTATCATCGAGTGAGAATTCGTCGGTCGAGGCGGAGGCAAACCCTAACCCTAACTGCCGATGGAAATTAGGGTTTGCGAGGGAGTTGAGAGCTATTATTATTATTATTACTAGGATATGAAGAACATACGGAGAAGACGGAGCCATTGGAGGAAAGACGAACTCAAACTCATCACCAGTAGAGAGAGGAATCGGTGGGATTTCAGAAGCGGTAGCAGCAGATGAACCCTAGGATTCTTTCCAGGATTGCGTTGAAGCGTCCCATGGCGATCGAGTGGTGGATTAATCGAATCTGGCGAAGATTTTTTGATTCGCAAAATCGACACCTTTTTCTTTTCCTTTTTTTTTCTTGAGTTTTTTTTTCCTTTTTATCCCCTAAACTACGTACATTTTCTCTACTTAGTCCCTGAATTATCAATTTGGCGATTTCATCCCCTTAACTATCATTCCGTTACCTATTTAGTCCAATAGATAACGGAAATTAAGAATTTGGACAGAAAATGTCACATAAGTCTTTGTTTAAGACCCTGTAGAGTAGATACTTGATTATGACAGCCTTAGAGATAAAAATTAATTATGACCCTTTAGGATAAAATGATAAAAAATAAAGACCTTCGCACCGGTTCAAACGGATTGAAAATTGGTGCACTTAATTTTTTTACGAGGTTCATATATCAAGATCTTACGTGGCACTTTATAGTGGCACTTTATAGAGACTGACAAATACATATTTCTTCCAAAAAGACTGACCTCCTTATATAGAATTTAGACTGTTTATATATTAAAAATATGGTTAAAAAGTAAGCGTTCTAATTTTCAATCCATGTAAAATGGTGCGAAAATCTTATTTTTCTGATCATTTTATCCTAAAAGGTCATAGTTAATTTTGTCCGTAAAGCTCTCATAATCAAGTATCTGCTCTAAAGGGTCCCAAATAAAAAGCAGATAATTAACTATGAAAGCCTTAGAGAAAAAAATTAATTATGACCTTTAAAATAATATGATAAAAAAAATAAGATTCTCGCACTGGTCCAAACAGATTGAAAATTGGAGCACTTAAACCTTCTAAAAAAAATTAAATGCTCCAATTTTCAATCTGTTTGAACCGGTGTGAATGTCTTATTTTTTTTATTATTCTATTCTAAAAGGTCATAATTAATTTTTATCTCTATGGGTGTTATAATCAAATATCTGCTCTACAGGGTCTCAAACAGGGCCTTACGTGGCATTTTCCGTCCAAATTCTTACTTTCCGTTTTCTATTGGACTAAGTAGGTAACGGAATAATAGTTGAGGGGATAAAATCGCCAATTTGATAGTTCAGGAACTAAGTAGAGAAAATGTGCATAGTTTATGGGATAAAAAGAAAAAAAACTCTTTTTTCTTTCTTTGATGGGTGCGGAGCCTTTTGTTTTGTGGGTTAGGGAATGTTTCCGATTTTATGATTATGATGTGCGTGTACCGACACAGGATATTCCGTGCCGAAAACCTCAGTTTCTCTGTGCAGACGAATTTGTCAGCCAAAAATTCTAACAGCAGAGACAATTTGCAGAGATTCACGCAGAGACAAACGCGTGAATCTAGAAAAATATCCATAAATTCAGGTCCCACACACAGAGACAATTTTGTGATTTTTTTGGCCCCATTTCGGGTCCCAAAAAAATCTAGAAAAATATCCATAAATTCAGTTTCGGCTCTACGAATCCAAAAGTAATACTTATCGATATCCGCATGAGCTGATTTTTTACAGGGCCCCATAAAATAATATTCAAATTCAGTTTCGTCCATACGAATCCAAAAGTAATACTTATCGATATCCGCAAGAGCTGATTTTTTACAAGGCCCCATAAAATAATATTCAAAAATTTATGGATATTTTTCTAGATTTTTTTGGGACCCCGAAATGGGGCCAAACTCGTTTATCTCTGTGTGGGTCTCTGCAAATTGTCACTGCTGATAGCAAAGCTGTCAGTTTTTCAGCCGTTAAATTTATACTAACATAAAAAAAAATTACACAATTCAACGGACCAAAAATCTCTTGGTACGAAGGCACAGAAATTTTCGGGACAGAGGAGATTGGACCCTACGTGTACCCCTCAACTAAATGAGTATTTAACGAATTTTTGTTTCTTTTGGAGGAGGTATGGGAAGAAAAAACAAATGCATGATTTTGAGGAGGATTCTCTCCGGTGGTCCAATTTAAGCCTGTGTGAACTCATCTTAATGATCGGAACTGTCCATTTGTTTTTGGAATTTTTTTTTATTTTTGATATGACATTTCCTTTAGAATATGATGAGCACGTAAAAAATCATACTATTGGTCAGTTATTAATTTATATGATTTTTAATTAAAGTTGACATGATTTGAAACACACTTATCTTGACGTAAATGAAATAGATGAGCTTCAATCTAGCATAGCAATCTTTCGTAAAAGATAAACGTCTTCGGAAATCACACCAACCTATATTATAGGTGTGTTTTCATTGTGTTGATGTTCTCAACGAATTTTACAAAGCGATCGATTGTAATCATCTTAGGTAGGCCCGAAAAAACTCGGAAAATGTTGGACCCTCTAATTCATTTGATGAACCGGAGAGAGTCACACTCCCATTTTTGACTTCTCTATATACACGTAAGGGTTTATCAAAAAAAAATATACACGTAAGGCTGTGTTGCCGTGTTGGAAGATGAGATAAAATAGGGCAAAATGTTTCAAAATACTGGAGTAGTACTTATTTGGTTTACAGTAAGTTTACTGGTACAGAAATTCTGTACAGATTTTTGTGGGGCACACTACGGATCCCACACAAATGATCCGAGCCGTTCATTAAATGTAAAATAATTTTCAAGGGCCCTCGTGAAAAATCAGTTCAATCCGATACTTATAAATGCTCAATCCAATCATCTAACTTTTGATTTAGATTCCCGGATAATAAAACATTATATGATTGGATTGAGCATCTATAAGTATCAGATTGAACTGATTTTTCGCGAGGGCCCTTGAAAAACTGTTTTACATTTAATGAACGGCTCGGATAATTTGTATGGGACCCGTAGTGGACCCCACAAAAATCTGTACGCAAAATCTGTACAGAATTTCTATACCAATAGACTTACTGTTTGATTTAATCTTTCGCAAAATAAGAATGAGAGTCAATTTTAATTATTCAAAACATCTGCTGAGTTTTTCTTTTCTTTATGAGATGAGAAAACACATCATTTTGGTAAGTTGATCGTTATAGATTGGAGGAGAATGGATGATGGAGAGAATGTATGTAGTAACCGTGCCCAGAAACTACTGCGAGTTAAAAGGATGGACCGTGGCGGCGGTAAATGATCAAATTTTTTCGCTTGAAAATAGGTCGACCGACGTACAAATACTTGCACTAACCACTTCATTTTGAGTGAATCTTAGATTTGATTGAGAGCGAGAGAGAAGAAAGCGCGCACACGAGTCGCAAGCGCTTCGAACAAGGCCCATCTACACATGTTCGTGGACCTTTCAAAGCCCAAGACCAAGCCCACCTCGTGGTTTATAGTAGTACTTCTGCAGTGTGTAGATTCTAGCCCAACAATCAAGGCCTTAGAGATTCTAAGATTTTTAAATCTTGGGCTCAGGACCTTGGGAGGATCAAATGTGCGGCCCACGAAAGAAAATCCAAATACCAATCGACATTGGCAGCTTAAATTTTTTTTTTTATTTATTTTTCGGCTTTGGCAGTTTAATTTTTGGCTTTTCATTTTCACATTTTCAACTACTTCATTAGTCATAGTATTGAATTCTACGAATTGGTCAACTATTTCAAAAATTATTACTCTCTCCGTAATTGTCCAGTCCGCAAAACGAGAAGTGAAAATGCATTTTTGTCACAAAAAAAAAATTCAAATAGTGTCTTCTATGAATTTAAAGAACTCATTGGTAGTCGTGATTTTTTTTGAACAAATGGCCGCAAACTCTTACATTCTAGTCGCAAACTTTTACGTCAAACTTTTACACTATGGATATAAACTTTTGTGTCATGACGTCATGGCTGCATACTATTATGCTTGCTTTCATCGCAAAGTACAACCTCATGGACGCAATGTCGAACTTTTGGGTCATAAATTGGAACTTTTAGGGGGTGTTTGGTAACCTTTTTATTTTCAGTTTTCAGTTTTTATTTTCACTTTTTTGAAAACTAAAAAAGAAAACTTGTTTGGTAACATATTTTTACTTTTTTGTTTTTAAGAAACCTTTTTAGAATTTCTGGAAATTATGAAAACTAAAAAATGGAGTTTTACACTGTTTTCAAAACAGAACTTCGGCCCGTCGATCAAACCCGGTGAATATCATCAGACCAAATAAAATCTCTTCACACTCACACCTGCTTCTCTCTATCTCTCATGTCTCTGTCTTCCTCTATACCACTCCCTTTCAACCCCACTCTCTTCCCCAGACCACCTCATCATCCTCCTCCTCTTCTCCCAGAACCCATTAACCTCTTCCCCTTCCCAATCTCCAAAGCCTCCCCAAACCACTCTCTCTCCAAACCTCTCCTTTGCTTCTCTCTCTCCTCCTCCTCCAATTACGAGCGAGAAGAGGCCAGGTGGCTCTGCGAGGAGCAACGGTGGCTGCGGGAGGAGCAGCGGTGGCTCCGCCAGGAATCCCAGTGGCTCGCCGAACAAGACTCCCTCCTCCTAAAGCTCCGGATTTAGGAGCTCGAGGGCCGACAGGGCGAAATTCAAGGGGGGTGTTTGGAAATAAAATTCTGAAAAATAGCTTTGATTTTATTTCCCCAATTTTGGAACTGTTTTCCCCGAAACAATCAGAGAAAATCCTCCTTTTATACTCATATTAGCTTTCAGCTTACATGTTGTTGTGTTTTCAATTTTTGTTATTTTCAAAAAGATTATTATTAAACATGTTTCTTGTTTTTGTTTTTATGAAAACATAAGCCTGTTTCTATTTTTAATTTTTTAAAAATTGAAAACTGAAAACTGGAAAGGTTACCAAACGCACCCTTAACTTCTCGTTTTAGCAACCAGAAGACAAATCATTTTGGTGTAGATAATTCGGTCAAACTAACAAATGCATAATGCAAAAAGATATGATCAAGAAACAGAAAATAATAACGCAAGACACAAAGACGTCGACTCGACGGAGCTGACCCCTAAACATTTATGGAACGGCACAACATGGACAAAGAAAAAAAGATAAATAAATGTTGTGAAAACGATCGATGCACATCATTATCCTCAGAATTATTCTCCCAAGTGAAAGTATCTACGGATGTCCCTCTCCTCTCATGTGTTTTTTCTTTGTGAAAGCTGGCAGTTCCAATCCAAAAGAAAATACCAATATCCATCGCCATTATCCTTTACAAACTCCACCGTGCAACTCAGAATATTAAAGGTATAGAATCCACGAACCTTCGGAAATGACTTACTAGTATTATTTTTTTTCTTTCTAAAAAGTGGTTATTTCTTAAAATATTTGGATAAAAGTAAAAAAAAAATTTACTTTTCTGATTCCTCTTGTCGAGACGAATCAATAGCCCACAAAAGTTTGGTGCAAAATTAACAAATGCAAAAAAAATTCAAATAAGGACAAAACTCCCAGATTTAAGCTAGGTTAAAGTTAAGTTCAAGAGAACGGAGCCTCAAAATATGAAAGACATAGAATCCATAAACCTTCGGAAATGTGTTCATGATTACGACTTTTTTTTTTTGGCTAATCACAAAGGGTGGATGAGGGGCGACTAGACATAAGAAACCTATCTTGGGTATGATTATAGGAACTTTAAATCCGCGGCGGGCTTCGGAATGGATTAAAAAACCATATATAGCAAGTAACAACTACCGTCCCACCAAGGACTAGCTAAGTGGAAACGCCGCCGAGCTAAGCAGAAGGACAAAGTTCAAAAGGGCGTCGTTAGCATGATTCGAACCTTGAACCTCTTGAGTCTTGACCACTCAAAACACTTGAGAGTAAGCCATGAACCACTGGACAAAGAGTCATCCTTGATCTTAATTTCCAATGTGAGTACTGTGTCCAACATGATGGTTTTTATGGGAGCACAAAATACAGATCAGAATAAGAATGCATAAGCGCATGGATAAACTCATACTAAGTCATCAATTTTGAATCCAAATTCGAGATTTTCCTTATACACTATACAGTATGTCGACACTACCGCACCCTCGGTGGCTTTGATTATGACATTTAAATCAACGGTTGCAATCCCATGCCTTACAAAATCAGTTGTTTTTGTCACCTCAGCTCAATAGACACCTTTGAGAGAACACTTGACCTAACCAGCTATATGCATAGAAATTATTCGTGAACTTTGTCTTCATTGTCTACACTCTACATCGTCGTCTTAATTAGTTTAAATTATCTTGAGCTGATTTTGAACCCGTAGAATTTCAATTTCATGATTTGAGTCATTCATTTTTCACACTCTGAGACTCAGCGGATCCAACATGCAAATTTTATCCCGTGATTCTACTATATTTGTCTCAAAAAATTGAATGGTCCATTGCATCAATCTCATACTGATGAGCACCCAATATTGTAGATATTTGGTGTGACGAGTCCCGTTTTATGTTGTTTTAACTTGCGTTTATTTAGCTTTTATTCGATATTGCACGTAAGGTAGGATTTTGTGTGTTTCAGGTAATTCGTATAAATAAGACGTGTTTGAACGCCAAGGAATGCTCCGGGTGCAACCAAGTACCCAAAGTCACGTGTCACCCCGCTGTGGTGCTCAAAAAGATGGTTTGGAGGTTGTTCGGGACGCCCAAGGGTCAAGGGAATTGAAAGAGAAATGAGGATTTTACCAAAGCTACGCATCTTCCGACCAGCTGAGCGTAGAATTGTCATATCTTTTGATGTTCAAAGTACTTTTGATCCAGACCACTTGAGTTAGAAAGTAGACTCATCAAGCTTTCCAACGGTCCAAAGAACACCCAAATCCGAGTTCAGGAGTGTCCGAAGTGAGCCCGCAAAGTTACCCAAAAATCTACCCAACGGGTACCGGTACTGGGAAATTCCTAGTACCGCTACTGGCAGTCCAAAAGTTGTCCAAAATGCCCAAAAACATTGGTACCGGTACCGAGAAAGTGCCAGTACCGGTACCACCTGTAAAATCTGCAGATTTTTGTTAACCTTTTCAACCTTCTATTTATGAAAAATTTCCACTTATGGAAGTTTTTGGGTTATTTTTGGGGGCCTTATGGTCCTTTGAAACCCATCTTTTAGGCCCTATATATATGGGTGTATGCCATTTATGGAAAATATGGCCATTTTAGTTGACTTTAGTCCTATGCTTTCTTTGATTTCCATAGTTGTTCTTCAAGCTTTTCAAGTTAGTTTCTCAAGAACTCAAGTAAGTTTAAGTGTTTTGTTAAATTACCAAGTATTAAAGTTGTAGCTACGGTTGAGATCCTTTATAATATCAAGTTAGTTTTCGTTTTAATTTATCGGTTAAATCTCATGCTTCAATTTCTTACCATGCTTAGTTCTTGTTTAATAATTGAGTAGTCATCCAGGCTAGGTTAAGGGATGATCTCTTTCTCATGGCTTAGTTGTTTTAATGGTTTTTCTATGACTTGATCATGATTTTAGTAAGGAAATGACTTAATTTCTAATTTTCGACCAAACCAAAGGGCTAATACCTTCTTTGACCGTGTGTTGGCCGGAGTTTTAACCTTCGTCTTGCACACGGGGCTTGGAGCTTTTAACGCTTCCGGCGTTTGAATTAAATGTCTTCTAAATG
Source organism: Rhododendron griersonianum (assembly GCA_018127125.1). NCBI lineage: Eukaryota > Viridiplantae > Streptophyta > Magnoliopsida > Ericales > Ericaceae > Rhododendron > Rhododendron griersonianum. The sequence continues at coordinate 48,824,804 of CM030790.1, read as the reverse complement.
AGATTAAGTCATTTTCGAACTAATACCATGATTATGTTCGGCTTTTAACGTTGAGTGCTTCGGGTTAAGATTGTCTACGTCTTGGCTTGGAATTGTTAGAAAGAAACGGTTAAATCAACTAAGTTATCAGACGGTTTGATCCCCTAGACCTTGCCGCTTGTTTTAACTAAGTTCAAACCTCATTTTTAGTCTTTTTACCATAATTTTCCACTTTCTAAAGCAAAACCGACAGTTGACCGTCTTAAACGCCGAAACCCTTACATAAAGCCTATAATCCGAACTAGCTATGTTCGAGCTTCCTGTGGATCGATCTCGGTCTTACCGAGTTATTCTTCAAACGACTAGAAGCCCTACGCTTCGGGCTATTACATCCGAGAGGGCATCTTTCCATCGTAAGCACATACAAAAATATTGTACATTCATGGGATTATTATTATTATCAGATCGACTAAACATACGTTTTCATGATACGAATGACGAAACTAACCCTACTTGAGACCTGTATAGATCGTGATAGGTAACTACAACACCTTCCCATGCGTCAGAATAATTAATTGGTAGGTTTCCAAATTCTAATTTGATACCTTGAAGATAATTAGGTTCTCTATGGCCATTATTCCGGATCCGGGGTGCAGTAGTACACCCCTTGTATCCTTTAGGGCAATCCACAACTGTCGATCTTATCAACTAACGGTTCAGATTAAAAACAAATTTTTACAAGAAATAGTTTGTTTTTAATCTAAATCGTTAAAAACACTTTTGAACGGTTATAATGCCGCACTACACGGCGCACTACAGCATTTCTCAACCCAATCCCATTATTCCCGCAACTTTATAAGTAGAACCTACCGTGCACTGAGGACAAAATTTATTGGACTTTTTGTTATATTATGTATAAATAAAAAAGTGTTAATATAGGATTAAAGTGCTTCTATAAGGACTTAGGTATTCTTAGTCAAATCAAAATTGGGCAGGTGCCCCCTCCTCCCCAAGGCAAGGTCTCGGTTTCGAGCCTTGTCAAGTGGTAAGGGGTGTGGGATAAAGCATTATATCCATTTGCACCTAGGTGGTGCTGTGGTGACTGTCTGTTCTCCCGGACAGTAGCTATGGCTCGAACCGGACATTTCACAGCGGGTAGGGAGCCCCTATGGCCACGCTGGTTACCCCCTCCCACCCTTTTAATGATCAAAAAAAAAATAATCAAAATTGGGTTTTCAACAGGACCAGAAAAATGGTCGACCGCATGGAGTGCAATTGCTGACAAAACTGCTGAGAAGCTGATTATGTGGGTTTTTTGCGAAAAAATTTATTTTGACAGATTTTTAAATTCTAGTTTTTAAAAATCAGTTTAGAATAGAATGTTTGTCAAAAATTCTACATAACAAGAGCATAAAAAGGAAAGATTCTCAAAATTACAAAGTTGGGTTTGGGTAGCTTTCGAGATTCTGCAACATAAATTCTTAAAAAAAAAGAATGGAATTATCATAATCTCGCAGCTGCAACAAATATGTTTATCAAATTCTACTAAAATCCTGAATCCAAAAACCTGCAACTGAAGCTAAAAATCTAAGTAAGATTTGTATCCACAACTCTCGTAAACACGCCATATATTTCTACTTATCCACAATGTTGGCAAAATCAGCTACTTCTTGGTCCCGATCATGGAGTTATTGGCAAAATCAGCCCAACTGGACCCACTATGTTTCGGTAAGTTTGATTTGAACTTTGATGGCAAATTTTCTTCCACACTTCAAACAATAAAGCTATGGGTACATATGAATTTATATATACAATGTACATATGAGTTTTGTAGAGTTCACCTCGGGTCCCACAAATATGATTCGAATCGCCTATCATTTTTAAAACAATTTTTTATGAACCCTGTAAAAAATCAGCTCAACCCAATATCGGTAAGAATTTTTTCTGAATTTGTGGGGGCGAAACTACTTAGATCAGTTTCGCTCCTACAAATTCGGGAAAAATTCCTAGGGATATCAGGTTGAGCTGATTTTTTACAAGGCTCCATAAAAAATTGTTGTAAAAATGATGGACTGTTCGAATCATCTTTATGAGACTCGAGATAGGCCCCATAAAATTTATATGTATATAATATGTACATTGCATATGTACACATAGGAGTAATCTTTCACAAAACAGGGAACTACCACAATTGCCGGCACAAACTAAAGTAACAACACTGCCGGTGCCTTTCACTTGAGATTTGTCAAATCCCATCAACAATGACAGGCCCAAGTCAGTGGGTATCTATTCCATCACCCCCAACACTGCAATTGGCTAATCTTATTGACTAAAAACATGCATAATTGAGACCCCTCGCATTATTTTGGATCGTGATTTCTTGCCGTTACTGAAAGGTAAATGTTACATGGTGCCCCTGAGACAATAGCTAAGCTACGTTAATCACTTACGTTATATTCTCCTCTCTCGTTTTCAATACCGAGTAATAATGACATTGAAAATTGATAACATTCCATCAAAAGACATCAACATTAATATAGCTGACAAAAGTGACCATGGGGCATGGGCTCTTGAGCTTCAGAGAGGAAATGAATGGTATTAGTTATTAATTAGAAGGAAGTATCACACATATTTACAACTGGTAATTCAGGGCCGGCCCTGGGCCTAGACCCACCAGGCAGTGGCCTAGAGCCTCCCCAAAAAGCCCAAAAATTAGGACCCCTCACCATTATAGGTTAACATAGTATACTAGGAGTCTTTAGGCTCAACATTTGTACCCAAAACTAATTTAATTGAGTGAGGCCATTCAAAAACTAGGGCCCAAATGTTTTTGTAAGTCCAATTTGGCCAATTCCTGAATTCTTACTCTTAAAAGAAAAAAAAAATACAGTAGAATTTTACACAGAAACAAACCCAGTCGGCTTCTCTCACCCCAAAATTTCATCTTCTGCTTGTGGGTTGTGGCCTTAACCCTCAAATTCCAAATCAAAGCAAACCCCCAAAATACTTTTAGCACTTGAAGAGGTAAAAACGTGATACAACATGCAAGAAGCGGTTTTCGCGGCAAGGAATAAATCTACCATTTAAATTTGATATTTTGATTCGGTATCGCCTTGTCGGATTGCTTTCTTGCCTCTCGGAATCCTCTTTTCATTCCAGGTATGGCTATGGGCATTAGTTATTGTAATGTCAAGTAATTTTTGTGACCTCGACATATAAGTATTTGTAAATTTTATATTTGCGATGATTTGTATCTTTTGAAAATATAGCATTTCTAAATGTGAAGGGCCCCAAATTGGTTGGTCGCCTAGGGCCCCGGAAAACTCAGGGCTGGGCTGGTATAGAAAAAGTGTTGAAAACTTATTTTTTTGTGAGTTCTCATCAACTCAAGTGGAATATATAGTTGTAGTTATTGCACCCAAGGATGGGATCGGGGGGTCTAGTGGCGGTGATCGCCACGACAAGAATTTTAGAAAATGCAATTATTATATGTATAAAAAAAAATTTATGCCCAACTTATATAGTCTCGCCACCACTAGATTTTTTTAGTATACATTTCGCCACGGTTAGATTAAAATCCTGGTTCCGTCCTTGATTACACCCTAGCAATTGCCCTGGCGCCTTCGTTGGCCGGACCCATGAAATGGAATTTACAGTCTGCACGAGATAGTTGATGATGTGTGAATTTACTTTGCGTAATCCTTTTCATGTGAATTGTTCCTCATCTTTGTTGTTATTATTGATATTCAAGAATGCTAGGTACGAAGAAAGTGTACCCGGAAATTACCCAGAATACACTTTTAGAGGTATTTATGACCGTTAAGAGACTTTTATTAGCGGTTAGAAACCCCTGTTCTGGGTGATTTCCGGGTATATTTTCTTTGTACCTAATATTCCTCATTGACATTTGATAAACTTCGATGATTTTCCATGAATCGTAGTATGTATTATTCAATGAACCGTACTTGATAACTTTGTAGATCAGCAAAACTAGTCCGCTACCAATCGTTACTGTGCACGTGCAGCCCAATTTTTTTTTGTCAATCGATAGAAGAGATCATTTTACATCAGATATGAAATACAGAGGCTCCATTTGTTTCGATGTAAAATGTTTTTTCAGAAAACAAACTTCAAACTTTTATTTTCAGGTGTTTGGTTGGTATTTGAAAATATTTTCGGAAATCAACAAAATAGTGTAGAGAGGGAGATGGGGAGTTTAAACGGTGGAGAGATATGAGATTATTAGAATTGAACGTGGGTTAGGACTAACGATCGAGGAAACTTAGCAGTGAGAATTGCAGTAGAATGCAGCGGGTTCATTTCGGAAAATAACTTACGGAAGTTTTAAGGGTAAGTCATTTTCATCCAATTGATGGAAAATGTTTTACATGTAAAATATTTTCCTCATTTTTTACACAACCAAACACCTGAAAATAGGTTAAACATTTTACCAGAAAATATTTTACGTCCAAACAAACGGAGCCAGAGTACAAGCCTGGGACACTACATCAATTGTAAGAGTCCACGAGATAACCAAGCTCAACAACTCAACCAATACAATAAATAAGACCATTATAAGGTAGAAACAAAGAAAGAAATGAATAGCCCTCTGTGGGAAGAACACCCACACGCAGGTGAGAAGATTCGAACTCCTGTCCTCTTAATGAAATGAAGAGTCCTGGCCAACTGAACTAGCCCGAGTTGGTTAGGTTAGGTGCAGCCCAATTTGAACCACAAAAAACACTTGGTCCTATTAATCTTGTGTTGTGTGAAAAAAGATGGGGGTGGCAATGATTCTTACTCCGTCGTTATCACTCTTTTAATCTACCCACCTTAAGAAAGGATTAGTGAATTTAGTGTCTGTAAATCAAGTCTACCATCAGACCATGACTGATCCTAAGACCTAATTTTTCTTTATTGTTGGAGCTTTTCTTTGCTATGCAAGCATTGAAGAATTACATCTAAGTATTGAAGGAGCTTTTTTTCATTCATAGTAAAATATATAGAGAGAAAATGTCCCTTTAGTTTTTTTACCGCTTTTCTTTTTAGAAACTAGAACTAAATGCGTTTAGTTTTACCAAGCGAACGGTTTGGATCATGTTATTAAGCCCGTAACGACACATCTTGTCCTAGCTACAGAGTGGGGTTACACTACTCTGGGTACAATAAATGTACACTGGATTGTGTGGCATCCACATTGAAGTCTCTCAAACAAATAATTCAAGCCATTCAATTTGTTCAAAACAAATTTGTAAAGAATATTATCAGAAATCAACTCAATTGAATATCTATAACAACTTAAGCAGTTCACTAAATATTTGATCCGTGCGAATTTGGAAACCAACGGTCCAATTAATTAATTCGATTAAGCCGATTTTTTAAAGATCTATTAAAATAATTATAAACAAATTAAACTACTTGGATCATTTTCTGTGAAACACCGAGGTGGATTTTGCATAATCCAGTGTATATTTTGCGTACCCATTTTGGTGAGAATAAATTTTTGTTCACTATTCTTTAAAGACGGTGAACATTACCCTCCTGGTGATTGGTAAAAATTGTCTGAGTCCAGAGAATATAGTTAGTTTGTGGTAGGACCCACACAATTTTCACCAATCACATGGAGGGTAATGTTCACTGCTTGCCAATAACCTTGCCTTTAAATAAGGTTGAAAATCCCAAGCGTAGGGCCAAATCGTCGATAGCATAATAATCGGTAAAACCGGGATCGCACCATAGAGAATCGAAAATAGCTTAATCGGATTGTAGGTTTTATATGGTAGATTTCGGCGTTTTAAGACTGCCAACTTTGGTTTTGCTTTGAAAGTGGGAATACTAAGGAAAAGGACTAGAAAAGTGTTTTATGAACTAAAAGAGGTCTTTCCTTTGACAAAGACCGTTACTGGTTCTCGATTATAACTCAAACGAGAGTCACGACTGCGTGCTCACGCTCGGAAGATTTAACTTTAACGACTACGTTTATCGAAAGATGTGATTTATCAAAACTAAACCAACTTATTTTTGCTAATGAATCTAACACGTAGGAGGCCACGAGCCCTCGGTATGTCGCTCGCCAAGACCGCTTGGCTAAACGACCTATCAAGGAGTTAACACCCCTCGTTTAGACAAAAAATGGCTAGATTAATCCAATTCCGAAAATCATGATTTTAAGCCCGAGAGTTTGAGAACCAATAACAACCTAAGTATTTGGGAAAGATTAACCCAAGACTTAACTACTCAACTACTCAACCATACTAGAAAGATTAAGCATAAAGCTAGAAATAACAAACATATTTAACTGACGAAAACGAAAACTAAGTTGATATTAAGAAGGATCTAGTCCATACAAGCAACTTTAATACTTGAGAAATTATCAAATTAACAATACTTGCTTGAGTTCTTGAAGGATTACACTTAAAAGCTTAAGAACACAACAATGGAGTTTCTATAAAATTAAAAGTCTAAAAATATTAAAGAGAAGTGATCCAACTTATTAAAGGAAGGAGATGGGTATTTATATAAAACCACCTTTCTCTCACTACAATTATCCAAAAACTTGCCAAAAGTAGCAAGCATGCTTTAAAAGGAAAGTTGAAAAAGGAGCTAAAAACGTAGATATTTCTCTGGGCAGACGGGCAGTATTAGTACTGGCCAACTCCCAATATCGGTACCGGGTCTTCAATGACTGGTTAAACTGATCTTTGGCAAGCGGGTCCCAGTACCGGTACTGGGTTGACAGATTTCTGATTTGTTCTGCACTTGGTCCGAACGGCCCTTCGACGACCCAAGCACCTCTCGCCACTCAATTAAACACCCGTCGGAACTTGGTGGAGAGTCGTCATGCGGCCTCGGATGCTTCCAAGAGTGATCCATGGCGATAAAAACCGCCTTAGTTCCACGTTTTACCTGAAACTAACAAAACAATCTTACGTGCAATTAGGGATGGCAATCTCGGCCGCCCCGACCCAACCCGATCCGTTCCCCGCCCCAAATGGGTAGGGGATTCGGGGATTATTTGGGGATCGGGTAGGGTATGGGGATAATTTTTGAAAAAAAGTGGGGAACGGGTAGGGGGTGGATATGAGTTAGTACCCGCCCCATCCCCGCCCCGCCCCTCCCCGATCCCCGCCCCGCCCTGCCCCGCCCCATCCCCGCCCCGCCCTCCTATATATAATGATTTTATTTATATATACATAACTTATTAACTTAGGGTTCCCGCTCCCCACCCTTGACCCCACTAGCCTACTATATACTATACATAAGTTAGGGTTTTCTTCCCACTTCCCACTTCCCAGTCGGCAGTCGCCATCCAATCTCCATGACTCCATCCAGTTCCCGACTTGGCTAGTACTCCTCTCTAGTCTCTACTCCGGTAATCTCTCTCTCTCTCTCTCTCTCTCTCTCTCTCTCTCTCTCTCTCAGCCTCTCTCTCTCTACTGAATCTTGATTCTTGATGAACATTGATACAGAAATCCAACCCCAACCTGGTATTAGGTGCCGAGAACTTTGGTTTGAAGTGAAAGGAGAAACAGAAGAGCACCCAAGAACTGGTATTTTGGACTTGTAATGATACCCATCTCTCTCTCGATCGATCGATCTTGACTCTCATTCTTGCTCGTGTTCTTGTTCCAGGTTTGCTGTTATGGAGAAGAAATCGACACACTTAAAATCCCCTCCATCGTCAAGGTATCTCTCTCGATCTTGACTCTCATTCCTTTTCTCGATTTGAAATACAAAAAATAGCTAGAGTTGGAAAAAAATGAGAAATTTGGACGCCTGAATGAGAAATATATGCCACTAAGTACTATCCACTAAGAACAATCAAAATATGGAACAATGCAAAGACTTCAACAGACTGATCGAGAACTACAATTTGAAAACTATATGATTTAATTATATATGGTTTTCAATTTATCTATATATGGTTTTCAATTTATCCAAGGCAGTCAACTGGTTAAATAAAGGAACGAACAAGTTATTAAACAGATTTCCAAAGAAACGAAATATTAGATAAATGTGTGCCGATGTATACTTACATAATGCAAGCGATAAACTATTCGTACAAATTCCGATATGTTGAAACGTAACTGTCCTTAATTACACTATTTTGTTTTATTGGCGAAAGCCAATTTTTGTTAGAATAATTAGATTAGGACCTTGGAGAAAGAGTTTTGAACTCCTAACTTCCTTCCTTTTGGCACCTAAGTGCACGCCTGATGCTGTTGGGCCACAACCCTCTTGGCAACTGTCCCTGTTCTAAACAAAAACTGTCCCTATACTAATCAATCAGAGACAACTAATTTGTTACAAGAAGATATGCTGTTTATCCGTAAGAATACAATTTTCATGATCTATGTACTAATTAATCATAGACCTAAATCTGCCTAAACCTACTCTAGTACTAAGTAGGTTTCAAGCATTCTGATGTGCAATAAACTAAGTTGGTTTTATTCACCATTTTTCTCTCTCTAATTTAGAGTTTCTGTGAGAAGTTATGTCATGGTGTTAGATATAATTTTTGAATGTAATGTATGTCGTCTTGTAGTCTACCACTTCGGCAAACTCGCTCGCTGTCAGCTCAAGTGGAATCGAATGATATGCGACCACCAACACTTGGTAGCTCACAAGCTGAAACAGAACCAGAAGAATTAGAACCAGAAACAGAGTCGTCAATTCCTGTTATTGGTCAAGTTGAGTATAACTCTGAAGGTGATGAAGTGGTGGATACAAGTAACTTAAGGAGTGTCCAATGGCAGAATTTTCAAAAGATCAAAGTTACAATGGGGGGTAAGACACAATATAAAGCAAGGTGTTTGTATTGTAATAAAAAGTTATGTGCGGAATCTAAGAGTGGAACAACACATTTGAAAGATCACTCGAACTCTTGTTTGAAAAAAAAATGGTTGATAGTAAACAAACATTTTTAACACCAAGTGTTATGATTGGGGCGGGAAAAAGTAGCACACTCCAAGCTTATGCCTTCAATCCAGATCATGCTAGGAAGCAGCTAGCTCACATGATAATAATGCATGAATACCCTCTCAGCATAGTGGAACATCTTGGGTTTAAGAGATTTTGTTATGCTCTACAACCTTTGTTTCATGTAGTTTGTCGAAATACTATCAAGAAGGATATTTTGATGATATATGAAGTTGAGAGGATGAAGACAATGAGGCTTTTGGAAAGAAACCAAAGTAGAGTTTCCTTCACAACGGACATGTGGACAGCTAGCAATCAAAAAAGAGGTTTTATGGTCATCACAGCACATTGGATCGATGATTCTTGGAAATTGCAAAGCCGCATTATTAGGTAATACATTTCTTAATGTTCATTACAGTTCGTGAATTAATTTTATGCTACTTTTTGAGTGTTGGAATTTTATAAATATATTCTACTTCTTTCAATGATTATAGTAATTGTTCTATTTAGGTTTGCGTATGTGCCTTGTCCACACACGGCAGAGGTATTGTCTGAGGTTATGATGGATACATTTTTGGAGTGGAATATTGACAGAAAGTTATCTACTTTGACAGTTGACAATTGTTCTACCAATGATGCTATGATTAATCTTTTGTTGGAAAAATTTGGAAGTGATCATTTGTGGTTTAAGAGTTTCTTTCATGTGCGATGTGCTGCCCATATTCTTAACTTGATTGTAAAGGATGGTTTAGATGTCATTAAGTCTTCGATTGAGAAGGTTAGAGATAGTGTTGCTTATTGGACATCAACTCCAAAAAGAGAGGAGAAATTTGAAGATGCAGCTCGCCAATTGGGACTAGTTATCCAACTTCGAATCTATTTTTTAAAAGTGTGTGTGAGATCAAAATGAAGTTGTCGGAATGGGTCCTTTGTGAGAATTTTGTGGTGTCGGACATGGCCTTGAAAATGATTGAGAAATATGACAAGTATTGGGAGAATAGTCATGGATTTTTAGGAGTGGCAGCCGTGTTGGACCCAAGATTCAAGATGTCCTTGATTGAGTATTATTATTCAAGTATTTATGGGGAGCGTGGTGATGAGATGATTGAGAGCATTAGGAGATGTTGTTTTGATTTGCTTACGATCTACGAAGGAAAAAACAAGAATGATGGCACATCTACAAGCAAGCCACCAGCCTCTACCACGGAGGTGAATAATTTTGATGGTTTTGAAATGTTTCTTAACACGAAAAAGAAAGCTAAAAGTGTACATGCGCAGTTGGAATTGGATCATTATTTGGAGGATGATTTGCTACCGAGACATGAGAGTTTTGATATATTAGCTTGGTGGAAATCTAGTGGCTTAAAGTACCCTACTTTGCAAGCCATAGCTCGGGATGTGTTGGCTGTGCCTGTATCCACTGTTGCATCAGAGTCCTCATTTAGCACTGGTGGTAGAGTGATTACTCCAAATCGAAATAGACTTCATCCTAAGACTTTGGAAGCATTAATGTGTACTCAAAGTTGGTTGGCTGCCCTTGAGAATGGAGGTAATTTTTAATTGTCTTATTAGTTATTTCTCGTCATACTTTTATTTGCAATTGCTATTTTCTAATATGGTATATATCACTCGTTTTCTTTTATATTTTAAGGTGAAGCAACAATACCGGGGAATCCTTTTCCAACTATCAATGATGATGATACGGACGTGGAGGACTGTGTGTCTGGTGTAAGTTGTGTAACATATGTTGGTGATGATTGATCAGGTAAGAGTTGTAGTTATTGATTCTTGTAATGGGGTTAAAACTTGTAAAGCAATCCAGACTTATTTTCTACTTATTGTCAGACAGGACACAAAACTTATTTTGTATGAGTTAAGATGCTTTTTCAGCATTCATTTTGCTATTCAAGTACTAATGCTCTTGTTTCTACTGTCTAGGCACTTCAAGTTTCAAGTTTGGTAACTGCATATGCTGGGAATCGACTGTTTGTGCTCCGTTTTTTAGAGTTTCCAATGCTCTACTGCTCTTGTTTGTTTGAAACTGTTTTTATTTCAATTTGGTTTGTAATGCACTATGGCAGCAGCTATGTGACTGTTTTAATTTAAATTTGGTTTGTAATGGCTGCCGGCAGCAGATATGTGACTGTTTTCATTTGGATTTGGTTTGTAATGGCACTATGGCAGCAACTGTGGCTGTTTTCCTCGGTTATCTGCTGACTGTTTTCATTTGGATTTGGTTTGTAATGGCACTATGGCAGCAACTGTGGCTATTTTCCTTGGCATTTGGTTTGTAATGGCAGCCAAGATTGTTGTTTTTTTTTTGGAATTTAGTTTCATGGTTTGTATTTTCTAAATGTGGTGGCTAATTGTGGTGAATCTGAATCTGCTGTAAGTGTGATATCCCTTAGCTGAGGGTGAAATTGCATTCTGAACCTTAGATTATGATCTGACTGTGATCAGAACAATCTGATTTTCTGAACTGTGGTACTGAACTGTTTTCTGAACTGTGTTGAACCATCTGTTAGCTTCAGTAGTTCTGGGCTTGTCCATTCTGCTGTTGTCTTACAAGATAGGAGTGCATCTTGTGTTGTTGGAATGCAAGTGTGCTGCTGCTCCTATCCCAGCAGCAGTCACCCTTGCCCCAGCAGCAGCCACCCTTGCTGCTGCTATGGTGGACTGACTTGCAGCTGCTTTGGAATCTTTGGATCCCCGATTCCCCGTGGGGATCCCCGTTCCCCATTTGGGGCGGGGATGGAGGGTAAAAATAAATCCCCGGTGGGGATTGGGGCGGGGATGGGGAGGAGTTTGGGTTCGGGGATCGGGGACGGGGATAGTGGTATCCACCCCCGACCCTCCCCGTTGCCATCCCTACGTGCAATATTGAATAAAACGATAACTTAAAGTCTTAAAACGCTACGAATTAGAGGACTTTAAGCACCAAGATTATACAATCTTAGACGCTTATCATTCACCCTCTTAAAAATCGAGAATTTTTTTCAATATTCACGTGGTGTCCCAGGCTTCTCCTCAACCACACATTTTTATGGGATTTGAATAAGGAGTACTGCTATGTGTACATATGGATTTGTACATACCATGTACATATGGATTTTGTGGGGCCCACCTCGGGTTCTATAAACATGATTCAAACCGCCCATTATTTGTTAAACAATTTTTTATAGAGCCCTATAAAAAATCAGCTCAACCAGATATCGCTAATGATTTTTTCTAAATTTGTAGGAGTGAAACTGAACAGTTAAGTAGTTTCGCCCCCACAAATTCAGAAAAAAATCTTTACTGATACCAGATATCGCTAATGATTTTTGAATCATCTTTGTGGGCCCCACAGAACTCATATGTATACCTGATTTGTATAAACTCATATGTACCTACAGCTTTATTGCTGAAGAAGTGTGAAGACCCCACCAATAATGTGTGGTGGGGAGAGGCGTGGTGTCCCAAGGGCATTAAATAATCTCTTTTAAAGGAGAGTGAACAAAATTATTCTCTACTGAGCATCCACGCCTTTTTTTTTTTTTTTTTTGGAAAATCACCTCATAGTTGAATTAAAAAGAATGTTCTAACATCTGACAAAAAGGTGTAAGATACTTAGGTTAAGTGTGCATTGATATCCTAGAAAAAGTGTATTGATATTTATGAGAGTGTATTAAATAACTGTAAGATACGCATTGATATCTGAATTTGTTTGGAATTACGTGTGCATATTATCATCCGCCAAGTGTGCGGAGGCTAGGTAACCCGGAATTAAAATAGGGGCACGAACCCCGAGGCGAAGGGGGACATGTGCTAGTTAGTACCACGCGTCGGTTCTGAAGTACTTGGGCAGTCACGTACCGTAGGGTTTTTGGTACCTCTGTCAGCAAAGTGATTAAAGGCTGGGACACGTGTACCGCCCGAAACAAAAGTCGGGGGTGCGGTTGAAAGCAATCGTACAAACGTCGCAATCAGACTTCTCCCACGACAAACCTCAATCTTTAAATTCTTTTGCCGGGAAGCAAGGGAGAAGGGAGGAGCGGGGACTGTGCTGTGAATCGGTCCGATGATCGGAGACGTCCGCCGCGTAGAGCTCGTCGAGTACTACGAGTGTACCAAAAATCAGCTCGATTGAATATTGTTAAGTGCCTCATCGGAATACATATAACTTGGAAAAAATGAATCCTAATGGATACGAAACACTTGATCAAAACCACTGAATCCATTTTTTTCAAACTATATGTGTTCCGATGAGGCACTTAACGATATTCGATCGAGCTGATTTTAGGTACACTTGTTGTACTCGACGAGCTCTACGCGGTGGACGTCTCCGATCGTCAGAACGATGCCGGCAAAGCCCCGTAGACAACTGCGCAGCACGCTGTGCAGCACGGAGTTGCACAGCACAGTCCGCGGGTCCAGGGAGAAGGTACTGGAAACAATTTCTTCATGGAGGGGTTGATAGTACAATTACATGAATGGAGTATATGAAAATGTCCATGAAAGACACGTGAACAGTTCAGATTCATATCATAGTGAATCTGAATCATTCATGTAGTTTTTACGAGAACCTTCATGTACCTGTTTTATGAATCCTAACATAATTGTTTTTTTTTTTTTTTTTTTTTTGCGGATCAAAAAAAAAAACATAATTGTTTTTTGCATGTGACTTGTCAACATACTATAAACCCATTTGTTTTTTTAGAATCTGTTGAATATTTCAATCTGTAGAAAAATTATGTTTGTGGGGTATCGATTCACATATTTTAGAATACATTTTCCTTGAAAAAGAAAACAGATTAAAACGGAATTAATGGAGTGTCCCTGCGTCAGTTTTTATCAATAGAAATTTGTTCGGAAAATGTATTGATCGTCATCCAATGAACATGAACATGATCTTTTGCAAAATTAGAATTCTCAACGAGTTTTACAGAATAGATGGTCTAGATCATGAAAACGAACGATGCCTGATGCCGTGCGCTAGTGCGGCGCCATACACATATAGTCACATATAATCGAGCTCCTCTTTTCTTAAATGGAAATTGGGTAATGGAGAATAACTGAGTAAAATACTACCACGAAAGGGTCATGATCTTTGTTTGTTTAAGATAAGAGAGAGAGAGAGAGAGAGAGAGAGAGAGAGAAAAGGGTCATGATCGAGGTCACATGCCTGATCCCGCGCGCGGGCAAACACCCGTAACATTCTTAGACGTGGATAAAATGACGTGACAGTGCTATCTGTACCATTGGAAGAGGTATTTATTCCGTGCTCTCCGTCCGTCGCGCTATGTTTTATCCTCCGTTTAGACCTAACAAGTTGGCCGACTCATTCATCGGACTCCTTCGTAGTAATATATGTTGTATCAAGGTCGAAAGCTCTTAGGTGATATCAATTCCTTTTGTTTTGTTGTTTGTTCTCTTTTAAAAATAAAAAAATCTGAGACTTTGTTTGTTTAAGGGTCTCAAAACTCTTGGACACGGTCTCTAATAAATTTTCTCTATCTATCCCTCCCTCCCTCCCCTCTCATTACTCTCAAAAACCTCTCTCAAAACACTCAAACAAACAAGGCCATTATATTGTGACCTAAGCGTAGGATTTGTTTATGCAAGCAGCAGTAGTAGAAGAGTGTTTGTACTCTTCGAGACTCTCTTATTGCATTTCTTCTCGTACGTATTGTATTGGTTTCATCTTTTGATCTTCATGATTAATGAAATTTTTTTCGCCCTACAAAAACAAAAAAAAAAAAAACACCTTTGGAGGCAAGTCATATGGAGCGTTTGCTCTGGAATGGACGATTGGTATATGGTCACTCAGGACTAGTTGAGGTAAGCGTAAATTGACATTATTATGCACATGTCGATTGTAGTCTTGAGTCGTTCCCACCCATTCGTTGATAGCCGGATTATGTGCGGCGATTTTGAGAAAATTCCAACAACGTGATCAATCTTTGAGTTTGAGCGGCGGCGTACCTAGTTGGTGGAGTGGTGACCTGCAATCGCGCACGATATCAATGAGATAGTGGTTATCATTAGTAGTTTTCTGAATCAGATGGACCACACGCTGAGCGTTCACTTCAATTTCCACATTCTGAAGGTTCTTTGAAATCAGAATTTTAAGGCCATCGCGAAGGGGCCCGAAACTCCGCTGTAAGAGAGAGTGCACCGCACCTAATTTTTGGTAAAAACAGCCGATCCAATTACCATCACGGTCCCGGATAATACCTCCGGTAGTTGCTCCAAAATTGACGCCAATGTCGGTATTAAGTTTGAGAACTCCATGTGGAGTAGGGGGAGCCGAGTCCCTACAGCGAGAAGAAAGAGCTGCAATCTGCAGCCACCCCCAAACGACGTAGTTTAGGGGCAAATCAGGTACCACTTAATCCAACTCTCTAAGGCCATCACACATGATTGTGTGGAGCCCATTTAGAGGTCCCGTACAAATGATCCGACCTTTTTCATAAATTTAAAATAATTATTCGATTGATCCTGAAAAAAATTAGCCCCAATTGGATTTTTGTAAGTAATTAACCTAATTCATTCCATTTTTATTCAAAATTCAGGATTCTAAATTCTAAAAGAATCTTGAAAAAAAGTTAGACAATTTTATGCTTAGCATCCCCTTGATCCAAACCGTAAAAATTGCAGCGCTTGTTGAGAAGAGCATTTAGTAAAAAAAATCTTGCCCGGACATTGATAGGTATCAAATGCAAAGATTATTTTAAATATATAAATTACTTTGATACCTATCGATATTCAATCAAGATAATTTTTATAATAAATGCCCTTCTCAATAAGCCCTACAATTTTTACGGGTTAGAACAAGGGGATATTGGCATACAATTGTCTAACTTTTTTTCAAGATTCTTATAGAGTTTTGGTCTTGAATTCTGAAAGAAAAATGGAACGAATTAGATTAATTACTTACAAAAATCTAGTTGGGCTAAATTTTTTAAAGATCAGGCAAATAATTATTTTAAAATTATGGAACGGTGGGCTCCACACAACCATGTGTGATGGCCTTGGAGAGTTGTATTAAGTGGTACCTGATTTACCCTAAACTACGTCGTTTGGGGGTGGATGCAGATTGCAGCTCTTTCTTCTCGCTGCAGGGATTCGGCCCCCGTGGAGGAGGAACCCACACTAGTCCCACATCGGGGAAAAACATGAAAATGAAATTGGTTTATGAGTGATACCGACCAGCTACTGTATAATTTGAGGTTAATTTTTTGAGCCACGTGGTTTGGGTAAAAGGTTAAGCAGGTTAGCCAGCGTTGGTCGTTACACCCACCCCACTTGAACACATCGAGGCAGGGCTAAATATTTTGTGGTTACGCTGGAGCTAGATGTGCCAGCAAGTCAAAGGGAAGAGCACGGACCCATGCACAATATGCGGAATGTTTTGATGTGAGTGAGTTCGTGTATGTCTTTGTGGTGCCAGAATGATTGGTATGAGCAGTTGGTGAGAAACAAGTTCGTATAATTGGAAGCAAAAATCGGGTATTGAGCTAAACCAGAAGTGCATTGCAGTGTTTATATGCAATTCGGAGATTCAGTCTTGATGGGATCGTAACTTCAGCACATTGGATCATAACTTGAAGAACTCATAAAATTGAAGTCAATATCTTCTAATGCGAGGATTCTCATGTGATTTTTCATTTGACAAAAAACGAGACTCATCACAGTCAGCCCGGACTATTCATCTGGTATCAATCGTGTTTAATGTTCATGCAAAGAATCAAGTTGATTAGACATTAATAAAAGCTTGGTTGAGTTATGTTTGTGTAAAGAAGGATAAATGGTCAGAATCCGACAATCTATATTTCACTTTTAGTAACAAATATGATCCGTTCAAATGAGTACCGAGGTAGTATTATATACTCTTGATTTTTGTATGGACATCAAACACATCGAGAGATACATAAATCCCCCAATAAATTATCTTTGATTCTTACTCAAAACTGATCCTTTTCCTCTTCTCAAACAATCTTTAAATTCTGCAGGCCATTAGAGCATCTCCAATCCAATACTCTATTTGAGAGTATCAAAATACTCTATTTTATTCATAAAGTGATTTTAGAGGAAATCACTATTCCTATTTACTCCAACCACAAACCCTCTATTTTTCCCTCTAAAATAGAGGAGGCTTGAGAGGATGGGTTGGAGGAGTTCTATACTCTCAAATGAAGGAATAGAGCATGGGTTGGAGATGCTCTAAGGATACAAATGCCATTTTAAAAGGTGAATAGTGTTATAGAGGAGATCCTCCATATTTTCTCCCATCCTCTAAATATGGAGGATCAAAATCCCATCCTCTCAAATAGAGGAGGCTTGAGAGGATGGGTTGGAGGAGTTTTATACTCTCAAATGGAGGAATAGAGTATGAGTTGGAGATGCTCTTATAATTGCGTTGCTACCGTCCACCGCCTTCGGGTACTCTACGGACGTCAGTTAAAAAAAAAATCTCCATTCACCGACTACTCTGGCTCGTCCGTCACCAAAATCCCTCCGACCCCGTCAACGCCCACCCACGAAAGAAACCTAAACCGCACAATGTAACACGTGTCAACTCCACAACACAACCTTCACAATCCACCAACTCACCCAGCTGTATCCTTAAAACATCTCCCCACCATATAAATTCCCAAACCCAACCAAGGTTCAAAGCTAACTCAACCACGGTTAGTCCCCCACTCCACCGGCATAGCAGTTTATAAAACCAACCAAGCAGAATCTAGTTCTTAGTACGACGCAGCGACAAGGATGATGATCGGAGAACCAAACCGCTACCCGAATCCGACGGTCCACGTTCCTCCCTGGACCTTCCCCGACGACCCAACGGCCGTCGATACGTCCTTCCCTTTCCACGTCACTGGCATTTCCGATACCACCAAAAATGCCGACGAGTTATTCTCTCCGCTCGACGCCCTAGCTGCCCTCCACCAGTACCTCCCGTCGAACGAGCCCGATTACGACTCCGACGGGTCGGGTTTTGACTCGGATCTTTACCAGAATTTATTCTGTTGCGACCAGTTCAGGATGTACGAGTTCAAGATCAAGAAGTGCACCCGCGCCCGGTCGCACGACTGGACGGAGTGCCCGTTCGCTCACCCGGGCGAGAAGGCCCGGCGCCGCGACCCGAGGAAGTCCCACTACTCGGGTGCGGCCTGCCCCGACTTCCGGAAAGGAACTTGTAAGAAAGGCGACGCGTGCGAGTACGCGCATGGGGTTTTCGAGTGCTGGCTGCACCCTTCGAGGTACCGGACCCAGCCGTGCAAGGACGGGTCGAACTGCCGCCGCCGGGTCTGCTTCTTCGCCCATTCGCCGGACCAGTTACGGGTCTTGAGCCCGGGTTCGGGTCACGTGGAGTCGTATGACGGGTCGCCGCATAGACTTGCTATGGAGAGTTCGTGTGGACGAGGAGGGTTGTGTCTGTCACCCGAGTCACCGCCTGTGAGTGACTCACTGAGTCGCTCGCTGGGTTCTAACTCGCTCAGCGAAATGGTGCGTCGGTTACAGCTGAACAAGGTCAAGTCAATGCCCTCTTCTTGGGGTGTTCAGATGGGGTCTCCTAGGTTTGCCCTGACCCGACCCGTTTTCTCAAGTTTGCCAACTACCCCGACTAACAGAATCGGGTCTTTTGATCACTCTGAGAAAGTTGGGTCCGGGTCGGAGGAGGAACCCGTGATGGAGAGGGTGGAGTCGGGTAGGGTCCTTAGGGCGAAGATGTTCGAGAAACTAAGCAGGGAGAATCCGTTGGATCGGGTCGACCCTGCACTGGCTTCTTCGGGTCCGGATGTCGGGTGGGTATCCGAACTGGTAAAGTGAAGGTCTGGTTCTTGTGGGTTTTTGGGTTCAATTTGTGTTTCGGGGGTATTTTGTTCCTTCTCTCTCTCTCTCTATCCCTCTATCTAATGTGAATACTTAAGATATACAGAGAGAGAAGCTTATGGGATAGTAGTATTTATTTTGGAAGCAACAATTGGAAGAATATGTACATATTTATGCATGCAGATTATATATGCATATTTAAGTGAAGAATCTCTTTTTTGGGCGGAATTTTCTTGGGAGAATTGAAGAGAAAGGAACTGGGATTAGTTTTTGTATAGAGCGTCTTTGGGCTGCCTAAGGAAGAGGTACGAGAAGATTGGATTATATTCGTGATGGTATGGTATAACTTTTCTTCAAATTATTGTACAAATGTAATTTTCATGATCAAATGTAATTTTAATTTATGCAGTGTTGTGTTTCTATTGAAATGGTTTTTGCTCATAATCTTCTCTTTGCTATGGTAGTTGAGGAAAAAATCCTCAATGCAACGGTTATTTTGTAATATGCCTTAATTCACACGATGTGGGCTCCACGTATATATGTGCACTTCTCTCGTGGTTGAGAATGCCTGTATTTGCTGAGAATGCCTGTATTTGCATGAACCAAACATGCTTGCATGTTTCATATACCGAAGGTTTTTTTTTTCTCTCTTTTGAACAAGTTTCAAGACAGCGGTGTCCTAATTAGGTTCGGAATGGGCCTGCCTATGGTGCAAACAGCAGTAGTACAGGGGCCACAGTCGAGATTTTTCTCGATGGGGAAGTTGGAGGGTTGTAAATTGTCATTCACTTGGGCCTGGAACCTTGGAGAAAATTCTGGTTCTTATTATTCAGGAGAAAATCTCTGCGAAACAAATCCGGATGTTGAATTTCTTCCGCAAAAAGTCTTCAAAAACACCTCAAAAAGTCTTCAAAACACACTGGACGCAACCACGTCTGGACTCGTTAGATGCTAGGGGTGTAAACGAGCTGAGCCGAGCTTCGGCGAGCTCAAGCTCGGCTCGTTTCCTTAACGAGCCAAAAACTCAAGCCCGAGCTCGACTCGTTTAGTAAATGAGCCGAATACTCGAGCTCGGTTCGTTTATTAAACGAGTAGTAAACGAGCCGAGTCGAGCCGAGCCGAGCTCGCAAGTAGGTCGGCTCACTTACAGCCCTATTAGATGCACATGCGCATCTACCTGTGCCGGAGGCCGGAGTTGTGTTTCAATCTAAGATTTTAGGCTGTTCGGTACTAAGGTTTTCACACTGGCTTATCTTGAGTTTGGAGATTTTGTGTGCAACTCCGGTTATGAATGTCTCCATCTTATTCGATACATGTGAAAATTTTATATTCAACTCAAAATTAATTAGCAATGAGTGAAAAAGTCTCTCGTGTTATTAAGTGATTTCTCATTTTATACCCAAACAATATGGGGACTGTTCTCAGATAATACATGTGGCCTGACACTCGTTTGTTATCTGAAGATTACATCTTGGACGGATGAAATCAAAAGTTGCTCTATCTTTTTTTTTTCTTCAATATTGTATTTCAACGAGGTTAGCTGGGTGTTAGTATATTAGTCAACAGAGGGTTCAGTGGCTGGGTGTGAGTATCATTTTTGCATGCGCATCTATCTGTGCCGGAGGCCGGAGTTGTGTTTCAAAGATGTATATAGGATTCTCTCTCTCCTTTTCGGTCCCCCGGGAGAAGTGCGTGCTGTCTACTCCAGCAGAGTTTCAGTAATGGGTTGCATTAGACTTCTTCTTTTCTATCGGAGCTTAGAAATATTTACAATTCAAAGCTACTACCGGAGAACTCCTAAATTGACTTCTCTATCGAGAATGATCAATATGAGATTTTTGTTTTGGTAAATTACGACTTTAGTGTGAGACTCTGTTTTTCCTTGTTTCGAATGTAAATGTCAGCAAACATGTAGTAGTAGTTAGATTCTGACCATTGTAATGTATGGACTGTGTGCGCCATAAACTAGAGTCATTAGTTGACATTCGAGTTGCTTTGTTCACCAGTAACCAGTTCAACCTTCTTCCTTTTTTTCTCTTTTGGGGACCAAGTTCAACCTGACATTCAAGTATTGCTCTTTCTTGTATTTGAGCATTAATGACTTTAATGTGTTGAGTTTGGATTTTGTTCACATACTAGTTTGAATGTTGTCATAATTAGATCAAACGACTAAAAAACACATTTGGATTCTTAGAAAGTTTTTTATTTTATTTTATTTAATCCGTGGAGTAGTATGATACATATTGAATCGGGATAAGTGTATTGGTGTGTCATCGTGTCATGGGATTTTCTTACAAAAAAAAATACACTGTGGGTACGTGCAGTTATTCGAAGAGACGATACGAATCATAGAACACATCTCGCATCTCATGTTTTTAAAAACTCTATTCCTACCTTATTTAGCCGTGGGGAACTTTTTATTTTAGCGTTATCGTCCAAAAATAGTGTGAAAAACACTCTCTTATTTAGGGCATACATAGAGACTACTAATACTCGAGTCCTACTACCCGTACCGACCAAAAACCCACCAAAATCGTACCGACGGCCGCGCCGGGCCGTCTCCGGCCACCGGACATAAGCACCCTACACATATCGGATGCCGTTGATTCCCGTGTGGCCCCCCTTGGTTTTTTTTAAAGAATTTTTGGACAGCTCGGATCGGCCGTCCGGTGGCCGGAGACAGCCCGGAGCGGCCGTCGGTACGATTTCGGTGGGTTTTTGGTCGGTACCTATATCATTTTCGCTAATACTCTCTCCATCTCGACCCGGTTTGTTTGTCCAATTTCGGGTTTCCAACTTATTAACGAAATCAAATCTGATCCATTGATTTTGAAAATTTGCATAATACTATCTGATTTATTGATTTTGAAATTGGACAGTCAATTTAGAACATGTACAAGTTAAAAAATGGACAAATAAATCAGGACGGATGGAATATTATAAAGGGTTTCCCCCTAAATTAGTACTATATAGGATGTAACGTCTTGATGGTACATGAGGACGTACGTGGCCCTTGACTAAGGAAACACAAAATGAAATGAAAACATTGTAGTGTGATTCACCAACACATAGAGGTTGCCGTCAACTCAAGTAGCTCATAGAATATTTGAGTGAAATAGCAATAGTATATGGTCTTCATGTCATCATGGCTGGTTAAACAAAGGTCCTTATTATTACTAGTACAGTATCATATACTGTATATTATGGCTTATCCTTTTTGCCTACCAGGCCATGGATATTTATGGATAATACCCCTCGATCGGCACTAATTTTTAAGCATACTACTACTAGGGTTTGGATTGCATCATTTGCATGTCTCCCGTGCTTATTTTGGACTCGACCAGACACTCCAAGTTCTAGTCGTTTATCTCGATAAGTAATGATAAAGTCGCTGGTTGGGAGTATCCTACCGGCAAGATTCAATTACTGGTAAGAGAGTCTCACCCAATTCAAACTCTGGATAGACAATTTAAGATTTTAGGCTGTTTGGTACTAAGATTTTCACACTGGCTTATCTTGAGTTTGGAGGTTTTGTGTGTAACTCCGGTTATGAATGTCCCCGTCTTATTTGATACATGTGAGAATTTTATATTTAACTCAAAACTAATTTGCAATGAGTGAAAAAGTCTCGTGTTATTAAGTGATTTCTCATTTTATACCCAAATAATATGGGGACTGTTCTCAGATAATTCATGTGGCTGGACACTCGTTTGTTATCTGAAGAGATTACATCTTGGACGGATGAAATCAAAAGTTGCTCTATCTTTTTTTTTTTCAATATTGTATTTCAACGAGGTTAGCGGGGTGTTAGTATGTTAGTCAACAGAGGGTTTAGAGGCTGTCCATAGCCCTGAAACCCAAATTTGCCTTCTGTGAGGCTCGAACCTCCTCCACTCCACTGTAGAGGAAGGGTTAGACAACCAACTTCACTAGGAAGGGTTTCTCAAAGTTGCTCTATCTTAAAAAAAAAAAGTGAAGAAGTTACACATCACTAGAAGGAAAAAAAAGGAAAATCAACAAATCAAGATTGTGGCTGGTTTTATGGCGTAATACGAGGGTTGGGTTGGGTTTGGCTTTTCTTGAATCTGAAAGGTCACCTATTTTGATAAACAAATGGAGCTTGAAGTTCTACAATGCGAAAATGACCGAATTGACTTAATAAAGTTTATTCTTATCCGAAGAAAAAAAAAGACTAATAAAGTTTAAGTTATCTAAAAAGGCACATACAGATTTTTGATTATATTTCTGAGTTTTTAACCCCACTTGCGCGGGGTGAAAGATATGTCCAGGCCAATTATCTTTTAATGATGATACATTAAGGAAAATCATCCGGGATTAGCGTAACTCGTTTCTCATCCGATACACGTGTTTCGAAGATTATGGTTATTCTTACCAAGTTAACTGTGATAATCTTCTTACCAAGTTAACTGTGTTTTTAAGGTTATCATGTATAAAAGGAAGTGACACTTGATCTTTTATTATGTTCTTCCTTTTATTGTTGATGATATTCTATCTTATGAATAAAATACTATTTATTCAGGTGAAAAATCACTACTTTTTAAGAATTTGTAGCAAGTTGTTGGGAGTTCATGGCTTTAGGAAAGAGGAGAGTGAAAGATTACGACTCTGAGGAATTTGTAAAAGGAAAAGACAAAAGCAGAGGTAATGAAATAAAGCAATAAATTTAAAGTTTTTGTGGTTTTTCTCTTGACAGAAACTTTGAAATTATTTCATTTTCCAAGATGGTGACAACCGTTTGGTCCATTTTTAGTTGTCATTTTCTTTTGTGGGTGGACCAAGACCCTGTTTTTTTTGTTTTTTTTTTTCTGTTGAAAACTCTGATCAGAGACTAAATTTTAGTAGGAAATATGGTCATGTGGCAGCATCTTCAATGGAAACTAGAGTGGCTCCAGAATATTTGATTAGCGGTGACAAAAATATATAATAGAATTTTTCGTTACAAAACCCTAGATAGAGTAATGATATTTATTTTTGTTAAAAATTTATTGGGCTTGGCTTATTTTCTTTTGTCGACCTGTGATACTATCTATTTACTCATAAATTTAAGTGAATTTTATGTACTTAGACTTCGACCAAATATTTCAATGCAAACTATATTCGAGAAAACAATTATACATCACAATTATAAATTTCATTGCATGTTTTGAATCCCATGTATTCGCCTTCTTTTTTTTTTTGAACGGCAAAAGGGTGGGAAGGGGCGACCGGCATAGAAACCCCCCATGGGCGTGATTAAAGGGGTTCTTGACCCGCTGTGAAATGTCCAATTTGAGCTATAGCTACTACCCGGAAAGTCTATCGCCACATCACCACCTAGGTACTAAATGGACAAAGGACCCTCCACGCAAGTCCCGCAAAACCCAGGGATTCACTTGAACCCTCGTCAAAGCTAGTTGAGTGGAATTGTAAGAAAAAAAAGACACCCATCTCTAATAGCTTGTCAAAACCTAGCTAAAATTAGGGCACAATTTCTGACATAGACAATTGTTTAGCATCAGCGGTCGAGACTTTTCGGGGAATGGATTCGATGGTAAAAAATTTAAAGGAGAGTTGATTTGGAGAAGCGGGCATGTAGAGTCGTTGACGAACCCGGGGTGTGTGCTGTGCGCATGCGTGTTGCGCACGATGAGCAGTCGGATCGTGCATCCAACGGCTCGGATCTCATCTCGGCAATGGACAACTGAGAGCCGTTCATTACAGAGATGAGATCCGAGCCGTTGGATGCACGGATCGTGCACAACACGCGTGCACAAATGCACAACGGATAACTATAGTAAAAAGAAGAAGATAATCTGAGCATTGTAGGTACGTAAACACAAGCAAGGAACTTATCTTTTCAAATTCGCAAGTTCGACTCTGGCTGCTTAAAAAAAAAAAAGAAAAAAGGAGCTTCTGGATTCATTGCCGGCCAGATGGAATGAATATTCCACTGTTTGCTTCCTCGTATAGTCGTATATGTCTCAGGGGTGACATGTGCAGATAGGTGTTGGGAGTTGGTCCGACGTAGTACTCCTAGATTAATTGAATTAAATTTTGAATATGACCATTCAAGATTACCCAAGAGGCGAATTTTGGATGGCTAAAGTCTCTCGTCTATCTCAATCGCCTCTACATGCTATAGGACTGCACGCGCGATAGGAGTATCGTACACGTCGAGTAAAGAGAAGGACATTATTCTACTCATTGACGATTCGTTTGAGGTTGAACGACTCGGAGTCTTCAAAAAAAAAGTAGAAGAAAGAAGATGCAAACGTGAGTATCGTGCTGGGAAAATAGGGTCTTGGTTTAGAGGATATAGAGCAAGACCTTAGTGGAAAGATGATGCATAATGCCATTATTTTGAACAATTGAGGTAGGCCAAGTGATTGAATAAGAACAAGCAGATTAGACACCACTCTCTGCTCATATGTTTAAAACGTGTTACATACTTGGTGAAATTTTTTGATCTTTCTATTCTATGTTTCTAGTGGGCACACATGGTCTGTGATATGTCCAAGATCATCCACGTAAACTTCCGATGTGGAACGGGGTGTTACATTTGTCTTGTCAATTGAACAAAGAAATTACGTGTCAATGACTTCAACGCAATTTACAATGCTCTTTGTCTGCTTTACCAATGTGTAACGTTAGGATTTGGAATGATAATATTTTCATCAAATATTGTCATTTGGCACTGGGGGTGAAATTGATTTGATCTTGAAGAAACAGAGAATCAAAAATTCCAGGGGGAATTGAAATTTGTGGAAATAATCCTCACTGCTGGCTACTTTCCTTGCTCCCAGTAACCTTTTAAGTTTTAGTTTGTCATAATTTTTTTTGGTAACCGGTGTCCGTGCTAATTTAAGTGCGCATCGAATACTTACCGAGAGTTCTTCGCTTGCAATGAGAGTCGAACATGTAGGTTTAAAAATAAGGAATAAGCTCCTTACTTATCGACATACTCCCCTTCGACCAAACCCCTTGGGTTAGTTAAATCGTGAAGTCGAGGCCTGCCTTTTCATACGATTTGATGATAAAGGAAAATTCACATTCAATAACTTAGCCGTGCCCATACCAACAAGGCAACATGATCGTCCGCTCTTGGAATCACCAGTACAACCTCAAAGATGTTGAGAAAGCATAAATAACTTGGGGGGTGGAAAGTCATCCTTCCTCTTATATTTATGGACATGCCAAAGATTTGAAAATATTATCTGGCAACCAAAAACCATATACAATACAAGAGTGCTATCAGCAGAAGATGCTCCATAATTAAGCAAATGGCATCAAAATATACACATAAGTATATTGGAGTCTACAGTTCTAACTGGACAGATTCCAGAGACAAGTTACATATCACAAATCAGGCACTGATAGATATCTGCTGCACTAGCACTACTATTCCACATCTATAAAGCTTGAATGCCACACAGAGACCGTGATTGATCAAATTACAAATGAAAGAAAGAGATACAAAAGCACACTCAAAGTGCCATTTCTGCCTGTAGCGCAGCGAGTTCGTCTTCCTCAGCAGTGCGCTTCTGAGGAGCAGCTCGAGCCGGTTGCCTGCCAGCTGGAGTGTGCACCGGCGCCGCAGGGGCTGTCGTTGCAGGTTGCAAAAGCTCTTCCTCCAACTCAGCACTCTCCAGTTCTTCAAGTTCTGCTTCCAATTCGTCCTGGAATGAAAAAGATGTTGAGTAGACTTAGATGACAACATTACAGCTCAGTTTGGATAAATGGAATTCGAGGGGGGGATGAGAAAGTGATGCCGTATTCTCCTGATTCCTATGTTACAAACAGACTGGAAATGAGAAAGTAATTCCTCATGACATAACCAGCCAGGAATCACATCCGCAGACTAAGTAGGAATTTCTACCTCTCCTCCCCCATGGTAATCCTAGATTGCAGACTCATCACTAAAAGATAGAAATGTTGGCTAATAAATTTCCAAAAAAAATGTTTCCAGGATAAGATTTCCGATGGGATTACCACAGGTATAAGATCAATAGAATTTGATTCCTAGTAATTAAATATCCCTTTTTACTCAAGATTATGGGCATCCAAACAAAGCCTAACCCCTTCGGTGGGTAGGAAAATAGAGGCTTATATTAATCTAATTAGAGCTTTAAAGAAACAAAGCGGAAACCTCATCAAAATCAGCTGCTGCACCAATGGGAGTAGCCAATGCTTCCTGTATCTGTTTCATGTTTTCAGTCTGCTCATTTATTTCATCCATCGTCTTGTCTACATCATCAATGTTGCTGTATACGATAAGACAGCAAGTTCAAAAATTAAGTCAGTTTACTCAATCAAAAGGGAAATTTTATGCCAGTTTAACCTAAGTTCTAAACATGTATGTTTTCCCTACATTTAGTTGATAAAATAGATGAAAATACTACAGTTAGAGTTTGAGCTGCTAGATTAACTGTTATATAAAGGAACTTCCTAGCCTGAAGGACAAGTACAGCACAAATAGAGCAAAATGCAAGTACTCCCCAGAGGTGAAATCCAGAACATTCCATAAACGTAAATAAAAGAAGAAAAGAAGCTACTTACGTTGCTTTCTGCATAGACTTCATTGCAGCAGCCCCACTTCTTAATGCATCCACCGTCTCTGTCGTAGCTTTTGCACCTTCCAACATTATCATCTGCAACATATCATGTGTATTAGGAAGCACCCAGTGAATGGAAATTTGGCAATCCTTGGATATTCTTCAAAGCTAACCTGGTCGTGGATACGTAATTGAAAGTTTCCAAGCTGCTCAACTTGTTGCTCATAGAGCCTCTTCCTCTTCAAACATTGTATAGCCGCTGTGACATAACAATGAGGATTCAGGCTCCAACCAAATCGTAGAACATGCCACTTCAATACAACAAGGTAGCAGTTGACAACTAAACTGCTCCGCATGTTAAATATATGGAGTATAGACTAGTGGCTACTGGCAAATCATTTATCAATGCCAATCAATTCCAGCTTGCCAAATCAAAACTATGCCAGCAGAAGCACTGATGAAAGAAAAACAAGGCCAAGACTCCCTGTTTTACATGTAAGAAAAGGGAACAAGACAAAGCATTGTTCATCCATTTTTACCTTTTAAGGTACATTGGAATTACCATATGTAAAGGCTTTAGAATCAAAGAACAGCAGCAATTTATTATCCCAACAAAATGCGAAAGTGTGCAATAAAGCCTATATGCAAATTCAAGTTGACATGAAGAAAGTAGAAAGATGCAAAACCAACTTGGAAAGAATGAATTTCCAAACCACAAAAATCATATGCCATGGAAAGGATCGCTGAAGTATTATTGCAGACAATTGGATGCTATACCCCTCTTGTTTTTTGCTTTGGTGTATTCCTTTGCCTTTTCAACTTCTGCAGCAGCCTTCTTCAGGAGTACTTTCTCCTTCTTCTCAAGCATTTCAAGTGTCTACACAATAGAAACATAAAAGGCCTTAAGCAAAAGGAGAACTGACATAGAAGCAATGGCAATAAAAATCACAGTAGCATGCAACTAAGCAGGAGTATTTTGGTGGGAGGAAACCAGTTGAAAGGTACAAAATGACTGAAATCACAAAGTTGAATAGAAGGGTGACGCCAAAATGCTATGATGCAGGTATCATTTATCAGTTCCCTGTTTATTTAGCTATTCAAGTTGGATTGGGGTCACTAAAGAGAAAAGCTTCATTGCTTTCGATACAATTTTCTGCAATTCTCCTACTATAAATTTACAGAATGAAACTTCACTACAATTAAGTATTCCCTAAAAAAAATCTGCCTCAAAGGTTTAGACCCCTACAGTTCTTCAAGTAGATATCCCTGCCGAGATTATAAATTGACAGCTTAAATTATAAATTGACAGCTTAAAGTAGATATCACTGCGGAGATTATAAATTGACAGTCCTCTGACAATAAACACAACTAGTAATTCGCCACAACAGTAATGCAAGAGAGAGAATCCTTTTTCTTCACTACATCATGCAATTTGCGCAAGACATTACCCATTCATCATAACTGTAACCATTGAACTTAACAACTGGCTAAATTTTCGACAATATTAAGACAACTTGTCAATATGATCACCCAATTTTAAACTTTCTCAACTTGGTAAATAGTTCTAGAATCTAGATCAAGCCAATACTTTCAAAGCCCTCTATCGAAATAAAAACCTAATGGAAGACAAACCCCAAAAATCAATCATTGAACAGCACATTAGAACTAACTGTGTCATAGTAACCAGTAACCACATATGCAAATCAAATTAGCAAAAACAAATCACCTTTTTAGGGAAACACCAAAAAATAAAACAATAAACTCATACAATAACAACAAATTATAACTAATTACAGGACACTAATCGCATAAATGGATCAGATTATCAAAAACCAATCTCATATGTAAAGTGAAGTACCAGAAACACAAATAATTGTACCTCGTTCAACTTGTCTAAAGTGGTAACAGCATTAGCCTCCTGCTTCGGTTTGCCGAAAATTCGAGGAAACATGGTGTTGATTCGATTGTAAATCAAAATCTAGAGATATTCTGAACCAGTCAATACCAACCTCGTATGAACCCTAATTTTGATCGCTCAAACAGCGCTGAAGGTGAGATCTAATTAAAAAAAAAAATCCAACTTTTACCTGGGAATTCGATTTGAGGGTTTTAGATGACACCGATGGATCGATCGACGAATGACGCAAAAATTGAAAAGAGGTTGAGAATTAGGAAGAAAGACGATGAAATTGTATGCGTGTTGGTTAGAGAGAGAGAGAGAGAGAGAGGGAGGGAGGGTGTAATTGTAATTGTAAAGAAGGATTCGGGCTAAAGTACACTTTTACCCTCTACTTTTGTTCTTTCGCTCAATATTCCCTAAAATTTGTGAGATTACTCGGTGCCCCCTGGGGCATAGCCACGTAGTCATAGTGCCCCCGCTACGACACTCCACATAATTGGGTGTTGTAGTGGAGGAGTCTGGGGCATCACGTGGGAGTGTTCCAGGAGGAGCGAATGATTTTTTCTTAAAATTTTTCTCCACTGAAGGAAGGTCATAAATTTGTAATGAATCGGTAGAATTGACTGATCACAAGGTTTTTTGCCTCTTAATTGAAAATTTGTTACAATTTCTGTAATTAAGAGAGAATTTGTTAAAATGTCTGTAATGGAAGAGAAGGCTCTCATTCAAAAACAAAGGATGTAAGAGAATATTAAATAACGATAATGCATTAGAAATAAAATTAATTATTTGCATCCCCAAATTTTCACAATAGTGGAATCAATAAATACGGGAGTACATCTTTTGTTGATTGTTGACTTTTATTTTTGGTATTTTCAAATACAAACATATTTATACTTTAGCCCAAGATGTTCTGACTTTGAGGCTTAGTACTCCAAAATCCAAATCCTTTGTTCGATTTTATTTTTATTTAAGTAGCTCTTCTACGACTTCCTGATTGCCACCCAAATCTGCAGCAGCAGCAAGTTGATCATTGGAGACTCAAAAGTAAATTTGGAGACCAAATATCTAAAAATGACGATGCATCCCTCCAAGATGTGAAAAAAAGATGAGATAAATTATAAAATTCCCCTTAATATGTCACGTTCATTATTCGTGTAGGCCAAACCAAGACTTGTTCGAGCCTCCGTTTATCCGCATTGTCCCAATAGGCTTCCAGTTCGTCTAATTGATTGCAGGTGTCCTTAAAAGTTGGCCAACTCCGATTGCTCATCCTGTGAATACGTACCTAGGTTTAGCCATATAGTTGGAATTTCAAAAACTTGATGAAACAAAAACGCATGCAAATTGATTCATCAGTCATTTTTAGAGATTTTTTCCGTGTTAAAGTTTGCCCGAAAAAAACACTATCAAAATACCGAAATTGACACGAACACATTATTATAGGATTACTACCCAAAATAAAAACATTAAGTGCATATCATGTCAACCTCCTTCGGCAGAAAACACAAATACAAAGCGGTTCGAGAGACATAGATAACATTGAGATCAAGACTAGGCAAACCTAAAATGCTCCTTGTTACAGAGACTTCTCCTTCAAAACATCCCGAAACTAGCTGGCTCAAACACATGTTCTTCTTCAACACTTAGTTGCTGCGCAACTCTGGGCGAACAAAGTCAGCATCCGGGGGTACAGAGATGTCGACCGTAGGTCTCAGGCGAGCACAGACCTCCATTGCTCCATGCACAGGATCAGACAGGAAGTTGCTGATGAGATCTCTGTTGATTGGAGCACCATTGTCCACTGCCACCAAGGCCTGCTGGGTGAGAATGTAATCGAAACGCGGGGCCCACTTCCTTGACCCCAGCCTTGCTGTGGTGGAACAGTTATCAACCATGAAAGAAACTCCACGGGCATGCATGAAAGGATTCAAAGAGTCCACAGCTTCAATAACGCTTTCATTGATGATCTCAGAGTAGGAATGTCCTTTCTTCCTTAGAACCTCAATCTGTCAGTCCCCATAAATAATAAAGATTGTCAGTCCTGACTATTGATGATGCATATTTGTTTCCAGATATTTACCAAGGTTTGGAAAAAACAATATCAGAGAAGATAAAGAGCACCATTATTGTCGGTCTAACAGAAACATCATCATATTCAAGTTCCAGAAGACTACAAAAAAGCACCATAACTTGATTCATTCTAACAGATATCAATCCAATGAACCATGTTCCATACTCGGTACGCTCGGACATGATCTTGAATAGGTAACACTCAAAAGCAATGATGTTGATCTAGTGATGGTGCGTGTAACCCACCTTGATAATGACTAACGAACAGTCTAACACAGAACAATATAAAAAGCACATCCGGTAACAAAATAAGAATTATGCAGAACATATCCAGACCAATCTGGCAGCAGTAATTTTGTTAGAGATGAAAGGATCACAGATACACAAAAAAATCACATCACTATTTGTAGCAGTTAGGTCTCAAAATCATGCTTCCATGGCATATATAGGCATTAACCAACTTGCTTGTGCGAACAGAGCTTACCTGGGCCATCATCAATGCCACATAGACACCTGCTGTAAAGGGATACAATGGCCCCAAGTCACCTCCTGAACGTACGGCTCGAACACGTTCACCTACTTTCCACATCCGTGTCTGATCAATTTTACCCATTGGGAAAGCTGGCAAACCATCCTTCTCCTGTAAGATTGGGGGGAGAGGAAACCAACAGAGGTCAAGAAAAAAGTAAATATATACACACACACACTCAGAACACTAGCAAGAAATGTTTTCACAAACATGCTTAGAAACATCGTACAGAAGACGGGTTCACAAGCGGACAAGCCAACATGAAACAACATAGCATAACTAAAAAACCAATGTCATATAATGGACACAAGGTACTAGTAAATGAACATACATAAAAGCGACGCCCAGCCAAGACAACACTCCTGATCTCGCTTCCAGCAGCGACATCCTCATAGCACTCGTACAATATATCCATACTGGGATAAAAAGAAGCACTGTATGCAACCTCAAACTCCTTTTTGCCATCTTCAGACAACGAGTTATACAAGGCCAGCATGCCCTGGTAGAGAGAGAAAACAAGTGACACACAGTAGGTAAATATCCTTGTTATGACATTGTATAAGAGTTTCAAAACAGGAAAAGATTTGTCACAATAAAGCACCAAGCCACAGAGTACAAGGAAACAGCAAGCACCTATATATGCTGCATGGGGTTGAAATACAGGATTGATCACTGACCTGAGTTGATATGGTTCTCGAAATAACCCCTGTTATGCACTCAACAGTATTCTTGTAAGCTAAATCTTCACTCATTCCATCTTCAGTATACCTTCTAAACAAGGTCTCAACGATTCCGTGTACCGCACCCAATAAAATACCTGTTGTTAAATAGAATGAGAGTGTTTATTGGGGGCATTAATTAACCCTAACATGCACAAAACAAATCTATATACATAAAGAGAGAAAGTAACAAAGACTTAAATACCCTAAGTCACTAATAGCAAAAATATAACTCCTAACAATACTAATTAACCAAAAATGGAAAATGTAAAATAGCTATTACAAGCAAATAATAAAGAGTAAGAAACTGCTATTCACCTCTCTCGCCAAATATGTCACTCTTGTATTCCTGCTCAAGTGTAGTGGCAAATGTAAACGGAGAACCAAGGGCAACTGACCATCCAAGGGCAACATCAGTGGCTCTACCATTAACATCCTGTACACAAACATAGCACCTTAAGAACACACAAGAGAGAAGAAGAAAGTGCATGAACTGAGAGAGAGAGAGAGACCTGGTGGACTGCAAAACTTGAATTGATTCCCGCACCATTTATTTGCTTCCCTTGAACATACAGTCTCCTAACAGACGGACCCATTCCCTTGGGACATACAGCTATCACACTGATGTTCTTGGGGAAATCAAATCCCATTGACTGCAAATGCCCAAGAAGAAACCCATGGGAAAGCCCCAGAATGCTGTTTGGTTTCATATAGGAGAATACTTTCTCATAGTTATCTGCCTGCAAGACATGCTGAAATTAAGGACAAGAGAACTGAAATAGAACATAGAACAGATAAGATAACCCACCTAGCATGTAAAAAATGCACAATCTCCTGACCCACCATGATGCAGTAGGTTTGAGGGTACTTATGTCATTTTAGTGTCCATAGACATAGTAGAGTGACTAGAGTCTTGAGTCTATAAATGTGTCTTGTGCCCTCATTAGTTAGTTTTTGATGTATTGATTAAAGAATACTGAGAGCTATTGCTCCTTGTATCCCTTTTAGGGATTTCTCTCTCTTATGAAATATATCCTTGATTTGGTTTGCATAAATTGCATCACACCACCATGCCTACAAATAGTACATTTAAATGGTGCACAGTCCAACTAAGCCCTCTTATTGGTTGTTGATAACTTGATACTAATAGATCACTTCAACACACCCCCAACATATTTTTATTCTCAGGAAATAGAAAGCAGAAATGGACAAACAATGTTTTGTGTATGAATTAGAAGCAACGTCTTGTACACCAAACTATAGAAGCCACAGAATCGCTGCAGTTAAATTTTCATAGGAGAATTTGATTTTATAGCAAGTTCATTCCGGATTTATGGATTATCCTCCTAAACACCCAACAGCTCCATGGAATCTATCACGATACTCAACTAAGCTTAAAAAACGTCTTGAAACCATTTACTTAAGAGTCGGGCAAGTGCACAATCATATAACCAACATCAACTGTTCTGGGCCTTCTGGCAAAGATCTTGATTAAGGAAAATATAACTGTACCAACCTGTGCTGCATCAGAAATCAAAAGCAGCACCAGATCACTGCCGGATATTGTCTCCCATATGTCACCGAGGGTTCCATTCTCTTCAGTAAATCCAGCAGCCCGTGCCTCGGCAAAGGAACGAGAACCCTTCCTAAGACCAATCTGCATAAACAAAGAAAACATAGCAAACAAATATATGCCAAGAGAGAAAATGTCTACCACATGGTCAGCTATTCACAAGACAAAAAAAAGGAGGGAGGGGGGGGGGGGGGGGAAGAATATTTAATATATTTTATTACTTGACCAAAAACTCACCAACAAATTAAACAATAAATATGGAAAAAACAAGTACCTTGACCACAATGTCTGATTTTGCTTCTCCCAAAGAATCCCTCAAATTTTGTGCTTGAGCAGGGCCCTATGACGAAATACAATGATGTTCACTCTATTAATAGTGATGCATATTACCAAAGTTCATCTTTTAAGTTTTAAGTATTATTTTGATGACAAAGCCATGACAGAATGAGTTTAGATGTGTAAGTCCATATGTTATTTATTGACTCAAATTGAAGGAAAACATTTTTAGCGTAGATAAAATTCAAAAAATATGCCTCTGTACATGACAAGTCATGCAAACAATTACAACTCCGTTCTGGTAAAAATGAGTTATGGGTTCTTGATTTCGAGCACTAAATTTTGCATTAGTTTGTCAGTGCAAAAATAGATTTCTGAAAGATTCGGTATCTCTTTTTCAGTTTTAAATGGACAGAAGACCAGTTTGTTCATGGGGTATGGGGTAAATATCCCTCATTCTTGCTCCCATTTTCCCTCTTTTCTTGATTGGTCAATAAAGAATACAAGTAAAGAAACCAGGATGAAAAAAGTTAAGGATATTAGAGTAAGAACCGAGCCATTCGAAAGAGTAGTTGCCTAAAATGCTGGCTAAAATAGATTTGAGTTTTAACTGAAGTTGGGGAAGAGCTCTTTGTAGAGCTTTAAAAGGCGTCAGTTCCCCTAGTGAGGATTAGGCCGACAAGGCAAGGACACGGCAACCCCATTCATGAGTCCCGGCCCGTCATACACAAGTTATTTTAGAACCCACATTTTGTAGTAGGAATTACTAAAAAGTGGCAAGAAAAAATAATTAGTGTAGAAGACAAAGAACTGATCTTTGTGCGGATTAAGTACGGGTATGGTCGAGCTTGAACTAATCCATCTGTGAAATTTTCAGTATGATTTTGTCCTTTCTCAATCTGGATCGTTACGGCTAGCAGAGCTACTCCATGTAACTTACGGTATGTTCAGGGGTTGCCTCCTTCTACTGTAGATACTGCTTATCTTTCGAAATGAATTACATATTGCCTACGAGACTATCAACTTTAAAACTTGGCATTCATTAGAGAGGAAAACTTTATGACCCAATGTGATTCCCAGTCGGAAAACGGGTAGTGCTCAGATGAGGAAAAAATGTGTCTCAAAACCCCAAAGAGGCTGCGAATCATAACGAGTGAACAATTACCTGTGAACCCCAACCGATAACACCAATTTGCTTAATACCCTTGAACGCATCCGGTAGCAAGGGGAACAAATCCCTCCCTCCTCTCACAATATACTGCAGAAACGCCCGAAACAATAAAATCCAAATCCAAACACTTACACGGATTACTAATCGAAAAATCATATTGCATTATGTATATGATTTTGATGCATGAAATAAAACCTCATCGTGACCGGCGAGAGTGATTTTCTCCTTGTTGAACACGGAGGTCTCGAAATCGATCGTTGTCGGTGGTTTCATTGCGGGCACAGAGACCGCTTGAACTCGAAGAGATGAACCGGGAAAGGCTCGAGCTATGAGAGGCTTCAAGGCTGTTTTGGACGAGAGAAACCCTAGACGGAGACCTCCTAGGGTTTTGGGAGCTGGTTTGAGGGTTTTCGACGAAGAAGGAGATGGAGATGGAGCTAGGGCGGGAGAGAAGGAGGTCGCAGCCGTCATTGGAGCTGTACACTGCAGCAGCTGTGGAGGAGGAGAGTGTCAGGTAGAGACGACTCTGATGATATTATTTATAGTAAGCCCTAACGTGCGCAGGGTATGAGCAAATCCGAGGTTTTAACACTTTTATCCCCACGACTATTCGAAATCTGTTTACTTCGTCCCTCATTTATCGATTTTGTCTACTTAATCCGTAGAGTGTAAGGTTCGTTGCAATTAAGGACAATGTTTGTAGACACCCCGCAAAATGGAAATTTTACTTTTTTGATTCCTCAAAATATTACTTTTTGAGAAACATTTGGATAAAAGTAAAGAAATTTTACTTTTTTGATTTCTCTCGTCGGAGACGAATCAATAGCCAACAAAAGTTTGGTGCAAAATTAACAAATGCGAAAAAAAAATTAAATAAGGACAAAATTCTCATTTTAAGTTTAACTGTTTAAGTTAAGTCTAAACATATGACACTCTTGACTCTTGATGTAGCCATTGAATTACTCTTGGTTGAAATGGTAGCTATGTGATTATTAGAAAAGAAGCAAAAAAAAAAAAAAGACAACCTAACTACTTGCTTTCCTTACCAAATCTATCTCCCTTTCCTCTTCTTTTTTTTTCCTTTTTTCTTTTTTCTTTTCCCTCTCCATCTCCATCTCCATCTCCATCTCTCCCCCTACTGTTTAATAACATCAGTAATCGTGATTTGAGAGAGAGATAAAAAGAAAATGACCCTAATAACATAGGTCATTGTTTTTGTTAAGAGGATTAAATATGTATTTTAACATATTTTTATTATAAATAATGGCATCAGTAAATACTCTATCTTCTGTTAACTTTTGATCATTACTAGTACGGAGTATTTCCAATTCAAAACTATACTTATTACTTGCTGCCCTCGTAACCCCAGTCAATGATGCCACAATCATGGCTTAGTTCAAGATGATCGACAGAGTATTAAGTACTCCAAACTATTGGATCCAGACTTCAAACCTTTCTGAGAGCGTTCCAAGTAACATATACAGATATACTTGAAATATTTTCACACAAATTTTTTTTTATTTTTGAAGAAATAATATTTTCACACATTGTGGGCTCATACAATATGCTATGCCTTTGTAATGTTGTCCGGAGCAATCTACTTCCAGCAATCAGTTCACAAATCGCGTTTAAGACATCCATCACGATGCTAGGTTTTGAAGTCCCAACTTCAGTAAATTGGTTGGAAACATAATTCTTTTTCCTATAAAGACAGTATGACTAAGTTATAGCAACCCCAAACATACTCTATACCTTCTATGTTCGCGTGTTCTGATTCGTTTCCAATCATTGAATCAGATGACCTAAAAACACGCCAGAAAATCGAGACAAGCAAATTGGGTACAAATTAAGGATTCGAACTTGAGTAACAACTAACATGTAGGGAGACCATCAAAGAGAGATGACATTGGACTATTTTTGCACATATAGCTAGAGAAGGTAAAAGACAACAGAACTCCAATGGTAGAACATTTCTCAAAACAAAAAACGTCTTCCCATTTATCAAGCCAAATTTGACACAAAAAATGGCAAAACCATTTATTGGCAACAACATTTGCGTGTTGCTGCCTTATTTGCCCAAATCCCTATCAAAGCATTCAAGTGATCTAATGACCACCGTGGATTAAGGTATAAATTGTGGCTTTGGAACCACTGGAGCAACTTTGCCAAATTTTGACAAAATACTGCAGTATCAAGCCAAAAAATAGCTCAAATCATTAGAGATGCTCTCGAAGGGGTCACAAACCGTTAGAGATGCTCTCAAAGGGGATCACAAACCATTAGAGAGCCTTGGAAAAAATAGCTCAAACCATTAGAGATGCCATCAAAGGGATCACAAATCAAGCCTTAAATTGCAATTGCAATTGCAAGTATCCTCACTAATCTAAGTCACATGACCCAATTGTTTTCTCAAGTCTTTCCAAAGAAATCTAGAAACTTCACTGCGTCATTCTAGTTGGAATCGTAATAGTGAAATGCTGTGCACAAATCCTTCAAAACCCTCCAGTAAGCACATAGAACCAATGACTCAAAAAACCTACCCAAAATACCAGATACACATTCAAGTATAAATGAAGCCTCTAATACGAAATAAAACGAATAAAAAACCTGTACTTTTATAAACTGAAGGACATGTTCTCCCTCTTGGTATCAACTATCAATCCATATCCACCAAATCTTAAACCGTTTCTATCAAGCCAGCCAGGCAAAATCAAGGATCCAACCATGGAAAACTCCATTTCACGACAGAGAGAGACAAAATAGTTCAATTTTTAACTAAAAAGTATCGCGAGTTCAACATAGTTCAACAAAAACAGAAATTAATTTGTAGCAAGCCCAGAGGACTTGGAACAATACTAACAAGCTCTGATAATTAACATTTCAAAACAAACACACCCAACCAGACTTAATCTTGACATCTACCAACTACCCACTTCTTGAGCTTACTTCTCTGATGAGTTAGGCCCCCTCTTCTTCCCAAAGCCCACAACTGCAAACAAGAATTGCACAAATAGTCATCAGGTGAGGTTAGTTTCAACCAATGGAAATGCAAATTTTCAGCCATTTGCATATCTCAGATTACATAGTTGATAGTTCCACTCAGATGAAATCAGTTAATTCTTTTCTTGTCACAAACCAAGTTGAAGAATCAAGTAAAATGCAAAAGGCCAAGAATACTTGATTCGAATGTCAGTTTCTTCCTTTACCCTGTGTTTCTCAGCACACAAAAACTTTGGAACTACATTCAGAGTCCCATAATTGCAATCGCTGAACCTTAACTAAAAGGAGCACATTCGGAGTTATATGTAACACTACACGATACGAATATGGATCCACCGATTAATCTACTAAAATGAACACACTAAGTCACCTAATCCTACTCGGCGCTACTGCCTCGAATCCCACTCTTACGAATTTTAGTAGTTTGGATGTTTCAAAAGACGTTTTTCCGCTCTACTTGATACATGCACATTATGAGACTTCCAGCCCTTTGGATTGAGGGATTTTATAAGAAAAGAAAAGCAAGGATTAGAGTTTCTTGCCAAATCACTCATTTTTGGTTGAGTACTTTGGTGACAAATGGGGAGGAAATTACAATTTTTTATTGGCTCCTTTCCCTTTCTTATCACGCCCTTCCTCAATCCAAAGGAGCTATAGTGCGCATATACTCAGGGATAACTACCCACACACACACACATATAGAGAGAGAAAGAGGGCAGGGAAATTACCGGCGGTGACGAAGCGGCGGTTGTACTGCATCCGCTTGTGAGCCCTGCCACGTGGCTTCTTCTTCTTGTCCTGCTTGGCCACCTTCGGGGTTTGGCCTCTCACCTTACCGGCACGAGCCAGTGATCCGTGAACCTTTCCTGCAAAACAAAAAAGAAAACCAAATTAACAAATCCAGATCCAATTATCACACAGTCAGAGATAATCGTATCCATATTTAGGAAAAATCGATTCGAAACCCTAGACACGGAGGAGGGTTTTGAGCTCACCCATGGCGTGGTCTTGGTTCTCTGAGCTCCGATTGTTGCTTTTTTCTTCGACCGGTGGCTTCGTGCAACAACAGAGCGACTGGAGCAGATAGAGATTTCTAGGGTTAGGGTTTTGAGTGTTTAGTACTCATAGGAATCGGGTTTCTATTTCCCGGCCTATTGTGAAAATGGGCTGGAGTTGTTTGGGTTGGATAAGGGCCCTGACTTTTGGATTTCGACCCGCAAATATATGGGTTGAGCCCATAATGGTTGGTCAAGGGTGAAGGGGTGGAGTCTGATTTTCAAGTCCCAATTTATGTTGTTTTGTGCTGGCCAAAACAATATCTTCCCGAGCCCAAAAACTTTATTTGAAACGTTCACTTGAAAGATCCCATTGCTTACTACGGCCCTGCAAAAAATCAAGTCGATCGAGCATCGATAACCTAGTGAACCAATCACTCTTTTTACTTAATTTTTGGCTTAATATTTTGGACATTGATAATAACACTGTAAATAGGTGATTCGGTCACTAGGTTATCGATTTTTCGATTGACTTGATTTTTGATAAGGCCGTAGTACACAATGAGATCTTTCAAGTGAACGTTTCGGATCAAGTTTCGGGCTCGGGACGATGTTTGTTTGGCCGGCACAGCAGCTAGTTGTCCCTCAAACCGCCTTCCTCCCAATTTAAGTGTCCTCTACGGGAAATCGCGCTATTTAAGAATTCAAAAATTTTGCTTTAAACTTCCAAAATTAACCTTAAAAAATGTGGAGTTGATTATATGTATTGAAATCGCTTATATATTTTAATATGGATCTAAAAAATATGTAATATAGATTTTGTTTGTTAGATCTCAATTAGTTTTATTATTCAAAGTTTTCAAAATCATAAAAAATATTATAATTGAAAGATATTTTCAATCTAAAAATGAAACGAATATAAAAAAACAGTCAAATCAATTAGGAAGAAAATGTTACTTTTTAGGGGTAAAATTGAAAGTTTGACATACTTTGATGGTTATTTTTATAAAGTGGACACTTATTTTGGAACATCCAAAAATAGAAATGTGGATACTTAAATTGGGACGAAGAGAGTCGTAATAGTCAAAAAGGAAGTGTGAGAAAAATATATTGTGCCCAAAACTTGATTTCCTTTTTTTTTCTTTTTTTCTTTTATCCCCTTTCTTTTCCGTATGTTCCAAACAAACTTAATTATAGATCTTGAAAGAAGTAAGATACGAGGTATAATTATGTATGGACAATATAACCATGTGTATATGGAGGGATAAATTATCTTTTGCTCTTGGAGTACTAAGGCTATTTGGTACTCTACATATATTGTAATTCGTACTGCATGATCCATGACTTTTGTGTTGGTAAATTAGAAAACAAGATGACATGTGGTATGTTGTAATTGATGTGAAGTATTGCTCCAAAGAGCAAACAATAACCTCTCATATGAATCGTAGTGAGCAGGCTTTGAAGTTCGGGTGACGAACAAATTTTTCTTCCAATCCATTAGTGCCACTCTTTTATTTTTTTATTTTTCTTGGTTAACTTATTACAACATCTCTAAACAAAGAGGATTTTTTTATAAAATTTTTCCCTATTATTTTTTGTAATATCCAAGATAAAGCCCAAAAAGCCTGGATTTTTTTTAAAACTTTTACCCTATTAACTTAACTTTTTTGTTTGTCCCTATTTAAAAAAAATCGCATTTATAAATTGGAAATTGAATTCTACACTCTCTTTTTGACATCTACACTCATTTTTTTGTCTTTTAGCAAAAAAATTACATACACTTTCAACATTAAAATCCAAAAAAAAGGTGTCAAAAAAGGGAGTGTAGAATTCAATTTTATATTAATTTTGCGTCAAATTTTTGTCTATCATTTATTCCCCTCGACGAATTTTTTTGACTAATTTTTTCTTTATTCAAAATTTTGAGTTTCGGTAAATTTTTTTTAACTTTTTCGATTTCTCTCGTCAAGAAAATTCAATGATTCACAAAAATTTAACACAAAACTAATAAATGCAAAATTTTATTGAATAAAGACAAACAAAAAAGTCAAGTTAATGTTTTTTTTCCCCCAAAACCACCCTAAGCCTTATTAAACTACTAACTACAATATAAATCACCTGCAATTTAAAAAAAAATATTCACATCGTCGTCGCTTAAACATTCTATAATAAAAATGACGCCGTTGGTTTGTACCACTGAAAAAACAAGTTCACCGATTTTGGTACTGAAAGAACCGTGCTATTGGTATCAAAAGAACTCTGTACAGAAAATGTACAACGCCATATGGGGCCTTACTTTTGAATCTCACAAAAATAATTTGAATCATTTATTAATTTTAAAATAAATTTTCAAGTGCTCTTGCGCAAAATTAACTCCATTAAATAAGTCTTAAGTGATTGAAAGCTCATGCTCAACTTAGGATCCTATGTTTCGAATGAGACTTGAAAGATTGGCTTAACAACTTCTACATATCTAATGGAGCTTATTCTTTGCAAAGAGCACTTCAAAAAATATTTTAGAACAGTTTCGATAATTTTTGTGAGACTCAAAAGTAGGCCCCACATGTCACGTGGTACATTTTGGCCCCGTTTGATAAGGGTATTGGACTATCAATCCCAATGAACTACCAACACTTTGTTTGGTAACCTAAAATGGGTTGGGACTATTAAGTCCAAGGACTACCAAGGTAGGTTTTAGGGGATATACATAAGAGCCACCCTCTCACACCTTGTATTGATAATCGGATAATCCAATGATTCCAATCCCAACACTAGCCATGCAAAATTACTTTTCTATCCTTGTTTAAACCAACTAATGACCAATCCCTCCTCCCTATTACATATTTTAGTTCTTGTTTTTTGGGTTCCAATTAAACACGAAACAATAGCTAACTCCATATAGATTAGGTTTGCTACATTGGGTAAACGTAGGAAAGCCACAACAATATCAGCTTGGTATTATCGGTTCTGGGGTATCTATTTTGATCTTTCTTCTCAGGCGGCGGAACCATTTTCTTTTTCTTGATGTTCATATCTAAGACGGCGTGTCTGTTTTTTTACTCTGTTTTTTTTCTAGTTCTTGATATATAGATTGGGTTTGCTAGTTACTGTTCGGTATATTTTTGATTTTTTCATCTACGTAAATTTTTTTCCCCAAAAGTATATATTTTTTATGTTGTGATAGTTTTTTGGAAAATTGGTTTGATTCAGAAAATATTCATCTGGGTTTGAGTTGGTTTGATTAGATATTAAATAAATTAATTTTGTATAAGGACAAAAATAAAAATATATACTATCAATTCAATCATATTAAACAAACATGATATTAATAATTTCATAATCAAATCCTATGCCAAATAAATATACTCGTTACCAATTACAATCCTAATTCCATAGCTCCCCTTTGGACATTTCTTTCCTTTATGTACCCTGTAGGGCCTGTACCCATATCATTAGGAGAGAGAGAGAGAGAGAGAGAGAGAGCGCGCGCGATGAAGAAGCTGGCGAGAAAATGGAAGAAATCAGGCGATGGAGATGGGGACGACGACCGATTCTCTCTTCCCACTCGCGACGATTTCCATCCCATTGACACCCAAGGTCTCTCTCTCATCTACATATGCAAACATATAACTATACTAGGCGCCCTGGCATTTGCAAATTGTATTATGCCAAGAGAAAAAGAGAAAAAATCTTCAACTGAGATGAATCACTTAATGAAATCTGATTTGTGAATTTAGAAAAGAGGAGAGAAGAAAGCAGCTTTTTATTTGTTTTTTTAGCTGAAATGGGATAAGGGTTTTAATTGGAGCTGAAAGTTTTATAACTCGTCTGTTTGACACCACAGAGCAAGAGGAGTTGGTTCGGTCGCTCGAAAAGAATCAAGCTCAACAGTCTCGTTTATGGAGGGTATGTTCTGCAAACTGATTTATTCAACTTGATTATTGGGATTATGTATGC
This sequence comes from Rhododendron griersonianum, assembly GCA_018127125.1. Lineage (NCBI taxonomy): Eukaryota > Viridiplantae > Streptophyta > Magnoliopsida > Ericales > Ericaceae > Rhododendron > Rhododendron griersonianum. The sequence continues at coordinate 48,781,339 of CM030790.1, read as the reverse complement.
CTGTGTCTGTTAGAATAATGTGGGTGAATGCTTGTAGGGAGTGTTTGCAGCCATTCTGTGTTGTTACTCTGGGTTTCTCATCTACTCAATCTATAAACAGGCTTTGTCTCCTTGGGAACTGGTATTCTCAAATTTTCACCCTCCAACTCTATATGGCCTTCTTATGTATTTATCACTTTCCAGTGGAAGAAACTTTTTGTGGTATGGTTTAAATTTTGGAAAGCCAAGGGATTACGTATCTTTTCTCAATACACTGGACTGGGTGGACAATTCCTTGGGAATGTGGCATTAGTATTTAGGGGGGTTCCTGCTAAACCATATAGACTAAATGGTCAAAAACTCATGTTTGTACGGATTTCTTGATATGTCATTCTCCTCACATACATCAACTAAAATACCGTTTAGCGGGAACAACTTGACTATTGCCATTAACATGTAGTCCAATAATATAGCGGAAAGCCGGAAATGCACCCTGAGTAGTCACCTCACTGTTAGTCTGGTGGGATTTCTCATTACATGGTCTCTTATCAACAGGCTTTGTCTCCTGGGAACTGGTATTCTCAAATTTTCACCCTCCAACTCAATATAGCCTTTGTATTTATTTATCAGTTTCTAGTGGAAGGTACTTTGTGCAATGGCTTAAATTATGAGACAGCTAGTTAGTGCAAAACGGGTAGTCGGGTACCGAGGGCCTGATTGATTGTCGGGGTTGAACATAAGACTGGACTACAATATCAAGTGGACTGCATTTGTGGAGTTTGAATGCAACAACTAGAGAAGGGATTACGTATCTGTTGGACAACTATTCTCAATACGTTGGAGTCATTGGATTACAATATCAAGTGGACTGCCTTCTTTTTTTAATGATAAAAAGAAATTGGACTGACAATACTTGGGAATAGGGCATTAGTACTTAGCATTCACCTCACTAGTAGTCAGGTAGGATTACTCATTACGTGCTCTCTTATTATTAGTCCGACCAGTCAAAGATGACCTGAGATTAGTGAAATATATAGTATTGTGTCATCAATGACTACCTCTTGGATGTTCTAAATCAGTCAATCAAAAAATGCAGTTGTAGGACCTTATTAGCACAATACATAGGAGCATCCGGGTTCATTTATGGTTGCCTTTTCCCCCCATGTCCAGCCTGTACTAGATGTGGGCTATTTTCTAGTATTACTTATGTTTTCAATAGATTGTTAGTATGCTACCTCTTTCATAGAGCAAGAAGCTTTACGTAGTAGTAGGCCTAGGAAAGTCATAGCTGGCTATTTACTTATGGTTGTATTTTTCTTAGTGAGGAATTTATAGCTGCATTTGTTTTGGGTCAATCCTACTTTAATGGTAACCCTTGACTCTGGAGAGATGGCCACAGTTGAAGCAAGCACTAACTTGATTATTGCAGCATGCAATAGATAGTTTCGTCTACTGTTGTGCTAGTGTGACTGAACTATGTTTGTTGTCCTTTGGTGAACAGCGTTATCATGCTTACTTCATGGACGAGGTTGACTCATGGATCGTGATATCTGCAGGTTTGTTTTCCACTTTCCCTATTTGCTTAGTTTCTTCTCCATCCAATCCTAACTGAGATGTTAAGGCATTAAGTTTCAAAAACATTTGTTGTCTTCTTTGATTTACATATTGCAAAATAGATTGAAATAGTTTTAAAAAGTCATTACAAGTTCCATCAGCTTGTTAAAAAAACATTTAGCTTCATCAGCATGTTCAAAAGGCAGTGGTTCACTCGTTAGTTCGCTACATCTTTCACTTGGGCAGACTTCTCTAATGTGACACGTTTCTGATCTTTAGTTGAATTGATTGGCCTGTTCCTTCATATTTTCCTCAGCTGACTAATGCTCTGTAAGTGGGAGTTGGGACAAGTATGATTTGGGGTTATGTTCCTGCGCCACTTCATTCCATTTTTTCTAATCAATGTGACGTGAATCATTTACTGGCTTTGTCTCCCCTTTATCGTGATACTCATCTATGAAGGTTGAGTTTTTTGGGACTTCTTTTTCCTTCTCTGCAAAATGTGTCACCTTTTTCGTGCCTGTTCCTTCTATTGTGAGCACAATATGCCATCACAGGATGTTAGCAAAACGAAGTTTGGGGTTGCTGTGTAGTTGATTAGTTGGGACACTCAGTACAAAATGTGTTACCCAAACTGGTGAAGATCTCTGATCAACCTTTTACAAACAGAGATCACTGTTCCCAAACTGGTGAGTTGTGATATCATAATGCCTGATTTGGAAGACTTCTACATTGCTTTATAAGCATGTATAGGTTGTGAAAGAACAGTGATCACTGAGCAAACATGTCAGGAACTGTGATCGCTTTGTTACATGTATAGGTTGTGATATTATAATGTCTGATAAGCACTTTGATCTTTTACAAGTTTTGAGGAAAAAAATTTACTATCTGCACAGTTTTCAATAAGTTTCTCTATTTCTCTCTCCACACATTACCACTAATTACATCAATTTTTTTTTCTCAAAACCAAACAAAGTGACTGTGGGTGTATTTTGCAAGTACTGTTCTAAAAGTTGGGCCATTTACTTTAGTGGTCAAAAGAGATGCCCACCAAAGATTGCATATCTTAGATGGTTGTGGAAGTTACGTATGGTCTTAAAGAATGTCTCACTAACTGCAGTCATTTGACAGATTGGGCTACAAAATGTCTCACTAACTGCAGTCATTTGACAGATTGGGCAGCTGTTGTAGCGTGTTCAATAGCTATTGCCGGGCTACTTATTGATTCAAAATATCACAGAAGATGGCTTTGGTATTCCTGCTTTGGTGGCCTTTCTGTGGCTGTATTCTGGTTGTATCACATGTTGAGGTAAATCAGTAATGCCAAGAAATGGATTGTTGTCCTCTTAAAAATTGTTCACGATTACTTCCTAAACAAAAATAACTAGTGGAAATTTACCTCACATTTGTTTGTGTAGATTGCCAAGGTTCAGGTGGGATGTTGTCTGGCTACCCTTGGGGCCTCTATGGTACGTCCTCTTATGCACCAATGTTTTTATGGATAAGACTAACAGCGAAAGTCCTATTAATACTTCAAAATTGCAGTGGAGCTGGAATTTGCCTGTATGTGGACCATCTGCTTGACGAGTCATCTGAAGAAGTAAGAAAGCTTCGAGGCTACATGTATTCTTATAAAGCGATGTAGAAGTCTTCTAACCTATACAGAAAGGAACGAGGTAGATAGGTGCGGTCTATTAGTCACTGTGGTTTTGGGAAATGACATAGAAATCTCGTGGTTCACCCAATGGGTAACGTGTGTACAGATGAAGGAAACCTGTGTTCTCATCTTCAATTCTGCTTCTGCAGATTGGCTAGTCAAGTATTTTTCCTTTGGTGCATACAAAAATGCAAAAGCTTCTCTTGCAATAGGGATACATTTGTCGTTTGGTTGATGTCCTGTTTTCGCCCCTTCCTCACCTGGGATCACTTTTAATTGTAACAGTTAGCATCATAACTTTCCTTCTTGAACCTCGTGTGTATTCCTCGAAAAATTCTGGGTGTCTACCAGTGCTTCTGGACATCACCTCAATGATTGGGCTTAAGAATAAGGGTTGCACTTGGTTGCGTTGATTAGCTTTGGTTCAACTTAGCATCCAAGTGGGGCTACTAATTGGGTGAAATTTGAGAATCTCTCCACACATCAATGAGGTTGAAAACATTATTCAGCTCGGCACTTTTAGCAAACCAACAATCTCGACTGACTTCTTAAAATCAGTCATATCTCAAGGCACTCCATCCCTAGCAGCTTTCTTCATTTTAACAACCAGGCAACATTCATTGCTAATATTTCTTCAAAGTTATCTCCACAAATATATGGCATAGAGTAGGGGGCCATAGGAGCAATGAAATAAACTCACAGCTCAATCCAACTTTTTATTTTTTGCACATACTAGAATTTTCTTTTGGAATTAAAACAGCATATATCTTTGGAGAAATTGACTTACGTTTCCCTTAGTAAATCTAGATTGGAACTCTCCTATGCAACCTGATGCAACTAAGAACATGCATCATCGTATCAAAAAAAGAAAGAAAGAAACAGAACATGCATCACCAAACTGAAAAAAAGGCAGAGGGCAACTGCATTTTCTTTAAAAACACAAGTGGCAAGAGCAAAAGAGAGACACTGAGAATGGTAGCTACCCTTTAAACGGGTTGAAGAAGAAAGACATGCCAAAACAGAAGCACTAACATAATTGTATTACTACAACCAAATCACCGAAGTCTATGCCATGCTCAAACCAATAATGCATCAAATATCAGAAAACAAAACCAGTCTAGAACTCTCAACACTACCCAAAATTCTCATGTATCATTAGCACTGAATATGGCAGGAAGGTAAATCAATCGTCTTCTTCGATGACCTTGGTGCCAAGCCCCTTCAGCCCTTCTGTTGGGATTTCAGCAACGGTGACAAGAGAGTACAGCTCTTCCTTTGCATCTTCATCATCATTTCTCTTGCGGGCAATGCGAACCCTAACCCGCCTCGGGACACTTCGGATACCCCTGCTCCAGACGTACTTGTTCAACTTGACATCCACTCTCACGTCCTTTGTACCCATGGCATTCTGTGCAAATTTCCTGATCTCCTTTATGGCTTTAGGAGCCTTCTTCTTGAATGTGCTGTTATTATCAGTGATGATACATTACAACACATGAGATATCCCATCTCTTCATAGCACAGAACAAATCATACTAATTCAATGGTTTCAAGATAGTTCTTTACATGATGCTTCTACGTTCTCTCAAATTGTAGGCATTTTAACAAACTGAAACAAAAAGGCAAAATAAATGTGCATAGAAGCATACAAAAAGCTGCAAATACAGTACAGAAGACAGTAATACGACCACCATCATGCAACTGACAGTAATATGCACCTCTGCCAGGCATAGTTTTGTACAGAAAAGAACAAGACATACCAAACAGTGCAAGGTTGTTTCTTCAGTCTAATGACACAGTTGCTTAGACACCCTAGGAGGTTTTCCATGCAACTGCCAGCATGTACAGAAGTAACAGAATAAATGAGCTTTATACTTATTTACTTATGGCTCGATATAAGAATCCCATCTTCTGTTTGTTCGGACCCTTACGGCTTGTGATGCATAGGAATATATCACGAAGGAGACAAAAAGAAGGCATTGACCGGGTCAAACGATAATGCCTAAGCATCAACCATCTCAAATGTTCTTTATAAGCAAATTACAGACACGTGTCCAGTCATACCCCCCACTCCAACACATAGGAGTGGATCTCCTGCAGCTAAAACAGCAGAATACATTTGTTCAAGGCTAGGTGATGGCAATTTCCTACGTCCCGTCCCCGTATCCAACTTTCTCGCCCTGATCTGTGCGGGGTATCCCTGATCCGATAAGCAAATGGGGGTGGGGGTGGTATTTGCTTCCCCGCAATGTTTCAACCCGGCCCCGACTCTGATTATAGTAGTTGATATATTGTTTGTATATATACATACAGATTTCATTTGTTTCGCTATAATAAGAGTAAAATACTGAATAATAGATCACCATTTAACGTCTTTGTTTTCTTTGTTTCTATCTTTTAACTCTCATCACTCATCAAAATCTTGTTTTCTTTGCCAAAACACTCTGAAGAAAACAAAGTTAGTGACAATTACAACGGTGAACAGGACCCAATTATTCCCCGACCTCGGGCACCTACCCAATTTTTGCCGGTCCCACTCTGCACCGATAAAGAACCGGGCAAGGTGCCAGGGATGGGAGATTGTAAATCCAACTCTGACCCGCCCCATTGCCATCCCAGAGGCAGATACACTGCATCAATATGAAAAAACACATCAAATGTCAAGTGATCACCTATTCACCTTCAACCAAACACATCCGAAGACATCTTCCTGAACCTAAATTACCATCGGAAACTTGGACCCTTTCCTGAACAACTAAACAACATTTGATCTTTTATACAAAAAATCAACAAGAAATGCGTAAAATAGTGAGCTAATTCATCATCGCGGTTACGGATACAACCAAGGAGCAAACTCACAAGGCAAACAAAATGGGACTCAAGTACATCGATGCATATAACTCATGTGGTTCGAAGGAAGAGAGATTGGTGTATGTACCAGCCGTGCAGACGCTTGTGGAGGTTGATGGTGTACTCCCTGGTCACCACCTCTTCCTTTCTCCCTTTCGTCTTGTCCACCATTTTCGCTCTCTTAGCGCACTCCTCAGCTATGCCTGCTGCACAAACGAGATCACAGATAAATAACTTTCTTCCCCTAGCTTTTACTTCGTGTAATTAACTTAACTTAGATCCGCTATGTATCGCCGAATCAATTACGAAACAACAAAGATAAAGATTTCATTCAGAGAGAGAGAGAGAGAGCAGACCTGTAGGGTTCGGAGGACGGAAAAGAGAGGAGGCGAAAGTCGAGTTAAGTAAAATTGGACAAGATGGCAAAACCCTAATCGTATGCCCTAGCAGTGTTTGGACCATAAGCAGTATTTGGGTTGGTTTGGGCCTGGCCTGGTATTGTTTTTACCAAGGCCCAACGCTGTAGCATCATTTTATTATTATTATTATTATTATTGTTGTTGTTGTTATATACATTAATAGGGGATTAGCCGGGGAGTTTGTGAGTTAGTCCACATAGGGTCCAGAAATTGTCCATAGCCCTGAATCCCGAAGGGAAAATGACGGCCAATGACGTGTTTTGATAATTAATACCCGCCAAGGACATTTTCAGCATTAACAAAGCTCGAATCCTGGTCTCCCTTATGGGAGCTTGGGAGGACCAGGAGATAACCACCGGGTTACAAGCCATTTGGTGCATCTTGTTAGTACTAGTAATCTACATTCCAATTTGTAAGTAGCATTTTTGTATTTAGGATGTCTGTCTTAATGGTAAATTTTAGAAAGGCTTTGCTTGCAAGAGCAAGGCTGCTACATTAATTTTTTTTTCCCAAATTCAGAATATGTGGAAGCTTTGTGCATTGGATACGCCGTTTTATGTCCAAGTAGTAGTAAGGAAGATAATCCAAAAAAGATACAATAAGAGCATCTCCAATGGGAGATGCCAAATGTGATGTGGAGATTGTAACGTTCAAATTTGACACTAATTGACAAACCAACCCAGATGCCTTCTGTTAGGCCAAATCCTACGTGGTTTTTGACATAGAAGAAGGGGGGAGGAAGCATGCCAATTTTGACATGGATGAACACACATGCCAAATTTCAAAAACTGACGGTTATGATTTTGAAAATGTGTTGTTTGAAATTTTATTCCTTTTCAAATAAATAGAATTTGGCATAAGGATTAGAGAGAAGGTTTTGATGTCAAATTGAAGATGCTAAAATGCCACATAAGCCTTCAAAAAAAAAATTGGCATCCCCAATATGTAGTCAAGGGTTGGAGATGCTCTAACAGACACTACGGCAATCATTTAAGATATAGAACGAAAGACTCAAATAACTAACAATCAATTCTTGCTTTCAGTAAGATTTGACCTGTTGAACTCTTAATGAAGTGTAGAAAATTGAATGGTTAGTGTACTTTTTATGAACCGTGCCAGGGACATATTATAGATATCTGAACAAGTGCGCTCTAAAACGAGAACAGAAAATAAAAACAACATTATAGGTTACAATTGAAGCAGTTTCTTCCAAAAGATGGTGAATAGATAGGTCGATTCTAAATAGAATCAATTTGAAACTTCCAATCGATTTTATTATAACGAGACGTAACATACTAACATTACAACAGAAGAGAGCGCCCGATGAAGTGCTCTTTCACTATTCTACTGGTACAAGGGAGACCATAAATCTAAATCTTGTGAAGAGTTGTACTAATAAATTAAGAACACTGTTGCTTTAGCAATGAATAAAATTTACATCAAAATTGATTCGACAATGAAATTCCAAGTCAGAGCTGTTCCTCTTAACAGAACCATCGATAGCATTCCTCAGCAGTTCCGACTCAGATTGAATGAATGGATATGTGCCCTTCCATCATTTGGTAATCTAGTTGTTTAAACCTCAATTAACATATGTACTCTTACGATTTGAGGGTACTCCTTGAATATCTCCACAAACTAAGAACCATAACCGTCAAGCCAGCGATGCCTGCTAAAATCTGCCACCACCACACATGAAAAGAGATGTGAGAGATTGTAGATTTCCAGAAATCAATTACAGGTGTGAATTGCTATGAATCATACAATTATATAAAGTACTCCAATAAAATAAAGCGCAACAACAAAAGTGGACATCCATGGGGTGGTCTAAGAAATTCAATGAAATTCTCTTGCAACATGTGGCAAAGTGAGAATGAGATTTCCAAAAACGAATAGGTACACAACAATGACAGAAGAAGCATATGACTAACCGTCGCATCTCTACCATAATGGTTTGGCACAGAACGGATGAATGACCTTAACCGCTTAAAACGAGATGCCCAAGGCATCAGGATCACTACAGTGTACTGCTTTTTGCAAGGGAAGGGCAGTATCCGTTGTAATGCCAACTGGGCTGTTAACGGGGTCAGAGAATTTCTAACTTTGGAACGACCCTCGTCTTGAATCTGCACCACAACATCATCACCCACAGTGAAAAGTTAAAGGCTAGAAAGAACAATTTTTTTCTGAACCCACATAAGTGAAAAAAATGGCTTAGATATAGATGGCAAGACTTCTAATAATGGGAGTAGTAGCTAATGGAACATGGCAAAGAATCTGCTCAAGTTACATGCTCACAACTAAACTGCTCCTGTGCTCCAAATCTCCACCAAAACAATTTAGTCTTTTCCCAAACGAGGGAAGAATCAGGTCTAAAGCAACTTCAGCCATGATTCAACAACAATAACATGTACTATAACTGTCAACCATCAATGCAGGCTAAGTTCTAAACTTCCAATATATTACCTTGCATTTGTTTGGGAGAGAGATCCTTTTGGGTACGAGTGTAGATTGCATAGTAAGCGATGCATAAATAAGAACAGATATTGGATAGGCGCAAACTTAAAAGTTGAAAAGGCAACATAATGACAGATAGAATTTTTTTATCTGACACCAAATCCAAAAAACTACATGCTATGTTGATTTACTGATGCAATACCAACCTATCGAATATAACCTACTTTGTGTTGCCAACTTGCCGTAACAGGCCTGGTCTAGTCACAAATCTGGGATGGTTATCATGAGATGACCACTCATCACGCCCCAAAATAGTTCTTAAAAATACTTCACCGTTGCATGTTGCTGTTCATATTATCAAGAAAGGCGATTGTCTCTACCATAGTATGGGTGAGATTGACAGCAACAGAATAGCTAACATGGTACTGAAAACTAATGCTGTGTTTGAAATTTTTTTTGAAAAATAGTAGGGGTAATAAGTGGAGAGAGATAGAGAGAGAAATGTTGAAAGTAGGGGGAATATAGGGGGAATTTTTTGAAAAATTCTTTTTGAGTTGTAAAGAGAACACAGCATAAATTACTGTGGAAACCTAATTAGATGCAGATGCAACAAAAAGGCAGTAGAAATGCAAGACCCTTGTGACTAACCTCAAATGAAGTGCCAACGTCACCAGTATAGATCCTTGACTGGTAGCTGCGTAAAATTCTATCCAACCAGTAGTAATTCTCCTGCATGAGCATATCAAATGGTTTGAGAACCAGAATTGGTGCTTTTATCCTACTTGTGTATGACCAAGGTATGAAGGCGACAATGCATCAACAGGTGAAAACTAAAATGTCTACAAGTTCACTGTTTACTCAATAAAAACAAGCACGACAAATGTCTACAAGTTCATTGTTCATGGCTCCTGTCACAGCCTAATGTGAACCTTTACCACTACCTACTATGTGAACCAAATGAACTACCGTAGCTGAGACTACTAGTTCCTTCTTTGTCTAATTTATGGAAGCCAACTGAAACAAGAGGTGGGAAAAGAGCTTAGATTTAGGACCAGAAACCTCTGGCAACTGAAATCTGATGGAATGATAAGGGGAAGAGGTAAAAGTAAATTTAAAAATGAAAGACGAAGGGAGCACAAAGCAAGACAAAAAGAGAAGAGTCAGCAGCGTGGAATAGCTTTTATTTAGACCGGTCCAGTTTATCCTTGCTCTTTAGCAGCAAGGTACAGTTTACTTTACATAAAGGTATCAATATTCAATAGTTGTGCTTGCCAATGTACAAGGTTGGTCAGTTAACAGCACCATTCAGAACTCTCCTTTCTTCTTCTATTTTGTTTCCAAATTGGTATTTCAACGTCGTAGGCACAGTATCAATTCAGGTATTTTAACCATTTTTATCGTGTAGGATACTGAACTTTTGTATTCAAAAAATATTCCACGAGGGATCTTGGTCGCTGCTGTAGCTAACTAAGGCAGTCTCTCTGAGTCGGTGCTGCTTCCCATTCGTCGAATACCAGCTGACCTTATTCCCGATTGGACAACTATCAAAGCTAAGGGGATACTCGGAACTAGGGGTGGCAAATTGAACCCAGACCCATTAACAAACCCAGACCCATCAACTAAAAAATAAACCCAACCCAACCCATTTATTAGTTGGGTAAGAATGGGTCCAAACCCAACTAACCCATTATTAATTGGGTCTTAATTGGGCATCAATTGGGTCAACTTAAATGACCCAATGGGCATGCAAGTAACCCACGAAAAAAATCCCTCTCTTTAACAAAAAGCCCTGACCTGGAAATTGCTTCCCTACCCGCCCCCCCCCCCCCCGGACACACCCCCCGACCCCACTCCAAATCATCCAAATATTCTCTCTCTCACCCCATCCCCTCTCTCTCTCTCAATATCGCTTTTCATAATTTGAAAATCGACTACATGAATTGAATTCTTTTTCGTTCGGGCCCTCACGACATAAGCCCCATTCGGCTAAATAAGTCAACTAGTTTATTTTTTTTGTCTTTATTCAATTTTTTTTCATATTTGTTAATTTTTCGTCAATTTTTTGGAGATTATTGCATCATCATGACAAGAAGAATCTAAAAAGTAAAAAATTATGATCGAAACATAATTTTTTTGAATAAAGACAAAAACAAGCCTATAAGCCAATTTTTTCGTCTTTATTACAAAAATTGAATTTTGATCATAATTTTTTACTTTTTAAATTCCTCTCGTCATGACAATGCAATAATCCCCAAAAAACTGATGAAAAACTAACAAATACGAAATTTTTTTTGAATAAAGACAAAAAAAAAAAAGAAGTCAGTTGGCTTATTTAGCTGAACGGGGCCATAGTCGATTTTTTATCCGATTTTTAGCTCACTTCCAATATAGTCGCTTAAGGCGTTCTAAAAAATTCACAATAGCTAGTGACATGCTACTCCTGCTACATATCGGGAAAATTAAGTGTATAGGGGTAATTTGGTCATTTTAGTAGTAGAGGGATAGTATGGTAATTTTAGTCATTTAAATTTACAGGGGTAATATAGTCATTGTAGTGTACATTGATATTTTAGTCATTTTAAATTTTAGTATATACTAGTTTGTAATTGGGTTAATGGGCGGGTCGGGTTTGTTTTTAAATAAATGGGTTGGGTTGGGTATGGGTAATTAGACTCATAATTAATGGGTCTAAATGGGTCAATGACCCATTAAAGACCCAACCCACTTGCAACTTACCCATTTTAGCCCAAACCCGCCCATTTGCCACCCCTACTCGGAACCCTAGAATCTTCCTTTCAGTTTTCCTGTAAAACTGGTCAGTAACAGTACCAATGCAAAGTTTCTTGTCACTCTGCTTATTTGTTCTAACAAGGTGTTTGGGCTTCAAAGATCACCAATCTCAGGCAAAATATATTTTTCCATTACTACATCCAAGATTGTTAGTTCTTCGTTCGGCCTCCTAAGGAAAATTAAGAGCATCATGGAAATACAAATGTGGGGTTGATCTATGATGCCTTCAAATTCTCTCTTCTTTACTTTGGAAAACAAATAATCAAAGTAAAGATATTGTACAAACCTGCAATCCATTTTCATGGGCCCTTTGCTCAATTTCAAGTATGGTTGAAACATCATCATCTGAAGGTCCTTCCTCTTGGAGACGTAATATTTCATCCAAAGCCAGATCCACCTGCAACAAATGTTGCACAACTATGTTAATTATGCACTCATTTAATTGACCAATAACACAAGTACGGTGAACATACCAGTGTGTTGGAGATATCTGGATCACAAGAGAAATTTACACCAATATCTCCATGAACATCACTAGTTCTTGAAGGTTTATTACCACCAAGGAATACAGAAACGCTGGCAGAGTATATCTGGAGTGTAATACATGGTACAAAGAATCAGCCCAGATAAAGTTGAAAATAACACCAAACCACCTACAAAATACATGCATGCACACCTGGCCATACTTGAAACGGAGAACCTGAATAATCTTAGTCTCTAGAAGTTTGCTCAGAAAACCAACAACGTGAATGTCTTCCATCTATCACAAATGCAAAAACAGGTGAGAAACAACCATCATTAAAGAAAAGAAATTCAGAAAATATTACTGGTGAACCCTAATCAGTATCAACCTTTGAACATAGGGCTAAAAACTCTAAATACCATGGTTTCATTTTTCAGTTCGACAGGAAAGCATAGCTGCACTGAACATTGTGCCTCCACCATAGGGCTGCGAACAACTTCTCTACAAGCACAAGGAGGGGGCGTTAGATGGACATCTCAGTTCCATCATAAAGATTATCTATGTGAGTTTCGGTATACATATACAAAGACACATATCATCCATGCATAAAACGATAAAGAGGTTACAGAACATTGGGTGGTCGATCAGGGATGCAAAAGATGAATGGTTTTGAGTCAAAAGTTGAAGCCATTGAGAATTCCAGAAAACCAATGTGCCCAATGAATTAACCCAACACTCCCTCTCCATTGTCCTAAGTACCTAGAACGCAGATAGTTCCAGTTCAAGAAATGAGAACATGGTACGCCACATGCCCTAAATACTGGAACGACAGGGGTAGGCTTCTATAGTTTACAATCCAAGAACGTTCTTCTTTCAAGAGAATAGCATCCCATGAATTTAAGCATGTTTCATGTAAAACACATTTGTAGAACCATTATGACCAACTTTTCTTATCTTTGGTCTTGGCAAAACTCCAATATCTCTAGTCTTCATAGGGAAATTTTTGGATTGCTAAATTCACCGTCTTGGAACATAAGAGTACCACATTTCGGAACGTTTGTTCTAAAACGTAATTCGCTAGGGTATCAGCGTTTTCTGGTAACATACTCCTAACAATTGGACATTGATAATGGTAATGCAATCGAATAGATGAAACACAAGTAGATAGAGACCTACCTAATTATGGTTGAAGGAAAAGTGAAAGGCAACCCTTTGAGGTCATCGCGGTTGAACTGAAAAATGGGTTCACGAGGCCTTGGAATTCCACCCTACATGTTGACAATGAACTCACGATATATAATGGCATCTTGTAACCTAGCCAGCCTGATAACGGCAATACCAATACTGGCCAACTTGATGAGGAAAGTGACTTACCAAATACTGCAAGACTAAAGGACGTGCAATAGCAGGATCAATATTCCCAACAATCACGACCGTAAAACTCGAAGGATCCTTAAAACAGTTGTTGAAGTATTCACAAGCCTTAAATGGATCAACTTTTTTAATGTCACTAATCCTGATTGGCTGCATAAGAAGAAATTACCGTTACTAACAAGGATAAACCAATTGAACAAATTGACCATTTAAGCAAGTGGATCAGGCATACCCTAAAGAAATAGGAGTTTCCATAATTGAGTTCCCTCATACGGTTTGCAAATGCAGTGTAAGGATCTCTCTCTTGAGCACGCACTGCTTCCTCTGCCATTTGCATCACTATCTTGATGTCTTCTTCCCCTGGTTCCACATCTGTTGTAAATAGTTGATAAACTAGCTGCCAGAAAGCAAATGTCAAAAGGTCAATACAAATCATATTTAGCAGCACTTGATTTTGATTTGCTAACCAAATGACTTCAATGAACAAAGACAAAGAAAATAGAAAAGAAATGCAAGGAACCATAGTTTCATGTAACCAAGCAAGAATCTTAAGCATGTCAGTACTCTCGCCGTACATGAGCATGTCTCATGCCACACTTACAGAAATCTTACATGTCGCAATTCTACTTCCCCAATTATAATGTGTATTTACCTAGGGCCCTAGGCATCTATTTCTTAACCATCCAGTGGCATACTACAAGGTCTATAAATCCGAAGGATAGACGGATAGAACAAACACCTCATGAAGCGGTGGTACCGATTTTCAATTGCATCTTAGGGCCACCTCAAGAATTTTTCCTGGTAGTTAGCTGTTCATGTGGGATGGGGTCTGTGTTCCAAGGAATCTGCTGGTGCAAATTCATGTGTTCAACAATTGCAGATGGGGTAACAGAATACAAAGAACGAGACACAGTAAATACTTTCGTGCAAGGTTCCATATCTCATGTTGGAGACCATTGAGGAAAAGAAAACGAAATGCTGGACACCATTAATATCTAGGAGCCGAACCTGCAAGGCAGTTTCCAGGTCTGAAGGTGAGCAGTCACCAGAAAAGGTTCTCATATATGCTCCAAGTTTCGTCCCAACTTCGGCTCTCTTACCAGCAAGCATATCCATTATAACTGATGGTCTATAACCAAAAATACCAATTTCTCCAGCAATCGTTGAACCGGTTGAGCAAGATAAGTACTCATTTTCAGGCAGTTCAGATAATCCCCCATATGAGAACCCTGTGAAGAGAACCTATTTAAACAAACTGTTAATAATAGTTACTTGTATGAAATGGCTGATGGCAGAGGACATTCACTCATTATATTGACATGTGAGCACCTAAATTGTTTGATAACAACACGGCTAAATATCTGCCAACATGCTAGCACATAGGGCCAACAAAAATTTATACCTGGTCATCAAAGAAGTCTGTCCTCTTATAGCAAACTCGCATGCCATTTGATAAAATTAGCTCAGTAGCTCCAATATTTGACCATTCAGTCTGCTGCACCACATGGCTGAAAGCAAAGACATGACCGATGTTAAGTGGACAATTCCAAGAGGCCTAGGAATACTATTAATGGGCCATTGCCTATAGTGACTCTGCATTTAAAAGCTAACAATAGATTAAAAGGAATAAGATATAGGCCCAAAATAAAATGAAATTGCTGCATAATTCCTATGGCTTTAGGTGTTATGGGAATTTCTGTAACACGCACTAGAACAGAAACAAAATACGAGGGAGGAAATCTACCCTGGATTTGGCTTCTCGCTAACAATCTCTTCTGGGATGTTTTCATCATCCCAAGGAGGAATGCTTCTTTCTTCCTCAAGACAATTGATCTTCGACACAACAGCTTCAAGATCATGCACTGTTGCAGTAGCATGAGGTTCAATTGTTTTTACAACACAGCTACACGATGTTCGGAAATTCTCAGCATACTTGGACACCTCATGTGCTGATATATCTATTGCAAGCAGAAACGTTATATTAGTATTAACATATTTTCCTTCCTTGTTTCGTCAAAAATTCAACAATGCCACAATAATAGACACTCACAGGGTATAATAGTTTTCTGAAGTTGTGCTTCGTATTCAACCCCAATGACAGGTTCGTTACGAAGAAAATGCTGGAGGAAAAAACAAAAAACAAAAATGAGTAGAACCCTATCGTACATAAAAACTCCAATTCAATGACCAAAGAAATTAATTATTTGTAGATACTTGTAAATATTCATCTCGCAGGCTGGTTGATTGCATTTGATCACGCTCCAAATAGGCAGATTCAATCTCCGACATCAACAAGGAGCGAACAACAGAAATTTCACGTTCAGAAAATCCATGTAGCCGAACCCTAGCAACCTGAAATGCAGGGAACTAATAAAGCAAAGAAAAAACCAAGCACGTCCCTGACATACTGATTAAATACAAACCTCAATAAGCATGGATTCTAATGCTGCAATTGTCCCTCTCTCTTTACAAGACGAAGTCATTATATAGGCTTTCACTGGACGAACTAGAACATCTGCAGCAGCAGAGCATGAAAAATACGATGGATCTTTTCTACGAGATATTTTAAAAAACCTCTGGTTCAGAGCATGAAAAAACATTGACTCCGCAAGTAAATTCCTATAGTCCTTCACAGTTTTTAGCTCATCCCCAGGCATCTTACAGCTAATCATCACAGCAGACTGTCATCCAAAAGTTTGAGATCAGTGTTACAAGTAAATTTTTCACGTGCTACATAAATGCTCTTGCATTTTGATGCATACTGGACATGATTAGATGGAAAATCCAGAGGACACTAACCCCAGCAGCTTCGGATTCAACGAAACATGAAAAACGAGGTTCTTCGTGAGATGGAACTGGGAAGTGTGGTAAGAGTGGAGGTTCAGGTGCTGACATTTTATCTCCAAAATGTGTCCTTATTAACTCAACTACATTCTGCCAGATAGAGAGAGAGAGAGAGAGAGGGCAAAGTTAAGAAATTTCAACCGCAAGTATACATTGTTGTGTAAAGGAACATGTACAAGTTACAAAGTCCAACCTGCGTATCAGAAAAATCTCCAACAGCTATCACCGCCATATTGTGTAGATGGTACCACTTCCTATAAAATTGCTTCACCGTGTCAGCTGAAACTGTCCGGATTACCTTTTCTAACCCAATTGGCAAACGCTCAGCATACTGCAACAAAAAATTTGGGGTTTTACGGGAAGATAAACAATAAACAAACAATGATGAGAACGGCATTAACATAAAAGGGAGCGGATATCATTATTACAGAAGATTCAAGTTGTTGAAAATGAATTTTTACACAAGCTCACAATCATGCTGCAAGTATCCAGTATGATGACCATGAAGATAACCTCACCAGTACTTAAGAGTTAAGACTACCGACAAATATGAAGCTACACAGAATTACCTTTGAACCTTCCATCATGAGAACCCAATGTGCATCCTGCATCCTGCCATTCGCATTCCTATTCCCTCTATACTCTTCCATAACAGCCCCTCTTTCTTTCTCCAAATCAGCCATTGAGACTCGCACCTAAATGAAACGGGTAGTAAAAGTAAAAACTATTGAAATTTTATCCGTATAGTAAAATGATGAAGTGGTTTGTTACCTCTGAACTAAATTCTGCCAAGACTGAAATGGCCTGAGATAACAGTTCTGGCTTGTCAACAGGCACAAACAACTCATAAACAGTTTCATCAGAAGATGTGACAGCATTCTGACAAGGGCCAAATTCTGCCCCTATACTTTCAAGAAACTTAACAATATCATGATTGGTGTATTTCTTTGTAGCACTGAAGGCAAGATGCTCGACTATATGAGCAACTCCACGCTCATCCTCCTCTTCCAAAACTGAGCTGCCACATTGAATGCCTCAGATTGTTTAAAATAGCAGATCACAGAAATATCTATAATGGAATGACTATAGGCATTTAAGCCATGAGAATGGAAGAGGGTAGTAAGTTTATTGCTCAGCAAATGGGAAATTATTTATACTCGCAAGAAAAAGTTGAATTTTTTAAAGTGACAAGCTGAGCCTGCTTAAGAAACAACATTAATGAAGGGGTTGGCAATTTCAAGGCCAATGGGAAAGGCCAGAAAAAAGGACAACTGTGCTCTCCTGTATGAAGTAACACGTATGTGAGAGATGAGTTCCTTATTGGCGAGGAAGTAAGAAGTGAAACCCTAGTTGTGTGATGGCTAATAGAAACTGGGTATGTGCATATAGATGTTAAATATGTACATAGTAGCCTAATAGGTAAAATGGATAGGCACAGAATTCTAATTACGTAGCTGAACACACGTCTTATACAAAATAAGGTAAAAGTGGAACCCAGTTTTGTGTGTTCGGTGCGTGTTATAAAATAACCAAATTTCAAGTGTCAGGTGGGCATTATTTAATTTGGGTAATATAACACACATTCAGCACCTCCCTCTCCTCTCAAGTCTCAATAAGAAACTGCTACAGTTAGCAATGCAGCTAACTTCTGAGTCTCTGACCCATGCAAGTGTAACTTAGCAGCTCTGCTAAAGCATCCAACGGAGCAAATTTGTTCAAGAGTGTTGATAAGCCAAAAACTGTTTTTGTTAACGCCAGTAGTGCATGAAAGACTTGTACCGTGAGCAAGGTAACAAGACTGTGTTATACACTAAAACTTTGACATTAACAAAAATAGGTTTGGCATTATCAATTTCCTTGTACAAGGCTCTTATGCACTACAACTTTTGGCATTAACAAAAACAGTTTGGCATTAGCAGTTTCCTTTGTTCAATGCCCGGGATAGGAGCCTACTTTAGAGTAATGTGTGAAGTTCCTGGATGCTATAGAAACAAAATGACTAATGGGGAATGATGTAGGACAAGATCGTAGGATTTTTTTATATTTTGGAAACCTTTATTTAGGAACAATATTATTATGAAATTATATTTGTGCTGCCTGTTTTGCACGTGTCTTATTTTTCTAATTCCTAGTTTTGTAGGATTTATTATTCCCTTGGAGATGTTATTTCCTTGGAGATTTTATTTTCTTTTTTATTATGGTCTTGGTTTCCAAGTAATTGTTTTGCTTGGTCTCCACTCTAAGTAATAACCTTATTGTTAGGACTCCTATTAGTATAAATAGGGGTGTAAGTTATTCAATTATTCAACTTTTCATCAATAATATTCAGAGTTTCTCTCTACTTTTCCTTGTGCGCAAGGTTTACTCGTGGATTCAAGTTCTATCTCGTTTTGATTAGTACGCAACTAATCTTTCTTGTGAATTCCGCTGCGTCAGGACTAAAATAATTTAATTGCATATATCAGGGATCATTGTGCAATGATCTACTCCCTCCGGCCCAAAATGTTTGTCCGGTCCGCAAAACGGGGCCTTAAAACTAATTCTATTTTTGCAAGGAAAAATCAAATTTTTTTAACAACTTACTGTACTAGATATCAATGAGTTCTTTTAATTTGTGAAAAAAATTGAATTTTTCTTGAAAAAATATGGATCACATTTAAGTTATGGTTTTACTACCGGACAAACATTTTGGGACGGGAGTACTTATTTTATAGCAAGGAGTTGATGTCGAATTTGTGCTGCAATGGTATAAATTCTAGTGAACTAAGACTAACACTGCAACATCCCAAACAAACAATAAAGTCTAGCCGATATCGATACAGACAAAACTACGCCAACAGAACAATCAACGACCATCCATAAATTGGATTGCAGCATAAAGCGCTTACCCAGCTTTGACGGCGAGTGCTAGGGCAGCTCTCATTCTAGGCTTGGAGTTGGATCGCACGTAGTAGCAGAGCCCGTTCTCGAGCCTCCCGTAGTCGACTCCGAAGGGCTTTTCGGATAGGGCGTCGTCCATGTCTATGTTTACTAGCTTCAGCGACCGGAATCCGTGTTTCTTCTTGATCTGGGACGACTCCGCCGGTAGCAAATCCATGATCCTAGAGAGAGAGAGATGAACGCGGGTACGGATATGTGTACTTCTATTTTCCCCTCTCCAACCGGAGAGAAGTGCTAGTTTGGCCTGGTAGTATCAATGGCCTACTGCGGAATCTCTCCCAGTCGTAAACTGTCGCTTGGGTACTTTTAATTCGTGGAGATGTCGGGGTGGGACTTGCGTAATTTTGAGTTTAGGGTGCAGCCAAATGATCGGAGAAGTTCGAGGCCGGGCTCGGCTCGTTTAGGCTTGGGCTCCATTCTTCGTTTTGTGTGTTTTATTTGACTTTTTAAATTTTTTGTTAGATTCGTATCATATCTTTTGGATTAATCATCCGTTTACAAAGTGTAAAATTATGACAGAAAGCAAAAAAAAGTTTACTAAAGACAAAAAAAGTATATCAAATAGTAATCTTATTTGTCTAAAGCGGCGTCTTATTTGTTTTTTTAACATCGGTCTATACTTTTATACTTTTCCGATTCACTTTGTCGAGACGAGTGATTCACTTCAAAAATTACGACGAAAAGCTAAACAAAAAATAAAAAATATCGAAATAAGTTTCGGACTTATAAGTTTACCAACAATGCATCGGGCTTATCCGCTCCACTTTTCTGGTCCGGTTCATCCGATTCGGCCCAGTGAGTACAAATTTGATAGAAATTCGGTAAAATTGATCAGGGCAGTTCCGGGAACCCTTAAAAAAACTTCTCCAAGTTTCTGATCGAATTTTAATGATCTGAGCCGCTCAATATAATCGGAACGTGATTTTAAGGGTACCCATAAGAAATTAGCAAACAAAATGACCGGAAAGAGCTTTATCCGAACAGTTTTTTATTGAATTTTATTGAACGGTTCATTAAAAAACTGCTCAAATCAAGCCCTTCCCCGGTTATTTTCTTTGCCAATTTTTCCCGGGAACCCTAAAAATCACGTTTTGAACACATTGAGCGGCTCAGATCATCAAAATTTGATCGGGAACTATGAGATTAAGATTTGAAGGTTTTTTTAAGGATCCCCGGAACCGCCCCTATTATCGAGAATAGCTTATTCATGGAACTCCGTGAATAATTTATTACGGAGCTCAATCTCGACCGTTTAAAAGTGTTTTCAGATTAAAAAACAATTTACGTATTACCGCTTACCACTATTAAAGGTAAGCGGTAATAGATTATTTTTTAATCTAAATCGTCCAAAATACTTATGAACGGCCGAGATTGAGCACTTCTATTATTAGCGGTAATAGATTATTTTTTAATCTTTGTTCTCTTTACGATTCAAAAAGAATTTTTCAAAAAATTCCTCATAGATTTTTCCTAGATTCCCCCTACTTCTAACATTTCTCTTTCTATCTCTCTCCACTTATTACTCCTATTATTTTTCAAAAAAAATTCAAACACCAATCAAAACATAGCATAAATCGTCCAAAATACTTTTGAACAACCGAGATTGAACGCTTCCCGTGAATAACCTGTTCTCCTCCTCCTCCTTTTTTTTGGGTATACATCGGAAATTCGAACGAACAGTGTCCCTAGGGATGTCAATCCTACCCTTTCACCCCATTTTCGGGTATCGGGTCGGGGTAAAATTTTCCGGAAGGTACCCCTTTAAAAAAGAAATAAAAATTGATATTTATTGGTGTTTAGTGGATTTTTTAAAAAGTTTTCTTCAAATATTTATAATAAACTCTACACATAAAGAAATGGAATGAGGTATCTAAAATATTGATTTCAATTAAAAGTTTAGATAAAGCCGCGATACCAAAAGACACAAAAATAATTTCTAAAGTTTTATTTTCTAGATATTTTTTATTCTTACTCTCTCTTGGTTGTCGAAACAAAAATCAAACGCTGATGTTTATCCTAAAACCCTGCTCGCTTCTGTCTCCTTATCAACTCCCACGCATTTCACGCTTCAAATCATCTCTCCAATCAAACCAATACCCTCCTCCATCTCAACCCCATTCGGTTCTTCCAATTCTATCCTGTACTCAACAACCCAAGAAGACACGCCTCTTCACTACCAGAGCAAGTGCAACCGGTGATGGCGATGGCAACGAAGACGAAGACGTGGATGGGTTTTCGCCCGAGGGTCGGTTTCGGATAAGGGGAGAAGAAGAGGAGAAGGGCTATGATCGAGGCCCTGAGTTTGATGAAATCCTTGGGAGTGGACTTGACGACCCTCGGAAAAACCGGTCCAAAGTAAGCTAATTTCTGTGAAATTATTCTGAGAAAATGTTAATGGATTATAGGGCAGTTTGTCTAGATATGAGTAGGGGTGATAAACGAGCCGTACGAGCTGGGCGGGTGTAAGCTTGGTTTGAAAGCTTAACAAGCTCAAAAAAATGTTCAAGCTTGATTTGAAAGCTTATTGAGCTTCAAAAATATATTCGAACTTAGCTTGCTTATGAAATATTCGATCCCATAGGAGCTTTAATCGAGCCGTGTTTGAGCCAAACATGATCCGATCTCAAGTAGCTTGAAATTTTCATGCATCATTAGCTGAACAAGCCGAGCAGGATGTTATTTGAGCTTGGTTTGAAATTTTAACGAGTTTCAATTAATGTTAAAGCTTGGTTTGTTTGGATAACAACCAATTCTTGAATGAACTCTTAATGCGCTAACACGTGCGGCTTGGTTCATTTATCGGTCCTGGATATGAGCATTGGATTTGGACTACATAATCAAGAGACTAAATATGCGGTATTTGGTTAAGATATATAGGATTTGGATTAATAAGGAATCGAATATATAATCTCACACGTGAGATGTACAATAACCAGTGGAGTGACTCTGTGACTGCATATCACAACCAGTGATACAAAATATGGAATATACACTGTGAGTGGTATTGGTAACCCTGTATGATAGATAATCATGTGATCATACTATGTTTTGTACGACTAATCAAAACTTGTTTTAACTATTTTTGGATTTCCAAATTAACTGGGTATTTCAAGGAGCTTGGTTTTGTTGATAAGAGGAAATTTTGACCTCTTCATCTTTCATATTCATTTGCTTTGTATACGTCTATATCTTATGTGATTTTTATGGTTTTCCAAATTAATTGGTAATACCAGGAATTAGATTATTGTGAATAATATAAGTTCTTGAACCATGTATGTTTCATATTTATGTGCTTTTGATATTTGCATATATGTTGGCATGTTGCTTGATGATTTTTCTGGTTTTCAGCCCAAGACACCCCTTTTCAATACCAGAGCAAGATTGAAAACCCAGAATTCGGAAACCCAAATTGAACAAGACAGTTTAAGTGATGATGTCGACGGTGATGTCTTTGAAGACGAAGAAGTGGATGAGTTTTCGCCTGAGGGTCGATTCCGGCTAAGAGGAGAAGAAGAGAAGGATTATGATAGAGACCCTGAGTTTGCTGAAATCCTTGGGAGTGTTCTTGACGACCCTCAGAAAGCCCAGTCCAAAGTAAGCTGATTTTTGTTGAATTATTCCGAAAAAAGATGCACAAAGATAGACCCCAAAAAAAGTTGCACGAAGATAGACCCTAAGAAAGGCTACACATGATAGATCTAAATGCAGCTGCACCTGCATGTGACGGGTGTTAAAGAATAGTTCCACATTTCTTGAGTATGGAATGAGAGATCACTTAATGACACGAGGGACCTTTCTACTCATTGCCGTTTGGTTTTAGATGATATAAAAAGTTTTCACATATTCAAGTGACCAAAAATGCGGTGTTTGGATAAAATGTTTAGGATCCGGATTAAGAACGAATCGGTTATATAATCTTATGTGTGAGACATACAGTAACTAGTTGAGTGACTCTGTGATTGCATATATACACAGTGTATGTGGTATTACTATTCCCATCAAATAGAAAATCCTGTGATCAAGGAATTTGGTTATGTGGATAGAGGAAATTTTGACCTCTGCATCTTTCACATTCATTTGCTTTGTACTCATCTATATACTATTTGATGTTTTTGGTTTTTCAAATTAATTTGAAATTCCAGGAATTCGATTATTGTAAGTTTTTGAATGTTGTATGTGTCACATTTATCATTTATGTGCTTTGTATATTTGCATAAATGTTGTTTGATAATTATTTTGGCTGCTGCTTAGTGGGGTATATTTTTTCCAGATGGCAGAGAGATTAAAGAAGAAGAGGAACAAAATTTTGCACACGAAAACCGGTTCAACGGCCCCCATGGAAGTGCATTTCAACAAGTATGTTTAACATGTAATTTTACGATATCAAACATCCCCTTCCCGGTTGCTAGCAATAAGTACATGAGGTTCATTACGAGGAACCGGAAAAAGGGAATGCCACTCATGTAGACTTTGGGCATATTTGATGATAATGGTGTAGGGATCAGGATAAAACAATGATTGAGACCATATTTGACCACCAAACTATTTCTGTATGAGGTTCAATAACAGGGAATAAGAGGTGGTGTTGGGATTTGTCCCACATTGGTTAATTATCTCCTCCAAAACTAGTATATGAGCCTGGGCGGCCTCTCCACTCTTTGCCAATTGGTTTGGAGTTGGATGCTTTAACATGGTATCAGAGCTAGGGTTTTCGGAGAATTTGATCCCCCTTGTTTGTGCCATAAGTGCACCGTTGTTTGTTGTGATCCAAGTGTTATGGATCCTTTGTTTACCTCTCCACATGCGAGTCAGGGGTCGCACGTGCGGGGGAGTGTTGGGATTTGTCCCATATTGGTTAATTATCTCCTCCAAAACTAGTATATGAGCCTGGGTGGCTTCTCCACTCTTTGCCAATTGGTTTGGAGTTGGATGCTTTAACAGGTGGTATTGTGGATTTGATTGTGCTTACCTAGGATTAATTTACTATGTTTGAATAGGGGAGGATAAAAGTGGGACTAAGGGACAGCAATTATTCTTGGCAGTTGGCTGAGAGAAAATAATCCAGAGGGGAGGGATTAAAAGTATTCCCATGGGGAGGGTGGCATTACGTATCCCCACATTAATTCCTCATGTAAGGGACAGAACTATATTGCTTATTTGCACCAAACAATTAGGGGAGACATGATATGCATTCTGCCTTGGCTAAGTGCAGGTTGTGATTTGCGCTCATACTCTAAATATATGCACATATTTTTTAATCTATCCTTGATTGATTTACCAACAAAGATTTAGGTACTTTTCGATCTTAGGTGACTCCGAACCTTGCTACAAGTGTTGTGTAGATTATATTACTTGAGGAAAAAAAAAACCCGTTATGCAGACTTCTTTCTTGAATATTTTTGCATGTTGAATCTTGTGTACTTGATGTTTTCTGGAATAGAAACATTGGATAGGATTAGTTAGCCCTTTATACTACACATCTCTTTCCTGTGGGTTTCTTCTAGATTTGAAGACACCGTGTTTAGTCATGTTACATGTGGCTTCCTGATTCGACAAATCCATGGGGTCTTTTAAATTTGGTATTCAATTCTCTTTTTTATTTTTATTTTTGGTTTCTTTAGTAAGTGAAATGAAAGAAGAGGGTTATGAGGAATGTCTGATGACATGAGAGTACAAGTTGGTGATCTGCGTGCTTCCTGACTAAGTTCATGAAAATTTCCCTTAATGT
This sequence comes from Rhododendron griersonianum, assembly GCA_018127125.1. NCBI lineage: Eukaryota > Viridiplantae > Streptophyta > Magnoliopsida > Ericales > Ericaceae > Rhododendron > Rhododendron griersonianum. The sequence continues at coordinate 48,756,284 of CM030790.1, read as the reverse complement.
TTAAAGAATGTAATAGTAGTTTAGCTTTGCAATTCACCAGCGTCAATCTTGAAACCCTTTGAAGTATAGCAGTGAAGTTCTTTTATGTACATTTAGGGCTTCCTCAAGTTCACCTAGCAATCCGAGGGGTGATTTATGACTTCCTCAATAGTCAAGATCCAGTTAGGGCCAGGAAAGTCAATAACCAGAGATGTCCATGTGATATCAATTACAAACATATCACCATTCCTCCGCAGTTGTGGAAGAGGTTATGTTGATTGCTAGCTAACCTTTGCTTATGGCAGAATTCGATCCTTATGCACGTGGAAATCATGAATTTCTGAGACTTCCATTATGATAAATTTGTTCAGAGTACATCCTTTTGCTTGTGCTTCTTAAGTTGATCAAAACTACATAATCTGTCTTCTTTACTTTTATCCATTGGCGATTCTGATGTTTAGAATTACAGTTAGTATTTGCATTTTGATTCTAGTACAAACACCATGGAGCCTTATATTAGGGTGGGTAAATGGATCCATTCTGTGCTGTTGGCTATATCCAAAGCCATACCATTGGTTAAATCCAAGGCAAACATGTCAGTTTTGGGTATTTTCTGATGGCTAACCGATCCAGGTGGGAAGAGACATGCTTCTATTTCTGTATGGGGAGGATTTTAGTTATCGTTCTATGTTAGGGATCCTGTTTCAAATGGATGCACCTGACATTCACATCCTCGTTGCTGCTTACACTAAAGTTACGTTCCCTTTTGCATCTAGTGATGCAATTATATTACGTTGGTCAGTTCTATTTTGTGCATATGCAATGGTTCCTCTTTTAAGCATTCAAGTATTTCTTTTTTCCATTTTAAAACTTATTATTTGTGGTTGACATTTGCAGATTTGACTTCTCGAACTCGTACATATGGTTTGAATTCTACAATGCTCCACTTGAGAAAGACGTTTCCTTAATCCGTGATGTTAGTACCTTCTTTTTCATTTTCGATATCATCTGTTAGCAAATGAATCCCTATTAATCTAATCTATCTGACTTACAGACGATTCGCGCATGGCACATTGTTGGACGTCTTGGTGGATGTAATTCCATGAATATGCAGGTAAATTGCTTTTATTGTCCTGTTCCTGTTGAGTCTGTTATTGTCCAGTTCGAACGGGCAACTGCAGCCTTCCCATGTTTTTATTTGTTTTCTGTTGCTTAAATGCTTAATTCTAACCTTAGCAGTTGTCACAATCTCCTTTGAATGAGAAAAGACCAAGTTATGATGCTATTCACGGAGCAAATCTTGACCCAACTACATTTCATAACATAGGGGATCTTGAGATTCAAGACAACTTAGCACGTGTATGGTATGTTTTCATTTTCTTATCTAAGTTGCTGATCTTAGCCGTGTTTTATCATGGATGGAAGGAATTATTTTCCTCCTCTTTTGCTTCTTAACAGGGTGGATATTGGAACCAACGACTCATTAATATTGGATATTTTGGTAAATGCATTGACACAGATAAGCTCTGAGTAAGCTCCCTCTGAATTTTTTCCCTTCATTTTCATGAATCGCTACATGAACTCGATCTATTCCGAATCAAACATTTTCATGTACTGCCGAACCTGCTGCAAAAGCAGTAAGTGAGTTCTCGAATGCCTGCTCAAGAAAACAAAACAAAACAAAAGAAAGGCAACAGGCTTTTATGTTCTTAATGAGTCAATCAAACATGTAGATCAGTATACTGTGATTGGCTGGGTTCTGGGTTCCTTTGCGATTGTGCTTTTGCCGCCTTCTTGTTTATCTACGACACTTCCTTTTCCTTTTTTTCTTTTTTGCTGGTTTTAGCTCCATCGGAGAGCAAGCTTTTGTTTCAACTACGCAAACTTGCCTCACCAAATTTGATTCTTACTTTACAGCCATGTTGGAATTAAGCAAGTGGTCTTCGGTGGGAAAGAATTCGAAAACTGGAGTCAAGACTTGATGTCGGAGGATGCAGGTTACAGTGTGCACAAGATTTAGGCGATCGGTGTCAGCACCGCGCTTCTGCTGTTTCCTACCTTTGTTATGGATTTCGTTAGCATTAAGTAACCACAGGTAGGTGCAGAGCTTAAAGATGGATCCAAAATGTATGCAATTTTGATATTAGGTCTGTAATGATTTGTTACTTCGAAGTAGGAATTCAAGAGAAAACTTACTCTTTTCGGCGAAGCTTCGGGCGCCGTGATGGTGCGATCCTAAGCAACGTGTTACCAGGGCTGGACGCATAAGTTTAATAACGGTGGGTGGACGAACATTCAATTGTTTGTTGTTACATATGAATGTTTGCCAATACTTATCACAAAAGCAGTATCAAAATAATTATCTTGAAATGAACTTATACAGTTGCAAAATATGGTCAAGTAGTATAACTTTAGATTCATACAACTTTGTGCATTCATCTCCGGTCCAGACGTTTAAATTATTGAATCTAGTGTTAAATTGCTTATAAATGCATACAATATTTCAAAGGATGGTTTTGGAATTTTTGAAAAAAAAAAAATTTAAAGGATGGGCGGACAAACTTACGTACATTTTAAAGCTTTTGGAAAAAGAAAAAAAAAACTCTATAATTGTATAATTGTAAAACAATAGAATTTGGAAAGAATGAGTGCCTGCGTTCATTCGTCCTGCGTTCTGTTGCTATTGTTATATATTTTTATCCTATAAAACTCGTTCCAACGAAGAAATAAGGAGGCTCTCAAAGGTGTCCGGACCGCAGATTCTAAGGGGCTTAGCATTGGCGTAGATAGTGAGTCAAGTGGTAGTCCGATGGCGGGTACCATATAAATATATGCTTATAAATGCATACAATATTTCAAAGGATGGTTTTGGAATTTTTGAAAAGAAAAAAAACTAAAAAGATGGGCACACAAACTTACGTACATTTAAAGCTTTTGGGGGGAAAAAAAAAGAAATCTCTATAACTGTATAATCGTAAAACAATAGAATTTGGAAAGAATGAGTGTTTGTGTTCATTCATACCGTATTATGTTGCTATTGTTATCTATTTTTATCCTATAAAACTCGTTCCAATGAAGAAATAAGGAGGCTCTCAAAGGTGTCCGGACCGCAGATTCTAAGGGGCTTAGCATTGGCGTAGATAGTGAGTCAAGTGGCAGTTCGATGGCAGGTACCATATAAATATATGCTTATAAATGCATACAATATTTCAAAGGATGGTTTTGGAATTTTTGATAAAAAAAAAAACTAAAAAGATGGGCGCACAAACTTTACTTACATTTTAAAGCTTTTGGGGGAAAAAAAAAGAAGAAATCTCTATAATTGTATAATTGTAAAACAATAGAATTTGGAAAAAATGAGTGCCTGCGTTCATTCGTTCCGCGTTCTGTTGCAATTGTTATCTATTTTATCCTATAAAACTCGTTCCAACGAAGAAATAAGGAGGCTCTCAAAGGTGTTTGGACTTTGGACTGCGAATTCTAAGAAGCTTAGCATTGGCGTAGATAGTGAGTTGTAGTCCGATGGAAGGTACCATATAAGTTCTGTCTGGATCAACCAGATAAGAGGGGCTGTCCGGACAGCCTCCGTGTGGGCCCCTTAGCACAATTTTTTGCATAGATACGTTATTTTGCGAGCCCTACAAGATGCACAGTTCGAATTTTTCAAAAAAATGCGCGAAGGAGGCCCACACGGAGGCTGTCCGGAAAGAATTTTTTCTCTATATGTCAGGCACCAGATTTGGATTCAACTCTCACCAACAACAACTAATTTCTGGTTTTTATCTTTAATTTGCGGAAAACAAACAAAAGTGGGCGTTTGGTCTAGTGGTATGATTCTCGCTTTGGGTGCGAGAGGTCCCGAGTTCGATTCTCGGAACGCCCCTTTTTTTTTCGCCTCTTTTTTTTAAAACAGTTTCTTCCCTTCATCTCTCTCGCTTTCTTCCTCTTTTCCTTTCCGCAAAACCCCGGCCAACGAAACATTCCCAGTCCAGGTTAGTCTTTCAGATTCTACTCTTTGTTTGGATACTGTGGAAGAGGAAGGCAAAAGAAGAGAAAATCTAGGAAAAAATCTTCCTGTGCTCAAATGTTGATTTTGCTACTCTCTTCAATTACTATTTACTAAGCCCTAATTGAGAAAACCCAGCAAGGAAAAACTCCTCAATTCCATTATCCCATTTCGTTTTCTTATTTATTTATTTTTGTTTTCTGGGAGAAGAATAAAAAAGAAATGGGGGAAGCCATGGGAGAACCGGCTTTGGAGTCGGTTCGTTCTGTCGTGTTTAAAGAATCAGAGAGTCTGGAAGGGTCGTCGTGTATTAAGATTGAGGGCTACGATTTCAACCGCGGCGTGAACTATTCTGAGCTGCTCAGCTCCATGGTCTCCACTGGGTTCCAAGCCTCCAACCTCGGCGACGCCATTCAAGTCGTCAATCAAATGGTTTGTTTCTGTTTTTCGTTTTCTGCTTCGAAAAAGCTACGAGAATTTCCGTCCCATAATGTTTGTTCGATCCGCAGAACGAGAATTTCAAAATAATTACATTCTTTTCAAGTAGATTCTTGAAAAAAAATTGAAATTTTCTTTTAAAGAATGTATTATTTTTAAGCTCTTGGACTGGGCAAATATTTGGGAGGGAGGGAGTGTTTTGGGGGAAATACTTAGGCCTTGTTATTCCGTATTTTTCTTGTCTTTTTTTCTTCTGAATTTTTATTAAATTCAAGGTAAACATTTTGGATTGGTCATTCCTCCAGACGAGATGGGTATAAAAAGTAAAAAATTAAGAACAAAAGTTCACTAAAGATGATTTTTTTATTTATGCATTTGTCTTTTTTGTCTGTTGACCTGTGTGAACTTTTTTTTAACTTCAGTCCATGGTTATACTTTTCTTGATTCTTCTAGTCTTGACGAATGATTAATCGACGCAAAGCTAAAAAATTACAAAAAGTAAATAATACTGAAAAAAACATCAAAGCAATAATTTAAGAACTCAGTCTCCAGTATAATACGTTTGGTGATATTTACATCCCCTTTGGATTGTGAGAATGGGTGTGCTAAGAAAGGGCAAGGAGCCAATCGAAAATTATTGTTTTTGTACTTTACTCACCAAATTATTCAATCCAAATGAGTGATTTGGTAAGAAACTCTAATCATTTTTGTTGCTTTTGTCTTATCAGATCCCTCACTCTGAAGGGGCTGTTAACCTTAATACATGTGTGATTATTTTTATGATAATTAGTAAAAAGTGTGCACTATGTTTTAATGTGTCTTCAAATATGAGTATTTAGTATTGTGTATGGAGATGCTAATTGTTTTGGCTTTATCACCAACGTAAGTTAGCAAGATCCTTTATATTTCCATTAATGTGCAATTCAGAGGTGGTTTAATTTTCTGTTTGGGTATTTGAAGCTGGACTGGAGACTTTCTGATGAGTCTCCTACGGAGGATTGCGGGGAAGAGGAGAAGGACCCGGTAAACAGGGAGTCCGTGAGGTGTAAGGTGTTTCTGGGTTTCACTTCAAATCTCATTTCGTCTGGTGTTCGTGACACTGTTCGCTATCTTGTTCAGCATCACATGGTGAGGGAATGATATGCAAATGCCCTGCTTCTTTTTTTAATGTACTTATAGCTTGAAATTAGTTTTACTGCTGTGCACTTGTGCTGAAGTTGCAGTCATGTGGGAAGGAAGAACAATGGGTTTTGCGTTGGACTTACATAGGGTGTTATGTATACTCCCTCTATCCCATATTATTTGCTGATTTTTCAAAGTTGTGCCATTAATTGGATAGAAAAAATATTTCCGTAATTCCGTGCACAATATTATGATTGTTTTTGGGTCAATCAAAAGAACTAATTGAGATCCGCAAAAAAGTTCGAAGATTTATGCACAAAAGTGTTTTATTTTTCCATCCCGAAATAGTCAAACGATATGGGACGCGGAGTATTAGTTGTGCATCTTAGGTTTTTTTATTATTATTTAGAATGGGATCATTTTAACGTTTTGCTCTGCTGGAATTGTTCTTATCTGTTTTCAGGTTGATGTAGTGGTTACAACAGCTGGTGGTATTGAAGAGGACCTTATAAAGTGCCTTGCACCAACATATAAAGGTGATTTTTCTCTACCAGGGGCTCAATTACGCTCGAAAGGATTAAACCGCATTGGTAACTTGTTGGTACCTAATGACAACTACTGCAAATTTGAGGATTGGATCATTCCAATATTTGACAAGATGCTGGAAGAGCAGGCTGTGAAGGTAGTGGGAATTGCATGTGTGACGAGATTATATGCATGATACTTTCTTGTTTCTACTGACGCATTAATATCCCCTTGAATTACACAAGATTGTGTCAAGGCTTACATAGTACTTTTTTAATTTTCTCTAGTTAGTATAATGTGATTTATGAATGCCTTCGTGTACTAGGAAATGAACATACATTTTCTCATCTACTCCTCATGCCACCATTTGCTGTTATACGTGTACTTCTTTCCTGGACGTTGGTTGACTTCCAGCCTAACCTTTTCTGTTTTGGACTAGCAGAAATTATTGTGGACTCCATCTAAAGTTATTGCTCGCTTGGGGAAAGAAATAAATAATGAAAGCTCGTACCTGTACTGGGCATACAAGGTATGTTTCTACGAATTTAAGCAGACTATTGCAATTCCAGACTTGAGTTTACTTTATCCTTTTGTCTCATGAACTTCACTTATTATACAACCATCATCGTTTCCCTTCTCTCTCTTTTTTTTGGGTTGCATTTAATAATTTTGAAAATCAGAATATAGCTTGCTTTTTTGCTAGTTTCTATAATGTTTGGGTAAGCAGGCAGCTTTGATTTAGTTGCAGGGCATTCTCCTGGTAAATTACATTGTAGCATTTGCTGTTTACTTAGGCTGGAATCTTCCTTTCTTTGAATAGGACCTTGTTCTATCTTGATTCCGACTGTAAGACATGCCCCATTGAAACTACTCCGTGAACATCATAAGATCTTCATTGTCCATTAATAAGCAGCTGAGGGTACCCTATTAAAGGTCCATGCATACTAATTGAAGTCTATTCCTTGCTAAACTTCCGAATGAGAGCTATTTTATTCATTCCTAGTTTGAATGCTTTACATGCCGAATCTCTTTCCTGTCAAACTCATAACACAACTAAGAAGTATGCCTATCCTTGCACGTAGGAGCATGCTCCTGTGTGGTACATAAGAATCATATAGGGCAAGCACTTTCCAGGACCAGCCTTGTTTCTGCTTCTGCTCTCATCTTGTGCTTCTGATGTGTTGATGGTAGTTAGAGAATGGAGAGTTGAAATCTAATATAATCATGTGTATTCCGTGGAAAAGTATCATTGTGGAACTTATACTTTGATGTTATATGGAGCATGCTCCTGTGTGGTACATAAGAATCATATAGGGCAAGCACTTTCCAGGACCAGCCTTGTTTCTGCTTCTGCTCTCATCTTGTGCTTCTGATGTGTTGATGGTAGTTAGAGAATGGAGAGTTGAAATCTAATATAATCATGTGTATTCCGTGGAAAAGTATCATTGTGGAACTTATACTTTGATGTTATATATAACTTATCATGCGAAATATTGCATTCCAATGGAATTGATGAGCGTAGAAAGGAAGTTTTGTTCTTGCATGGATGGCTTGTCAAATGAGTCAAACATTTAGCATATGAAAAGTAAGCATCTAGTTGTGTTATTGTATGAAACTGTTGGCGTGATAATTGCTACCATAATCAACTACCGTAGAACTATTCAATTTAGTCATTTATGCTGATTTGGACAATTGCTTTAATACTGTTGGTTTCCCAGAACAATATTCCAGTCTTCTGTCCTGGCTTAACGGATGGCTCACTGGGGGACATGTTATACTTCCATTCTTTTCGCAACCCAGGTCTAGTAATTGACGTAGTGCAAGGTATATGTCCCCCCTTCAATGTTCTTTTCAGGGCCAAATAGGATGGCTTGGGAAATTAACTGACAAATGCTAGCTATATAAACAGATATTAGAGCCATTAATGGTGAAGCTGTCCATGCAAGTCCCAGGAAGACAGGGATGATAATTCTCGGAGGAGGGCTGCCCAAGCATCACATATGCAATGCCAACATGATGCGTAATGGGGCAGATTATGCTGTCTTCATTAATACAGCACAAGAGTTCGATGGCAGTGATTCTGGTGCCCGTCCTGATGAAGCTGTATCATGGGGGAAAATACGAGGGTCTGCTAAGACCGTTAAGGTTCATCTCTTCTCTCTCTCTCTCTCTCTCTCAAAGTTTCTGTAATGTGTGGTTCTGTTTTCAAATCACATATTTTTGTGGACTGGTTGACATTTTGGGTATTTGTTTGCTTGTTTTAACCGTAGTCACTAGTCACTGTATGATTCCAACTGCATTTGTTCTTTCGACTTGGTTTGAACCAGGTACATTGCGATGCGACCATTGCTTTTCCGCTACTGGTTGCCGAAACATTTGCTGCAAGGCGGATGAGATCTGCTGAGATGAAGGCCTGAAACAAAATGTGGAAGGCTGTGTCTGCAACTGTAGTGTTGATGCTAACGCTGACAAAGTTTTGAAGAGGTTGCTGATCCATCCTGTGGTTGAAATGGAAGTTTTGATGAGGTTGATGATCTATCCTGTGTGGCTGTGTCAGAATCAGATTGTAATGACACTTTTTATGACATTATCTGAAAACACAAGCACTCATTGTTTTGATGTTGTGCTGCTTTTTTTTCTTTTAAATATTTTTTTTGGGAATTTGAAAAAACTGAAAACAAGATTCGAAATCCATGAACGAAACGAGTTTTCTTCTAAACATTGTTCTGGAAAACTGATTCTGAAAACAACAGTCACACGAGGATACTTCTCCAAATCACAACGGGAAACCATCCGTAGGTCAGCAATTGAGGCACATTTTTTTGGAGATGACATTGTAGGTTTGGTATGATACCACATTGTAGGTTGGGACTGATATAGCCATAATTGAGAGGTGTTGAAACTCAAAGGTCTGTCAACAGTGGGGACTTGTGTCATGCCAATTTTGGTAGTTGGAAATGGAGTGAGCATAAGGTTTGTGTATTAATAATTTTTATGTGGCTGTAGAAATTGTTGGTACTTGTATTTATTTACCTTTCCAGATTTCAACAAGATAATACCATCCTTTGTAGATCTGGAGTACTCCTGTAAGAACGAACAATTAGAATCATCTGGTCAATTGAGAGATGGCTGCTTTTGTTTTGATAACTCGATGTCTGGTGGCCTATTGGACCGACCATCAATTTGTTGGACAAATTCAAGCGGCGGATTATATTGCGCTAAAAACTTAGCAATACAAGCAAGAATTATACAGCACTACTGGGACCTACCCCATCAACACAATTATCGGGCATTAGAGGGTAAACCTCATGTTCGAAGGGCTTTTAAGAAAACTCTCCGCATGATCGTGTGGTTATAACTTAGAACAGGGGTCGAAGACCAACAGTGAGAGCTGACCGTTGTCGTGTTGATGCAGAACTATGAATAGAAGAAATTCACCAGCCAAGAGGGGGGAGCTGGAGATGCTCAGAGAAGAGGAAGAGATGGAGGTGCATCAGAGAAGACGCTTTCTCAGTCAGTCTGTGCACAGCGCAAAGCCAATCATATTTCAGTTTTCTTGAGCAGCCATATAAAATGTCGATAACCGGGGAAAAGGTAGATAAGAAGCTGATTCCATATTTGATTGACCTGAAACGGTAGACTTGTTCTTTTTTCCATGTCTTTCTTTAATCATGATAAAGGCGTAGACATAATGAAAGAAACCGATTCCACTTTCAGATACAAATACATGAATGAATGCAAGTCACCTAATAGGTGCAGATGACCCCATGCAAGATCATGTGACTGAACTAAAATGTTAATTCTCCAATCATTTGCGGCCACCGGTTAGAATCCCACGTATCCAGATATAAGGGGTCTGCGTGTATTTGGAAATAATCAGAGCAAAGCAAGGGAGGCAAGGATGCACACAAACAAGAAGGAAAACCAAACTAACAAACTCTATCACCAATATGTGGTTAGTTTAGAGAATAAGCAAAAGATTGTGTAAAAGCAGATAGAAACCTGGATCAGAACTCTGACAATCACAAGTAGCAGTTGCTTCAAGATAAAATGACTACACAGTTCACTCATTTCCGATTTTGAGGATTATTGACCAGACCGACCTTAGTATTGATTCCTCAACTTTCAAAAAATCGGGAAAAGTCAATCTTTCATGTAGAGAACCAGTGATTTAAATCACCCTAAATGTTTGAAAGAAACCGTACAAATATGAAATATCAATCTCCCCAGCACTTTTGCCCATGTGGTGGTTCTTCTCATGGATAGTAACCAGTGAATGTAAATCCCCTTCCGACAATCTCACCAGCGCAAAACCATGCAAAGCACTCCAGCCCAAACAGAGCAGCAATGCCAGCATCCTCAACCTTCAGATCTTTCCTGTTCTTCCATGCATTCTTGACGAAATCAAGTTCCTTCCAGAATGTCTCCGTTCGACCAGGAATACTGTTAGGAGTAACCAAGTTAGAGATATATAGTTAAGGACTAAGGAGCAACACACATGCAAGCATGGCAAAGGCACACCATTCATTGCATGAGAAGATTGACTTTCAGAAGTAAAATGTACAGGCATTCAATTGTAGTGCCAAGTATTGTGACAGGGGAAAGTTACTAGAGTTCTTACAGGTGACATAATTTTCGGCTCAAAGAATAGAATGGAAATGATATTAAAAACAATTGAACGATTCCCAGCTATCAGTTTCTTTTTCGTGAAATGCAGCAAGAAACAATTCTTGTCCGCTTTGTTCCTAACTTTTTATTTTTGTTTTCAAATCTACCTTTGATTTTCAATGAATTCCAATCCTTTCCTCTGTTCTCGTCCATCCACCCGCAGGGGTTACTTGGCCAAAATTAAAAGATCACATGTCATATAATTCTTACACCAAACTATCTAATGACTTTCTAAATCCTAACTAGGTCATCGCATCTGAAGTATATAAATCTCTGCTCAAAATATTACACTCTAGGGTAAGCAGCATACTTCATACCCCTTCTGTTTCTAGATACCTAAAATTCACCCAGTATTAAATACAAATCTCAACATGAAGCAGCATCCCACCCTCAAGTATGCCCCTCCCTCAAATAACCTTAGAAAACCCAATCCCCAAAGGTAGACCCAACAATCGACAATTTCTATAGCTTATGGAAACCTCAGCAAAATCCATGCCATGTATTTAATACAAGCAACCACGTCCAGGCCTACAGTAGTGCTAAGCACCAAGGAGTCGAACCTCTTGAATTTTATTTACACAAATAAAGTTAAATTGCATGCTCAAGTATCAGACACATCAGCGATCCCTGGCGCTAGAAAACCATAAACATCTAGTAGCCAAACCTGAAAAACAAGTTGTTACAGGTCATAAGCTCAAATCAACTCAACTTTTTGCCAGATGCAACCAGCTCAAAAACACTCTTGACGTGTTTGCTCTCCAGATTTAGAATTAAGCAATAGCTAATGCCTAATGATCAAGAATTAAAGATACTAATTAACAAACTCTCTCTGTACCATCGGTTTTAGGCAAGAGCCAATCACCTAGGCCTCTCCCACCTTCACAATTCTTCAACCACAATGTAATCTTTCAAGGACCAGATACAACCCTTGTGGGACTTCTACGATGAGCGGGAACATAAGTAATGCTTTTAGAGAACGCCAACAAAGCTAGCGATAAGATCTTAGAATTACAAGGAAAGGCATTTTAATGGACACAAGTAACATAACGCAAAACTTTTTGATCAATCAGGCAGCTAAACGTGACATTTGACATCCAAACATCAATACCTCCTACCTTCTTGCCTTAAAAACAACCTATCTTTTTAAGTTTCTTGAAAAATAGAAAACTCAAACACCAAACAAGTCCAACAAACCAACTCTGCAAGAACTAAGAACATATATCCTCAATTTTTTTAACAAGTAAAAATATTTTTTGAAAGGCATTAAAGGGTCGCCATTCCCGTACAAATCAAAGAGAAACAAAAAAAATGGCCCAAAATCTGACAATACCGAAAAGAGACCGAACAATAAATAGAGCCTATATCTGGGTTGGTTTACACCCCCTCAACTCTCAACTAACAACCTAGAAAGGAAAAGACTCTTAAATTGAAGTACAGAAGGAATTACCTAGCGAGTCGAGTGTAGAACAACTGCTTAGACAACAGGTTGCATTTCTCCACGGTAGGTGGCTCCTGAATGTACTGTTTGTTCTGCTCCAGCAACTGTTTGTAATACGTAGATCCATGCTTCCCCACAAACTGCGACGCTTGACTTGCCTTGGACTGTAATTGCTGCAATCTTGCCGCCATCGCTGCCCCAATCTACTACTACATAATCGAAATTCACACGTCAATAACCTAATGCAACAACTTGCTAACCAAGAAAATCAAGAAACCAACATTCTTTAATAAACCCTGTGGCAGCGCTAACAATTCAATCAGGCCCAATCAAGTTGAAGATAATTTCCTTACTTTTTTTGGTTTGTACATCAATTACAGGCACCAATACCAATTATGATATCTAGAGAGAGAGAGAGAGAGAGAGAGAGAGAGAGAGAGAGAGGTACCTGATCTTAAGGTGTTTGTTCGATTTGAGATTTTGGGGTGGTTGATCGATTAGAACTTTAGGGCAGAGGCAGACAAATATATACTCCCCACTGTAGTCTTCACACAATTGCATAAATACCCTTAACGTTTTATCCGTGACACAAACTTACGCTCTGTTTGGAACTTGGAGAAAGGAAAAGAAAGGAAAATAAAATAAAATGGAAGGAAAATGAGAGGAAAATGGGAGGGAAAATGTACTATTCATTACACTTAAAATTCTTATTTTCTTCGCTCTTTTCCTCCCAACCAAACAATGGAAAGGAAAATTTTTTAATTTTCCTTTCTTTTCCTTTCCTTTCCCTGGGTTCCAAACAGAGCGTTAGCCTTGTATATTTTTATTTATCAGTGTAAACCCTATACTTTTAAGGTTAATAACATTGACAACCCTGTCAAATTAACCGTGGAGGGACTAACAATGTCTCATCTCTTTGAGGTGTTGTATGTCTTATGTATTGGAGTCCTTCTACCATCACATTCATTTACACATCCTATCACATATTCACACTCACAATAGGAGTGGAGCCTGGGTGTGTGAATAAGTGTGGTGTTAGAATATTTGTATGTATTGCGGCCTGCCATATTTATTTATTTTGATAATCCAGGTTGTCTCGGACTAGCTTGCGTACACCACAAACTGATTGTTATAGTTCCTCCCAAAGTCCTTTCACACGCTTATGAGTGAGGTGACCCCAAAAGTTACTGGGAAGGAAAATAAACCTGAGATCTCAGTTGGGAGCAAATTTCTGAGTCTTAGGCCTAGAACGCCAGGCCAACTCGTTGGGGGTTGCTATATTTAATTCTATTTTTCCGTGTGTTGGTTGGATGAAAAGCATGTAAAATGTTTATGGCGAAATTCAAAACAACTTCACAAATAGGGGTGTTTAGTGTTTGATCCCAAAGGTTGTCACATTGATTTTAGATGCATCTGTAAACTTGGAACTTGATTCTGCATCAAGGAGGTGTCCTACAATAAGATCCAGCTGAATGTGGTGTTAGCTTCTGGGTTGCAAATCTCAATAGGTTGTACATAACCCCGGGTATACTTCGAATCTCTGTAGCCTGATAGCGCGGGTTTTATGCTAGTATAACTTAACAAACATGCACGAAACAAGGACTTTTTTATCCTTCCCCTTCACTTTCGCGTAAAATAAACTCAGGCAAAAGTGACATTTCTTTGTGTTACTTAGAGGAAGATCCAATCCATTATATGCGAAAATAACATCAGTGATAAGAGTCCAAATTCATCCTGAGAAAGAGAACAAAAGATTCGGTTGACAAAATTTCCCAGAGCTGATCAAACACCCACCAGGGAACCAGAAAATCCGCTTTGGTTTCATATCATTTGGATATGGATATTCAAGTGTGAGGTTTTTTGGCGCGTGCCGCGTAATGCCTGTAGAAACTAAGTTATCCTATGAGAAACTAAAATTGTCCGTGCCTCTTCTTACAAAAGTGTCAACTCTAAAGCTCTGGTTTGCTGGACTTCGAATTCTTCCTCTTCAAACTTGCCTTTTTCCCCTTCCACCATTTCTGTATCCGATCAGTGACCTTGTTTGCATGTTTCTTCAGCGCCTCTCCAGTGTCCACAACTTTCTTTGTGATTATTTGTTTCCAATCGCTCTCTGATTTCGCTCGCTCTCTCTCTTTCAGCACATTCCCCTGAAATAAATTTTTCAAGGTTAGCAAAATAATCTACTCATCATACGCTATTCTATACCGTACAAAGGTCTTCTTTTGATACCAATTTTGAGGGGAAATCTGCCTCATCGTCGTCATCTTCTTCTTCTGCATCTTCATTACCGAAGTTACCCATGTTGTTCATCAAATCTTCCCTTGAATACATTTTCATTCCGGGCGCTCCTGGCATTCCCTAAAGCAGAGGTGAACTAAGTAAACGAATTTGGCACAAACTGAACCAAGTATTTGTTTGCAAATTTATTTACCTCCATGGATTTCATTATCTTTTCCATTTCAGCCTCTTTTGATGATTTCTGGACAAAGGGTTCTCCTGGAGTTCGATCCTGAGAAAATAAATACAAACATATTGAGGTTCATGAGTACAGTACTACAGTGAAACATTATCTCGATTAAACCTGAGCAGCCAAGGTGATGTTTATCATAGTAAAAGATGCCCCATGGAATGGCTGTTAAGTGACGAACATGACCTAATGCTGAATGGGAATGCTGTTTTATGTTTCAAGACCGTTAAATTTTTCCTTCCTCTCTGAAAAACAGTCTTTCAAAGTGCGAGAAATCAAAGGAATCAGTTTTTTTTTTTTTCAACACAGATTTAGTATTCAGATATCCGCTCTCGAATTCAAGTCCGCAGATGTTCCACATTAACTCTGCATATGTCTTCATGTCTTACCACACACACACACACACACACCCCAAAGGGAGGCTTGTAAGGTAGCTCAAGGCAAAAATTAGTTTTTTACAATCCTTCATGAACATGAATCTTGTATATGACCCTCGTCTTAGGCACTGCAGTCATAGAATATCCAAGTTATTGCCCTTTACAAACTCAGCCTATTAACCTTCAAGTTGTAGGTTCGAGTATGAGGGCAAGCGCTTTATGCATTAAACACCATTTTGCCATTCAGCTTTTCCACTTCAAACAGCAAAATTTTCTCCATTTTTTAAAATCCCACTGTTAGTAGTTTAAAATGGATATACTACTTCCACAATCAAGCTGTGAGAGTTTATTTTCAATATATTTTTCTTTAGGGTTTGTAAAATTGAGGGAGTCTACTGAGGATTCCACTAGGTTTTGACAGCTTTCCATATGTAAGAAAAAAGATGCAGAAAAGCATGTAGCAGTAATGTAAAAAAGAAAAAGAAAAAGAAAAAAAAGAATGGTCCACCAGAAAGCAAAATCTAACGCGCAAAATGATTAGCTTGAGCATCATAATGCAAATCACCTTAGGAACTGGTGGTGGCTTGGTAGTGCATGCTTTACTAAGCTTATTGCAAAGCAAATCCGTCAACGGCTCAATCTGCGGCTTCTTATTGTATAAATATTCGGCGACATCAGTATCAGAGTAACCCATGACCTGCAACAACTCGATAAAATCCAATTATTAGGACAAAAGTTTAGGAGCTCATGCAAAATCTTACGATATTACAAAAAAGCATAATTGCAATAATTGTTCAACGATACAATTAAACGTGAAAAGAAGAATTAAAACAGGGAGCAAATAATTATTAAAATCTCACCTCTTGACAAGCGCGCTCAATTGTTTTGCATTTTGAATTGCATTGTCCTTCAGATTCATGTTCAACAAGCTGAACAAGGGCAAAATGAAGTCAGAAACTTCGCTAAGCATTATATGACTGAAGTTTTACCTCAAGCGTGTCATCAATAATTTTGGCAAGCATATAAACATCCCATGATTCCACCAACGAAAGGTGTGGGGCGGAGAGGGGGGTTGGGGTTTCCAACTAGGTCTACTCATATAGCCATTTACCAGAAATACTCAAAAAGCTTAAACTCTCACAAAAGAAGATGAAAATCATTCCACAAATCATGAAATATAAAGGCAAGATAATATCACCTCACCTCCAATTTATCTCCTTGTTCCACTATATCAATTTTAAGAACCCAATCTGCTTCCTGCTTCTTTAAATTACACACATTCTCTGATATTTCGATGATTTCATACTCCGATATCTGATCCACAATTGCAGAAGAAACATTTATAACAACCACAAATCCAGCAAAATAACTAGTAAATATGCAGTAACAGATTGGTAGCAAACAAACAGTGAGGGACAATTGAATAAGAACGACAAAAAACTCCGGGAATGAGGAATCCCAACAAAGCTAGCTCTTAAGATAACAGAAAGGTAGAGAATGGGAAATACCCAGTCATACAAAATAACTAGATCCAAAAGCACAGTTAAATGTCTAGATTTCAGTGAACGAAACGAAACGAAACCAAATCAAGAGTGGTGAGGCTTGAGAGACCCATTAATTACAAGGAAGAACACACGCTAATCAGGATTCAGAATACTAACAAGAAAACAAAGAATACCCACTACAAACCCATAAACTGAAAGAAAGGAGGAGATACTAGAACCTTAGTCACATAATCCTTCAAAATGCCATGAGCTCTCGCTCTCAACCCTCGCACTACTCTCACGCTCTCAATCCTCGCTCTCGCGAATCTTTGTAGTTTCGCATGTGTTTCTACGAAGCTTTCACGCTTCCGCTCCCTCCCTCGCACGCGAATTATATGACTTAGAATAGAACTCAGTTGAGATCAAATCTTACGAATTAAAGAATTCTTGAATAAGATCCGGGATAGAATGAGCAACACCCACAACCTCAGTTACTAAATCAAACGTATTGACATAGACTACACAGACAACCTCACACCAGCAATTTGATGAAAGTGAAACTAACATTAAATTTTTTTTTGAAAGAAATTAGAAGATACTCCAACCCAGTTGAACCACAAAGCCCAATGACTTAAAGATTATACCCAAGTAAAAAAAAATCTGAAAAATCTGATTCATGATAATGAGAAACACCCACTACCTCGATTACTGAATAGTATAACAAAATTATATGGACTTGGGGAGAAACTCAAAGAAACAAACAAAAAACCTCGATTGGTAAAAATACCTTCTTTGGCGAGATCTGGGCTTGTTTATCTTGGACTTGTTGATACAATTGACGAGCGAGCTTTTCGCAGACCTGACACTTTATATAGGGTATGTCCTCTTTCCTCGCAGCCCCAACTGGTTTCTTAGCACATTGATAAATCGGAACCCATGAGAATACAATCAAAGCTGAAAGTACTACCACCCCAATTCGATCAATCTTCGCCATTACTCTCTCTCTCTCTCTCTCTCTCTATTTGGAAGAAGACGAGACTTTGATGACTCTGTTTTGTTTTGAGCTCGCAAGAGTGAGTGAGGGAGATTTGCAGAAAACCATGAGCATACGTGGTTCCTTCGATTCAACAGGCAAGACGTGTTTTCTTGTTTCTGATTGGTTGCTTTTGAGGACACGTAGGGTGGACCCGTCCTTTTCAGCCAATCGAAAGCAAGCAAACAGTTGATTTCCGTAGTCGTCGTTTCGTAACCTCAGACCCGTGTTTACAAGTAGCGAGTTTGAAAGACGCCGTCGTTTTACTAACCTCGCACATTGGGGACAGGAGACCCATGCCACGCAACCTCGCATGTTGACGACGGGAGGTCGGCGACCGAGGCCTCAAGCCCGCAGAGATTACTATTGCCCGTAAATAATTGCTCATAGCCACATAGATTACTTTTGGGCACTAATAATTGCTCATGGCCACAGAGATTATTCATGGTCTGAACCCGATTATAAATATTTATATTTTTGTATGTATATGTCTAAATAAATTTTATTATTTTGATATAATAAGAGCAATATAGTAATTAATAAAACACTAATTTATGTCTTCTTTTTTTTTTTCTATTTTTTTTAACTCTCATAAATCATCAATGTCTTGTTTTTTTTTTTTCAAAACACTCTAAAAAGAACAAAACTAGTCAAATTATTATGGTGAATGGGGACCCGATTTTCCTTCGCTCTGACTTCGATCCGATATAGAACGGGACGGTTTTGGAGGATGCTAAATCCGACTCCGATCCGCTCCATTGCCACTTATTTTTTGAACGTAGCCTGTATATACTATGGTACACACCTGTTTATAATATGGTACACAGACTACGTTCAGAAAATTTGGGAGGCTGCACAGCCTCAAACCCGCGGTTTCAAGTTGCGAGTTTTAAAGACGCCGTCGTTTTACTAACACTCCTTCACGAATTAGGGTTTTGCTTCCCTTTTTTCCCCCTGTGAAAAGGGGTTTTGCTTCCTCGCTAGTATTTGAACTCCACGCAGTTCACCGAATTGGACTCGTCGTCACCATGGCTTCAACCCTAATCCCTCACCGAAACTTCATCGGCCAAAACTTCGAACAAACCCTAAACCAATCTATACAAGACCTCTTAGACTCCCGCGCTCGTGATTCCGATTTCTCAGCTTTCAGCTCCTCCAACTTCTTTAAACTAATGCAAGCTAGAGCTAACCCACCTCTCGAAACCATCTGGGTCTACTCGGCCTTGTCGTTTAAACGCACGAATTTGCCTAAAGACGACATCTTTGATCGAGTCTCAGCCGCAAAAGACCTGTTTCAGTCGGTAGCGGGGTTTTCGGCCTCGTGTAGCTCTTCTAAGAGCATCGTGTTGCTCGCTCCGGTTGTGTACGAGGTGTTTAGACTGGTTGCTGATTTGGAAGGTAAAGAAGAATTGGGGGCAAAGAGAGAGAAGAAAGTGGTGAGAGAGATTAAGTCTTTGGTTGATGCAGTTCTTGGAAATATCAGTGTGTGTTGCTCCGCAAATGGTGATGATGATGGTGGTGATTTTTGTAGACCTTTTGAGGAGTTAATTCGTGTTTGGATTGGTGAGGACATAGAAGCAAAGGAAGGGTTTAAATTATTTTTCCCGCTTTTGGGTGATGAGATTGTTGGAAGGCTTAGTGTGGAAGGGAGTAGTGTTAGTGAGGTGGCTGGAGTTGTGATCGCAGAGGCGTTTTTGTTGAAATTGTGTTTGGATTTCCGTTGGGGAGATTCAGAACCGGGGTTGGAGAAAGAGTTGAGGAATTGGGCTGTTGGTTCCATAACTGGTTTTCGGAATTTCTATTTCTTCGGTTAGTGTGCTTTTCCTTGAACATAGTGTGCTTTATTCTCATTTCCAACTAATAGCTATTAGCCTATTATGCTGGAACTCTTTTGTAAAATGATTTTATATCAAACAGTCGGGAGTCTTGGGATAGACAATTTAGGTGTAGAATGACACAGCTTAACTCCTGAGCATGTCATCGATCTATTCTGATTAGTTGCTGACATTTTGATGCTCTACATTGTGAATCCTGCTTTTGTTAGATAGTAATATTGTCATGAGCCGTACACCTATGTGAACACATGTTGTCTTTGCATTTGATTATGGAGTCCTTGTTTCACGTATGGAAAGATTGTTTAAAGATAACCGATCATTGTGAAACGATTTTGCTCAAACAGTTGTGAGCCTTGGGGTAGACCGTTTGCATTTATATGGATACATTCTTCGTGATTGTTTCCACAAATCTGCTAACATTTTAAGGCTGTACAATGGATCCTTCTTTTGATTGATCCTTATATCGACATCTACCATGCCCATAGCTGAACATGTACGATAGTTGTGGCTGTACAATAGATCCTTCTTTTGATTGATCCTTAAATCGACATCTACCATGCCGATAGCTGAACATGTATGATAGCTGTATATGAATATTGAGCATGAACTTTGCCTTGTAAATTTTCATTCACTTAAGGGTGGATGAGGCACTATTGTATGATCTCACATAGCTTCTCGGGTTCATTTTCTCTGCAAATATTCTCACGTTTGCTTTTCTCTTATGTGTCTCTAGATACACTAGTGCGGATTCTTCTGGAGCAAACTTTACCTGTAAACTCCCTATTGGTAAGAGAGTCTTTCTGGAATGCTTCTAATTCATTTTTTCTTTTCTCATTTATGGTTTGAATTTGATACAGAGGTCCTTAAATTCCAACTTTTGGTTCATGCTTGTTCTGTTATAACATGTTTCTTTCTTTAAGAAACTGGGCACTTCAAATTCCAATGACTGTCCTGTGAGTCTAATCATGAAAATCTAATCCCTTAAATGCAAGTAACAAAACTGAGTCAGTGCTTGTCATACTCATAGGCTGCATCCCTCTTATTGGAGGCTGGAGTTGTTAAATTTTCTGGGGTGGGTTGGTACCAATCCAAGTTGTTGGTTGCTGGTGGGGACCGTGGGGTTGAACTGTAAGCGAATAGAAATTTGATTTATTTGTTACACTATGAAAAATGGAAGTATGGAACAATGAAAATCTTAAAGGGGACAATAATTGCAAATCCAAGTACTTCTCATTACATAATGATGATCGGTTGAACAGTTGTATACAGAATACACCTTGTTTTGGTTTCGAGTTTTTTTAGGCGCCGGGAAGTATGCCTGGCTGATGTATGTATTCGGTGATTCCGTGTGAAGTGGTATGAAGATGATAGTGATGGGGATCTGTTACCGGACTTGAATTGAACATGATCTCAGGCTAAGCTAACTCTTATGATCGCTATTGTTTTCCTCACGAATTGTATATGTTATTGCCAAAGTAAGAATGAGAATCCGGTATTTAGTTGCTGGAATTGGCATTATTATGTCACCTTATACAAGGTGGCATTACTAATTAACTATGGCGTGTTCTTTTACTCTCGTTTTTATCATTAATTTGAGATCCAATGAGCATTTTGAAATGTCCTGCAGAGTTCTGCAGATGAGGTCTCCCTGAGGAAAGTTATCTATGATGCTGTGATATTGGCGGAGTATTCTTTCCTCAATCTCAATAAACTAGTTGATCTACCTGCTAAACGCGTAACAAATCTTGCTATCGCAAGAGTGCTTGTTACACATGAAGCCACAGAGCTATTCAGGTACTAAGCGTAAAAATTACAGCTGAAAGTCTAACCTAAGTCTCATGCAATGATTGTAACCATAACCAGCCTTTCTGCAGGAGAAAAGGCGATCAGACTAAAGCTATCTCATATATAAATGCCTTCTCTGGTTCCACATTACCTACCCAATTAGTTAAATTGGTCTCCAATGAGATTGGAATGGGCAGTAAAGCTGGTCAACCAAGGGGATTGTCTCCCAAAGCACTTATGAGTAAGTAGCTCTAATACTTTTGAGTTGCAGTAAACTATTTATGGCCAATATAGATCTCTATTAACAAAAAGTTGTAATTGGTCTTATTTTCCAGAGTGGTTACTTAATTTAGAGGATCAAGGGTTCAGATTATTGGATGATGGCATTGCACAATACAAGTCCAGATTAACATTTGATATTTTAGAAGCAGAACATGAGCAACTAGCATACGATAGAAGGGGAACAAAAACAGATGATGATCTCGGCTTCTTCATTGATAACAAGGGGGAAGGGGAAGATGGAAGCGAGAATGATGAAAGGGCAAAAGAGTCTATGAATGCTGCATTTGTGAAGGCTGCCCACACAATGACATCAGCAGAAAATGGTGGGGGAAGAAAGAGGAAAGGAGGGAGGAGTGGTGGAAAGAAAAAACACGTAAAGTTTCTGAAGTACAACCTACATAATGATTCTGGTGCATCAGGAGAGAATTCGGCATTTCTCAGGAACCATGAAGCAAGTACTGGAAGCGAGGTTGAGGATCCACTCTCGGATGAAGATATTGATTAAGAAAAGGAGGAATGAGGACCTTTGGATGGGATGAAATAGATCGCGACGAAGGCTATTACTTCTGCTATGTGGCTTGTGTTAAAGCTAATCTAATTTTTCTGATTCAATGTCCAAATCCAGAGGTTGAGCAAATGCATAGCAGAGTACGCATGCCACTCTTTTCATAGTTGGCCTCTTCACAGGGCCACAATATGCGGGGAAAAAGGTGTGCTACCAGAAGCTTAACTTTTTGTTGTGAGATCTTTGTGCTCTGGTCGGATCTGCTGCGCGAAACTTTTTGCCCTGTACCAGTATCTTACTAGTTTTTTGTATGATGGCCATTCTCAGATACTCGTTCCTCCATGATGCTTGACAAATTATTTTACTCCGTAGTTGTGTTTGATCTGAAGTTATTTATTTGATAAGCAAAAGGAAAGGATTTTATTAATCAATGAATGAAGTAGTACAAAGATTAAAAGAATAATGAGCATGACGGCATCGCTACTGAGATCAGACATCCCAAGGAGGTTGGGAGCTCAAAATTAAAAGAATAATGAGCATGACGGCATCACTACCGATATCAGACATCTCAAGGTGGTTGGGACCTTTGAGCTTGGATGATCATATGCCACCCACCACCCCAAAGCAAGAAACAACCAGAGCAGCATTATTTTGGACCCCGATTGATGAACCTATTATGCTCTGATATGTTCCCATTCTCTGAATCTTCTACAGCAGTAAGAAGTCTCATAAAAAAAAACTGCGCCCGCAAAGAAATCGATTTGGTTCTCCCTCTCCGGTAAGACTCCCTTCATCCTAGGGTTTTCCTGCGGAAAAAATAATGTGGCCTGTTGCTCGGTTTGTTGAAGTTTTCATTGTCTTTGTTTGGTTATATATCTTTGTTTGGGTAGAATTTGTTTGGTTCTAGGCCTTTTAATTGCCTTTGTGTGGGAATTTGATTTACTACTGCTAATACACGGCCTTTGTTTGGGAGTTTGATTTCCAAACTTTGAGATTGCCTAAACATGGCCTATGAAGTTTTCCAACTTGAATTTTCGTTCGGTATCGAACTTCGAAAACTGATCGCTTCCAAATTCTACAGTTTAGTTTTTGGATCTCGATTATTAGGATTGGTAGAATATGGGTTATTCATGTCATGACTTGTGTATAGCCAATTCTTCATGTCATGGCCTTTTGGTTTATACAAATTTCTTTTTTACGAAAGGCTGAAGCAATGGCTAGGTTAGAGAAACAGGGGGAAAAAAATAGTTTTGGGTATTCTTAAACGAACACGAATTAAAAGGAAGGACAAAGAACAGCTACAATAAAAGAGTGGGAAAGGACAACCATGTGTGAGGTAATACTACAAGCTCTTGGTTTATACATTAAAAGTTTGGTATTGATTTTACTCTTTATTGTCGGAAAGGATAAATGAAAGGCTGAAGCAATGGCTACGGAAAAACAAAAAGGAACAATCGTGAATAAGGGAAAGAAAAAGATAACCACTACAGGGAAGGAAAAAGAAGATTCATGTCCAGCGGTATGACCTCTTATAGTTATTTTTTTTCCCTTGGTACTTCATAGACCTTTTTTTTGTGTGGTACTTCTAAGACATTTCTAAAGACTATTGAATGAAATTAGGTGATTTCTATCCATCTTTTCCTTCACTTTTATGGTATGTTGGTTCTTCGTTCTAATTTTATGGGTTTTCTATTTTGATTTTTTGCAACTATCGTGATTCTAAAGTTTGAACCAATAATGTCATTCCACTGAGGGTAACACATCAAAAGGTAGTTTCTCTTTATAGTATAAGCAGCAAGCTGGGGTGTTTGAATTTTTTGAGTTCTAAATGGCCCTAACACAAATTTGAGGATGTTAATTTTATTTTTTTTATCTACAATCACTATCTTGCCCCAAAGGCTTACAACTTGTTAAATAGGTAGAAAAACCCTAACTCTAATTGATTCGCCTCAAAACGGACACCGAATCAATTAATAACGGAAATTATCAAAAATGGAAAAATTCGGAATAATAGCGAAACTAGAAAATAGAGAAAATTCAAAGACTTCTCCCAAAAGAACGACTTAATTCGGATTAATTTCCTTGTTCAAAGAGACGGGAAGGAAAGTTGAGCAAAAAAAATTAAGTGTTCCAAATTTCAATCCGTTTGAACCGGTGGAAAGATTTTAGTTTTCTGATTATTTTATTCTAAATGGTAATAATTAAATTTTGACTCTAGGGCTCTCGTTGATTAGCCTCATGCTGCAAGCTGGGAGGATATTCTGTGAATAAAAAGCACATTACGTCGGTTATGAGAATGAAATGAAGTATATGAGAGCCTAAATTTCGCTTCCATGAAAATAATCACATGCAGATACGAAATGTGTGCTGTCTGAGAAGACATGCGGTCAACGAAGCAAGGAGGTTAGAGAAACAGGGGGAAAAAAAATAGTTTTGGGTATTCTTAAACGAACACGAATTAAAAGGAAGGACAAAGAACAGCTACAATAAAAGAGTGGGAAAGGACAACCAAGTTCACTATCACGAGTGAAAGATTGAACGTTTGCAAGACCCAAGAACGCTGAATGCTAGAGACCCTCTTGTAGAAGTAAAGAGAAAAGGAGAAAGGTCAGAGAGTGAGTCTGACAGTGGTTGAGGTCAGTGAACTCAAGCAGCTGAACATGACTTTTCAAAAGATACTTCTTTCTATGTCACGGGTGAAATAGCCCTACATCCAGCAAATTATACGGTACCTTTTGAAAGCTCTACATCCACAATATATTGTGTACAATGATGGCACATTGATCTAGCACCATCACTTGTATAGGCTGCACAGAGCTCATCAATTAGCTTTATGTTCCACTCATTGTCAAATAGCACCACAACAAATTTTACCGCGTGCATTTCGTCCTGCATAAAGAACACATCAAACTTGTCAGCAATATACCCCATATTTTCTCCTGCATTATATGTGCTTTTTTTTGTGCGTGCACGAGTGTTACACACTTTCTGTGCTGGGAAAAACACCCTCACCATGATGGGTGTTGAAATTAAGTCCCTCTCTCATCTATAGCCTCTCCTAGGACACTACAGGTCTAGATTAAAAAGAGTGTCCATTTTCCTGGTTTTCGAAAGTACTACAATCATGTGAACTCCAATCAACTACACTGTAAATGATACGGAAGTAATATGACGTTCAAGGGAGCAAATATCAAAATGTATGCCAGCTAAGTTCAAGAATTACAATTTCATGCCGAGCAGAAAAAAAGAATACAATTTCACAAGTAGAAGACAAGCAACTTTGATGGGTTTCTTGTTTCCATTTTAAAATCTCCTTCGATGAGTTATTATTTTCACTGAATTTATCTTTATTTAGAGTTGCAAAGGTTAAGATATAGTTCAACTGTGTTCCTGCTATAGACATGCAAAGACAAATATGGTGAACTTTTCTTGTTATGTCTGATTTAAGAACTTCTAGGATGCTTTAGGCACAGTGTTAGGGTAATTACATCTCAAAATAGAAAATTCTATCTGAATGTGAGCTATGCATTGACCAATTGGAAGAGTTGTCACTCCAATACCACACATCTAGGAATTGACTAAACGCAGCTACAACCGGTCAGGTAAAAATTCACCCACGATCCATATTCGCATGGCACGTCAAAAAAAATTTAAAGAAGGGTACCTTGATTGCCAAGACAACAACAGGGGAACACTGGTAACCTTTTCTCCCGGATGCTATTAAGCTGCGGACAACAGGCTCTTCAATTTTATGGAATATAGGTACCACTTCAAATACCAGAAAATCACCAATAATCCTGACACGAGCAGGTGCCCTGTTGGAAGTGATGGAAGCGTTTAATGTCACGAACAACTATCTGCCGATTTAAAATGCCCGAAATGTTCTTCATAAAATCATGGCAGTCTTCACAAATGCGGTGATTCTTGAAGATTCTGATTGTTTTATTTGGCTTGTCGCTTATAAGGGCAAAAGCTAGAGCCAACCTTTCACTGTGATGAAAGAGGTTCTGACTCCTCTCTTTACCATTCACACTATGATGCGCTTCAACTTCGTTCGGAATATAGGCCACTGAAGTACGTTTCTGGTCAAGCTCCTCTAACTTTTCATATATTTCCAAGATCTTTGGATGCGACCCATCTTGAGACAAGAACACATGGATCTGAGCACCAACCTCTACCCAGCTACACCCTGGTTCCTTTTTAACACCACGACTAGACATCAATGCCCTAATTTTTGAAACATCACCCCACCTCCCATTGGCAGCAAAAATGTTTGAAAGCAAAATATAATTTGAATCAATCTCTGGTTCAAGTTCAAAAAGTTTCTCTGCTGCTCTCTCTCCAAATTCTACATTTCCATGAATCTTACAAGCCCCAAGAACAGTCTCCCAAATCAAGGCATTTGTTTCAATCTCCATATTGTCAATGAGGCCCTCAACCTCGTCAAATTTGCCTGCCCTACCTAGGGTATCAATTATGCAAGCATAGTGCTCAATGTTAGGAATTATCCCATACACTTCACTCATTGAGTTGAAATACTTTTTAGCTTCCTCAACTAAACCCATGTGGCTACAAGCAGAAAGAATACCAAGGAAGGTAACCCCATCGGGCACTGCACCCTCAACTAACATGATTTGAAAAGCTTCAAGAGCTTTTTCTCCCTTCCCGTGTTGTGAATACCCACATATCATTGTGTTCCATGCCACGGTGTCACGAAAATCCAAGCCCTTGAAAGAAGTCTCCGCGTTGTCTATGCAACCACATTTTCCGTACATATCAACAATTGCACTAGCAACAAAGATATCATCACATTGACCCGACTTAATTGCGAATGAGTGGAGCTGCCGCCCATTTTCAAGGTTCGCGATCCCAGAACAACCCCTCAAACAGCTGGCAAGGGTGAACTCATTGGGTTTTACGCCTTCTTTTCGCATCTTACCGAAGCACTGAATGGCTTTCTCCCCTTGATCAGTTTGCACATAGCCAGAAATGATCACTGTCCAAGTGAAGACATCTCTTTCTTTCAATCTGGTAAAAACTACTTCTGCATCTTCCAAGCACCTACACTTGACATACATGTCAATGAGAGCAGTTCCTACGAAAACGTCATCAAGTTTCCCTTTAATAATACGGGCATGAATTTGCTTCCCAAAGCTTACATTGCTAAGGCTGGAACAAGACCTCAGAATGCTGATAAATGTTTGCATGTTAGGTTTGAAACCGTCCAGAAGCATTTGGTTGAAGATCCTCAGCCCTTGATCACAAGTTTCATTATCATGGAATCCTGAAAATAGGGCATTCCACGAAACTAAATCCCGATTACTCATTGAGTCAAAAACCCGACAACCATTTTCAACATACCCAATTTTCATATACATTGTAATCAATGCATTGTTGACTGAAGTGTCAAACTGAAAACCATATTTGAATACAGCACAATGGATGCTTTCACTATATTGAGGGTTGAGATCAGCTGCAGTACTAACAAGACTAGAAAGGGTATATTGATTTGGTCTCAAATCGATATCCCTCATCAAGAGAAACAGATTTGCTGCTTCTTGTTTCCGCCCTTGTTGATCAAGACAACTGATCATTGATGTCCATGCCACTATGTCAGGATTTCTTATCCTCGTGAACACTTTTAGCGCATCATCTGCAAGCCCACACTTGGAGTACATATCTACAAGAGTAGAACTCACAAATTCATCTTGTTCAAACCCAATCTTGATCACCATAGAATGGATAACCGGCCCTGCCCCCAAATCATCTGAGTTTGCAAAACCCTTGAGAACAGTAGACAGGGTATACTTGCTCAACTTCATTTGTGATTCTGTCATTTTGCAAAACAGTTCCCATACCTCTTCCCCATTACCCATCTGAGCATATCCATTAAGCAACGTATTCCATGACACATCGTTCTGTTCAGGCATTGAAAAAAACACTTTATGTGCGTATTCCATCTCACTGCATTTTGCATAGAGGTCAACGAGAGCAGAACCAACGTAAACATCCGAGAATTTCCCAAGTTTAATCACCTCTGCGTGTACCTGTTTCCCAAACTCTAAATCCAAGCTCATAGAACCAGCTTTCAATCCAGTCGCTAAGGTAAACTCGTTCGGTCTAATACCTTCCTTCCTCATCTCACTAAACAAGTAAACACCATCACTGCCATAGCCTTCAGCAACGAACCCCGCAATTAGAGCCGTCCAAGACACCACGTCCCGGCCCGACATTTCATCAAACACTTGACGTGCAAACTCCAAACTATGACACTTTGCATAGAAATTAATCAATGAAACCCACAAATGCATATCTGGGTCTACCCCGTTCTTGATTACGTTCCCATGAATTGCCTTCCCTTCATTCAAAGCACAGTCTCGCAGCATTTGTGAGTACCATTTAAGCCTCTCTTTTCCACCTATATTTCTAATCCCTCTATTACCCAACCTATCCAAATTCACCCCACTTTTACTTGACTCGGGCAAATTAGCACTAAATAATTTTCTGCCTGCTTCAACATTGGGTTCAATAACATTCAAAGCAGCAGAAGGAGATGAGCGAAAACGAAGAGAAAGAAACAATGGTCTTGAAAAGCTGAGGCTTTTGTGTAAGAGTCTCATGCGAGAAGTGGGTATTGGGTAAATGGGAGAACAAAGACCTCGAATAGCATGTGGTGGGATTACGCGCATGTTGAGGGGGAGAAGAAGGTCGCATTCCAGTAACGCGGAATCGAAGCTTCGGCACGCATCAAATAGAGAAACGTAGACACGAAGAGAGCAGAATTTGAACTTTTGAAGTGGGTGTCAATGAATATTGGTTAAGATAGGCTTGTATGAATGCGTTCATTTACACAAAGCTTGGGCAAACTTTTTTTTGTTTGGATAACTGGATGTCCGGCAGCTTGCGTGCACCTCCGTTAGTTCTAGATGTCTCGGTAAATTTCCAACGGCCCGACAATTTAAAATACTTGACTTTCGTAAGATTCAAACCGAGAGCACTTATTATGGGTTCGCCACATATAAGTCAGTACCAAGAATGACTCCATAATTCATCATATTGGTCACATGAATTGTGAGTCTTTCCGAACGCACTTAAATAATCAATAAGAAATTGTAATACAGTTTCCGAACGAACTTAACTCCATGCGCAATCAATGTTCTTGACAAAGTTTTAAAAAATAAACGATTCTAATCATTCAAAATGAGTTCATTCTTCAAGTTTAGCCAACAACATGTCCAGTCTCTTTGTAAAAACCGAAGGGGATCCGTTGATGAGTATGAAACAAAATTTTTTTGCACCTTCTATCACCAAAAGTAATTACTGAATGAAAATTACTTCAAGGAGTCCAAAATTCGTATCCCTTACAATGTGGAGGCCCTACAATGTGACCAAACCCTAAACCTAACCGGCCTGTACAATGAACAGACAAAACCAGTAGCTTGACCCTGCAATGTTCTATTGTTGCTTTCATATTTTACCAGTCCTTTATACTGTATGTATTACTCCTAGATTTTATTGAAGTTGTCATACTGAACATGAAAGCAATAGTGAAGCACACTGTGATTTTGCATATGGCCGCAAACTCTTGCATATTTGGACACAAACTTTTGCTCTTGGCCGTAAACTATGATCTTGGCCTCAAACTATTGCTCTTGGACGCAAACTTTAACTCGTGGCCACAAACTATTGTTCTTGGTCGCAAACCACTGCTCTTAGCCACAAAATATTACTCTTGGCCTCAAACTATTGCTCTTGGCCGCAAACTTTTACACTTAGTCACAAACTATTGCTTTTGAATGCAAAATATTGCTCTTGGCCACAAACTTTTGCACACGGCCGCAAACTATTGCTTTTGGCCGCAAATTTTTGCACATGCACCAATCTAAAGAATTATACTCTCTCCATTTCAAAATAAGTAACCTTTTTGGGAAAACATGTCATTTTCAATTGCTTATACTACTCCGTATCTTTTAATATGAATGTTAAAAAATACTGTATGCAATATAGATCTTATTTGATATATTTTAATTAGTTATATTAAACAAAATTTTCAAAATCACATAAAACTTCATAAAATCGAAAGATATAAGCATTTTAAAATGACACGGAGTCTCAAAAAGGTTACTCATTTTGAAACAGAGGGAGTACCTGATTTTAACCCTAACTAATCCGACAAATCACAAGCGTTCGTTAAGTTAATTTTTTTTCTAATATATAAATGATGTTTCGCCAAAGGCTCGTGATACTGGCGGAGCCTATGGTGACAAGTCAAGTGTCCCCAACAACTTGTCAAATACTCTACTATAAGTATAGATTATACAGAGTAGTAATTATTTGCACGAGTCCCACTAATATTAAAATATACTATTTTCACTAAATAGTGCTTGCGAAATTGACCCACTGATTAACAATCATAGATTCGGTCCTGATCGAATTCATTATTGTACTAGTTTTTGCCCAGACAAATTGAAATAGCTCGTCATTTACTAGGGCCCACTCCTGATTTTTGAAATTTTTTTTTTTTCAGGCGATATACAATGGAGGTTAGTGGGGTGTTAGGATTAGCACAGGAGGATCGAGAGGCTATCCATAGCCCTGGCGCCCAAAGTCCCGCCCCTAGTGGGACTCCCGAACCTTAGTCACTACTGAATGGAGGGAGATGAGTTACCAACTTCACTAGAAGTGGTTCTCAATTTTGAAAGTTTTTACTAGAGGTGAATGATTCAAGAAAAGGCTAAGATAATTTGAATAAACCAAAGAAACTCTTTAGATTCTGCCAAATGGGAAAACAAATTAAGCCACCATTCCTTCAATTTGATTGGTGTGATTCGAAGATTTATTCAAAGGGAAGAGTGTACTCTGTCCTAATTGGACCATTAGGATTGATTCTATCACATTGACAAAATTTAGGGAACACAAGTAGTAAATAATTGTACTACTCACATTCCTCTCCAAATTACGAATCCGCCACCAAGAGAGAATATATAGTTTATCTTTGGCTCGTGTATTCTCAGATTAATTCATTGATTTATTTTAGCAGAGTAAGGCTGAGTTTCTGTAAAGGTTTTTTTTTTTTTTTGAGCTTTTTCTTGTTTTGTCCTTGTTTAAATTTTTTTCACGTTTGTTAATTTTGTGCCTCACTTTTTTGGTTTTTCGATTCGTCGACTAATCGGAGAAGTAATTTTTTTTTTACTTTTAACCACATATTTTGAATAAAGACCACTTTTAAGTAAAAAAAAAAAGTCAACTTTTTTTTAAACCTTTTTTTTAATACTTAAAAGTGGTTATTGTTCAAAATATTTGGGTAAAAGTAATTTTTTTTTTACTTTTCTGATTCAGACGAATCAAAAGGTATAAAAAAAAATTGACGCAAAACGAGCAAGCGCGAAAAAAAATTAAATAAAGACAAAAAATACTAAAAGAAAAAGTTCTTTGCGGAACGGGAACCTTGGGTTGGTGCTGTGCGGTAAGGTGCTGCTGCGCCAGCTCGGATCTCATCTCGACAATTAACGATCGAGAACCGTTCATTGCCGAGATGAGCTCCGAGTCGTCGAATGCACGGTGTTACACACACCACTGCACAGCATCATCCCCAATGTGCGGAACGGTGCCTAAACCACAAGCACGAAAAAGATACGTGAATTCGTCTTCCCCCTCCACATCATGGGTCGGCCATTGAAAGCGAAGGTTTTAGGGAGAAAGATTAGGTAAAAAATAAATAAATGCATTTGAGTCTCGAATATTAAAGTAACTATAGTCTAATTGTTCGCCCGTGTGTACTCATCAAAATACTTTATTGGTTTCACACCCATTTTTAATTTGTATGAAAACATAAACTACGCAAGCAAGAATTATGCACATTGACAAATTTTAATATTTTTGTTGAATTAAAAGGGCAGTCGATGTATATTTTTGCCCAATTAATTCCTGGATACTACTTATATTTCCAGGAATTAATTGGGCATTTGTTGTATTTTACCTATCTTCTATTTCTTCTTCTTACTATCTGGTATCAAAAAGTAGTCTATGAACAAAACTCCAACCATTAGGCCCCATTTGATAACCATATTAGCCCTTAGGATTGGATTACCAATCCCAAGGGATTACTAATACAGTGTTTGATAACCCAAAATGGGTAGGAATTATTAGTCTTTAGGACTAGCAAGGTGGGTATTAGGGAGGATTCATAATACCCTCTCGCACTTGGTATTCATAGTCCAGTCTATACCCAAGCCATACGAAATTACCGTCATATCCTTGCTTAAACCAACTAATGACCAAAATACCTACAACCCACCACTACTAACCTGAGCTCCCCCTCGCCGGAGCCATCCCCGTCACCGGAGTTGGAGTGAATTTGTTTGAAATCGTACCACCGGACTTGGCAAAATGTAAGTGGACCCATATGCATGAAAATCATCCAAACGTATTTTTGCCTGGAGTTATGTTTTATAGACGTGCTAGTAGCATAGCTCGTTGGGTGCTTGACCCATTTTCATTTGCTTCTGTAAGTACAAAAACACATACTCCATCTGTCTCTTTTTAAGTGTCCACTACGGCTCTGCATGTCATTTTCAATGACTTATATTCCTCGACGTATACTGTATTTTTATATTTTTAAAATCACTATCTTACAGTAATAATTGAGATACATCAAATAAAATCCACATTGTATGTTAAATTTTTTTCTAATATATGAATGATGTTTCGCCCAAGGCTCGTGATCCTGGCGGAGCCTATGGTGACAAGTCAAGTGTCCCCAACAACTTGTCAAATACTCTACTATAAGTATAGATTATAGTAATTATTTGCACGAGTCCCACTAATGTTAAAATATATTTTCACTAAATAGTGCTTGCGAAATTGACCCACTGATTAACAATCCTAGATTCGGTCCTGATCGAATTCATTATTGTACTAGTTTTTGCCCAGACAAATTGAAATAGCTCGTCATTTACTAGGGCCCACTCCTGAATTTTGAGAGTTTTTTTTTTTTCCAGGCGATATACATCAGAAGTTAGTGGGGTGTTAGGGTTAGCATAGGAAGATTGAGAGGCTACCCATAGACCTGGCGCCCAAAGTCCCGCCCCTCGTGGAACTCGAACCTTGGTCACTACTGGAGGGAGGGAGATGAGTTACCAACTTCACTAGAAGTGGTTCTCAATTTTGAAAGTTTTTACTAGAGGTGAATGATTCAAGAAAAGGCTAAGATAATTATGTCCTTAATTTGAATAAACCAAAGAAACTCTTTACATTCTGCCAAATGGAAAAACAAATTAAGCCACCATTCCTTCAACTTGATTGGTGTGATTCGAAGATTTATTCAAAGGGAAGAGTGTACTATGTCCTAATTGGACCATTAGGATCGATCTAGGGAAAATAACGGTTAAAGACGTGTTTTGATAATTAATACCCGTCAAAAACATGCTGAAAGCATTTGTTAATGCTGAAAATGTCATTGACGATTATTAATTATCAAAACACATCCTTAACCGTCATTTTTCCGAGGATTCTATCACATTGACAAAATTTAGGGAACACAAGTAAGTAAATAATTGTACTACTCACATTCCTCTCCAAATTATGAATCCACCACTTTTAAATTGTCGACTAATCGGAGAAGTTTTGTTTTTTTTTTTTACTTTTACCCACATATTTTGAATGGGGACCACTTTTAAGTTAAAAAATGCCGACATTTTTTTTTCAAACCTTTTTTTTAATTATTTAAAAGTGGTTATTGTTCAAAATATTTGGGTAAAAGTAATTTTTTTTTTGACTTTTTTGATTCAAACGAATCAAAAAGTCAAAAAAATTTGACGCAAAACGAGCAAGCGCGAAAAAAAATTGAATAAAGACAAAAAATACTAAAAGAAAAAGTTCTTTGCGGAACGGGAACCTTGGGTTGGTGTTGTGCGATAAGGTGCTGCTGCGCATCTCCGAGCCGTTAGATCGTGCATCCGTGCTGCGCACACCACTACAGCACCATCCCAATGCGCGGAACGGTGCCTAAACCACAAGCACGAAAAAGATACGTGAAATCGTCTTCCCCCTCCACATCATGGGTCGGCCATTGAAAGCGAAGGTTTTAGGGAGAAAGATTAGGTAAGAAATAAATAAATGCTTTTGAGTCTCGAATATTAAAGTAACTATAGTACTCCTATAATTGTTCGCCCGTGTACTCATCAAAATACTTTGTTGGTTTCACACCCATTTTTAATTTGTATGAAAGCATAAACTATGCAAGCACGAAATATGCACACTGACAAATTTTAATATTTTTGTCGAATTAAAGGGGCAGTCGATGTATATTTTTGCCCAATTAATTCCTGGATACTACTTATATTTCCAGGAATTAATTGGGCATTTGTTGTATTTTACCTATCTTCTATTTCTTCTTCTTACTATCTGGTATCAAAAAGTAGTCTATGAACAAAACTCCAACCATTAGGCCCCATTTGATAACCATATTAGCCCTTAGGATTGGATTATCAATCCCAAGGGATTACTAATACAGTGTTTGGTAACCCAAAATGGGTTGGAATTATTAGTCTTTAGGACTAGCAAGGTGGGTATTAGGGAGGATTCACAATACCGTCTCACACTTGGTATTCATAGTCCAGTCCATACCCAAGCCATACGAAATTACCGTCATATCCTTGCTTAAACCAACTAATGACCAAAATACCTGCAACCCACCACTACTAATCTGAGCTCCCCCTCGCCGGAGCCATCCCTATCACTAGAGTTGGAGTGAATTTGTTTGAAATCGTACCATTGGACTTGGCAAAATGTAATTGGATCCATATGCATGAAAATCATCCAAACGTATTTTTGCCTGGAGTTATGTTTTATAGACGTGCTAGTAGCATAGCTCGTTGGGTGCTTGACCCATTTTCATTTGCTTCTGTAAGTACAAAAACACATACTCCCTCTGTCTCTTTTTAAGTGTCCACTACGGCTCTGCATGTCATTTTCAATGACTTATATTCCTCGACGTATATTGTATTTTTATATTTTTAAAATCACTATCTTACAGTAATAATTGAGATACATCAAATAAGATCCACATTGTATGTTTTTAACAATATGTATTGGGAGACATAATCAATTAAACATGACACTACAGAACCGTGGTCGATAGGTCAATACTTAAAAAAGGACGGAAGGGAGTACTATAAACCTAACAATTTTTTGGCAGCTCATGATCAATCATTGAGTAAAGTGGATTCACAACTAATGAACTCATTGCTTCTTTAGCTTCTAAGGCAGACCACAACTAAAATAGTACTCCTACTATTACATACCCACCAAAATAAAAATAATCAACAAAAGGCCAGCTGTACATAAAAGAGCATCCAATGACGAGGACTCTTGATGGAAGAGTTTTTAGCTGGGGAAATTGTCTAGTAAACATCACCACTTCATTTGTTATTCAGATCAATATTTTTTGGAAAATGATATTGACACTCCAAAAATTGATGGAGCCAAAAAACAAAAAAAAGTGGCTTTGAAATTACATTGATTTTGGAGTTCCTCCATCAATTTTTGGAGTGTCAATATCAATTTCCTAATTTTTTGGCATATTAAATAAAAGCTAAATTTAAGATACACGCTACATTTGAGAGGTGAAAAGTCTTCTTTAAAATATGAAAATATAAAGTACCAAGTCTAATTTATGGAGCGCACGATACATTAAGTGCATCAATCAATTCATAATAAGTCAAAATCGCATTTATTTAGATTAATAGAAAAAATATTAATCCTTCCACTAAATAAAACAATTTATTCTACTGAATGTTCTACATTTAATGAACGGTTCGGATCATTTGTGAAAAATTTATAACAGGTCCCACAGCGCAATACGTGCATAGAATCTGTGCAGTTAGCAGCTCTCGATAGGAAATTTAAGTGCCAAATTCTACAAGGTGTAGCGCATACACTAGGGGTCGTTCGTTTAGGGTATTCAAAATCGGGTATTTTCGTTTGGGGTACTCAAAATTTCTGCGCAAGGTCCCCAATAAATTTTCCCTATCTATCGATCTCTATTTATTACACTCTAAAATCTCTCTCAAAATCCAAACCAAACAGGGTAGATAGGTGACAAGTGGTGCCCGAAGCACCTGATACTTTTCCCATCGTAGGGACTTGGGTCCCACAAGTGAGTCAAACCGTAAACCGTAAAAAATGGCAAAAGGAATTGACCGTGACTATATTACGATAATCTCGGCACAAAACGCGAAAAAGCAAAGGGGGAATCGGAACCGAAACGACGTCGCCCTCGGCTTTTTATCGCGCAGATATCGCGATTAAATGATTGCGGGGCAAAGTTGGAATTGCCAAGCTGTCGGATTTAACCATGGTTATATGTTAGGCCTGTCTCGGGTTAAATCCAGTTAGTACGGAAGGGAGAGGGAGATAATTGCGTCGGTGGAGGTTAACCGCAGGTTATTTTTGGAGGGCTAAATTTCACTTTTGTCCCCTCAACTATTCAACGTTTCTTTATCTCATCCCTAGTCTGTCAATTATTGCAAAAATTGACAATTGGTTAGTCTAATTTTGAGTTCTCCATCTGTTTATTTACTGGAAATTGGACGACAGCCACTGATTTCTGTAAACACCAAAAAAAAAAATTATTATTCTTAATCGTGAACACCTGTTGATTAGATGTCCATATTTTTTCTAGGACCAATGTTCTCTCAACTACCTTTTTTTTTTAAATTTAAGGGAAAATATTATTAATCCTATTATAAAATGGAAAATTATACATTTTTTGCATGATTTTTTTATCTATATATAAATGTGGTATATGCCTCTCATATTTGGCAGAATTTTTTTCTCATTGACTAAAAGATCAAATGATGATATGAGCCTCAATGTCGATCACATGAGCGAAATAGTCGCATTCGTTTGATAAATAGAATTGAGAATCCAAAAATTAGACTAATTAGATGCTCCCTCCATTCCAAAGATATTGTCCGTTTCGCAAAATAAGAATTTAAAAATAACGTACTTTTGCAAAAAAAAAAAAACTCCATATTTTTGCATAAAATAGAAAGAATTAATTGACATCTAATAATGTGACATAAATAATTTATTTTTGACAAAAATATTATTTTCTAAATTCTCGTTAAACAAACCGAACAGTCTTTTTGGGACATAGGGATTATTACTTTAAAAAGTTTAAGGACTCAATAGTTATAATTTATAGATTAAGGATGATGTAGGAAGAAATTCGATAGTCGAGGGAATAAAAGTGAAATTTAGCCTTTTCGGGTATGGTATACAGAGAGAAATTAGAGAGAGAAAATTAGAGGGAGAATCGCTTCGTATATAAGCCATCGAGGCTATCTCTATAAACCGGACAGGATAAAGATAGAGAGAGAGAAAGAGGGAGAGAGTAGTTTTTAGAGAGAGAGAAGGTCTTTCCGTTAACAGGCGGAGGACCGTCGGCCATGGCAGATTCAAACGACTCCATTTCTGTTGATATGGAAACCATCTATCTCGGCGGAAAGGTTAGATTTTTGAATACGTATATACATGTTTTTTTATGTTTGTATTTTGTCAAGATAGCTGTTTTGATTGTAAAGTTACGAAATTTTTTTTTTTTTGGGGGTGATTTGCTCACATTTTCGAATATTTCAAGACTGCATTATTGGATTCTTGTGAGTTTCTTGGTTGTCGGTGTGTTTTATTTTCTGGAAATGTTGGAAGAAATTATTGAACACATATGTACGTATTTTGAGGTTCGTATCTGACGAGACAACTGTTATGATTAGTAAAGTTACGAACCTGTTCCTTGTGTTTTATTGGGTGATTTACTCCCTTTTTCTTTTTCTTTCTTTTTTCTTTTTTTTTTTCCCGGTGCGTGCTTAAGTAAACCTCAACTAATTCCTTTCCCGGTCGGAGGGAGGTCATCCGCGCCCCGGGACCAGAGAATTCACAAGAAATTAATTTCTTGCAAAAATTTACTCCCATTTTCGGATATTTCAAGACGGCATTTTTGAATGCTGTTTGGGTTTGTTGAATATCGGTATATTTAATTTTCTTGAAATGGTTTATTTTTCTTAGTTTTCCATTCTCAGAGTCTAAACGGAAGGTTTGAATTGCTTTCATGATTGGTTGATTTGGTCCATCGATTTTTGGAGTTTTCTTCAGAAATGGAAAGATTGGAAGTTTGATTAGTTTGTGAGGTAGATCTGTTGTATGTTTTACCTTTTTGTAATTTTAACGAGAAAATCAATTGTAATAAGTTTCTTGTTTCTTTCTTGTTGATGGGGGTACTTATGATTCTGGGTTTTGAAAAGTGTACCTCTCATGTGCTTTTGAAGCTCGGTTTGCTTTCTTGCCTCTTATTGCGAACGTTACCGATTAATTGCCTTAAGCAGTCCTCTTTCTTTGTCAGAATATTCTGTTAATTGGTCAATTGCTGAGAAACCTAAAAACCAAAGAAGAAGAAAAAAGTGGGATAAAATTAGAATACGAAATCGGAAAATGGAAATGTTGTATTCTTTGTTAAATGATGAAAAGTAAGCTTAGCTTGGATAAATGACAAGGGTTAGCGTTGTAATTTTTATGGTTTTAAAATGAAGTCCTCATCCAACTCTTGTTTCTTGTCAACCAAATAGGGTATAATTGATGATGGATTTGTTAAGGCCGACATTGTTTCGATATTGTTCCTTCCTATTATATTTTTTCTCACTATCTTTTGTTGTTTCTTTTGATTCCCTATTTTTATTGGTAACAAATCTCAATCATACAGAGATGTTATTTCTATATTCATGATGGGGACAGCGTGGCTGTTACTTTATCTTGCTATTTGTTTTATTAGAGTATTTGGTTAGTAGTTGCAATCAATAATTAATTAGTTCATCTGTGATTGTCTTTTTTATTTTATCAGAGTCCATGCTCTTCCTGTATAGGCTCATTTGCTTTGTTGGGTATTCATTGATTGTAAGCAAGAAGTTTTTCTTTGTTTTATCTTCTTATTATACAACTGTATGGTATGTTGGCGTGGCATTACAATCTGTCCCCAAAAGGGTCAGTATAGGTGGCAAGCTTTTCTGGAATGAAATTAGCTGGGAAAATTCTCAGGTTTTGGATGTACTTGAAGGGTCTAAAATATGAAAATTGTTATTGCTCCTACTAAGGGTGTTCTTATCTAAAATACGATGGTACCTATCCATTTACAATTTCTTTGATGGTTTCTTGAAGTTGGGCTTCCTGTATTGGTTCATGCTTGTTTTATTTTTTATCCCATTGCCATGACAACTTGTTTTCAACCCAACAACATTTTCAATTTTAATGCAGGAACACACTGTAAGAACTGGCCAAGGTTCTGTGTCTGTTATTGTGTACGGAGACCAAGACAAGCCCGCACTGCTTACATATCCTGATTTAGCTCTAAATCGTGAGAGATTTGTCCCTCATGTCTTTCATTTTAAACTTAATTATTCTCTTTTTGCTGTATCGACGTGTTTTGGAACCTTTGTTTCCTTGTTTACCGTTCATCGCCTGATTTTGTAACTTTTTGAGCAGATATGTCATGTTTCCAAGGATTGTTCTTTTGTCCAGAAGCAGCTTCTTTGCTGCTCCACAACTTCTGCATTTACCACATCAGTCCTCCTGGGCATGAGGTCTGTGGCTGCTGACTTGTCCGCATTAGAGTTGTTCTGTCATTCTTGTTTCACGAATGGCTTGTTTTGAACTTTACTTTTGTCCTTTCTACTGAATGCTATTATTCACGTAATTTATTCGGGGCCTTCCACAAGAGTTCTTGCAGTTAGGAGCCGCAGCACTTTGTCCCGATGACCCTGTGCCATCTGTTGATGACTTAGCAGATCAAATTATCGAGGTTCTCAACTATTTTAGGTACTAATACTACACTGCTAAGTTGCTGTTACTTTTATCTTTTGAAGTTTCTTGTTCTAATTTTATTTATTAATCTCTTTCAAGAACAGAACTTTAGTTATATTTTTTTGCTTGTGTTTTTTCTGGTAGGATATTGTAGAGACTCTTTTCTGAGCTTATTTGTTATTTGGTTTCTTTCTTTCTGAATAGTACTCGTACTGATATTTTCGTTTGTGTGGAAAATTCTTTAACTTGATGTCTGATGACATGGATATGACTTGTTCAGGCTTGGCGCAGTGATGTGCATGGGGGTCACAGCTGGTGCTTATGTTCTCACTCTATTTGCTGTATGTTTCCTATTTGATATTCTGATTTCTTAAAGTTTTTAAAGGTTTTGGGTCATTAAAATTTTCAACGATTTGCATTACAGATGAAATATAGGGAGCGGGTTCTAGGTTTGATACTTATATCCCCTTTATGCAAGACTGCCTCTTGGACAGAATGGTTGTGTAATAAGGTGTTTTCTCCTACCTCTCTTCCATCTGTACATTATAAAAGAAATTAGTCTCCATACTAAATCAAATTTCCATCTCCTCTGTAGGTGATGTCAAATTTGCTGTATTTTTATGGCATGTGTGGTTTGATGAAGGAGTTGTTGCTTCACCGGTATTTCAGCAAGGTGTTCTAGACTCATAGTTTTTACAGTCTACCTGCGTTCCCTTAATTCGTTTCTGCCCCTGCTTTTTAATTCATGTTAGGTGGTTCTGTATTCATTAAAATATACAGGAAGTTCGTGGTAGTGCGGAAGTTCCGGAATCAGACATTGTTCAAGCATGCAGAAGAGTTAGTGCTTCATTCTATTCAAAGAAGTCGTGCTAGAGTCGGCCAGAGTGTGACATTGTTTTGATTAATATGATTCTTTTTTTCATCTTCAGTTACTGGATGAGAGGCAGAGCATAAATGTATTGCGGTTTCTTCAAGCGATTGAAAGGTAATCACCTGGTCGAAAGTTTGGCTCACTTTCTCAATGATTTCATTCCTTTTGCTATTGATAACTAAACAAATTTCTCTACTTTTATTTGCCAACTAGCAGTAGACCTGACATTACTAGCGGGTTGAAGACACTTAAATGTCGGACCCTTATATTTGTCGGGGAGAACTCTCCTTTCCATTCA
This sequence comes from Rhododendron griersonianum, assembly GCA_018127125.1. NCBI lineage: Eukaryota > Viridiplantae > Streptophyta > Magnoliopsida > Ericales > Ericaceae > Rhododendron > Rhododendron griersonianum. Next base: position 48,715,318 of record CM030790.1, on the reverse strand, counting down.
GAGGCTGTCCACATGACATCAAAACTGGATAGAAGATACAGTGCCTTAGTTGAGGTATGTGATGCATCATAGTATCTCATAATAGTAATGCGAGACGAACAAAACATATCTAGTATATCGTAGAGGCTGCGCACACCAAAGGAGGAAAATTGCATAGATATTTCTAAAATATCTATTGGCTGACTTGACAATTCTAATTCAAATCGACTAATACGGTATATTTTCCATATTCATAGGAGTGCGAATCTATATTTTTAGATATAGATATCTAAAAAGTTAAACTTTTAATTGTTATAGCATGATATGGATTATTTCTCAGCTGTTTGGTATAAAAAATTGTTGGGATTAATGCTCCATCCGCGAATGCTAACAGAAACGTAATCACAAGCATGAACACACCAGAGGAAAATTGCATAGAGATTTCTGCGGTTCAACACCAATATGCCTTATGTCCCCAACCATAGATATCCTAGTTCTCATACATGTTTGAATCCCAGTGGTTTATGCTCGACACCCCAATCCTAGTTTTTTCAGAACATTACTTATATAGGACCCCACAGATTACGTGGCTCACACCCAACAGAAAATAAGTATGACACGGTTTCACTTTTTATGTGAGTATTGAGTGGTAGATCTAGCTTTTGTCCATCGTGGTGAGCTGCATTACTGGGTAGCTCTCCCCTTCCTCATGGCCCCTCGGTCGGGATTCAGTCCCTGGTCTGTATTATGACTGCCACTTCTAAAGCCTCTCTTGATGTAACAAATGTACTTGAATGAGAAATGGCATGTTTTTATGCGAGCGTATGGGTTTGTGCAGGTCCAGGCCTGTGGATCGGTGGTAACGGAAGAGCAACCGCATGCGATGTTGGTACCGATGGAGTATTTCCTCATGGGTTACGGATTATACAGGCCGTCCCAGTTCAGCGGCAGCCCAAGGAGTCCCCTCAGCCCGTCGTGCATCTCCCCCGAGCTTCTCTCTCCAGAAAGCATGGGCTTGAAGCTGAAACCTATCAAGACTCGGATCCCTACCCATGTCAAAAGTGTATCCAGATAAAATTCAGGAAAGACAAGGACTTCACCCATTGGATGTATACAAACTCCACATGTGTATTTTTCAGTTTTTTTGGGTTCTTTTTGCTGGGTAGATGTGGTGGTTTGTAGATAGGAGGGAGGAAATTCTTTACTGGGTATATAATAGGGAGGGAGATTTGAATTCATTCATTTGTAGTCATCAGTCATAAGCATGTTACTCTGAGCTGTACGTGACTCTGTAAATCCGGAGACAGATAAATTCTTTTTATGATTGTGACGAGGACTAAATAATAGTACTCTTATTGAGGGAATGAGTTGAATTTGCTTACCAGTTCTCTCTCTCTCTCTCTCTCTCTCTCTCTCTCTCACACACACACACATGTGTGGCCTGTGATTATGTCTGGTGAAGATATGATTTGAGTGAATAAACATTAGATTGGGGAAGATACAGAGCATGTGACACCCTGTTGCTAATGATTAAGGGAATGTTAATTGGAGATGAAAAGACGGTTTTGCCCCCAATTTTCTTAAATACATATCTTTTTGGGGCCAACATCAGACTTGGTAGGTGGTCCAATGAATATTTGACAATTTGGTTGTGGTCATAAATCAATGGCAGTAGAGACGTCTGGCCCTCTTACCCTTAGACGTGACCCACATCTATTACACTACACATTGAATACTCGGACATACTTTCTCCGTCCGTCTCTTTTTTAGAGTTCAGTATTCTATTTTGGGATGTTTCTTAATAAGTGTTCATTTTATAAAGTTAGTGGGTAAAAATTGGTGCATTTTTTATTTTGCCCTCGAAAGTGGATTCTATTTTGAAAAATTAGTGAGTAAAAGTGTAATGATGATGTCTCCTAAATAAGTTGGAGTTACGAAGCAGAACTCTTAAAAAGAGACGGAGGGAGTACAAATTTGCCATTATGTCATGTTTTCCGGGGAACACAATACAACGTTTCTTCAGGTTTGTTCGGTTGTTAACTTTAGGGTTCTGAAATTTGTTAAGGTGCACGTAAGTCGACTTGAACATTCGAACAGAATCTAATGTTTTTTTAAAAGTAGCAAAATTCGAACCCCCGAAATAGAGCCCTCACTCACTGGTTCCACCTTTTCTTTTTTTTTTTGGGAGAGAGAATCATCAGCAGTTTGTTTATCAAGTAGTGTCCCTTTCAGAAGTAATATGCTTTCCTTGGCTGAGGAGGAACAGCATCTTGGCTTACTTCTCAAACACAAAATTCCAGAAGAATCAATGATCATGTGCTTTGCTCCCCACTACAAGAACCAGTGATCTCCAAGAAAAACACAGCATGAGTGCATGATTTTTTGACATATATCTGTCCCTTCATTTCATTTCAGGGATCTCCACAGTTTTAGTAAAACCATCCCTAGAAAATGGGAGCTATTACAAGTTTTGTTCGTTTCGATGTAGTAAAACATGTACACTTGTGCATCAAAACATCGTGGTGCCGTCCCAATACCCACTTTAAGTATCAAAATAGGATTGGGTGCCTGCTGTGTCTTGAACGATATACAATAGCCTGTTGTAAGGCCCATTAACTCAATCCGATTCGTCGTTGTGCTCGGATTGTTGGTTGGTATGACTTGCAAAAAAATCGCGTTAATCGGACATACTTAACTGCTGGAACGAAACATGCTGTTCTTGAATTTCTTTTGATGAATAGGATTTTGAGAATAAAAACGTGTTTTGTACCTGCGGTTGCTATTATCCGATTAGCTTGATTTTTTTGTAATTGTTGAACACCCAACGAGCCAAAACTAATGAACGGATCAGATCAAACTAATGAACGGATCAGATCAAACTAATGGTCCTGGGGAGAATCCAAAATGGGCTCTCACAGCAAGCTACTGTGCCTTGGAGGCACAACATGAACCCCCAGTCCGCCAAAATTGATCTACTATGAAGAAAATTGCCTGTCAATGATAGGACATGTGTGACAAATAGCTTGACGTACATTTAATTAGTTAAAAAAAAAAAAGATGACTCATGATGTATATCGAATGTACTCACCAATTATAAGGCTTAAATTTTTAAGTGATTATGACACAAAAAATATTCTCTAAATAAATGTCCGATTCGTAAATTTAGGTCTTTAAAAATATACATTTTTTTTTATGTTCAAAAAAATTGGAAAAAAATACCATGAATGGAGGGAGTATATATATCATAATAATTCGGTATAACTAACTGGTTAATCAGCAACCAGGGGAGGGATTGGGCCAACCCGATTGGTCTCAATGAGGATCTTTTTGGTGTGTGGTCAATATAATTTTTTTGTCCGTCAAAGTTGTTTGGGTCGGCTTACGAATATTTCAAATTAATGCAATTTTGACTGTCAAAGGTGGTCAAAGTAATTTTTTTGACTGTCAAAGACATCTCTTCGACATCGAAACTGGAGAATTCTCAAAAAAATTACTCTCCTGCTGCTTGGCTCCAAGAATCGAATCCTGGTCGATTGTATTAGGAGAAAACTCAAAAACCAAGCAGACTAATTATTGAGCTTGAAGACAAATTGTCTAGTCAATACAATTATAGTGCAATTAGACTCCCTTTCTCTCATCAACCATAAACCAATAGGTCTGATACTATTCCTTGACTTCTCTTACTACTTTTATCCGTCCCGATTTATTTGTCCACTTCTTAATTTTTAAGTGTTCCAAAATATTTGTTCATTTGACTTCTAATTGGATCGATTTTCCCTTTTTGCCTTTTCTTTAGTGGAATAAAGTACTCCCTCCGTACCTTTTTAAGTGTCCTGCTGCTTCGTAACTCTAACTTATTAAGGAGGCATCATCATTACATATTTCACATCAACTTTTATCTCCACTTTTCCTACTTACCCTCTATAGAAACATTATCATTAGACTTTTACTCATTAGCTTTTTAAAATGGAATCTACTTTTAGGGGCAAAATGGAAAATGTACCAACTTTTATCCATTAACTGTACAAAATGGTCACTTATTAAGGGACAACCCAAAATGGAATACTGGACTCTAAAAAAGGTACGGATTGAGTATTTTTTTTGAAAAAGTTGAGGATAAATGTAGAAAGTTGAATTTTTTTAGGTGTAATAATTGTATTTCCTAAAAAAGTTAAATTTTTAAGGTTTGACAAATAAATTGAGACGGATGGAGGAGCAGTAGTATTTTGGATTTTGGGAATCCCACCAACAAAGGCGTTGTGGGTTTTTCTTTTCCTGTCTTGGCGGTTGTCCAAATTCTTTACTCCGTATATAACACGCGTTAAACAACAGGATTTAACCACAATATTTTACAGCACAGTAAACGTTTTCGATTCTCTCTCTCCCCTTTGTCTGCATCAACTGTTCTTGAAAGTTGAAACAACTATCACATACCTGGATATCCCCTCTCTCTCTCTCTCTCTCCCTCCCTCTCGAACTATGGCAAAGAGGAGAGAAGAAGGGGAGGGGGGTGTGCATTGGGATGGGGTTATAGAGGGTATGCCTCTTATTGCAAAGGAGTTGATTGCTGGGGGTGTTGCTGGTGGGGTTGCAAAAACTGTTGTAGCTCCCCTTGAGCGTGTCAAGATCTTGTTTCAGGTACCTTTTTTTGTTATTATCATCTGATCCTGTTCTTGATTATGATTCTTGATTGCTTTAAGCTTCTTGATTCTGCTGCTTTTGATTCTTTCTTTCTTTTCATATTTTGGTTTCGATTGAGAATAACTATTTCTTGTTCTAAATTAAGTATTTGAGTTGAGGAAGTTAATTGCGGTTAGTGGGTTCTGTTAAAATCGTGTGGAATTGTGATTTCATGTACTTTGGACCAAGGATACTTGAGTTTCAGTTCCATTTTCCCAAGAGTTTTTTTTTTTTTTTTTCTCTTGATTATGTTGCATAGAAGGGATATTAGGACCACCACATTGCCGGAAATCGAGGAATGAAGCTGAATGAACTACATTTGTCTGTGATGTCATGATGATTTTTTTAATAACTCGGAATCCAGTCGGTCCACTAATCTGGGGAACCAATATCACCGGTCCACTGGGGTGGGGGGAGGGGACAATCAAAACCGGGAAAACCCCGCATGGACTGCCCCAACACAGGAATTGATTACACTTGGGTGAGGGTCGAACTTCAGACCAAAGGCTTCTCAAGGCCCTGGTTGCTAGGTGAATATCTCCGTGCCAATTTCTGTGATAACTATATGAGTCTAATTGGTTAATTACAATCCCATTAAATGAAAGGACTATGTATTGCCTAGCTATGCTGTGGTACTTGCTCTAGTTTCTGATGATATGGAAAGGTATTGATTAGGTTTCATATCCAAGTATTGAAGGGATGGATTGGTGTCATTACTTATTCTATTTGTTTTGGGAAGTTAGATATATCACTCTAACAATACATTGGGAAGTCCAATGAAATGAGTGAAAACCCTCTTTTTTCCGCCTAAGGTCTTTCTTCTTAATGTCTGATCCTATCAGCCATATATTAGCAGAACAATAAAAGATTGCGATTGATGAGTTGGGTATAAGTAACTCATATTTACTTCACAGCGATTTAGAATAGATGCCTACTTCTAGCCCTCCCCAATGGATCCAACCTGGATGATTTACTGTAGAATCTTTGGGGATATTGTTGCTATTCGATGGCAGGGTATCATCAGGTTGATTTAAGAATGTTCCAACCAATGAGAATATGGTAGATTTTGTAAATCCATCTGGCCTGTTTTCGTTGTGGTGGATTTTGTGAATCCATCCAGCCTGTTATGGTAAGTGATGATGGCCACATCGAAGCATAATATTGAGTCGTGGACACTCTTTAGACGGGGGTCCGACTCCCCATGTATAGACTCTCTCTTTTTTTTTTGATCGGCATAAACATTTTATTAATGGGGAAAGGGGAAGGGGATTCCAACCATGTATAGACTCTGAAGACCACACTTCTTCAAATACAGATTCTCTCTCTCTCTCTGCCTTACTTCTCCCCATTTCCACCTCTAGGTTGCGCCATCTTAGTGCCTTCCCTTTCCCTGATAACCATGTAATTCGTTATGCAGTACCCAATATTGCATTGCTTTTGGATTGGCAATAAAGATTGCTCTGGCAGAAGATCTCAACTTTTGAAAGAATTAGATATTCTCTTGAAACTATGATACTTTTACCGATGCTGGTCATCTTTCTCATATGAACCAAAAAAATAATAGGATTGTGTTGGATATTTGCACTTTTAGATATATGAAGTAGACATGGTTACGCTGGATGTCAGTAAGTATTTCTCTGATTAGGTTGGTAGATCCGCTATTGATATTGGATCAATAATGTATTGTCTTGCTATATTTGGAGATCAGAATTGTTTATCTGTAGGCTTCTACTTCTCAAACATAAGTAATGGAACTGGATTTTGTTAGGAAGCAGACCATCCATAAAAGTTAGAAGAAAAACTCATTTTTTCCCTTTAGTTCTTTTCTTCTTGTTTCAGACCAGAAGAGCAGAATTTCAGAGCATAGGGTTACTGGGATCGTGTAAGAAGATTGTGAGAACAGAAGGGGTGCTGGGCTTTTACAGGTGGGTATTTGCTTAGAATTGTTTGATTATGTAATCTTTGAATTTTTTTTTTGGTTCTGTTTTCCCCTCCTTTTTCCCAACCATGTATTTATGCATGTGGACAAAACTTATCTTCAGAGGGAATGGAGCGAGTGTCGCTCGAATTGTTCCTTATGCGGCATTGCATTATATGGCATATGAGCAGTATCGTCGGTGGATTATACAGACTTTCCCAGACATTGGAAGGGGTCCCGTTCTTGATCTCGTGGCAGGATCATTTGCTGGAGGAACTGCTGTGCTGTTTACTTATCCTCTTGATTTAGTTCGTACTAAGTTGGCATACCAGGTAAAGAAAACTAATAAGAATTTGCTTGTTCTTTTTCGTCCTCTCTGTGTGTCTAGTTCCCCAAACTGACGATCTTATAGATGAGACTAGTTCGAAGATGGAAGTTACAAGACGGATTTTTATGATAGTGCAGGTTGTGGGATCACCAAAGTTAAATGTTAAAGGGCTTGTTCATAGTGAACAAGTATACAGAGGGATTGTGGATTGTTTTTCCAAAACCTACAAAGAGGCTGGGATAAGAGGCCTATACCGTGGCGTGGGTATGTCTAATTGCAGTATTTCTGTAGACTTCGTACAAGGTCTAATTGGTTAAGCTATCTAACATGTTGACACTGTTTTCAGCTCCATCACTCTACGGAATATTTCCTTATGCTGGCTTGAAGTTTTACTTCTACGAGGAAATGAAAAGCCGTGTCCCTCGGGAACACAAGAATGATTTAGTGGTGAAACTTGTGTGTGGATCCATTGCAGGTTTAATGGGTCAAACTTTTACATACCCTCTCGATGTCGTTAGGCGGCAAATGCAGGTAATCTCTCTCTCTCTCTCAATATATATATATATATATACACACACACACACACACACACGCAACTAAAACTCAATGTTATATCAACTCCCTAAATTTCTGAGGTATCCATGTCGGATTGTTGAACTTGGATAAGGTCTGCAAGTATATGAGAGATTTGTCTACTATTCCTAGTTGGACATGAACCCAAGAAGAATGTATAAGTTGTTGAGATTGGTACATGACCATCAACAGATCTCCATTGAATACATAAACTGCTCTATTTTAGCCTGCAAACAGCCTTTACTACTGAAAAATAGAAGAAGCAATATAATAAATATAGCGTATGAGATTGTCATTCAAGCGTTTGGTTTGCTGGAAAAAATGACAATGTACATGGTAATCATCGTGTACTACTTATGGTGAACGGCCATTCCATTAGAAGGAATGACCAACCATTCGATTGGGAGGCAATGGATCATACCATTCCTTCCCGAAATCATTCCAACTAACCAAGCATTACTTAAGAGTCTAACACTTGTCCAAATCTTACACTCATATCCCAGTCTATGTAACACTAATGAAAGCATCCACTGATAAATAGAACAATAAAATTGTGGTGTCAGGTTCAACGACTCTTGTCGTCTAATAGTGGAGATTTGAAAGGGACAATGGAAAGTCTTGTTAAGATTGTCCACAGTCAGGGGTGGAGGCAATTATTTTCAGGGCTCAGCATCAACTACCTCAAGGTAAAAATACAGTTGTTACGAGGTATCAGAAGAATTCTTCTTATTCTTTCTGTCTGTGACATGGATATAATTGTTTTGGTTGGTGTATTGTCAGGTCGTGCCATCAGTGGCGATTGGTTTTACTGTTTATGATGTTATGAAATCGTTCTTAAGGGTCCCGTCGCGAGATGAAGCCACTGTAGAAGTGGTGACCAACAAAAGGAACAACAACCAACCATCATCCCTGCACTCATGACTACCCCATTTTTGGAACTCAACAACAGCCACATTGACCCAGTTATTGAAGGGTACTTGTGCTTGGCCATCTTTACAATGCTGAAGGCTGTCGCCTATGTTTCAGACCATTTAATAAGGTTGATCCATTTAGCTAAGCTATGGCGATTATTAATAAAGTCCGTAAATATCATTGATTCAAGATTTCAACACAGCTTTGTATATTCTCTCTCGCTCAAGGTTGCATATGTGCAGTTTAATGATCTCATTAAAGGACTGCTTTGTTGTTGCTCATGAGGCTCAATCTCTTTTTCTCATCATAGTTTGTGTTACTTTGCATTAGCAACCACCATTCGGATGAGCGAACAAGAGTAATAGTGGGGCTATTCTCGAGCATTATTCAGGTAAGGAGAATTGACTCGAGTTCAAGTGGAAAGCCAAATTGCATGAAATGACTCATTAATATTGTCCAGGAACATTGCAATCTCTCATCCGAATGCTGAGTTGGTCCATTCAACAAGATGACATCTCACAAATCACAATAGAAAGTTGCATTTACAGAAATGCAAGACATTTTACAAATCACAATACAGACATTAATAGACCTAGTAAACCACTCAGCAGAACTCTACGAATGACCCGACTTCAAATGTGTAGGGCATGGAAAACCTTACACAATAGCAAGGTAGGAAATAGCTGAGTATGATTTACCTTCCAAAGGTAACAGGCCATGGTTTTATTTAGCACACATAGACAGGTACCAGACACTTATATAGATACCCGTACCAGACACTTGAACTCGAATCTATGTAACATAACTCAGAAGGCGGCTCTTTTGCCTCTGTGCTTCTCACACCTCTCCCTTCCATAGACGGGCGTTCTACGGCAGATGGATCCATTCGCTGTGCTAGCCGCACATATATCTGATGAACTTCCTCCAGTGTCATAGCCCCACAAGCCTTTATGCTGCCAACACCTTTTTCTACCTTCAGCCGGCGCCCTTCTGCATGCGGAACCATCATCCAAGGTAGCTTCACAAGTAGGAGAATAATATTCTATGACAACACTTCTACATGGGACTGATTTTTTTTTAATTTTTTGCTCGGCTGGGACTGATTTCTTTTTTTCTTTTTGCTTGGCTGGGACTGATTTTTTTTTGATCTGCCTATATGGGACTGATTGATGAGTCGAATTACCATATGGAGTATGTACTGATTGATGAGTCGAATTACCGTATGGAGTATGGACTGATTGATGAGTCGAATTACTATATGGAGTTTCGAACACACTGGATAACTTAGGATTACCGAAGGGACATTGCTGTAGCCAATGGATGAGATCCATCGGCTGGCACTCATTAGCCCTCATCCAGTTGTTGGCCATTGTGAGGAATTGGGCACCGCTTGAGGTACTTCCCTGAAGTTTTTGGAAAACATCTCCAAGGCGACGAACACCATTGTTGCCTTTGTTCAATGCATAATCATAGGTGTTAAGCAGTCGAGTTTCTGTTTTTTCAGCCTCCGCCTTATTTTTCATCTGTTTAGCAATTAAGGAATGTAATAAGAAGCACAATTAATCACTTCAAATTTGCTGGCACCCCCTGTTGGCTTATCACAGAGAAATGAACTTGTTTCCTACATCTTGAGGAGGCAACTAATTCTAAACATGCACACTTGGACATAAAGTCTTAGTTTGAAGTATCCATTCACAAAGCAATCACAAGGTATCAAACATTACAACACGGACACGAATACTCGACATAGACATAGCTGACACGCGATTTTGAACCATCAAAGGACACAAATCGACAAGCCTGAGACGCCTTAAAAATATACAGCTGTTAAGTTTACTACTATATCTCTTATATGTGACAGTGTCTTCGAAGTTTATAAAAATAACACTAATTAACATCAGATAGTCACCCTAAATATCAAGATTCAAAACACAATTGATGCATACATCTTGTAAATGTCTCAAAGTGTACTAAGAGTGCAAATTTTTTCCCCCCTAAAGAATGTGAACTGTGAACAGTGTTGATATGCAGAGAAACATCACGCAGGTCTTCTTTGGGGGGGGTATAAGAAGTGTCGCCAAACTGTCCCCTAAGTGTCCGCGAACTAAACAGAACATCACATCATCGCTGGTTTTCATCCTAAGAATAAGAGATATAATTGCTGTCGTTTTCAAACCTGTATCGACTGTTTGTGCTTATCTTCTATTACCCAAGGAAGATCAAATTGCACCATCTATTAACCAAGGAAGTTCAAGCAGTTTTAAAATAATGACGAAAAAAATGAAGATGTACTTACAGGAGCCCATCTATACGCGATGGTGTAAGCCCTGGAGAAGGCCTCCGAAAACGCCCCATGCCCTTGTTGGAGTACATAATCATTCACCCGACCATTGGAGTCGCCATTCTCTAAATGAGCGCCTTCGCGGCCATAACACTGCAGTCTAGTCCTAACATTGCCAGTTTGTCCAAGGTAAAAGGGAACTGGATCAAGATTTCCGATCTTGCTTCCTGAATGAGCTCCTGATATAACTAGGCCAAGCTCATAAAGCCCTGGACATGAATAACAGTTCGGGAGATTTTGAACCCTGTATCTCTCTGCTCCTTTCCACAGGGAGTGGTCTTCCCAATCAGAAGGCCCGACGAGAACCTGCACAGATAAATACATAGGAAAATTCAGAAAGTTATCTTATAACAGAAAAACAAGCTTCAAAATTATCTTTGACGTTGTCTTGTTCTTACACAATACACAGCCTTGGATATAACTCAACCCCAAATACTAACTGTTTGGAGTAGTTCACCAAAAAAAAAAAAAAACTGTTCGGAGTAAGGGTGCCCTCATGCTTCTATGTTCCGAATGACTTTGATACCGAGGGTGGGGCTTCACTTCACACTCTCCCTTACGCACGGTGTGCTCATCCGGTAGCGTCTGTCCTGTGCAGGCCAGAGGCACTTACCCTATCCATTCCTGGTAGGCCGGTACCTAAAGTCTTGGGTGGAACTCAAAAAAAAAAACAAGCTATTGTAGTAATGACTCTCTTTTTTGTACCAACAATTAAGATTCGCTTTCGCCTACGTGTTGCATCAAAAACCAAATCACAAGCTTCTGATAAAAAACGAGTAGTTAGAGCAAGATTTGTAATATGCAGGTCTCTCACGCTTATATGCTTCATTTTACTTTGGTACCCAACTACGTGTGACTTGGCTTCACTCTCTAATTCGCAGTCATTGACATGAAAAAGACTAACTTGCCGATAAAAGTTCGTTGGAGCAAGAATGTATGAAATTCCTCCACCCCAGTTTCACAAATGCTCTCACATGAAGGCTGGGCAAATCGATAATGTGTTTGGAACTTAGGCAAAGAAATGGAAAAGAAAATAAAGTTGTAAATATTCCTTCCCATGTTTGATTTCTTGAGAAAGAGAAGAGAAAATTTGAAAAACAAATTCAATTTTCTCCAATTTCTTCTTAATTTTCTCTCATTTTCCAACATTATTATTTTCCCTTCTTTTGCCCTTCCATCTCCAAGTTCCAAACAAAGCCTAAATCTTTCTCTCAACCCTGCGATGTTTCGTGACTTGAATTCTCATGAATAAGAGTGTCCATAATGACATAATCAAAACAAAAAGATTTATTAAATTAGCAATGTCAGTCCAAAATAAGGCTCACAATGAACTCCGTACAATTCTAGGCAAAATTTCACCCCGTGGCTCCACCCTTGCTCATCGAATGGAAACATTTTACATTTGGCCTTTGACGATCACAATTGAATCAGAAGGTCCTCAATTTGATTGTCTAAATTGAGATCGAAGAAGGAAAGCCAAGCCGACAAGTGAAAAGTAAAATGTAGAAAATCAGCTTAATTATATATCCATGCATGCATGTATCTGCATGGAGAGAGAGAGAGAGAGAGAGAGAGAGAGAGAGAGAGAGAGAGAGAGAGAGAGAGAGAGAGAGAGAGAGAGAGAGAGAGACCTTCCATTCGTAGAAAAGAGAGTCGTGTTTGGGGTGGAAACAGTCTTCTCTCTTCAACCTTTTGCTGCTAAAGGACACTACCTGATACTCCATTTCCTCTCTCTCACAGTTGAAAGGCAAACAAACGGTAGTTAGTTACTCGCGCCGTTTAAATAGCGCGCTCATGGTTTCTCACAATTCCAGTTTTAACCCCCGATAGGAATCGTCTATGCTAAATAGGTCCCCCGGCAGCAATGTCCCAAGACTATCCCAACCTGCATGCCTTCTACTTATAATTTTTCATTAACATCCTTCGATATGACTTCGCTCTCAATTCTTGCTATGCGCTTCTGTTCTCAATCTTTATTTTTTTGCCGATTTAGAGGCTGCACACGTTAACATGAGTAATAACCTTCAAAAAAGTATAATGTTTGACTAGAATTTGCATATTTGTTGATGGAATTTGGACAATACTTAGCCTTTAGTTGGTTGTTGTCTTCGACGATTTTGGATTGGAATAGTGGAACTAACTTATTAGTTATTATATTCCATAACACTAATAAGTGTTTGCATTTTTAGTTGTAGTAGCATCATTTTTTTTTTATTTTTTATGAAAGAAAATTTGTGGATAAAACCGGGACCGAACCATGAGACTTTTGGATTAGGATTGGATTGCATTTTCTAAAAATCATGAGATATTGATTAGGATTGGATTCATAGGAATCCAATCCAATCCGGACCGTGGACAACCCTGATATTGTGATGGAGGAAAAACAGGGAAGGAAAAAATAGTGCATACATGTACATGAGAAATTTAGATTTTTTAATCACATTTCCCTTCTTTCAAACGATGCTAAAACCAATGTACATCGAACGGTTCCGGATACAATTGTGTCTCGAGTTGTGTTTTCCGATGCTTTTTTTTTAAATTTCTTTTACCCTGTCCTTTTCTTTTTAACTCTCGAAAAACAAATCATTGTGTTGACATAAAAAAGTTTCCCTAAAACGAACGTGGCAGTAGCAGATTTCCTAGTATAAAAGATTAAGCCCAATTACTCAAAATGAAATTAAAATAGTAGAAAAGGGTTGCATCACTAGTTTATGAGTCAAAGTTGGTCTTATAAAATTGTTTCAAGTCAAGTTATACCTCCGACAGCGACCAAATAAAGGCTAAGTATTGTCCAAATTCCATCAACAAAATATGCAAATTCTGGTCAAACATTATCTACTTATTACCTTAAGTTTAAAATAGTCACATTAATGTAAAATTGTTAAAAAAATTCATAACAATTACTACTAGTAAAGTTATAATTATTCATAAATATTCCACACACACACATATATTTGTTTTTTTTTGTTTTTTTAAATATCTCACGGTTCGGTTCGGTTTTTTACGGTTTTGAAATGAGAATCCAATCCTAATCCGTATCTCACGGTTTTTTAATTTTTGAATCCGTGTCCAGACCATTAATCCACGGACAAAATTCAAAAGGCACGGATCGAATCGATCCGGACCGATTTTACGGTTCTCGATTTTTCTTGAACAGCCCTACACAATATCATCTTGCTCCTTAGCTGCGAAGGAAACAAGAAGTGCTAAGGCCCCACCCCTCCCTTTTGGGGGCAATAATTCCATTTCCATATGCTTTCCATTGAGTTGAAAGCTTGGATCAAAAGAGGCTCTGAATGAATAAAGCAATAAAGTTTTTGTAGTGTATGATGGAAGACTTCAAATGATGTTACTCATCAATTCTCCATTCATTCACAGGCAATAATTCTAAAAGTATGGTTGGTACACTGCACCCATGTGATTTAGTCGCATCCAGTCGAATAGTACTAGCAATAATTTTGGGGTGAGTGAAAAAGGAGAGGCCAAGAGAGCTCGCGACCGACGAATCAAAAAAGCAGAAGAAAAAGAAATTGCGTGTCGCGCAATCTCTCCCGGACATGATCAAAGAAATGAAGGGGCAAAATTATCTAACATGAAAGAATGGGTTATCCTTACCAGCAGAGAAGTCTTGTTATTGTATCTGAATCCCTTGACCACTGTGGCAACCACAACAGTTTTTATGATGAAAAGCCCTTCATTTAACGAGTGTGCAGATCTTTCACCATTTATGGTAAGCATCGACATTGAGTTTTACCATATTTATTAATAAATAAAAAAATTCCGTTTCAAAAAAAAATAAAATTGAGACATGAATAAACTTGTTTCAAGGTTCAATCTCAACCAATGGGCAGTGCCATTAACGTCGGGATCATACCAAATTTTTGATGGGATCGTACCAATTTTTTTTCCCTACAAGTACAAAAAAGTTAAGAAAGTGTCTATCTAATGAAACTATACAATGTAAATACTAGTAGTAATTTTACTTGTACATTAAAGTGTCTATATGTTATTTTGTCCACGTTTTTGTTTAACGGGGATATCTACAGTGTTACCACTACATACACATGCATATTGTTTGCTCCATAACTGTGATTTTATTTTTACCCGTCGATTGGGTGACACGTGGCTTAGGAGAGATTGATATTATTAAAGGTGACTCCGGTTTACCTTAATATCATAGGTTTAGATTGAATAAATCCAGTTAGATATATAACATAAAACCATAGCAAAGGTTTTGAACATTATACTCCCGTCGAGTGACCCGTCGATTGACCAATATATGGTCTATTTCCGTTTAATAACTGAGTATTCTTGGACTTGTTTATGTTGACAGTCCATGTACAGGTGTTAAAGGAAGATACATATGGACATTCTCATGATCGTGGGGCAGTTTTGCTCAGCAATACTTGGAGCAGTTCCACAACATGGAAGTTACTTGTTTCACCGATCGTGGAAGCAATTCAAAGGCGTGATATGAGGGAGTAACTGCCATCTTTGGAGGGAATATTCAAATTCAAATAAGGAGGCCTGGAGAAGTTCGTAGCAGTTCTGAACACACACAAACAATGCCAATCAGGCCTTTATCTTTTCTTTTCTAGGAGTAGTTTTAACTTGTAATTATCCACTCGATAATCTTTATCGATTGTTCTTCTACTTTGAAGTTTAATAAAGTCCGTTTTTATTACTCTTCTTCCATAATCCATCCACTTCATTGTTTGCTTCCAAAGAAGTCCTGAAACACGGCAAGGAACCAAACTCCACTTTCCACAACCACATTCCAGCAATTCAAAACACAATTCCCCGTCAATCCCTGTCGATTGAATCGATCCTGAAAACTTAGCAACACATATGGACATGGGACACAAATGCGAAACGAGTATGCAAGTACGTCATTTATTTATGAAAAGCCGTGTCCCTCAGGAACACAAGAATGACATAGTGGTGAAACTTGTGTGTGGATCCATTGCGGGTTTAATGGGTCAAACTTTTACATACCCTCTCGATGTTGTTAGGCAGCAAATGCAGGTAATCTCTCTCTCTCTCTCTCTCTCTTAATATATGTGCAACTAAAACTCGATGTTGTATCAACTCCCCACATTTCTGAGGTACCCATGTCGGATTGTTGAACTTGGATAAGTCTGCAAGGATATGAGAGATTTGTCTAATATTCCTAGTTGGACATGAACCCAAGAAGTGTATGTACAAGTTGTTGAGATTGGTACATGACCATGAATAGATCTCCATTGAATACATAAACTGCTCTATTTTAGCCTGCAAACAGCCTTTACTACTGAAAAATAGAAGCAGCAATATAATAAATCTAGCGTCTGAGATTGTCATTCAAGCGTTTGGTTTGCTGGAAAAAAATGACAGAATGTACATGGTAATCATCATGTACTACTTATGGTGAACAGAAGGAATGACCAACCATTCGATTGGGAGGCAATGGATCATATATACCATTCCTTCCTGAAATCATTCCAACTAACCAAACATTACCTAGGAGTCTAACACTTGTCCAAATCTTACACTCATATCCCAGTCTATGTAACACTTTAATGAAAACATCTACTGACAATAAAATTGTGGCGACAGGTTCAACGACTCTTGTCGTCTAATAGTGGAGATATGAAAGGGGCAATGGAAAGTCTTGTTAAGATTGTCCACAGTCAGGGGTGGAGGCAATTATTTTCAGGGCTCAGCATCAACTACCTCAGGGTAAAAATACAGTTGTTATAAGGTATCAGAAGAATTCTTCTTATTCTTTCTGTCTGTGACATGGATGTAATTGTTTTTGCTGGTGTATTGTCAGGTTGTGCCATCAGTGGCGATTGGTTTCACTGTTTATGATGTTATGAAATCGTTCCTAAGGGTCCCGTCGAGAGATGGAGCCACTGTAGAAGTGGTGACCAACAAAAGGAACACCAACCAACCATCATCCCTGCACTCATGACTACCCCATTTTTGGAACTCAACAACAGCCATGCACATTGACCCAGTTATTGAAGGGTACTTGTGCATGGCCTTCTTTACAACGCTGAAGGCTGTCGTCTATGTTTCAGACCATTTAATAAGGTCGATCCATTTAGCCAAGCTACGGCGATTATTAATAAGGTCTATATATGTATCATTCATTCAAGATTTCAACACAGCTTTGTATATTCTCTCTCTCAAGGTTGCAGATGTGAAGTTTAATGATCTCATTAAAGGACTGCTTTGTTATTTTTTTTTTTTCGGTCAAAGACTGCTTTGTTGTTGCTCATAAGGCTCAATCTCTTTTTCTCATCATAGTTTGTGTTACTTTTCATTAGCAACCAAGACTGCTTTGTTGTTGCTCATAAGGCTCAATCTCTTTTTCTCATCATAGTTTGTGTTACTTTTCATTAGCAACCACCATTCGGATGAGCGAACGAGAGTAACAGTGGGGCTATTCTCGAGCATTATTCGGGTAAGGAGAATTGACTCGAGTTCAAGTGGAAAGCCAAATTGCATGAAATGAATCATTAATATTGTCCAGGGACATTGCAATCTCTCATCCGAATGCTGAGTTGGTCCATTCAACAAGATAACATCTCACAAAGCACAATAGAAAGTTGCATTTACAGAAATGCAGACATTTTACAAATCACAATACAGACATTAATAGACCTAGTAAACCACTCAGCAGAATTCTACGAATGACCCGATTTCAAATGTATAGGCATGGAAAACCTTACACAATAGCAAGCTAGGAAATAGCCCGAGTATGATTTACCTTCCAAAGGAAACATGCCACGGTTTTATTTAGCACACATATAGACAGGTACCGGACACTTATATACATACCCGTACCAGACACTTGTACTCGAATCTATGTAACATAACTCAGAAGGCGGCTCTTTTCCCCTTGTGCTGCTCACACCTCTTTCTTCCTACCACAGGCCGCTTCGTGCAGAAAGTTCCATTGTCTAAATCCACCCCACAAATAGTGTCTAACTTAGTGCTGGTAACAGACTTCTCAGAGTAAACAGGAAACTGTGGTTTAATTGATTTAGGGGCTTCCAAAACTGGACCATGAACATAATGTGGGGTTTTCCCATTGGTTACTGATTCCGAAGAAAGGGATCATGTGATTTTTCTTCCTTTGTGATCTTCACATCGTTTCCTGCCTTGGACTGGTGGTTTTCTACACACACTGCCATTATCCAAGGTGACTCCGCAACTAGGAGAGGAGTTAACAAGCGATTTTCCTTCCGTCAACAACTTTTTTGAGGCGAAGTCATTAATTTTCATCCCTTTGTGTGCATCGCACCGTTTCCTCCCTCCAACAGGTGGCCATGTACAGACAGATCCATGACCTAAGGCCACCCCGCAAATATTTGAATGGTCGTCATTGAAACCTAAACTAGGTGTAACAAGTCTAGGCTGTGATCTTCCAAATTTGAAAATTTGAGGAAGGAGATCGTTGCTCTCCCAATTAGTATATATTCTGGAACCATCTTCCCATGAAAGTGGCTTGCAAGTGTCAATTTTTACATCATTTTTCTTATGATGGAAATGGGAGAGCTTTTTGGCCGGTGTGAGGAATTGGGCACCACTTGAAGTACTTCCCTGAAGTTTTTGGAAAACATCTCCAAGGCGACGAACACCATTGTTGCCTTTGTTCAATGCATAATCATAGGTGTTAAGCACTCGAGTTTCTGTTTTTTCAGCCTCCGCCTTATTTTTCATCTGTTTAACAATTAAGAAATGTAATAAGAAGCACAATTAATCACTTCAAATTTGCTGGCACCCCCTGTTGGCTTATCACAGAGAAATGAACTTGTTTACTACATCTTGAGGAGGCAACTAATTCTAAACATGCACACTTGCACATAAAGTCTTAGTTTGAAGTATCCATGCACAAAGCAATCACAAGGTATCAAACATTACAACACGGACACTAATACTCGACATAGACATAGCAACACGCGATTTTGAACCATCAAAGGACACAAAACGACAAGCCTGAGACGCCTTAAAAATATACAGCTGTAAGTTTACTACTATATCTCTTATATGGGATAGTGTCTTCAAAGTTAATAAAAAGAATTCAGATAGTCACCATAAATTCATTCCATAAATATCAAGATTCGAAACACGATTGACCCATACATCTTGTACATGTCTCAAAGTGTGCTAAGAGTGCAATTTTTTTTTCTAAAGAATGTGAGTGTTAATATGCAGAGAAACATCACATAGGTCTTCTTTCGGGGGTATATCAAGTGTTGTCAAACTGTCCCCTAAGTGTCCGCGAGGCGCGAACTAAACTGAACATCACATCATCGCTGGTTTTCATCCTAAGAATAAGAGACGTAATTGCTGCCGTTTTCAAACCTGTATCGACCGTTTGTGCTCATCTTCTATTATCTATGAAGCACGGATACTCTATTTTGGCATCCGTATCACGTATTGTATCCGTATCGGATACCGATACTCTCGGATACTCTCCGGATACGTATCCGATACGCTTTTTTAAAGTATCCTGCTTCTAGAATTATTTTTTGGTATCCCGATATATTTCGGATACGCGCAGATTCTCTCGGATACGTATCCGATACGTTTTGGATACACACAGATATGTGTTGGATACGCTCCGATACTTTTTGGATGCGCGCAAGGGTAAATATGTTATTACTTAAAATATATGGGTTAAAATTGCAAGTAGGACTATATTTTTCTTTTTCCTCCACCAATTGACACCAGAAACACACCAACAATATCCTCTCTCTCGACAACTTTGTAAGTCTCTCTCTCTCTCGTTGTGTGCATGTAAATATATATATAACTATATAGATACAGTTATATATAACTATATGTAAATATATCTCTTGGCATATGAAATGGTGAACTTGTGTAATGGAAACTTTAATCATTAATGAAATTTAGGAATTAAAAATTATATATAATATATTTTCTATTTACTTTTATATTCAATATATCCCCCAATGTATCGTATTCTTCTTTTTTTTAAAATCATGTATCTGCGTATCTATATCATATCGTATCCGTATCCCATATCCGTATCCGTGCATCTTAGTCTATTATCCAAGGAAGATCAAATTGCACCATCTATTAACCAAGGAAGTTCAAGCAATTTTAGAAGAATGACGAAAAAATGAAGATATACTTACAGGAGCCCATCTAAACGCGATGGAGTAGTCCTTGGAAAAGGCCTCCGAAAACAGTCCATCTAAATGAGCGCCGTCGCGGCCATAACGCTGCAGTCTAGTCCTAACATTGTCAGTTTGTCCAAGGTAAACGATAACTGGATCAAGATTTCCGATCTTGCTTCCTGAATGAGCTCCTGATATAACTAGGCCAAGCTCATAAAGCCCTGGACATGAATAACAGTCCGGGAGATTGTGAACCCTGTATCTCTCTACTCCTTCTTTCCCCAGGGAGTGGTCTTCCCAATCAGAAGGCCCGACGAGAACCTGCACAAATAAATACATAGAAAAATTCGGAAAGTTACCTTATAAATAACAGAAAAACAAGCTTCAAAATTATCTTCGACATTGTCTTGTTGACTTGTTATACAACCTTGGATAAAACTCAACCCCCAAAACTAAGTATTTGGAGTAAGGGTGCCGTCATGCTTCTATGTTCCGAGTTACTTTGATACCGAGGGTGGGGCTTCACTTCACATGCACCCTCCCTTACACACAGTGTGCTCATCCAGCAGCGCCTGTCCTGTGCAGGCCAGAGACACTCATCCTATCCATTCCTGGTACGTAAAGTCTTGGGTGGAACTCAAAAAAAAAAAAAAAACTGGCTATTGGAGTAGTGTGTCCTCTCACGCAGCCACGCTTATATGCTTCATTTTACTTTGGTACCCAGGCTACATGTGACTTGGCTTCACTCTCTAATTCACGGTCATTGACATGAAAAAGACTAACTTGCCGATAAAAGTTTGTTGGATTAAGAATATATGAAATTCCTCCGCCCAAGTTTCACAAATGCTCTCACATGAAGGCTGGGCAAATCGATAAATCTCTCTCAACCCTTTCGTGACTTGAATTCTCACTTATAAGAGTGTCCCCAATGGCATTATCAAAACGATATATTCAGTTATCAATGTTCGTCCAAAATAAGGCTCACAATGGTATAATTAAACTTAGCAGCCCCTTAAATTTTGGCATTTTGATAACCAAAACTAGCAACCTCTTATCTTTGGATAATCAAATTTAATGGGGACCACACACTCCCTCTTTTCTTTCTCTCTCCTCCTCTCACTTTCAATAGGCTAACCAACTTACATTTATTCCCAACTCTATCTATCTCTCTCTACTAAAAATGGTTTTTGATTATGAACCATTGTGGGTCTTTACATTGTTAACCAAAAGATGAGGTGACAAATTTTGATTATCCAAATTTGGTTAAGCCATTGAAGACACCCAAAGGCGTCTCCGCCTCATACAATGTACTCCGTAGAATTTCATCCCGTGGCTCCACCCTTGCCCATCAAATGGAAACATTTTACTTTTGGCCTTAATTTCGAAGAAATGATGATCACACCAAGTACAACGAGTGTGATAATCAAAAACCTCTGTGCACGGTCTCAAATAAATTTTCTCTATCTATCACTTTCCACTAGGGGTGTCCACGGTCCGGATCGGATCAGATTCGTATGAATCCAAGCCTAATCCGTATCTCACGGTTTTTAGAAAATACAATCCAATCCTAATCCAAAAGTCTTACGGTTCGGTTTGGATTTCGAACCGTGAGTCACGGTTCGATCCCGGTTTTATCCACGGATTTCCTTTCATAAACATTAAACTCTAAAACACGCAAAATTACTTCAACTACTGTATTACATATCATTCCAAATTTCTAGTTCAAAATTCAATCCAGGTTTCATCAGCCATTGTTACATCCACGGAGTAGCAGGAGGTTCTATTTACACAATGGTAGTAGCTGATTACAAGTTATAAATCAGACGGGGAAGACATGTGAAGTAAAAGTAAGGAATTTCATATAAGGAGCAGATTTCCTTCGGTCATTTTTATGAACTTAAAATTGTTAAAAAAAATTCATAACAAGTAGTAGAATTATAATTATTTATAAATATTACACACACATGTATATATATATATATATATATTAATTTTTTAAATTTTTTAAATATCTCACGGTTCGGTTCGGTTAATCCACGGATTTGAAATAAAAATCCAATCCTAATCCGTATCTCACGGTTTTTTAATTTTCAAATCCGTGTCCGGACCATTAATCCACGGACAAAATCCAAAAGGCACGGATCGGTTCGGTCCGGACCGGTTTCACGGTTCTCGATTTTTCTTAGACAGCCCTACTTTCCACTCATTAATCTCAAAAACCTCCCACCGAACACAATTTTCAGAAAGTCCTCAATTGATTGTCTAAATTGAGAAGAAAGAAAGCCATGCCTGTCAGTGAAAAAGTAAAGGTAGAAAACTGCTTATATATACATGTATCTGTATGGAGAGAGAGAGCGAGAGAGAGAGAGAGAGAGAGGGAGAGAGAGACCTTCCAGTCGGAGAAAAGAGAGTCGTGTTCGGGGTCTAAACAGTCTTCTCTCTTCAACCTGTTGCTGCTCAAGGACGCTACCTGACTCTCCATTTCCTCTCTCTCACAAATGAAAGGCAAACAAACGGTAGTTAGTTACTCGCGCCGTTTAAATAGAGCGCTCATAGTTTCTCACAATTCCAGTTTTAACCCCCGATAGGAACCGTCTATGCTAAATAGGTCCCCCGGCAGCAATGTCCCAAGACTCACCCAACTCCCAACCTGCCCTCTATAATTTTTCAGTAACATCCTTCGATTTCGCTCTCAATTCTCGCCATACGCTTATGTTCTCAATCTTTACTTTTGCGGATTTAGAGGCTGCACACGTTAACATGAGTAATAATGACCTTCAAAAAAATTAAACCTTCACTGGGTACAATACAAATTTTGAACCAGTTGAAAAAGTATAAGAAAAGGGATGAAGTTAGTCGGAGTTATAACCTGACTTGAAACAATTTTAAAAGACCAACTTTGACTCATAAACAAGTTATGCAACCTTTTCTATCTTAATTTCATTTTGAGAAATTGGGCTAATCTTTTATACTTGGAAATCTGCTACTGCCACGCTAGTTTTAGGGAATCTTTTTTGTATGTCCACACAGTGATTGTTCCACCTAATCTTTTATACTTGGAAATCTGCTACTGCCACGCTAGTTTTAGGGAATCTTTTTTGTATGTCCACACAGTGATTTGTTTTTTCGAGAGTTAAAAAGAATAGGATATGGTAAAAGAAATTTTAAAAAAGGCATAGAAAAATACAACTCGAGACACAACTGTATCCGAAACCATTCGATGTACATGATTCTAGCAATGTTTGAAAGAAGTGTGGTTAAGAAATACAAATTTCTCATGTACACGTATGCAGTATGCACTATTTCTAGCAATGTTTGGGGCAATAATTCCATATGCTTTCCATTGAGTTGAAAGCTTGGATCAAAAGAGGCTCTGGACCGACGAATCAAAAAAGCAGAAGAAAAAGAAATTGCGTGTCGCGCAATCTTTCCTAGACATGATCAAAGAAATGAAATGCACTATAAAGCAAAATCACATTACGAGTACTTCAACGAAATATTTCTTGTACTCGTAATGTGATTCCGCTTTATAGTAAGTGATTCAAATGTCTGCCCTTGCACATGCACATAAAGCATATCTCATGTGACTCAAAATGGGGCTTAACGGTCACATTTGAAGATCCATTAATTTCAATTTTAAGTTTTGATATGCTTATCATCCATGCAAAAAATCAAGTTCCATCCAAATGAGGCATATTTGTCACAAGAGAGATGAAAAACATAATAACTCAGACTACCCATTTCTCTTCTTTCGAATATTATTCGACCAAACCGATGAACACATTGGGGACAACAAAATGAATAGTTCTTATCTTCAAAAGAAACTGTGTAAATCACATTTTGCATCACATGAATGATCTCCGCATGATAGAATCTTGATCCTTATAGATGTTCTAAGCTATTGATTCCTTTGTTTTCTTGCTAATCTATCACTACGCAGAAACCAGAAAAGCAAGAGAATAGAGGTGATTTTCTTCTAACCAAACCGGACCAACCGGTTCAATAGATTAACCTGCAAAACCGTTTTACTATGGAAGCCGACCTATTTCTCAAAATCCGGCAAGAACAAATGGTTGAACCGGTCAACCACCGATAAATGACATGATACATCTAATTCGTGCTATGCTTTTCATTCAAGGAACAAAACTGAAATGAAATGAATTGATACATTTGGAAATTTAATTACAATGCCAGGAATCCCTATATTAAAAATAAAAGAAAAAGGAAGTAAAGAAATAAACCAAAAAACCTATAAAATAAAAAAACTTTAAAAATATGAATCACATTACAAAATGGACACTAATTTACAAAATTAAGGTAAGTGGGAGTACACTATGACCTAACTAAGTACGAAGACTTACCCATCAATCATATGTACCAAGATCTCCGTCACGTAATGGGTTTTTTTTATCCGAGCGATATTTCAGTCGCTTGCTTGCTTTGTGTAAGGAAATAAAGGATTTCTCAGTCAAATTCCTTCGCAGTTGTAGGCACCTGTCCTCCGCATAAGAAGCCGATCAGGTAAAAGCCCCAAATATTCATTTTCTGGTTCATCGTTCTATTTAATATCATGAATCGTGAGAGCCTTGTACCATCAAATTTATACGCTTAGTACTGTCTGCGCGCAGGATGTCTCCTTTAAATCCAATCTGGGATTATAAATAAGTTCAATGTATCAGGAACTACCTCAAAACTGTTCTATTAAAGCAGGGAATGGGCAAAATCACATCCTCCTTTGCTTGGTGAAAAAATTTGAGAGGATAGACACATTTTCAAGTGGGGTAATCTTACCTCTATTGGAATATCGGGGGAGAACCACCGCAACAGCACTCCAAGATGTACAACAGCAGGAATCAACTTGAAAAGCAATGGGGTAGTCACCTGCAAACTATTTTATGAGCATATGTCGATACTGGCTAAGATTTATTCAGTAAACAAACTTCTAGCACTAATTTCTTTGGCAGAAAAAAAGAATTAGGGAATATGACTACAACTTAAAACATTAACAAACAGATTTTTAGCTGTTTATATTAGAATTACCACGTGCAAGCTTTAAGAAAAACTCATTTAAAACCCATATGGAACTCATACAGCCAGAAATAGGCGGGATCAGAAGCAGGGAATCCTATGGATGCTCCCGTAGTTAATCTTTTGCATAGAAGAGAATGCTGTTGGTCAAGCTCTAGACATCAGCTAGTGGTGTCCAGCAAACAAAAAGAAAGCATTGAACCCAAAACTCTAACAGCATCACTGGAACCATAAATCAGAATAGCTTACGCACCAGGCTGAGAGCTGTTGTCCCCAGCAGCAGCAGATACAACTTACCCTGCATTGGTTTCAAAACGTTAGCTACTATTAAACAATTGATAGGGCGTTACAAGAAATCGCACACTGAATACCCCAATTGAAGCCAGCCTTTTAGGCATGAAGGTTCATAACAGTAAAAAGTTTGATGCATTAGCTTACTCACAATTGTAACACATGTAAGCTAATGACTTTCTCCACAAACATTGCATGTAAGGTCAATAAGTTCGATAAACAAGAAGAGCGTCACAAGCTTCTTTTGATAAAAGGATTTAAGCACAAGCTGGAAACAATCCACTAAAACCATGCTACAGATTTAGGAATTACCTCGACTAGATGAACATTAGAAGCACGACTTAAGAGAACAAAAGCAAATTCCCCAATTTGCGCCAGAGACATTCCAACCTACAAATATCAAGTAACTAAGGTCCCTCTGTTGACAGGTACAGTCATCATCAAGGGGCAAAATAATGTAACATGAAGGAACGGGGTATCCTTACCAGCAGTGAAGTCTTGTTATTGTATCTGAATCCCTTGACCACTGTGGCAACCACAACAGTTTTTATGATGATCACCAATATAACAGCCGCTAGTAAAATGTCAATGTGATTCCAAAGGAAGTGACCGTGTATAAGCATCCCAATGCTGGCAAGGAACAGCGCGGCAAATAAATTGCGAATTGGCTCAACCTAAAAAAGAAAGAAAGATTAAATGAATTCCAAGTCAAGATCAAGCACAGACAGTGCTTCAAAGTAAAGGTCACTAGCAAGCAAGCTATTTTAAATACATAAAACGAATGAATAGAGAGAGTTCATGTAAATTTGAAGCATAACAAAAAAAAATTGTTAAACAAATGAACCCACAACCATACACCCCAAGTATGAGAGGGAGGGAGAGAAGAAAAGAGAGATTCATACATGGCAAACATCAAGCTGAAACTAACGCTTTCCAACAAAGACACTACAGGAAGATTGCTAAATCTAGGACTAGGAACCACCATGTTCAACTAATGCTTTCCAATTCTTGCACGAGTAAAATCCACATAGTAGCGGGCTCATGGTTACCCCAGAATTATAATCACTTAACTAGTATATAACTAATGTAATCAGCCACCTCTGCAATTTCTGACAAAGAGCAAGCAACTAGGCTATATTACCTGTTCAAGTGTATGTTGAGCAAATTCAGTAGTTGATATCATTACTCCAGCAGCAAAGGAGCCCAGTTCAAGACTTAGACCCAGCTTATCGCTACACTGGAAGGACACAACAATCCAAATTATACACAATACATACAGGTGTGTGCAAGGGTAAAGTGTTTGGAAAGATGGTGGGCAGGTAAATAATTTGTTGGAAAAGTCTTCAATCAAGATGGGATGGGCAGAAATTACATGTTTCCCATTCTAAAAAATTTCAGACCGCCCAGGAAATTACGTTGAACACAATATAAGAAATGTTTGATACAAATGGAATTGGTAAATGAGGCTTTACCCAGGCAACTACCAAGCAGAAAGCCACTGCCGCCAATTGATAAAGTTCATTAGTCTGCAAATAAAGATTTAAAATCAAGGCCTAATAAACACATAGAAACTGCAGCAAAAAAAAAAAGTACATCGACCATATTGTCACTGGGAAAATGTACCTGCGATGATAGGCTAATCATCAGCTTCAAAAACCAAGGTACACAAGTCCGAGATAGTATTGATAAAATGGCCAAAAATGCAATCAAAACCACCAGCCTGAAAAAAAGACATTTTATAGATTGAATTCAAATACATGATAAGCTGGAGTCAGGAGACAAGCATTTGCTAGCTAATCCGAAAAATTTGGAAACTACACACTTAAGTACTTAACCACCATCATGGATGCCAGCAGCCAAGGGCATCAGAAATGTTCAATTTGTGATCGTAGGAAAGGTAATTATGTATTATTCCTTTTCTGTAATGCTACATATTAAATCCCCAAAGCCATCAATGTAAATGTGGAGCCAGCCCTCAAAGATTTTATTCTATCTGAATCCATTTAATGCACCCCGAGACACAAATTACTAAAATTGTTCAATAAGACTTTCACAAATTGGATTTGTTTGTTGCAGTATGATACTTCATTCACAAGGGCCTAAAGATACTAGAGCTGTTTCCACTTATCTGTATGATGACACGTGTTAATTATTAACTGATTCGCATGAGTTTCTAATTCCATCTCAACATGGAGGATCTAATTCGAAAGGGGAAACAGGGATAATATAATCACCCATTAACATCACATTTCATTATAGAAGCCGATTCTTCAGGTTTTGTTCTTACGATTTTGTCATGGATATGACTCCTTGAAGAACACCAGAAGTACCACCAAGAACTGGAAGCAAAGCAAACAGCAAGCCAACAGCGCAGTCCTGGCAATAACAAACAACTCAAAGTTAGGATCCAAAAACAAGAAGAGAAAGATTCTAAACGAGATAAAGTTGTAGTCTTCACTAATTTTGTGAATAGCTAGTACAAACTAAGCATAAGTGAGAGGATGATAAAGACCTGCAAGATAAGGGTACCAATTGTTATCTGTCCATGGACGGTACTCATACTACTTTTTTCCATCAAAAACTTCAAAACCTGTGAATAAAACAAAGTCACATTATTCCTCACATTGATAGAAGAAAAATACTTTACGATTAAGAAAGGGAAAAATACATGCTGATGGGCTGGAAGATAAATTAGAAAGAAGCAAACAACGTTATACAAGAATTGGCTAATCAGCCCTTCTGCTCTCATTTTTAAAAAGCCAGGAAAACTAAACCAAAACTCCAAAGTAGATGTAACCTTTAAAAAGGATTGAGCGAGGCCAAAAACATCATCGTCACAAGAATACTGCTACTGGCATAAAGACATTAACAGAAATAACGAGGCCCCACATGCAGGCATGAAAAGGCATGGCGAATAAAAGCAGTACATAGTACATACCAATAAGAAATAACTTATTACTGATAGTTTTGGAATAATAGGTGAATCAATAAATCCTGGTATGGTAGGAACTAGAAAGTTACTTGTCAAAAAACTTGACATGCTAGTAAGCAAAACCAAAATGCTAGTAGTAGTTTTGATGTATAAGTTCCATTCCGTAAATAGTCCACATAACTTAAACCAAATTTTCAGCGTATAATAGCACTAACAGCACACCACAAATTTCATAGTGTTGGCTAAAAATTTACAACTAATGAGTCGATAAATAAGGAGTTATCTGAAGATACTCACAACAGCTGTTGATGACATAGACAAGAATACACCGATAAATACTCCCTCAGACAATTCACCACCACATAGCTGCACACAGCCACAAATATCATAAGGTCATGCCTAAGATAATTGAACGAGTAAACAAAATGCAAGACTAATAAGTTGTTTTTTTCAACACTTTTCTCGGAGACGAGGTACCCCTCCAAGGCAATGTCACTTTGTACCCACCCCGACAAAAGGATTAGACATACCGAGGCTGTTATTCCACACAAGCACATAAATAGGAATATCTGGAGCAAGCCTCCTAAAACAGCAACTGCTCGAACGACGCGAAGCTGCAATGGTAAAGTGAAGGATCAATCACAGCCTACGAGTCAACGACATTAGTAAACAAATTATATGTTCTGGAAGAGTAAATATCTGCTAACCTTTGCAGTGGAGAACTCCAGGCCCAAAGCAAAAAGAAGAAAAATAACACCAAATTGAGCTACTGTTTCAACCTGCATGCAACAATGAGAGGATCAAAGTTTTATGTGAATGCAAAGAAATACGGAGCCTAAATCTGAAGCTGTATCATGACTGTTAGAATATTGTCAGGCTTATGTTAGTCCCACATTGGCTAATTAAGTCATTGTAATGAGTATCTCATAATATAAATAAAGTCTGTGTGTGTTAGGGTTATTTTAACACCCTATATACACTTTCTCATATCTCAAACAACATGGTATCAGAGCTTCACCTTAACCCTAATTGCAAACTACCATAACTCTAAAATCTCCCCGTATTTACCACAAAAAAAAAAAAACATCGTTGACAACAGCTGCTACCACCGTAACCTAACCCATCAACCTTAACCCATCACCATAGCCACCATCCATCAGTCCCGCAAACCCCCAAAACCACAAACCCAGTTACCCAAATCCCTCGAAATTCCTTGAAACCTCTTACCCAATCGTCGCCGAAAAAAAACACAAACGTCAGGTGTGTATTTCCCGTCATCGTCCTGAACTTGTGCCAGTTTAGTCTCCAATCGTCGCCGCCGTTATCGTATTTGCCCGTCACCGTCGTCGATTTGATCGTTTCTTTACTAATTAATGCGCACAGATCTACTCTCGTCTCTCTGATATTTATTGAATCATGTGGAAGTTTTTCGTCAAATCATCAGGTGCGGCGGTATATTAATGAAGTAATCAAATTTGGTTACTTGTCTGGTATGCTGGTCCTACGTTGATAAGTTGAAGTCAATGGTCTGATTTTTGTATTTAATTGCACTTCCAGTCCCTGCAGCTTAGGATCATCGCAATTTTGACTGTCAATTGGCTTATGACTATTGGTTTAGTTGGTTCTATTCTGTAGGATTTCTGTTGGTTGTGTGCTGGTCATTTACTAGTTATTGGTTGTTGCTACTACATTGTTCGGTAACATGTCTGAGGAGAAAACAGGTTCAGGCCCTCTTTCTACAGTTGTTGGTACTATTTCTGGTTCTAATTCTACTGGTATTGGTAGTCTTTTTAGTGGCCCTCGGTTTCGTGAGCGGCACTCTATTACCTCCACACCATTAAATGGAGGCAACTATGTTCTTTGGGCTAAAGCTGTTGAGGTGTATTATATGGGTCAGTCGGAGGACTCTTATCCGACTTATTTGACTGGTGAGCCCCCCGCCTGGAAACCTGTTGATGCCCGTATTCGTTCCGAGTTATGGAATAGCATGACGGAACAGGTTGCTAGTACGCTAATGTTTTGTGATACAGCTAGAGAGGTGTGGACACAGGCAAAAGAGTTGTATTCGGGTGTTGACAATCTCCGTCGTACGTATGATCTTCATCAGTCTTTCTTTAATATATCTCAGGGTGATGATTCTTTTGAGAATTATTATGCTAAGTTCCTGCGTATTTGTAATGAGTTGGATATCTGTGAGCCACTTTCTGCTGATATTCAGGTTATACGGCGCCAGCGTGAGCGCATGAGGATTACTCGTTTCTTATCTGGTGCATCATCCACTTTCAAACCTGTGGGTAATCAGATTTTGGGGGACCGTGACTTACCTCCTCTCAGTGAGGTATTCAGTCGTCTCCGACAGTCATCGTCTATTTCTGGTACACCGGTTCCTGACCGTTCTGCTTTGACTTCCGCTGTTTCTGATAGCTCTGTGTTCTCAGTCAACCGTGGCCGTGGTCACGGCCGTGATTCTGGGTTTCGAGGTGGTGGACGGGTTTTTGGGATGAATGGCCGTGGTTCTGGTGGCTGTACAGACTGTTATTGGTGATCGTACATTTAGTCGTGGTGGCCGCGTGACAGGGGGAGGCCGCGGTCGTGGCCGTGGTGCTCGTTTGTGTACTTACTGTGGAGGAACAATCATTGGGTGGACACATGTTATGAGTTGTATGGCTTCCCTCAGGCTCATCAGGCCACTGCCTCTGAGGATATTGGACAGTTTGCTCAGTCTTCTGCTGATAGTGTGGTTGTTTCAGCTGATGAGTACCAGCGCTTATTGTCATTTCAGACTGCAACAGGTTCTTCCACTGCTACGCTTGCTCAGACCGGTCCATCTATTGCTTGTGTTGCCTCTTCTTCTTCCTCTCCTTGGGTTATTGACTCAGGAGCTACAGATCATATGACATATGACTGGTACACCTACTTTCCTTTGTGATCGACAGCCAGTTGGTAGATCATCTCATGTTACCTTAGCTGATGGATCTACCACTGCTGTTACTGGTTTGGGTTCCGTTCCTGTCTCTTCCTCTCTTACATTGACATCTGTATTACATGTTCCTCGTTTCCCGTTTAATCTTATGTCTGTGAGCTGTCTTACAAAATCTTTAAATTGTTCCATTACATTTCTTCCTCATGGCTGTGTTTTTCAGGATCTCACGATGGGGAGGAAGATTACTTGACAGTGCCTCAACCCGTTGCCCTTCAGACATCAGCGTCTCCATATCAACAGCACTGTCGTCTTGGTCATCCTTCTCTTCAGAGTTTGAAGCGTCTTGTGCCCTCATGTCGTTCCATTAATAAGTTGGTTTGTGAAGTCTGTGAGTTTAGTAAACACCGTCGAGTCAGTTTTTATCCTAAGGTTGAGCGTCGTGTGTCGCGTCCTTTTCAGTTAGTTCATTCAGATATTTGGGGGCCTATTCATGTGCCCAGTGTCTCTGGTTTTCAGTATTATGTTATCTTTGTGGATGATTTTTCTCGTATCACATATCTTTATCTAATGAAAGAGCGATTTGAATTGAAATCTGTTTTTAAATCCTTTTACATGGAGATTAAGAATCAGTTTGATACTTGCATTAAAATATTTCGTTCAGATAATGCCCGTGAATATTTTCATAGTACACTGTCTCACTTTTTTGCTGATCATGGCATTATTCATCAATCGTCGTGTTCTCGGACTCCACAACAAAATGGAGTTGCTGAGCGCAAGATTCGGCACTTGTCTGAGGTTATGCGTGCCTTACTATTTCAAATGCAGGTTCCTAAGTCATATTGGAGTGATGCTGTCCTCACTGCCTGTTACTTAGTCAATCGCATGCCCTCTACAGTTCTAGGTGGTCAGGTTCCCCATACGGTCTTATTTCCCGATCGGCCTCTCCATTCATTACCCCCTCGAGTTTTTGGATGCACCTGTTATGTCCATGCTCTTGACCCTAATAGGAGTAAACTTGATCCTCGGTCTTTTCGGTGTATTTTTCTGGGATACTCACAAACCCAGAAAGGGTATCGATGTTACTCACCTACTTTACGTCGTCATTTTGTCTGTGCTGATGTCACGTTCAATGAGTCCTTACCCTATTATTCGGATCTTGTTACTACCAATGATCTCCTTACCCAAGAGTCTGTATTACCTATGGTTGTTCCAACTGGCACTGTTCTACCAAACCCTTTGCAGGTTTATGTTCGGCGTTCCCACGCACCGACACCACCCCAGCCTCCAGCACCAACCCAGTCTCCACCTACAAAGCCCTCCCAGCCTGCCGAACCATCTTCGCCAGCACCTCCGTCTTCCCCCCCGTCGCCAGATCCGCCTGCTCCTCGCTATCCAACTCATGAGAATCGCCACCCGCCGGTAAAATATGGTTTTTCTAATTGTTCTCGCACTTCTCATCCTCTTTCTCGAGTTATCTCATATGATCATCTCTCTCCATCTCTCCGTGCTTTCACTACTACTGTTTCCTCTATTTTTGTTCCTAACACTGTTCAGGAGGCCTTATCACGGTCTGAGTGGCGGAAAGCTATGGAGGATGAAATGTCTGCTCTTCATAATAATGGCACATGGGAAATGGTTACTCTTCCTGCTGGTCAAACTACTGTCGGCTGTCGTTGGATTTATACTGTCAAGTACCTTCCTGATGGCACTGTTGAGCGCCACAAAGCTCGTCTGGTTGCCAAAGGGTACACTCAGACTTATGGTGTTGATTATTCAGAAACGTTCTCTCCTGTTGCCAAGCTTGGTTCTGTGCGAATTCTTCTTTATCTTGCTGCCAATCTTGGTTGGCCGTTGTTCCAGCTCGACGTCAAAAATGCCTTTCTCCATGGCGATCTCCAGGAGGAAGTCTACATGGAGCAACCACCTGGGTTCGTTGCTCAAGGGGAGCTTCATAAGGTATGTCGTCTTCGCAAAGCACTCTATGGACTTAAACAATCTCCCAGAGCATGGTTTAGTAAGTTTAGTGATGCAGTTATGAGATTTGGCATGTATCGGAGTCAGTCAGACCACTCTGTATTCTCCCTTATGTCGGCTCGAGGGAAAGTATTGCTCATTGTCTATGTAGATGACATTATTATTACTGGAGATGATCAAAAAGGAATTGATGAGTTGAAACAGTTCTTACATAGTCAGTTTCACACTAAAGACTTGGGTAAGTTGCGATATTTCTTGGGTATTGAGGTAGCAAGATCTAAGGATGGGATTAGTCTGTCCCAGAGGAAATATGTGTTGGATATTCTAGAGGAGACAGGTTTATTAGGAGCTAGACCTGTAGAGACTCCAATGGATCCTAATGTGAAACTCTGCATTGATCGGGGGAGGTATTTTCTCATCCAGACCGGTATCGTCGATTGGTTGGTAAGTTAAATTACCTTACCAATACGCGTCCTGATATCTCATTTGCTGTTAGTATGGTGAGTCAATTTATGTCTGCTCCTCGTCTTCCACATTGGGAAGCTTGTATTCGCATTGTTAAGTACCTTAAGGCTTATCCTGGACGTGGTTTGTTTTATCGTTCCAATGGTCATTTTCGTGTTGAGGCATTTACGGATGCAGATTGGGCAGGGTCACCTTCTGACAGACATTCAACAACTGGTTACTGTACGTTTGTTGGTGGCAACCTAGTTACTTGGAAGAGTAAGAAGCAAACTGTTGTTGCAAGGTCTAGTGCAGAGGCAGAGTACCGTGCTATGGCTCATACCACATGTGAGATTGTTTGGCTGAGATCCTTTCTTGAGGAGCTGGGATTTCAGGTGCAGTTACCCGTTCCTATGTATTGTGACAATCAAGCAGCAATACATATTTCTTCGAACCCGGTGTTTCATGAGAGAACCAAACATATCGAGGTAGATTGTCACATTGTTCGAGAGAAGGTTGACAATGGTATGTTGGTTACGCCCTTTGTGTCCACAGGAGCTCAGATTGCAGATAATTTTACCAAATCACTGTTTAAACCTCGTTTAGAATTCTTATGTAACAAGCTGGGACTTTGTGATATTTACTCTCCAGCTTGAGGGGGAGTGTTAGAATATTGTCAGGCTTATGTTAGTCCCACATTGGCTAATTAAGTCATTGTAATGAGTATCTCATAATATAAATAAAGTCTGTGTGTGTTAGGGTTATTTTAACACCCTATATACACTTTCTCATATCTCAAACAACAATGACCATGTGAAAATTGATTAAGTACGACAACTACAATCGAGCTCCATTATCACAAACAAAATTTCCCTTATCTTCTTCCCAATTGGAAAGAAGATGACCAAAAAGAAGATCACTCTGCTTCGACAGAATATGCATAATAAGAATGCCAGAAGCTAATTGCATCAGTTCCACAAAAGTGCGGATTTAAACAGCCAGACATGGTGGATGGATTCAGCAATTATACACATAAACTCATGTCATTGCCCACATTTCATGTAATACTTGTATTAAGAAACACTGTGACCTTAAACTGTCCTCTTGAACATCCTCAAGAAAGCATTCAAATTTACTAGATTAAGTGGATCGAGGATGATGACAAACTTCAAATAAATATTCAAGTTGTTGGGCATCATAGAGACAAAAAAAAACATACTTGCACCAGTTCACTAACAAAATTAAACCCTCCAGGTCCAACTATAGATCCTGCTAGCAAATATCCAGTAATAACCTGCAAAATTCAAGAACACACATAAGGTCCGCAAAAGGAATGATAGCAAAAACAAATCCACAAAATTGTATTTCATCCATGATCACAGCATGGAACAAGAAGTAGAGGGCCAACCGGTTGTCCAGCACAAGCAAATGCAATGCCACCACATGTTGCAAATACTATGACAATAACAAGGTCCGAGATCAACCTGCAAAGTAGTTTATTGAACACTTTGAATAAGCTAATATTGCAGGTTACCAGTAAAACAGGTGCATGAGAGAGAGAGAGAGAGAGAGAGAGAGAGAGAGAGAGAGAAACCTTAAGTCCAACTGTAGCACAGGATACTTTGACTTGAGATTTGATATGATAAACACATTATCCTGAGCAGAAACCCACAACAGATGGATCAGTACTTCGTGAGGTTGTCATCTATTTTCTTAGCACTTGACAAGAAACCAAATGTGATGCGAACACTCTAAAATAGCTATAAGTCACACCTTTCGATCTATCAATGTTGGCATATCTTCTGCTCGATTCTCACTGTCCAAATTGAAAACATCCTGAAGCTGAAATGACCTGTCATGAGACTCATAAAGATGGGCTATAATCAAATCTCAATGATGATAATATGGTCTATCATATTATTCAACTGCTTCCATTGGACATAAATTCTAAACAATCTGTCATTTCATTCACTGGATAGAAAGACATACTTCTCCTCCTTGGTATCATTTTTCTTGGACTTAACTCTAGCAACAGTTTCCAAAACTGCCTGGCAAAATTAAACAAATTAGATTCAGCAAAACACAATAGCCAGGATTTGGTAATGCAAGGATTACACAGAACACGTATTGTCGTAGCAAAGGAGCATCTATTACATGTGAAGAACAACACAAGTTAAAAAAAGAGAACTGTTTGGTTTGCCATATATTCTTCCCTTACAAGTCCAAATTACTCTAAAAAGAGATAGTACCAGTATTCAAATCACTAAGAATAAAGAAGGAAGAGGAAGAAGAAGAACACTGCCAACCTGCTGTTCATTAACACTGTTATTAAAGCTCCCAGGATCAGTGGCTGCAACAGACAACTGAAAGAGTTAGGAAGCCCTAATCACTCATTCTTGGATAACAACAAGGCAGTGTTTGGTTCATTGGTGTTAAGCTAGAATGGAATGTTTATTCTCATTGGGTGGCGAAGGAATCACCATTCAGTTATTACATCTATCATTCCAGCCAACCAAACACTACCTTAGCGAAAATATCATCTACATCATTGCATCAATTATCCTACCATGGATGTAAAAGATAGAAAAACAAAATTCTAAGATCCAACCAAATAGGGCAACTACATTTTTAACCAGAATATCAATACAACCACATTTACCCACAGGAATGAACAAAATGTAGATAAATAAATACCAGTATCTGCTATTGTGTGCAAGTAGAAACTGTTTTATTGGAAACAATAACAAGGAAATATTTAAGAACAGTTCCCTCTCCGCTGTTAGGTACTCCGTACATTAGAGCATCTCCAGCCCTTACTCTCTTCTTTTCCATTTCAACACAAAATTGGAGTAAAAAACACCTCAAAATGCACTCCATTTCTTTACTCAAAACTTATATCAAATCAATTCTACTCAAACTTTTCACCCAAATCAAGGGAGACTAAAATTTCTTTGTGCCTCTCAAATTTACAACTATGCCATTAATGAAGCTTTTACTCAAATTTATGCTCAGATTTGGTTTTGTCCATTTGAAGTGTTCTTAAATGAATCAGATGAATGAATTCAAGTAAAATATCTTTCCACTCACGTCCTACAGAGTGATTTCCAGTAAATGCAAAACCCTAAATCATAAACCACATCAAACACAATAACCCTAACAAAAGCCAGAAAAGAAAGGAGTTCAAAACAAAACAAAAAATTCAAACCCAAAACCTTGAGTCTGCTCGTCATTCTCGGTGAACTCCTTCTCCAGTGCCCGATCGATCATGTCGGCGAAGCTGTCCTCCTTAGATCCCGGTCGCGAGGTGTTCGATTCCAAGGCCGTGGCATTGGGAAACTCCGCCAGCGAGCCGTTCGAGTCGAGAGAGGGTAGAGAGAGAGAGCAGAGGAAGAGATCGAGGAGGAGGAGGAGCGAGAGGAGAGCTGTACGCATTGCAGGTGCGGAGAGAGAGTGGGTGGTTTTAGAGAGAGAGAGAGAACAACCGTCTTCGTCGTCGTCTCAGGGGGTTGTGATTTTCTGTATGTATTTTTTGATTCCAATCTGGGATGAAGATAACGGAGGGAAAAAAAGAGAGTTTGGGAGTCGTTAGAGGAGGGGAAACGGAGGTGGAGTGGAAAGGGGGATCAGCGTTGTGGGTTTGCCACGAAAGTGGGAGGGAGAGAGATAACCTACGCGCACTGGAAGAGCGTGGGGAGAACGCGCCGCCTCATGGCCACCACCTGGAGTCTGTTGGGCCCATCGAAGTACCAATTTCTCAAGGCTGCTGATTTTGCCACACCCTTTTTTGTTAACGCTACTCCTCTGCAGGGGAGTAGCGTTAACAAAAAAGAGAATGACAAAATCATTTCTCTTTCTCAATTGAGGGATAGGTTTTTGCAGAAATACTGCCCACCCTAATGATTCACCGAGTTGTTCGCAAGCAATTCGAGGCTCGGCTTATAAGTAAACGAGTTTGTTAATAAACAAGCTGAGCTTTTATAATTGAGCCGAGTAACAACTAGTTTCTTTTTACGATGTGTCCTGGGATAATTATCCGGCATATCACAAGTAAGGGTCATCATCGGGCCGGGCCGGCCGGGCTTTTTCTTTTTGGCGGGCCGGGCTAACTACCATAAATTGTAGCCCAAGCCCGGCCCATGGGCTAGCCCAATTGGCAGGCCAACGGGCGGGCTTAAATTTCCTTAGGCAAAACTAAACCAAGGGAAAAAAGAAAGGGTTTTGTGGGATTTTGGGCAAATAGGCGGGCCCGTTGGCGGGCTTTTGGGCGGGTACCAAGGGCGGGCTCACGGGCCGGGCCGAGTAAAAATTCATAGACCCGAGCCCACCCATTGCAAAACTACGGGGCGGGCTAGCCCGCCCGTTTTATGGGCTCGGGCCGGGTAAAAACCCGACAGGGCGGGCGGGCTTTGGACGGGTCGCGGGTCTTCAGGTTAAATGATGACCCTTAATCACAAGCAAACTTATAACGGAATTCACCAATTTCTTTTTTGCCAGTAAGATTACGTTTTTTGAGTTGGTATTGCAACCTCATATAATTGCAAATGGAAAAACCAAATTGAACAAATACTGATAAACCAACTTCAATTAGTTATTACTCAACTCGATTATAAAAACTCGGTTTGTTTGCCGAGGCTTAGCTAGTTTATAGAGATTCATGTAATAAATGAACTGAGCTCGAAAACAATTCAAGTTTGAGCTAGATTAGTTTAGAAAGAGCTAAGTTCGAGATTAAAACGAAGCTCGGCTCGACTTGTTTGCAGTATACGTACCGAATGTTACCAAATGAGACGGTACATTTTTAAACTTTAGGTCGAAGTAAAGTAATGCCTACCACACGAGCATATATCTATTTTCGGTAACGTTGCACAGTACTTTTCAGATGGGTTGAATTGAATTTGACAAATATGACAAGTGACAACAAAAATTCAACAACCTATTTTTTCAAGCAGTAAGTCTACTGTTACAGCAAAATCGTACAGATTTTGCGTACAGATTTGTAGTGGGGCTCACTACGGGTCTCAAAAAAAAGATCCGAGTCGTTCATTAAATGTAAAACAGTTTTTCAAAGGCCCTCGCAAAAAATTAGTTCAATCCGATACTTATAGATACTCTATCCAATCATATAATGTTTCATTATTCGGGAATCTAAATCAAAAGTTAGATGATTGGATCGAGCATCTATAAGTATCGGATTGAACTGATTTTTAGTAAGGGCCCTTTAAAAACTGTTTTACATTTAATGAATGGCTCGAATCATTTGTGTTGGATCCGTAGTGGACCCCACAACAAATCTGTACGCAAAATCTGTACGATTTTGCTGTACCAGTAGACTTACTGTTTTTCAAGTGATGTGTTTTCGTTGTCAATGTCACGTAAGTAATTCATGAGACTCGACAACCAATTGGGGGATGGTGTTGTGCAGCACTGTGCTACGAACTTTCGAGCCGTCAGATCGTGCATCCGACAGCTTGGATCTCATTACGACAATGAACGGCTCTCGATCGTTGATTACCGAGATGAATCCCTCGACAACAATGAGCTATGCAATGGTCGAGAGAAACTAATATCAAGTGAGAGCAAATCCGCCACGGATTTTGAACATAGGTGTAACGACCCGAATTTTCGACCCAATTTTTTTTTATATAGCGTTAATATTATTAGGTCTTAATTATTATTATTTTTCCTTAATAGATAAATACAAAAAGATAAGTATATTATCTTATTTATCTCTTTTATTATTATTATTATTATTTTAATTGCATGCATGTTTAGAACTCCTCCCATCTCTCCTACTCCTACTCAATCTCTACTTCCTCTCTAATCCTATTTTTCGTCCATCTCAAAGCCCAAGAGTTAGAATCCCATTAAAACTCAAACTTACCTCCCTCATCCAAATTCTCCTATAAATATCCCATTACTTCGACCCTAGGGCACCACGCTACTCCACAAAAATCAAAAGACCAACTCCATTCTCGTCCATATCAGGTACCTCTGTTCACAGCCTGTTTCTTCCTAGCTAATGTCGTTTTTAGGCCAGAGTTCCTCCACAAAAGTTGTAGAGGGCGTCGAGGGCTTCGATTTCAACCCAAGAATCACTCCAAACGATCGAGTATTGACAGAGTTACAGCCGTCCAAAGTTCAGTGAAATTTTCGGATTTCTGTTCCAGACAGCACACAGGACTTATGAAAATCCCCACTTTTCTCCTAGTTCGAATGATTTTCGGGCTTAGACTTCTTCATGAAAGTTGTAGAGCGCTTCAAGATCTTCGCGTTAGACACAAGAATCGTCCAAAACGGCAGAGGTTTGGTCAAGTTATTCCAGTCCAAAGTTACTGCTAGAATACCGATCTTTCGTCGCCAAACGAAAACCCACCAGACTCCACCAAATCGTTTTGTCCGGATTAAAGGTAGATTAATTGCTATCCCTATCTCCCCCTAAGTATATTAACGTGCTAAGATATTAGTTTTTATGATTAAAAAGAAAAAGAATCGAAATTAAAATCGAATGAACGAAACCTAGTTTTTTCCGAAAACATTCACTGTTCATTGTTCATAAGCATGGTTACTGTTCACGCTTTTTGTTGGTACTGTTCATGCCGGTTGGTTTTAAAAAAAAAAGAAACCTAAATTACAGTTTTCCCCTTTATCTATTAAAGTGATGTGTTTCAGCCCTCATGCATTGTTAACCTATTAAAGTTTGCCCCTGAAGTTTATTAAGTTTATGTTTCGGCCCATTCATAAAAGGTTACGTGATTTTTATGCTTATTATTTATTTCAATTATTATTCTGATTGCTTATCTATTATTCCAACCTCTGATTGATATGTTAAATTGGACCCTAGAGACATGGGGTGGTATGCGAATAGATTTCACATAGACGATGCTGAGTTAATGGAAAAATGGTGAAGTGTTGGAGTTATGAAATTGTGGAATTGTGATTTGGGCCATAGCTATGGCAAGGGTGACCTGTTGGGCCCTGGATTGATGACATTGTGGTGACCCTAACGTATGGTATGCCATGGGAAGTTCCAAAGGGTAATCGTGCCTTGCAAGGCCAGCAAGGGGGATTGTTCCATGACACGGTCATAGTTAGTGGCTTAGGAATGGTGCGACCCTAATGTATGGTACGCCATGGGAAGTTCCAAAGGGTAATCGTGCCCCCTGCTATGGTTGTAAATGAATTTATACGAAGTACATAACTTAGGTGAATTCATTTAGGACCCCGTGTGCAGGACAAGCAAGGGGGGAATTTTCCATGACACGGTCATAGTTAGTGGTTATGGGAGGAAAGGATCTCGTGGATGAGATCTTAGATTTCACGTAGGGTTAATGTATAGTAATAAACTGGTTTATATGGAAAATCTCTGTTTTACTTTTCGCATGATTATTATTATCTTATTGCTTGCTAGTTGTAAAGTAAGAGGGGTGGTTGGGTTGGATTATTCTATTGGGTGATTTATCACTCACGGATACGTCTGTATCCTGGTAAATCGATTGCTTCGGCGATCAATTTGTCAGAGAGCGCAGGATTCAATGATGGTACTGCAATTTGACACAAAAGGAATATCAGGAATGAAGATCGAGTATGCTTGGGATCCGTATCAAGCCTAGAGTCGGCTCTGAAGATAATGTATTTTGAATCAGTAAATTTATCTTGAGATTGTAATAGTTGAACCTTTATTTCGGAAAATTATGTTTATTTAGCACAGTCTTAAGCCACTTCCAAAAGCCAAAAACCCTACTGATGCGCACCAGGGCGCAATCATCGCGCGCCCGGGCGCATCGTCGCGCG
This sequence comes from Rhododendron griersonianum, assembly GCA_018127125.1. Classification (NCBI taxonomy): domain Eukaryota; kingdom Viridiplantae; phylum Streptophyta; class Magnoliopsida; order Ericales; family Ericaceae; genus Rhododendron; species Rhododendron griersonianum. The sequence goes on along the minus strand of CM030790.1, from coordinate 48,674,070 downwards.
CCAGGACGCATAGTCGCGCGCCAGGGAGTACCGTCGCGCGACAGACTAGAACACTCGCGCGATGGTCAGTTCCCCACCTACTTTTCCAGTGGCAGAAACTTGGCCACGAGTGCCACCCTCAGCCAGACCTCGTGGACTGGCTGAACTCCTCTGTTTGCTTCATCTTACCTTTCCAAAGGATGCAATTTGGGCACCAAAGCAAAACCAACCCTTCTTAGTTGGTTCTTTCTCCTCCATACACCATTCCCACCTCTCCTCCTATATATACCCCCTTTGGTTCTTCCATTAAAGGGTTCAAAAAAAAGAAGAAGAAGAAGAAGGAAGTTACAAATGTTCCAACTTTTCAAAAACACTTGATATTCCACTACTCAAACCATTTTCATACACTCTTTTTACAAGTCCTATCACCTTGTTCAATCTCAACCACAACTCAAACCTCAAACTCAACCTCAATTCAAAGCTCAAACACTTTTCAAACCTCAAAATCCAAAGGTATATCTTACCTTTGTTCTGCTCTCTGTTCTGATCCCTGAGGGGGGCTGGCAGGGTCAAGGCTGGTAATCAATACCAGTCCTGGCCCTAAAGCTGGCAAGGTTTCAAAAACCGTGCAACCAAAATACCCTCGCGCGACGGACCCAGTCACGCGCGCGCTTGTCTCAAGCATCGCGCGATGGTTCTCGTGGGGAAGGGATATTGGTTCTTTCCTGTTTTATTGTCTTAATAATTATTATGGATCACTGTTAAGCATGCTAATAATCAGTTTACTGCTTTTCTTAGAGCTTAAATTGCTAGTTTTATATCTCAATATTCATTTCTGTTCAGTTTGGAATGCCCTTGGGATCCCCTGAATCTTACTCAGGACACCAAGCATGTAAAGCAATTCCTGGAAGTCCAGTCAGGAGAGTCCCGCGAGGTTTACTCTCTCTCGCGCGACAGTTCTCTGATTTCCATGAATGGCCCTTGCATGGGCAACTGCCCTTGGCCTCTGCTTTGATACCCCCACTGTCTAGGGGTTGTGTTTCATCTTATTTGGCTCTTTTTGAGTATTGTGTAATAATTAGCATTTTACGGTCTTCCAATACACTGCTTGTTTTGCTTCCTGGTGTGCACTGTCCTTCCAGAGCCCAGAAGGGGATGTTTTTGGGACTGTGGTGAGATGACAACACTCGCGCGAGAGTCAGTGTGTCTCGCGAGATGGTTGACTTGCATGCAGATCTGTTCAGGCATGCAAGTTGATCATCGTGCAGGGCAAATCTGCCCCGAGCCTGGTTTTGGCATCTGATCGCTGTTTCAAGATCATTCCGTTTATTATTCATCATGCTACTCGTCCATGCCATCTATCATCCTGCAAACATGTTACAGTTTTAATCCCCGATTAACTGTTCCCCCGCCCTAATTAGCTAAAATTGATTAATAAAAGAAGAATCGCAATGTTTTCAAAATGCCTAAGTAGAGACCGATCTCCGGATTGGGCGAGAGGGGTGCCATAAAACCCTTCCCCTCTCGTAACCTGGCTCCCGAACCCAGATATGGTTATGACGGACTGGTTCCTTAACTTTTTCAAATCAAATAGCGCGGCAGGTGCTTCGAAATACGGTTCCTTGAGTGTCGGACCTTCAAAACTCAAGTGGCGACTCTGTATTTTCGAGCGCTTGCCACCTGCGCTCGCGCTCCCTCGATCCGGGCCCTTGCATTTTTAGAAACCGGGATTTCCAGGGCATGCTGCCCACACTTGGGATCCGTATCAAGCCTAGAGTCGGCTCTGAAGATAATGTATTTTGAATCAGTAAATTTACCTTAAAATTGTAATAGCTAAACCTTTATTTTGGAAAATTATGTTTATTTAGCAAATTTTCTTAAGAAATTATTTTATTTTGCTTCCGAAAAATCGGGGCGTTACAAATGGTATCAGAGCATAGGTTCAACACTCGGCCTTGGGTAGATTGGGTAGACCACATTCTGATAGCGTAAATCCGAATAGCTAAACGTTTACGATATCTTTTACTTCTCTAAACTACGATATATCCTACCTAAGTATATCATATAAATATATATTTACCTGCTGCGACTCAGACTCCGAGAAATTACGAAATCAGCGTTGACTTTGACCAGAAGAAAGCGATGGAGCAGCCGTTTCCTTTCATAATTTAGTTGGTCGAGCAAATGAGACAAAGAATCTTAGTATGAAGACGACGAAGAGACAAATCTCGACAATGGAGGATAAGGTACTGTCGAAGGAGGCTACTCCGTGAATAGAGTACCTGTCGAAGAAGAATTTCCTTTCTCTAGGCAGATAACGATCGAAAATAGGATAGGATCAGTGTGAGGACGTTATTGCACACACTTCCTTGAGAGAACCAGATACCTAGAAACCCTCAAGACTCTAAACCTAACCTCGTTGAGCAGTCGTTACAAGATTGGTACCAAAGGTCAACGACGCCACTTTCTACGGTCATTTTGTCAACCTCACCAGCAAGGACAATACGTGTAACCTTAATGCCAATGCCGCCCACGCCATCAACATGTTTATGCCAATCCCGAGGTCCACACAACACGAAACCCAACGAGATACTGAGTAACATAGAGGTTATGCAACTTCTACAAGCGATTGCCACATCGACACCATCGTAGTTCAAACAGATCGAGAAGAGTTCAAGGTCGTGAATAATTGGGAAATCTGTGACAATTCTCTTTGAGGGAGGTTATATGTTTTTCTTTAAGGGGGATAGGAGAGCTACTGACGATCATTCATCTTAATCCTCTTTTTCATTCGATTGATTGTATTCTAACCTTCCACTATTTTTTCATCTCTCTTGGCTCTTCTTAAAATCAGCTTCATTATGACTCTCCATTGTTAGAGTTGCAACTTCAACTAAAGCTCAAATCGTTGAACTCCTTGTCTATTCCAAGTACCTAACCCTCGTGACATTTTCCTTTTGTAAGTTGGGTATTCCTACGGATCATTTTGTTCCAACCTTTCTTAATTTGACTTGATTTGATTTGAAGTCAACAGTTTACTCGATTATGAGTCTAACTTTTCTGATCCATTGAATACTGCAGTTTGGAGCAATCCTGATTTATTCTGACTAGTTCCTCATTTATTCTGACCAGTGCACTATTAGGTATCTACAACCTTTGATTCTTTTGATATTACAACAAGACTTGTGTCCAATCTTACAAAACTCAAATTCCGTAAACATCGTTCAATTTTCAATGTTGAAATTGTTTAGTTCTTTAGAGCACAGATCGTTGTTATGCTTCGCTTTCTTTAAGCTGAATAATCATCCTATCAGTTCTTGTTCTATTTTAAGAATGGACTCATAAGCCATTGCTTATTTTTCACTTGTACCCCATATTTTCTATGATGACTAGAGTTAGATGCTTATTTTGAAACGCATTTGGCCAACGTGTTGCAAAATAAATATCTAGTTCGATTTCATCGTTGGACTTTGTAATCTTTCAAAACCTATCGATAGATCAATATTTCTTATGAGAACTTTTATTCATTTATTCCAGTGCAAGGTTTGGTAGACCAAGTACTTGTTTGTTTCACTCGCATGTTAAATCTTTTTATTAGCACTGTTCCAATGATGAAATCCTTCAATTCCAAATCATCATTGAGTATGACTTCGGTTAACTTGATTCTTGTTTTCCTCGTGTTCCAACTCAACTCAAACTACTAGTACTTCGACTCGCAGAAGAGGATCTATTCGTACTTTCTTTTTGGTGCTTTGACCTTTGAACATTTGACTCATGTTTGAACCTCTTAAAAATTCTTGTAATCCTCTCGTTTCTTTGAGAGAAGAGTACCCACCTTCTAAGAGATAGGGACCAAACTTTCAAGAACTGACCAAGGAAGGAGATACGTTGACGACTCCCGATCACTCGAAGTCAATAAAAGAGCTACGCCGACAAGAGGATGAGACCGTAGATTTTCAGCGTACTTTTTGTTCAAACCGCGCCGTGGGATCACCCGATTTGTCAAGAAAGGAAAGTTATCGCCTCGCCACATTGGTACGTTTGAGATCTTGGAGCAAATTAGAGAAGTTGCCTATCGCCTAACTTTACAACCGCAAATCGCCAAAATTCACGTTGTCTTTTACGATTCTACGCTGCGGAAAGATATGACCCATTCCACCCACGTATTCAATTGAGAGGAATTCACACTAGACGAGGAAACAATCATGAAAGAGCAACCGGCAAAATTTAGGATCATGGAGAAAAAAAAATAAAATTACCCGAGGGCGAACGATCAAATTAGTCAAGGTCTTGTGGAGACACCGAAGATTGGAGGAATCAACTGGGGAACGAGAAGACACGATTCGTGCCAACTATTGACAATTGCATTCACCAGAGAGTACACTTTAATTTCGAGGACGAAATTTTGTTAAGGGGGATAGGTTGTAACGACCCGAATTTTCGACCCAATTTTTTTTTTATATAGCGTTAATATTATTAGGTCTTAATTATTATTATTTTTCCTTAATAGATAAATACAAAAAGATAAGTATATTATCTTATTTATCTCTTTTATTATTATTATTATTATTATTATTTTAATTGCATGCATGTTTAGAACTCCTCCCATCTCTCCTACTCCTACTCAATCTCTACTTCCTCTCTAATCCTATTTTTCGTCCATCTCAAAGCCCAATAGTTAGAATCCCATTAAAACTCAAACTTACCTCCCTCATCCAAATTCTCCTATAAATATCCCATTACTTCGACCCTAGGGCACCACGCTACTCCACAAAAATCAAAAGACCAACTCCATTCTCGTCCATATCAGGTACCTCTGTTCACAGCCTGTTTCTTCCTAGCTAATGTCGTTTTTAGGCCAGAGTTCCTCCACAAAAGTTGTAGAGGGCGTCGAGGGCTTCGATTTCAACCCAAGAATCACTCCAAACGATCGAGTATTGACAGAGTTACAGCCGTCCAAAGTTCAGTGAAATTTTCGGATTTCTGTTCCAGACAGCACACAGGACTTATGAAAATCCCCACTTTTCTCCTAGTTCGAATGATTTTCGTGTAACGCCCCGATTTTTGGAAATAAAATCGAAGACATTTAAGTATTAATTAAAGAAAACATTCCCTAAATTAAAGTTTAAAAACAATCTAAAACAGAATTCTCAACATCGAGATTCATTTATTACAAACCATTGGAAAATCCTAATGGTAGTCTTTATGATAATAAAATAAAGAAAGCAACAGAGCCGACTCCTAAGTCTGATACTGATCCCAAGCGTACTCAGGTTCAACTCCCACTTCTGGATTCTCTTCTGCATAAAATCGCTCGCCTTCGCGATTCTGTGCTTCTCCTTGAAATTGTACCATCGTGGAATCTTCTCCATTGAATCCTGCATCCTCTGGCAAATTGATCGCCGAAGCAATCGATTTACCAGGATACAGACGTATCCGTGAGTGATAAATCACCCAGTAGAATAATCCAACCCAATTACCCCTCTTACTTTACAACTAGCAGTTAGCAAGATAAACATGGTACGAATAAGTAAAACAGAGATATTTCATATAAATTGATTGATTACCAACCATTATCCTGTCGTACAATCTAAGATCTCATCCACGAGATCTTCCTCCTCAACCGCTAGTTATGCTCATTCCCATGAGTTCACTTCCTTCTGCCGCAGATACACCTAAGTTATATACCGAGCGTGCACCCCAATAACTACAACAAGGGAAAGCTTATCATGCCCGCATCACAACTAGGGTTCGCCTATCTTATAAACCATATCACAAACATCACCGCATTACTAAGCTCTCGCCACCATCAATTTACCATCGACTCTCGCCAGACTCAATGTTCCACCGACTCTCGCCAGACTCTCAATGTTCCATCCGACTTCGCCAGACTCAATGTTCCACCGGACTCTCGCCAGACTCAATGTTCCACCGACTCTCGCCAGACTCTCAATGTTCCACCGACTCTCGCCAGACTCAATGTTCCACCGACTCTCGCCAGACTCTCAATGTTCCACCGACTCGCCAGGACTCAATGCCAGGTTTTACTGTCACCAAATATCGCTGGACCTCCGCCAGGTTTTATCATCGCAAAATATCACTGGACCACCGCCAGGTTTTATCATCAAAATATCGCTGGACTATCCGCCAGGTTTTAAATCATCACTGGGTGACCCGCAAGTTTCAATTCACTTCACAATCTCATTATGTCTCAAAATCACGCCTACAGGCAATCTAATAACAAAAACTTTCCAATTCATCCATTAACTAACATCGTATGAGTGATTCCTATTTCGCATACCACCCCCATGTCTTTAGGGTCCAATCTAACAGATCAATCAAAGGTTGGAATGATAAATAAGCAATCAGAATAATAATTGAAATAAACAATAAGCATAAAATCACGTAACCCTTTATGAATGGACCGTTGCCCTTAGTTTTGTATGACCAAGATGTGATTAAATAAATAAGAAACTTTTATCAAATAAAAGTTTTATAATAAATAAATAAAAATAGGTCTAGGCTTGTATAAATTTTATTTAAGAAAATAGATTGATTAAAGACCATAATAAATACAACAAGTAATTAATAACACTAGAGTAGGTAACATGGCTCTAAAAGGAGTCCTAGGGTCCTATGTAACCTATTCAAGTATCAACAAGTGGGTCCGGAGGATTACGGAATTTCCTTTTAAAATAAAAATGATTTTTAAAGTTGTCAAGAGTAAGATAAATGGATAATAAATTATTTAATAAATAAAATATGTTGAGGCTAACAACATATCATCTTTGGAATGTAAAGAATCTAAAAAAAATATTTCGGGAATTTAATCAAATGGTTTACAAGGTCGTAAAATAATTTTGATTGGAAATAGCGTAAAAATATTAATTAATAGCAATTAAAATAAAAAAAATATGAGATTAACAAGATATCATCCTTGAGATGTGAGATGTCTAGGAAAAATAGTTTGGGTGTTAAAAATAATGTTAGGAAGGTCGCAAACATTTTTCGTTTACAAACTTTGATTGAAAACAAATAAAAATTTAATAAATAGATATTAAAACATAAAAAAAATGATATTAACAAGTTATGATCCTTGAGGTATTAGAAGTGTAGGAAAAATAGATCGGGGGTTGAAAACGATGTTCGGAGGGTCGAAAAATCAATTCGGAACGAAACAGTGGCTGCCGCAAGGTTTGACCGGGTCAACCTTGCGGCTGGGCTCGCGGCCGCGAACTTCGGCCTGGTCCTTGCGGCCCGAACATTGCGGCCGCAAGGTTGCTGTCAGGAAACGTTTTTTTGGTTTTTTCGGGTATGGTTTCGATGCATGGGACTACGGGGGCTATTGGGTTAGGCCTAAAAACATTAATTATACTTAGAGGGATGTTTGGAATGGATTAAAATACCTCGAATCGGATTGAATTGAAAAAAATTGGATCTTGAACTTTTTGAAGAAGATGACTTCGGTTGGAGCGAACGGGGGACCTTGGGCTCGAATTTGATGATGCTTGTGGATGCTTGGGATTGTAGAAGAAGGTTGGAACGGTTAATTCGGATCACGGGGGTTTCTAGAACGCAAACCCACTTTTCTCTCTCTCACTTTCTCTCTCTAGAACTCCATGGATTGGAGTCCGACTTCTATTGAATTTTCTCTCTTTTCTGGACTGGTGAGGTGTGAATAATTTTGTGGTGAACCCTAGGGTCGGGCTTAAGGGTTATTTATAAGAGAATTTTCGATGAGGGTGAATAATTTGTATTCGAAAAGGTTTCAAATTCTCGGGTTTCGATGGGGACGGAATATGGACGAAAATATGGTTAGGGGAGTGGTAGAGATCGAGTAGGAATAGGAGATGGAGAGATGGGAGAGTTTGCATGCATGCATGCAACTAAAAAAAAATAAAAAGGAATAAATAAGATAATATACTTATTTCTTTTGTATTTATCTAAAAAAAAATGATTAAGACCTAATTAATATTAATGTTTAAAAAAAAAATTGGGTTGAAAATCCGGGTCGTTACATTTCGGGCTTAGACTTCTTCATGAAAGTTGTAGAGCGCTTCAAGATCTTCGCGTTAGACATAAGAATCGTCCAAAACGGCAGAGGTTTGGTCAAGTTATTCCAGTCCAAAGTTACTGCTAGAATACCGATCTTTCGTCGCCAAACGAAAACCCACCAGACTCCACCAAATCGTTTTGTCCGGATTAAAGGTAGATTAATTGCTATCCCTATCTCCCCCTAAGTATATTAACGTGCTAAGATATTAGTTTTTATGATTAAAAAGAAAAAGAATCGAAATTAAAATCGAATGAACGAAACCTAGTTTTTTCCGAAAACATTCACTGTTCATTGTTCATAAGCATGGTTACTGTTCACGCTTTTTGTTGGTACTGTTCATGCCGGTTGGTTTTAAAAAAAAAGAAACCTAAATTACAGTTTTCCCCTTTATCTATTAAAGTGATGTGTTTCAGCCCTCATGCATTGTTAACCTATTAAAGTTTGCCCCTGAAGTTTATTAAGTTTATGTTTCGGCCCATTCATAAAAGGTTACGTGATTTTTATGCTTATTATTTATTTCAATTATTATTCTGATTGCTTATCTATTATTCCAACCTCTGATTGATATGTTAAATTGGACCCTAGAGACATGGGGTGGTATGCGAATAGATTTCACATAGGACGATGTTGAGTTAATGGAAAAATGGTGAAGTGTTGGAGTTATGAAATTGTGGAATTGTGATTTGGGCCATAGCTATGGCAAGAGTGACTTGTTGGGCCCTAAATTGATGACATTGTGGTGACCCTAACGTATGGTATGCCATGGGAAGTTCCAAAGGGTAATCGTGCCTTGCAAGGCCAGCAAGGGGGATTGTCCCATGACACGGTCATAGTTAGTGGCTTAGGAATGGTGCGACCCTAATGTATGGTACGCCATGGGAAGTTCCAAAGGGTAATCGTGCCCCCTGCTATGGTTGTAAATGAATTTATACGAAGTACATAACTTAGGTGAATTCATTTAGGACCCCGTGTGCAGGACAAGCAAGGGGGGAATTTTCCATGACACGGTCATAGTTAGTGGTTATGGGAGGAAAGGATCTCGTGGATGAGATCTTAGATTTCACGTAGGGTTAATGTATAGTAATAAACTGGTTTATATGGAAAATCTCTGTTTTACTTTTCGCATGATTATTATTATCTTATTGCTTGCTAGTTGTAAAGTAAGAGGGGTGGTTGGGTTGGATTATTCTACTGGGTGATTTATCACTCACGGATACGTCTGTATCCTGGTAAATCGATTGCTTCGGCGATCAATTTGCCAGAGAGCGCAGGATTCAATGATGGTGCAATTCGACACAGAAGGAATATCAGGAATGAAGATCGAGTTTGCTTGGGATCCGTATCAAGCCTAGAGTCGGCTCTGAAGATAATGTATTTTGAATCAGTAAATTTACCTTAAGATTGTAATAGCTAAACCTTTATTTTGGAAAATTATGTTTATTTAGCAAATTTTCTTAAGAAATTATTTTATTTTGCTTCCGAAAAATCGGGGCGTTACAATAGGCATGGGAAAATGATAGGAGTAAGTAATACTTACCCCAATGCTTTGGATTTCAAATTTTCACTAGTATTTTTTTTCACGAATTTTTGTCGGTCTGTCTTTCAACCACCCTCAAATTGACATTTTTTGTTATAATGATTTGATTGTTGGATTGTGGCTTTCATCCACTTGCATCCTTTGACTCGGCTCTTATCCACAGTGCCCAACAGGCCCTATAGGGTTCATCCGGACCATCTATCTCGACATTGGGCGGTTCGGATTTTAATCCAAACAATGGACGATTCAGATCAATAGGAGTTCGGATTAAATCCGAGCCATCGGTGTCAAAATGGACGGCCGGATCGGTCGCCCGACCCGCCCTACACGCCCTGCAGTGCCGGCCGCACTGCAGAAATCCCCAATCCGATAATTGGAGACATCCAACAGCAACCGGCTTCTTATCTATTTGTTGCATCTACTGAATTGAGTTGTGTTTGTTTTGCATGACGTATGAAGTGAGCATTTAGGCTCTGAAAAATTTGTATCAGAGAGATCAACGAGGCTAGCAATGTGAAAAATCCATGAGTGAGTGTTGAGCGTTCTTCCTTTAGGTAAAAGCTTATTCCCGTTTTCTGTTAGTTGCTCTAATTGTCCTCCGTGGAGCACCCGGTATTGGGAAACCGCGTAATTCCATATGTTCGCGTTTGCGCATGTGTGTTTTGACTCTTAGGGCACAATGATGATTAGTAAGATGTTTGACTTATTCGATTATAGAAATGTGAAGACACTATAAAAGGGAAAAAACTACAGTTAATTTATAAAAGGTGAGAAAGAAGAGAAAAGAAAAAGGGTGTTACAATGTACTGCTCTGATGATCTTATGCTATTGGAAAATGGCAAGCAGTTAATTTATAAAAGGTGAGAAAGAAAAGAAAAGAAAAAAGGGTGTTACAATGTACTGATCTGATGATCTTAGGCTATTGGAAAATGGAGACTGATATGGTCAATGAAACATATCCACAAAAGTGTCCATGACCATTCGATTGCTTTTCATGGACAATTTATAAAAGGTGAGAAAAGGGGGAAAAAAAAAGGGTGTTACTATAGAGACCCGAATATTTCTAATTTTTTTAAAATACTTATTTAATGCCTAATTGAGGAATTTCGGATAAATTGGTGAATAATTGACTTGAGGACCAATGTGATAGAATTGAAGTTTGAAGGGAGAATGTGTGTTTTTATAATTTGTGAGTATAAATAGGGGTGGGTGAGGAGTAGGAGATAATTTCATCTCCCTTTCCTCTCTCCTCACCACCGGCTCTCCACTCTCTCCACCGACATCTCTCTCTCCTCCTCTCACACTCAAAACTCCACCTCACACCCCGAAATCTTCGAGAAACAACTACATTCAAGCCTTGCAATCGCGTTCCTAAGCTCGGAAATCTTTGGGTTGAGTTCGAATCGAAGTTTCAAAGCTCGAAAGTCTAGGGCTCGTCCTATAACGCGAGAATATCGGCCATTGTTTCGAGGTAGGAACTTCTTGACCTCTTTTATATGTTTCCTTGTTGATTTGGTGTAGAATCGAGCTGTTGATTGTTGGATTTTGGTTGTGATTCGTGTTCTGAAAATCTGCTGAAATCGCTACCCGAAGCCAATCCGTATCGATACGGTTTTCGTGGCGTATCGATACGGGTAGCTTATCTTTTGAACAGTTGAACGCGTATCGATACGGATTTTATGCGTATCGATACACCGAGCTTATCTCCAGGTTTTGTTCCTGTTGACCATTTATTGACTGTTTTGGCTCTCAATCACTTCTAAACCCCTTGAAACACCTCCTAATTGATCTCAAGCTCGTTCATTTGGCTTCTTTGGACTTTTCGATGCTTCCCTTGTCCGTTGGTTTTCCCTGGGCACATTTGAACATGGAATCACATGGTTAAACGCTGTTAAAGTGCCTAGTGGTCGTTAATTGGATTATGTGACCGTTTGTGATGCTTTTGTGATAGTGTTGGCATATCATATGACATTACGCTTAAGAATGTGATCTACGGAAATCATAGCTTGCATGTTAGTTGAGAATCGAGTTGTTTGAGGTCGAATGGTGATTTAGGGAGTCCCGTACGCAAGGGGTGGTAATACGGTGACACACAAGGGTTTTGTACGCGATGGGTGGTAATACAGTAACCTTGGATTTGTGGGGATCACTATGACGCTAGGGGTGGTAACACGGTAATTCACGTGGTGTTGTGTGGTAACGCAAGGGGTGGAAGTACCAATAGTGGAAGTTAGTGATGTTGAGTCGAATTGGGGGTTATTGAGTAATTGAGTCGTATGACACTCGTGCTTAGTTGGGATTGGGGATCCATTTACAAGTTGATTGATCATTCAGTGTTGAGTATTGTTTCCTCATCTTTCTTTCTAATACACTAGTCAACATGTTTGCATATAGTATTGGTTAAGATTTTCTTACTGGGCTTTGTAGCTCAACAAAATCCTTCTTTCAGGTACCAATGCCGGACTTTAGCCTCGTGCGTGCATGCTTGGATTGTGAACAAGATTTTGGAAGCCTTTGCACTTAGTTACTTTTTCATCTTGTAATGGTTTAGCTTTTGGTTCAAGATGGCTTTGTAACTAAGAATTCATGAACTATCTTTTGACTAGATTTATAATTGTATTAAGCTGATTTGGGCTGTGATGCCAAAGTATACTTTCTTTTGGGGACTTGTCTGTAATTAAACAGGTGGGGCATTATTTTGGTAATACGAAGGTAGGCGAAGTTCTTTCATTTAAAGCGTATTATTATTTTATGTTAAAAATCCAGGTCGTGACAGTTACAATGTACTATTCTGATGATCTTATGCTATTGGAGAATGGAGACTGATATGGTCAATGAAACATATCCATAAAAGTGTCCATGACCGTTCGATTGTTTTTCATGGACAATTTATAAAAGGTGAGAAGAAGAAAAAAAAAAGGAGTGTTACAATGTACTGTTCTGATGATCTTATGCTATTGGAGAATGGAGACTGATATGGTCGCTGAAACATATCCATAAAAGTGTCCATGACCGTTCGATTGCTTTTCATGGATGTGTTTCATGGAACATTTCCGTATGCTATTTTTTGTTCTTTTATAAAATCTCACCACACAATGGTACCAAGTCTTTTTTGGGGTAAATTCAATCGTACCAAGTCACTAATCTACTTTTGTGATTTGTTTCAAAGGGAGAAAAAAAGGGTTGGGGCCAACTTTTTTCCGAGCCGGAAATGATTATTGCACAAGATAATGCCCCCCATGGCCCCATTGAAGGACGCACCAAAAAAAGGTGCTTCAAGTGCTGGGGTCAAGGGATCCAATTGACTGGAACTAATTCAAATGTGTATACTCTGCAAAGGCAACCATATAAGAAATTCAAGGATTATGTACTATTAATCCCACTGATCTAAGGCCTTCTCAATTTCTCATACTTCTACTAATAACTCGATATTTTAGTAAACGAAACGTCGCTTCGGGGACATCGGATAAAATTGGAACGATGGGGAGAATGGTAAAAGAAAAGGGAATAGTAGTTTCTGGATTTGATGTCATTACCCACCTTCACGAAGATAAAACTACGGAAATACCAAAAGATAGAGATTTGCAACAATAGAATAACGGCCAAAGTTATGTACTCCTTATGGTGTGTTTGGAGATTATGCATGAGGCTTTAGATCCAAGAAAACTTTTCATATTACAAATGAACTATCGACATGCCGTATTTTACACTTTCTTGTAATCTGTTCATATCCTCGTTAGATTCTTTGATCATTTGCTATTTGATGCCCCTATATCACGTAAGATTGTGTTTTACTTGAATCTTTTCCCGATAACTCAAAATAAGGTTTCGCATGCTAACTTACAAAGCAAACCCTGTAGGAACGCAAAGACATTACTTCGCAAAGAAACCACAAAAAAACCGAGCTACTCGGACATCTCCATGGTTCAACTCTTTCATCATTTTAACGAAAATCTGCATGATCAAGGCGGACAAGAAAATTGATTTCAGAAAGGAGAAATAGTAGTCAAGTGAGTCGATCAAGTATCAACTCAACAGCTAAAAAGCTGATTGAGATTTCTAGTTCAAATATCAATATCAATGTTACTCTATATGGTAATCCAAGACAGCCAAGACAGCCCACAGGATGCCTGCCTATGGGTTTCTTTGTCCAACTTGTCTGTTTCAAGGCAATTCATTCAGTGGCACGGCCCCTTGTTTTACTAAAACAATTGAATTCCAATTCAAGAAACAACCAGTTAAAGTAATGCTTTTTCGCATCAGTATGCAGACAAAATGGCCAATTAGTGGGTACTCCTGGATACCATGTGGCAATGCCATGTGGAGTACACTTCACGAACAGAAGATCGTCACTACACAATGTGGGTCACTCCTTGTTTTCAGCCATCCGACAAAAGCGACTGATAATATCCCTACCGCAAAATTTGTCGCAACGTAAATTTTTAGGAGTACCATATAGACAACGCCACGTGGTACCCCGGTAACGTTGAATAATCTCACTTTGACAAAAAACTAGAGTAGTTGACATAAATATAATAAGCATGGAGATCTAGATTGAGAGAGAGAGAGAGAGAGAGAGAGAGAGAGAGAGAGAGAGAGAGCACATGATAGGTAATTAGGCATCATTAGAAATTTAGGAAACTTAGACAGGAAACAATACTTATTGCATAAGATAAGGTTTTGGCCGCTTGGAGTTTCAGATAATAATAAAAAGATTAATCACATGGGCATAGTGAATTGAATTGGGACCCCATTGATTTGGGATGCTCATCCCAAGGCACCAAAATAACGCTTTGTTCAATGTAACGGTTAGCCGTTAGCCTGCAACTACCCCTTTCCTCAAATTAACTGTATCCAAATATATTAACAACATTTAAGTATCTGTCCCCTCAGCCTCTGTGCCTATAAAAACACCATTAACTTGCAATCTCTCTTCATTCTGAAACGGAGATGGAGGTCCCTCTGATAGACTTTGAGAAGCTTGATGGTGAGAAGAGAAGTGAAACCATGGCACTTCTCCACCAAGCTTGCGAAAAGGGGGGCTTCTTTCAGGTAACGGGAATCGAACGAAATTTTAGTGATCTAAATGGAGTCTTAATAGTAGTACAAATTTTGACAAGCTTTGTTTTTGCAGATTGAGAACCATGGAATTGACAAAGACTTGATGGACAAAGTCAAGCACTTGGTAAACCAGCATTACGAGGAGAATATGAAGGAAAGCTTCTATGAGTCAGAGATAGCCAAAGGGTTGGAGAAGAAAAGCATTACCTCTTATGCAGACTGGGAAAGCTCCTTTTTCATTTGGCATCGTCCGAATTCCAACGTCAATGAGATTCCAAACCTCTCAGATGATCTCTGGTGAGTAGTTCTAAAATTTCACCTGTCCAACTTTTAGCAAGAAATATAAAACATAGAGTATAGACAATAGAAACGAGGATGAATAAGCTTGAGCAAAGCAGTAGGCAGCGGTGATGCTTTACAAGCTACTCCATCCGTCCTAATTTATTTGTCCAGGCAGATCTGAAATTTAAAATGTACAAGTCATTTTGGAACATTCACATAAGACACAAATAGGAGAAATCATTTCGAACGGAGGGAATACTTACTGTTACTTACAAGGAAATCTAATGCCAAAACTTCTTTTTCATGAATAATACAAAATAAGCTGTTAGATTTCGTGCACCTGTATATGTCTCCTGGCTAATCAAAGAAGCATATATGCAGCAAGACAATGGATGCGTATATCAATCAACTTATCAAGCTAGCAGAGAAACTGTCAGAGCTCATGTGTGAGAATCTTGGTTTAGAGAAAGACTATATAAAGGAAGCATTTTCAGGAAGCAAAGGTCCTTCTGTAGGAACCAAAGTGGCAAAATACCCCCAGTGTCCTCACCCTGAACTAGTTAGAGGACTCCGTGAGCATACGGATGCAGGCGGGATCATTCTCTTGCTCCAAGATGATCAAGTCCCCGGTCTCCAATTTCATAAAGACGGAAAATGGGTAGAAATCCCACCTTCTAAGAATAACAGCATCTTTGTCAACACAGGTGATCAATTGGAAGTGGTAACTAACGGAAGGTACAAGAGTACTTTGCACCGTGTAATCGCAGACAAGAACGGAAGCAGAATCTCTATTGCCACCTTCTACAATCCTGCGGGAGAAGCCATCATTTCTCCAGCTCCCAAACTCTTATACCCCAACCACTTCCGCTTTCAAGATTATCTGAACCTTTATGGTTCAACTAAGTTTGCAGACAAGGGTCCCAGATTTGAATCCATGAAGAAAATGTTGAATGGGCACCCGAGTCTTCTCGTTTGAGAGAATAAGCACATCACTATGTGTCTTGCTAACTCCATATCTCTGTGTACTTTGTTTAGTTTTGCATTCTAGTTTCCAGCAGAAGCTAATATCTGTTGCTTCCTTGGATGTGTACAGAAGCTAAAATCTGTTGCTTCACTAGGGAAAAAAATCACTCGGGTGTGTACTATGTGTACTAATACCACACCCCCAGAAGTGCTTCAGTTGTATTTGTATTTTCATCTTCTTTGTTTTCAGCAAAAAGTCCCTCTAGCTTCTCGGTTCTTGGAGATGTAGGGGGCTCACTATTATGATGGTATTTTGAGAGCAGCCACTTTGTGCATATATTGCCAAAGGTCAGGACTGTCTCCAATCGTCCCCCGCCCATACGCCCAATGATTTGGGACTAGATGGGTTCCTTCTTCTTGTTGTTGTATCTTCTTTGTTTTCAATCAATGCTCGCCGTCTCATATGTATCAAGTAGCATTTTTAATTCAATTCCTCTTGTGAAAAGGTAAGTCGAGGAAGACAAGAATCATTGGCGCTTGCTGCATCCATAAGCCAATGGGTTAAAGACTCGAACAAGTTTTCAGCTCTTTCTTCTCCAGATCTCCAGAATGTTAATTCAAACAAGAAACCAATTCATAACTCCAAGAAGTTGGCCTGGTGAAGAATGCCGGGACTTATGGTTTGCACGCTCTTAAAGTTCCTGACTCTCAACTTCAGTTCCCTTTACGAGCAACTCTTTAGATCACCTCATCCCACCCCACGCCTAGGTGCGGAGTGTGTGTAAAATGGCTGTGAGAGGAATTGTAGGCGGGGACGGACAGACATTGGGGCACTCAATTTCAGAATATATTTTTTTAACGAAAGGGTTGAGCAGTTCCAAAACCCCAAAAAGCCCAGAATAGTTCCGAATACAAAAAAATGAAAAATGAGTCAAAATTCCACCTTCTAAAAATAGAAGCATCTAAGCAACACAGGTGATCAAGTGGAAGTGGTAACTGAAGGAAGGTACAAGAGTACTTTGCACCGCGTAATGGCAGATAAGAACGGAAGCAGAATCTAAAACTAGTTTCGGTAAAGACTCAAACTAGTTTTCAGCTCTTTCTTCTCCAGAATCTAAAATGCAAACAAGAAACCAATTCATAGTTTCAGTCGGACACCGTGTCGAGCAAGTGGTGTGCAGATTTCTCGACCCAGAAATAAAGCCCTCCCCCTAAACCAAACCAAGTAGACAAATACTACTCCAAAAATGGACGGTGCGTACAAATACTTGTACTATGTATAAACCCCGGCATTTATGGAGATGTATATTTTGGTTGGAGTCGTGTCGGAGAGTTTGTTTTAATGGC
The DNA here is from genome assembly GCA_018127125.1 of Rhododendron griersonianum. Classification (NCBI taxonomy): domain Eukaryota; kingdom Viridiplantae; phylum Streptophyta; class Magnoliopsida; order Ericales; family Ericaceae; genus Rhododendron; species Rhododendron griersonianum. The sequence goes on along the minus strand of CM030790.1, from coordinate 48,656,845 downwards.
GGTGTTGGACGGATCCGGATGCTCTACGAGGATTTTTCAGGATCGTGTGAGAATTTTAATAGAAGAGTGGCACCTCACAGAGAAAAGGATCCTACGGCAAAAAAGAAGGGCAGTCTTTTGTTAAAATGAAACGACAACACAACCCACTCCTCCCTCCTATTCCATCCATTATCTTTCTGCCTTTCTCTCTTCCACCATAGCTGAAACTTTGGAAAACCAGGAGCTCCCACCATTGACCCAGTCCACCTTCCACCTTCTAAATCTCACCTCCCAACTCTCAATGAAAATCTCAATTTCTTCCTCTCCCTCCTTGCTAGAGAAGAAGTATTTTGACCCGGCCTGGCCCGGCCCGGCCCGATGATGACCCTTAGTTGGACGGATCCAAATCCTCTGCGAGGATTTTTCTGTAAGGATCGTGTGAGGATTTTAACGAGAGAGTGCCACCTCACAGAGAAAAGGATCCAACGGCCAAAAAGAAGGGCAGTCTTTTGTTAAAATGAAACGGCGTCGTCCAGCAACAAAAAGCACGAACGGAGAGAATTTTAACACGAAGCCGTTAGCTCTACCCACCTTTCTTCTCCCTCCTCAGTCCCCTTTTCACTGAACTAGCAAACCAAAACCCTAATCTCTCTCAAATTGGAAATAGAGTTTAATGGGACTTTCGAATCAGTAAAGTCTGGCTCAAATTTTTGCTTACGGTTACCCAAAACTCTGTTCTTTTTCACAGAAGATGAACAATGAAAGGCGTTGCTCGGTGGCTATTTTATAAAAATGATGCAGAGAGCTTAATTTGCAGAAATCAAAGTCCTGAAAAGAAAGCAGCTGAATCTCGAAAACAAAGATACGAAAATCCATATCAGATTCGTCCTTGAAAAAAAAAAAAAGGATCAAACAACAAACCCTGATGTTGGGCTGACTCAAAACGATGGACGGAGTTCATCTGTGAGGTGGCGTTCTCCTATTAAAACCCTCACACGATTCTCACAGAGGATCCGGATCCGTGTTGGACGAGGCGTTGAAAAATTGCTGTAACAACTAACGAGATGCTCCTGTTCCTGAACATGGGGACCATTGACTCCGTCCTCTTAAGTTCTCAACTGTAAAAAAAGATACTAGGACTACATTGCCCTCAAGGGATGGAGGATACTCAGTGCCCAGAAATTTTTTGGCTGTTTAATTTATTTAAAACATACGTAAAAAAGATCAAATAATTTAACGACCGAAAAATCTTTCGTCACAGACGCTAGTACATGAGTTTTCGAGACATAGGAAATCGAACATCCCCCTCCTCAAACACCAGAGAGAAGGTAAATGTACCAATGAACGAAATGAATATGATTACAGGGATCATATGCATATACCGCGTACCCCCGTTCGGCTAAATAAGCCAATTGGCTTATTTTTTTGTCCATATTCAATTTTTTTCCTATTTGTTAGTTTTTCGTCAATTTTTTGGAAATTATTGTATCGTCATGACAAGAGGAATTTAAAAAGTAAAAAATTACGATCGAAACCTAATTTTTTTGAATAAAGACAAAAATTGGCTTAATTTTTTCGTCTTTATTAAAAAAATAGAATTCGATGATAATTTGTTACTTTTTAGATTCCTCTTATCATAACAATGCAATAATCTCCAAAAAATTGATAAAACTAATAAATACGAAAAAAAATTTGAATAAAAATAAAAAAATAAACCAATTAGCTTAATTAGCCGAACGGGAAATCAAGGGGAAGAAAAAATGGTATTAAACCATTTTTCGTTTGTTACGCGCGGACGCGTGGGAAAAAAAAAGCGGGTATGTAGAACGTCTTGCGGTTCACACTAGGAACAAGACCGAAAGTTGGAAAAGCGTCAAAATTCGTTTCCCCACCAGCCCCGAGTAATTTTCCCTATTTTTTTTTTAATGAAAACAACTTCGAATATGGAGTACCATTTTAGTGACAAGAAGTTGTCCACAGCTTCTAATTTATCAAAAGAGTGTAAATTCTATCCACCAAGTTTTCCACCACCGTCAATTGTGGGTCCCACCGTGCCTATATTTGTAGTAATCTGAACCGTTTATATAGTAGATATCACGGATTAATATATCTTCACAAAAAATCAACTTTATCGAACATGGATAGGTATATATAAAATTGAAGTTTGGTTTGAAAAATCGACGGTAGATAAGTTTAAAGTTAAACTATCCATAACTAGGGCCGTAAATGAGCTGAATCGAGCCGAATATTAGAATGCCAGGTTTGGGTCGAACTCGAGCTTGTTCACGAGCCTTAACAATCCAATAATATCATATTTTTATGCTCTCATACAGGTCTAAAACTGCAAATAAAATTTTTATTATGTACATAAATATGTTCATATACATATAAAATGATAAAAACATATATATAAGTAAATTTTTAGTAATTGTAAACGTTTAGACTTGTACAAGTTTTAAAATTTTCACTATATAACTATATAAAATCCTCATGATACACATATACTCCAAATTCGCGAGCCTAATCGAGCTGAATACTGCTGCGTTCATGTTCGGCTCATTTACAGCCCTATCCATAACCATCTATTTTATAAACTAAAATTTAATTTTTGATATGCCTATCAATAATCCGATAAACATGATTTTCTGAGTGAATATACTATTATGCGGGCCCTATAAAATGAACAGTTGGAATTTTTGAAAAAAATACACGGTGGTAGAACTCGCAATGCGTGGTGGTGGGGTTTCCACCAAAGGTAGAAAGAATTTTACGTAACTCTTATGAGAAGAAATGCATAATTTTGAGGAGTGTTGGAGCGTCACGTGATGCTAACCCAAGACTACCAAATAATTATCCCACCATTCCCAGCATTACCCTCTCATCCAAAAACAAGATCCAACCCATCAAGAAATTTTTGGGTGCCGGGTAGGTACCGCGTGACCGTGTTCACGTGGTGCCTGAGTAACGCATCCGGACCGTCCAAAAGTGTGTTGGATAGCCAGATTGTCTCTCTTCTTTTTCTCTTTCCAAATCCGAGCCGTCCAAAATTGAAATGGACTGCCCAAATGCGATGCTCAGATACCAATTGGTACCCGCTCGACACCCAAAAATTCCTCCAACCCATCCCCCTCTGCTACTCCAAAAACTCCTAACACACGAGGAGTTTTTCAGTACCGAGCGGGTATTGCCGACGTAGTACTCGCTCGACGCATCTGAGCCATCCGATACACTTTTGGACGGCTCGGATTGAAACCCTCTCTCTCCTCTTACCTCAACACTTTCTCTCTCGTTTTTCTTTCTGCAAATCTGAACCGTTTAAACAAGCAATGGATGGGCTCGGATGCGCGAGCGGACACCACGTGGTACCCGCTCGCCACTGAGAAATTTTCCCTGACACACACAACCCATCCCCCACTGCTACTCCAAAAACTCACAAAACACACACACACACTCTCTCTCTCTCTACATCCCTCTCTCTCTCTCTCTCCCTCTCAACAGAACCAGCACCAGCACCGCCATGGCAGTGAGCAACAACATAACCTCCGTCCTAAACTTCATCTCCCTCCTCTGCTCAATCCCCATCATCGCCTCGGGCATCTGGCTCGCCTCCAAGCCCGACAACGCCTGCATCCACTGGCTCCGCTGGCCCGTCGTCTTCATCGGCATCGCCTTCCTCCTCGTCTCCCTCGCCGGCTTCGTCGGCGCCTACTGGAACAAGCAGTCCCTCCTCGCCTTCTACCTCATGTGTATGGCCGTCCTCATCACCGCCCTCCTCATCCTCCTCGTCCTCGCCTTCATCGTCACCCGCCCCTCCGGCGGGTACGCCGTCCCGGGCCGCGGGTACCAGGAGTACCGGCTGGCCGGGTTCTCGGCGTGGCTGAGGGACCATGTTGTGAATTACGAGAATTGGGGGAAGATTAGGGCCTGTCTTGCTAACTCTGATACCTGTGCCAAGCTTGATAGGGAATTTATTACGGCTGAGCAGTTTTTTTCCGCTCATATTTCTCCTCTTCAGGTAAGTCTGTTCTTCTGCTTTTCATTGTGCCTTGTTTGTTTCGTTGCAATGAACAGTGATGCGAATGAAAAATGGAATTGAATTCTCTCCGGTCCTAAGTTCAGGTCCAAGGTTGGCCTACTGGTCAATGCCCGGAGACTTAGGGATTTGTTTTCTTCTAAGCTCTCAGGTTCAAAAACCTCTTAAGTGTTATCAATTTTTTTTGGGGCCAGTTTATATAGAGCATTTGCTCCGACTTCTAAGCTCCCTGCTAGTAAACGGTTGGTTTATGGTCTCTAGGATTAATTAAAGTACGCCCATGTTAACTCGGACACGTGGTTATAAAAATAGAAGAAAATAATGAATGGATAGAAATAGATAGAAAAATTTATTAAGAACCGTGTTGAGAGTAAATTTAAAAGAACAAAGTGAGTATATTGTATAACATCACTTTTTTCCCTCTAATATTGTTGAAATTCGAATCTTGCCATCCGCATCATTAATGCTTTGTTCTTTTTTGCTTTTCAAAAAGAATTTTTCAAAAAATTCTCTCTAAATTCCTCCTACTTCTAACATTTCTCTCTTTATCCCTTTCTACCTATTATCCTTGCTATTTTTCAAAAAAAATTTCAAAAACCAAACCAAACACAACATAAATCTTCCACCATAATTTGTCTCTCGACCATCCAAGGCACTAGTTGATTCCATTCCTCTCTCGTACCAAGTTTGCTAGAACTCAGGCATAAATGGAATTTGATCCTCTCAGGTCTTTAATTTAGATTAATTGGACGAGATCCGAACCATCGATTATATCAATGAATGCGTTAGATTTGGAGTCTTTTGTTTTGGATCGGAGAGAATCTGAACCCAATGCAAATGTAGTGCAAGTGTGTGGTTTGGGACTTTTTGAACACTCGTTTGGGTTTCCAACTTAATTGTGAATGATAGTAAAGCCAATTTAGCACAGAGTGACCAACAACTTACGAGTAAAAATCTTACATTTGAAAGGTATATGTTCAACGAAGTTTGTCATGGATAAATTTTTCAATGCCGAATGGGTACCACGTGATGCCGCTCGGTACATCCGAATTGTCCAAAACACAGATAGGTATCACGTGGTGCCCATCTGGCATTAAAAAAAATTTCTCCATTGAATGAAGTCAATGGACCCTGATGTCCTAGAATTTCTTTATTTTGAAGAATAGAACCGAGAGTTAGTGGGTGGACCCACCACGTGAATTTGTTGTCTATACTCTACTGTAATCTGAGCCCCATTCTAACCACCGTTCGGCTAACTTTTATGAGGGTCAAAATTTGCCGTAATTGGTGGGCCCGATACATAACATGCACCATGCTAATGGATCGATCCGGTTCAATCTTTTTTTTTGATTTTTTTGCTGGTCCATCTTAGTATTAATTTAAGTGAATACTATAAACATATCAAATTTCAGTATGGTCGATCTGTATACAAGAAGCTGAAAAGGTATTATGACATGCCCGAAGACATATACATATGCAAGTGACATCAATAATCCTAAAAATGCAGAAATGGGCTATCTAAAGTGTGTCAATGGATAAGATTGCCATCCATAGGTTATTTGTGGTCATTTTTTTTAATAATTCGGGTGTCCGGGCAAGATTACGTGTGCATCGACTAATTTTAACTTGTTTAGCATTCAATGAGTATTAACGCTTATTGACATAATTAACAAAATTCTAGTGTTAAAAGAAGGGCACTTGAGGCAATTTCATTAGAATTCTGGGGTTAACTTCACAAAATAAAGTAAAGTTTTGATTAGATTAATGGGTTGGTGTGGAAGTCAGTGTGGTCAAGTGGGTTCACTTGACCATATTTAGCTCCGCCCTGGTGTATGAGTTGGAAAACGATTTTGTCACCCTCATTTCCGATTAATTCAAATTTAAAAGGATTCACTGTATATTCCGATAGAGATTACACCGTCAAGTGGGTAATAAAATCGGATTTTGTATCAGTTAAGTCTTTCTCCTTTTGCCTTGTTTCTTCTTGATCCTATTTGAAATATGTAATCTATTCTTCATTCTTCATTTACACAGTCAGGATGCTGTAAGCCTCCAACAATTTGTGGATACCAGTTTGTCAACCCAACAATGTGGGTAAGCCCGGTGAACGCTTTGGCCGACCCGGATTGCGCAGTTTGGAGCAATGAGCAAACCCAGCTGTGCTACAACTGCAATTCTTGCAAGGCTGGACTGCTGGGGAACCTCAGGAGGGAATGGAGGAAGAGCAACGTGGTCTTGATCATAGCAGTGGTGGTTCTGATCTGGGTCTATCTCATTGCTTGCAGTGCATTCAGGAATGCCCAGACGGAGGAACTCTTCGACCGCTACAAACAGGGTTGGGTCTGATCATCCTGTTCCCAAACGCACCCTTATCCTCGAACTGTTTTTTTCTCGAGAGAGATATACTTATTCACAGCGGGACCGTGAATAAGCTCTTTACAGCAGCGGTGAATCGCGACCGTATAATATACTTTTGGACGGTCGCGATGCACCTCCGTAAAAACTTCTTTACGGTACCCTATGTAAAGAAGTTATTCTATTTTCTTGATTTTCCTCTGGTGCAAGTAAAAGTGTCTTCCCCACCCCTGTGTGTATATTTTTGTAGTTGAAGATAAGTTGGAATCAAGATTGAAAAAAGAAGAAGGAGATACTGTATAAGTTGGATTGTCCTTTTCAATTAGCTTTGCTCAATATTAGTAAGTATTCTTTTCTTATCACGTGCATAAAGGTATAGCATGGAATTCAATTCCAGTAAAATCAACTTTTGAAGGAGTGCTAGATTCTTGTAATTCAGGGGTCCGGTCATTGTAGCTTGTTGAAATGCCTTTTTTTTAAAAATGATTTTGCCACATCATTTTTTGATAATGCCACACCCTGCAAGTGTATTTTTGCACCAAAAAATACACTTGCAAGGTGTGGCATTATCAAAAAATAGTGTGGCAAAATCACTACCCCTTTTTCTTTTTTTTTCAAAAGGTTCTGTTAATTGAACTGTTCACATTGATGGAGTTTGGGGAAGGCTGCTGGTTTTGCAACTCCCATTTTTGTTAACGCCACTCTCCTGCAAGTGTATTTTCACATCAAAAATACACTTGCAGGTGAATAACGTTAACAAAAAAGGGAGTGGCAAAATCATTTCGGAAAACTATAGCTTTATAGAGATTCTCAAAAAGTTCTTCAAATTGGGCACGCAATGATTAATTTTATTTCTAAATATTCAAAAAAGATAGACAGGCGCATCAACACCATTAAAAAAAAAGGGAAAAATTCAAAAAAACCCCTGAACTTTGAACTCAATGTCAAATAGGCACCTGAACTTAAATAAATTTCAATTGAACACCTGAATTTTCACTCCGTTATCAATTTACCCCCTGCCGTCTCAATCCGTTAACGGCACAGTTAAAAAAAAAAACTTACCACCAGTTTGCAATCCTATGAAGCAGAAACGTGATTATGAGAGCCTTAGAGACAAAATTTGATTATGTCTCTTTAGAACAATATGATCAGAATAATAAGATCTTCACACCCGTTCAAACGGATTAAAAATTGGAGCACTTAATTTTTTAACCATATTTTTTAATATATAAACGGTCTAAAAAAAATAAGTGCCTAAGAAAACAATAAACAAATGCATGACTTGTGTACAGTACCTATCTATCTTTAGCTAAGAACTGTAGAAAAGGTGGGATTCCCAAAGTGATAGCTAAGCAGCTGCATGGTTGATTTTGGGGTCAAGTTCTCTACTTTACCTATTTTTATGTATATGCCTAATCTGATATTGTTCTCTTATACAGAGCATTTTCCAAAAAGGTAAAATACCTTAGGCTCCGTTTGGAACTTATGGAAAAGAAAGGAAAATTAAAATTTTTTCCCTTTCATTGTTTGGTTGGGAGAGAAAAAGAGAAGAAAATAAAAATTTTAAGTTCAGTAAATAGTAAATTTTCTGTTCTATTTCCCTCCCTTTTTCTTTTCTTTTCTTTTCCTTTCTTTTCTTTTCCATGAGTTTCAAACAGAGTTAGTGTTTCTAGAGGCTGGTGCAAACTGTTTTTTTAGTTTTGATTAGATAAAATGACTATAAAGATGGGTTTGTCTATTTTTATGTACATGCTCTTATAGAGATTCTCAAAAAGTTCTTCAAATTGGGCACGCAATGATTAATTTTATTTCTAAATATTCAAAAAAGATAGACAGGCGCATCGACACCATTTAAAAAAATTCTAAACATTAGATAGATGGGCGCCTTTAGGAAAGTTTCTAATATTGGTAAAGACAGACAGGCGTACCAACCGTGCATTAAACATACATTTCATAGGCTCCATGATCGATGTCGCATTAGACCATGATTATTTGTGGGGCAAACTTGACTTTGTACCCTGGTAAATCGGGTGTTTTTTTGTCGAACGATATGAAAGATAACCAAGCCCAATAAGTCAATCGATAAGAGTAAAAGAAATAAACTCATTATAGGATAGGAAAAAAAGAAGGGAAAATAACGGTCCAGGACGTATTTTGATAATTAATATCCGCCAATGACATTTTCAGTATTAACAAATGTTCTTAGCATGTCATTGGCGGGTATTAATTATCAAAACACGTCCTAGGCCGTCATTTTCCCAAAAAAGAAAGAAAGAAAAGTCCCTCTAAGGGAAGAATACTTACACGCCGATGAGAAAAATTGAACTCTGACCTCCTAGTGAGATGCAAGAGTCCTGACCAACTGAGCTAGTCCCGATTGGTTATAGTAAATGGGGTTCACAAACCTCAAAAGAACCTAGTCAAAAGTGTCGCATCAACTCCTCATCCCCCTCCTTCATCCACCATCCAATCGGGGTGTTAGCATAAAATTTTCTTAAGTCTATCCGCTGCATATCCTAAAATTTGATCATCTAGAATAAGTAAAAAACAATAGCCAAATTAATCACCAGAAAACAGTATATTATCGGACCACAAAATAAAAGTGCAGGTATGATACCTCTTCCCCCCTCTCAAGAAATATTGCCCCATCACACTACGAGGATCTCACCGCGCTTACGTCGTGACCAAAGCTAATGTCCTACCACGCGTGAGTGATGTTAGGAGTATGTTTAGCCCCGGTAAAGAATTAGGGGCTACAGGAACTCGAGCTCGAGTATTGTCCAACTAAGTTTGGTCACGAGATAACATTGTTGTGGACACTGCGAGTGAAATTTAAGTGAAGCCCAAAATGCAGCCCAAAATGGATCCGTGGTATTCTCAGTTTTGGGCTTTGGGTTCCGAAGATTATGGATCGTATGCTACCACTGAAGCCCAACCAATTCCGTGTCTTAATGTTTCTTGGGAAAATGACGGCCCGTGACGTGTTTTGATAATTAATATCTGCCAAGGACATGCTGAGAACATTTGTTAATACTAAAAATATCATTTGACGGATATTAATTATCAAAACACGTCCTTAACCGTCATTTTCCCATGTTTCTTCGAAGCAATAATGAAATATCAAAGCAAAAGTTTTTTTTAAAAAAAAAAAAAAATCTATTTGGGATTATCTCATGCCACCTAAACTTTAAGCCTTTCATACTTCGGTTTGATTATCTCAAATTCATTATGATTAACGTATATTGTCTATCGAAATTTTGAGTTTTGCAGTTTCTTAGGAGTATAAGTTCATGGCATCTTGGGTAGTGATTTTGCCACACCCTTTTTTAATAATGCCACATCCTGCAAGTGTATTTTTTGATGCAAAAATACACTTGCAGGGTATGGCATTATCAAAAAAGGTGTGACAAAATCATTTCCCGAGATCTTTTGCTTACAAAATAAAATCATGACTCCGACTCTCCACTAACCTATCCATAGATGGTTGGTATACCCAATATTTTTTGGCCCTTAAAACAATGAAAACTACTCCATACAAGACAGCCAAACTCAAAGGGAAAAGTCTAAAGTTGACACACCTAAGTTAGTAAGTTATACTCCACAAATTAACAAATTGGGACCAAGTCTAGTACGACTAGGGTGCCATGATTGAACTCAAAACTTCCCCATTCTAGCCTGGATATTACTCCTACCAGTTAGCTAGAAAGATCAAGCTGATGAGGAACAGCTGGCCTCCAACTACCTACCACTGAAATCCAAACTTTTGATGTCTGTTTTGGGTTGTCTTTTATTTCGCCTTTTGGTTCTAGTTAAACAGGACACCTAATTTAATAAACTAGCCAGCCGAACTCATCACTGGGCCCTTTTCAGAACTGTGCTCCAACAAGACAGCCTTGGCACAACAATTTGGTTTTTTTCTGATTAAATTTCAGCTCTTGCTTGTTTCTGAAAAAAATTTGGGTTTTTTATTTGCCAACCTTGTCAAAAAAGTGATTTTTTTTTTCTTTTTCCCCCCTTCTAAAAGATTCTTGTAACCATAGATTAGTAGGTAAATGTAGGGGCCAACAAGGAGACTATGGGATAAACAAAGTTCTAAAGACTTGACGGAGGACGACGGTGAAAGGGTATAAATCCAATTTGGATTCTGCCAGCAAATGTGCGTGAGGGTACATAAAGATAAGAGAATTGCTTATCGATGCTTGCAAGTTGCAGCAACCGAGTACGCAACAGGCCAAGGGGGTTTGAGCTAGCGTGAATCCAATACCATGTCAATTGCCTACTACAGCAATTAGGGCATATGTTCTTGAGCATATATATGTCCTTTGCATATGGGATTTTTTTTTTTTTGCTTTATGACATGAATATACCATGTCTATTTGTAAGATTGAGTTCGACAATTTCTTCTTTTATCAATTGGTTTTCATCTTCCAGGGAAAACTTTGAATAAAACCCCACATGTAAATTACCTCATCATTGACAATGATGTCTCAAAGTGCAAAGCCAAAGTGTTGTCATGATGCTTGGATACAAAGTTAGGTACTTCCAGCTAAGAAAGATTCTAATTCTTTAGGATATGGGGGAATTTAATTTGGTTCATGTGTTCAGAAAATGAGAGGAATTTTGGAATGAAAACCCAGGGTTTCGCATGCTGATCAAGACCCAAGACTTAATTAGGGATTTACTTCACTGACCTCCCCTGAGGTTTCCAACAAGTGCAGAGACCTCTCCTAAGGTTTCTGAAATAACACTGATCTCCCTTGCTTTTAAAACTATTGTTCAGATTCTCCCATTCCGTTATATCCACACTAACGCTGTTAGTTTTTACTACTACATGACTAAAATGACCTCGAGTAATAGGTAAATTAAACAGTCAAGTCTTATTGTTCTATTTTTTTTTTCCTAATTGGAGTTTTTAAGGTTAAATTACAACTACTTAAATATATTTGGTCAAATTTGAATAATTACCGATACATGTTATATTTCAATGATGATTATTTTTATAAAGTTAATTCTTTTTCTTTCATGTATCTCATTTTCTTTATAAATTTAATGTTTTGCGTATTCCTAACTCATCACATCCTGAAACAAAAGAAGAAAGTTTATTGGTTTTTAAAGTTTGGGTTGTTTTTGGTTTGGGTTGGTTTCTTACCAACCTGGGCCGTTTAGGTGTTTTTCCCCTGGTTTGGACTTAGCTTGTTGGGCCCTAATCATTTTTCCTCTATGAGGTTAGAAAATGAGGGTTGTGTATGGTTAGGCCGATGTATCTACTCTCCTTTTAGCTCTGTACTTTGTGTCTGAGTTAATAAAATTTTCTTTTTGCTAATCAAAAAAAGTTTGTATGTTAGTTTATTTCTTTGAATTTGTAATTCAATATTTAGCAAAATTAGACTTAAGTTATTCATACTTTGGTCAAACTTGTGTAATGAGTTATGCATTTTACAATTTGATAATCATGGTATGATTTTTTTCTCCTGCGTGGATTTTGAAAAATAAAAGACGCACATAAATTCCTAATCCACCATACAAAAAAAGTATTGTGTATTTATAATATTTTTTTGGTAAAATATAGTTAGTATAAAAATTCTTTAATCTTTTGCAACTTTCCTTCTTACTTTTTCTATTAGTCATTAGTGATAATTATGTTCATCACTAATGTACTAGTAGAAAAAAATAGAAGAAAACTTAAAGAATAGACAATGTGTAAATTACACTGATTTTATTTCTTAAAAGAATCAATATGAAGATCATGTTATTTTTTCATTATTGTGGATTAGATATCTATATATGCCTCCCAGTTTAAAAACTACACTTTGAAGAGAACAAAAAAAAAATAGAGAATGACTATGATAATGTAAAATGCATAAGTAATCATTCAAGTTCAACTTGATGTCGAAATTAAAACTCTACAAGAAAAAAAAGAAGAAGACAACTATCAAAAATAATTAAACGATAAATTACACAGAAGGGCATTTCAGTCAATAAATAACAAAAACTAACGGCATTAGTGTGGATTTAATGGAATAGGGGAACCTGAACAATAGTTTCAAAAACAAGGGAGGTCAGTGTTATTTTAGAAATCTCAGGAGAGGTCTCTGCATTTGTCAGTAACCTCAGGGGAGATCAGTGAAATTTACCCTTCTTTTTAAGGTCTCATGTTTGAATCTTTACAGGTGCTATCAATTCTTTTGGGGTCAGTACATACGGAGCAATTTCTTCAGCCGCAAGTGAGTATTGAGATTGGGCGTCCAGAATTGATGGAGGTGCGCATAAACTGGCCTGAACACCTGAGTTATCAAAATAAATTTGAAAGGGAAGTAAGAAAGTTTTATGTGGTACAAAATGGAGCAATTAACGCAATTTTCACAAGTCATCCAAAAGAGATTGGTGTAGAAAGAGGGCAACGGTACTACTCCTATCACACAGTGTAATGTATTATTAATTGGAACTTTCAACCCCTAGTTGCCGAGAAATTTTTCAGTGCCCCGTGGTGCCGAGCATGTATCTCGGTCGTTCAAACGTGTTTTGGACGGTCTAGATTTGTTTGGGCTTGAGGGAGTGTTTTGGTAATTTTACACTAAAAAATTACCCAAACAGATCTGGACCGTCCAAAATACGTTTGGACGGTTGAGATGGTGCTCGGTACCACATGGCCGGTGCCCGCTCGGCACTGAAAAACTTCTCCTAGTTGCCAATGCAAATTTGGTCACAGGCACCTACTTTTTTCCTAAAGAGATTCTTCCATACAATTTACCCAAGAAAGAATGGTTATATAAATGAACTAATTATATAAGATATCCAGTCCCTTTAGGTTGCTCAGAATCTTCCAGGCAAGTTCAAGTTTCATTTTAATATTTGAGAAAAGATACTGAAAGTTCAGCATATAGGATTATAAATATAAATAAATAGAGAGTTGATAGAGAAATATTTATTTACATACCATTAAAAGAAAATTGAGGTGCATGGGATACCCTGTTGGGTTGCATGTGTTGTATTGTATCCCAAAAATGTGAGAGGTCAACTACTTTTCTTTCCCTTGTATTATTTTAACCTAGACCACCGCATATGTCCATTGCACGCCGTGTGGAGCCCACTTATAGTTTTGCAGTCTTGACTCTACAAATTCAGAAAACATACTAACTGATATTCGTTAGAGCTGATTTTTTACAGAGCCCCATAAATAAATTTTTCCCCGGGCCCCACACGGCGTGCGGTGGTACTATGCGGTGGTCATAGACTTTTTGATGTATAGTAGCAGTCATAAAATATTTAAATATAAAAAATTACAAGCCTCTTCCCACACAAATTTAGGGATTGCTTTCATTTCTTGGTACCAAGCCATTTTTTTTCATACTTTTACGGACACTTCTCTCATGCTAAAAAACACTATTGATCACCATTTTTCCATTATTATTTTCATTTACAATCAATATTTGTCTGTCATTAGTTAGCATTTCCCTTCCAAAAGTCTACTCTCCAATCCACATAAAAGATTTTAGATTATAACTTCAAATTCTGGTGCATATTCAAGATTTTAGAATTACAAACATGTATACATGTTTACTATAGCAGCGGATTTATAATTACGCTATAGTAAAAGCTGATACAGTTTACTGCAAAATACTAAAAATCAACTACCAAAGTAGTTAAAATCTAAAATCTGATCCGAAAAGCACCTCAAATCCAACTTCTTCAGAATCAAATCTTATTTCCTATTTAAGATTCTAGAAATCCGTAAATTCTCAAAATCTATTAATAATAATGCTTCTTGACAACTCACAACAGCTTCTAAAAACTAAAATCTCAAAAAATCTGCCCCTCGAATATTTCGCAAATTCCACCCACATATATGGACTCTTTTATTTGTCTTCTTTAATCCCTATTTGTACCATCACGTACTCCTTTCTTCTGTCTATTCAAAATGGAGTAAACAATTTAATGAGATCCAAATGTCTAAAACCGAATCTTAAATTAGCACCATGTTTATGTTTTTATTTTGCCTCACTCCTACTAGACCTTTTTGTCCCTCTCTGTTGCAAAGTGACAGCAATATCACATTCAAATAAAAATTTAAGCCAGCCTATTTTAACTGGTAGTATTAGCCAACACTACATGGGATTCTCTTCAAACTAGCGTTTGTGCCCATTCGATGCACGGGACCACCGTTACGTGATATTCCAAATTTATTTTTCACCACATATGTCTTTCGATACATAAAATGAGACCAATGCTAGCTTGTATCGAATACGGGACAAAAAAAAAATACTCCTATTAGACTATTTTTTTTATCATCTAGTATTGTGCCCGTTCGATGCAAGGGACAAAAAAACAATTCGTGCAGACTCGACACTTTAAAGTGAGAACCAGTGTGGTGGAGAGATAAGTTGGGCCACCACATAAAAATGTTACTGAGGCATTGAATTATTTTTTCTCAATTCTCCTAAAATCTCTCCCTTCCCCACCCCTCTCTCTCTCTCTCTCTCCCTCCCTCTCTTTCTCCCTCTCAATTTAAACAAAATAAAAGAAAATGAAAAATTTAAAAAATTAGGGATGGATGTTTAGAGCCTTGTGAGACTTCAACACATTTCCTATAAGTATATAGATAGGTAGATTGATTACTCTTACTATATGATGACAGGTGGGAATCATTTTGTCCCCTCTCTGTAAGAATTTAGACAAAAGCTACGGCATAAATCCGGACATTTCAATACCGGTGGGTTTCCCATGGTCAGGCTGAAGAAGGGTCAACGACGTCGGTCGCTTCAGCCCACCTTTTTACTGAGAAAAAACAAAAACAGAAAGTACAAACGATCCCTCTCTTTTTTTTTTGGGTAAATACAAACGATCCCTTTTGTTAAATGAAAAATACATATGGAAATTGTTTACTTTTTATTACTATTGCAGGATGTAAAATTGCATTAATGATGGGTTAAGCCGGCAGGCTTCAGTCCTCATGGAGAAATTTTTGGGTGCCGGGTGGGTACCACGTCACCCAGCTGACGTGGTGCCGAGCATTCACATTTGAGTCGTTCAAAAGTATGTTGGACCGTCCAATTTAAAACACTCTCTCTCTCTTCTCACTCCACCACTCTCTCTCTCCAAATCCGAGCCGTCTAAAACCGAAATGGACGGCCCGGATGCACCGAGCTGGCACCACGTAGTACCCGCTCGGCACTGAAAAAATTCTCGTCCTCATGATGTCGAGCTGTTTATCTTGTACAAACATCATCTAGATGAACAAATTGAATTAGTCAACACATCGGTAGCGGTAAATTTACTAAAACACCCTTGCACTTTATGATACCAAATAAAGCGTAAAAATATTTTAGTAAATTTACCTAATAAAGTGTAATGATATTTTAATAAATTCACCTAATAAAAACAAGAAGAGAGTGTCGTTATAACAAATAGGAGAGGCAGCAAGAACAACAATCGTATATGCATATGTAAAGCTGGACAGGATAAACTATAGGCCCAAAATTGTCAAAATACACCACCCAGTTCCAATACAAAATAGTGAAAATACTCTCCAGAGATTCCATATCCACCCATCGCCTATATATATCCCTCCATTCCCTCCAACCTCCTTCCCCCCACCCTTCCACCTTTCAGGGATCTCCCCCTCTCTCTCTCTCTCTCTCTCTCTCTCTCTCTCAAAACCTTTCTTATTAGGAAAATCAAACAAGTAACCATTCCCCATTCCACCTTCTCACTACAAACACACACACAAAAACAAACAGATACACACATCCACACGTATCCAAAAACAGAGACACATCCATATCCACCAAAAATGAACGGCCCAAGATTTGTGATTGAGGCAACAGAGGCCGAATCAATGGCCCAGCAATCAAACCTCTCTCTCCTCCAACTCCTCCCAACCCTCGTCAAATCAGCCCAAGACCTCGCCCGCCCGTCCATCTCCAACTACCACGTCGGCGCCGTCGGCTTGGCCTCCGACGGCCGCATCTTCACCGGGGTCAACCTGGAATTCATCGGCGCCCCCCTCCACCACTCCGTCCACGCCGAGCAGTTCCTCCTCACCAACCTCGCCGTCCACGGCGCCCCCCGCCTCCTCGCCCTCGCCGTCTCCGCCGCCCCCTGCGGCCACTGCCGCCAGTTCCTGCAAGAGCTCCGCCACGCCGCCGACCTCCAAATCCTCATCACGTCCGACCAAGATCAAGAAAAAGACCAAAAACCCGCCAAAGTTTTAGAAAAAGATGGAAAACCCACCAAAGATGGAGAAAAAGACGACAAACCCATTAATTACAAACCACTAATCTCGTTCCTGCCGTACCCATTTGGACCCTTTGATCTTTTAAACGAACAAACCCCTCTTCTTCTCGAGCCTCACAACAACGGATTGCAATTACAAATCCAAGCCCTACCCACTTCGAAAAATCCAATTTTGTGTAATGGGCATTTGAAATCTCATGGAAAAGACGAGCTTTTGGAAATTGCAGCTTTAGAGGCTGCAAATGAGTCGCATGCTCCGTACAGTGGGTGCCCGTCAGGGGTGGCGTTAATGGATTGCGAAGGGGAGATTTACAAGGGTTTTTATATGGAATCAGCGGCGTACAATCCGAGTTTGGGGCCGGTGCAGGCGGCGTTGGTGGCGTACGTGGCGGCCGGGGGCGGCAGCGGGTACGAGAGGATTGTGGCTGGAGTGTTGGTGGAGAGGGAAGGGGCGGCGGTGAGGCAAGAGGATACTGCAAGGATGTTCTTGAAATTGATTTCGCCAAAATGCGAGGTTCGGGTTTTGCATAGTGTTTTGGGTTCGAATGGGTGTAAAAGGCCTTGTGATTTGGTATGTGAGTAGATGAGGGGGAATCAGGTGTTGAATTTGTTTGGCAAGTGTTGAATTGATGGTATAAGTATCGATCCCAATTGTTAATGTGAAATATGAATCCTTCATCGTATAAGTGTGAGTGGCTTTGAATTCATTTATGCCAATGGTACAATAAGTGATAATGTCCAAATTGTTTTGTTTGATGTTATGCTCTATTAGGAACTTGAGGAAAGAAAGGATAATAAGTAAGAAAAAGGTTGCTGATTTTGCCACTCTCTTTTTTGTTAACGCCACCCCCTACAAGTGTATTTTTAAAAATACACTTGCAGAGGAGTGGCGTTAATAAAAAAGAGAATAGCAAAATCGTTTCTCAAGAAAAAATGAGGAATAAAGTCAAAAAGACAATTAGGTGAAAGTTGCATTTGTTTTTGAAGTCTACGCATGTCTTTCTTTAAGAACCAAACAAGGGGAGAACTTTAGAAAATTCACTTGCTTTATCTATTTAAAAAAAAATTCTTCATTTCCAAAGGTTCCAAACAAAACCTTAACTTATAGCGCAGGATCGTCTTGCAATCGGTATACAAGAAGTAAATGTGAACTTTTTTGCCCTTTGAAGAGTTGGAGCCCAATTTACCATGGTTCGTTTCCATTATCAAAAGCTGGGATTATACCGTCTAAAATAGAACTATCAGTTTAGAGAGATTGGATAATGAGAATAACATATCATTAATTATTACTATTTGATATGATTAGTCTGGTGACATCAGCTGTATGATATGTCCCTCCTTATCAATCTGTGCTTTACCATAGTGGCTACTCATGCTTTAGCATAGCTTTGTTCAAAGCAAAGAAATCAGTACTTCTCTTTATACCACAAATTACCAACTTTCTGAGCTGTAAATAAACAGATCCAATCTTTTTACCTTTGCCCCTTCATCCATCTACTAGTTTGAGTACTCACTCAGAGTTTTAAATTATGGTATCGGTGATACGGTCGTATATCGGTTGATATTAGATCATATCGGCCAATACATAAGTAAGGGGGTGTTTTTACTAGCAAAAAACGCTAAAAATTTAACGCATTTTATCATCTCGTTTCCACTAACAAAAAAGTTGTCAACAAAAATTTTTTTTTTTGCTACAGTAACTCTACTCACAAATCCATTAATAACTTTTTCACTATCGAAAATAATTAATAATTTTTCAACCACAAATAAAAATCTACAAAATTTTCATTACTGGAAACACCCCCTAACTAACAATATCGAGAGTCTGAAGACGTGTTATATAACCAACGATATGATGCGTAAAGGCCTTTAGGTACAGTTCTGAAGTCACTCAAAGCACGATCAAAAGATGTGACAACTAAAATATTAGGTAATGAAAAGCACCCATCTTTTTCCAATAAGCTTTTGGGGCTGGCTTTTTACATATCCTGAACAGAAAGCATCATTACTGCTAGTAACTGGCAGAGTTGCATCCTAGTGCTCCACGTATGGTGGCATTATGATTGGTTGGTGGTAGAGAATTCTGAGATGGAACTCCAACATTCCACCCTCTTTTCAAAAAGAAAGAAACATTTTTATTACCATGTAAAATTAGATGAGCAATCTACCACTTTAAAAGAGCAGAAGATTCTCACTGATGATTTTGTTTGTTTGGTTCTTATTAGACTATATCTTAGAATAATAAGTGGACACACACTTTTGGAATAACTGTTTGAAACCATTGAATTTACAGGTCAAACATCTGTAATTTTGTTCAAGGAAGAGGGCTAGGGGCCTCTGGTTTTTCTCCTTTTACTCTGTGACAGTGTTTAGACAATGTCACAGAGAAGATCAAGACAAAAGTACTTGAATAGGGGAAATTATTCATCAGCAAATTAATAATTTCGCGATCCATCATCAATAGTAGATGACAGCGGCAAGACTTTAGTACAGTGAATTGTTATTTATTTGCAAATGCGTAATTCCTTTATCAAATCAATTGTCCACAATAGATGACGACGATTAGACAATAAATTATTCAACTACGAATATGTAATTTGTGTGGTCCGTGGTCCTTGATCCTGAGTTCCTCATCTGGTGGTTCAAGAGTTTCCTAGCCGTCTTGCCTTAACCTGCACAGGGAACGCACGACTAAGGCCTGGCCGGGGTTTCCCGATAAGGCCCTTCGGCGAGAGGATGAGAATGTGCAGAGAGTCAAGCCAGAGACTAGGGTTTTAGGAGTAGAAGAGTGTCTACCCCTTAGGGTCGCTATCCTTTGGTATTTATAGAGTCTCCTTGACTTGCTCTCCAAGTACGGGCATGCGCCTTGCACGAGTCGGGTGACGCCATAGGGACGTCACTGATTAAATCTGGTAACCGTCTTTGAATGAGCTGGCACCTTCATGTGCGCTCATCATTATCCTTTGGCGTAACTGCTTTAGCACGTGGAGAGACACGTGCCATTACAGTTGGCCGAGCCCTATGTTTAGCCGAACCTGGTGAGCGACCTGCGAGGAGAACCTACTGATGGAGCCACCTGTCTTGAAGGTGGCCGAACTTGATGGGTTTTCACCTAGCGCCGGACGCAAGCACCGGACGGAAGGTAAGTGCAACATGGTTGACTAAGAGGCCTTAGTGCATCCAAGCCATGGTCCAAGCACGGCTACACCATCCACGGTTTAGTCTTTCTAGGCATGCGCTCGGATCGTTAGGTTCGGCCTATTACATAATTCCTTTGTCGATCGTCAATATAAACCGCGACAATATTTTACAACGCATTTTTAATCTGATCAATGTGATGCCTAAATAATGCATGACATTGACAGCATTAAGAGATGAGCTGGGTGTAGCAGCATTTATTAATAAACATCTTTACCGCATGGGTTTTGACTATTATTTTCTTCTTAACCAATAATAGCAAATTAATTCTACCTCCATCCATCCAAATTAATAGATATCATAATTTTAGTGACAAACACGTGCTTGTAGCAATGGGACATGTTTTCTTTGTTTAATTTGACAATGACAATATTTCAGCTTCCATTACTTGCATAAATAATCCATTTCTAATCTAACGAGTTCTGTGTATCCTAAAGTAAACTAAAATCACACCATTATATATAGTCTATTTTTTTAACATGAAAAACATTATTCAAAACAATTTATTGCTGATACTGCTTTGGTGCTACCATCAGGGAGAATGGTTCGGATCTATTACTCACCCACAATGGTATACTCATTGGATGTATGTGTCAATATTGGAGATTAATAAGATGAAGAGAACGAAAGAAGAGGTTCTCTTTCAGAGGTACCCTAGGCCACACCACACCAGATCCAACTCTACCTCCCTCTCCATCCACCACCAAATCATCCGTCCTCCTCAAAACACCGTGAACCACCCCCGCCGCCACCGCAACAACCTATGCTGAACTTAGGTAAGGGCAAGTAGTTCCTTGGCCGAGGAACTACCGATGAGATTCCGAAACTCCACTTCTATAAGCAATTGAGTTTATGAGCAGTCTGGGGTCCAATCGTTAGAAGCAGAATCAAAACCGTCAAGATAGAGAGGCCATTAGGAACCACACGATCGTTGATCGTACAAGGAAGATGACAATCAGCTTGTCCTGAAGAATGACAATCGATTCGTCGCGAAGTAAATAGAAAAACCAAGCAGCCATCGTGAATATGAATGCAAGAGAGAAAGAGAGGGAGGCTGGGGAAGAGAACAAAGAGGAAACGGCAGCGTAGTTCGTATGGAAGTATGCAGAGTCGGAGTGGAGTCTTCCGGCAACCGCGCTGTCATGGGGAAGGGAAATGGAGCTTGGCGAGAGAAACTCTACCCAGTACCCACGGCACCATGTGCCAAAAGAATTCTAATCACAGGCCAAAACGATGATTATTAGCCTCAATGCCCCACGTGAAAAATGCTTACGATTGCATTGAAAGAACGTAGAAATACAGAACCGAGCTACATAAGTTTCCATCGTTTGGCTGGCTGGAAAAAACCAGAGAAAGAAACTGAGAAACAAAAGATGACCTCCTTTTCTCATTGTTTGCTTGTCCATGGAAAGATGTCGCACAATCCGATCTCATTTTATAACCTTAAAAGGCTTGTACAGTGCATATGAAACACGAATCATATCCTTCTGAGAAGTGCTTTCTAATAGTATCTGTTTCCAAACACAAGCAGGCAATAATAGCTTTATACAAGTTCTATGTTGGACAAGGACTCTTCTGTTTGCTTTAAAACCGGTGGTGTCGCTGCGACGACGGAAGATTACAGTGGGTGTTCAACAGGTTGGTTGCATATTTCACTGGCCAGGAGGGGGAACGTCGCCTTTGAGTATCTTCCAAGGACCTTTGTAGAACTTTGGCCTCATAATCGGCACTACTTCGCCAGGGTGATCTTCCCAGTACTTCTCCTGCTCAATTATCACAAATCCACAACTTTGTAAATTAGACCGCATGGATGAAATTGCACTTGGCGGAAAAAATGAGAGAAACACCGAATCACAGAATCAATGACTACCAGTGACCTAGTCTGGTTTAAAATCTAACTCACTAATGTTCCAATGTCAATAACCCCATGGAACTCCGAATTTCTGTGAGAATCAATAAACATGTGCTGATTGTAATCTACCCATTACTATTTTGAGAGAAATCTAAGCAGTCAAAGTAAGAGCGAGCCGGTCTTAACAAACTCTGCATATAAGTAGTAGAAGGGTTCCTAAGGATTACTGAATGGTAAGGGTCTCCAAACGGTGAGTAGCTTTATTTAAAGAGACAATGAAGCTTCTCACAGATTAATGCCATAGACAAGTACAACAAGTACTAGCAATTCAAATATGAAACAATGAAGGCGAAAGAGAAGTATGTGCCACACTGCCACTTACTCCACTACTCAATTCAAATCAACACACCTATGCAATTTTCACACCAGAAATTGTTGTACATTGTATGCCACAACAGCCTTCTTAGCACATCTCTAACTACCTCCGACCGGACACATAAAAAAGTTCAAAAAAAAAAAGAAGTGAATTCCATTGGATTTTTCAAATGCTTATTCTATGTCACCTCTATGGGTTCCCTTCACCCACGGTACTCTGTCGCAGCACTTTCGCTACCGGTCACCCAGGAGTATTTAGCAGCCATTCCTTCTCTAAAATGGCCATGTATTTTCATAGGTGTTCAAATCAAGTAAGAAGGACTAGAGCCATCAGAAGGTAATGATAGAATCTAACCTTGTACAGTTGCTCTGTGATAGCAGACCCAATGACACCTGTATAGAAAGCAAGGACATAGAGTGAAACAAGAGGGGTGAAAGATTTGGGGCGCCTGTAAGGATCAACCATGTCCCAGAGAATTGTTTTTTCCCACTTCGAGTACAAATAATCTGCATATTTCCGCCACAAATAGCTTGCCATTATCCCTAGTCTTGTTTAGTTTCCTGACGGGCTGCATAAAAGGGAATTTAAAGCTTACAAGATGGACTAAAAAAATGGTTAGGATGGAAAAAAATATAGGGTATTAGGGTGCAATGAAAACAAGTAGAACCAAGCAACCACTACAATGGCCCTCAACATGCAACCTTTCAAGAACAAAATCTTGGCATACTGAACAAGCAACAAGTACACAAAAAAGTACTTCAAAGAACACAATTTCGGCTAACAAACCAATCTTGGCATACAGAGCAAGCACTTAAATCTTCAAATTTCACAAGTCGTACTACGGATTTTTGGAAATTTGTTTCAAATATTCAATCAGTTATTCTTCCAATTTCTCAGTCCTCTCCAACCCTAAGAAGTCAAGAATAAGAAAAGCCCACAATGTTGGCTCAATTCAGAAAACACGAAAAGCGTCAGTACGTCTCATAATCTACTTGGAAAATCAAGACATTCCACTTCACTCTAAAGCATTTCTTTATACTGGGAAAAGCCCCAATTGCGTCATCAAAGCCTTGCACTTTTCATTGTGTATACAATCCGCCCATACCTCTTTACTAAATTACCTTTGTTACACACACACACACACACTTATGGGGTTATACGAAAACATTGAAAACTCTTCTTTTTCATCAATTTGGTAAAGAACCACAAATACCCCACTTCTAGATACGATCTTCCATTCAGGACGACTAACAAACACCTGGCGTGCGTAGAAGCGGTGGGACGCAGACCAAGGCCGCCAATGCAGGCTATCCCAGACTCCCAGTACACTATCCCATACGTACACACCAAACGAAATCCATGAGTAAGTGCGTAAACACAAGAATTTTTATGATTAAAATCAAAAGTCAAGAGAAACTAGTGAAATACGCAGAAAAACTGGATGCTCTTAAATCGGGCATCCATGGGTATATAAACAGAAATCAAGAATGAGTTCAGATTACATTCTAGTTTGGAAGAGAGCGAGCGAGAGAGAGAGAGAGAGAGACGACGGTGCTGGGAGGTTACCTGGTTGGCGACGCAGCGTATAGTTTCCGCGGTGAAAGTGGGGAATTTGATGATAGGTGGTCAGTGAATTTGGGAAAACTTCACTAAGCACCCCTGGATTTCTCATATTGCATCTCTCTCACTTCTCTAAAAAACACACTGCACTTGGACCCACATTTTCTCAACGAAACAAATTTCAAAATACCAACTTTGCCCTAATTTTCTCTCTCATCTTTTTTAATGAATGTACTCATTTTCTCTACCTATATAAACATTCAAAACATAACAAAGAAACAAACCCCAAATATATGTATTCTTTGAACTTTTTTTTATAAATTTTGGTTCCTACTTTGATACTTTTTCCTTCCTCTCATCGATATAAATACTTACTCCTAAATACTTTAAAGAAAAGCTAAAAACAAGTCCGTTAAACACGAGAAATAACCATTGTTTTAAAGAATTAGTACATTAATTTAGGGGGTGTTTCCGGTATTGAAATTTTTTTAGATTTTTATTTGTGGTTGAGAAGTTATTACTGTAAGTGTTTACGGTAGTGAATAAGTTGTCGATGGGTTTGTGAGTAGAGTTACTGTAGCAAAAATGATTTTTGTTAACAACTTTTTTGTTAGTGGAAAACGAAATGGTAAAATGCTGAAACTTTTTTGATAGTGAAAACGAGATAGAAAAATGCGTTAAATTTTTACTCGTATTTTTTGTTAGTGGAAACACCCCCTAGTCCAACTCGATGCCAATGAGGGCTTCATTTGAATTTACTTTAGTACTAATCACCAGCACAACCCTTGAATGAATTACAAGGCCCAAAACCATGATTTACATTAGTGATCATCATGAATTATAAGATGGGAAAAAGTGACGACGGTGTGCAGTTGCAGCGCCGTGGCCTGCTGGGTGCGGGTGGCTTCGTCCCAACAAGCCTTGTGGGGTTCTCTTTTACAGTCGGTTAAATACTACAGTACATACTACTTTTTATGAATATTTCTGTGAGAGATTAGGCAGAGAAGATTTGATTTTTCATTTGCTGTACGACTGTCGGAACGAGCCCAGAACAAAAAATTGATGATTGCCCCAGGACACCGCCACGTGGTACCCCAAAGGCATTAAATGATTTTTAGCTTGCCCAGAACAGGCCGGAACAAGCCTCCTCATTGGAAGAGCACCACACCAACATGCTGAGTGTTGGGATCATTGGCGCGGCGCCAACTTCGCATAGAGTGGTTATCAACATATCCAAGTCCAAAGTCGATTGCGCACCTGCCGTTTGCATCTTAGTGAGTTTTTGAAACTACTAATGCAAGGAATTTGGTGCTCTCTCTCTCTCTCTCTCTCTCTCTCTCTCTCTCTCTCTCTCCTCATGAGACATCAAGTTGTCCAAAATGACTGATGATATTATACTGAGCTCAATAAAAACTCTATAACAGTAAGATATAGATTCACAAGACCGGTGACTTCCAGACTCCCAGTACATACCAAATTCTCACACAACTAGAGCAAAACTACGAGTTCACTACATACTCTTCATACCATACTCTCAACCAAAAGTAAAATAAATAATACAAAAACAAAAGAAAACAAAATTGCCACGACTTGCAAATCAGCTGAAAATTTTATATCATTTGTGCGTCATTTGACGGAGGAAGAGCAGTTTCGATATTTGAAGGCATCAGAATGTTAAAACCATCTGCAGCAGTTGATATGATCATCCCGGGTATCTGTGGATGCCAGTGGAGTTCTTTCAAGTCTTTCTGACCCTGTTATAAACACTTATAAACGTGAGTTTACCAAACACCTTGTAAATAATTCGTAGACATTTCTGATGAGGAAGTTTGAAAGTATATAACCTGATGAACAAAGAGAAGCTGTGGCGGTATATCTGTGGGTGCATTAACTTGCTCTTGTGTCTTCGCTTTGAACTCAGCCTCCTCTTCCTCATCTCTTTCTAAAGAAAGGTCCCACACTCTGCAGTGACAGGCAACCAAAATTGTAGGCACGAACCTCAAAGCAGAAAGCTCGGGACACTTATCATTTGATCTTTTAGTTTCAGCAACATATTGATTTACATAATTTGAAGGTTTCTTACGTTAATTGATTGTCTGATGAAGAAACTGTCAAAGTGGAGGCTTCATGTGGACTCCATTCGATGGATGTGATGGGATGTTTATGGTATTCAAAATGAGCCACAACTGAATCTCCATCCTGCCACAAGTACGAATAGATCAATTAGTTTAGACTTTAGAACAACCAGTATAAAAATCTGTCTTCAAAATATAAACACAAAGCAGCAAGCCCATGGTAAAAACTAAACCGCCTTAATATCAGTAAGAGAGGGGGAAGATACGACCAATCAAGGGGAAGTATCACGATCCAATTGTTGCATCAATTTGGACTGTAGTGTGAGAAGCAAGTACAAACTTGCCCGAGCTTAAAAAAGAAGGAACCAACAAGATCAGTAGTCCCTTCTAGCAATGGCCTTGTGGTACTATAACTTGTATAAGACGATGGAGATGAATTAAATTTTGAAACAGATTGTACAGGGAAACCATACATTAAGTCTAACAATGATTTTACCTTGTTCCACACTATAATGTGGCACTTCTATGACAATAGACCCCATAGAAGACGTATATTACCTTCAGTAATCTCAGATCACGGATAGAGAATGTTCCATCATCACTTCCAGATGCCAGCATACAGCTAGCCAGCCTAATCAAAACCAACAAAGAACAGATGTTGTCAGATTCCCCTACCGCAGACAGGAGTTACTAACAGAAGAGAAATGTTAAAATACCTGTTCCAGGATATAACATTCACGTCTGCATTATGCGCCTTTATAGAAGCTGCTGGTGAATTTCCTAAACGAATATCCCATATGGCAATATTCCCATCCACAGAGCAAGAGGCAAATACATCAGCTTCGGTAGGGCTCCACTGCATAGATCAAAGTTGGAAAAGACGCATTTAAAAGAGAGAACAATTTCACAGAAATCATTGAAATAAATAAGTTAGAAGGTACAATACTAGATGTCTAATCCTTATACATGACTAGCAAAAAGAACCATCATTTACATCACATGTGCACCACGTACTTGTAAATCTTCAACACTTGCGGTATGTCCAACAAAGGGATTTGTGCCGACATTCCATGTTGTACCAGACGTAGGTTCCCACAGATAAATACAATTTTTGCAGTCCCCTACGAAGGTGAAGGTGATGGTATCAGGAATCCAACGGAAAATACAACTAATCACTGAAAAGAAATCAGATGAAAGACAAAAACAAAAACCATTCAACTCGTACCTGAAACAAGCCTACCAGGGACAAGAGGACTCCAGTCTATGGCATAGCCTTCATCTTTATGCCCACCAAACTTCAGTAATGGAGCCTGATTGGAAGCAGGGGGATCTTCCTGGCTAACTCCAGCTTCTGATTCCGCCAAAGCATTTAGATGAGAGCTGAAGTCCCATAACTAAGGAGTTACAGGTATTAAATCAGGAATCATGTAAGCATACAGAATTAGCAAATCATTTAACTGCTTCAATCAAATACAAGCCTTGATCCAGATTACTCAGGTCAAATCCCTACTAAACGTCACCATTTTATCCGGATGCTTCAATTCAAAGCCATATCCTTGGACGCGTGAATTTTTCAGCCCAGTGCATGACTTGTAAATTTCTACTCATGAGATTGGATTTAAGGTCTATGAGAAAACTTGCATGAGACTCTGAGGCACAACACAACGCTATTACACGTCCACAGAAATTCCAAGAGACTATACTTGTTGCCAACTTGCCATAGCCAAGCAACCCAACAAGATAAGCTTTTGAAATGAAGAACATTTTGCATAACCTAATTTAGTTCACGTGATCAACTACATCCATCATAATCTGAGGAACCTGTAGCCTGTAGCTAATAACCTAAAGCTTTTAGTCACATCGAATGCCTTGTGGATTAATGAATTTGCAAACACCCCATATTAAAAAAAAACAATTAGCATTAATGAAAAAACCGTACACATTTCCATCTGTATAAGTCTAACCTGGACATGACCAGTATCTGCCCAGGATGCACTTATATGTGGATTTTGGGGCATGGCCCGGATCCGATTAACACATCCTTGATGACGCACCTTGCGCATCTGCAGATGAATAAAACATTCAATAATTAATTATATGTGGAGATAGTCATATGTTTGCATCAATGATTAAAATGTTAATCACGTTTTAGAATTCAAGTAAACTAAGCATTGCCTGGAAAACTGGTGCCGCAGATCCACCATCCTTAACAACATCGTCTTCATCACTATCACTACTGTCGCTATCCATGTCAGAGCCATTAGTTGTAGAAGGGACTAACTCTCGGTTTTTCCCAGAAATGTTGGAAATTTTAAATATTCCAATAGAATTCAAGGAAGCTTTATCAGCCTGTCAAATAAAACAAAAATAGAAATATGGAATTGGTCTATTGATTTGCAAAAGATAAATACAAAACTCCTCAAGTCTTAGCATAAAGATAACAATTACCATAACTTGATAGCTGAAAAATCTTATAATCAAAGTGCTAAGAGATTTGCATCTTCAGCTCCACCTGAGTAGGAAGCTGAACGAGCAAATAGCTTCCTATGGTTTGAAAAAAATTCAATAACCAAAGATACCCTGATCGTAGCTAGTTAACTACTGTAAATCACACAAATTGAAAAGAAATTCCAGTCTTCTTAACAATGGGAAAAACTATTCGGAAAATGTCACTCTGCAGAAACATAGAAAATGTGGTTTGATATCGTCCCGAGTAGAAGAAAAGGTAAAACCAGACTCGCTGGCCTATCTTTCTTCTAAATAATATAGGATGATTACTACCTCAGATTTCAAAGGTCAATGAGGTTTTCAACAGGTTATTAAGTATTTTGCAGTGTCATTGGGTTTACTAGTGCAACCCACTAACACACTCCTGGTTTCACACAACTTGGCATGTTCTTCTGCATGTTGAAGTGAGGAGGAGATAAATCAAACGCTAAACAATACAATCGCCAACTTCAAGCACCACATATGAAGACAATAATATCTACAAGACAACTAAAGGGATGCCTATGAAGCTCACCTGAGTGCCTGCAACACAAAACATTGTGTGTGGGAAAGATGTCCGAACCAGCCCTAGAGAATCACGCACGATATCAAAGCTGTCACAGTTTTCCGAAATGAAGTCAAATTAGCAAACAACAGTTCCCAAATAAATTATCACAAACCAAAAAAAAAAGCTCTTCAAAGGAAATTCCCAACCATATTACCAACAAAAAAGTTCATCATTAGCTGTTTTTTTCCTGGTATTGCCCCCGTTAGTTTATAACTCCGCTTCTCGTTAAAACAATTCAACTTACCAAAAGAAGTTGATCATGTGCACATATCCATCTAAAATCCAAAAAAAAATTACTGAATTTTAAGGTCAATAACTTGACCTTAATATATGAAACATTCCGGATGGTCACTGTGGCAGCTAACAAACCATGTCTTAATATAGATTTAAGTCAAGATAATGACTTTCGCACGGACACGAACATTGAGTTTCACTATTTTTAACACGCACCCCCTCAAGCTAATCTCGTGTATCCTAGATATACAAAAGCACGTATTTTTACATACAAGCATAAAAGTATCTACATTTGCAAGACCTTAAACACGGCCAGCCAATGTGAAAGGCGTGGAGCGAATTGTAAGCAGAAGGGTCACACTGGAGCTCCTCTTCTTCTTCGATCTTGTCCACGCCTGGTTGCCACACCTTCACAGGCATTGAAGGTTCTGAATTGGAAGACGAAGAGCCCTCTCCTTTACTCGATCCCTGCAATCCAAATACACAAAACCAAAATCAATTACTCCTGCAAATTAACTGTATGTAGCCGGAAAGTGAGGGAAACAGAGGAAAACGAATTGAAACCTTGTTCTTTCGTTTGGCCTTCTTAGGGTTTTTCAGGCCTCGTGCCATTTTGGTGGGGGGTTTTTTTCTTGAGAGTTTTGCGGGAAAAGAAAAAGAGGAGCGAGAAAGTGAAGGTGAAGCAGAAAGGAGAGGGTTTTTGGAGTTAGGGTTTTACGCATCTGAATTGTGCGGTTCGGGTTGGAATATCGGTTCAGGCCTAAAAGTAGCCCGTCCTAGTGTGGACTTTGGGTCACTGGTTTGCAGGCCCAATTACCAGGATCTTGGGTTGGTTAAATAATACTAAAGTTTCTCCAAAAAAAAAAAAAACTAAATAAAGTTTTTTTTTTGTGATCATACTAAATAAAGTTTGGTGGAACTATTTTTTGACTAATGTAGGGGTTCTTCATTGAATGCTGGTTTGACATATGGTATGGAATTTCTTTGCCATTGCATTTTAGTCACATAATCCGCTCGCGCTCTCACAAAGTGTAGTTGTTTGAGACGTTTTTGAAAGACGCTTTCATGCTCACGTTTGCGCTCTCGCACCCGCATGCGCATTTTGTGACTTAGCATTGCATTATGACAAATAGCTAAGCATCTTAGTGGCTTGGTTGATTATTGGAGTTCTAGTGCTGCAAAATGTAGAGCTTAGTTAGCATCAACTTCAATCGCCTACGAACCCCAAGGGTTTCTTATGAGGTCGAATGTTCAAATCTCATGGAGGCCAAACATTCCAACCTTGGGGCCACCAGAGGATTTGCTTGGTCGATAACTTCAGAGTCTCAGAATTAGTCGAAATGCATGCAAGCTGGTCCGGTCATAAAAAAAAACTTAAATCGCCAATGGAAGTTCATTGTTGCCCTGCAGATGTTGTATTCCGTTGACTTATGAGAAAGGATCCTCCGTCATGTAAGGTGAGATTCATCGTGGTCTTACTTAAAAGCACAATAAACACGATCTTATTTAACGATTCCAGTCTTGAAAAATACAGTCTTATTTAACGATTTCAGTCTCATTTAACAAATATATGGTTCATTGAAATGAATAGTAATGCCCGGTCAACCTAATTTTTTGGATTTACGATGCACATATCAAGACCTCCAAAAAAGCTTTATGATCAGACCAATAAATACTATCCAACACAAAAAGTGGTCATCTGAAAATCTACAACAGAGATTATAATTCACCTTACATTTACAAAATTAATGAACAGAAATCATAACTTTCAATTGCGCAGGCCTGTTTGTACATGTTTCATCACAGGTAACAAAAAGAATCGGGTGGATACATCATATTGATCCAGCACTGAGGATGATAGCTGTAGATCCCAAAAGACCAGCAGCATTCTTAGCATTGCAGTGAAGAGACAGTTGCATCTAATCCCCAAGATCTTATCTGCAATATCACAAAGAGGGAATTTGAAGGTGCTTTTGGCTTACAAGTTCTTATTTTTTCGTTTTCTCTTGCTGGTAGTCGCCCTATACAAGCTAAAACCGTCAAATGGACGTGGGTCTCACAAGTCTGTATGCGCAGACTGAGCGATTCATTTGCGCTGCCACTACTAAAAAAGGATTGCTAGAAAAGGTCCTCAAATACCTGTTGCAAGAAATAAATGTCTGCTATGCTTCCTTAAAACTAAAGCCAAAGCAAAAGAATTCATTCACCTATTAATCTATTATCTTCTTTCAAAGAATTACAGAGTTTATTTTGGAGTTAGGTGGATCCACATTTCGTACAATCCTAATACCAGATAGTTCAAAAAAGAACTATGCAATAGTCATTCATATGAGAATAGCAAGCAGACCTGTGTTTTCTTTGTCTTGTAAGAAGAACAAGTACTCCAAAAGCTACCATTATTGCAACTTTTACTGCCTGAGAAGAAAAACACAGACACAAAATTTAGCATTACCATCAATCTTTAGAATAATATCAGCTGGTAGATACATGATTTTAACTCCTATTGGAATTATAGTACCATGTCTCCACCTAGCGTGATTTTGTGTGTAAAACTACAATTCAGTATTTGCTATTCCAAGGTTAGATAGATGTGTAAATTAGTTGTTTACCTGTCCAAGTGGTCCATTAGAAGATTCAACTTGTGCAGAATTATCAAGCTGTGTTGTTCTCAGCCCATCAGAAATCTCGTCACCATTATTCAACACATCGCAATCTCTGGGTTGAATATTTGGCTGGAAGTAACGTTAGCACAGAAATTATTTGATCATCATATAACACAGAGAAGAAAAAGAATCTTCACCGTTCCAGCGTCGCATTAAGAAGTAAAGATGATACCTATTTTCCAATATTGTAGCCAATCTATTCCTAAAGTTATCCTGCCTAGTAGAATCACTGTGTGGAAAACATTCCGACATGTAAATATGAGAGATATATACCTTTTCCACATGTTCTGGCAATGAAAAACCGTTTCTTCCTTCAGGTGTCCTTTCTTGGATTCCAAAACCTTCAACTAAACCTGATACTACTTCTATGCTTCCAGTAGTTATACACAAGCGCCTCGCGTGATCTGGGAATATCCAGGCATCAGAGCTTTCACGAGGAAAATCTGCATTTTCAAATAAAGCTGCTGATTCCAACTTATCCTCTGAAACCCCTTGGACATCTATTCCCCTGGAATAAGTAGAGCAAATTCCACTTCCATGCCTCTCCACGACTGTAGCTGCTTCAACTGCTGACATTCCTTCCAAATTGTTCTGTCTCTTTCTCGATTCATTCTCCACAATTGATTTGGTTTCTTCTACTCGGATATGTGCAATACTTGGCTCCTTCAACTGCCCAGTGTCCAGAGATGATTTGCTCCTATTTAAGTCTTCATCAAAACCAATATGCTCTTCTCTTTTCGCTTTGTATGTATGTATTTGTTGGACCTCCCCAGACCTCCCCAAACCTCTCCTTGGCTTCGTAACTGATTCATTTTTGACTCGTATATGTGTGGTACTTGGCTCCTCCAACTGCCCCTCATCCTGAGACCATTTGCTCCAATTTAAATCAATATCAGAAGCAATATGCTCTTCCTTTTTTGCTTTGTATGGCTGGATTTGTTGTGATTCCCCAATTACAAAAGGATTCTTGAGCCTTTCAGAAGTCAGCTTGAATGGCTTCCTGATAACTTCCGAAATTTGATCCCCATTATAATCTTTACCAAAACCAATATGCTCTTCCCTTGTCATTTCATATTTCTGGATTCGTTGCGACTCCCCAAATAGAGAAGGCTTCTTGAGCATTTCAGAAGTTGTCTTTCTTGGCCTAGCTAAATCCTCCAATTTTGGATCCTTAGATTGCAATTTCAATGCTGGTGGTGGTTTAATACCAGGTCTGATATCCTGCTTTCAATAAACGTATTTCAATCTACTGGGAAGAAAAAGTAATTCCCATGCAATTTTGTTTCAACTATGAAACATCACAACATAAATACCTTAGCTAGACATTCAAAGACACTTATCATTTTCCTTAAATTGCTAGGAGTTTTCCCAAGGGTATCCTGCTTCTCTGGTTGATCAGCCTGAAACATCTTCAGCTTGGAAGAAACTAAACTCTTCTTCGTAGCAGATGTAGGTTCTTGAAGTAAAACCGGTCTTTTGGGAAGACCAACTTGTTGTAACTTAGTCTCAATATTCTGCTGTGATTTCCTACTTAAAACACCAAGATCCAGTTCTAGGCTTTTTGACATGGAGGCTGCCAATGAAGTCTCTTCACTTCCATCTGTATCATTCTAAAACACGTGGGTTAATTGTTAGAAAAGCTCAGCACGCCTATTGAAACCTATTTTTGACGAAATAAGAAATGCTACATTAACGGGGCAATGTGATTAATCCTTAACTGGCTTAATTTGTCTCTCATCAAAAGAAGTTCCTCCATCTCCAACTCGAATGGGTGGATCTCCAATGCTCAGTGCTTGGCTATGGGCAACACTTCTTTTTGAATCTTGAGAAGATGCATCACTCAGAACATCATAAAGGGATATTTAGAATTAAGTTGCTATGCAACCATGTACGAGCTTATTGACATCTTGACAACCAGGAACTTCTCGCATTATTTGTTTCTTCGGCTTAGTCTAGTTATTTATTGACATGTATTTTGGAATTCAAGAAAGCATGATCAAACCTGAGACCTCATGGTTGATGCCCAAAGATGATGTGACGGTATCACCGGTGGTACTAGCAGCTTCAGTACGTCTGAGACTCTTACTGAGCAGTTCATCAATTTTCTTCTTCATTGCAGATTCTCTCTACAAACAACTAGAACACACTCGTTGAATAGGAATAGCAATGAACCCCAACACCACAAACTGAAAATAGTTGATTGAATCGGTGCCCACAGATTAGCTCCTTATACAGCTAAGAAATGCCACCAATTGGAGAGCCATTTGAATATTTTCTTTTAGAGCTATTCATAGAATGAGCTAAGGCAGTTGTAAGATTGGTTCAAGTCAATAAACTGTGTTTGGGTCATGGATATACTGAAAGATCTATAGAAGAAAGCAGCCAAATTTATTTCTTCAGTTCTCCTGTCATTCTGTTGCCTCAGGCAACTCCATAACTCAATGATCCAAACGCGTACATGAAAGATCTCCGATCATGTCACACCAAGTCTAAAAGTGGGAAGACAAGAGTAAAGGGAAATAGTACCATGCTACGAACTCGATTGCGCTCGTCTTCACTAAGTACAAACTGCAACCTCATATGCACATTTCCCCCTCCTTCAAGGGAGATAAACTCATCCCATGAACCTCTTTCCACAACCGACACGATTTGAACAACTGTTAACAAAAACAAGAGAACACGAGAAAACAGCCCCATCAGCCTACTGTGTGGAAGAAAGACCAACACATGCACGTACATAAGTTATCAACATGGGACTAAAAAGATTAAAACTACACATTCAACCTGTTTGTGACATTTCATTCCCCTCGGTATCCTGAATTGTAATAGTCACATTGTCGCGAAGGGTTGTTAATGGGCTGTTCTAAAATCAACATAAATAGGAGTCATAGGATTTAATAACCAAAGCACACATCAAACGTTAACACATGAACATGAAATATGGAAACATTACAAAGAGAAGTCCCCCTTGTCCTGAGTTTGGTACTCTCTTTTCCCCATCGTAACTGCATTACATCATAGAATGCCTATTCAAGTCCGAACATTCGCATGCATCTAAATCTTGCAACAACCACCAAAATTAAATGGAAGCAATGATCTACTTACCCTTCGTCAACATTGATGAAGGTGGTATTGAAGATGGAAGGTCCTTGAACTCCAGAACTGGGGGTTAATCAACACAAAAGCTAAAGTTGATAAATAGGAAATATACATGTAACAAAGCTACAAATATTCAAAGATTAATAAAATTTCTGGGTCTCTTGGTACTCATGTTTGTGTGTGTGTGTGTGTGTTACAGTTGGTGAATGGAGGGAAGCTGCGATACCTGAAACCTTGATCGTGCCTGGCATTGATGATGTAGCTCCGAATCAAGAGCCAGTGATTGAATTCAATATGGTTGATAAAAGTTTGAGTAAGCAAGGTACTGAGCTATTTTGTGAGGTCTTAACCCAGTACTTCTGTGGCTGTTGTGGGTGTGCCTGAAGAAACAAACAAACTGAGAATGGATTGGATGGAAGAATGTGGATGTGGTGCACTAAGAGAGAGGATGGTGGGGTCCATCAAGCTTCAAAGCTATTTATTGACCACCTCAAATGCTGGGGAAAACAAATCTCTATTTTGTCTTGCCTCTTTTACGACCCGAAAGTAATGAACTATTTACCACTACAATCTGGAGAAGATCAAGCCAAAAAAACTGAAAAAGGAAAGTAATAGCACTTGAAAATAACGTTCGTTGCATGTGCCTCATAATTTTAAAAAGTAACTCAATCCAATATCAGAAGGACAAGCTGTGTAATTGTAACCTCACTTGCCCAACTACTATTCTGTCTACTGCAACTACTATTCTGGCTAGATTTTTGTCCCTATTGAAAAAAGAAATGTTTTCATATCTCAATGCCCTCTTAGTCATACCATTTACCTCTAGGTTCTTAGAGCATCCACAATGTAATAATTAAAATCAAAAGATTGCTAAAGTTAGCAATGTGTGCTTAAAAAAGTGCTCACATTGTAATAATCAAAGTTAGCAATCTCCTAACCAATAATCAAATTTGGGCATTTGAATAATTAAAAGTAACAATGTGAGATTTCACATTGCTAACTTTAGCAACCCTCTAAATGAATAATCAAAAGCTGACGTGGAAAGCTTTGACTATTCCCTTTTGATTATTACACTGCGGATGCTCTTACCACATCGTGTGATTGTAAGCACAATGGACAAGGAACAGGTTTTTTTTTTTTCACAGATACCCCGGGGGTATCTATTACAGTTGCATGATCACGGCTAGAGATTCGTGTGTGTTTAAGTTTCTACTATATCATCAGATTGAGAGTGCATAAGAGCCAAAAGAAAATGTTAATCTAGGGACAATGAATCCGTGATGTAAGTAATAGGGAAGACCTAAACGTGACACAAACACCACTTCTATTCAAGAGAACTCCCTTGTTCACCCATAGCACGTCACTCAAAACAATAGAGATATGGGTGTTCCTCAAGGGTTCTTCTGGAAAATTGCAGTGAATAAAAAACAACTGAAAAAGAAAGCAAAGCCGCTGATGTCCACCCATCCAAAGATACAGCCACGAAACAAACGAACACAAACCCAGGTAAAAACCCCATTATCCAATGGAACGTTCCTTTTTCTGTGAAGAAGGATCAACAACACAAGGCCAGATGGGTATCAGTTGAGATGGGTTAAGAATGCCCTACAAATGTACCACAAAATCCATAGCCATTGATATACACCAATAAATGTAATGTTTCTAATGATAATTTTCTGTGGGCACAATCTGTCAATAATAGCAATCAGAGACTCGGGATAGATTTGGCATGAATAAACTCTTTGAGGAGTGCCTTTTCTTCGTCAATTCGCTTTTTCTCTTCACGATCCTTGGGTTTCACTTTTCTCTTTTCCTCCAATATCCATTTGAATAACTCACGCTGCTGGTCCTCAGGAATGGGCTCGCGCACCTTCACAGGTTCAATGATTGGAGGAGAGAGGAGTGGTTCCTCAGGAACAGAAGTGGCAGTAGTTGCAACTGGAGTGGAGGGCTCTTTGGCTCTAGCTTTCCTGTTCTCTGCAGCTCTTTCTTTCTTTCCTGCCCTTGCAAGCATATAGACTGCAAAATATCAAAATTAAGGTAGGTTACTTGCCTTGTGACTGTCAAGAGGTTGAAATTTGAATTGAAGGATTCATAGTTTTCTTAACTCTGTGACCGCTGAATAAGGCACCAAAAAAACTTGGAAGGAAGATGATCCCAAGACCCAAAATCATCTAAAGGTGCATATTCCTTTGAGTTCATAATACTAACACACACATAAGAATCTATTTGGACTCCTTCAAATCTAGACAGTAGTATTTGGAATCACAGAATCTATACCTCTAATTATTCTCTTCCCTATTCCCTGCACCAATGGTACCTCTACCGAAACATGATCATTAACTACTTGAAAGGAGAATGCTTTCCTTAACTGGGAATCATATACCTTTCTGCCAACTATCTCCTAGAACACCAAGACAACAACAACAATGATGATACAAATCTTTAGAAACAGGTAGCCTTAGAACTATAGAAGACAAACTTATAGATGAAGTAAACGCAAGCCCAAGTATATGCCAACAAAGTACCTGAAAATCACTTAACAAAGGCTTCCCACAAACCTTTCATCAATGGATTGGCTTATATCCAGAGAAACAGCCCAAAACAAGCTATGATTAACCCACATTTAAGGATGAATAAGACTGAAGGGCCATATGATGACTACCAGCTTCTCAACATATTCCTAGAATAGTAACAAACAAACAAAAAAAAAATCCTAGAATCAGCATTTTTAGATAAGGTCTTTAAACAAGTTAGTAATTAAGATAGCTTTCCAACTTCCCACTTAATAAATTTTTTCAATCGAACTCTACATATTTGCAAGTTCCTTCTCTGTAAACAATGTCTCTCACGCTGATGGCACAGCTCATCTCACGCTGATGGCACACCTCATCAAGTTAATTAGAATGTCCTCTATTCAGTCTGTTATGACCATAGATCCCAGAAACAATATTAACAACGCATTTTGTCAGCACATTTAAGTATGTAACTTCTTAATTCTAACAGCAGAAAGACTACCCTCCTATCAAAACACCACAAAAAAATCTACAAACACTTTGTCATATGCTCCACAAACAATTAAGAAAAACACACCACCGACTTGCACATCATGCCAGGCAAATCCTTCAGGAACAAAACAATCAACCAAGCAACAACTCAAGATACAGGAAATTCGGAATAAACCTCGTCTAATAGCCTAGAAACCTGAGTTATCAACTCCTTGGGGGCAGTTCATATGAAACTTTGCTCCGGCTTTAATTGGGCTCCCTGCAAGTGGGCGGTAGGGATTGAGCCCAGAATTGGTCGAGGTGCGCATAAGCTGACCCGGACAGGTGAGTTATCAAAAAAATAGCCTAGAAACCGTTGCTCATGATGTTGCATTTCACAACCACTATAGGGCCTCGTCACCAATCAAAAAAACAAGCTTTAACCCAATGTCTCAGACATTTCATCAAACACGTAATATCCCATGCTGTACACCATCTAACTAATAGAAAAGCACAAAACCCAAGTAAAATCCAAACTAATATTCCAAGATTCACCAACCCAGTTTGCATTTCAACCTATGATTCAAAACCCAAACAGGGTTATTCGCTTTCACGCATATATCTGTAACTGCATCATATGTAAGAAAACGCACACATTTCATAGAAAGAGAGAAATAGAGAGAGACCTCCAAGGACAAGATTGGAAAGAAGAAGAGTACGCCAAACGACTTTGTTGTAACGTCGAGCGAGCGATTCGGTGGGAGGGTGAGGTGGAGGTGGAGATGAAGACAAAGGACCACCACCTTCTTGCATTTTCTTTTCGATTTTCGATTTGCTCTTTAATGTCCCCACTACTCCAGTTTTTGTGCTATATTTGACATCATTGACAAGTCTCTCTTTCTAGATTTGTTGTGAAGTAAGAAGAATTATCCAACAACGACTTTAGCGGCTTTTTTAGCCTTCCTTGGGAGGTTATGCTCTCTGGTGCCTTAATAGCTTAGGCCTTGTTTGGTTCTGGTGGAAAAGGAAGGGAAGAGAACAAGGAATTGAAGGAAATTCTTTGATTTATTTTTTGTAAAGCAGGGTGTCCCCTAAGTTTTAGGTCAACATTACTTGGCCAACCCCTTGTGATTGGAAATTCTTTGACTTATCTAAAGCTTTTTCTTCCTAGAGCATCTCCGGCCCTTGC
This sequence comes from Rhododendron griersonianum, assembly GCA_018127125.1. Classification (NCBI taxonomy): domain Eukaryota; kingdom Viridiplantae; phylum Streptophyta; class Magnoliopsida; order Ericales; family Ericaceae; genus Rhododendron; species Rhododendron griersonianum. Next base: position 48,617,957 of record CM030790.1, on the reverse strand, counting down.
TCTCTTTTAAACGAACCAAAATCTGAGTAAAATTTCATGAATGTCACTCTAGCTCTTGACTCAAATTCATATCAAATTGAGTTTTTCTTGAATTTTAAACCAAATTAAGGGTTATTTCCAAATATGCCATTAATGAAATTTTTCCTCAAATTGATGTTTAAATTTGAATTTGGTTATTGGAGTGCTTCATTCCAAATGAATCTTTCAAACCTCATTTGAGTTGTCTTAAAAGGTGAATTTTTTTTAATTTTTGGATCCGCATCTTAAAAGGTGATTTCATTTTGAGAAGTTTCTGGACTTAAGTTTTAAATAGAATATTTTTAAATCTTTTTATCTGACAAAAAAGAAGAAGAGAGAGAGTAGATATACACCAAGTTGAGCAAAAAGTTGCCGATAAAAAACAAAATGTTCACTAGAAATTTAAAACCAGAAAAAAATTAGATTTTGAAATAACCCAATCATGGCCCAAACTAACGATATGTAAAATTGTTTTGGGTCTAAATACAAAAAGGCCTAAACCTCTGGTAGCCGAACTAAAGTTGGATGGCCCTACTCTGCAGCCTTGTAGATCTAACTGGGACATGCCTAATTGAGTCAAATTATGTATACAATGTATGCCCAGAAAGCCGAAATTCTAACCATAATGCGGGAGACATGACATTCCACCACAATACCAACCACAACCGTCTATATGGCACTGTATGATTGGTGGTTGCAAAGTAGTTTTAACAATAAGTCTAGAACCACAAACACTTTCACACACAAACTCTCTCACATTAAGTGTGGGGCCCACACACACTGGGTGTGTGGGCGCCACACATAATGTGGGAGAGTTTGTGCGTGGAAATGTTTGTGGTTGTAGTATTATTGGTAGTTTCAAAATGATTATTCTCTCATTATCAATCATGCATGCAGAGTCACGTAGGCAGGTGTGGTTGGTAACACTTGGTGTTGTGGTGAAGTGTTGTTTCCCTCACATTATTGAAGTTTTTAAACCATATACAGCTTTACACACACAAATGCAGACATAATCACAATGCACTAGTGCAAATTCTCTATTCTACGTAGCATAATAAAAAGAAGCCAATTGAATCAGTTAATTACTATCAAAATGAAGATCAAATACACCAATACCACAATTTCGCACGCACCAAAAAAAAAAAAAAACTACGAATAATTTCAAGAAGAATAAGATCCAGGGGCAAGAGAGGAATCTATACCCATTTCCTCATGATGAGATGCAAGGATCCCAAGGAATAAGGTTTTCAAGATTTTCTATTTAGTGGTGAAGTGAGTGCTTGTTGCAAGTTAGATAGCAATAAAAAGTTATTGTAGTAAAAGCGAAAGTCTAAATCATCAAATAAGATTCTATGTTATCAACTTTTCCTTAGCTAGAGTCAGAAACAGGCTCAATGATTGGAGGAGAGAAGAATGGTTCCTCAGGAACAGAAGTGGCAGTAGTCGCAACTGGAGTGGAGGGCTGTTTGGCTCTAGCTTTCCTGTTCTGTGCAGCTGTATCTTTCTTTCCTGCCCTTGCAAGCATATAGGCTGCAAAATATCAAAATTAAGGGAGGGGTTACTTGCCTTGCGACTGCCAAGAGGTTGAATTGAAGGATTCATAGTTTTCTTAACTCTGTAACCGCTGAATAAGGTACCGAAAAAACTAGGAAGGAAGATGATCCCAAGACCGAAATCAACTAATGGAGCATATTTATACTAGTGCATACTGCATACAAAGGTACTATTTGGGATCACAGAATCTGCACCTCTAATTATTCTCTTCCCTATTCCCTGCACCGATGGTACCACTACCGAAACATGATAATTAACTACTTTGAAAGGAGAATGCTTTCCTTAATCGGGAATCATATACCTTTCTGCCAACTATCTCCTAGCACACCAAGACAAGAACAATGACACAAATCTTTAGAAACAGGTAGCCTTAGAACTAAAGAAGACACAATTTCATCGATGAAGTAAACGCAGGCCCAAGTATTTGCCGAAGAAGTACCTGAAAATCACTCAACAAAGGCTTCCCACAAACTGTCATTCATGGATTAGCTTTTATCCGCCGAACCAGCCCAAAACAAGATACTATTAACCGACATTAAAGGATTAATAAGACTGAAGGGACATAGGATGACTGCCAGCTTGTCATTATATTCCTGGAATCAACACTATAAGCTCTTTAAGCAAGTTAGGAATTTAAGATAGCTCTCAAACTTCCCACTTAAGCTTTCTCAATAGAACTCTGCATATGTGCAAGTTCCTTCTCCTCAAGCAATGTTTCTCACACACACGGCAAACCTCATCAAGTTATGAGAATGTCCTTCCTCTACCCTGTTTTTTATGACCATAGATCCCAAAAACAATATTAACAACGCATTTTGTGAGCACATGTAAGTAACTTCTTAATTCTAACAGCAGAAAGAGTACCCTCGTTTTTAAACACCAAAAATCCACAAAAACTTTGTCATATGCTTTGCAAACAATTAAGAAAAAGTGAAAACACTCCACAAACTTGCACATCATGCTATGCAAATCCTTCAGGAACAAAACAATCCACCAAGCAACAACTCAAGATACTGGAAATTCGGAATATACCTCTTCTAATAGCCTAGACATCGTTGCTTATATATATTGGTATTCATAACAACCACAGGGCCTCATCACCGAGTAATTATTCAATACTCCCGGTCCTGTCCCGGAGCACATGAACAGTATACTCCCTCCAGTGTGGGCCCCACATGTGTTGTGAGAAGATGGAGTATACTATTCATATACTCCGGGAGTATTGAATAATTTTCGCTCATCACCAATCAAAAAACAAGCTTAAACCCAATGTCTCAGACATTTCATCAAACATGTAGTACCCCAAACTGTACACACCCTCTAACCAATAGAAAAGCACAAAACGCAAGTCAATTTCAAACTCAAATTCAAGATTCGCCAACCCAGTTCACATTTCAATCTATGATGTAAAACCCAAACAGGTTTTTCGTTTATGTTAGAAAAATCACACATTACAGAGAGAGAGAGAGAGAGAGAGACCTCCAAGGGCAAGATTGGAAATAACGAGAGTACGCCAAACGACTTTTTCGTAACGTCGAGCGAGCGATCCTTCCATTCTCTTTTCGACTTTTGATTTTGCTCTTTGATGTCCCTATACTACTCCAGTTCTTTTGCTATCTTTGACTTGATTAACAAGTCACTCCTCCTAGATTTGTTGCGAAGTTTATCCAACTTGGGAGAGCGGTCCACCCATTTATTTTCGAGTGTTCAAAGTTTTTTGACGTACTCTAAAAAGTATTCTAAAAAGTAAACAGTTTAGATTATTGTTGGTGGCCCAAAATGGACTAGACCGAAGGGAATGGAAGCCCAGTCCATCCAACAATGCCTTCAGCCTTCCTTGGGAGGTTACGCTCTCTGGTGTAGCTTTAGACATTGTTTGGTTCTTGTAGAAAGGAAGGGAAGAGCAGTAATGCTAAGTAAGGCTAATGACAGAGATTTTTCACTCATAAATTGTGCACTGTAATGTGAGGTTCACTACGGATTCCATACAAACAATTCGAGCTGTTTATTAAATTTAAAACATGTTTTTAAGGAACTTTTCATTCACGTTTTAAGATCTTAAAAATTGAATGAAAAGTTAGATGATTGAATCGAGCACTTATAGGTAGCGGATTGAGCTAATTTCTCGCGGGAGCTTTTGAAAACATATTTCAAATTTAACGAACGGGTCGGATCGTTTGTTTAGGATCCGCAGTGGACCTCACATCACAATCTGTGCTTGAAAAATCTGTGTCATTAGCATTACTGAGGGAAGAGTTAGAGAACAACAAAATGAAACAAAATTCTTTGACTTTTATAAAGCTTTTCTTCTTAATTATTTTACCTTCTCTTTCCTTTTTCTTTTTAATAGAGTGTAGACTTCTTGAAAAATAATCTTCAAGGCTTTTTCTTTTTTTTTTTTCATTCGTTAATCATAATCTACACTATCCTAATCTTCAAGCCTTATTTGAGTTGTCTTAAAAACTACTCCCTCCGTCTCAATTTTTTTTGTCTATTTTTTTTACTTTTGCTTGTCCCAACTGGATGCTAGCTACAGGGACCCGGGGTCCGTCTGCGAATCCCTCGGTGTACGTGGGAAGCAGGGTTTCTGTAGCGATCAACCCTGTAGCGCATCATCTGAGCTGTCCATTTCCGCAATCAATGGTTCAAATTGTTTGTCACTAACTCTTACCGGTAAGAGTGCTTCTGCAAATTTGAACCATCAATTGTGTAAACAGACGGCCTAGATAGTCACTACAGGGGATCCTCGTGAGTTCGTGTGCATCTGTGTGTGTTTTATGTTAGGAACTAGCACTTTTGGGACAAAAAAATAGCTTACACAATTTTATGACAACCATAAGAAAAGAAGCTGGGCAAGCCCGAACTACACAGAAACAATTATGTACACATTAAACAACGGATTTTTTCCAATTAATCAAATAATTGTAAGTGTACCCATGGTTCTTGTTCAAATTCTCCATTATATGTTGCATAATACAAAGAAGCCAAATCAGTTAATTACTATATCAAAATGAAGATCAAATACACCAATATCACGATTACACACACACAAAAACTCTGAATAATTTCAAGAAGATTAAGATCCACGGGCAAGATGGGAATTTAGATTTATTTATTTTGATCATTAGAGTGGAATTTAGATCTATTTCCTCATAATGGGATACGAGGATTGATGCAGCGCAGCCTCCTTTTACAAAACTATTTGCAAGAAGAGATCACGAACTTGCAGCTTATGTTAAATATTCTCTATTTGAAACATAAAACAAATAGGTATGAACAAGAGGTACTCCCTCTATGAACACACGATATGAGATAAATCTCGATTTTCTTAATTCAATAAACAACCAACTTTTAATGTCACCCTACAACTTATTTTATACTAGAAAACTAAGACCGAAAAGGAATCAGCAAAACAGGAAGCTGAATCTTGGTAAATCACTAATTGACTCAATAATTACCAAAATTAAAAGATTTGAGATATTTTCAAATCTAAATACTAGAGAATAAAAAAAAACTTGCCAAAACAAATGACACTTAAAGCGGAATATTTAAAAATAATTTATTACCAAAATAATAAAACTAGATATCTATTTCTTAAATAATAAACTGTTTCCATTTTGCATCATTCCTACAAGTAATACAAGTACTTAAAATTTTCAAGATTTTACTATGAGGCGAAGTGAATGCTTGTCGACTTATCGTAAGTTAAATAGATTGTAACGACCCTAATTTTGGCCCTAATTATTACGAATAAAATTTAGTAATCATACTCCTAAATTATTAATGGATTAAAATGAGTTACATAATTAAGTATATTTGACGTTGTAACTGGAATCCCTGGCCAACTAAAATCCTAAATACAAATCCTAACTTAATCAAAACCCATCACTCTGCATGTTTGACCATTTTTGTCTTCTGCTTTTCTCCAACCAATAGGAAGCCGACAACCACCTTAGAAACTTTCCTTTAACCACAAAACTTAACCCATACTCACTCACTCCATTAACCACTAGATTTTCTTTACCCAAATTAATTAGCCCTATATTACTCTTACCTCCAAAATCAAAACCCACCGTTTTTCCCATTTTATTTCTTTCCGGCAGAAGCGAGAGGGAGAGAGAAGAATCATTCATCATCATCCACCATCTTCTTCTTTTTGTTTTCTTATTTTGCCGAGAGAGAGAGGGCCTACCGTGGGGAAAAGGAAAGGAGGAGAAAAGAGGAAGGAAAAAGAGGAGAAGAAGGAATAGGCCATACACCTTACTGTGCAGTGCACACCGGAGCTCCGAATCGTCATCACCACCGGGTTCCACCATTGCCGCGAACCTCCTCCGCTTTCGAAATCACCATTTTCATCCGTCCTAGCTAGCTAGAACTCCAAGAACAAAGGTAGATATCTCATTACCCCTTAACTCTAAGTATAATTAATGTACTAGTTAGACTTAGTGTTGTGGCTTTTAGTGAGCCCAGCCAATTGAAAAAAAAGAAAAGAAGAAGAAGATATATATGAAACTAGAAAAGAAAACTGTATACACCCGTACCAACCTCGCCTCCGAATAACTAGACCTCGCAGACGTGAACCATGCCCTTGCGGTCGAACTTTCTTCTCCGGACAGAAAACGTTTTTAGCCAAAAATATTGATGGGACGTGTTAAGATTTGTTTGGCTACCGTATTGTTAATGTTACTGTGCTTTGTTGTTATTGACTTTGATAGTACATAAGTTAGTCTAAGCCTTTAGACTTACTAATTAGTGGGTTAATGTAGTCTGATATTTTAAGCGTATAATGATATGAGTAACAATAAGATTTTACTACTAAGTGTATTTGTAAAACACGTGAAAAGTACTAGAACATTTATTTTGAGATCCCCAGGATCAAGTTGTTTAGATAAAAGCCTTTAGCTTAACTCTAGAACTATTAAGATCAGTAGAATAAAAGATGCAGAGTTTTATTAATGAAATATTAGTTCTAGTAAATAAAAGATATAAGTTAAAGTGATTCCTCAGTTCCGTTCAAAAAATAAAAATAAAAATAAAGAGGTGATACCTCAGTTAACTAATTTTGTAATATTATCTTGCGAAATTCTAATTACAAATTTTACTTTGGATTCTACAAGTTGCAAGATAAATCTATGGTTTACGAAATAACTTTTCGATCCTCAAATATTAGAAGTTTTTAAAGTGAACTAATGTGCTAAATCGTAAGGAAGCCAAAAGTCGCAAGGACAAATTTAAACGCTTTATGTTTTACTTAAATTTCTTATCAACTGTTTTTCTTGAAATTATTAATCATATTATGTTTGTGAAGTTTACCTTATTGATGAATATGTTGAGATTGTAGTGAGCTATATTGAATTTAGGTTCATGGAATTGGTATACGTATGTAGAAGGTCACATAGACGTTGTTAAGTTGAAAGAAAGATGGTGAAATTCTCAGAAGTATGTTGTGTGATTATGAGCCATGACTATGACAAGGATTACCAAATGGGCTTAAATTGTGAAAGGGTGCTAACAGGGGCCCGTGTTGTGCTGATTTGTACTTTCCGAGGAATTGTGCTGCTTTGTACATCCTCATGTGCTGCTTTGCACATCCCGAGGAATTGTGCTGCTTTGCACATCCTCATACGCTGCTTGTGTATCCCGAAGGATTGTGCTGATTTGTACACCCTTAGGGGGGGGAAGAGTGAATCTTGTGAAAGTTTTGGTACTATGGTTAATGAGTGAGGATGGTTAAAAAAAAGAAAGAAGGGGATTTGTAAGGTTTAACTTAAATTGAAGGCTAGATAATGAAATGACTATCTTGTAATCCTGTTTTGACGTTGGACGTATTCAATTCTGTTTCCAATTGTTGTCCTTATTGCTATTGTATTATAATGTAAGCGTTAAAGGCTAGGAGATTATCTATTGAGTGTCAAAACTCATTTTAGTGCCATTTGGCCTGGCGTCTCATGCCAGGTATTCAGGAGATGAGAGGTAATCAGCACTTTGAGGAGAAGAACCCAGTTGTTGAGACTGAGCACGAAGAAGCTTGGAACCCGTATTGGAATTAGAGTCCTGCTCTGTCCCATTTTATAAACTATGTTGTTAGACTTCTGTACCCATACCCTTAGATGCTCTGATTTATTTTTAGTACTGATTTCAAGTTCCAAGAAATGTAATTTTAAGTGATTAACTTATTCTTTGTAAGGTTCAAATTATGTTTATCTTTAATTCGAATTTTAAGACTTCCGCTGTTTTGATGATTAATTACCATAAAATCATTTTAAAATTATTTAATTAACGTATCCGAAAATCGGGATGTTACATAGATAGTGATAAAAAGTGACTATTGTAAAAGCTAAAGTCGAAAAATCATCGAATAAGATTTTACGTTATCAACTTTTCCTTAGCTCTGATTTCTGCCTCACAAGTTGAAATTGAAGTTGAGAGAACAAACCTGATCGACCTGAATTTCAAAACGTAAAATAGATATACAAAAGAAAAAAACTGAGATGAAAATTAATTTTATACAAAAACATCTCGATGTGATGAATTACTGGTCAGAACAAGACTCTGTGTGTGTGTTTTTTTTAAAAATAAAAAATAAAATCCGAATTCCATGGAGATTAAATATTTCAAATCGCATATGTTTCTCTAGCCTCGAGGATGGCCTTAACCCCAAGGGGTACCCAAGTAGCATGAGAAAACTAATAAGTGTAATTGTTCTTCTTGAGATCGCATATGTTTCGAATTCCATGGAGATTAAATATTTCAAATCTTGGGGCTACGTACCGGAGGTTTGCGGCCTGATTGTTAACTTTAGGATTCCGGATTAGTCGAGGTGTGCGCAAGCTGGTCCAGTGATCATCAAAAGGAGAAAACACCCCCTTATGTATGGACAGAAGTCCCATACTTTAGTCCATGTGGACCATGTCTGATCGGAACTACTCCAAGAAGAAAAGCTGTTGCACAACATGAATCATCAGCATCATGATTTGATCATGAACCAATTTTAGACATAGCCCCGGATTCCTTCTCCTATTGTGTGTTGATATATTCTATTTTTGGAGATGGAATTTTTTTCGCCATTCAAAAAAAAATAAAAGCAGAAATATTTGGTCCTTTCTTTTTGTCTCGATTTGTCAGAAAGAACTTCTGTACAAAATGTGGTTCAGATACTTGTACGCGAACAAGATAGCATTGCGATCGATGTGAAAAGGATACACAAATAGTGTTAATTTAAATTGTAAAAATTTGTGACAGTAAAATTTTTGTATTCAGCAACATTATTTTGTTTGAGATGAATAGATCGAACATAATAATCCGAATATTTTTTGTGCAGTGATCTTCAATGACTTGTAAATACTACACAAACATTGACACACCTGAAGGCTACAATTCGAAGATCAAAAGCGTATAGAGAGAAAAATAAATCAACAATTTTTTTTCCCCTGGAAACTCGCATATATAACATGATTTTTTTATTTAATAATTCAAGTGTCTGGACTAACTTACACGCACATCGAAACTCACATACCATGATAGATCGGTGAACAAGAGATCCATGCATATTCTGGTTATCATCCTGTTCAAATCCACATAACTAACTAATTATCAAACTCCTCCCCTCAGGCTATGAGCTGATCCCAAACTTATTTCTGTTCTAACTTATTGAATTTTTTGGCATCTCTCTCTCTCACACACAAACATCCTCTGGTCCCACTTCTGAGAAAACCCAAGAAAAAAAAAATGATTTACAAACATACAGTAATTTCCATAAACTCACAAGGAGTAATGGAACTTCTCAACCATGAACAAGGTCACAAGATAGAGCCATTAAGAGGATAGCGGCTTCCTTCTCATCTTGTGGAAAAACTCTGTGAAATGCCAAATTATTGCTCAAACTGATCAAGAACTCCTCAAAGCATATCTTCTTCTTTTTCCCGTGAGATGTGGTGGTGGTGGTGGTGGTGGTGGAAATTCTGGACCCTTTCTTGTACTTTGTGATATAGCCATCATTGGTGGCTCTCTTATCTTTGAGTTGCACTGCAGTACTCTTTGTTGGTGAAGTCCCAGCCTCAAGAGTTGAGCCATTTGCTGCTGCTGCTGCTGGGGCAGCAGCCGCCATGGCTCGCCTCGCCTTCCTTTGCCGGATTCCGCAAGCGTTGCAGAGTGACTGCACCACCATGGTTTATGAAAATTGGTAAACTAATTTCTTGGAGATCAAAGAGCTATACAATTTATAAGGAATGGAACACGATCCTCTCTAGTCCCTTTAAAAGACTTGACGGTCATGTCCGGGCCCTTGCACCTAAGTGTACTTCTGATACCATTGAGCCAAAGGCCTCTCGGCAATTCTAGCTACAAATAGGGGTCTTATAGAAAACACACAGGGCCGGCTAATGGCATAAGCGAGAGAAGCACGGGTTTTGGACCCCAAAAAATGTTTAAAATGAGGGCCTCCAAAATTTTAGGATCCCTATATATATGTATATGTATATATGGCCTAAAAAAAATTTTGCACTAAATTTTTTTACACAAAATAGGCCCAATTGAAATTTAAGAGCCATAAAATATGCCCAAATGGTGGAATTACTCATTAGAATCACTGGGGCGATCGGAAAAAAAGAAAGAAAAAAGAAACGCCAATTCAGGGGATAGAAGAATACATGAGCCAATCCAAAAAAGAAAGAAAGAAAGAAACGCTGCTTCACGCTTGACTGAGTCACTAGTGAAGCAGCTTAAATATGGAGACTTAATTAGTATGTTTGCAGCAAAAAGTACGAGAAAACTAATTTTCAAATGATAGATTTTGAGGTATTATAATAGTTGCCTTTTTATGGGATAATTATATGCTTCTATTTTGTAATGGTAAATCTTTTGTAATAGTTTTTTTATTATGAGACTCTTTGTAGACAATTTTTTATGGAAAGTATATGGAGGCCTCATTCAAGAGATTCGCTTCCGCCCTTCAAAACTTATGAGCCGGCCCTGAAAACACAGATGATAGAAGTTTAGAGACATACATATTGAGGATAATGGTTTACCTTAGGGCCTCTAGGTCCACTTCTCCAAAGAGGGGTCTTGGTAGTATTACAATCCGAGCAAACCCTAATTGAGTTGCTGCCATGTTTAGTACTTTCCAAAGAAGATGAACTAGCAGCTTGCAAATATTTCTGATCTTCAAACTTGATAAGTTGGGCATTGGTTGGCGTTTGATTATCTCTTCCGGGTCGATACGGGTCCGGCTCCATCATCTTGAGGATCAGCCTTTTCTTTGTAGGCATCCACTCGATCGAACCATTGTGATCATCACTTTGATTCTCATGAGATCCATTTTGTTTCTTCCGTAAGGATGGTTTGAAGCCGCGATCACTCTCACCCTCCGGTGTTTGATGATGGTTTGATCCTCGCGAAGCTAAATTAGCAGCCTAAAATTGAGAAAGTAACCCCACGATCATCCCGTCAAGAGAGGAAAATGCAAAAAAAAAAAAAAAAGCACGAGATCGATCCGCCAGCAAAAGTGATTCTCCCATTTCCGAAAAGAGAAAGTAACTAACGAGGAAAAAAGATTGCAACGAAATTATACAGAACAGAACGAAGTGACAGTGACATTTTTAGAAATCACAGAGCCACAGTAATGAGTATTTTTGTTTGAAATTGTGAATACAAGAAGTCACCACATCATTCTGGGTTAAAATTATGTACTATCAGATTTCAGAATTGTCGGTGTATTACCCTAAAAAAAACCATAAGTAAAATATAGGTATCCCATGTACTTACAATTCTTTTTTTTTTTAACGACAAAAAATAATTTTATTAATCTTTGAAAAAGGTACAATTTTATATTATAAAATAAGTAAGTACATAAAAAAACTGGAGTAAACTCTTTTACCTCTTGATAATTTAGTTGGTGTCTCTCCCTATGACAAGATCCTCCTCTATCTCGGATTGGGTAGGTGAAAAAATGACCAGAGTGAGAGGAAGATAAGCAAGCTTGAGATTTTGCAGTGCTATAGAGTTGATCATGCTGATCCACGGCAAAAGGTGAAAGTGATGAGTCTTGGTCATGATCAGTCATGGGGAGAGAGAGAGAGAGAGAGGGGGGAGAGAGAGAGAGAGGGAGGGGAGATCTAAGGAAGAGAATGGTGGGAAAACTCTTTTTAAGGAGTGATCTAGTGCTGTGAGGAGATCGAAATCTAAAAGACATTCACGTGACGTGAGTTCTTGAAACCCAAAACAGACAAGAAATATATTTAAAAACCCCCCAAAAAAAAAGACAAAAGAAAAGGAGAAGAGTGTGGAATGCTACCTACCGAGAAATTTTTGGGGTGTCGGGCCGAGGCCACGTGATGCCCTTTTGGCACATTTGGATCGTCCATTTTTCTTTTGGACGGTTCAGATTTGGAGAGAGAAAGAGGAGAGAGAGTGTTGGGATGAGAGGAGAGAGAATTTCAATCTGAGTCATCCAATACAATTTTGGACGGCCCGAATGCACCGAACGTGCACCACGTGGCCGTGGTACCCACCCGGTACCCAAAAATTTCTCCTACCACACGGCCCTATTTGAATAGGAAAAAACAAAAACCCTATCTGTAAATTAAATAAGTTCCACACACTAATCTCCCCTTGAAAACGAATGGTGATTCCAAACATAAGATGATAGCCACACATAGCATTGTCATCCACAGAAATTCATATTGACAAAACCCCTAAAATTGTTCAAAAGCTCTAGCTAGGGTGTGTTTTGGGTTGATATTTGTACATTTATGGTATCATGGATAGATTTTGGGAGGCCACAACCTTCACCAATAATGATTGGGAGCTTTTCGGGCATCACCACGCGGTATCCCAACACCTTTCGACACCGCACATTCTTGTGGGTTCTAATCTAATTACATGAACCCCGTCAACAAGGGCAGAACCAAGAATTTAATCTGCTCTAGGTTAATCCAAAAACTATATATATGAACCAAAAAGATTAATTTTATAATTAATGTCTAGCAAATTTATCCATAAATATGTAAATTGTTCAACAATAAATAAAAGAAAAGTACTACAAAAAAACGTACACTATTGCAGTTGTACCCTATTAAAGTTGTGCGCCACGTTGTTTCAAAGAGTAAAAATCATTTATTATTGAATCTGAGTCGATATCTTTAACAAATTTTCTTTCAATGTATGTAGATAATCACAGAATCCGCAAGAAAATCATCCTCCATTTTGTTACGAAGATCAGTTTTCACGTACTTCATAGCTGAAAATGCTCTTTTCGCAGTTGCAGTGGTAACAAAAAGAGTTACAACAAGACGAATCAATCTTCCAATCAAATGATGACGTGGACTAAAATTTTACACATAATTTTTTTTTTAAGTTCACCTAGGCTACAGGCCCCACCTCACTTGGACTCTACTTCAGCCCTTGCCCGTTAGAAACGAAAATGACGGCCCAGGACGTGTTTTGATAATTAATATATACCCGCCAAAGACAAGCAAAGAACATTTGTTAATGCTGAAAATATCCTTGACGAATATTAATTATCAAAACACGTCTTTGGCCGTTATTTTTCCCCGTGAGAATGTGTGGCTATGGAGTTGGTGCCCCAAGGGCCAAGACCACCAAATAATTACTCTAGCCATAGTTTTTTTCCACACCATTTCCCTATACCACCCTAGCTATGCTTCTTGCATGTCCTCTCAATCGTGGATTCAAAATTCACTTCTTGAATGAATTTTAATTTTCTTGCATATATATCTGCATGTGATGCAAAAAACATGAAGAATCAGTTCGAGGTAGACATGCAGATCTCTCTGTTTGCTGAGGTAGGGGCCGCCCGACTCTCCCTCCATACAGATACAGGGAAAGGGAACATGCACTTAATTAATGCTCTCTGCATGGGATGCCCCCGTAAACACTTCCCCACAATACAAACCAGTTTGGATTCTTCTATCACCCACCTGATCGGGTTTTGGAACGTGTCGTGCCGTGCCGTGCGATTTCGGTTCGTCCACTCGCATTTGTAGTGAATTCAGACTCTGCTGGGAGAGGTGTACGAGTGCAGATTTTCACCATGCACGTACCTTAATATTGCCAAAAGGCATTGAATTGCTTCCGCAGGCTGTCGGGACAGATACAGCCGCACCCTCGCCCATCCGATCCCCACACTTCTGTTGCCACTCTCAATCTCTCTTTTCCATTTCCAATTTTTCCCAATTTTTTTTTTGCACCATATTTCCGGGCCAGATTACGCCTGCACCTCGACTAATTGCAGGACCCTGGATGTAACGACCGTGCATAACCCTCAGTGGCTTCAAGGTTTGGGATGATCGGCCTCTCTGTGAGATTCGCACATATATGCGACCACATGGTCAAGCATTTACTACTTTCTTATGCACACTTTACCAATCCCTTGAAGTTTTTTTTTTTTTACACCATTCAAAAGTTCTTTTTTAATGGTCTCAAAAATTTAAACAACTATCCAGAATACGCATAATTTTTATTTTGATATTGACACGGTTAACTAAAAGGACCAATAATCAAAGACGAGTATTCTATATCCTTGGTTGGATTCCCTTCTTCTCTCCTCCCAAATTAATGTACCCTTCATCCAGTTTCTCAATAAAATTTTTGCCTATCAAAAAAAGAACACACACACACATCTTCACGGCTTATATGGTACTTGTATCATTTATTTGTTTTTATTTCTTTCATAACCAAATGTCCGGGCCAATATAAGGGAAAGAGCCACCAAATTAAAGCAACAAAAGACTAGGAACTTACATGGATGCTACCATAAGTTACCATCAGTGCCGGTCCCGACATTTAGGTTGCCCAAGCCCAATTTCATGCTTTGTTTCCTGCTTACTATTAAGTCATACAAAATTTTATTAAAAAAATACAAGTACAAAAAAAAAAATTCAAAGTTTCAATGTTCATTTAGATTGAATAACATCAAAAAAAATCAACATCGCAATGTAACCCCGGTTATAGCGCTTTATGATTAGCACGATCCGATTCAAAAAAAAATAACTTGCATTTTTTGAAGCAAATTTATCAATTCAGTCATCGTACTCTACTTATTCAAAAACTCGGGGCCTGTTTCTCTAATTTTTTTTGTTATTCGGCCTTTTGGGCTTTTTAGTTGATATATGTGACGAGAATAGCTTGTCTCAAAAAGCGTAAAAAGTTTTAAAAAAAAATGAGAGTTTCAAATGCCCAAAACTGCTCTTAGTGGAATGACGCCTCAATCTCAATTGAAATCATAGCCAAACTACTTAAACCTCTCTTGCAAAACGGTAGTTAGCAGGTAAAACAAAAAACCGTGTTAGCTTGACTTTTTCTTTAATCAAATGTAAGAACATATCACTTATACATTACTCCACACTTGTGTTTGTTAAATCAAAAATTTTCAACAAAGCATTTTAGTAATACATATTATTTTCCTAATATTGTGGGGGTGTGGGGAGAGGAAAAGAAAAAGAGGTAGAAAATAATAGAAGGCGATGTAATCCCTAGGGATCAAACTTGGCTCGCCTGGAGACTTGAAAACATGCAGTAGCCACTCAACCAAACTATTGGTTTGTGCAAATTATAAGAACTTTTTTATATTTATACCTAACTTAAATTTTTTTTTTTGGTTGCCCCAGCCCGAGGGGTTGCCCAAACCCGAGGGCTTGCGGAGCTAACCCCGGGGCCGGCCTTGGTTACCATGCATGGTACTCATGGTAATTTCCCGATCTTAGGGTCCTAACACAACCAATGGTTCCCGTCCGATTGAGACCTAGTTTGCCAAATGTGTTAGAGGTACTAAAAGTACTAAATGAGTTTTTTTTTCCTTCACAAAATACAAAGAAAAAAAAGCTATTATTTTAACACTTTTGAAAAATTAGCCCCTGAGTATTGAGCAATGATTGCACTGATTTGCCTGTTCGATAGTTTACAAGGTTTTTTGTCCTTTCGTTTGTCACCGAAGGGTTAATTTACAAGGCTTTTTGTCCTTTCGTTTGTCACTGAAGGGAGAAATTTTTCAGTGTCGGGTGGGTACCACGTGGTGTCCACTTGGCACATCCAAACCGTCCGATGCGATTTTGGACGGTTTAGATTTGGAGGGAGAAAGAGGAGGGGTGAGAGGAAAGAGAAGGTTTCAATCTAAACCGTCCAAAAGTGCATCAGACGGCTAGGGAGTGCCTGCGCGGACACCACGTGGGATATACCCGCTCGGCACTGAAAAATTTCTCCACCGAAGGGCATGTAATATATATATAGAATATATTATTTACAAGACCACACCAAACACAAATCAAACGTAAGCTATCTAAAAAAAACTCAAAAACAGGAGTTGGAAAGTTACGAAGAATTAACAAAGATCAGAGCAATTAATATTACATTAATTTCACTAATTAACTACATTTGCTGTAAAAGATGTACACTTTTTAAATCACTTCCGTAAAATGATCACTTTGAAAACTGCAACCAAACGAATTAGCAGTTTATAATGCTGAAATTAGTCGTGCTGAATGCAAGCTAGCTCACACAGTACTCTTCGATTATGGAAAAAATCTCGGGATGCATATCTCAACTTGATACTATCCGGATAGGGGGCCGGCCAGGAAATGTTAGAAAACTAAATAATCAATCATTTTTTTCCCGATCATGAGGCGAGCTACGTATGCAGCTCAAGAATCACTCCTGTACATGTTGGGAGGTAGAGATCGATGGTGACTGCAGTGTTCTATAAAGTTTTCTGTCTCAATGTTTTAGAGGGTGAGTCCAACAAATCAAATTGGTGCTTCAAAATCTTATGGACCATTTCAAGTGGACTACATGACCTCAATGCCCTCTCTCTCTCTCTCTCTCTCTCTCTCTGAGTGAAAAATGTGGTGCATGCATGGCATGGCAGTCAACTTCATGGGCAGCTATGGATGTGATGATTGTGATCATATCACGAGGTAGCTAGGTCATATAATTGTACAGTAGCACTCTTGGCTGAGAGAGGCCGGGGCAAAGATTTAAAAACTGCCAGTTTGGATACCTCATTTTCAGCTTTTTCCATTTCTACTTTTTGGGTTTTGAGTGTTTGGCAACCCAAAGCCAAACCTCATTCTGAGAAAATGAATTCTCAGATTTTGTATTTAATAGAGGCAGAATCCGAGAATGAGCCCCGAAGGAGCTTTTTCCATTTTTGCATTTTCCCATTTTCGGTCCAGAGGAGCTTTCCTAGTTCTGCCCTTCAATTTTTGGTTATAGGGCTCTTAGGGCGCTCGTTGAAAGCTCTAGAGTCAAAAATTTATTATGACCATTTAGGATAAAATGATGAGAAAAATAAGATCTTCGCACTGGTTCAAACGGATTAAAAATTGGAGCTCTTAATTTTTTAATCATGTTTTTTAATATATAAATAGTGTAAAAAATTAAGTGTTCCAATTTTCAATCCATTAGCAAATATCTTATTTTTCTAATCATTTTATCCTAAATGGTCATAATAAATTTTTAGCTCTATGGTGTTCAACAAGCGCCCTAAGAGAGCCCTATAACCAAATAAGGAGGAGAGATCGATATGAACACAGTATATTCTTATATGCTAAGAATATGAACCACCTGAAAATCTTAATAAAAGGAAGAAATTAATAACTATTTACACATTTTTAACACATTAATAATAAAGGCCAAGGGCAACTTGGTAAAAAAATCAACCTATAATTCATTTTCAACATTCATCTAGCAAACACTACTTTATTTTCAAAATACATTCTGTACATATCTCTCAAATACTATACTCAAAATACATTCTGGCCATAATTCAAAAAGCCAAAAAGCTAAAAATGAAAAGTCAAAAAATAGCCTCCCAAAACCACACATTGATAACTCAACCAAATTTAATTAACCTCTCTCCCAATAGGTAGATTAAAACAAAGACATAAATTAGTGCTATTTTCACGTATTAGAAAAACTGAGAGCAAACACGAATATATCGGGCATGGCTATGGCTTGTACTGCATGTCTAGAACTCCCCTGGCATTCCTTTGTATAATTGCACAGATACATGAAACACAAATAGCGGAGCCAACCCTGGGTCCCTCAAGGCTGATCGGAACCGCTCAATTTTCTTAATTTTTTTTTACACAATCCTGTAAAAAAATCATCTCAATCTGATATCAATAAGGATTTTTTCAGAGCAACGATATCGGATTCAGATGATTTTTTTTTTACAGGAATGCATTAAACAATCTTTTAAGCAAAGTGAGCAGTTCGGATCGTCCTTGCAGGACCCAGGGTAGGCCCTGCAAAAAAATCCGTGCATTATGTGTGCTTAATTCATGTGTGCGGATAGCACAGTTCTTATAATTAAGATTGTAGAAAGTCTAACTGCATAACAATTGTGCACAGATCACAATGTGGGGCTCACTTCAATTGTCACACAAACGATCCGAGCCGTTCATTAAATATAAAACATTTTTTCAAATGCCCCTACAAATATTAATTCAATCCGTTACCTATATATAGTTGATCGATCCAATCATTTAATCCTGAAGATTGGATCGATAAACTATATATAGGTATCAGATTGAGTTAATTTTTTGCAGAGGCCTTTGAAAAACATTTTACATTTAATGAATAACTCGGACCGTTTGTATGAGATCCAGAGTGAGCCCAACATCGTGATTGGTGCACAATTGCTTTGCAACAAGTCGGGGTTGTAAAGATTGGATCGGTTCCTGTAAAAGCAAGTGTCCTGACATGAATTTGGGCCGGTCCAAGTTCGATTTTGAGCCCATTGAATAAGTTGTTACCTTTCAACATACTTATCACAGTCCAAACTGCATTCGCGGGTGCAGTGACGGCCCATCCCGTTCCATGTGTTACCTCCTGGGAAAATGACGGTCAATGACGTGTTTTGATAATTAATATCCGTCAATGACATTTTCAGCATTAACAAATGTTCTCAGTATGTCCTTGGCGGTACTCCCTCCATCCCGGTTTATTTGTTCCCTTTTCGACTTTTTGAGAATGTTTGACCTCTCAAAGAATTGTCTATAATTTTTAATTTTTAAATTTTTAAATTTAATATGCAATATGGATCTTGTTTGATAGATCTCAATTAGTTTTATTATACAAAATCTTCAAAATCATAAAAAATATTATAAAATGTAAGATATAAGTATATTTTTGAAAGACATGAATTTCGACAATTGGACAAACAAATTGGAACGGAGGGAGTAATAATTATTAAAACACGTTCTGGGCCCATCATTTTCCCTTACCTCTTTATATGAGGAAATACAATGGATTCAATACTTTTATTTTTTGTGTCGACAAACCAAGTAAAATACGATGAGAAATCAGCCAAACCAACGTACGCAAAAACACGTAAAGAATAATTAACAATACCGAAAATAAGAACACCAGACACAAAGAGTTTTACATGATTCTCCAAATCTCTAGTTTAGTACATTCACTCACGGGCTCACACTAGCTAGTAGCTTCCATTATGTGTCGAATGAATGAAGAAAGAAAAAACAGTCATATCAACTGTTACATATAACAATTAGGATAACACTTGAGCCCCAGGCCCAACCCATGGGATAGAGTATCTCTAAGGTTGGCCCACGCAATCAAATTTGCACTTTTTTTTGTTATTATATGCTACAAATATTCTTTCTTTGGTTAATTATTAGGACTTTGTTTTAGATATCTTTTGTTGAAGTACAATGTGTTGATTGTATGTAATAAGTTGTGTAGAAACTTTATATCTATCCCAAAACCAATTGGTAATGAATGGAGAGATCCTAAATGTTATTAAGTGACTGAGATTCAACTCCCAAGCAATGTGGGATTCTATTTCAACATCACCCCTCACGTGCAGCCGCGTTTGAGGTATGTCACGGGTTGGCCACTTTTTGGGTTCTATCATCGTGCAGCCTTTTCGCTGGTCTGTCATCACGGGGTGTGGATTGTGAATTTTATAAAATATGGGGTGAAACGTGCCCCGCTTTGATACCATCTCAAAACCAATTGGTAATGAGTGGAGAGGTTCCTGATGTTATTAAGTGATCACCAATTTCACTCCCAAGCAATGTGGGACTCGATTTCCTTAACATCCCCCCTCATGTGTAGCCGCGTTTGAGGTCTGTCACGTGTGGCCACTTTTGGGTCCTATCATCGTGCAGCCTTTTTGCTGGTCTGTCATCGTGGAGTGTGGATTGTAAAATTTTAAAATGTGGTGTGGAACGGGCCCCGTTCTGATACCGTGTAGAAATATTACATCCATCTCAAAACCAATTAGCAATGAGTGGAGAGGTCCCAAATGTTATTAAGTGATCACTCATTCCACTCCCAAGCAATGTGAGATTCTATTTCAACAAGTTGGAAGCTTGGAGCAATTTCAAAATTGTGGTAAAAATATGTCTGACTAGGGCTTTTGATACTTTAAATGATATAATATAATGCTTCTTTGTAGAATTTTTTTTTTTTTTATAGAAAAATTGGGAAAAACAAGTGCTCCTCTTACATTGAAATTCTGAATCCGTCACTGGCCGTCACTGGGTCTAAGTTAGCTAGATACAATTATAACCTTTGGCTGATATTTCAAGATCTAGAAATATCACATCGTTTTGAATAAAATGGCTTGACATTGGTATGTACGTTGACACACACAAAGAGATGAAACAAAGAACAATTTAGTAGAGATATTATTTTAGATACAAGATTGTCATCAGGGGCCATACAGACTATGAGTACTCAAACTACTCATCATCATGTCATCATTACAATAAAGATATTGTTCACCAGTTCTGCATATGACTTGGATTGACAAGGAAATGAGTCTTTTTCTTCCCATAACTGCGGCTAATTTGTCTCATGGAAAACCCCCGGGGTTGGCTTGGTGTCCAGGCCTGGAACTTAAATAGTTGTAGTAGTGATTTGTTCCATCTTAAGTCTTAAGGTTCGATTTTCCTTTTCGGGCCCACAACAATGATCTGAACCGTTTATTTTTTAGAGCTAGCCGAGAACATTGTTCACGTAAGAAATCACGTTGATCGGATACAGTTTGATAGGATTTTGATATGCTTTACCCTTGCGATAAAAAAGCTGTGCAACACTGTATTGCAACCAATTTGACACATTTATCTGAAGCTTAACGCATTTAAAAATTCTGTTCTATCAAACGATATCCGATCAATGTGATTTTTGGCGTGGCCAATGTTCTCGGCGAGTTTTAAAAATCGAACGATCATTGTTGTGAGCTTGGGAAAGGGCCCACAAATTATCGATACTGTACCGAAATGGAGGGATACAAAACTGGACAGGAGCCGAGTCCCATTTTGTAGTATATGACTGCTGCAAATTGTCAAATTGCATCCCGTGAAAAAAATAAAAAATAAAAAATGGAACTGCGTGACAGAAAGGTTCTTTGATCAATTTTGGAAACAACTTTATCATGATCTGCTATTGGTGGTTAGGTGAAATTAAGCCAAAAAATGAAAGGAAAAAAAAAAAATCAGATTTAGATATGACAATTGACAGTACCCTCATCTGTGGTAAGATGCAAACTCAAACTATTGCCCGTGCTATTTTCATGCTCAACTAAGATAAGCACAAGTACGTAGTAGGATTGCAAACTAAAAACAAATTATTTAAGCTCAACTCGTTGCTGATTTCGCAAAATACTCGTTGAGTGGAAGACATAAACAAGGTAAGTTCGAGTACAATTTGACATTCGCTAAATTTGTCCGTCTGGTCAGATGTGAGTAAAACATGATTTGTTTACTAAGTTGCAGATTGCGATTGACTTTATTTTTTTAGGGCTGTTAAACGCGTCGAACTATACGAAGTGAAACGCTCGGATCATGTTTATGGGCTCGGGAATCAGAGGAAATTGACAGATCATGTCTTTCTATCCTCCCTTATAATTTACTCCATGAGATTTCTATTTCAGGATTTTCTATTTCAGGAATCCCCATTCTT
This sequence comes from Rhododendron griersonianum, assembly GCA_018127125.1. Lineage (NCBI taxonomy): Eukaryota > Viridiplantae > Streptophyta > Magnoliopsida > Ericales > Ericaceae > Rhododendron > Rhododendron griersonianum. The sequence continues at coordinate 48,596,441 of CM030790.1, read as the reverse complement.
AATTTGCATAAGATGATACGGAGTAGGATTTTTTTTTTTTTATAGGCATGATAGGAAAATTTCTTTCTCTTTTATGCCTATTTAATAGCTTTTGGGACTATCTAAAATATGTGTAAGCTACTTCGAGATAACAAGTCATGGACGTGTTCTTTGAGCTTGAGCAACCCACTATTCATTTAGGTCGGCTCATTTTTCTGAAAGTCCTAATTGGGCACCATTATTACACCAGGAGTACTTCTTAAGAACACATACGAAAAGTTAGAAAGAAAAATAATTATTGTCGATGAAGAGTTGAGATCCTCTCACGTGGTGCAAAACGGGACCTATCACGGGTCCATTTGACGACCCGAACAGTTCATTTCGCGAGTCTCGAAGTGTTCAACGTCCTTGCAAGAAACCAATTTCATTAATTGGACATCGGTATCCAGTTGAACGAACCATATTTGTCGCAAAGTGAAATAGACGGTCAGACTCTGACTGCGTATTTCAGTTGTGACGAAAATCATTCAACGAAAAGCTTGTACCAGTCTCCGGACAACTTGATTATAGGCGGTAAACACATCGAGACTGACGCAGTGGAATTCACGAGAGACTAGTTAGCATACTAGTCCAAACGAGATAAACAACTCGTCACAACGAGCAAATCTTGCGCACAAGAAAGAAAGACAAAAGTTTGAATATTATTGATGAAAAAGTTGCATAAACTCTAGGTTACAAACTCTTATATAGGTCGAAACCCTAAAAATAAACTTGGAAAATAAAAAAGTCTCAGAATTTGGGGCTTTTCCTAAAATTGAAAACGGGAAAGAAAAATAAGACTTTCCCAAAAAGAATCAACGTAAAAGGAATTACAGTCTAAGAGTTATTAACGAAACAAATCTTTCCTAAAATGGCAAAATAATGCAATTGAATGCCTAAACGAAAGAATTACCGAATTAGGCCGAAAAACACCAGGGCTCATGAACTTAGGGTGGTGAGCCTTGACCGGAGCGCGAAAATAAGTCAGCCCACCAAGTTTGGGCTTATTCCGAGCTCGTCCGAATTTTGTCAAATTGGGTAATCTGAAATTAAATACCGTTTGGGCTTCCGGGGCTTGGCTCGGTCCAGCTGATCATGGAATTGAGCCTCCACGTGTTCTACATCAGAGACCTACTAAATGAATCGCTCAGATCATAAATTAAGGCTACTGGGACGAGTCCTATTTTACATCACATGAGAGATAATCACACGAGAGGATGTTGATTGGTTGACAAAAGGGGTCATCTAACTTTGGTGGACAGTTACAATAGCGCATAAATGCCCTAAACATGGGTAGATGGAGGCCAATAAATTTCATTAGCTGAAGAATAGACTTCTCGGCACCACATAATATAGATGACTAGCTTCCAGGGTACCTCTGAAGTACTAATAAACTATTGTAGAGAAAAATACAATTAAATTAGTTAATATAATGGATAAAGTGGGCTCTTGTATTCCATTTCATTGAATTGAGTTAAGCAAGAATTAGAACCTTTGATAATCACTTTAGGAACTTATTAACTTGGCAAAGTATCTATATCCAACAAAGCCCCTTATCTCTTACTTTATCCCTAAATAGCCCAGAAAAAAGAAAAAAAAAGACACTTCACCTACGACTGGTTAGATTACCAACTATGGATTGCCAGCATCCGAGGAACATACAAATGAAGAAAATAAGAAGAATGCAGATGCAATGATGAGGGGGGGAAAAAAGTGTGAAAAAGTATAAAGGGGATTGCGGAAATAACTTTTCATACCAGTTCTTCTAAGGCCCCGTTCCAGAAAGGCCACTTAAAAAATAAGTACTTAATTGTAATTTTCAAGTTTAAAAATAATAGGCTTACTGAAATTAAAAAAAAAAAATGTAATATGGATATTATTTGATAGTTTTAATCGAGATCTATCAAACCCTACAAAAAAAATTAAAAAATTATTTTCGTAAGCCCATTATTTTTAAGTTTGAAAATAGGTCTTTATTTTTTAAGTACTTATTTGGGTTTCTAGAACGGGGCCTAAGTACCAAGGTTATATTGACGTTAAATGTATTTAACAAGGATTTGGCAATAAATGTTGCAAGGTAGTAATTGGACCTTTTTGATTTCTAGCTTAAAATCCAATAAAATCTATCAAAGATCAAGAGAGCAGACTCAGCAGAGTGTTGCCCAAATGCTTATCAATGGATGGAAACTAGAGTTTCAGTCTGGCCTGGCATTTGCTGATTTTATCGTCATCTTGTCACAATTTACATGGATTCTTGTAATTGCTTACCTTATTATTAGGGAAAGCCCGAAAGGAACCCGAGTTTTGGAGTTTTCGCCCCAACCTAGGTTAGGCGTTAGACAGTAGCTTGCTGCTGAAAAACAGAGCTTGTATTTGGTATAAATTTTAACCGCGAAATACACATATGGCATATTTTGCTATAGATAAGCATAGGACAATATGGTGATTAGATATAGCGATCATCCATGATATTGCTCCGATGGGAATAGTTTCCTTTTGCGTGAAAGGCATAAGTTATCCCTTTTCTTGTACGCCTAGCATTTGGGAAAAAACTGGAAAAGGAAACTTCCTTTTGCGTCAAAGGCATAAGTTATTCGGTCTTGCTATTGTCAGTCCACTGGGCCGACGATAAGCACATTAGAAGACAAAAAAAATATGTATTTCTGTGTATTTTTTATACCCTTTAATACACATTTACACACTTATTATTGTTAGCTCATTGGGCTGATTTTAGAATTTTCCTAAGTTATTAATCTTTCCCTTTTCTTGTACGCCTAGCATTTGGGAAAACTGGAAAAGGATCCATGTGGTTTCCTTCTCTCTAAGTCTCACTATCTCACTTCCTTTACCAAAACAAGAGTCATGAGACAATTACAACTACCTGCGTCCCAGAAAGTTTTTTTTATTTATAAATAACCGGATGTTCGGGCCAGCTTGGCGCACCTCGACTAATTTCGGAGCATAACCTCCAGTGGCCTCAAGATTTAGAATGTTTGGCCTCCGTGGAAATGGAACATGTGATCTCATGGAGGAGCACTTATTGCTTTCCCAGAAAGATTGTCCGATCTGCAAAAACAAGAACAGAAAAATAATACAATTTTTCAAATCAAAATTAATTTTTTTTCCCACAAATTGCTAGATATCGATGACTTTTTCTAGAATCATACAAGTTTGCAATTTTTTCGACAAAGGTACATTAAGTTTAACTTCTCGTTTTAAGAACCGAACAATTTTTTTGGGACAGATGAATTACAAATTTGCAAGGAGTTTGAGTATCCATGCAAAAAATATTCTTCTTTTTTTTCCGGATTAATACATAATTTTGTACCACACAAGAATAACGTCGATAAAACAAGAAAATCAACAACCACGACGTCGGTGAGATTAGCATTCAGATTGTGCATTTGTTAGCTATAAGTATTTTGGTCGAAGTTCTAGGGTTGTTAACCATCACATCCTTTTCACTAAAAAAGATTTGTTGAGGTCTGCCTAAATGCAACTGAAAACTGGAATAGGGGTCCCTGACGGATTAGGGCCGGATCTGTAGTGCATCTTGATAATTAATGGTCCAGATTGAAAAGAGAGAAATAATAATGCATCCTGAGTATGTTGTTTCACGTTTTTCACCTCCTTAATTTACAGTCGCAGTTTCTGAAGAAAAGTAGTCAAATATTATAAACTAACATTAATAGCAATATAGTATTTATTTTGTAATTTCTTGATCTTTGACGTTTTTAAAGATTTGTCATCCGTTGAGAATAACGTGCACAATAGGCATGAACATTCTTCAATTACCTATTTACCCATGGGGGAAAGAAAGAGTCCTGCTACACACACAGCAATCTGTGCACAGATTGTGCATAGATTTTGTTGTGGGCTCAATCCGATACCTATAGATGCTTCATCCAACCATCTAACTTTTCATTCAGATTTCCGGATAATGAAAAGTTATATAGTTGGATCGAGAACCTATAGGTATCGGATTGAGCTTATTTTTTATGGGGACCCTTGAAAAAATGTTTTACATTTAATGAACGAAATCTGTGCACAGATTGTCTGTGTGTAGACTTTCTGGGAAAGAAAAGATCATTATTTATTGCAAGACACGTTTAAGTTACTTAAATGCCCCTGTTACTTGTTTGGAGGACATCTTTATCCTTGTGCCAAACAAAGCCATCCAAGCTAAGCTTCCTAGTAATTAGTAAACACCCCAAACATAACCTTAGTAACTACTCTTTTTTATTCAAACAAAGGTTAGCAAGGAGATTGAGGGGTTAATTAGACTTTTATAACAACTGCACTTTCAGCAAAATCAATTTTTGACAATCAAATCCTTACCCTTTAATTTGGTAAAGTTGTGCTATCACATTTGGTTGGGCGATCACATTTTGGCACATCTCGAATTAATGACGAGAATTAAGCATATGTGACCACATTGTATTTGTTACGAGGGTGCAATTTAAAGTGAAAGAGACTCACGTGGTATTTTGTGATGGTATAAAAGGGAAAAAGAAAAAAGATTCCGATAAATGATCAGAAGTTACTGTAAATGCGGACGCAAAACGAATTGCATACAGAACCGAATCGAAGAATAACAATTCTAGATTCACATAATATAAGGTGTTCACTTTCTTTGTTTAAAAAAAAAATGCGAATGGTAGAAAGAGAAGTGCAAAAATCACTGTCCTTTTTTTGTAAGTTAAAGAACGACAATATAAATTCACATGATGCCTCATTCGTATGCAACCTCGATATTTTCAATGTTTTGATGAGTTTTCTTAAGGGAAATGATATTGGCACTCCAAAAATTGATGCAAGCACTCCAAAATCAGTGTAACTCCAAAGCCACTTTCCTTTGTATTTTGGAGTGCCTGCATCAATTTTTGGAGTGTCAATATCATTTCCCTTTCTTAAATACGTGTGACAATTGAGCTTCATCCCAGTCTACAGCCAAGGCAAATAAATAGAGGTGGGTATCATGTCGTGTCATTTTGTGTTTGTGAATTTTCTCAACTCTAATCCGACTTGTTTAGCTTTTTGTGTTATCGTGTCGTGTCATATTCATATTCCGTGAAAAAAATAACTGACTCTAACTCGCTAATTTCTTGTCGTGTTCTCATGTCTTGTCGAAAATTCTCACCCCTACATAGAGATTCCAAATTGGACAAACCGTACCCTTTTTATTAGGTTGCGTGGGGGCCACTTCCCTAAATCTTTAAAAGCAGTTGAGCTTCCCATTCGGCCATTCCCCCTCCCCTGCATAAATAAACCAACTTTACTCTGCAACTCCCTCCTTCTCTCTCTCTCTCTCTCTCTCTCTCTCTAAACATACACATTATTTTGTACTAGTATTTCATAAAACACAACTCTCTCTCTCTCTCTCTCTCTCTGCTGCTCCTCATTTTTTGACAGAGAAAAACAGAGAATAAAGTGAAGAACAAAGACAAGAGAAAGAAGAGAGAGAGAGAGAGAGAGAGAGAGAGAGAGAGAGAGAGATAGGGGTCACGGGTGCAATGTGCAACAACAGGATGAGAATCAACAGTTTGCTGAGTACCATAGCCTTGTTTTTGTGTGCCTTTTCTTCTTCTTCGGTCACAGCCTCTGTTACTTACGACGACAAGGCCTTCATCATTGACGGCCAAAGGAGAATTCTAATTTCCGGCTCCATTCATTACCCAAGAAGCACCCCCGAGGTACAAATTTCCCCTTGAATTTTCACACGCACTCACCCATGCATACATGTGGTTATCCATGTATGCCCTGTATCGGTCACGTGTGCCCAAAATGCCCGTACTGCTGTTCTCGTGCAATATCAACCATAGGATTGCACAATAGTCTCTCCCCGATTGAAATTGCCACCGGAACAGAGGTACAGACACTTATTTGGTACAAAAGATTTGACCTCGCCCTGTATATGACTTTTTTGGCCCTTGAGCTTAATGGGTAACCACATTTTTTGTCATTTATGTTTTTGTAATATGCAATGCATTGGATTCTATTTTTGGGGGGGAATTTTTCTTGGAATGTGGTTTTGGGTTGGTTGTAGATGTGGCCTGATCTTATCCAAAAGGCAAAAGATGGGGGATTGGATGTGATACAGACTTATGTATTTTGGAATGGCCATGAGCCTTCTCCTGGACAGGTAAATGAGAAAAAATCCATTTTTTTTGTTTGTTTGTTATGTCGTAATTATAATTGTAAAGCTGAGATTTTTATCATTTTTTTCTCTTTTTTTTTTTTCTTTTTTTGCAGTATTATTTTGAGGGGAGGTATGATCTAGTGCGGTTCATCAAACTGGTGCAACAAGCAGGCCTCTATGTACATCTCAGAATTGGCCCCTACGTTTGTGCTGAATGGAATTTCGGGTACTGCTTACAAGTCAAAATATGTGTTGTATTTTATATCATACTCCTACCAAGTAGTTCTATTCTGTCCTCCGGGTGTCCCTTGTTTGTGTCGAATGGCTTAGAGAATTTGATGTCATGTTTACGGTGCTTTTCCGTAAGAGGAGTTCGAAGGGACTGGACGGTCCAGTCCGCCCGTTTGTGGGTCTGCTCACCGTTTAGACCCCGTCAAAAGCATCAGCCATTTCAAAAATCATGTTGATCGGTTTTTCAAATGTGGTTATTGCATTGATGGAGTAGAAAATGTCAAAGAAAACTCATTCTAAAACAGCAAATCAAACAGGCGCTAAAAATCTCTGTTTGGATGCAGGGGATTCCCTGTTTGGCTGAAATATGTTCCAGGAATTGCTTTTAGAACAGACAATGAGCCTTTTAAGGTTTGCTCTCACGAGTCTCACCTGAAATGTCACATTATATATGTTAAAGTATCTCTGTTTTTTTTTCTCTATATGACATGTTTGGATCTTGGGTTTTGTGAAGTAAAACGACATATTGGGAAATGATATTGGCACTCCAAAAATTGATGCATGCACTCTAAAATCAGTGTAACATCAAAGCCACTTTCCTTTGTTTTTTGGGGTGCTTGCATCAATTTTTGGGGTGCCAATATCATTTTCCATTTGAATATCGTTTTTCGCATTTATTTTCTTTTATCTCCACAAATCCAACATACGAACACCGGCGTAGCATTTTGTCGATGCATTTACTAATTAATCACGTTTAATTTCCAAATGGAATATCATCTTGAAGGCGGCAATGGAAAAATTCACGGCGAAGATCGTCGACATGATGAAGTCAGAAAATTTGTTTGAACCTCAAGGGGGTCCAATTATCATGTCTCAGGTCTGAAAATTACCTCATCTCATTTTACTAATTGTGCTACTAGAAATGAAGTTCACCCAGATAAATTTACTCAACACATTTTTGTTATTTTCGAAGGACAGATAGAGAACGAATATGGACCGATCGAGTGGGAAATTCACGCTCCCGGCAGGGCGTACGCAAAATGGGCAGCCAAAATGGCAGTGGGTCTCGGCACCGGTGTCCCGTGGATTATGTGCAAACAAGAAAATGCTCCTGATCCAATCGTGAGTATTTGCCGTTGTTGTGTTTTTTGTTTCCTGTTTTCATTTTCCATTCGGGTGGCCTCCAAAGTCAAGAAGACTCTAGTGGAATGGTTTTCCATCGCATCTGTTCACGAGGAAGTTTAATTTATTTATGGTCCCCATTTATCTGTTAATAATTCTTGCTTTCCTGTCATTATTTGTGGGTCTAGAATTTGGAAAGTTACATAAAAAAGAAAAAGAAAAAGAAAAAGAAAAGAAGATAACTACCTTTCTTGTTTCTTCGTGGGAAAGTCGACAAACACAACACATCGCGCAACCATTATACAACATGTGGCATCATTTGATTGGTGTACGGGTTTAAACAAAAGAACTGCAAAGCATTTACTTGCTAATAACAGAATGCCACGTTGTTATTAGTAAGTAAAACCACAAACACACACACACACAAACACTTGTACACTCACAACCCATGTGGAGCCCACAAACACCGGCGCAGTTGATTGTATAAATGGCTGGGTGATGCATTGTGTTCGTATACTTCCCGTCGCTTCATATGTCATATTTTGGTTGGAACCCACAAATACCGGCATAGTTGATTGTATAAATGGTTGTGTAACGTGTTGTGTTAGTAGACTTTCCGTCGCTTCATATGTCATATTTTGGTTGGAGCCCACAAACACCGGCGTTGTTGATTGTATAAATGGTTGTGTAACATGTTGTGTTAAGTAGACTTTCCCGTCCTTCATATGTCATATTCTGGTTTGATTTTCAATTTTGATTGTCTGAATACGAACGATTCTCTCTCTCTCTCTCTCTCTCTCTCCATGAATTATTGATCATCTTGCAGATAGACACTTGCAATGGTTTTTACTGTGAAGGCTTCAAACCGCACAAGGACTATAACCCTAAAATGTGGACCGAGGCCTGGACTGGTTGGTAAGTCGCACCTTTTTCCCTTTCTTTCTATTTATTGACCGTTTAATGCCCAGGTACTACATTTTATCTGACTCATCAGAACTTTTACGGAACGCTGCATATTTGGTCCCCTGATGAATACTCCATTCGGATTTCGGACACTCATACCCAGTCAAACAAGCGGACCCTTGTTAGTTTTTGAAATCATACATTGTTTCTCACCTTTGTCCGCGTCTCCTAATTCGATCCGTTTCATTACTCAGGTACACAAGGTTTGGAGGTCCAGCTCCTAATAGACCTGTTGAGGACTTGGCATTTTCTGTCGCAAGGTTTATACAGAATAACGGGTCTTTTGTCAATTACTATATGGTGAGGCCTATTTCCAAATTGCGTTCTTGAAAAAAAGAAAAAGAGTCAGCTCATTTATGATGGTGTGCACACGGTTTGATTTATACATTTTATCTTTCACAATTCAAATTTTTTGCACCAGTATCACGGAGGAACAAATTTTGGCCGAACAGCTGCTGGTCGCTTCGTTGCCACTAGCTACGACTATGACGCTCCCATTGACGAATATGGTATGCATACTCTCTAGTCTCATATTCAAATATGGTGTGTACAAGTTTTGAAACGACGTGACTCTTAGAGACCAAGGATTTTTGGATTTCAACCACAAAACCTTATTATTTGAAATAGAGATCTCTATCCAGAATACGCGTGAGATTCTGCCTGTAGTATCTATTTTTGGACTCTTCCATCGCGAATTGTGATCTTTACTTCATTTTTATGACGGTAATGCATTATCTGCAAGGATTACTGAGGGAACCAAAATGGGGACATCTGAGAGATTTGCATAAAGCCATAAAGCTATGTGAACCCGCTTTAGTTTCCACATATCCTACAGTATCCTGGCCTGGCAATAATCTCGAGGTTAGATCACATCTCTAACTTTTCCTCGGCTATTTTTCTGTTGTTTTTTACCCTCCCAAGTGAATATTGACACTTTCCAGTTAAGCATATCTACTGCTGTGTTCTTAATGTGATTCTTTTTGACAATTGATTGAAACGAGCTCTTTTTTCTTCTTCTTTTCGTTTGGTTTTTCATTTTCCAGGTTCATGTATTCAAATCCAAATCGGCTTGTGCTGCATTTCTTGCAAACTATGACACAGAATCTTCGGCAACTGTGACATTTCAAAATAAGCAATATGATCTGCCGCCTTGGTCCGTCAGCATTCTTCCTGACTGCAAAACTGCAGTTTTTAACACAGCAAGGGTAAGGGAATAGGCTCTTCCCACTTTCCCACAAAACACAAAAAACTGCTTGTTTGACAAAACTGATTGTGAAAGCTATATGAAAACAACCCACATTGCATAAATCACCGAAAAAATGTTTTCAGGCTTCCAGAAACAGGTTTTGCACTAAATAAAAATGATAAGAAAAAAACATAAGAGTATGTCTTTTTGATTGGTTATGAATTGGAAAACAGTCAAATGCGAAAAAGAAGAACATAGTTAACAAAAAGACAATACCAAGCACTCATATCTCTTTTTCAAGAAACGGTGAAAAATCCAGATCGCCTAGGTTTAGAGATTTGCTATTTTTTTATCTATTCAATTAATCAACCCACCAACTGATAACAAGATTAATCGCACAAACGAAAGCAACCAAATAGATAAATGCAAGATATACGTGGAAAACCCTAAACGGGAAAAAATCACGGGAAGAAATCAAGCACTACTAAACACGAGGTTACAAGAACTCTTACGATAAGTTTGAACTCTACAAACCTAAACCTAGATGCTCTTGCCGAATCCACGCACACCTCTCTGAATGCTTGACCGCCGATGCCTCGAATCTACGAGCCTTCCGTTTGCCTCCCAGAATCCACCGAAGGACTTGAACTTGCCTAGGAATCCTCCTAGGGCTTTTCTTCAAAGATTGATTGTTGTTGAAGTTGAAAACCCCTCGAAGATGATTCTTTAGAGCAAAGAAATTGATAAACTTTCACTAGTCTTCGAGGTGCACAAACCCTAGCCGCCAAAAGTGTTGGAAGATGAGAAATATGAGCTCTCCACTTTTATTTCGATGCTGGTCATATTTCTTAACCTAATGGATTGATATTTATAGACAGGACCATAAGTTGCTCAAGCAAAACCTTCTTTCATCAAATATATTGTTTCCTTATTCCCACTTTCCTTTTCTCCATGATTCCAGTCTTGACTAGGAAAGCCGAGTCACGTGTGTGATTGTTGGGAGACTGATAGATGACTCGATCTAATTGTTTGATATTTCTTCCACAAGAAATTACAACTCAATAATCAAATAATCGCAATTACATGGATGAATGTGTTTTGACGCATGCCATTGACAATCATAAATATTTTGCCCTTACAAACGGATTTCATGTTAGATCAACGTTGTTTACAGATCAACTCCCAAAGTTCAAAGATGATAATGGAGCCTCTAAGTACCGGAGCGTTTGATTGGCAATCATACAGTGAAGAAACTGTATCGGCGGACGATTCAGACACACTAACAACTGATGGACTATGGGAGCAAATCAACGTGACAAGAGATGCCTCGGACTATCTGTGGTACCTCACCAAGTAAGTGTCAAAACATACTTCCATTACAATTTGACCATATAGGTTGGTATACTGGACAATTTAAACAGATTTTATTTTTTGTTTCTGTTTTTGGGCATTGCAGTGTGAATATACAACCGGATGAAGGATTTCTAAATAACGGACAGTATCCGGTTCTTACGGTCATGTCAGCAGGCCATGCTTTGCAGGTTTTCATCAATGGGCAACTGTCAGGTATTTGGACTTGTAAAGAATTTGCCTCCATGGGAACTTGTGTGAGAAGATAAAATATAGTCCATCGAAAACTGCGTACAAAGTTATAACGAACAATATGTTCTTTCTAACTTTCCTTTCTTTTTTCTTTGCCTACCCAAATAGAGGAATATAAGTAGCTTCCATAAAACCTGTCTCTAACTTACATTCACTTCCTCTCTCTTTCCCAACACCACCCTTAATGTGCAGCACATTTTAATTATCTTATTTCCATCACAGGGACTGTTTATGGGGGATTAGAGAATCCAAAGCTGACATTTAGTGACAATGTGAAGCTGAGAGCAGGCATTAACAAGATATCTTTTCTAAGCGTTGCTGTGGGTCTTCCGGTTAGTTCTTTGTCCTTCTATTTAAAGCTATTTTTAGGATCTAATGATGCTAGAGCAGGGTCTTTTTTATATAATTTTGTGGATCAATTTCAGAATGTTGGCCTGCATTTTGAGACATGGAATGCTGGGGTTCTTGGCCCTGTCACATTGAAGGGTCTTAATGAGGGGACTAGAGACTTAACAAATCAAAAGTGGTCTTACAAGGTTTGTTCTCACAATAGCTTTTGAACCAATTTTTCTGAGGCAGTAACATAACTTGAAAGAAAAAATTGCCAAACTAATCCAGCATACTATCAATCCGGAGAACACAAAAACTCGTCATTTTCATGTTGTCTTCTTCCTATCAATTTTTTTTTCAGACTTTGAAAACATCTATTTGTGTTTTCATTAAGTACGGGTCCTTATGCAAGAAGATCCTTATGAACGGGTTTCTAAGTCAGCAACCAAACGATTTTTATGGTTCTGGAAACTGATTCTGAAACCGCAACCAAACAAAGCAGACTAACAGTATATACTGCTAATAGCTATAGTATAGAAGGGTATACAATTAATCGGCTTCTCAATGTTCCAATGCAGGTTGGTCTAGAAGGTGAAGCTTTAAGTCTTCATACAATTAGTGGAAGTTCCTCTGTAGAGTGGGTTGAAGGACCATCATTGGCTCAAAAGCAGCCCATGACATGGTACAAGGTGATCAAAATCTTCCCAATATCCCAACAACTAATACCTTTCCATTGCTATTCTATAAGTTGTGTAGATATGTTTATGAAACACTTTTTAATTCGTATCATTGAATTTCCAGACAACATTCAATGCACCAGAAGGAAATGATCCGCTAGCTTTGGATATGAATGGGATGGGGAAAGGCCTAATATGGATAAATGGTGAAAGCATCGGGCGCCATTGGCCTGGATATATAGCAAAGGGTCACTGCAACGGCTGTAGCTATGCCGGGACTTTCAATGAGAACAAATGCCAAACTAATTGTGGAGAGCCCTCTCAGAGATGGTAAGGATAGTTTAGCATAGGCAACCAACAAATTTTGCTTTTCTTTCCATTGAAAACCGCCAAAATGTTTTTGTTTCCTTATTTCCAGGGTTTCTGCTTATTCTGGTAAGCCTGAAAAAAGGGTGTCAATTTCAGGTACCACATTCCACGATCGTGGCTAAAACCGAACGGGAATCTGCTGGTTGTGTTTGAAGAATGGGGCGGTGACCCTACTGCGATTTCTTTGGTTAGAAGGAGTACTGAAAGGGTTTGTGCTGATATCCATGAAGGGCAGCCAAGTCTCAAAAATTGGCGTATGGTAGCCTCCGGGAGATATGATAACCTACAATCAAAAGCCCATTTGTGGTGTCCACAGGGGCAGAGAATCTCTGATATCAAGTTTGCAAGCTATGGATTGCCACAAGGAACGTGTGGAAGCTTTCGGGAGGGAAGTTGTCATGCTCACAGGTCGTATGATGCGCTCAAAAGGGTATGCTCCAAAAACTCAGCTATTGTATAATTGAATCCTTTCACTTTTGCACGACAAAAATTGTATTAAGTCGAAATAGCTTATTTCAATTGAAAAGGGATGGTTATCAGCTGGGGGAGAGGGATTTAGCTTTGCTTTCTGAAAATCAACTTTCAGATTGCTTCGGAGCTAATTAATTTGTCCACTCTGCATCCAAGAGATGCCATTTAGCTTAGTCTCTACTGAACTTCTGCGTGCTGAGAGAGGACTTAGGATTTAAAAGCATGGTTTGAGTCGCTGATTCGATCATCACTTCATTTCGCCTATTCTCATCCTTTTGTATCTTAGTTACAGACTACTATTTCGTTGATTTCATTATCGCATGGGTCTTGTGCAGAATTGTATCGGGAATCAATCTTGTTCAGTTAGTGTAGTTCCTGAAGTTTTCGGAGGAGATCCATGTCCAGGCAGCATGAAGAAGTTTTCAGCTGAGGCGGTCTGCAGCTGAAATCATGTTAACCACACAAAAGCTCGAAAAGAGTTTTTTAGCTTTCGGTTCAATTTGTGGAGACATAATGCATACCATTTGGCCAACTAGAGAACACAAAGGCCTGCAATAAGGTTTCAATTATTTGCCGTTAGGTACATGAAGGTAGAAAGGGATTAAAGACAACTACAGTCAAAGGTTTAGTCCAAAGAAGTTTTAGGTCAATTCATTCAACTCCCGGGGTAATCGATGTAGTTTCATTGCTCTCTTTGTAAAAGCAATAACAGTGTCCGTTCAATAATCATATACTGTTTTTTTGTTCAGATTCTCTCCGGTCCAAGTTTTGCACACGCATTAGGCAAAGATTTCACTGAGTTGCAGTGAGGACAACTTAATTGACAGCAATACTTCAGAAGAGCTCATTAAGTTAGTATGATCGATGATTATGAACAGTTAACAGATTGAACAAATGGACATTCGACCATCATTCCCTACAGTAACAAAGAGGCCTAACTAAACAAAATCTGCTTAAAAGAAAGACAGGCTTCCATGGAATCATCGCGATGCTTCAGACCGTGAAATACATCATGCCCGGACGCCTCCAATGGGCCGGGAAAGCCTTTCGCGAAAGATCCACCAGGCATCAGAAATCCAGCAGTACCTTGTCAATTTTGATGTGAAGTAGCTAGCTTTCTTCACACAATTTCATCTAGTACTTGTCACTTGTCGGCCTATAGTTTCACCTGGTTAATAAAATCGACTCCACTCTCTTCGGTCTCAAACAATGAAGCTGACATAGTCCCAACAACGGTCAGTACCACTGCTCCATCTTCTTCCCTAACGTAGGACTTCAAGTTGCCGAGAAAAATCCGCAGTCCCGGTGAAGATGGGGACTGAAACACACTCGTAGAATATTGCCGTTAAGACTGTGCGTGCATCAGTGCATGGCAACCATGTGGGTTCTGTAGCACTTTGTCGGCACTGCCGTAGACAACACCAGCGATGGTGAGAATGTGGAGGAAGATGAGGAAGAATCCACAGAGGGAATGGATGAGTCGGTGAGAGAGAGAGTGAGGAAGAATCACCGGTTGATCGCTGATTTTTCGTCTAGTTTGCGGCCACAAGGTTATAGAGCTTGGCCGCAATGTTTTAGTACTTGACCGCAATATTTTCAGGTGTGGCCGCAATATTTGGGTTCGAAGTTTGGCTTCCTACCTCAGTACCTCTACTGGTTTTTCATCGATAACTGGTTGGTTGTTTATTTCTGATCCGAAACAAAAGTAATTCATGAACAAAAAAATTGCTCCTCATAAGCCAAAAAAAATTCATACTCCAAACACAGATCATATTTTTCCTTCGCGATTCAAATTCTTTCTCGGTCTCAAATTGCTTGTCCTCTTTGGGTAATCGTGCATTTTACACTAAAAAAATAATATATTGATGAGATTTCTTTATGAAAAAATTTTACACCGATTTTTTCTTCTCAATGAGATATTAAATTGATGTAAAAAAAAATTCCTGCTAGTACATTAATTTTTCGGTAAAATGCACAATTACCCAAAAAGGTCAAGCAATTTGGGACGGTAACAAGTAACAACTTGCCACATAACTCGTTTGCCAAACATCAAAGGATCTATAAACGAGACGAGCTTTGTCGATGTTGGGCCAGAGTGCTCTCATGGATTTGGTTACACAATGCCACTCCCTGCGACCGCTCTAAAAACAGATTTGTGGGTACGATGTCGAATGTCATAAAAGACTTAATTGAAACCCTTCATACCACCAATTGGTTTTAGGAGAGATGATGGAAAAGCAGTCCGACAAGTGGTATCAGAGCCAGAAAATCATGGGTTCGAGTCGCGGGAGCGTCATCGTGAGGGAGGGATTGTTGGGCCCGGAGTGCCCCCATGGATTTGGTTACACAATGCCACTTCTTGCAATCGCTTTAAAAATAGACTTGTGGGTGCGATGTCAAATACCATAAAAGACTTAATTGAAACCCTTCATACCACTAATTGGTTTTAGGAGAGACGGTGGAAAAATGGTCCGACAGTCGAGCTCAAGTTTTCGAGCTGAGCTTAATTATTTACTAAACGAGCCTCTTTAATCGAGCCGAGCTTTTGTCTCGTTTAGCAAATGAGTCGAGCCGAGCTCGCGAGCTGCTTGGTTCATTTACAGCCCTAGGCACCATGTGGCGGTGTCCCAGAAGTACCCAATAATTTTTCGCGAGAGAGAAGGTTCCCGCTAAAATGTGTTATCTACATTAATGGGCTCGTTTTTGAACTTGGACTCTGCCGTTTATTTTGTAGCCCGAAGAAAGCCCATTGTTTTCGATACTTTAAGGCCGAAGTTCTCTATGGGCTTAGCCCAATGATTATGTACCTTTCCTGTTTTCTATGTTGCTTTTTACTAGTACTTCTTTTTCCCCCATCTCTGGGAAATCTTAAATGAATTATAAAATGACGGCCCATGACGTGTTTTGATAATTAATACCTGCTAAGAACATGTTGAGAACATTTGTTAATACTGAAAATGTCATTGGCGGGTATTAATTATCAAAACACGTCATTGACCGTCATTTTCCCATTATTGTCAAGCCAATTCCCTCATTTATTTTGTTATACAGGGTGTCCTCAGATAGTTTACACGAACCCTACTAGGTACTTATGTCCCTACAACTCCCAACTCAAATTAGCTTTCGGAACGTTCTTATGGTAGCCGATGCAGCCCCGAGAATAAGTCCCCTTACAAGCGACCTTGCTTCCACTCGACAAACTCATCGGGATTGATTCCCAGATATTTTTGTCTTTTATTCTCTTTATTTTGGTATACTAACAAATTGGTTTCTGGAACAACAATCCGACGGCGATGTACAATCTACACACACACACAAAAAAACCCTAATTTCATATTGTTATCCAACAACTTGAATCAGTTCATGATAGTGGAGTATTTTTAGTCTTTGTAGGTGACCTGAAACCCAAGTAGCCAGTGAGTATGGGCATCAAATCAAAAATGAAATTTGTTTTGTACTGGTAGGTCTAGGACATACTCGAGCATAGCTGGACCATCCATTGTCTGGTGCTTTTTTTTGGAAGTTTTATCAAGTACGTACAGATCCTAGAGAAATGTGGTGTTTATTGAACCACCACACAAGGCCTCCCTCCCGTTGGAGGTATTGTTCATTTGTTCCCTTGTTGTAGAGTGGTACGTGAAGGCTTAAAGGGATACCCTCCAGTCCACATGACCCTACTTGCTAGTTCCCAATGACTAGTCTAGTCCTCTCAAGATTCCTTCCTTCATCTCACCAATTTCAATTTCACAACAATTAATATTGTTGGATTATGAGGATTAGATACAGAAAGTCTACACACACATACAATCTGTGCACAGATTTCGTTGTGGGGTCCACCACGGGTCCCATACAAATCATCCGAGCTGTTCATTAAATGTAAAATATTTTTTCAAGGGTTCCCGTAAAAAATAAGCTCAATCCGATACCTATAGGTGCTCGATCCAACCATATAACTTTTCATTATCCGGAAATCTGAATGAAAAGTTAGATGGTTGGATGAAGCACCTATAGGTATCGGATTGAGCTTATTTTTTTAAAGGGAACCCTTGAACCCCACTACGAAATCTGTGCACAATCTGTGCACAGATTTCTGTGTGTGTGTAGCAGCTTTGGATTAGATACTTGTGGGAGAGAGACGGCCGGGAATACAAGTGAGTGTGTTTGTAGCATTTTCGTATCTAAGACGAATTAACGAGAGGTTGGAATACGAACAACTACAAATTAGTACTAGTATCTATTTCTCATAATCCAACGCGGGTCTTGTGTCAATTCAATTACAAAGGATACGCACGTCTATCTTGTTCAAAAGAAAAAAAAAATGAAACGAGGTAAACACACACAACATGTATATAGTATCTAGCTAGCAAACATATATAATGTTTCTAGAAGACTTAAATAATTACTCCCCAAACAGGGCTTGGGTTAGGAATTTTCTGTTGATGTGGGGGAGGACCACCCTAAAATTTTGTCTTTAGACAAAGCCCTATTGTTTCCTTTTAAGTTTTAAAATTATTCCCTATTCAAATGTTCCTTTAAAGGGTGTCATGGGATCACAGGACTTTGTAAAAAGCAATGTTTTTTATTCTCAAATGATAACATACTTAAATCAGTTTATTTTTTTCAGTGAATCTCAAAGGTACGTTCCTCCAATGAAATTGTTCAAAATAAAATAAATTATCCTCACGTAGGAAGAATAATAAAAAGCAATTGACCTAATGCATGGTGAGCCCAAACCAAGATCTGCAAATCAAGAACATGGATCCTTAAGATTTAAGACACTAATTAAAAAAGAGGATTCGATAAAGACAGTTTTGTCAGTTTTTTAAAGGGCATAAACCTTTTAAAATAAACCAATCAGGCTTTAGAAACTAACATGATGGGCCTAAGAGTAGATTGTATCAAAACCTATAATGTGGCCATAGATGTATCTTTAATCAAAGAATAAAGCGATACTTGGCAATAGACGGATGGATAGCTGAGATTTGTTCGGCCGCGATAAAATCTAAGCCGTCCATTGCTGAACAAGGACGACTGCCTTAAGGAACAACAGGATCCCCGAATTCATCTTGTGGGTGAGTTTGGACAAGTATGCCGCAAAGAAGCGGTTTGGTTGCAATTTATTGTGACCACACTACTAATCTCAAAATATGGAGGGGATTGGGAAACCGGGGATGGAGGGATGGATTCGTAGCCCAATCCATCAGAGTATTAGAGGAAAGGTGGCACATTGTCACATTAATTCTTCTTCTCAACCCGAAATGATATATACGTAGTATATACATATGACCAAAACTAAGAACTTCACTAGTATTTCCTTTCCTTCTCACTACTAATGTTATTAATCTGAATCCAAATCTACTCTTCAACATCGCCCTAAGGTACGATTTCTGATCGAAAACGAAAACAATCAGTCTACAGACAGTCAGACACACATATATACTAAAGTGTGTTTGTGAGACTCAGATTTTCGAAACAAAATTTGTGCAACAATATTATCTTTAAGAGGAAAATCCACTTTCACCCCCTGTGGTTATCGCCATGTGCAGATACCCCCCTCATGGTTAAAAACTGACCACATAACCTACCTGTAGTTTTGAAAATGTGCGGATAGACCCTCTACCGTCATGTTTTCCATCCATATTAACGGAGGTGTATCTCACACACCTCTAGAATGTAATCTGAGTCGTTTATAATGTATTAAATAAAGAATCGAGTATCTCTGTAAAAAATCATCTCGATCAGGCATCCATAACCCAGTGATCTAATTTTTAGTAAATTCAAATTTGAAATTTTAATTTCATAACAAAATCGATTCGACCATGAGCTTTTCATTTTTTGATTGACTTGAATTTTGGCATAGACGTGGTACTCGTCAAAATTTACAATATCAACGGTTGGATTCAATTTTTGGTATAGGAGATGGTGTGGTTAGATTTAAAAAAGAAGAAGAATCAATGGACATGATGAGGGTATATCAGTCTTTTAATGTTGTGTCCGTTAATATGGATGGAAAATATGACGGCAGGGGGTCTATCCGCACATTTTCAAAACCACAGGTAGGTTATGTGGTCAGTTTTGAACCATGAGGGGGGTATCCGCACATGACGATAAACACAGAGGGTGAAAGTGGACTTTCCTCTTTAACTTAAGGGACTAGAAAATGAGCCTAATGAGCATTATCATTATTATTGTGAAGAAATGTATTGGTTGTGATGATGATTAGTGGGCAAAGAGGGGGTCAGGGTTTGCAATAAACATGTTTGATACGAGTAATAATCAGCCAGTGGTGGTGGGGGTATTGGGCGGTGTGGGCCGGGGAATGGAGATTCTGATGGTGTTTGGTTGTGATAAATAGCTGATCAATCAAACAAAGGACTGGGTGACAGATTGGTCTTGCATGGGATATGCACAATCATCAAAGGGTGATTGAAACCCACATGAGGCAAAAAGGAGACATCAAGTGGGCCAATATCCAAATTTCTCTCGAGGAAAGCCTTCGCAATAATAGAGCCTTTGCTATAAACCAAAGGGTAGATCTGGCAATTGGGAGGAGCTGTAAACTCAGATAGACATTTATTAGAGTTTGAAATTTGACAATCTCTTGTAAATTCTTTAGTCCTAGCGCGAATGGCCTGTCTTTGATCAGATCAGGAAGGGAAATAATCGAGGTCCCGATGTGCGCGTGAGCTGGTGTGGACACTGCCGACCGTCAAACAAAAGAAACAGAGCCCTCTCTGCATAGCTTTCTCCTGACTTGACGATTCGGTGTCACCAAACAGACCCTTAGCGAAAACATCAACCCAGTGTGCCCACACAAGGACTCTCTGCGGTTCAAATAAATGCAGTACAATGTTTTGTCGATTAGTGTATGAAATTAGAGATATATTAGAGTTTGTATATGGAAGAGAAAGTAAAATGCAAAAAATATTTTAGAAAAACTTAATTTCTTAATTTGACACTGTATATGTGGATGTCTAAAAAACTCTCTTGTAGCCGCAAGCTTTAATATTTGTGGCCAAGAACTCTGACCACAAGTTTTGATATCGTGGCTGCAAACTGCGAACACGTGTCGGAAACTTTGATAACTTGGCTGCAAACTCCAACCATGTGACCGCAAATTTGGATATCAAAATGATGGGCTCGGAACCTACCCTATTAATTTTTTTCTTTTTTGCACAACTCATGTGTCCGGATAAATTTATGCGTACCTTGACTAGAATAACTCCACACTCCACCGCCTACTTGCAGGGATAAATTTCAAATATGAGAAGTTAAAAGGAAGCAAAACTCCTAAGAGCCTGTTTGGATGCCAACTTTTTGTATTCCCATTTTTCCATTTTGGCTGTTTGGCCTCCATCCTCATAATGAGTTTTCTCAAAATGCATTCTTCAATTTGGGTGTTGGAGACCAAAATGCAAAAGTAGGGAGCAACAATGCTACAGCTACACACAAACACTTACACACATGTGTGTGGGGCCCACCTCTATTGTGACTTGTGAGTGTGTCTATAAGTGTTTGTGTGAGGTTCTAAATTTATTGAAGTAAGGAGATAGTGATGAGCACCCAATATTATAGATATTTGGTGCGACTAGTCCCGTTTTATGTTGTTTTAACTTACGTTTATTTAGCTTTTATAGCGATATTGCACGTAAGGTAGGTTTTTGTGTGTTTCAGGTAATTTGTATAAATAAGGCGCGTTTGAACGCCAAGGAATGCTCCGGGTGCAACCAAGTACTCAAGGCCACGTGCCACCACGTTGTGGTGCCCGAAGAGTCATGAAGAGATGGTTTGGAGGTTGCTCGGGTCGCCCAATGGTTAAGGGAATTGAAGGAGAAATGAGGATTTTATCAAAGCTATTCATCTTCCGACCAGCTGAGGGTAGAATTGTCATAACTTTTTATGTACAAAGTACTTTTGATCCAAATCATTTGGACTAGAAAGTAGACTCGATAAGCTTTACAACGGTCAAAAAAATACCAAAATCCGAGTTCGGGAGTGTCGGGAGCGAGCCCGCGAAGTTGCCCAAAAAATCTGTCAAACGGGTACCGGTACTGGCCAACTCCCAGTACCGGTACTGGGTGTCCAGAGGTCAGTTTTTCCAGCCCGTTGAAGCCTTGTACCGGTACTGGGGCATTTCCAGTACTAGTACTGCATGCAAAAATCTGCAATCTGCAGATTTTTGTTAACTTTTTCAACCTTCCATTTATGAAAAGTTTCCACTTATGGGATATTTTGGAGACTTTTTGGTCATTTGTAACTTAACTTTAGAGCCCTATAAATAGGCTTGTATGCCTTTTATGGAAAGGATGGGCCATTAGTTAACTTTAGGCCTAAGCTTTCATTTTGTTTCTAGGATTTCCATAATTGTTCTTCAAGTTTTTCAAGTTAGTTTCTTCAAGAACTCAAGTAAGTTTAATTAGTTTGTTATTTTATCAAGTATTAATGTTGTAGCTACGCGTTGGATCTTCGTATAAATCAAGTTTATTTTGGTTTTTATCGATTAAATCTCATGTCTCTTTTTAGCTTTATACCTTACTCTTTTACTATGTGTGAGTAGTCTTCTAGGCTTGGTTATGGGGTGATCTCTCTCCCTTGGCTTAGTTGTTTTAATGGTTTTTCTATGACTTGATCATGGCCTTAGTAAGGAAATGGCTTAATCTCTAATTTTCGGCCAAACCAAAGGGGCTAATACCTTCTTTGACTGTGTGTTGCCCGGAGTTTTAACCTTTGGTTTGCACATGGGGCTTGAGGCTTTTAACGCTCCCGACGTTTGAGTAAAATGTCTTCTAAACGAGATTAAGTCATTTCCAAGCTAATACCATGGTTATGCTCGGCTTTTAACGTTGAGTGCTTTGGGTTAAGATTGACTACGTCTTGGCTTGGGGTTGTTAGAAAGAAACGGTTAAAACAGCTAAGTCATCGGGCGATTTGAGCTCCTAGACCTTGCCGCCTATTTTATCTAAGTTCAAACTTCTTTTCTAGTCTTTTTACCATAGTTTTTTACTAAAGCAAAACCAACAGTTGGCCGTCTTAAACGCCGAAAACCTTACATAAAGCCTACCATCCGATCAAGCTATATTCGAGCTCCCTGTGGATCGATTCGGACTTCCTCGCTATACTATACAAATCTTTAGTTGCAGTCCGGTTAATAAATAATTAAATTTGACGGCCGTTTGGTAAACTTCAACGACTACCAAATTGGCGCACCATATAGGAGCTTTTTAACTTCTCATTTTTCACTTTTCCCATTTTTGTTTACATAAAAGACCTGCAAAATATATATTCTTTACACATCTCCTAAACACTCTACGAATTCATAAAACATTCTGACCATAATTCAAAAAACCACAAATGTAAGTAAAAAAAATGAGACTGCTCCTGTATATATAGGCTGAGTTTCTCTAAAGACTTTTCTTTATTTGATTTTTTCTCATTTGTTAGTCTTTCGTCAATTTTTTTTTGACTTTTTGATTCGTCCGAAAAGTAAAAAAAATTTACTTTTACCCAAATATTTTGAATAATAACCACTTTTAAGTATAAAAAGTTGACTTGTTTTACTTAAAAGTGGTCCTTGTTCAAAAATTTTTTGGGTAAAAGTATTTTTTTATACTTTTCCGATTATCAAAAGTCAAAAAAAATTGGTGAAAAATAAAAGTGCAAAAAAAAATTAAATTAAAACAAAAAGTACTAAAAAAAAAGTTTTTAGCGGAACGGACCATAATACATACTACTAGTAAAAATAAGAACTAGGGCAAGCTCTTGGTTATCTCATAGGGGAAGCTGCTCCTGTACATATATGACATTAAATGTTGACATTTGTTTGGTTATGGCTCTGATGGACAGTCGTGATCTGGAGAAATCTTCAGCATATGTTTGGCTGTTTGCATTATGCATGGAATGGGACCTCTCAGGCCAATGGGTCCCTACCCAAGAGACCTACCTTCTACATTAAATATCAAACCAATCAGATGGCCATCAGCACCTCTGCCTCTGACCCCCTCCCCCTGTCAAAGGACAATTTGGAAACAAGCCTGATTGAACCAAATTGGCCACTTGTGTAGGGCTGAATTTTATGCAGAGATGTACTAGGTGGGACCCCAATGTATGGGGACACTATATCTTCTAGTAGTAGCAGTATAGGGAGGGTTGGTCCGGTTGGTTGGTTGACTTGCACTCGTATTATTATATTATTGATCGGTGTTCTATTTTTGAATTTAAGACACGACATGAGAACACTTTGTCCAAATCAATTGCTAGCCATTTTTTATTCAATTTGGACAATTTTACCCCTCTATTGTTGGGGTGGCTCAAGCCGTAAGAAAGTAATTTCTTATGAATTTCCTAGCCCCTAGCGTAAATGACTTGCGTTTGACCAAACCGGAAAGAAGATTATTGGATGTGCATGTAAGCCGGCCCAAATATCGAACGAATAAAAAAGCATGGGGGACACTATTTTATAGTACTAGTTTGGCCAGCTTATGGATTTGGTCCAAAGTGCCAGTGGCCTGAAGGGTGCAAGGATTAGTACGTTAAGTTTGCAACCCAAATCTTAATTGCGTTGTGCAATTCTTTCAATGCATACATTTGATAATCTGTTCCGTTTATTTTGTGAGGCTCGTCGGAGCAGATCATCAGACAACTATTAAAAGATTAGGCAGGTGCAATGTTCGATCAAATATGATTCACAGAATTATTCAATGACGCAGCAACACTCCTTGACCAATATCGTTTTTCATGAACGACCAGCTCGGTTAATCCTTCAATATTAACATCATGGACCATCAACGCCGTGAAATCACATGCGCGAAATGCACGGAGCAATTCAAAATCTGGATATTGGACAATCTAGATTCCATTGAAAGCACTCCTTGGGGGTGAGGAGGGTGTGTTCGGATCTGGGGAAAAACCAGTCTAACAATACCAGAAAAGGAATAAATGAAGAGAACTTGAAAGCTGGAAAGAGCCGGGTTAAACGGATCCTGTCCAGTGGTCAAACCAAAAGAAGTTCTTGAGATACAGAAAAACCAAAGAAGATGAGATCAAATGCTTTCTTTTATCTCTACTTTATCATACAAATATTCAAGGCCAACATCATAAAGTCAGCTAGCTTGCTTTCAAAGATCAAGACATCATCATCAAATTAAAAAAAGAAGCAGCTCAAAACTCATATACCATAGCAAATTCAAAAGAAGCTTCTTTAACTAATGTCACCATCTCCCTCTCTCTTTCTTTCTCTCACTCCCTGCTTTTTGATTCCTCTTTTCTCTCACTCCAACCACATCACAAAGAGAGAATAACCAAGATTGGCAATTTCATGAATATGAGAAAAAAGAGTTAAAGAAGAAACAAGAAACTCTCATACCCCATTGCAGTTATAATGCTGAAGAAGCCTATTAGCTTCTCGAATACCACTAAAATAGGCTCCATGGGTGGTGGAATAATGGGTTCTATGTGTTGCCTCCCCTGCAAACAGGATTTGGAGTGGAGAATTTGACCCAAAATTGGTATGTTTGGGCAATGGCATAGCCATTGTGTCCAAATCTTCACCACTGGATCCCGCTGCAACATAGCTATAGGATCCCAAGAACAGTGGATCATTTGCCCATTTGCTCTTCAAACACTTGGTGAATTTCAATTCCCTTCCACTAGAGCTCTCCACAGAATCCAAATTCCCATGGGAATTGGAGTTCTTCCCATTGTTCTGTGAATATGGTAAAAAGCTAGATATTGTTGTTGAGACCCCACTTATAACCTCTTCATCATCGAGAGACTCAAGCTCAAGAGCTTCTTTGCCAGCAAACCAAGATATTAGGACACTTGAATTCCCATAGATTGGACACATATATGCTGTCTTTCTTATCCACCAAGGGATTTTCTGGTTCCTAAATTCGGATTCCGGTCGATGAAAAGCCATTTGCAAATATGGAATCCTATCATGGTTTGGACTCAATTGTAAAAACAACTTGTTGACAACACCATACCCAAGTCTTGAAATTGCCTCTTTCTTGAAATTAGGAAGTTGAGGGTCAAACATACCTGAATTTTCTTGTATTCCGGATTTGAGCACCCCCAATGAGACTGTAACAATGACATGATCTGCCCACATAATGGATCCATCCGAAAAATGCAGCTTCACAGGCCTAGAATCATGCCCATTTTCACTCTCCAACTCACGATGACCCTCGGGCTGCCATTCGATTTTCGCAACTTTTCGGCCTAATTGGATTGAACCGGAGGGCAAAACAGAAGCAATGAAATTAATTATGCTCATATAACCCTTTGCAATGGTGATTTCTTCACCAGGAAACATCCGGTACTCACTTTCTGCATTGTAATCAAGCGTTTGCAAGTCGCCAGCTGATGTATAAGTCCTTTGGGTATTCTCATGGATTGCAAAAATGGCCTCTTCAAGCGATTTTCGAGTCCAATTCCCGTACCCTTTGAGCTCCTCTTGGCCTTTCTTTGAACCCCAGTAAGTATCTAGCCCTTTTCTAAGAAAAGACCCAACACTGAGCTTTCCAAGAGGACTTTCTCTTGTGATATTATCAGAAAAGTCAATGTCTTCTTTGCTTAAGCCTTCTTCAACCCCCTTAGCAAAATCCATTAGTTTATTGAAAAAACTAGTCACAGGCTCAACAATAGAGGGATTGAGTTCATACCCATTTTCAGCAATTGTCGCTGGATCATCCAAGAACCCATCCATACACTCCCAGGGCTGCTCAGACTCCAGTGAATTGATTTCTTGAGCAATTTTGTGAATTGGGCTACCCCCAATGCCATGGATCCAAGTTGCACCCATCTCAATTCTGTCACCACAGAACTCTGAGGTGTTAATCCTCCCACCAATCCTGTTTCCACCTTCTACTACACAAACTTCGAACGATTCTTCCGAGCCGGGGGATGTGTAGAGCGTGTTGGCAGCCGTGAGGCCAGCCATTCCTGCCCCAATGATCACAATTCTTGGCTTCTTGACCACCATTGTTGCTAGCTAGAACTTGTCACTAGTTTTCTTTCAGGGGGACAAGTACACAAACATGTGATAGGCAATAATAAGTGGGACTTTGAGAATAGAGAACACTAAACTGCGGGAGAGGTGAGGATGAGTTACTGAAGAGGAATATAAATAAGGAGTGTTTGGTGATTAAAGCTCGAGAGGGACACTCTTTCTCTTTCTTTTACATTGTTTATATCGCTAATAAAGACATGGTTCTACTTTTTCTTGAAAATCTCTCTACTAGCTTGTACTTGTAGGATAGCTAAATCCTTATATGATCACAACTCCCATACCCTCCTCACCCAGTCTTCCCTCTTAGAGCATCTCCAATGAAGGCAAGACAGGTCAACAAACTTAGAGATTTGAAGGTTCGGTCATGTATTTTAGATAATAATTTTGTACCCTCCTTTAAAGACGTGAACATTACGGGCTTGTTCGTTTAGAGGTCTTAAAATTCCTGTGCATGGTTTCCGATAAATTTTCTCTATCTATCTCTCTTCACTTAAAACCCAAAACGAGAATCAATATACTTTTGGTAATAATGAGTTAGTTTGTAGTGGGACGCACATAATTTTTACCAATCATAGGGAGAGTAAAGAAGGTGAACAAAATTATTCTATGTATTTTAGGAGTTCTAACAAAATCTTCAAAAGTAAGTCGCCCTTCAAATAATAAAAAATTACATTTTTTTTGCCCTTTTCAATTAACCTTTTTTTTTAATCTTTGTCAGCTTTTGTTTTCTTCCGCAGCTAGCCGTTGAAATTTCAGAAAAATAACTTTTCTTCTCAAAGTAATAAAATTTGTAGTATCTATTGGAATGCACTCTACTAAATTACCCTTCAAATTATATATTGTAGCAAACTACAGTTTTAATTGATGCAGGCACTTCAAAACTAGTGTAATTCCAAAGTTACGTTCCTTTGTTTTTTAGAGTACCTCCATCAATTTTTAGAGTGTCAATATCATTTCCATTTTGAAAATAACTTTTGTAAGGTTTTGTTTGGGATGCTCTCACCGGCTTACGTCATATGGGAATTACTTCGGTGTCTCCCCTAAAAAAGGAGATACCGTAACTTTTGGCATAATAAAACCATTATGAGTATAACCAAAACCCATTACAAGTATAACAGAATCATAACAAGGCATAACTTGTTTTGTTATGCCTTGGTTGGTTTTGGTTATGCCTTGGTTGATTTTTTGGATATGCCTTAGTTTGGTTATGCCTTGGTTGGTTTTTTGGATATGCCTTGTTATCGTTCTGTTATGCTTGTAATAGATTTTAGTTATGCTCATAATGATTTTGTTATGCCAAAAGTTATAGTGTCTCCTTTTTGAGGGGAGGGAGACACCAAAGTGCTTCCCATGTCATACACATTTTGGGTTTATGCCTTGTAAAGCCTTGGTTATACATATCACTGGTTTTGGTTATGTTTGTAATAATCCGGTTATACCAAAATTACGGTGTCCCCAGGGTAGACGCCATAATTTTTCCGATGCTATGATATCCCCGGTCATTTTGGGGACACCGTAATTTTTGGCATAATTTCACCATTATGGGCATAACTAAAACTCATTACAAGTATAACAAAACCCAAATAAGGCATAACCAATGAATATCCAAAAAATCAACCAAGGCATAACCAAATCCAACCAAGACATAACAAACAAGTTATGCTTTGTTATGATTTTGTTATGCTTGTAATGTGTTTTGGTTATGCTCATAATAGTTTTGTTATGCCAAAAGTTACGGTGTCCCTAAAATGACCGAGGACACCGAAGTCATTCCCTTTTTCCCCATATACAGTACATAAGTGTAAGAAATGTGTCATTTTGCCAAGGAAGCTAAGTAAATAGTGAATGACTTCGGTGTCCCCGGTCATTTTGGGGACACCGTAATTTTTGGCATAATTTCACCATTATGAGCATAACTAAAACCCATTACAAGCGTAACAGAACCATAACAAGGCATAACTTGTTTTGTTATGCCTTGATTGGGTTTGGTTATGCCTTGGTTAGTTTTTTGGATATTCCTTGATTATGCCTTATTTGGGTTCTGTTATGCTTGTAGTGGATTTTAGTTATGAGTAATGCTATTGGGACCGACGGTCCCCGGACCGAAATCGTACCGACGGCCTCGGTCGGCCATCTCCGACCACCGGACGGCCGATCCGAGCCGTCCAAAAATTCTATAAAAAAAAAACGAGGGGGCCCCCCGCGAGAATCAACGGCATCCGATGTATGTAGGGTGCTTGATCAAGCACCCTATTTTTCGTGTATATATGTATATACACACGAATATACATATATACACGAAAAAAAGGGTGCTTGATCAAGCACCTTACACACATCGGATGCCGTTGATTCTCGCGTAGGCCCCCTCGTTTTTTTTTTTTAGAATTTTTGGACGGCCGACCGAGGTCGTCGGTACGATTTCGGTCCGGGGACCGTCGGTCCTCATATCTTTTCCGTTTAGTTATACTCATAATGGTAAAATTATGCCAAAAATTACGGTGTCCGGGGGACACTATAACATCATCCAAGTAAATATGTTTGATGCCATGGCTAATACGTACTAATAGGTTTTTATTGATCATTATGGCTAATAATAGGTTGATGACGCCTTTCACCAACCTCTCATGAAAATCCCAGTCACTAACAGCCTACCAACCCCCACCAGTTGAATGTTTACGGTTAATCCGTAAATGGGTTTCAACAAATAATGAAACTGATCATATTAACCTAGCAGTTGCGGAAGTGGGGCCTGCTGTGAGCAAATACAGCAGCGTGCAGCTGTGTCCTTATTTCACCGTCCGTCTTGACAATTAATGGTCCAGATTTTAAAAGAACTCTTTCTGAAAAGCGTCTAAAGAGTTCTTTTAAAATCCGGATCGTCCAAAACACTTTTGGACAGTGAAATTGGACGCTGCTGCACGTTGCTGTATTTTGCTCATAGCAGCCCCCGCTTTCTGCAACTTGTTTTGCTCACAACAACCCCCATTTTCTGCAGTTGCGGGGACTTATAATTATAAATGACTTGTGCCCATGGTCATTTGCTAATTACGGAGTAACCCTTTATTGGCACCTTGTTGTTGCATAGAAAGAAGCATCTTTTTCCTTGGCATTGATTTAAAAGTACTATCTCCTTCTAATCACATAGGATCCCTTATCAAGTGTAAACATCTTTTAGAAATTCGGTTTCTCAATAGTTATCCACGCACACCAACTGGTAAAATGAGAAATTTACCACTTATTAGTAGATGAGGCTACAAAGCACTTCAACTTAAAGTTATGAAAAGCAATTCATCTTTTGGAAATTCATTTTTTTATGGTTATCCGCGCCCACCAAGAAATAAAATGAGAAATTTACCACTTTGGGTGATAGATGAGACGGCAAAGAGCAGTTCAATTTAAAGTATTCATGATTTTTTTCACGTTGTCGCAGATTTACAAGATCAAACCTGTTTACAGTAGTTGTCATGTGAATCAGATACTATTTGCGAACAGTGGTGCTAGAACCACAAATACATGCATAAATAAATACACAAACCAGCTTACATTAGGTGTGAGACTCACACACATCGCATGAGAAAAGGCTTTGTTATGCTCGCTCCTTGATTGAACATGCTTAGGAGAGATTACTACGCTGAGCACAATAAAAAAAACTAAAATGGATATGCACTATGCTACAGATATGAATTTTCTCCGTAGAACTTTTATACAAATCGGCTTACGCAATTTTAAGTTTCTTTCCTATAGTACTCCAGTAAACTACTAAAGGATAACCATTTTAAAAGAACTTGTATCGTTAATTCGAATCATGAAATGACAACAAACTTCAAAATCATAGCCATCGATCTTTTTATTTCTAACTCAATTCTAGTATTAGGGTTGAACAAATTGACCTTCAAAAATTAATACAGCAGTCAAATAAAGTCCCTAAATAATATTTCATTTAAATGATAACCCCGACACTCTTTATAATTAGGTCCCATCAACTACCAGTAGAACATGGACAGGCATTGCAAAAAAATAAAATTAATTATTAAGGGAAGTGATTTTGTTCCAAATTATTAACGGCACTCTCTCAAAATCAACTCATATTGATTTTCGACTCCCCAAAAGTTAACAATTTGGGCAGTGGCAAAATCAATCCATATTGATTTTGGCACTCGTCTGTGGAGTGCCGTTAACCAATTCAGGAATTGGCAAAATCACTCTCCATTATTAATTAATTTACACTACCCGATGCATGAACCTTTTATCGTGGCAGTGAAGATATCATATACACATGGAAAAGGGGTGCTCGGATCAAGCACCCTACACACCTCGGATGCCGTTGATTCCCGCGTTGGCCCCCTCGGTTTTTTTTTATAGAATTTTTGGACGGCTCATATCGGCCGTCCGGTGGCCGGAGACGGCCCGACGCGGCCGTCGGTACGATTTCCCTCCCCGGTGCCCATTGGTACCTATATAAATTCTGAAAAAATAAGTACCAGCTTCTTATTTTTGTGGAACAAGCCTTATTATTGAACAAAAAATAAGTTCTTATTCCGTTTCTGGAACGGAGCCTTAATAAAAATCTTCATGGAAGGCAGTGAAGATATGTAATTATCGTGGCTGGATTAAAAGGACTAGATTAATAAAAGAAGATGATAGTATGTTTCAAAGGTGACTAAAAAGAGATTAATCATTGTGAAGTCTTTTTTACTTTTTGGGACATAATATGATTACCTCCATTTCATTAGTATTAACCACTTTAAGTTAAAGTTTGGCAAACGACGAATAATGATTGTTTTTTGGGTTAGGAGAATTTTTCAGCTGTCGACTTTTACATGAACATTCCAAATTATAATAATTGAAGGTAAAAACCTATCTAACCGATCGAGTGAAAAAAAAAAAAAATCATACGGGGCATATGGTAAAAAGAAGGAGTAATGCTATTGGGACCGATGGTCCCCGGACCGAAATCGTACCGATGGCCTCGGTATCAACGGCTTCCGTTGTTTGTAGGGTGCTTTATCAAGCACATTATTTTTCGTTTATATATGTATATACACACGAATATACATATATACACGAAAAATAGGTTGCTTGATCAAGCACCTTACACACATCGGATGCCGTTGATTCTCGCGTAGGCCCCCTCGTTTTTTTTTCGAGGCCGTCGGTACGATTTCGGTCCGGGGACCGTCGGTCCTCATATCTTTTCCGAAAAAGAAGTGAACCGTATCTCATGTGTGTGGTTCTTATTGAAAAAAAAAAAAACTAAAACTAATTATGCACTGATTTAAGGGATTAAGGTGATGGATACTTATCAATGCTTGGTCAAGACCAAGTCAAATTATTATTATTATTTTTTGGAAGAGTAAGAAGTCAATTTCTTGAGTTTATAATTCTCTCTCTCTCTCTCTCTCTAGCTCTCTCTCTTTCTCTCTCTCTCTCTCTCTCTCGATCGAAATGCATTGAATCTTGGGTTCAAAGGGTATCCTTAGGATCTCGTGCATTTTTTTTCTCATAAGAAAACAAACTAATGTGTAGTCACAAAGCCACAACTCAATCTTGAACGTACCAAGTGATTAGGCTTTTCAATTCTAGCGTATTTCTATAACTTTCCCATTTATGTATATGTAGAAAAGGAAAGAAAAAAAAAAACACAGTTTCACTTAAAAATTTCCCTCTATGTGGAATTATAACATGTTTTCCAATAAATCAGGTGTCTGGACTAGCTTGTTTACGCGAACCTCGATCAACTGATATTCCTAAGGGACCAATCTCATTTTCTACGAGCGGGGATCCATTAAAATCGGAGCAAAGCCTTGTATCGACCGGCTATAAAGGAGTTGATGGTGGGGCTGCGATATTTTTTTTCACTTTTGGTTTGATTTGAAGCAATTTGATATGAAGATGATGGGATGGTGTGGGGCAAAAGGCAGTGGTGGGTAGGCAATGAGCGTAGCTTTTTTAGTCCCTCGTTTTTTGTCTCATTTCACTTTTCTTTGTCTGTGTTATACATGACTCCATCATCAGCTCTGCTTTTGATATGGTCGTGAATTAGTCTCTTTGTGATAAGTTTGTACATATATATATATATATATATATAAATGGCTAAACTCATTCTTAGTTTAGTTTGATCTAAGTACTGCACTCCGTTTGAACAAACAAGGAAGGAAAAAAGAAAGAAGAAGAAGAAGAAGAGAAATGAAAATGTATCCCCTGCATTGCTAACAGCTTAAGCTATTAACACGAAGTGAACTGCAAGTGAATGGAGTGACGGATTCACAGGGGGCACGTGCTTCCACTCGATTTCAGGATTTATTTTGTTGTGACAAAAATGAAAAAAGCGCATTGAATTATAATAAATATATTATGCATGTCAAAGTATTTCAAATGTAGACTATTATGTCCTAGGTAGTTGTGTTGCTTGCATAAGGCCATCTTGTGTTCGAGTCCTACCCTGGCGCTTGATGCTAAGGCATGGGTATCAACCCGCGAGCTCATGCACTTTCAAAAGAAGCAGTCAGAAACCACAACACTATTTTGGTTCTCGATGTTCTCGTGTCAAACGATAAATTTATATACAAATTATTCAGAGGTCCATTTTCAAAACCCATCTAGGGCCGGACCTGAGCATTCATACTAGTATAAAACTTATTGTGTACAATGAAGTCTATTTTTATATTATTGTGCTTGATTATCAATTTTTGTTTATGATCAGTAGTAGCTATTGGCCGGTGCCCTCACTAAAGAGAATTCTTGGATTCGTCCCTGCCTCTGGGTGCGCACGCACGATCCAGAGGTGTGGGTCCTAGACACGAAAACTAATGCTGCTTGATCTCTTTCGATCTTGCTTTAATAAGAATCTCAAATACTGAGTCGCTTACTTACACACATATATATAAGTTACTCTATGGCCTACACATTATGCATATCCTAATCTTGCTTTTGGGTTTTTTGACTGTACATAGTACGTTGTCGGGGAATTACCTCTATTCCATCATGAGTGAAAGATATTCGGCCTAGTTCACGGGCAGATTTCGTTCTCCTACCAACGATATAGATGGGGCCCTTGCTAGGTTCTAGGGGGCTACTCTTCTTTTTTGTCAATCGAGCCGCTCTCCCTCATTCCACTCGTCCAGTCCTCTTCACGAACTTGTACAATCGATGCTGCAGAGATAGCCAACTCTATTATCGAAGAAATCAGGAAACGGGCGACGATTTGGCACCTGATATCTGGAGGCGTGGAAAGAGCAGCTGCGAGAAGCGGAAAAACCATCAAAAAAACGACGATTGTTCGTGGAGGTTTCCACAGAACATTAGGGTGAGAGCTCAAGAAGGATTTTAGGGTCACTCTTTGCTCCAAGCCACGAGCTGTTCATTCACACTTTTGCTCTAGGCCTTAGACCTTAGTTGGGCCTTGTTGATTATTATTTGTTGGTTTTGTTGCTTGCTAGCTATGTGGACCTAGCTAGGTTTTTAAAGTCAAAATTTTCCAATAACTGTCATTACTAAACTGCTTGGATTTGAACTGTAATCCCCACATTTTGGCCTAAATCAAAATACTAGCCTCCATTCCATTGACAGAGATCTGTTGCATGTCAAGAAGTTTTAACAAAAAAACTTGCGATTAATTGTGATGAGCTGAACAACACCGCAGCTAGTATGGTTGGTTAGCTACACTCAGTGAGAGAGGTCCTAAGTTCGAGTCTTCATCGAAAAGGTGCTCGATTCCCGATGTAACTAACTACTAACCCATAACATCCTATCGTCTCGGGAAAAAAAAATTGTGATGAGTTACCCCAGAGCATGGTGGGTAGGATTGTTGGGCCAGCACATATCATGGGTTATGGGTAGGATTGTTGGGCCAGTCCATGACTCGAGCCCTGTTAAAGTCTTGATTCTTATAGGGCCACGAGGAGTTCTAGATGGGCCCAACGTTATTCCTTTTTCTATTATTGGAAAAGCCCAACGCTATTCTTACACACAAATTAAAACCAGGCAATTTCAAAACCTGAGCCATCTGATTGGTCAGTGGAGAGAAATTAGGGTTCTGTTTGCGAAATGTGGGCAAGGTTGGATACAAATTACGAAAAAAATGAAGTTGATCGAGCATCATGGGTAACCTTATCAAACCCTATTAGGGTTCAAAAAACGGGACGCACGCATGACCGTGAGAGCAGAACTTTCGTTATTTGTAAAGATTTAGTGTGTTTCAATTATCTGTTCACGTGATTTCGAATAAGACTCAGTTTATGTTGGGCCCTGGATCACAACCGTGGGGATCGACAATATGGATCACAATGTGGTGGCACAAAGTTTTAGAAGTACATTTTTAGACAAAAATTGGGAAAGTAGGTGGAAAAAAAAAAAAACAGGCCAATCATAAATGTGCACACGCCATCAGCTAAAATCACAGGAAAATATCTTCAGAATTAATGTAGAGCAATAAATTATTCCTTGGCTATTGTGATTCACATCAAAATTAATTCTACTGGACACAATTGAAGTAGCAGACCGTATTTATTTGCTTTAAATATGAAAAACAAAAAGTGACACCACTTGATGCATAAGTGAGGTGCCCACAGCCGACATGCCGGAGGGGGATCCGAAATCGAGTTGGTAGTGCTGAGTGATCGATCACGGGGCGCATTTCGAACAGAAATCGAGCTGAGCTGATAGTGCTGAGTGGTCGACCAAGGGGCGCATTTCGAACCGAGTATAAATGTGTGGATGTGTTTTCCTCATTTTCTCTTCTTTTTTTTGGCCAAAGATGGGTGTAATGAGGATGACACTAGGTGGATCATTTCACAAAAATTTCTTTCTTTGGTTGAAACTATGCATGCCACAACTAAAAACTTGCCAGCACTAATCACACACAGACTCTTCATAAGTAGACCACTATAGAGTTGTGCAGAACAGTCGATTCGACCGCTTATCTTGACAATCAACGGTTCGAATCTTAATCGAACAATATACGATTCAGATTTATATACGTTCAGATTCGATCTGAGCCGTTTGTACAGAGATAAACGGTTGAATCGGTCACCCCGCTCAGCGTGTCAAATACAGTACAATTCACTGTTACGGATAACATCAATGTCAATTCCTAAAGCAATTAATTACTGTAATCAACTCATGCAGCAAAAACACATATGAAATCGTTGTAGGAGAATTGATTCACATACTGTTCACTTTTCAGAGATTTCAAACAAAAGGATAAAAGAGGATCATATAAAAGACAAAATAGCTCCTCTTTCTTCACTCTCTCTCTCTCCTCCCCCCCTCTCTCACTTCACTATCTGTACTTTCTGTACTATCTACCTATATCCATTGTAGTGAACGCTGACCTAACTAATCCCCATTAACAGAACCCTAATCAAAGTTCTTCTCCAATAAACCTCGCCAGCATTTCATCGTCAATGGGATAACAATCCCAGCTGTTGATTTCTTTAACCTGATCAAAACCCTCAGCACACGCCTCCGCCTCACCGCGAGCCGACTCGCCGTCATTCAGCCACGCGCCGCCGTCCTCCGCCGCAAACCAGCGGTCCACTTCGAAGCCGTTGACAAGACCCCGGCAGACAATGTCGACACCCGCCATCACGGAGGACTCCATCTCCGAAAACGACGACCCGCAGGACTCCTCGTTCCCGTTGATGGTGACGTGAGAAGACGACGACTGGAAGATGAGAGGGAACGCGTAGTGCGGGTTGTCGACGAACCTCACCTTCGGGTACGACGCCGTCGTCTCTAGAAGCTTCGCCAGCTCACTCGCTGCCGCCTCCTCGTCAATGCTCAGCATGGCCTTTATATCCTCGTAGTCGGCGTCGCTGTTCCTGTCCGTCTCGTCCAACGTCGCCGGAGCTCGCGCTCGTTTTACGTTGACTGCCTCTTCGTCGTTTTCGCCGCCTTGCGATCTCTTCCTGCTTTCCTCCATCTTTTTGAAGAGAGAGAGAGAGAGAGAGGGGACAGCGCTGGAGCAGATTTTCTTGTCTACAGAAATGTAGTAGTATAGGACAGAGTGTGAGAATGTGTATATATGTGACTTTAAAAGTAAGAGATTTGAAGCCGCTTTTAGAGAGAGAAATGTACAGAGCAGAGTGTATATATACACCTACACACGCCAACAAAATACTACTACTCCACTGTCTCAGTGCGGGGAGGAATCTGGTGGTAGAGAGAGAGAGAGAGAGAGGGTGTTTAAGAGAGAGAAAGCGTACGGGGGGGGGACGGGAGGAGCCAGGGTGGGGGCTGTATGTAGGTAGGTACAGAGCTAGGCAGATAGGTGTATATGTGTACGTATTCCAGCCAGTATACAGAGAGATTCAAAAGTAGAGAGAGAGAACTCAGAGATGAGGTGTGGGGGTAATTATACCGTGCTCTTCGGTCACTGCTCCAAGAGATTATTTTAAAACCAAACATTGCTGTGGGATGACGTGTTCGGCACAGTGATGTGTGGTGAGGATTGTCTATGGAATATTAGGCCAGGACCAGGAGCATGGAATAATTTTTCCGTTACAGTGAGGCAGGGAGGTGAAACGTGGAGGGAGATGGGTGGAGGAGTGTCTTGGCGGTGGGAGAGAGAGAGTGGGGAGGTTAGGTTTTGGTGTGGCGGGAATTTGTTTGTACAACCAAAAAAGTGGGACTGGGGAAGCAAGAAAGAAGGTGGACTGCCTCAGGAGTGTATATTGTCGGTTAGTCTTTTCTGGATAAAATACTGGTAGTAGTAGTATAACCAAGGAAAAGCTGTGCCCCCACTTTCGAAAATAATCCCCTTGTTTGGATGAGCATTTTGAGAGTAACTTTTACTCTCGGCACAGTTTTCAATAAATTTCTCTCTCTATAAAATTCATCTAAACAAGGTGAATACTACTCCAGTATTTCACTTAATTTAAGGCTTGTTTGATTTGGATTTTGGGAGAAATTTTAAAGTGTAATAAGTGAAGAGAGATAAATAGAGAAAGTTTATTGGGAGCTATGCACAGTGATTTTGAGTACCCCAAACGAACAAGTCCTAAATTACGATCTTGGCGCTCATTACACCGCCAAAAGGAGTGGTGGTGCCCGGACACAACTCTTTGTAGTGCGGTCGATCTAGGACTACAAATGAACCGTTCAGATTGTAACCTACTCTCTATCTCTTGAAATAGCTAGCGGAAGATATTTTTCCTTTTTATTATATATAAACGAAAGCCCAGTTTGGGACATGCAGCATGCGTGTTGTTCCTCATCTGGGCAATCCGTGCTCGGCAACGGACGACCCAGATTTTATAATTGTTGAACAAGTCTCAGCTGTCAATCTAGATGAAATCTGAGCCGTCTGTTGCCGAGTTCCGACGGCCCAGATGGAGACAACACGCAGCATGCACCCCCTGCCAGTTTGCAATGGTCCAAATCAACTAATGAGCTAACCATTTTCTTTGGCTGCTGATTTTGTCACTCCATTTTTTGTTAACGCCACTCCCCTGTAAGTGTATTTTTGGTGCAAAAATACACTTGCAGGGGAGTGACGTTAACAAAAAAAAAAAAAAGAAGTGACAAAATCATTTCCCTTTTCTTTTAGTTAAAAGCCCCTTAAATCCATCTTATTAGATGCAACAAACACGTACTCCTATATTGAGATAATCTGTAGTACTATGTAAAAAGAAGAGTAAATTTAATTTGATTACTGCATGCAGTACCATTTTGGTATCCATTTGGTAACTTATTAATTCGAGCTTTTGATGTAACGGATGGAAAATGCACACTTTTTGCCAAACTATGCCCCCAAGTCATGACATGAGGTGGCCAATTCCTGCTATATATAGATATATACAATACACACACACTCCATATTCAACGATCGTTTCACTGGCGGATCACAACCAGAACCAGCTTTGAGTTACTAGCAGTAGCTTTCTTCCTGATGATGAGAGAGAGAGAGAGAGAGAGAGAGAGGCGCATGCAGTGGTTAGGTGTTGTGGCGGCAAACAGGTTTCCCTGATGGAGACGAGAGGAGAGGGTAGCGTGGTCCTTTGGCCGTCACATGGGAAAGGGAACTCCACGTTGAGTTTTTAGCAGACGCATATCCGGTGGGGACCACTCCGGGCCAAACCCACCATAAAACGACACGTGTGCAGAGCGAGAGCATTTGGTTTTGAAATCGCATCATAATCATCATCATCATCCCATTTACGAAACGCAGATGATATATATATGCTTGAGTGACCCAAAAACGTGATTACAGGTTGTATCAGATCAGACCCTAGCTAGACTATATACGTCTACTTAAGGAATAGTACGTACATGAATGAAAGACAAAAAAATGAGGGGATGTTTCCGGTAATGAAAAATTTATAGATTTTTATTTGTAGTTGATAAATTATCAGGGATTTCCGGTAGTACTGAAAATAAATTATTGAGAAATGTCAAATTGTTTCCAGTAGTGAATAAGTCATTGATAGATTTGTAAATATAGTTACTGAAACGAAAAAAGAATTTATTGACAACTTTTTTTTTTTTTATAGTGAAAATGAGATGGTAAAATGCGTTATATTCTTTTTATATTTTTTGTTAGTGAAAACGGGACCTAAGTGCAAAATACTAATGGAGCACTACACTCTGAAAGGAGATTGTGAATAATTTTCCCTTATGTATATATGGCATTAGTGTATCAAAAAAATACTGGCTTTGTTTGGTTTCCATTTTTTGGTATTTTAGTTTTGATAATGAGTGGAAAGAGAAATATGGTAATAGTTGAAGAGAGGGGTAATGAGTAGAGAGAGAAATGAAAATAATAATTGAAAAAATAGGTTAATAATTACAAAACAAAAACAAAACAAAGTTAAAATGAAAAATGAACAAAGAAACTATGCGTACCGATGCCAAGGGTACTGGGCACTGTTGGCTATCTAGGGCTCACTCCAAAGTTTTGAAAATATGTGTGAAAGATTAAGTCCCACATCGGATAAATTGGAAAAAAGTGTTGGATCTTAATATACAATTGGATGACTTACCACTTACAAGGCTTAGCCTTTTAAGTGGATATGGGTCATTCAATTTATTGGGTCCATGTGATGTGGTGTGGACTCTGTGGACACTCCCAACGGATTGGGCCTGCGATCTACGGGAAGACCTCAGGTAGATCAGACTCCTAACAAGTGGTATCAGAGCTGATGGTTGACGATCTTTGGGCGGACTCAAATCGATTTGGTGGACTTGCACGGAGACTCTCGGTGGAGCGAGAAAAATCCAAGGTGGCTCTCGATGGAGCAAGGGTGCAGGCGAAGCGCTGCATGGAGGCTCTCGATGGAGTAAAGGGGTTGGTTCTCGATTGGAGTGTGTGCGATGAAGTCCGGGGTTAAATCGGTATTGGAGAGTAAAAATATCATTGATCAAGGGAGAGTCAAGTGGATCAAATCAAGGGGGAGCTAGGCTCAATGCATGGTTCAAGCAGATCAGACTCCCAACACAAAGTACCGTACATATGATCTGAGTCATTTATTAATTTAAAATTTTTTGAGTTGCCTTGAAATAATCAGCTCATTCGGATAATTGTGCTTGATTACTTGTCTAACTTTTCATCCAAAAATCAACTAATTTTGAAACTGAATTTAAAAATTGAAAGATTGGATCAAGTACTCAATATTATCCAATTGAGTTGATCATTTTGAAGGCACCTCGATAAGATTTTTTTAGAAATTACTAAAATAACACAAATCACTAGTGCGGACCCCGCAATGGACTCCACACAATCATCAGTACCCATAGTCATGTTCGAAGTATATACAAGCAATTATCCAACACCTCCGGAGTATCACATGGTGTTGCCTACCTAGTATTCCAAACCATTTACGTTGCCACAAATTTTGGGGGTAAGGACATTTTATCATTCACTTTTATTGAGTGGTTGGAAGACAAGAAATGGCCTACATTGTGTGGTGGCTATCTTTTATTTGCTAAGAGTACTACATGACAATGACACATGGTTTACTCCGAGAGTATTGAATAATTGGCCAGTATATACATATGCCAAAAATGATAAAACAACAAACACTTGAATACGAACTCACAAGATGTATGTGGCCCACACACAGTGCGTATTTCTGTGTGCAAGTATTTGTGGTTGTAACATTGTTGCTATGTGCATATATGCATATGTATGCACGTATGAATATCGGAGCAGGGGCCTTGTAGTTTGCTCACTACAGGATGTATTGAGTAATCGCAGCCGTCTATCTCAGCAATCAACGGTTCGAATTTTAAAGAAGCTCTTTTAGGGAACCGTTGAAAATACTTTTAGATGGCTACGATTACTCACTACAAGGTCGTAGTGAGTTTGGCCCCCCGGATCGGATGAATATACGTCTAATGCAGCCGATCCATCGACAATCATTAGTGAATCGGGGGTGGGAGGGAACGCTAGGTATTAAAGTGTTCTCATCTCTGTTATGGATACCTGATTTCAACTTGCAGCAACGGTATGATGTTTCTCCACAGATATGGTCATATGGCGCATGAGCTATTTGATTTACAGGCCTGAAGAAAAGGTTCTGGGTGATCTCAAGAAGTTCAAATCACATGTGATCGAATGTACTTCGAAGTCTTGAAAGAATAAACAGTACAAACAGATACTTCAAGTATCGTGAAGAAATCATTCGTAAATTTTTTGTCGAGTCGCTGTAGCTCTTCAAGTGGCATATGTTAGGACAAAATTCTAATGGTTGATGCCAGTCAGTGTCCGTAAAGTTGATTAATTTTGCCTTTTCTGATTTTGAATACCACGACGATACCAACTTGCCTTCAGACACATGCAAATATGCAATGCACTGGATAGTCTGGTGATTTTCGGTCCGGAGTTGGTACTTTTCAATTCGCAGTATGTGTTAGTTTCGCGTTCAGAGAGAGAGAGAGAGAGGGAGAATTGTCAAATTAAGTTCTTCCAAAACACAACCAGCAATTAGTTTAAGCAACTGCTAAGACAGCATTAGAAATTTTAACTGATACTACCAAAAAAGATATCCTTCTTCGACCAAATCATTCGCAGTTCACTGACGAGCAGAAATTAAACATAAACACCACAAGCAAGGAGCAAGAACAAGGATCCAAAACCCTGCACAATAGCAACAAAGTTATCATGTCATAATGGATTGCTTAGGGGCGGGCAAATTTCACTGACCTCCCCTGAGGTTTCTGACACCAACAGAAACCTCCCCTGAGGTTTCTGAAATATCACTGCCCTCCCCTCCTTTGGCTGACAATGCCAAATCAGGTCCTTCCCTCCTAAATCCCTCTGACGGGGTTAAATCCTCCGTTAGTTTAAATTAAAAAGACCAAAGTGCCCTTTGGTATATAAAAAACACTTGGGCTACTTCCATTCCCATTCCACATCTGCCTTTCACCCAGAAGAAAAACAGAGAGAGAGAAAGAAAGAGAGAGAAAGAAAGAGAGGGAGAGGGAGAGAGAGAAAGAGATACAACGATGATGGAGAATGGTGGTGAGATCACGTAATCGTGACCACGATCGCGATCTTGACCCCAAGACCTAGCTTCGTTTTTGCAAAAGATCGCGTGGTAGAAACTTCTCCAACTGTTCAACGCTCGTGGATCGTTGGTTCTTGATGGAGGTAATCATGGCAACTGTAAATAATTTTTCTTGGGTGTTTTTCAGTTTTTTTGCAAAAAAAAATTTCGATTCTTTATTGAATCCAAAAATTTAGGGTTTGTAAATTGGGGGATTTTGTGTTTCCTTTTGAAATCCAAAAATGGCTACTGAAAACAGTGCATGCGACATAATGTTGGGGGGATTTTGTGTTCTTTACAAAGCACATAAAACCCCTTTTTTTCCTTCACTCTGTTTCGGAACTTTATAGAAAATATGGCTTATGATACCTGTTATTTGTGGCTTGTTTGTATTTAACTTCACAGACGGAAACAGTTTTGGACGTAGTTTCTGTAATTGACTGGATGTTCTCGGTCTATATTCTTATGATTTAGACTCACTTTTTTTTTTGGTTGGCTTATGATACCTGTCATTTGTGGCATTTAGACTCACTTTTTTTTTTTTTGGCTTATGATGCCTGTCATTTGTGGCTTGTGTGTATTTGGGGTTTATCTTGTA
Source organism: Rhododendron griersonianum (assembly GCA_018127125.1). Classification (NCBI taxonomy): domain Eukaryota; kingdom Viridiplantae; phylum Streptophyta; class Magnoliopsida; order Ericales; family Ericaceae; genus Rhododendron; species Rhododendron griersonianum. The sequence continues at coordinate 48,554,244 of CM030790.1, read as the reverse complement.
GGGTTGGGTCCAATTCGGCCTTTCCTTTGGAGGGATTCCTTGCACTTGGGAAAAAATTGTCATGGAATCAAACATTCCCTAACTACACAGAGTCTTAATGCCAGCCTCCCTTGGCATTCTTGATCAGAAATCAGAATTGACTTTAAATGTTCAAACCCGTAACCGATGCATAAACCAAATAGTAAAACGTACCAAAGATGTTTCTTCCGTACCGGGTACGTATTTTGTTGTACCCGTGGACCATACCACAACCTTGAACTCATACGACAACATTTTCAGAGTACTAGTGCTCCATAGCAGCACTAGAGGGAGGAGCATGAGCAGAGGAGGGGGAACAAACTCAAGGAACATACCTCATGTAAGTGTTCAAATTATAACGCTTTCCTATCCTCTCTTTTTTTGTAAACTTATGTGCTTTTCCTATCCAGTATGGGCTGTAACTCTATTTTTTGTGAAATAGGGAAATGATCAGGGCACATCACAAGCACAACCCTCACAGTGTGTCACTCAAAGCCAGTCATCGGTCTAGTCTCTTTTCTGAGTAAGTTACATGTATTTCCATTTTTTTCAGCACATCTAATTTTTTACATTCCACCTTACAGTTAAACCTATGGTAACACTCATCTTTTGTAAATGCAGTTGAATGATGAATTCTGGGACATTTTTTGAGATCTACATGCAGATTTTGAAGATCACTTTTTTGTATATGATAGTATATGACAGTTGGGGCTGACTAATACTTGGTATATGGTTGTATAGGGCATAGTAGACTCTGTTTTTTGTATAGCCCTCTTTTGAATAGCCCAAGTTATTAATCCGTTATGTTTTGTAATTTGGAACCTAAGAACATGACACTTTATCTTCTGACTACAAACAGGAGGTTTAATTTATAGCCCTGTTATGTAATCTTTTGACTGCTATTTGGATGACTGTTATTTGGATGAATGGAATTTGCATATGGTGGCAGTTTAATGTTTAATTTTGATTGCAATTTGGATGAATGAAATCTGCATTTCACTTTGATATTAGAGTTTGCCGTTGTTTGGTTCTAAATTAGTCACTTGTATATTAGAGTTTGCCTTTGTTCAGGTTGCAAATCCTTTTGTTTGGCTTTGAACCTGTGGTTGCAAATGGAACACCACAGGTTTTAGGAGGGAAAAAAAAAAACAGATGACAAATGTTTGAAATGTGATTGGATACTGGGTTTATTATTTCAATATTTATGCCTATGTTTTGCTTTCTCTTTCCTGGGTGTTCATTTGCAAAATGAAGGTGGTGATATCAATATTTATAGCAAAGGGTAATTTGGGTATATTACAAGTTATTTTACAATGACCTCATCTTTTCCATCCAATTTCCAGCTGCAGATTAACGGAGGGGGGTTCTTTGGCATTGTCAGCCAAAGGAGGGGAGGACAGTGATCTTTCAGAAACCTCAGGGGAGGTTTCTGTTGGTGTCAGAAACCTCAGGGGAGGTCAGTGAAATTTGCCCATTGCTTAGGGTTTTTGAGTTCCTCGTAACCTGTGAACCCGCCCCGGACAGGGTCATATTGGACCTATCCGCAAACTAAGTGAGACAGGGCATTATCAACATAGTCGAACAAATTTCCAGGTTTACAGTCCAATGCATTTTAGGTTATTAACTTGAAATACCACCAGACAAATTAAAAAGCAGCTAACATACCAAGAAAACAGATGCAACAGCACCAGTGGTGAGTTCCTTAGCCAGGCTGCGGTTTTTCCTTGAAGAGGTTGCTTCATAGCTGCAGTTACAAATGTAAATCCATCAGAAAGCACAACTTTGAAAAAGGAGAAGTGATAAACCTCACTATAAGTAGGGGCGAAGCAGCCTTTATCAGTAGAGTTTTACAGCAATTCAAATAGTTGTTGCATACTTATTTTAACTCCAACAGGCAAGGCCAATTCAAATTTCAAACACAAAGTTTCAGGTGGGGAAACAGTCCCAAAGCACAATTACAAAAACTAAAAAAAGGGAGAATGTTTGGGCTCACTTAAGCTATGTGGATTCGTATTATTCCAAAATATTTCCCTAAGCATTATTTCTTTTTACCGTTCACATGCTTTAGTTTAGGGTAGAAAAGCAATAGCAACAATAATTGGCAAACCTGAAATAAACCACCACACGCACAATAAGTGCGACGCCTACTACCAGGGAATATCTTATTTACTTTGCAAACTTATAAGTATTGCCACATCAATTATCAGAAAAAGTCTGACGCATTCCCTTCACAATTCCCTAGCTCTCTCTCAAGTGTAACGTGATTGACGGTGAATCCAAAACCTAAACACCATGACATGAAGTGCGTGCACATACGTATAGTTTGCCATCCTTCTAGTATGATACCAATTGGACAATCATGAAATTACGATTTTGCACACCCAAATTATTAGATTTTGCACCAGAAGTTAGAATCATGGATCGATAATCATGATTCAATTATGTGCACACACAGGTATTATAGTTTGCCATCCTTCTAGCATAATAGTAATCGGGCAATCCTGAAATTAAAAGGATTTGCAACGACCTCTTTGCGTCCTACCAATACACATTTTATTGAAACAGTATAGACTATTTTTATCCAACAGCCTCTTTGCCGCCTCCTTACTTCACGTTACAAAATCCTACCCACAAAACCTCCCACTTACCCAAACAACCACCAGCATCTCCCTGGCCGACTCAGCCCCTTCATCTCAATGAGCAATGCAGCAATAGAGACTTTGACCCTTTCATCTCTGGCCTTTCACCCTACTCCCACTCCAATAGAGACTTTGATCCCAGCCAATCGTATACAACCAAAATGAAAGAGAAAAAGGGAGCACAAAGAGGAAGGCAATTATAATGGACTTCGTTATTTTCTTCCCATTTTCCTTTTGAAGCCATAGAAGTCTTTTCCTAGTAGTTTTCTTTCATTTTTTTCTACAATCAAACAAGAGAAAGTAATCCATTTTCTTCATAATTTCCCTCGTAAAAATTTTCTCTTCTCTTCTCTTCTTTTCTTTACCACATGTTCCAAACAAACCCTCAATATATGGGTGAGCCCAAAACATGTTCTCCCGTTCCGATACAGAAAATGGATAGATATATGATGCTGAATATTGGCTCGTGTTAGTCATTGTCAAAGGATAAAGTCGCAAGTTGGAAGATATCAGTCTTCTGCTGAAAAAGACTGAAAAAGCTTCTGCTTTCAGTCTTTGACAAAGAAGATAGGGAGCATTTTTTGCTTTGCTTGAGTTGTATCTATAAATGGCAATGTAGATGGGTTTAGGAAGAACAATGGAGATGAAAAATGCAGGATTTGCATACTTGTGGTGAAACAAGTTGTTCTTTGGGTGGTGAGAGTGGGTGTACTAGGGGCTGGTTATGTAATTTAGCAGAAGCATTTTACTTGGACTCGTTATTCTCATATAGTAAAAAGAATGGATCTCCCCGTCCGTGGATGTAAGTTGTTTTTGGCCAAACCACGCAAAATCTTGGCGTTTGTCGTCATTTATCTGTTGTTGTTGCGAATTACTTTCTTTCTGAATGGGCCTTGGTTTGCTTCCGTTTATATCCCAACACCATCGGACGATTTCGCGATTGAAACTATCCAATTAGCATATACTATCTATTAAACTAAAGCCTAGACGAACGTCTCTACCGAAAGGAACTAAAATCTTCCTACACACGCGACAATCGCTCCGTTAATTCTTCAGATCGGCCAATACCCAACAACAAACAAATAAATAAAAACAAGTTCTTATCTATCAGTCTTCATGAGACGGCGAAGATGTTTTCTATTCTTTAAACAGAGATCAGACGGCTTACATGAAGAAAGAAGCGGTGACGACGAGGCCGATCGCGAGCATGAAAACGGCTAGGGTTGGGTACCACTCGTCCGGGACGGGACTCGATATGGGTTTCACTGACTGACCCTGTTTCAAATTCCAAATGGAAAACACAGAGTGCGGAGATCAGAAAACAGGAACTAAAAAACCGAAACGAAATCGAAGAAGAAAAAGTGGAGAGATTTGGTACCATTTTCCAGATCTTCGATCGGCTTCTCTGTTTGTCTGAAAGACTCTCGACGCTCGAGAGGAAAGTCCTGAGAATATACGGGTATGACTTTGTGATGATTCGGTACGGCGACGCTACATGTAGATTCGTGCTTTCTCTCGCCTCCCTGGGCCGTTGTATGCACGCGAATGTGGGCAGAAGAACTTTGGCCGTTCGATAAAGTTATTCACTTTGTTTGGATGAGCATTTTGAAAATAACTTTTACTCTCGGCACAATTTTCAATAAATTTTCCTCTCTATCTCTCTCCACTCATTACCACTCAACTCTCAAAAATAACTTTCTAAAAGTTCATCCAAACAAAGTGATTGTGTCCTAATTTAAAATTTTCCTGTACTTATTAATTTTTTTTGTAAATTATTGTGTCGTCATGATGAGAAGAATCTTAAAAGTAAAAAATTACAATCGAAGCCCATTTTTTTAAATAAAAACAAAAAAAATTATTTTTCTGATTCCTTTCGTCAAGTCAAACTAATAACCCACAAAAAATTGACGCGAAACTAACAAATGCGAAAAAAATTTGAATAAGAAGAAAAAATAATCCAATTGGCTTATTTAGCCAAGTAGCCCCTTCGTCCCCTTGTGTTGCTTTTGTTTATTTTTAGGAAATTGATTTTCACACTCTCCTTTTATCCGAGTGCACTCCATTTTTGTTTTGCAGTGATGTGAAAATAAATAATTACCTTTTTCATGTGTGAAAGGCAAAATGTATAAAGGGTAGTTTTGTAATTTCATATCACTACAAAAAAAAAAGGGTGCACTTGAAAAAGGGGAGGGGGGTGATCCTGATCTCATGACCTAAATTGGAATAAATAACCAACTATTAAAAAGTTATTATACTTACCGGCATTCAAGTTGAAACGATCTTAACCAGGCTTTTAATGAGCTCAATACAAATCGAACTCGGGTAACTTCATTTTTGTTTTAACATTTACTAGAAATTATCGAGCCGAGTAGTAGGTTGTTCAAGATTAATTTGGTACCTAGTGAACTCAAATGTGTGTTCAAGCATTATTTGTTTACCAGACAAACCGATCTTTGAATGAATTTTCAGCGAATGGAAAACGAATCGAGGTCTACCTAGCTTGATTCATTTAACCGCCCTAATTAGCTTTCTGAGCTTCATTCCCTGTGTCCTCCAAAGTTTTTCCTTTTCTCTTTTTCTCACTAAGGTGCATGTCAGCAAGACAATGAAAATGACAGAGAAAACTCGAAACTGATGATAAAAACATTGCTTCAATATTTACGACTACTACGAAAAGAGCAGCAGTTCAATATCACAACATGTACATTTCCTCAAAAAAATAAAACTCTCACCTCATGAATCATAAGCAAAAACAAAAAATAATTCTTGATGCCACCATCAGAAAAATGCGCACCGTCTTCTTATTCTTGTTTGTATGGCCAACTTGGAAGCTCAGTCGAATTGCGGTGATCAAGATCAAGAAAGTCGCTTCCCGTATCACTTGATACTTATTGTGTCACTTCACTGTGTGCTTCGCAGAATTTCCCAGCATTCAAATGTTACCCCAACAAAATTTGTTAACCATCCGTCAAACAACTTCGCGTCTTCACCAGTTTCAATCCTAGAAAATAACCCATCTTCACCGGTGGCCCTTGTGCTTGCTCTCAGTTGGAAGTTGAAGAAGTCCTAAGAAATTACAGGTGAAAGTGGATTCAACAAGACTCTGGGGATTTTGGATTTATGAAGGGCTTTGGAGAGGCAAAAGAAAAAGAAAGAAAGGAATTCATGATGTTCCCTCTGTTTTCCATACCCCTCCACAAATCCAAGATCCAAACACGAGAGACTTGCAGAAACATTCAGTAGGACCCAGGCCATAACTTGAAGAACACCCCATGCTCGCTCACGGTGCCCCCAGACAATCTCCTCATTTTCTGCCAGGGCGGCCTCTGCCTTCCACTCCTCAGGGGACCCGAACTTGAGTGCCTCTGAAGCGACTCAGATCTCAGAAGCATTTTCGACGAACCAAACAAATCTGACGTTGAAATTCCCCTCTCAACATCAGATCCATAACCATAGTTGGAAACCGGGGAATGGTTTTGTAAAGGATCTATCAACTGTCCTGAATTGGCACTGATCCTGGCATCCATATCAGCGGAAAGATCCTCTTGGCTACAACTTCTTGACCCGAATTCCTTTGTATCATCACTCTCATTACACACTAGTTTCAATGCTTGAACAACCTCACCCATAAAAGGTCGGTGTGATACCTCTGGTTGCACGCACATCGAAGCGATAGCCGCTACTTTGGCAATGCTATCAAAGGGGAAATCGGGTCCCAGAGACGGGTCTATGATAGATTCTAACGCTTCTTTGCTTGTGAGTAGTGAACGGGCCCATGAGACTAAGTTTTCTTGACCAGGTGGCTGAGACATGTCAACTGGTTTTCTGCCCGTTAGGAGCTCAAGGAGGACTACTCCATAGCTGTAAACATCACTCTTCACGAGAAGATGACCAGTCATTGCATACTCAGGAGCCACATATCTGTTTGGGAAAATAGGTATAGATTAGTGTATATCATGTGGAATCATAACACATCCGTATTATGAAGCAAGAGCCACAGAGAATTCACAAAGTTTCTGAAAGAGTAAGTGAATGGCCTTAGATCCTGGCAGGAAATGTTTGACCACCAACCTATGACAGTTTGACCGGTTAAGGAATCATGAATTTTGCATCCCACATTTCCTCAGAAGATGTTTAATTACCATTTCCTTCTCAAATCCTGCTAATGGTAGCAAGGAGCAACTGTGGTTGCTCAGTTAGTGAATCATTGTAAAGAGAAATCTACAGGATACGGAACCATAAAAAAGTCACGGGGGTTGTATAGAATGTCTGAAACCATCGTGGTGTTGCTATGAGGGGTGTATCCTAACAAATCCTAAATTAAAAGACCTAATCATTTGTGGTTTTTCCTTGTTATGAGAATTCATGGTGAGAAGATATGCAAATGTTTTGCAGTGAATTTAAGAATGATTGTGGCGGGGGCAAATGGTGTGCATTGTATCCTCCCCCTCATTTTTTATGGTAGATTTTGAACTGTCACAATAGAACTACTTAGTCCTACCACATCAAAATCCGAGGTTAAGAATCAGAGACTATATCTTGCTGTCCATCAGGTCTGATGTATCAAAAGGAGCAGAGCCTATGAGGAAGACAACCTAAAACTAAGCCAAGCAAAAAGTTAAATACACAAAAGGGATAAAAACTTAGGCAAAAAGAGTTTAAGTTCAGAGAAACCAAATACACGCCAAATCAGATAGGAAAATACCCAAAAGTTCCCATGACACGTGTAGAAATGTGCCTGTTCTCTTCATCCAATGCAGTTCGAGCCAAGCCAAAGTCGGACACTTTTGGTGTAAAATCATGTTCCAACAAGATGTTGCTTGACTTGAAGTCCCTATGTATGACTCTGGGACTTGAATCTTCATGCAAATATGCTAGACCCCTAGCCGCTCCTAGTGCTATCTTCACCCGTGAGCCCCAATCAAGTGGAGCAGTTACCCTATCATCGCCTGAGAGCAAGCAAAATATGTTCAAGTATACCCACTTACAGAGAGTTAGAATGGAACTGTAAGAATCTAAATACAACAGCTTAGTTTCTTACGGATTAAAGAATCAGATTGGACTACAAATTTAAGGAAACCCATATCTTGTGAGTGGTAAGAATTTTGTGGTCCGGTTTAAATATCCACAAAACAAGTGATATACAATACCATGGGACTGTGGTGTACTATGAATTCACACACTACTAGTCCAATGTGATTACGTATCCTATGAGATCATACATCTTTCACAATTAGACCGGTCAAAAGAATAAGGCCAATAAAATCAATTTTGTACCATGTAGATGAGATTCAACGCTGCCATTTGGAATGAGTTCGTAAACTAGGCATCGACTTCGTTCCTCTGTGCATATCCCAATCAACTTCACCAAGTTTCTGTGGTGAAGACGGCTAAGCATTTCGACTTCGGCCAAGAACTCACGACCACCCTGCTGATCGTCTCTCTTAAGAACCTTGACAGCTACTTTTGTCCCATCTTCAAGAACACCATTATATACACGACCAAAACCACCTTCACCTAGTATTTTTGAGGCATTGAAGTTATCGGTGGCTTTCTTTAAGTTGCTTGAACTGAAAGTCTTAGCAGATCCAGTGTAAGTTGCAATACTAGACACAAAAGATGGTGAAGCAGAAGTAGGCCCACTCCCAAACATAGAAGCAGTAATCCCTGCAATAAATATACTTTTGAACCTTGAAACCGTCGGTAGTAACAAATTAACCCAGTAGCTATATTCCAGAAATAATATATGAGTAACTTCTTTCTAGCACTGAGTTACATTTTATAACTATGAGAACACTTCATTTAACTACTTTTGGCAATGACAATTGTTTTCATCATTCTCCGGATCAAAAGTCACTGTATTGCAACCAATTTTTAGCAGTTACGTGGAGAGATTTCCATCCTTTTTACGCGTCTTTATGTAGTCTTGCACGATATATCTATTTAGGCAATACATTATGTTACAGAGTCCAATTCTTCACCTGGATTTGTGACAGTAATCATGTATATTACCTGATGGCTTAGACAGGGAAGGTAAAGTGGCCTGAGTCGAATCCTGTTGGCAGTCCCTATGTCTGAAAAGCAACACCCAAGCAACTGCACAACATAAAATCACGGCCATAGAGGCTGACAAAACTATGATGGCCACAACACTGCCACTAAGCCCATTTTTATGCTTCCGCCTTCCAACATCAACCCCTAGGGGATGTATGGTCCTTCCATTATTGTCATGCCCAGAATATGGTGCACCATCTATAAAACTAATGCTAGAAGGTGGAGAGGGTGGAAGACCTGTAAGACTTCTAGTAATTAACAATTAGCAAACTAATAATGCAGAAATAAATCAAGGAAAATGAAGGCTAATTCAAATACCTGGGTAACGCACGTATAATATTTCAAAATTTCCAAACAGGGAAGTACTTGTTGCTACTTGTTTCTGCCAGAATCTCTGAAATATCAAATATGCTGTAGTGTTGTCAAATCTTTCTTCAAGAGGTACCAAGTCAATGAGGACAATCGTCTTCTCTGGATCTTGGCTAGCTGCATTTGCTCCCATGATGCGAACTTGACTTTGTTTCACAAAGACCCCGATAGCAATTTCCTCAGCAAGTTCTGATACCAAAGGGAAGAACGTATACAATGCTACATTCAGGCGCAGTCCAACTTGCATGGGCAACACGCAGCCACAGGGTGATCCAGGAGGAGTATTTGTCAGTGGATCCACACATGCTTGGTATGAACAATCTACAAATTGGATAGAACTGTACTTTAGGATTCTGCTGTAAATCAGAAACTAAATATCGGCAACCAATCAGAAAATACTGGACATAATAAAGTGATAGAACTTGTGTACCTTCATTAGGAGGTGGAGGTGGTAGCGCGCGAATTGGAGGAGAGATTGGCATCTTTGGATTCCTCGGCAAAGATCCAGAAGGAGAAATTTTAGGGAAAAGGAAGGGCACTAGCAATACAAGTATGACCAATTAGAAAGTAAATGATACAGAAAATTTGAATAACTTGTGTCTCTTTTAACCATCAGCAAAAGGACAAGAAAGAAGATTTTCTTACTGTTAGTTTGTCCAGATGGAGCTGTTGGATATGGTGCAGGTACAGGTACAGGTGCAGGTGAAACCTGACTCTCTGGTGAAGGAAGGGGAGAGTCCAATGGGAAGACAGAATAACATGCCATGTAAGAGCAATGTCAGGGTTAGGAAACATCACTTTAGCACATAGGTCTCATGAGATGAAATTTCACAAGAGTTTACATACCTCGATTCATGGGTGGAGGGGCACGGTCTCTTTGCCTACTCTTTGGATGTGATTTGAGAGGATGTGAAGGAGCTGGAGCGAAGCTAGGACCTTTACGCAATATTAAAATCAAGGATCATGGAAAAGAACTTAGTGATATATGTACTAGTTCAAACACAAATAGAAAAATGGTGAAATGTATTAAAACCAATATCCAACCTCGCTGCGGAGGAAGAAAAAGTGATGATGGAGCAGGATTGGGGATGTTATCCTTTGCATGATGATGCTTGTGATTTGAGGTTGGAGGTAATGCAGGAGAATCAGACTCTACATTTGGAGGAGGAGACATCGGAGATGAAAGAGGAGGAACAGAATTGTTAAAATGCCTCGGGGCTTTGTGCACGGAAGGAGCTGCAACAAGAAAAGAACCAGGTAAACTGCATTGATAGCAATGTCAGTGACATCTAAAACCAATCCGTACGACAAGAAATACACAGCTTCCAAACATACCCTCCACTGGAGAAAATTGATTGGGTGTTTCATTTGGAGGTGCAGCAACTGGGACACCAGCACTTTTCCGCGTGGCGCTTGGTGAAGGAGTTAATACAGGAGAATCATCAGGTTCTGAAAAACATGTTCATCCCAATTATATCCAAATCGGTCTAGTAGTAGTGAAATTCCACAAAGATGAAAAATAGAGATGAGGTGGTCAAAGTTTGATATCTACACTAACTTATAAACATATAGCACCAATTTAGAAACGAATGCACTTGAAGGAAATAGACAACATAAATTCTACAAGCACAACAGTACCAATCCAGTAGTTATTCAGAAACAAGATCAACAGATTGATTTTGATATAGTTCACACATGCCCCTTAAATTTCTTTCACAGCTTCCGGATTATAGTCGACTCAACTCAACAACCCAATTCTAACTACTTGGAGCTGGCAAAATTTTTTATTCTATTATAACACTATCAAGGGCTATCTGTTATGGGTGAAATCCACCAGAAACAGATCATTTCTCCAGTGTCAACCATGGTTAGAGGCTTAGAGCCACATATCTATGAGCACAAACATGGAGATAGGATAGATAAATCGACACATGGAATTCTGAAAGGAAAAAGATAGCTGACATTCAGAAAAAATAAGATGGATATTTCAATAATTTTCTAAAGAACAGGTTTTTTTTTTTTTTTTCTTGATTTCTGTATGTCAAAAGCACTCCTAATGACTTCATCGAAATATTCTGCATTCTTAGCAGAACTTGCACAAGAAAAGAAGGTTGTTTCTACAGCCGTATACTTCCATCATAATTGGACCCTATAATTTTCCTTCTATAGGCTCTTACTTTTTCATTTTCTGGGACTGGAAGAGGAGGCCTGATTCCAAAGTATTTGATTGGACACATATCAGCAAGTATAAAGAAAGTATCTATATCCCACACAATTACTATGTAGACATGACTCCTTTGCAGAACTGAACGATGTAGAACATAATCCAGCCAAGTTACAAGAATGCTTTAAATTCCCGCAATCATTTCATTGAACCCAAAGAAGCTAGTCAGAAGGCATACAAAGGGAATAGATATTACTTACAAATTGAACTGCTATAAATTCACATTTAGTTGAAGATAAAGACTTTCATGATCACAACCCAAAACAATTTTTTCCAAAAACTTTAAGTAAATAAAGTTTATTATATAAGATTATACCTGGTAAATGAGATGGAGGTTCCATGGGGATTGGAGGGGGACTGGTGGGTGAAATTGGCAGCAATTTGGTTGGAGGTGATGCAACGGGCACAACTTTATATCAACAGAAGAAAGAGTGTCATGTATAATTTCAACCGGAGATATTCTTCATAGAGAGATATCACATTAACCTAAAATGGAATAGTGAGTACCAGGAAAATTCGATGGTGGTACTCCAGGCACAATGGGGTAGAAGGTTGGTGGATTTTCTGGAGATTTCATTGGAGGCAATGTAGCTGGTTATCCATAATGAAACAAAACACGCATTTTAGGACCAAATTCAACCACAAATAGTTCATTATCGAAATAACACCACATTCAGCTATATACCTGGAGCAACTGGCAAAGTGACGGGATTCTTATTTTTTGGCTCCTTTGTTTCAGGAACACTCGGTGGTAGTGATGGTACAACTCCATGACCAGTTAATGGTGGAGGAATAGAACTTTGTGGCGGAAATACCGTAGGAGTACTTGGTGACAAAGATGGTGCAACCCCTTTGATCGGTTGGGGTTTTGGGGGTGACACAAGGGGTGCTAGCACAGGTGGCAGGTGTAAAACTGATCCCAACTTTTCAAATCAGAGTTGGATGAAATGTTATTAAGGCAAATGGACATACCAGTATGACGGAATCTTACCGTGAGGTTGAGATGCTGGACTAGGTGCATTGCTTCTATTTGCATGATCAGGGGGTCCTTCTTTGATAGGAGGAATTGTAGAAAAAGTTGCTGGAGATGGGGAAATGCCGTATCCTGACAATAACCACAATGCTAATGGTTCGCTGACATAACTTGTTGGAAATATAAAATTTGCAAATTGTTGAAAGTACTGAGTTAGACATAGAGGAAGACTCGTTTCACTAAATGGGTACGTTGTATGCCTCGTTCCTTCGTTTTTGAAGGATACACATCCTGGTTTCTTTACTTAGCCCAATTCTATCATGAATATAGGAGAGGACCTTTTCTGCTTCCACTGGAGTTTAACAATCTATTAACTTCTCTGTAGGTAACTAGTGTTCTAGAAGAAGGGAGAAGGCGGGGAAAGGTTGTTTATACAACATATTAATTGGGGAAGACAAATCATTATGGACAAGCAAATTTTGCAAACAGGCTGAGTAGATAATCTAACAGAAACTGCGTAACAAATCCACATCTTCAAATATGGCCAGCGGTAGCTTCCCAAAAAGACTTAGGGAGACCGTCAACACTTGTGGCAGTTCAGATTAAGGTTCCAAAAGATGCATTTCTCATAGACACATCAAAGAAAAGAATTTCTGGATGAAGTTCGATTAACTTAATGCATCGAAAAAAAAGTTCTCTAAAGAAAATTGCTTTATCCCTTTGTATTTTGCAGCTTAAATCCCAGCAAAACAAATAATGGCATCTACCTTGACTGTCAATTGTTAAATCCCGTACGAATTAGTCAAAACAGACTCTTTATATATTCACTGAGCACATATCCACATGTTTCCCATAGAGTGGAAATCATATCTAAATTGGCAATATACAATTTGACATACCCAGATCACCAACTTGTTCAATTCGCAAACACAGCAACAATAAAAAGAAATCAACACGCCACATTGGAATTTGACAAAATAATCCCGGTTTAATCCATATAATTTAGAACGCAGTTGAAATCAGTGGGAATCAAAGCAATCAAAACAGAATGTAAGAGTGAGCAAATATCAGCTGGTTCCCAAGAAATTGGATCACATATCCAGCATTGGCTAAACAGAATTTGGCAGTTAATACCAAAACCACCAAATAATCGTCCGAATACGCACACGCACAGAGACACAATACAAATAAAGAAACATCATAACACCCACAAGAACCCGACCCCAATTGATTGGGACATAGGCCTCGGATTGGTTATCACACCCACGAGAAAATTCTCACAGAAAAAAAACAACTTGGGTTGATTAACACATGATCAAAAAATACTGGGAACAAAATAATCACCTGTAGATCCTTGAACCACCAAAGCAACCGCAATGGCGAAGAGATTCACCGCCAGCCAATTCAATTGCAGACCCATAACACTAAACCCAAAACTCTCTCAATCCCAACCTCCTCGAGTATATGAAGCCGGAATTATTAAAAACAGTAGTCAAATAAAGAATAAATAAATAGATTGATGACTTGAAGCAAAAACAAAAGGGTGGGGGGGCAGGTTTAGATTAAACAAGACCCACAAACAGTGAGAAACAAGCAACCGACGAGGAGGAGGGGTAGTTTATTGAAAACCCGGTAGGAGGAGGGGTAGTTTATTGAAAAACCCCCAAACGGGTTTCTCGATAGGAAGCCAAACCCATCATTTGTTGTGGGTCTGAGCTCTGGAAGTTGCAGAGGATTGAGGTAATTGCCATGCTAGATTGATACAGACGTTTCTACTGGGCACATGTGAGTGAATGGAGGGTGTAATAGGGAATCAATTCACCAGCTAAGAAAAAACAGGAATGGACAAACAAACAAACAAGCGAACACTCACAGTAGTAACTGACAGAGAGAGGTTTTTATTTTTGTGGGGCATGGGGTGGGAAAACGAAGATGAAAGAAAATACTTTTGAGAGATGTCCGAACCAATTTACGGGCAGCTCAGGAAAGTCATCCAAACTGGGTTTAGGAAATTTACAAAACAATAATTTCTTAATCCCAAATAATCGAATTCTGGTCAATTGAGTGGAGAGCAAACTTATTAACCAATCAGACTAACCCTAGTCACTTCTATATGACTAACCCTGGTCAATATTTATTGTTATCTTCTTATCATGGCAGTAATATTTATAAAAAATGACTTTCAGACTTTTTTTACATTTGCAATTTATTTTTTAGAATATGCTTTTGTGTAAAGATATAATAAGATTTGTCTTTTCTAGCATACGGATTTCCCCATTCTTCTTTTTATATTTGTATTTTTTTTTGCCTTTAATAGTATACATTTACAATATTATCCTCTCATTAATCATTTTTCAATAAATTTACACGAATAGAAATAAAAAGGTGTGCGGATAATAAAAAATAGAGTGCATAAAAAAGCGAGGGATTAGGAATCAATAAATGAAAAGGCTAACATGTTTTTATACATGTTACAGCCAAAAAAAAAAAAAAAATCATTACATATGTAAAGAGCCAGTGTAAATAAAAGTTATTTTCGTCACCCTTTTTCATTGTCTATTAAATACCTCCAGATCTATTAATCCGATTTCCATGGCACACACATCAAGTAGTTTGGTCATGTTTTCGAAAGTGAATTCAAAAGTAAAAATAAAAAGCTAGCTATTTTCAAGGGTAGCTCCACCTATGTTTAAGGGGTTCAAGAGAATTTCCTGAACTTGAAAATGCACTAAAAATTTGTATTTGTTACATATAATTTGATTTTTCTTTCATACTTTTTCATATTGTCGGCACTGAATTGTTCATGAATAGTTAAAGTAAAAAAAAAAATCACTTAAATTTGTAAGTATGTAAATAATAGATTATAACTCAACAAAACAAAATAAATCAAGCACAATTCATTTTCAATCGTAATAAAAAAAATTATTATATATAGAGCTTTGTATACAAATTTTTTTTTTTATGTTTCTGTCTCCGCTGAATTAAAACTCTAGAGGCGCCACTAATTATTTTGATTTGTGTAGATACACAAATTAACTTTATTATATTAATCGAGGAAGATTCAGATATTTATAGTCTCCCCTTTTATTAGTCACTCACGTCACTCTTCTTCTGTTGATTTTTTTTCCATCTTCCGCGCTACAGAATCTCTGTTAGAGCATCTCCAATCCAATACTTTATTTGAGAGTATCAAAATACTCTATTTTATTCATAAAGTGATTTTAGAGGAAATCACTATTCCTATTTACTCCAACCACAAACCCTCTATTTTTCCCTCTAAAATAGAGGAGGCTTGAGAGGATGGGTTGGAAGAGTTCCATACTCTCAAATGGAGGAATAGAGCATGGGTTGGAGATGCTCTACGGATACAAATGCCATTTTAAAAGGTGAATAGTGTTATAGAGGAGATCCTCCATATTTTCTCCCATCCTCTAAATATGGAGGATCAAAATCCCATCCTCTCAAATAGAGGAGGCTTGAGAGGATGGGTTGGAGGAGTTTTATACTCTCAAATGGAGGAATAGAGCATGGGTTGGAGATGCTCTTAGATCTTAAAATACTCCAGACTCAGCACACACACAGAGAGAGAGAGAGAGAGAGAGAGAGAGAGAGTTATTTAGTTCACGGAGAGAGAGAGAGTTATTTATTACTCCGTAATTAATAGTTTTGGCAGAGAGAGAGAGAGTTATTTTAATAGTTTTGGCTTGACTCAATTTACATCCTTGTTGGTTTCAGTTGATGATGTTTGCCACATGAACTAATGCGTGTGTGTGTGAGAGAGAGAGAGAGAGAGAGAGAGAGAGAGAGTCAGAGAGAGAAGGCAAGTGTCAAACGGCATTTGACACCTCACCCTCTCTTGTTTTGCAAGCCGGAAAGATTAACTATTAAGACAAGAGTTGAATATCATATGGTACATGATAAGTGCCAAAATAGTGATATTTTGGTCCTCTAAATTATACTTGCTAGTCATTTATATTTGTTACTCGATATTTATTTTGCTTTTATTTTGTTTATAGGTTGATCGAGTTCATTGTTCAAAATATGGGAAAATGACGGCCAAGAACGTGTTTTGATAATCAATATCCGCCAATGATATTTTCAGTATTAGCAAATGTTTTTAGCATGTTCTTGGCGGGTATTAATTATCAAAACACGTCCTGAACCGTCATTTTCCCTCAAAAAATATTGAATAAAAAGAAGATTCAATGAAAGTTTGGGGTTAAAGCGCAGAATGCTTCAAAGTTGAATTTCCGATTTATTATTATACGAAGTCCAAAGGGCCCTCTATTTAATTAAACCATAAAACCCTATCTGTGAGCAAAATTGCATACTGACTTCAGCAGCTTTTGGGGGAACAGGAAATTGGACGAGCGACGAGGCCTCGAGTGGAAAAATCATCGGATTCACTTCTTCTTCGGATGGCTGGCTTAAACTCTCTATTTACGGCGCAGATGAAGCTCAAACTCTGAATAACTTTATAGTATATGTTTTGAATTGGATTTTTATTATTCGAATCGTGGTTATATGACTTTTCAGGATTTATTGATGTTAATTCTTTCCATCAAATTTTGTGTATTTTTCTAGGTTTTATGCACGTTTATACACCGGTTTTTAATTATTTTATGATAACTGGCTGGATGGATTATATTACGTAAAATGCGTCGTGCCGATCGATGACACTATCCGTGCTTGATTAGAGATGGTTCGTGCTAGTAAGACGATTTGTGCTAGGCGGAGATAGTCCATGCCGATTGGTGATTCATAAATTATCTTTAGGAGATATCACTAGGGCTTGCAATCCTACGGTATCCGGATTGATTCAAATAGTTGATCTATAATCAAAACATAGACAAGTTACGAGGGAAAAGAGTGGATTCGAAATCCTAAAGCTTTTTCCCATCAACTCTCCACTACATTATTTACTTGCTTTAATTACAGTTCAGTAGTTTTAAGAAAAAATCAATCAATCAAACTTTTTCTCGAATTAATATAAAAATTAATAGAAATAACTCAGTCTTATAATCCTTGTGGAGCAATACTCAAAATACTTACCACTATTCATAATCAAAACATATTATAAGTTACGAGGAGAAAGAGTGGATTCGAAATCCTAAAGCTTTTTCCCATCAACTCTCCCTACATTATTTACTTGCTTTAATTACAGTTCAGTAGTTTTAAGAAACAATCAATCAATCAAACTTTTTCTCGAATTAATATAGAAATTAATCGAAATAATTGTAACTTAGCCTTAATTATAATTCCTATGGAGCGATACTCAGAATACTTAACACTATTCATTTGAGTAGTAACAATTGTTTTGTTTTATTAATTATTTTTTATACGTAACGACACGGTCAGTACATCTAGTAGGGAACTTCTCATATAAATAATTCCTCATCGATCGTTCATGTGGCGAAAAATAGGATTTGTTATGATTTCATTTGACGATCTGAACCGGTCATTCTGTAGGATTTGACGTGTTAATCGATCATTAATATCCCAAAAATCAAGTTGGCCGGACACCTCAAATCTATTTGAACTAGTCATATTTGTCAGAGGAAAATGAATCGTTAAAATTTTAACCACTCGTTTTTCTTCTGCCAACTATTTTACAAAGCTTTGACCAACGTTCGATCAACTTGAAGTTTCAAATGGACAATATATAAGCGAGTCGAGTCTATGAAATGAACAACTCAAAAATATTCAAAAAAAAATTGTAGTTTGATTTCTACGTTACATGAGGTACCACAAAACATATCCAAAACTTTCAATAATTAAGATGGTCATAAGTGCACATACATATATAATGACTCAAAGTCTCTCCACATTTATTAAATTAAATCACTCTTTTTTTCACCAGAGCACCACCACATTTGTATATTTTCACTTAGTATTTCAAACCAACGAAGAATGGTGCACCCGTGGCTCCGATCCACGTCTGTCCCTGAATAAACGGCACAACCGTGTAGGAAAGAGCCTCAGCCCGGTTGGTGATCACCTTGTGCCCCCTCCAGTTCACCCTCCTAGCGGTCGCGGCGCCCGGTCCCCGGTTCGCGTACTCCGCGAAAAAGCAAGTGTTGAGGGCGAAATCCCCCTGCCAGGGCATCCACCCCGCGGGGTGGATCAGGTCCCCCAGCGTGGACTCCATGATCACGGCCCTGGAATACTCCTTCCAGGGCCGCCCCAGGTACGTGGCGATCTGGAACCTCGCCGGGTACAACTTGACCTCGGGCACGATGCGGCAGTTGTGGATCACGATGCCGGTGGTCTCCTTGGCGTAGCCGCGCCCGTGGGCGGTCACGGTGTTCTGCTGGCCGTCCATGGGCCTCCGGATGATGATGAGTGAGTTCTGGATGATGGTGGCGCCGTCGCCGAAGATGAAGTCGACCGTGCCGGAGATGACGCAGTTGCGGTAGAAGTTACGGTGGGCTTGGGCGTACAAGGTGTCTTGGTACCCGTCCATCCTGCAGTTGTAGAAGGCGGCCCTGTCAGATTGGACCCGGAGCGCCACGGCTTGGTGCCCTTGTGGCCCGGCTGTGTTTTGGAATCCCATTGCCTTTGCTATGAACCCATCTCCAATTGCACCTATACAAGACATTTCAAATCAATTCAATCAAAACAAATAATTCTTCCATGAATAAATTAATGAACTCGGAGGCAGATGCAGAGTCAGGATTTGATTTGGTTTTGCCGATCTTATTATCTGATAACAGGCCCGCCCGGAGTGGGACCTGTTTGAAGAATTAAGTATTTCCCCAGAGTGGGACCCCTTAAAAATATATTTTGCTATAGTATAGTATGTGGGAACTTTAAAAAGTTTGAAGAATTAAGGTAGTACTATAAAAGAGGAAAACAATTAGTGAAAGTGAGAGAGACTAACTGAATGAGGCAGTCTTGAATGTTGAGACGCCGCCGGCATTGCTTTTCCTTCCGGTGACCATTGTCTTCCTGGGTCCATCTCCATACATGAACACGTTCACTTGGTTCTTTTCCACGGTAATGTACTCATCGTAGATCCCTGCCTTCACGTAAATAACGTATCTCCCCTGCAGGTTCTTTGGGTACGCCGCCAGCGCCGCCGCAATGGTCCTGAACTGCCCGCTCCCGTCCTTGGCCACCACAGCGTTGGGCCTTATGTTACTGCTCGGGCTCGCCCGCGCAAGCAGCTTCCTGTCTGCAGCCGAGAGCCACGTAGGGTACTGATCGGTACCCCCTGCGGTTTCATCGTATGCCTCGAGGAGGCGTCGTTGCTGAGAGCTTGCGTTGGTGATGCTGGTCGTGTTGATGAGGGGAATGTTGAACGCGGCCAGGATCTGGGAAATGGACGAGACGATGGACAGGGCGTTCTCGGTGAGCCGGGTGGCGTTGAGGAGCCCGTCCGACATCGCCTTCTGGAGATCGGCCTGCGTGAACCCGTCGACGCATGTCTGCTGGTACGAGTACACGGCGCTCAGCCAGTTCAACAGCTCGGCCTCTCTATCGTTCATGGTGTGCAAGCTGCTGTCGCCCACCATCGAAAAGGAGGCCTGGAGCTCGTCGATCGCGTACTGCAGGAGCTCCTTGCAATCCTCCACAGCCATCTTGTTCAAGGGATCGTTGGCTGCATTCCCGATAGCCGTAGTGTTCGATAACGCAACTTTCACCGCGCTAACGGTGTACTGGAGGGCAGCCTGGAGGAAGTCCTTAGGGGTGGCGGATTGGTTGTTGGCGACCGCGCTGAGGCTGTCCACGCACGCCTGCTGGTGGTCCGTCGGGCTACAAATGGCGGAGACGGACTTTGATGTCGTCGATAAGACATCGCCTTTGTTCGAATCGCCCGACGAGGACGACTTTTGAACCGCAACAACACCGATGACCACCGCTACTACGAGGATACCGGAGAAACCTACGGCCACAAACTTGCCTCCTTTCATCTTCGACAAAAGAAGGTTTATACGTTACTCGTTTTTTTTAATTAATCCTTTTTCAAGGTAATGAAAATGGTGGGGGTTTTTTTTTTAAGAAATTATTGACAATGCACATGGGTTCCCAAGAGATTGGGATAGAGATAGAGAGACTTCGATTTGCTGAAGATCATGGCCGAGACTCTTATAGGCATCGGTGCTCTAAATTTGGGAAGAGGGAAGTCCTTGTGGATAGGAATGGCCGTTGTGTTTTGGTGGTTAAAATATTGATCATGTTGGATAGAAGTTAAGTTTGTTATCAGGTTTTGTGGCTTAATTAGGACAATGAATCATTCAAGACCAAGGGAGATTGAGAGAGAGTTGAAAAGGCATAGTATAACATTTGGAGGATTGGAAGTCCTTCATTTTAGGGGATGGAGAAGATCGAACTAGTTCATTTCAATGCGTGGATGTAAATGAAAGGTCTCTCGCTCCTCGTTATTCCACTTTTCTTTCCTGATCGATAGCTCCTCCAACAAGGGCGGAACCAGAATTTTTGGATAGTGGCTTAGGGATAAAAATCCCATAACCAAATAATGTTCAAATGATGGGCATATGCCTTGGAGCAAATTACATATTTCAGTGAGGTCATAGGAACAAAATATGTGGAAAAAAAAAACCTTTAATTTTATTTTCATGTGAGATTATATAGTCAATAGGGTCAATTATTTTGATCCCTCTTTTTTTAAAGGAACATGCAAAAAGTGTTAGGAGTTGTTAGATGTTATTAGTGAAATTTGACCATTAATCTTGTGCATGGGGGTATATGGTGCTTACCAATTTGGCTACCGCCTCACTTGCCAATATTGATTCCATTTGTATCGGTTAGTTCCGCATTTGCACTCCAACCTAGTACTAGAATAATTTTCGTATAATTTCCTTAATATCACTACATTTCTCAATTAGATCCTCAAATAATTAAGCATCGAGTACATTTGGCAGAGGGACTTAGAGACAATTGGGACTTAGAGACAATTGGGCAATTCACCCCCACTGGCACTGACATTCATCTTTCACCAAGGACATTTCACACCCCAATTATGCTACTTAGATCCCACTTCAAAATTTTAATTTGTCCCCAACCATTTTAAAAGTTTGGTACATACTTATAAAACAATGCTACTAACCACACATACAATCTGTGCACAGATTTTATCGTGGGGTCCATCACGGGTTCCACACAAATGATCCGAACCGTTCATTAAATATAAAATATTTTTTCAAGGGTCCACGCAAAATATCAGCTCAATCTAATACCTATAGGTCTTCAATCCAATCATTTAAATTTTCATTCAGATTTTCGGATAATGAAAAGTTAGATGATCATTGGATCGAGCATCTATAGGTATCGGATTGAGCTTATTTTCTGCAGGGGACCATTGAAAAAATGTTTTACATTTAATGAATGGTTTGGATCGTTTGTGTGAGACCCGTGGTGGGCCCCACAACAAAATCTGTGTGAACAGACTTGTTGCTTATAAAACCAAGGGTGACCAGTAGAATCTCCTGACTACTTTTCTTCTCCCACAATCATAAATCCCCAAACATTATGCACATTGTTCTTCTTGGCACAAACATGTACTCACCAATTTGACCCTACTTCTTTCAATTTCTCAACTGGAAAATTATGTTTTATACCCAAAATTTTCATTTCGGCCTAATTTGCCCCGAGTTATTTCAAACACGTGATACTTTTGAGTGGTGCATGTATAGTGATCCTTGACTTCTAAGCATTTTTCCGCTGCAAAAATCAGACACTAAACCCCAAAATCAAACGCAATTAAAACTTGTGCACAAATTAGAATTCTTAGGCAACTATTTTTAAATATCGAAGACTCGTCAAACCAATGCCGATGCCAAGTATCGTCAAGTTTGTACAAAAACATTGTCGTTAAAACACCACGAAACGGTATTTTTCTTGTAGTGAGATTCAAGTCGCATAACGCGAGCCTAAATAAAAGAAACTGAAAGAAAACCCTATGGTATCATGTATTTACAATGCCCGGAGGAAATTAATCAGGTGATTTAACACAAAAGCTCAAGAATAAAATTCTTCAAAAGAGGAGGAAACAATTTGAAAAGTTAAATCCAATTCAAATGTTCTTTTTTCCACTATCATATATATGACGAGGAAATTAACAACTATTTTGAACGATCAACTTTTTTTGCCAATCTAGGTGAAACTTTATTCCACCTTTAAATGGGTCCCCAACCCGCTAATGGGTTGACATGGTCCTTCAAAAATTAGTCAAGATGCGAGTAAGTTGACCCGAACACCACCCTGAGTAATCAACCCAAAAAAAAAAAGACTCTTGCAAAGCTAATAAAACCCAAATTCCAAGCATGATACATGAACAATAAGAACATGAATTTTTATACCAAGTTACCATTGATAAATAAGCCACTAGACTTGCCAAATAACCGAGAGTCGAGAGAAAATCACATTTTCTGAGATCCATATATAACAAAATTAACTTTTTCTTAAGCAGATGAAACAATATTTATTTACATAATGATCAAGTTGACTCAATTAGATCACCAAAAAGGCTAGGAATAAGCACATGTCTTTTCATTTTCCTCATTACCCTTGAAAGGAAAGTGTGAAAATTTTGATGCTACTATGCAAAACACATCAAGTTGTTATTTTTCCATTTCAATATTGGTCTACGAATAAGTTTTTTTTTTTCGTTAGATCCACTTTTTTTTTCCCGCCGCCTCTTTCTCTCTCCCAGGTAAAAAAACAAATATTAACGTTGTTACATTTTTAATTTTAATATCTCAGAGTATCCACACCAGTTCACGTACATTTCAATTAATGAATTTTGTTTTAATATGAATCGAAATGAAATAGATATAGAGAGTAGGAGAGAAAGATTTGAGGGAAAGGGTATAGAGATAAACTAATGGTATGGATTTCTTTTTTCCAAGCGGTATACATCAGTTGAAGGTCCAAAAACTGTCCATAGCTCTGAACAACAAATGTCCCTGACAGAGCTCAAACCCTAACCTCCCACGAGAGAAGGACAAAAAAATACCATTGAGCTACAAATCATGTGGCAATGATTGGATTAATGAATTGAATTTTGGCCGACTATTTTATTTTATCTTTGCTTTATTGGGTTTATAATTATTCGAAACCATCACTTTCCTAATTATGGAAGTCATAACAGCAATGAAGTCCACGTGTGGAGATCTAGCTGATGAAATCACGGAATTCATCTTTTTGTTTGTGATGGAATCTTATTACCAACCATGTGACCATATTTGTTTTTTTAGGGTGTTGTCAATATCTCCACCATATTTGTTTTTTATTACCGGTCATAATTGATTTTTAATGTGGATCGTTGATTGATAAGATCGACGGCTATGTGTCGCCTTACACATGCACTACACGGGAGTGCACTACAGCACCCCCGGATCCAGTTCTTTTTCCGCTTAAAAAAAAACACCTTAGGCATTGTTTGTTTCGGGGTCTCAAATTTTTGGGCATGTTCTCTAGTAAATTTTTCCTATCTCTCTCTTCAGTCATTACTCTCCAATAAGTTTTCTCTATCTATAACTCTCCAGCCATTAGTTCTTTTCTTTTATAACTCTGATGTCCGGACCAATTTACGTGCACCTCGAATAATGCTGAGGACTAATCCCAACACCAACCTTAGTTCTTTCTTTGAAGGAATTATTATCAAATATAAACTACTACATGATCTTTAAACCGAATAAACATTTTAACCTAACCAACAAGAAAAGTCAAGTAAACCCAAGAAAAGAAAAGATACAAGAAGAGAAATGCTAAGTGCAAAAAAAATTGGCAAAAAAAATACTCTTAAAGTGTACATGAACGGCTCAGCAGTGAATCTGAGCCGTTCATGTACACTTTAAGGGTCTTTTCTTTGTCAATTTTCTTTGTCAGAGAGTTGTATTATGATTATCAGTTCGCTTCTGGTCAGGAGGTCCGGATTTTAGACTTGGTCCGCACCTCTAACGTGAGCCGTTGGATCTCATCCAACGGCTGGGAATTAAAAAGCCATCTCGCGGGTTAAAAGGGTGGGTTTCGGGTAATAATTTAGCTCGCGGGTCAGGATCCGGGTAATCAACACCCGGCTGAATCCCCCCCTCCCCATTTCACGCTTCCAGACCCAGAGAGAGCGAGAGAAGAAGAAAATCGCCAACAACGACGACGACGAAGATCGATCGAACGAGAAGGATTCATCTGGAGAAGAAGAACAAGGTTTTCTCTCTCTCTCTCTCTCTCTCGTTCCGTACAAGAAACCCTAACCCTTGATTTTGGAACTGTAGTAGCAGAGAGGACTGAGGCGACGAACGCCGAACGCCTGGAGATCCAAACGACGAACGCCAAGGACGTCGAACTGGTAATTTTTTTTTCCCTCTCTCTCTCATCTGTTTTTTCTGGTAATTAGGATTTTTTTTTTTCCCGTTTGGACCAGAAATTAGGACTTATCCAAAAGCAGGGCTTTTTTTGAACTACTAATTCTTACCTGAAATTAGGGTTCGAACTAGAACATCTCTATCGAATTTTTTTTCTGGAATTTGGAACCAGGAATTCTTTTTTCTTTTTTCTGGTAAAATGTTGTTTTTTTTAGCATAAAGGGGAATAACTTATGGCAGTTAGCGTAGTCGTTGTGATTACTGCTCTTGTGTTCGAGCTTTCTAGAGGAAGCTCACATGCCTATTAGCAGACCATTCAGATGACCATGGTGTTGAAATATCAGTTGTTACTTGTTAGGGACAAGAAAGTATATGGGGTCCCAGTTTTGTGTTGCAAACCGAAAAAGAAAACTCACTGGCTACACATTTTTTCTCTAATATCATGGTTGTGTTGCAGATTGAAAAGAAATGGAAGAAGAAGATAGTGTGAGCATCAATCCATCCCCCTTGTTTCGACCACCACCACCAAGGTATCTCTCTCTGCCTCTGTACTTATAGATATGGATAGGCATAAGAAATGGATTGGTGTAGTTATTGATTCTGCTTTTGGTTTTTAGAACGCAGACATTGGATGATATACAACTAGTTTCACCGTCATCATCTCAACTGTGTGAAGAGTCAACTAATTCTTGTCAACTTTACACTCCTCGAGTTAAAAATGAATTGATACCGAGAATTAACCAACAATTTCGCAACTTAGAGGATGTGTATTCCTTCTACAACAATTATGCATTTCATGCTGGATTTAGTGTGCGAATAAATTCAAGCAAGACGGATAAGAATGGTGAACTTAGTAGGAAAGATTATGTTTGTTTCAAAGAAGGGGAGAAGAGAATTTCTAAGGCCACTACTACACGTCGTCGGGGTTCGACTAGAGAGAAATGTGGTGCAAAATTAGTTGTCGTGAGAGCCCGGTCAGGTGAAGGGTTTGTTGTCTCCAACTTTGTCGAGGGTCATAGCCACCATCTTACGACCCCGAGGAAGACACATTTCTTGAAATCTCATCGTCACATTTCCGATGCACAAAAATCTTTAACAAAACATCTCGCTGCTGCAAATGTGCCCCCCAATCAACAAATGAGTATTTTGGAGTTGCAAGCCGGAGGTCTTGAAAATGTTGGATTTTTAGCACAAGATCTTTATAACCAAAATAGGGATGAGAGGAATTGCGTAGATGGATATGACGCCGACATGTTGTACGAGTATTTTGAGACTGAACAACAAAACAATCCCAGTTTTTATTTTACAATGGAGAAAGATGATGAGGGGAGGATGAGTCATTGTTTTTGGGCGGATGCCACATGTAGAAAGTCGTATCAATATTTTGGGGATGTGGTGGTATTTGATACAACCTACAATACAAACCAATATTCTATGATCTTTGCTCCTATATTAGGAGTTAATCACCATAGGCAGACTACGCTTTTCGGTTGTGGATTTTTGTGTAATGAATCGAGTGATTCATTTGAGTGGCTTTTTAAAGAATGGCTGAAAGCAATGCCAGGAGGCCCACCCAAAATGATTATAACTGATCAGGATCTGGCAATGACAAAAGCATTTGGTAATGTTCTTCCAAATACGCACCATAGATATTGCATTTGGCATATTGTGAGTAAATTTTCTTCAAAGATAAGTGCATTATCTTATAAAGAACATTATGATGATTTCAAAAGATGTATATGGAATTCGGAGAGCCCTGAAGAGTTTGTAGAAGATGGGAAGATATTGTAACAAAATCTAACTTGTCCGACAATGAATGGTTACAGTCCATGTACGAAATTCGTGACAGATGGGTTCCAGCATATACGAAACACATTTTTTCTGCCCACATGACAAGTAGCCAAAGAGCTGAAATTTCTCATGCATTCTTTAAGAGATACGTGTCTAAAGGAAATACAATGTTGGATTTTGTTTTGCGGTTCGAAAGGGCATTGTCACGTATACGACATAATGAATTGAATTTGGATCACAAAGATGTAAATGAGAAGCCTGTCTTGAAAAACTCGTCGTTGATGGAAAAGAGAATGAGTGAAATATATACGCAGAGCATATTTTATATGTTTCAAGAGGAAATCTTTCAAATTAATGCGTATGTGGTAAAGTTAAGACATGAGGATGAACATCGGTGTTTGTGGGAAGTTCGGAGGCCGGATATGGAAGGGTCGAGAAGTCGAGAGATTTTAGTAGAGAAGTCATCAAACCTAGTCAGTTGTAGTTGTAAGATGTTTGACTTTGACGGAATTCCATGTCGACACATGTTGGCTTACTTTAGTAGAATGCAAATGATGGAATTGCCTACTGAGTACATCTTGTGGAGGTGGACAAAATCTGCAAAAGCGAATAGAGTTATGGATGACTTGGGTAGTGTTGGGAAAGAAATATGCGACCGTTCGATTTTAGTGAGGCGACAGGGTCTCTTCCAACTTGCTTGTAATGTGATTGATGACGGTGTACTAGATGAGGAAGGAACTGAAGTGGTATCGAAGCACCTATTACTCGCGAAGGATGAACTTGCAGTATTGAGGAGTTCTCGCGAACCACGTCCAACGAGTGGTATGGAAATGCGTATTTGTCATGAAAGCCAACATAATTTTAAAGAACCAGTCCAAGTTAGGGCAAAGGGTTGTGGTAAGCGATTGAAAGGAGGAAAAGAGAAGGCTGTCAAGAAGAGCAGGAAATGTCATGGTTGTGGGTTAACGGGGCAGTCGCACGACAAAAGAAATTGTCCAAAGCTTCTTAGCATGTACGTCTATGCATCTAACTTTGTTCATTTGTAATTTCAATCAATTTGATCATTTAGTTGTTTAAGTTTTAATTGTTGTCTTTTTTAATTTCTTAGCTCTTCGCAAGATGTTAGGTTGAATGGCGGCGACGACGACGACGACATGTCTAACAATGATGATGAATGTAATTTCAATTTATTTGTATACTTGTGGTCTTTATTTTTTGTAGCTTTCTTCTTATTATAAGTTACTTGTGTTTCAGGATGGCAACATGCGGAGACGGAGATGGCGACATGGGGGATTGTCCTAGATTCATAGTGTTTTTTATGCAAAGCTGCTGTGCTCGTAGATTCATATTTGGGCTTGGTTTATGTAATTGTGTCTTCAACATTTGTAGTAGTTGGATTGTAGTAGTTGGTTGTGGTATTTCTAAGTGCTGAAACCGTAAAAAAACGGGTTCTGAAATTGTGTGTAAAATAGTTTTTTGTCACTTTGGTTTGTGATTTTGTGGCTATTGCGATTTCTGTTTATTTGTTTATTTGGAACATGTAATGACAGAGGACATATGAGCTAGTAAAGAACTGTTAAGTCTCAAAACTTGAAATCTGGTTTCATGCTTTTTTGGCTATTCTCATTTTTTGCTATGAATGTTAACATAAGCTTGCAGCAGAGAAGAGAGAGGACTTGCTCCTAAGTTTTTTGCGAGTAAAGAACACAGAAAGTGGAGAGATAGGAAAAACAGGGGAAGAGAGATGGTGCTCTCTGGAACAGCAAAAATTGAGCAGCAAAAATGGAGCCAAAAGTTGCTGCTACTGACGTTTTTACCACTTCACAAATCCAGTTTTTGGAACAATGACACTGTATTGCCTTTCCATTTCCTCTTTGGCCACAAGATACATACACACACATTAAAGGAAGGAAATTACTAAATCCAACATACAAACCACAATCTCAATTCCAGTGAGGAACCTCTCACTTCCTTGAAGCAAATTTACAAAAAGTAGTTAAGTTACAAATCAATCTACCAAAAGATGAAGCAAATTTAAGGAGTTAACCCACACCTAATTCAGTTATCTTTCCAAAATAAATTACAGTATGTCGATTTTCCAAATGTTCAAATACAAACTCTCAACTGCCTTGCCATTTCCTCCCTCTCCATCTCCGCACGTCGCGATCTTCTCAACCTCACATTTTTCCTTCCTGAAACATGAATAAGTCATAATATGAAGAAAGCTACAAAAACAAAAACAAAAACAGAAATAAGGAATACTCAGAGGAGCATGATGACTCTGCTCAATTACATTAAGATCATCTTGAACAACTCTTATTCCACAAAGCAAATGTTGACAATAGAGCAAGAACCGATCAGAAGTAGTAGTAGGAAAAGAGGAGGAGTTGATTGGTAATAGAACAAACTTTCTGTTGAAAATTTTAACCCACGATTGAAGAGTATGCAGAGAAACTCAGTAGTCATGCTCTAGAAAATTAGAAGTACAAAACAACCACCATTGCATGCAACGCAAGAATTTATCCAACAACAATAGTATTATTAATCAATCCAATTTGTTCAAATTACTTGGAGCCTAACCCTTTTTCAACCAAAATGACCCCTCTAGCATCAAAAAAATGAAAATTCAAGAAAAAAAGAAATCTAAATCGAGAACACAGTAGACCTTTCATAAAATTGCCCGACAAAAACTCAGTTCCACAACCTTAAGTTTCACAGATGTATAAAAAATAATATTGTACTTGACAGAACTAAAAAAGGTAGATGCTTTGTATCTACATTGAACGGCAATAAAAATTCGATACAAGCAATACTCTTTCCGACTCAAATTCTGATCAAAGAGTATGTTGGAGATGTCGATTAATTGGAAAATCGTGAAAAGCCCTAATTTCAACAAAAGCCCTAATTTCTGGTTCGAACCCAAAAAAACACTAATTACCAGAAAATTCAGAGAGAGATGAAATCAAAATCGAACCCTAACCGTAATCAAAATCGAACTCTAACCAGAGAGAGAGGGAGAGAGACCTTGGTGGTGGTCGGTTGATCTCGTTCGTAGTTCGATCTCCAGTTGTCCGAAATCGAGAGAGAGAGAGAGAGAGACCTTGATCGATGCATCTCCTTCGTCTTTTTGGCTTCGGTCGTTCTTCTTCGTCGTTCAATCATTCGTCTCTCGCTCGTCTCAGTCCTTCACTCTGCTACTACAGTTCCAAAATCAAGGGTAAGGGTTTTTTGTACGGAACGAGAGAGAGAGAGAACCTTGTTCTTCTTCGTTGTCTCAGTCCTTCTCGGTCGATCGATCTTCGTCGTCGTCGCCGTTCGCGATTTTCTTCTTCTCTCGCTCTCTCTGGAACGCTTTCTCTCTCTCTCTTTGGAACGCGTAATGAAATGAGAAGGGGGTATGACCCGCGTGGGGGATTTTACCCGGTACCCCTGACCCGGTTCTCTTTTTACCCATTTAATACCCGCGAGCTTCCCTTTTATTTCCCAGCCGTTGGATGAGATCCAACGGCTCACGTAAAGGTGCGGACCAAGTCTAAAATCCGGACCTCCTGACCAGAAGGGGACTGATTATCAGTAATATATAACTATCGTCATCTGCATCAAATTTAATTTCACACCCGTCTTGGATTGCAACAGATCAACCGTAGTTTCTTCAATTACTCTCTCTCTCTCTCTCTCTCTCTCTCTCTCTCTCTCTCTCTCTCCTTTGAGCCGACATGAGTTAAGCAATTAATCCTATTGAAAGGTCTATCATAATTGAAGCTTAGGGATCGGACCACATCAAAAAGCCCTATGAACTTCTAACTACCATGTGCACGTACATATGCATACACCTACCCCTCATTCACTATCCAAAAGCTAATTACTTATTTTCCTTCTACTTTAACTTAATTTGTTAGTATTTTGTTTTCCCTTTGTCAAGGCTAAAAATTTGTTCGATTTCATTTTTTATTCTTTCTTGAGAACCGGATGTCCGGACCAGCTGGCGCGCACCTCAACTAATTCTGGGTAATGGCTGGACAAACCCTTCAATGGCTTCAAGGTTTGGAATGTTTGGCCTACGCGGAATTCGAATAATTAATCAAGTTCGAGATCATGACTTTTTTGTGTGTGGTTTAAAGGCCTTCAAATTCTGATAGCCCAATGAGGAAGCTGTTGTGCCTGATCAAGTTCCATTTTCGTAGTTAAACTGAACAAATATCAAAATCTCAACTCCAACAAAAAAAAAAACTTAATGACAAGATACAGCCATTATGAGCTAGGGAATTGAGATTAACAGATGTAACGTAAATCTTCAACTAACATTCGCACGCACAATGACACGACTGTGGAAGAGTCACGAGTTCAAAAAGAAAAATGCTCGGGACATAGACGTCCGGCATATATGTGTTCGGAGCTGACCAATGATCGTTCATTCAGGAAACGCCCCTTCAGCATTTTGTGAATTGTGATTATAATCCAGAAATGGAAATTGAACCCAAACAGTATGACCTCAGATTATTGATAGAGTTCTAAAATGGGAAGATGTTCTCCAGAACTTCTTTCATATTCTGTAACTTTTGAGCTTTTTCAAATGTCACAAACCCTAACCCTAACTTTTCAGCTTCTTAAATTGGCTGAAAATACTAGAACATGATTAAGTTCATAAATCGCTGAAAACCCTAGAACCAGAGATTACAAAAAAAAAAAAACCCTAATTCTTTTTGTAACCCAGAAACTCAGTTTAGGGCTCAAACATAGACCAACCACAGACATACACACACGAGACACAGAGAGAGAGAGAGAGCCCTAATTTGGTGGTCACGACGTTCTTCTTCTTCTTCCTCAAACTGTTCACAAACCCTAATTTTTGAGAAATTCTGAGATTCGAGATTCCAGATCGAGAGAGAGAGAGATTCAATCTTGCGTTTAAAAAAACCCCTTTTTTTTGGTTTCGATCGACCGAGAGAGATAACTTGGTGGTTGTCGTGGGTTTTATTACAACCCGTGACCCGGCCTAAATACCCGACCCATCTCCTTGTTTCTACCCGCGAGTTTCTTTTTTAATCCAACGGCTTAGAAGAGAGGTCCGGACCATTGCTTATATCGGGAGTCCTGATGAGATCCTCACTGATCGATCAGAATCATCAGAAGAACAATCGAAAAAAACCTCGCAGCAGGAACAGGTGCCTCTCTCTCTCTCTCTCTCCAATTAGGGCACCTTCGTTTTAGCTATGTTTTGGGGCGCTGCGCTGCCGACAGTATTGAGGCTTGTATTAGTTATACTAGATTAGGGTTTGGAAATTGGGAATTTTGTGTGGTTTTTGCTTTTCTGCTATGGCGGGTTACCTACGTATAACTCAAACACAATCGCACACACTCACATCTTCTTAATAGTTTCTTTTATCATCTTCTTCCTCATCTTTGTGGTCGTTTTGCTCATTTAACCTTTTCCTTTGGTGTTGGTTTGTATGTTCTTTTGGGGGTGGGTTTTCAAACCCTAGATGGAGGAATGCATCATTTTTCGTACCGAAAATTGGATCACAGGGACAAAGGATTTCTACTCGACTGCAGTTCCAGTTGATTTTGCTGGTCATGGCAACAACACCGATGTATTCTTTCTTGAACCGGTCGTCAAGACTACTGTACCAATTAATTCCACCTTTGTTTCTGTTGGAGCTTCTCTACTTTGTGTTGGAGGCTTTACAAATGGCAACCTATTATCCGAGATTTTCCAATTGGATGCTGCCAGGGAGGATAGTTGTGCAGAGATGATGCTTTCCCCCAGAGTGGGACCTAACGTCGTAGTCATGGATGGAAAGCTGTATATTATGGGCTGTCAATCAGTTGATGGTATATGGGGTGAATGCTATGATCCTTGCTGTAAGAAATCGTCTCCTCTACCTTTGCCTCCATCTGATGGGCTTCTAAACACAGTAGTTGCCCCGCTTCATTCCTCTAAGAAGATTTTGGTGGCTCCCGTGTTTCCATCAGCACCACGAGACGTTGCCTTTGTGTATCGTGTGGAGGATAAAGTTTGGGAGATATTGGATCACAAGATTGACTTCTCTAAGGTCTCTGTCCACGGTGAAGCAGCCGTGCTTCGAAACAGTACCACTCTGTGTTGGATTAATCGCATCACAAGGATGGTTCAGGCCTATGATTTGGTTCTCAGAAAGTGGTTCATATCTCCTATAGAAGGCTTGGACAAGGTCGGCACGCTAGACGGTGAGCCCACCCCTTGCTCATTGTTCCGTCTGGATGACAACCACCTCTGCTTACTCTGGGAGGATTATTTGGGTTACTCCCGTTACTCCCCCAATTCTGCTCACGGTCTCATTCACTGTACCAAAGTTAGAGTTTTGATCAGCAAGGGTGCTCAGGGGGAATCCATATTTAATGCCTTTGTTGTTTCCTCCCAATCTTATGTGCTTGAACCAGGGGCAACACTCGTCGATGGCCTTTCTTTGTGAGTAGTAATTTTTCTATGTTCTCGTGCTTCGCTGTTATACAAGTATTTCTTATTGTCCTTCCCTCAATAATCTTTTTTTTTTTTTCCCCGGATAAGTATGTACTTATTTTATAAAGCACAAACAAATTTACAAGTGCACAGGGGCATTCCCTAGAATCAAAGCATCAACTAAACAACTCAACACCAAACCCATAACAAAACAACTACCACTAGCCAAGCTGTCAGGAAAAAATGTAATTAGCCAAGTTCCATCGCAAGGCTAAAGCCTTGTTCGCTGAAGGCCTAAATTTGCGACAACTGACAAGAACTCAACCAGTCCCTCACAGCATTGATTGAAGTCAAGGAGCCCAATTAGGTTTAGGATAAGTAGCGCTAATAGATTCCCATGCAGACTTAGCAGTGTAGCCACCACTCTTATGAGGCAACCAAACCACATCATCTTCCAACTCGCAAACAGGCTTCAAATTTGACAAAAGGGACCTACCGAGATTATACACCACCTCATTGCCAAATCTGCCATATAAGGGGCCAAGCGGATGCCAAAAATCAAGCCATAAGAAAGTACTCCTTCCATTCCCAATTTTATATTGAACCAGAGGCTGTTCAAGCCTGCCAAACACCTTTCGAATAGTTCATGAAGCATCGGCTGGAATTAGAGGCTGTCCTCAATTTTCATTGACTGGAATAGTTCATGAAGGGTGACTTGACATTTTATCAAGGTATACCCTGGCTACGTAACTATCCACGTCCCTAACTGCTTTTTCAAGCTTTCTCCTGTTTATAATCACCTAACATCCAGGGCATAATTATTCTATGCACTTTCAATTGTCCGATTAATCGATACGCCGTATTCAGAAGTTTTATCGGTAAAAATATGCTAAGGGACAGGACTCAAAGTCGGAAGGTGATAACTTTTTGTGTGTGAATCTGCTGAGAAAAAGAGATTGTGTTAACAAAGTGGTGAGGCGGCATGACCCACGTACATCTGGGCCGGGAAAAAAAAAAGAGAGAGGTGGAAGTGAAATGAAAACAACAAAACATAAGCTCATGCCCCAAAAAAAAAAAAAAAAAACCCAAGTGCAACCATAACTCGCGGTCACTCTCCTTTGACCGTTTTAATCTCTTATTTCCTGCTCTTTCCTCTTCCCGCGAGGAGAATTGGTTGGCACGCTAGTAGTTGGCTTGACAATCCCTCCCCCTCCCCCCTCTTCCAAACTAGGAATCATAAAGGATATGGAAGCTCAACTGAGAAAAACTGATTTTAAGGGGCTGATAGTTTAATTCAGCTTATAATACAACTTTTTTCTCTCATTGCATGGCTAGGTTACTCCATTGACTCTCTCTCTCTCTCACACACACACACACACATGTATACAACAACATATGCATGCCCCTATGACTAGGACTATATGCAACAATTTCAATTGGTTAAAGATACAATATCAGTCAGTATACAACTCCATTTGATGTATGCTTTATCGATTGCAGTTTGATTTGATTTTCTTTGTTTTCCTGTGCATGAGGTGTTAATCTGTGAGATGACTTCATCTTTTTTGTTTTGGTTTATGATTATGCGTTTGCATAGTGGTCTCGGAGTGGGTGATGATGGCCGTACTGAAGCAGTTGATATTACCGCGCCAATCAGGGTGCCAGTTCAGCATAGCACGGGAGGTAGCAGCAGTGGTGGTTGTGGCCATGATGGAAGGACTCACCAAGGTGGCAGTAGTAGTTGGGGAAATGGTTGCTTCAGGTGTGGGGAAATGGAACATAAGGCTTGGGACTGCAATGAAGGTGATCAGGTGGTGGCTGGTATGTTGCCATAGGTAGCAGCGGTGGTTGTGGAGGGGGTGGTGGCTACACCTATCGTTGAGAGAGGGCATTTTGCCAAAGAATGCCAAAATATTTATGGGTAAGAGAGAAAGGGTTTAAGCGTGTATGCTCACGTTGTATCACTCTTGTTTTTACTTTTGTTGTTGTTGCTCTGCCACCATATGACACAATTGTTTTATGAGGATTATAGCTGCTATGTGGTTTGCTTGGTTTGATATGTTATAGGATTACTTTCTAAGCTGTTAAAAAATTGGTCATTATATTAATGGTCTGATGTCTTTCTGAGTTTGCTGTGGTGTGGAGGGGACGACTTGGGATGTAATGTAGAACTTTTCCCTCTCTCTCCCCTCTCTCTCTCTCTGCACAGTTGTATGGGAGAAATTGTTCCATGGTCCTAGGAGCAAACCCAACACACTCACGTGTGTGGGATTTTACAATTTGCTGGAGTACTTTAGTTTTGAAGCTATTGCTGCGTGATTTTGGCATTTCCTTGAGATGAATTGAGCAGCTATTTGCTAGCGTGGGTTTTGCCTTCTACTTGAGTTGAATTTAACAGCTATTTGTTTAGGGCCCATTCCATACAATGAGCTGATTTCCTACGCGGCCAAGTTACGGGGTAGGAAGGTGTAAAAGCAACCCGATAAAGAGATGAACTAGAAGATATACTCCTATTAGGTTTGTTGGATGGTTCTTTTCATAAACGAATCTCCCTTGGTGCAATCATAGGTGAATTGTTTGCCGGTTCAAACTTCAAATTAGTAGCATAATAATTGACACGAATCAGGCTGTTGGCTATAGGTTTCACGTTCTTCTTCTTTTGGATACTAGCACCTAACGAAGTGTTCACCATCAATTGGGTTTTCTCGTGTCCTTGTCAAAATCTCAAGTATTTGCAAGCGAGTTGTTTTTTTTGATACTAGCACCTAATGAAATTTTGTATTGTGGTAAATTGTACAGGACTATGAAATTTGTCTGTGGTGGTCCATAGAAATTACGTAATGGATTTGAATTGGATTTGAGTTCCATAGAAATTACGTAAGGCCATCCACAGTGGTATAATCAAAAACCAATTGTTTTTAAAGTTAACAATGTTAGTGCAAAAAATGGCATAATCAAACTTAGCAAGATTCTTAGAAATAATCAAATTTTAGGCTTTGGATAACCAAAACTAGCAACTTTTTTCAATAATCAAAATTTGTGGATTTCACACCACATAAGTTAACTAGTTCCAAAATTTGTATACACGCGTGTTTCAACTGGTATTTTCTTATTCTCTTCTTCACCTACTCTATATCTTCTTCACTTCACTGACAAAATATTTCTCTTTCTTTCTCTCCAAAAGTAAAACTCATATCTCTCGATCATCTACAATCTAACCCATCGTCGCGCGGATTAAGGTATTTCACTCTTCTTTCCCGTTTTTTTTTCCCCCCCCCCCCAAAAAAAAAAAAAAAAATTCATAATAGGAGGGAAGAAAGTCACCTATTTTTTCCCAAAATTAAAAGAGGAAATCGATATATTTTTGTCCAAAAAAACGTAAATGGAGGGAAGTGAATGCGCGAGAAACAAAGGGACAGAGAGAGAGAGATTGTAGCGGACCCCTTATTTTGGTTATGAACTAGAAGTGACCATTGTGAAGCTTAACATTGTTAAGCTTAACAACCTCTTAAGTGAATAATCAAAAGTTGATGTGTCAACTTTTGGTTATCCTTTTTTTATTATACCACTGTGGATGGCCTAATGAAATTACGTAATGAATTATGTGGACGTACAAAATCAATCTTAACAATTCTTTGAGTTCCTTTGCCACTTCAGTCACCGAATGAGATAGGACTATCACTTTTGCCTCATTTGTAGGGTTCTTATTTTTATTGCGGATTCCAAGCTTTTATTTGATTTTGCTATGAGCTCCATTGAAGGTGACTCCAGTTTCTTCGAAATCTAAGCTACTTCTATCAAGAAATCATTTTGTTCTAGAAGCTCATATGCAACAAAGTGAAGGCTACGCCCAATTTGAAATCATGGATGTTGCTTGTGAATTTTCTCACCACATGTAGATTATTCTCAAGATGATGATTAAAACACATTGAAAATATTCTCAATTGCAAATTTTTAAAAAAATTTCTCAACCTTTTTGAACCGAGAGTTATCTAAATGTACCGGCTCCGCTTCATAACTACCACGTGAGAATATTCTCAATCAAAAAAACTGAGTATTTCCATTCTAAATTTTTAAAAATTCACCACCACCACCAAAACAAAAACAAAAATGATTGAGAACTTTTCAAATATAGAATATCATCATGGATGGTGCTTGAGAATATTATCGTCATTCAATCCATAGCTGGTGTCAAGTCTTTACACAAGTATGTGAAGGGAGCTAAAAATCCTCAGCAGTTTATAAGTAGTGATAATACATTTAGATACCTTAACAACTACAATACTTCAAAAACTTTTACATAGAGAGTGAATATCCAAAAGAACATTGGCCAAAAAAGTCTCAGCATCCATTGGTCTTTTAAGCCCAGCAACGAACTCAGAGGCAATTGATGAAAATCACCAACTCTTTTTTTTTTTTTCCCAGTAAACTGGAAATTAGATAAAAATAGGAATTAAGGGTCCTGGGATATTCAACCCCTACAGCATCATCAGATAATTGAGTTACAACATTTGAAGGGCCAACATCAAGAACAACAAAAAATTCATTTCCCTGTTGCAAATTCTTGGGAATAAGATCCACACACTTGTTTGGCTCCCTGAACACGTGTGTGAATGTGGCCGCGTCAAACTATGAGGTACCTGCAATCGTATACAATATTGCGAAAGGGGTGTAAACGACTCATGGGCTGTCTTAGCATCCGTTTCCACAGCAATCTTGTGTGTAGACCATCCCTTCAAGACCATAATTCAGATTCAAGGGCTGTGGTAACGGAAAAAGTTCGGAAGAAACCTTTAATCCATGCCCGGAAGTGATCTCTGATAACCTCCGCCACTAGCAACTCCGGATATCCGAAGCGCTCCACCTATATTCAGTTTAAAAGTAAACCTACCATGACTGGTAAGGTTCCAAGCCACCACATCACTTTGGTTCCCAAACCATTGGATTGCATAGTTGTGGAATGCTCAATGTCGTGAGGAAGGGTCAACGACAATTTGGACAAGTCGTCATCACCTCTTTGATTCCTCTACCAGCAACATATTGCAATACTTCCACGCCTGCAAAAGCCTCCATGAAAGCAGTGAAATGAGCAAACAGACAGGATACTTCTGGAACCCCCTATGATCCATCTTGTTTAAGTCCTACCCAGGTTGCAGCACCTTGCCAATCCCGACTCTCCATCCTGAAAGTTACAAACAAATGTTGCCTCAAAGTACAAGTCTTGTTAGTTGCATTCAAGGCAATTCCATAATCGTCGAATGAGAGAGAGAGAGAGAGAGAGAGAGAGAGAGAGAGAGAGGTATGAAACACAAGTTTAATAGTGATAATGGGCTAATTATCAAACCCCAATATATTTAAACACCTGAGCAGATCATTTACCCTCAACAAATCCAATGGGTACTTCTCAACTAATTGCAGTCAAGAATCAATAAATACTAATTGTTGAGAAAGTCTTGATGGCTTGTAGCAGAATTGGAAGCATTCCTGCAGAAATTCATTCTCATTCTCATCGAATGATCCATCTAAACGGATGGAAAATTTTCTTTCTATTTCCCATTATTGAAAATTAGCACTGAAACTCAAAGACCAGAACTTGAGATACATCGTCTTAATCAAATGGAGTGACCAGACTACTCAAAATTTATAAGTGAATCAAAGTACGACCTACAGCCTTAGTTTCGGCATGACAAACTTACAACCGCTAAGTTCCCTGAGGAGTACCCAAGAATCTGAAAAACATGTGCAAACCTTGTCCTAAGCAATGCTTTTTAAGGTTTAAGATAACAAATCAGTCAAAATGAAGTCCAACAAGTCGGCCATGTCCAGTATCTTCCGAATCTTAAAATTTTAAGCATTTTTGTGAAGATCAAGATAGACACTTTCTGATTGAAGCATAATTCGTACATACTTCTCCGATTGAAGCTGTTTATCAATCCATTGAGACAACAAAGAAAAAACTTACACATGGTCAAACAACTTGCCAACACGTATACAAAGAATCTATATAATAAGGGAGCTCAGTTTTCAAAGGAAATTGATATTCGCGCTCCCTTTTTTGATGCAGGCGCTCCACTTTGCACTGGATGTTATCAGTAACATCCAGTGCAAAGTGGAGCACCTGCGTACATTTTTGGAGCGCCAAAATCAGTGTCCTTTTCAAATCTTATGTTCTACATAAATCCAACGGTCTAGCTTTATCCCATCTACATAAATCTCCACCCTTCATTCTACATTTCTTTTAAGTTTTACACATTTTCTTGATATGGGAGAAGACTAAAGACATGCACTAATTATGAGAAAATAAAAGTCTAATCTTGTTTCATATCCGGCCACACTACAAAGGTTATAAATCAGCTTCGTAGGCGCGGGGTGATTTAATAGTTTTGTAATTCATTTTAGTTGTGCTCAAAACGCGTTGCGCCGTGCCTTCAAGCATGGGCAAACCCTAGTTACAATACTTTACTGGCAACAAAGGGACCTTTTCAAATGTAGGCAGTGACAAGGGATTCCGTCGAGAAATAGATACAATATAAAACTTGACTCCATCAAACTGCACCTTTAATGACTCGGTAAATCCATTCTCTTATATGGTGTAGAGTTCATAACTATTGAAAGTCATAAAATAGTGTACATTCTAGCGACAACCTTTGTAAATACATCCCATCAGTTTGGTCAACATGAACCCTACTTCCATAAACAGAGGTGATCTCATAACAGCATTTACACATGATGGTGTGTGTATGAATAGCAGAGGTGTAATGAATTAATTGGAAAACCACCAACACATTAAGTCATATAAACTTGCAAGACAAACCCATACAAAGCCCCACCATTGCATGATTTTAGACCAAATAAACCATGATACTCTACACTGCATTAGAAGGTGAACAGGGGTTTCAAGCATTTGCATACAGAAAGAAGACATACGTGCTAATTAATTTTCATTCAGAGCAATATTCCTTTTGCATTGCTGGCCAGGTAAAGAGTTCAACTTTGCACCAATGTGATTATCTGCATTATAGAGCTCTTCACATTCCCATAGAATGATTTAACAGAGAACAAGCCAGATTTACTATCCCACTTGAGTTCAATCGAAAATTACTCAAGCCTTGTTTTCCTCCCAAATAAAAAGCTTTCTTCTGAAGTTGAGAGTCCAGGAAAAGTTGGCATGATCATACATTTCAACCAATTGCAATTAACTCAACTACATATAATGGAAAAGTAATAGTTCATAGAGGGAAGGAACTCACGATGAAGCCATGCATCTGATATCTGTTATGAAGTGATTAGAGAGGGAAATAGAGCTGCAGTTTTGGTATGAAGTGATTGAAACTTTTTGGGATTGGTCATTTGATATCTTAGGCTCACGAAGAGGGAAAAGAGATTGGCACCCAAAATTTGGTTGAATGCTATGGTAGAAATAGTTTTTCTTCTGCTTATCCCCATGTCTCTCCATAATTTCTGCACACTTCAGCAACAACTATGGTATATCAGCAACAAAAAATATCATATTCTAGCACTTTATCTAAGCAAAAAATACTATTTTTCAGCACTTAACATCCAATTCACTTTCGAGATTGCAGTATTATAACATCACAACAACAAATACAATTAGTTGAATAACCATTCACTTGTGAAGGTATAATCAACGAACTAAAATAAATTTGGAGGATACGCAATCTGACCAAGCACTTTCCCCAACTCCAAAAACTGCTCATTAGGTGATTCCTTAGTATGATTCCACGATCTCTCAAGGTCAGAGTATCCAACCTTCACATAAACAAGAGAAAAAGAACAAAGTCTATTCTTCCTATACACCTCAGTGACCCATAAAATGGCATAAACTAATACATTTCATTCACAATCAGATGAGTGCTTATCTTTTGCATATTAAACCACGGGTTATATACAAACCAAGATGCAGATAACTCCATGCAGAGAGATAGAGAGCACCAGTTTAAAACAAAAATAGAGAGAGATAGAAAGACACACATAGAACTGAATAAGGGAAAAAACGAAAAAAACGAAACAGTCCAATGAACACGACAAATCTAAGAGAACAATCCAAGCTTAGAAACAAAATAACCACAGAAACATAGATTACAGAATCATCAAGGTAAAGATGATTTCTCTCACCTACACTTGATCCATATTTCAAGCCCTGTACTTAACAGTTTCAGCACATTGCAACAATAAAATCTCAATTTCCAGCAGTTAGAATTCCATATGGGCACAGTTTATCTATGCTTTTAGAGGGGAAAATGGTTTGTTTCCCCAGTTAATGGAAGCCAGATAACAATTTCTTCACAGCTTAACATCAATTTCCTGCACTTAATCCATAT
Source organism: Rhododendron griersonianum (assembly GCA_018127125.1). Taxonomy (NCBI): domain Eukaryota; kingdom Viridiplantae; phylum Streptophyta; class Magnoliopsida; order Ericales; family Ericaceae; genus Rhododendron; species Rhododendron griersonianum. The sequence goes on along the minus strand of CM030790.1, from coordinate 48,513,066 downwards.
AATAAGGCCTTTCCGTGTTTCATTGCCTTCCTATAGCATTTTAGAAAAGACGCGCTATAGTTTCCCACGATATCATAACATGGCTTAAAGAACATTATAAAGAAACGTTATTAAAAGGGTTAGTTCACAAAGTGAGGCGTTTACAATGGATAACAATATTTGGCTAATGAACATCTTAACCAAATGCCAATTAACTCAACTCATATAATCTTATTATATACAGGGCCAAAGGTCGGGTGAAACAAAGAAACATATGGACACAAAGAAACAAGTTTTTAATTTTTTTCCTACACTCTACTACTTCTGTTCAACAATGTTTGTGCTAGCAAAAGTCAAAACTAACCTCTTACTACAATATGCTAGGTGTCATTTATCTAAAGTTCAAACTTCTGATTTTACAAGTGCACAAATTCTAGCTGATTACTTTCCCCACACTAGTAATCTTCTTGTTTGTTGGACATTGAAGTGGCATCTTATAAGAAGGGCTGTTTAAAGACCTAACTTATGTTATGAGAACTAGACTCTCTAATATCTATTTAACCTTTTAGGCTCAATAAGTAGGGTAGTCAAACTACTGTGCAATAAAAAATAGGAATGCGTAGCAATTTTTTCACTGTACAAAACTATGCTAGGGGTCATTCTTCAGACAATTCACCAATTTGTTATAGCATGAGAGAATCAATTAGATATAGCCCTAAATATGAATCAATAAGAAAAAGCACCAAATTAGGAACCAACAAGATAAATCCCCAATAACTTATCGAAAACAAAAAAACGTAAAGCTCCAATTATCACCACCATTCACTGCCCTGCCGCCACTCGATTACCACCGCTTCCCTCCCCCCTTTAAGTGCAAAATTCTTCTATTTGGCCATATTAGTGCAGAATCCTCGAATCACACATGCTAATGATTGAAACGTTAAGACCCAACAAGGACTATTAAACCATATAAGTGCATAATATGTGCAAAACCTAAAATGATACATGCTAATGAACAAAATTTTCAGAGGTTCGTGTTAGATTTTGGGCGCTAGACATCACCTTATTTGTTGTCGTGACCTAAAATGATATAACATGCTGAATGAATATTAAAACCCTAACCTTGTATATGGCCAAGAATTAAGAAAACTATTGAATCAACCCTGGCTAGGGCTTCTCCGAATATGGAGTCATTCTTGTCCGAGTAGGGATCGATTGAGGAAGCAGAACAACAATCAAGGTTGGTCATTGATAACCCAATAGCTATTTGGCAAAATAGAGAAAACGAACATACGTGAAAGGCTGAAACGGTTGAGAACTCTGGCTACGAGAAAAATGCTTGAGAAGTCTGGCACACAGAGAAAACGATTGAGAAGAGACATGCATAGAGAAAAACGATTCAGAGAAACGATTGAGAAATATGAACCAACCTGAAACGAAACAGAACCCTAGAACAACAGCAGATCCATCCAACCAGTTCGCATGATTTGAGAAAACTGGGGTTAGTTCGAACTATATCGACCCAAGATTTCGAAGGGAATCGAAAATTTCAGAGGGGTATGTGGGGCGCCAAGGATTGCCGCCTAACATTTGGGTAAAGCGCTAGTGGGTTGAACGCTGTTTATGACAACGAAATTTCAATGAAACGCTGTAAAATTATTCCGTGTTTGTGGAGCGCTATGGTAGGCTTCTCCTCTTTCTGGTGTGTTTATAAACGCTATTGTTGGTAACTTTTTATAGCATTTTTAAAAGAATGCTATCGTATTATGCTATTAAAAGTCAAGTTTGTTGTAGTGTTGGATCATTGGCTTGGACACGATATAAGCAATATTAGACACAAACATTTCACTGATCAAACTAAATTCGACGGTAAAACCTATAGAATGTCACACCTTCAACAATTTTTCCTTTTTCCATCAGCACATGGTCAATCAAACCAAAAGAAAAAGAAAAGAAAAGAAAAGGGAGACATAAGAAGTCTTCATACCTCTTCGTCCCCTGTTGGCATTTTTCCGAACACGTAATTGGCGAATAAGTGTTTTAGGCTCATGGTTTTTCTAGTTCTTTTGTGAATCAACAACCACGCCTATCAGCCAAAATAGCGGAGAGAACCTCCACATCATATCTACTTAAAGCAACATTTCTTCTATCATTCATCAAAACAAAAACTCAATAAAATTAGCACAAACACAATTGTATCTGAGAGATAGAGGCATTTTGGCCATAACCAAAACAAAAGCAAAGAAATTTTTGCATGATATATACCAGTAGAAAGTTTATTCCCACTCTTGTAGATTTCCAATTCCATCTCAGATCGCCACTTGTCCGTTCGCCGGTCAATTTGCCTCTTGTGGGTATACGATACATCCCGCAACTGGATGCACCTTTTTCAAGAACCCCGCCGGTGACCATCTCTAGGAGGAGCAGACCTCCTCCACAATATCCATCTCCAGGAGAAGCATGCCTCCTCCACGAAGTTCACCTCCAAGAGAAGCATGCCTCCTCCACAAAGTTCACCTCCAGGAGGAGCATGTCTCCTCCACAAAGTTCACCTCCAGGAGGAGCATGTCTCCTCCACAAGGTCCACCTCTAGGAGGAGCATGCCTCCTCCACAACGTTCACCTCCACAAGGAGCAAGGCTTCTTCCACAATACTAACTCCTGGGAGGAGCAAGCCTTCCTCCACGATCCTCACCTCTGGGAGGAGCAACACCTCCTCCAGGAACTCTCCACCCATGGAGGAATGAGGTCACCTCCGGGCACCTCACCTCCTACTTAACACTTTGAAGACTCCATGAATACTTAAAGGCGACTCTATACACCATCCTAGGCCGGGAGCAGGGCCTAGGTAGCTCGCTCGGGACCCAAGGAGGAATGTGATTTGGAGGCTAGAGCAAGGGTTTGTCAAGGAGGACGAGCTTGCCTCCGGCGAGCTCTAACTTGACCGGTCCTAGAGAGAGAGGGGGCATTGACCGTCATCTGACATCTCGGAAGAAGTATCATACCTACCGCCTGGCACCTCGGAGCCCGTATCATGCCTACCGCCTGACTTGACAGATGATGCGGGTCTCCATGTATCACCGAAATATAGCCTCTGTTGGTTCCTTGGTTACGAGCTCCGATGCCTAACTTGGGACTAAAAGAGGAAATGAGGTCAACCTCTACTCTGTCCACCAATGGGGAGGAACCTTACACCTGGCTCTCCCTCATCTCCAAGGCTCATATAAAAGACAATCATTCAACAAGCATTCAACACATACTCTCCACTGCCATCCCTCTCTCTCTCTAAGTCCGCCCCGAGCTCTCTCCTCCTCCACCTCCGGTGGTCTCGAGCACCATTGTAGCGACCGCCATATACCCGGAGGGCGACCTCAGGTACTCTTCCCAATCCTACCTCCCACACCTCTTGTCCACCGTCTTCTCCTATTTGCAGCTCTCTCGCTCCTTATAGTTTCACGGACCATTGACGCCGTCGTGGACAGAGGCGAGGGTCGCTATTGTAGATCGGGCGGCAAGAGGTATCTGCGAAATCGTCTTCTTCTTCTTCTTCCACAATGCTGTGTCTTGGTCGAGGATGTCATCCCCTATATTGTTTGGTCTTTGGTGAACATCCGCCTAGGCCATATCTTTCTCTCCTATTGGAAGGGTAGAAATGTAATCTTATCAATACATAATCTTATCGGTAATTAATTAGGGAGACAATCCTTGCAGGTAATTAAGAGCACCAAACTTGAACCGGACCGTAATAATCCCTTTTCCTCCTTTTCCCTCCACAAATTGAAGATCTAAATACATCCCTAACAAGACAATCCATGGGAGAATCAACAAATTGCGGGAGCAAGTTTAAAAATTCAGAGCAACTCTACACTTGTAGGTGTCCAAGTAAATTAACACATCAAAATTTAATACAACTTCCAGAATCAAAGAATACACTATCCTAATCACCATGCAGAAGAAATGAATAGTTGGATTTAATAAATGAAAATGGGGAAGTAAATCAAAACCTTAAAAGGGAGACAAGAATGCAAAGGAAAACCGGAAAAGGGAGAGTGGATGTTTGAGAAGAGAGTCCCGTCGTGAATGCCAGTGTGCCTTAAAAGGGAGAACTGTATGTTTGAGTGGGCCTTTCCTGCCGAACAGTCAGTAGAAGAGAGGAAGTTGAGGTTGCCAGGGTGGTTTTCTGTGAGTGGATGTTGCAGATTGATGTAATGAAGTTCCCGATGGAGTTGCAGTTGGAAGATTTGCTTTTCGGAGGAAGCAAATGGTTTACTGGTTTTATGGAAGTTGCTTTGGCACTGCACATTAATCGAATGGACTTAGCTACTTATATGTTGTTGGGGTGGGTTTTGCTACCAATTTTCGCGGTGAATTTTGACTGTTTTGGTGGAAGCCGGTTCAGTAGGGCATCTGTTAGGTGCCAGCGTTTGGGGTTTGGGCTTCTGGTAGTTTATGTGGAAAGGGTGTTGATGGTAGTATGAAAAAAGTTGACACACACTTTGCAAAGCTTCTGTCTTTTAGTACAATGGATAGATTTGAAAACAGAACATATATTTTTTAGGCAGAAAGATTTATGGTCTTGCAGAAAACCATTGAGAGACTAATACTAATTGATATTAAGTCAGAGTTTGTCTAGGATCTATCCTATCTTTTTATGGAAAATTTTTAGGAAGTTCGGAGTACCATGTGGGTATGTCCACGTGGTGCTCCCAACAAATCAGTGGCTGAAAATATTACGCGAGGCACCTAGTCATCATCCCTTGTTAGGTGGTTGGGAGACACAGGGAGTCCCGCTTAGTGTGGGTACTCTCTTTTTATTCACTAGTGCTATGCGCAAGGCGAGCGGATTAGCCCTGATACAAATTCAATTTAAGAATCCAAATTCTTATATCATGTAAGGAAAAAAGAAACATTCAGATTTATTAGAGGATGTGAACATTTTCTATTTAAGAACATCCGTAGAAAAGAAAATGGAGCAATACAACAATAGACAAATTGAATAAAATTACAATTACCACAAAGTCCACTGGGAAGTAGTATAATATCTTGGAAGACTTTCTCCATCAGTTTGGCCATGAACTCGTTTCTTCGAACAACAACAGCGAAGGTATAATACCGTGTTATGTGGACCTGATGTTTAACCTCACGACCATGGGAGACAAAAGCACCATCATTTATTTATGCTATACTTTCTGCATCCTCATTCTGTACCAAAAGATTCTTCCAACCACATGATGTGTTATCACACAACTACAATCTAAGAAGGCACCGCAAGCTAAACTAACATAGCAAAAACACTAAAACAAAGATCCCTAAAACAGTAATACAAAACTAATAAGCATGAAATATTGCAGAAACATCCCTAAACATTAGAAGCATCCCTTAATTTTAGGGAAAAATATTGTAGCAAACATTGTAGAAAATCTTACTATAAAACCATCTCTAAAAATTAGAAGCATGAACTTTCCAACATTACCAAACAGGAAAATGATTTTAGCACTCCACTATCCAATAACTACACTACAAAATTTGTATTCTTTTGTGATTTGAGAATTGTGCTATGTGTAATTTTAAACACTAGAAGACAAATTTTGGAAGGTTGTTATCAAATAGTGGAGTGCTAAAATCATTTTCCTAGCAAATATTACAGCAAATCTAAAACAATCATTCTTCCATTCAAATTTTTGATACAAACCAAGAAGAGATACGTCCAAAAACCCAACCAAACCTGAACATACTGTGAGCAATACAGAATTTAGACAATCGTTGCTTCCGTATAGCAGGAAAAAGCAATAACCAGAAAGATAACAACTCAAAACAAACGAAAGACCAAAGGGCAAAAAGAACTTGTATAAAGAATGATGTGCTTCATAATCTTATCTGATTCCAAAGCACAATGGTCAAAAGGAGCAAAATCCCTCTCCTTTTCTCCTACTATAAATACTGAAATTTGCTACATAGCTAATGGTAAAAATGATTGTAATAACAAAAGTTAAAAAATACCCCCTCTCGCTCACGCACATAAACCAGAATGTGTAGACATATGGTTTCACCGTGATGAGAAGTTGTGCGTTATTGAAATAGAATATACTCCGAAGGTGAATCTGATAGGCATCAATTTCGTCGTTCAAACTTCAAACCAGTAACAGAATTAATGAATTATAGAGAAGTTCAACTCAAGTTTTAAAGAACATTTTTTTAGAAAATTTTAACAGCTAAAACTGATCTGGGACCATCCAAATATAAGTAAACCATCAGTGATAATGTGAAAATGAATCTAGAATCAGCACAATAGAGGACAAATGCAAGTAGTTTGGCATAATGAAGGTCTTGAATGGAAACTCTTAAATTAACTGGCGCAGGCTACTACTTCCGTGTTTTTAAATCAAAAGGCTACTACTTTCGTATTTTTGCATCAATTTATCAGTGATGGAAACTCTTAAATCAACCGGTGCAGGCTACTCGATCGTTAGTTAGTTCACCAAATAAGGGGTGGAACATAAAGGAAGGTGGCTGAAGAAGAGAGGACATACCTTTCTTAATTCCTAGGCTCTCTACACCTCTTTCCCTTCAAAAGACTTCTCATCCTCTCTCTTGCTCATGGTTTCTCAACACACAATAGGAAGATACCAAAATGTAAATATCAGTACATTATAAGAGGGAAAACAGACGAACATGAAGCAAAAGACATTCGGCACAAAATTTTAAATATAAATGTAATGCTAGTTGGTCAGAATAAGGATTAAGTTATTAAAGAAAAGGTTGCAATAGGGGTTAATGAGGCTTGCTTTAATTTTTCTTTTCTTGGTAACACATTTCACTCCAAATGATCAACCTGACTGCGACTGTGTCTTAGAAAATAGATCTTGAACACGAACCAGTAACTAATAGTGCATTGGAAAGTGTAAAATGAATAAATCAGTTGTAAACTCGTTCAGCAGCAGTTGTGAAAGAAACACTATCAATTTCGATAAAAACTGAAAATTAAAAAGGACTTAATTTCTCACAGTATAAATGTAACAGTAGAACTGAATAAGCACGCGCGCATGTCACTCACACGTATGTAGTAAAAGAACGACATCCAGCTTCAAATGAAATTGAACACACAAAAAACCTGAAGAGGATAAGAATATAATTCTGAAATAGCAAAGCCTACAGAAGCCGAATTAAAGCCAAAGACCAATCGATTGCTTGCTGACAGGTTAGTTATCGCGGACTCGGGATTCTTGAACAGTCAAAATTACACTCCAAGAAGGGACTAAATGACTATTCACATAACCAAAGGTGAATGACGACGAAACGAAACGGGCACACTAGCTCTTTCTATATAACGGAGGAAAACTATGCACACACAACCTATGTTTGGAAGGTAAAAGGATAGAGAGGAAATGGAAATTTGATTGCGTACAATCCACACCATATAACAGTATTCAAGGTTGCATTTTCTAACCAGACTCTCATTTTACACCTCCATGGAACTTCCAGATTTTGAAAATATCCAAGAACAAGAGTTAACAAGTAGGATAGATTGCATTTTGATTGTAATACCTTTACAAACAAAGCTTGAATAAAGAATAGAAAACTATTACTGAAATTAATGGAAAACAATCAAAGTATGGGGATTACCTAATTAGGGCTTGTTCCCTCCTGGAATTTGAAAATTTCAGATTTACAGGATGAAATACTTCTTGGCCGAGGCTCGACCTTCGAGAGCATGAAATCACGGAATGTCCCCCTCTGATCAAAGATAGAAAATTTGAAGACTTGTCATGGGAATTTCTGAAGAAAACGAGAACACCAAACGTACCAGCCACTGAAAACCCAATTAAAAGATAGACACTGATCTATGGGTACTTGCTCTCAGCTATAAATTATAATTATGAGCTTTTAGCCCCATCCTTGTCAGGTATTTGGTCTTTGATAAGGATGAGGAATCCTATTGAAACAATATCACCGAGATAAATTACATAAAAGTCTCACGTCAAATGCAAGCATTCAAGTTGAAAACCCCCAATTAGTATTCGAGTTGAAAACCATCAAACTTTGGGAGGGGAAAACCCTAATAGCCAACTTTGGGTAGAAAACCATCAAACCATAAAAAATTCCAGAAGAAAACCCTTCGAAATACAGAAAGTTTTGAAAGATTTTAAAAAGAATGATTCTTCTATAGCAAAGAACCAATCTTGATTTTTTTTCCTTCAAAAAAAGCCCTAATTTCTGTTACATAGACAAAGTGAGGGAAGGAAAGAAGCACAATTTCGAAGCAAGAGAGGGTACCATGTTTCAATTTATTTGTTGAAGGGAACCGATGTTGCTGTGGCCCCAAGAGAGAAGAGATGTGGTGGTGGTGGTCGGAGGAGATGGGGAAGAGGGGAAAGTGCGGAGGCGGACTGGCAGAGACGCCACAACGGAAGAGACGAGAGATGATTAAGTGAGGGAGGGTGTAGGTTAGGGGCTGTAGACTTTGGTTGGGAACTTCGAACAAAGCTGAGGTGGCAGCATTTGAGTGGTTTTTCGGGAATCGGGAGGGTGTCTCGGACCGTAGTGAATAAGTTTTTCTCCTAGACTTTACTTTAAACAAGTTGTGTGTGTCAGGCCCAACCACCAAGATGACTAGTGGTTGGATTCGTTTCGTACTCTGCCCTAAGGGCTGTTTGGGAAGAATCAAATCAAAACTGATTTTTCATCTTATGTTTGAGAGCATAATCAAACAGCTCTTTAGACCGTACCGCCTTCTATATAAAGCACTCCTTCACGTTTCAAGGGATAGTCCATTCCTTCCTTTATTACTCTCCCCCTGCCCCTCTTTCCTCCCCCTCACTCACATGGTTTAGATGGATTCAGACTATGAATTCAACGAATTCGTCGAATTTATACAGAGATCTTATATAGACTTCTGAAAATTCTATGAATTCGCCGAATTCTTATAGATCTGTAAGTTATGAGATACACTCACATGAGAGATGATTACCTTGATGCTAATCTTAATTTTGAGTTTTGAGTTTCTTGTGAACAGATCTCCAGGTTGTATCTTAGGGGATTTATCTTTTGATCATTTTTTTTATTTCAATTTTTCTTGTGGTTGTTTCCCCCAGATCTCAATGTTTACCCTCTTTTTGTTCAAATTCTTTTTATTTTACACTCTTCTTTTTCTTTTTTTGTGATAATCCCTTCACATGCCTGGCAGGGGAGTCACAGGATCCCTTCGAAGATGAAAGGCAACATGGTCACACCTACTTTTAGGTGATGTCTGGGACAGCATGGCAGAACTCATGGCCGAACGGCTGTCTCAATCATCACCTAAAGTAGATGTGATCATGTTGTCTTCATCTTCGAAGGGATCCTGTGACTCCCCTGCCAGGAGATGATTACCTTGATGCTAATCTTAATTTTGAGTTTTGAGTTTCTTGTGAACAGATCTCCAGGTTGTATCTTAGGGGATTTATCTTTTGATCATTTTTTTTTATTTCAATTTTTCTTGTGGTTGTTTCCCCCAGATCTCAATGTTTACCCTCTTTTTGTTCAAATTCTTTTTATTTTACACTCTTCTTTTTCTTTTTTGTGAGTAGTGCTATGTGCATCGACCAAAACCCGTGTACCGGGTCGGTCTCGCCGGGTCAACTCCGACCACCGGACGGCCCATCCGAGCCCTCCAGAAAAAACGAGGGAACCCACGAGAGAATCGGCATCTGATGTGTGTAAGTGCTCGATCTGGTCCCTACAACTGAGCAGGAGAGTGCGAGCAACAGGTATGTATTCTCCGGCAAAGGTCTCTCCCTGGGTCATTTTGTAATAACCGGAAATTCCGACCTGGGTCATTTTGTAATAATGTCCAAATTAAGTTCTAAAACCGTATTTTTCCCTGAATCACTCACCATCCCCAAAACCCAAATCTCCCAAAACCCAAGACCCAAATCACTCACCATCCGCAAAACCCAAAGCCCAAATCTCCCAAAACCCAAGACCCAAGACCCAAATCACTCACCATCCGCAAAACCCAAAGCCCAAATCTCCCAAAACCCAAGACCCAAGACCCAAGACCCAAATCACTCACCATCCGCAAAACCCAAAGCCCAAATCTCCCAAAACCCAAATCTCCCAAAACCCAAATCACTCACCATCCGCAAAACCCAAAGCCCAAATCTCCCTGGGTCATCTACTATATATATCTACTGTATAACCCTAAAACTATCAGTACTCGGCTGCTCCGCTGCTCCTGAACATCGTACGTTCTTCTCTCTCTCTCTCTCTCTCTCTCCCATTTTTACTTGTGCTTTTAAGTACAAAATAGTTTCTAAACCCACAATTTAGATTCTGATTTTCAGATTCCACCATTGTATTTGGCAAACACTCCATAACTTACGTACGAAATATACCATTGTGACATAATCTTTACATATTTTGAAAGATACGTGAGTTTAGTTTCAAAATCAAGAAACGGTACATTGTGACATTAGTTTCAACGTGCACTCCAAGACCAATTAGCAAATAAAATTAAGTCTAAAACCCACACAATTTACTATGACCCAATACACATACAATTATAAGATAATCAAGGATCTAGGATATTACATTGTGACATTAGTTTCAATTTGGTTAGGGGGTTATTTGATTGCGTGCTAATATTTGATGACTAACATTCTCCTTTTTGTCATCTTTTGAAATATTGGAAGTGTTGAAATATGCTCTTATGATAACTATTTTGACAAGTACTTAGGTATTTCCTTCCATTTTTATGCTTGGAAGCATGGTTGTTAAGTATGGGTCCAAATCATCATAACTTTGCCAAAAAAGATGATGCACTTAATAACACGAAAAATGCCATCTTGAGTTAAAATTGCTGGGCTATGTAGGTTTGAAGGTAATTTGCGCAAGAAAAGGTAAAATTGACTTGATTGATATTTTAAGCTGAACCCGTGGTAGAATACTAGTCGGTACTTTTATGAAGAAGAAGGGTAGTCTCTCAATCTTTTAGTAGAAGTAATTTTCTTTCAAGATGGGTATGAAGCCTAAAGTTAGTCCCCTCAAAAGTGCATGAGCAAAATTTTAACTTTATATTTTGCATCCTTGGTAACAAATTCTACTGCTTTGTATGCTTTTAAATTCTGGAAATGTGGTTATGTGTTGCAATTAATGACTTGCTTGGTCATATGATGCAGTTACTTGGTTATATCTCGACTGTCTGTGTTAAGAATATTTTTTTAATTTCTTTTAAACTAGTACTTCTTCTGTTTGAAGGATGGCAGATGATCAACATGGTGTATCGTTCCACCAATTTTGTTTGGACAACGCGCAGACATTTTGGCAGATTTCTGTCAATGGGCATCCTGTTGCTTTAAGCAATGTTCCGCTGCTTATTTTGAGGTATTGATCTTTTGATGAATTTATCTTTTGTGTATTTGATTGTTTGTTTAGTGGTTGAAAATTTTTTGTGTTATTTTTTTAAGGAAAATACTTAATGTGGTGAAGTCATGTCACGATAACGATATGAGTTCTGGGAATCTTTTGGATAATATCCTCGTTGTCAACAACGAGGACGTGGTATTGGCGGGGGGACCAGTCCCTCTTGATTTGGTTAACCCTCGACTTACCATGCACAATGATTTGGTTGCTGTCCGGAATTTGGTGTTACGTGCAGTCTATATCACAACACCTTTGTTCTTACCTGATGCGGTTCGTTCTTTTAACAATTTGTTTGCGTTGTTAACACCCTTCTATCAGCTGGGGTTTGATTTGAGGTAAGTAGCATTTACGTGGCCTACGTTGTTTCAGTTATTTTCTTTTTCAGTGGCCTGTTTTTTCAGTTCTTTTTGCATATATTGATTTCTTTGAATACTCTCTTAATGTCTCATTTGAATGGCAGGAGAATTGAATTTTACCTATTTAACAGCCCACTATTTTTGGATGTCATGGGCAAATATCTACTTTTTCGGAAAATTTTGAACCTGGCGGAATACCAAGGGGGGCTTTTATTCTTTGGTACTGTGGATGTGACAGGCATTGGGAATTGGTTGCCTTACGTGCATAATCAACTATTGACTCTGGTTAGGGACCATAGAGGTGGTGTAAATCTTCTCCGATACCAGACTCCTCGAGGTTCAATACTTTTTTTCCGGAATGCTCTAGGGCATTTGAATGTAAGTTACTGCCCTAATTATTTAATTCATCTACAATAAATTAATTTCAATAGCCAACTAATTTTTATTATTTGAATTTTGAAATCAGGGTCCGCTCTTTATTAGTGATGCACACGCTATGACCATTCTGGAAGATGAACTTCCTTGGGTCATGCCTAGATTGTTTAGTGCACTTGTTCGAGGCATGGACATTACTCCAACTTGTATTCAGATCTGTGGGTAAGTAATTAAGAAACATGATTTCTTGACTCGAATTAATTATTAATTAAGTTATTCTATATATTTCAGGATGACTTTGGAGGCCTACTTGCGGGCGCCGATCTCGGTTTTTGCCTAGGGGGGAAGGTTCTCTCTCTCACTCTCTCTTTACTAAAAAATCTCAAACTTTTATTGCCTAGATATCCTCCCTCTTGAAACTTGATAGAGCTTCAAATATTATGATGTACTACTTACTTCGGGAGTATGACTGTATAAAAAAAAGCATGTATTTTTTTTTATCCGAAAAAATGCACAACCAAAATGTAGAAGCTTAGCTGTTCTTTGCTTGATTGTTGACCACGATTTCACCGTGATAGACTATCAGCATCTGCCAAAGGTCAAGTTGTTTTCAATTTTCGTTCATTTTTTTCTAGCTTGCTATACTTGTTGATCTCTTTGATCTAGCTGGGTTGAAGTCCTGCATTTTTGAAGAGTTATGTAGGGTATTTCATACCAAGTTATGTATTCTGCATTTTTGAAGAGGTGTGTGTAGGGTATTTCGTACCAAGTTATGTATTCTCTCTGGCTGCTGATATGAGAAAATCAGCAAGAATAGACTGAATAGGTTAATTTTCATCTTTAGTTAGTTGTGTAATGGAAACATAGGACGTGGGTTGCATTGTTCTGTGGAAATCTATAGCAAAAGAAAGCAGAAAGATTCCATAAATTGAAGTTTATTTCATTTCTTCATTTTATTTTTCTTAATTGCATTTGTTTCTTTTAGTACTACATGTTTTGGCTACAAGTGCACAAGGGTATGCCTAAGACACACATGCGCATCTACAGCATTTGAATTGGTATTGAAGTATCTCTAAAAAACCTATTTGCAGCGAAATTTTTATTTAACTATTTCAATCAGCAGTTGAAAGACCAGGAATTAGATTGAATTACGTGATGAATTAGGCAGTTCTAACATGTACTATCTGTGGCACTGTTGAATGGTATATGTATACAGAATAGTGATCAAATTCATGATATCATATGGGTGGGTTTGGGCTAATTATAAATGGATGGGTTTGGGTGAAACCATATTACTAGACCCAAATTGCTACCTCTAATAAAAGGAATTGTGTGTTGGTTGTGTCTTTTTCGATTAACCGTACTCACCATACTTCCCATTCCATTGCACTTATTTTCATATTTGCATGTAGAATTGGTAGAAGATTTTTCTACTGGGCTAGTGTATCTCAACCCTTCATCATTTTCAGGTACAAACATTGGAGGCTGAAGAACACTTTTTGGAAGCTAACTTGTGTAGTTACTTAATCATCTTTTGTAACTAATTTCTACAGATTTCCTTTTGACTAAAATGTTTGTAACCTCCAAACTTATTCGTACTTGTACTTGAGTAAATTCGGGCCAGAGTGCCACCGATGTAACCTCTAAAACTTGAAGTTGGATTTGTAGGTTGAACCAATGGGAACTTTGATACTCTTTTGGGTATTCTATTAAGTAAATGTGTGTTTCTTATTTCATAAGGGTCTGTAAATAGGTTTGGTTTAGTGTCGACCCATAGTCGACTGCCCACTAATCGTTGCAGTTGTTTTTGTTCTAGAACATAATGAATTCCTAATGCCTAATGGTGCTTACACGTACAAAAATATCTTTTCCCCATACTTTGTACATTTGCCCTTCTGTTCCAAGGGTGGTGACTGGTGAAAGGTTGGTATGATCTATTTTTTAGTGGTGTTAATAGACAGAGAGAAAGGGTACTTACTAAAAGGTTGGTATGACCGTAAGGCCGGATTCAATAAGTAACTTTGCGAAATAAGTGCAGAATTAACAGATCCACCATTAAATAAGATGCGGTACTGATCAAGCACTATGATCGAAAGTTGTTCATTGTCGATATGAGATCTGAACTGTCGGATGCACAATATCATCCCCAATTCAATGTGTAAAATCACTGAGACCATCTTATATAACTAATGTACTAAGAATTTTTTTGGGTTGATAATCAAATATTCGGGCCAACTCGACTAATTATTGGAAACCAATTTCACTGTCTTTTAGCGTAAACCGTATGCTAATGTACAATTCTTTCGGACCCATTTAAAGCAATAACAAGGCTCTATACACTAATGTACAATTCTTTTTCCAAAAATGCTAAAGAAATGTGCACACACTTATTATAATATGGGCCACACACATTATTGTTCAGTTTGAATAAAGGGAGTATTGAAAATGTACGACGACTTAGGCCTATGTTTGGATCCTGTACGAATAATCAGAACCGTTCATAAATATTAACATAAACTTTTGAATTGCCTTGCAAAAAGTCAGCCGTTAGATGTGCGTAAGTGATTGATCCGAACCTGAATTTTGAAACATGACGGTGCCTTATGATGACGCAAGTAACTTCTTGACGGTGCCTTGTGATGCTGCAAGTAACTTCTCGTCTGCTTGTGCAGATTTTTCCAAAAACAAATACTCCCCCTCCGTCTCCAATTTTTTAGAGTCCGGACTATTTTTCAATTGTTTATACAACAGTGCTACCCACACAGCAATAATACATATACAGATCTGATGTGGAGTCCACTAAAGGTCACATACAAACGATCTGAACCGTTCATTAAATGTAAAAATATTTTTTTGAAGGGTTTTCGCAAAAAATCAACTCAATCCGATAGCTTTAGATGCTCGATTCAATCATTTAACTTTTCATTTGAAAATATATTCTACATTTAATGAACGGTTTCGGATCATTTGTGTGGGACCCGTAGTGGGCCCCACAACGGATCTGTGTACAATATGTGTCTAAAAAGTATGTGTCAATAGACTTTCCGTTGCTTATATGAGTTATATCTTATAATCTATAATATTTTAGGTGATTTTGAAAATTTTGTTTAATAGTACAAATCAAGAGCTATCAAACAAAATTCATATTATATATAAAAATATTGCCAATTTAAAATTCGGTTAGGATGGAATGAGAGACTAAAAAATGGGACGGAGGGAGTAGCAAGGATGGAGCCAGGGGGTCTAGTGGTGGCGGCCGCCATGACAAGGATTTTAAAAAACGCAATTATTATATGTAAAAAAAATATTCTTCCCAACTTATATAGACCTACTACCACTAGAATTTTTCATTATTTTTTGCTATATACTAGTCCGTAATCCTCTTCTTTTTTTTTCAAGAAAGAAAACCCAAAAAAGTATTTCAAAACTAAATTCAATGGGCCAAAGTGAAGTATTATAAAAAAAAAATAAGGTCTAAATTAAGGGGAAAAAAACTTCACACTAGAATGGAAGATGATTTATGGCAAAATTCTTGATCACATACGTTGAGAATGACATAGCTAGAAGTTTTGACGTTGATTTTATCATCGATGTTTTTAATGACATGAAAGAGCGTCGGACACAATTCAAGATGACTCTTAACAGATAGATTAAATTAAAATTAATTTTTTTTAGTATTCTACATGCATATGACAAACATCATTTACTATAATTTTTATTATGTAGTAATTTTAATTTTTCCTAGATTCAATGACTTCTTTTTTTTTATTATAGCTCATCGTTTTAAATTTTTACTACAGTAGTATATATTCCGCCACTGCTAAGATAAAATCCTACCTCGGAGTAGTCAAACACTTGGCTCATTAATCACATATATCAAGACGAAACCAGTCAAACTGAAACACACGAACGGATTTGTCGAATGCATCATTGTCCAGGTAAAACATTGGGTATGCCAATAATACCTCGATACAGTAATCACCACTCAATAGAAAATTTACAGTAGAGTCTGGATAAAATATACATAGCACAGTTAACGGGAAGAGGAGATCTTACCGTTTATGCCCCCTCGTACTCTAGAGATTACTATATTATTCCACACGTAAAGCAATGCTCCTCCCTTTCACAAAAGACCTTTTGTAAGAGGGAGGAGCATTGCTCCAGAAGCACAAAATAAATTAGATATCATAGTACTATTAAATAGAGTAGACAAATCCAAGATAACTCAACTGTTCATATTTTTTTCCCAGATTACATTAACAGAATCTCATGATACATGACACTACTACAGAAAGATAAGCACAAGATAAAATCAGTTCGAACAATTTTCCTTGATACATTATCAGGGAATGCTGAGAAGAAAACGAGAACCAATTCCGAAATGAAAACAGAATCTTCAACATCATCCTAAACTAGACAGATTACATCAATCAAGAGTAATCATACAACGATATCCTCTTATCATCCAACACGCTAGCGAGTCGGCCGGCCCGCACGCCAGTCCCGCTGGGCGGCCGAAACACCACCACCCAGACCTGATCCGTATGGTTGGTCAGCGACTGCACAGCCGTTCTCATTTTAAGATCCCACAGCTTCACTGTCTTGTCGCTTGAGCCTGTCGCAATCGCCGCCCCATCTGGACCCATCTGGACTCACATCAACGCTCAAGACCCAGCGAGCGTGACCCGACATAGCATTAATCAAGCTCTTTCCCTCTGCGTCATACATGTGAACGTGGGCATCGTCAGAGCCCGAAAAGAGGACTCGTGCATCAACAGGCAAGTACACAAGAGAACGGACAGGCATGAAGTGGCCTTCTAAATGGTGGAGGAATTTGGCGCGAGGAACGTCGAAAATAGAGATGGTGCCATCCATTGAGCCACAAGCAAGTTGTTTTCCATCTGGACTCCACGCGTCTGAGAGGACAAACTTCTTGTTCCCGCTTTAGTCAGAGGGCTTTAACCCTTCCGGGTGAGGGATGGATAAGGAGGCAATCAGCTTCCATTCGGCTGTGTCCCACAGTTTGACGGATGCACTGCCACCACCAGCTACCGCCAGAGGGGTTCCCTGAAAACATAAAACATTGGGGGTAAGTTGCCAAAAGAACAACTATTTTTATGCAAGTGAAAATCTTGATCAACTCTAACCATTCATGCTAAGCCAATGATTTGGCAGCCAAATATATTATAAGGAAGCAAATAAACAAAGACAGATTATGGAGGCTTCAAAGGGCAAACTAGATCAGAACTTGCAAGCCACTGAACATGTGTAATATTATCATTATGTCAAACATAGGCCAACCAGGCCGGGGAAGAGAGTCTGGTCCACATTGCTCCACCGTGTTGTCAACTTGAGTTAATAAGATATTGGGTCTTGAAAGTGAGATCTTGTTTAGTTTACAACACAAACATAACCCCCCCCCCCCCCAAAAAAAAAAAAAAAAAAAAGGCTCATATGCTGTAAAAATATGAGCTGGTTCCTAGAAGCCACACAAAACAAAAACAGATTAAACAAAAATTGAAACGACAGTGGTAATTAAATGTCAGTGTCTGGCAGTCTGTTAAGGCAGAGGGAACAACAAGAACTGTTATTTCTCTCAACGAGTGCCCTACTAGAAAACTCTGATAGAACCTGTAATCAAATGTAACTATCTAACTAACTACCAGACCATCACCACAGCTTGACGAAGCCCGACCTGATAAATGAAATTTCTAGACAAATACCAGCCGGAGCTAATATTTGGTTGGGCTTGAGTTACTCAAAATACATCAGAATCCCAATCCCCGACCCATTCTGTGTATACTGACAATCCAAAAGTAAAGGACAAAGATTCAAAGACAGCAAAAGAAAAGTGATGAAAAGGGAAAAATGATAATTGAAGATCACTGCTGAGCAGACGTATGTCCTAGTACCACACTCGGGCTGCTGTGCACATGACTATGGAGAAAAATGATGAAAGAATGCGAGCATACACAGCAACAAAACAAAGATGAATCTTCTTTTTTAGAGCTTGCTGTGGTTTTTTGCAAGAAATGAAGCTGGAGTTTGGCTGCTGGTAGTGAGAGGAAGGGGTAGAGACATGGAAATAATTAGGTTCACAAAGGGCTTAGTGATTGCATGTGGCATGTTCAAACATCTTATGTAACTCACTCTTGAGCAGCCAGCATGTCTTTCTAATCTTCCTATATCCCCATGCACATGAGAGTCTGACGCAATGCAATTAGTCCTCTTTCCATAAAGCACAACAACAAGAACAAGAATTTGGTCACTGTGTTCACCTACAAATTACGATGCCCGATAATAACACAGGGCATGAAAACCTGACAAATACAATACTCGCGACCTCTAAAAAGAAATTGAACTCATGGAAGCAAATTAATTAGTATCACAGGCCTAACCTATGTTCAGGCACAAGTGTCCCTTATCGGGAGGAGGAAGAACCATGAATTTGTACAAGATTAACAAAGCAGAAGATCTTCCTTTAGCAAGGTTTACATGAAATATCTCTGTCATAACTGTTCTTTAGCGCACAATTCATGTTCCTATACCAATATTTACAAGGCATACTACCGTCTTCACAGTTCACTTACTCACAATTCAATATCCAGCTAGGTCAAAATCTAGTTACCTTGAATCGGAGGTCTTGCAGCACCCATATTCCTCCACAGTAAACGTTTTGATGCACTCAAGTTTGTAAACTTTTTGGCAGTAAGATCTAGAAAATGCAAATATTCAAGTAATAAAGCACACCCCCAGGGTGAATTGGTAAATCGGTGATCCAACTGTTGATATCAAAATACCAACACCATTTTCCCATCAACCAAACACAAGAGATGATCTTTCAAAATTCCAATTCATCACATCTAAAAAAAGGTAAAACCAGGACAATCCAAATTAAGGATGTAACTGAAACTTCAACAGATACAGTCATACAGATGCTAAATTTCTCTACAAGTAAATCCCAAGGGGTTGGCCTGGGACAAGACTACCGAAGGGTTCCCCTCTCTCTCTCTAAAAACTTTCCTAACTTCTGCTAGGGCTTCCTGTTACCCGCCACCACCCGGGGGGGGGGGGAGGCGCCCTCCTACCCTCCTCCCCCCAGGCCCCTCTTCCTCTCTTGCTTCTCCTGCTATCTCTCTCTCCATCCTTCTCCCTCT
Organism: Rhododendron griersonianum; assembly: GCA_018127125.1. Lineage (NCBI taxonomy): Eukaryota > Viridiplantae > Streptophyta > Magnoliopsida > Ericales > Ericaceae > Rhododendron > Rhododendron griersonianum. The sequence goes on along the minus strand of CM030790.1, from coordinate 48,493,800 downwards.
CCTGATCGAACCCTTCTCACCTCCTCTCCATTCTTCATGATCCCTCTGCCTTCCTCTCTTTGGAGGGTGTGGCAGGTTGAGCCCTATGCTCTCTCTGCCTCCGACCGGGGGTTCCATGGCTCCTCCGGGTGCTTAGCGGCATTAGGGTAGTCCAGGTGTGCTCGGAGGTTGTTGGCGGTGTTGTGGGGGTGGTGGTGGCGTAGATCTTGGTCCGGTGGCTGTGATGGTGGAGGATGGTGGCGTGGTAGAGATGGTGTTCTTAGGATTTCTAATTTCTGTTTTCGCAGGTTCTTTTTCCAAAATTCGATCAACAATGATGGCGGTCTTGATCGGCGATGGTTTGTTCCGGTGGTGGTGAGGTGGATGTGACTCCCATGGCTGTTTGCTCAAGTTGTCTTTGTGTGCTGAAGTCCGGCCGGCAGCCATTTTGAGTTCATAGTCGGGCGTGGGTTTGGCAGTTCGCTCCGGTATGTTGCTATTTGTGATTGTGTTTAGCAGGGGTTTGTGCTGGGGATGATGGGTGGTGGTTTGCTCCTCTCTATCCTAACTGTTTTCGATGTTTCATTTCCGTAGGCTGGTTCCCGCCGCCGGTCTCTACATCTGGGAGAGGCCGGCTTGGCTTAACGGCAAGGCTGGGCTCCGGTGTTTTGTGCAGTGGTGGATGTTGAAGTGGTTAGGGTTTGAGGGTTTGTTTGGGTGGGCCGGTTCGCCGGTCCAAGGTTTGGGCCGGATTTGGGTGTTTAGGCTATCATTGTTTATTTTGGGTGTAGGGTTGGGCTTTAGTGTCTATTTGTTTTGGACCCTTGTAGACCCTTGGGTGTTTCGCGCTATGCCCTTGTGATGTATTGTCCAACGCTTTGTTGGATCCCCTTTTTCCCATTTCCCGTTTTTAATAAAATTTATTTTTGCCCATAAAAAAAAAGGGGGGGGTTGGCCTGAGACAAGGACTGCTAAACGAATCAAGCTACTCGAATTCGAGCTCGCGTTCTCTTGCTAAAAGGTTGTTCAAGATCAAATTTATTACATAAAGAGACCAAGCTTGAACGTGAAGGTACTTACCAAAAAAAAGCACACTTGAACATGAAGGTTTCAAACCAAGTCGAACAAGCTACTACTTGGCTCGTTCACTTATGATATCTAAAAAATTCAAACTACTTGAGATTGCCACTGGTTTGGCTTTCGCTTTCAGCTTGATTAAAGCTTATTTGAGTTCGGCTCGTCTCATAATCAAGCTAAGCTTGAACATATTTTTTTGAAGCTTGTCAAGTTTCCAAACCAAGCTTGACCAATCACTTGCTTGGCTTGTTTCTCACCCCTCCTAGGGACCTAGGGTTTGCTCCAGGTTCAAAACCTCCCGGTGCCATCAACTCATTTGGGACCATAGGGACTTTGTCCCGATTTAATTGGTTCCCCGCAAGTTGATGGTGGGATTGTCCCCAGGATTAGTCGAGGACCGCTAGTGGATGGTGGGATTGTCTCCACGATTAGATAGTCGAGGTGCGCCTAAGCTGGCACGGTTTACTTCACTTATCAAAACCAAAACTGTTCTACATCTAGGTTTGCAAACATATACTCGTGTTTAGGCATTGAATTACCTTGGGGTTGAACTACATTTGCCAGACTTCAGAGGGCGGGGCCTCGAGCGTGGCGATGGTGTTGTTGTGGTCGACATCGAAGACGCGCACGAAGCTGTCGAGGGAGGCGGAGGTGGCGATGACGCCGGATGGATGGGCGGCGACGGAGACGACCCCGAGGCAGTGCCCGGTGTTGGTGGCGACGCAGGTGAGCTCGTCGGAGCTCCACAGCCTCACCGTCTCGTCGAGCGACCCCGTCAGTAGGAGTGGCGGCCGCTCGTCGGTGGCTGGGACCCACGTCGCTGCCCATACTGAGTCGTCGTGGGCGTTTTCGACCGATTTTAGTCCGGTGAGCTTCATTGGGTGCGGTGCGAGGGGCAAAACCCTAGAGAGAGAGAGAGAAGGAAAGGTTTATACTTTTATTGAAACTCTGCGACCTTTTTTTCCCCGGAGTAAACTGGAGGCGGATCAAAAAAAAAACCTGGGGGCGGATTTTGCGGTTTGAAAAATTGTGCCCTTGTGGTTTGCTATTTGCGTTTTTGCCCCCAACCTCGTTTATTTATTTCATTCACCCCCTTCTCTCTTTTCCTATCGGAAAGAAAATTTGCCAGTTTTTTTCATTCCAAAAATCCTTTTAAGTACAAGTAAATTTTTTTAGGTTATCTTCAATGTACATTCGCCTAGTATTATCTCTTCACTTGGCGAGCAAATTTATTATTATTATTTTTATCTTTTCACTTGAAACCAGTGCAGCAACTCCATGCAAAGTTACAGGTTGTCTTGCCTGTATTCCATGACAAATGCTAGAAAGAACTATTGATATCTATTAAAAGATTGGGTGTTCAAGGAAAACACAACATCGTGCTTGTTCTACCTCAACCTCCACGTCATAAGCTGTTTGGACAGAAACCCTGGGACCTCCAACCTCATACTGCAATAGTTTCCCAGAAGCTGCTCCAGATGCAACAGTGGCGAGCCTATAACAATAGGCTAGAAGCATGAGATAAGGGGTAAGAGTTAACAACAAACCCAATGCCAATATGTTGTGAAACAAAGTGCTACATATGAGGGATAACTCCAGGAGGATACCTGCAGTGAACTGCAATGTTCTGTTTACATGCTATGAGACTCTGACCATTTGCAGTTTCAATTATCCTTTCCACTTTTGAGCTCAGATACGAAACACCTGACTCCACACACCTAGGAAAAATTAATATGAATTACACATCTATGACCTACCAACATACAATGGTGAGTTGGAAATTCAAAAAGCAGCAACAAAAATAATACTAAGTCAAATAAACAATCTAACCTTTTCAACTCGTGGAGCAAGTGTCGACTAACTCGCCCATAGGAACGATCGATCAGAATTGGATCACCGTCATCAAGATACACAATAGTGTCCCGCCAAACATATTCAATACACCCTTCAAGCCCAAGATCTAACAAAGATGAAAAATAAGCTTCACCATAGAAGTGAGAGCAAGCTTTATCATAGTTTTACTAGAAGATTAAATCATAGAAGAATATGAGAAGCTTCACGATAAGGATCTTGGTTACACAGTACATGTAACACAAATTGGTCGGTGCTGTTTAATCAATACGGATATTCTACCTTTTGTCAAAGCCAGATACAAGTACCAGGCTCATAGTAGCATGGTCATAGTGTCGTAGAAACACCATTCGAAAAGGAGGGATGGAATTAGAGGTCCAATTCTGGTGGTGCCCCAACTTTTATGAAATATATGCACATGCCGGGAATTCAGGCACGCAGTTCCACATACTCCATCATTCAAGAAATGACAGACAATAAAGTCTGTATTCTTCAGAAAAGAGTACTCCTATTGAAGCTTAGGGACAATTATTGGACATGGTAATGAGATACGCTCCATAGAGGAACCTTAGCAAGCTGATATATGGGGTAAACAGTTAACAGAGTGGCTAAAGTCTTGTGCACGCTTGAAAATGCCGCATAAGCAGAGGAATGTGTTTAAAAGGGGTGAAAACCAACCATGCAACAGAAGCGTAACATTGTTGTAAATTAAAGCATTTCATGATGTTTACTAAAACATACAAAAGCGGATTTAATTTTTTTCATTGTCTTTCGTTCATATTACAATGTTTTGAATGGAAAAAAGAAAACTGCATAAATACAGTTCCCAACAGTAACAATAGTACCTCTAAATTCATCCTCCCATACGCCATAATTATTTGCGAAAGGAAGATCAGGCTCAATTAGTCCAACGCTTAAACCTAGCTTAGCCGATTCAGCAGCAAGAGCAAGACCAGCTGGGCCGCAACCAATCACCACCAAATCCAGTACAACATTACCAACCGGTATACATGGTAGCTGAAAATGGAGCAAATGAGGAATAAATTTCATATGAAGTCATCTGCATCTCTAATAACTAATAAGGGTATACTTGCCTTTTTCAGGGTCCGCAGTGTTTCTTGCTTGTGCTGCCAGCGCAAGAATAGTTCAGTATTATAAGCATTTGCTTCTGTAAAAAGATCAGCTTCTGTAACAGTTCTCCTAAAACAAAAGGTGGCATAACATGTATCACAGAAATAACGTTCCATTACTGCCGCCACTCGTTATAGTTCAGGTAAAATGTATCGGAGTAAAGCTGAAGCTTGACTAGTATGCAACCAGAGAAACATTGTCTTTGTTAACGTAAGCTCATTTAAAAAGGTCACTAATTTTGTAGGAGTAGAATCACAATAATAGTGACAAGGTGATGAAGTATGATGAAGATGAAATCATGAAGAATGGAAGGTAGTGTTCCAGAAGTTGGCAGTTAAATGTTTAGACCAGTTCCCATTAAAAACAATCCTAAGAACGCCAAGTCGTCAACAGACCCAAGAACATAAGTGGTCAGTTTAACTTTGTTCAGGCATCACATAAGCAACTGGGGGATGTACGTGGAAAATGTTTGATTTATGACTGGATGAAACCAAGCACGATGCATTTGCATGGTAAGCATAAAGATGAGTGAAATAGTACTCATCACATCCAAGCAGGATTAATACCTTTAAACAGTGAATGGTGTCGTGCTGAAGGTCTCAAAAGTTCAAAGGGTTTATCAGAAACTGATTTCACCAATTCAACATCTGTAGATGTATTAAGGTCTTATATACTTGATAAGATGGGATTCGAGGTAAATTTTACTTCAACAAACCTTATTCCCATAAAAAAAACTACATCTACTAGGACAATATATGATTCAGGGACAAGTTTTCCATAGAAACTAGAAAATAACCAATCACAATTCGAAATTGAACCCAAACAGTATGACCTCAGATTATTGATAGAGTTCTAAAATGGGAAGATGTTCTCCAGAACTTCTTTCATATTCTGTAACTTTTGAGCTTTTTCAAATGTCACAAACCCTAACCCTAACTTTTCAGCTTCTTAAATTGGCTGAAAATACTAGAACATGATTAAGTTCATAAATCGCTGAAAACCCTAGAACCAGAGATTACAAAAAAAAAAAACCCTAATTCTTTTTGTAACCCAGAAACTCAGTTTAGGGCACAAACATAGACCAACCACAGACATACACACACACGAGACACAGAGAGAGAGAGAGAGCCCTAATTTGGTGGTCACGACGTTCTTCTTCTTCTTCCTCAAACTGTTCACAAACCCTAATTTGTGAGAAATTCTGAGATTCGAGATTCCAGATCGAGAGAGAGAGATTCGATCTTGCGTTTAAAAAAACCCCTTTTTTTTGGTTTCGATCGACCGAGAGAGATAGCTTGGTGGTTGTCGTGGGTTTTATTACAACCCGTGACCCGGCCTAAATACCCGACCCATCTCCTTGTTTCTACCCGCGAGTTTCTTTTTTAATCCAACGGCTTAGAAGAGAGGTCCGGACCATTGCTTATATCGGGAGTCCTGATGAGATCCTCACTGATCGATCAGAATCATCAGAAGAACAATCGAAAAAAACCTCGCAGCAGGAACAGGTGCCTCTCTCTCTCTCTCTCTCTCTCTCTCTCCAATTAGGGCACCTTCGTTTTAGCTATGTTTTGGGGCGCTGCGCTGCCGACAGTATTGAGGCTTGTATTAGTTATACTAGATTAGGGTTTGGAAATTGGGAATTTTGTGTGGTTTTTGCTTTTCTGCTATGGCGGGTTACCTACGTATAACTCAAACACAATCGCACACACTCACATCTTCTTAATAGTTTCTTTTATCATCTTCTTCCTCATCTTTGTGGTCGTTTTGCTCATTTAACCTTTTCCTTTGGTGTTGGTTTGTATGTTCTTTTGGGGGTGGGTTTTCAAACCCTAGATGGAGGAATGCATCATTTTTCGTACCGAAAATTGGATCACAGGGACAAAGGATTTCTACTCGACTGCAGTTCCAGTTGATTTTGCTGGTCATGGCAACAACACCGATGTATTCTTTCTTGAACCGGTCGTCAAGACTACTGTACCAATTAATTCCACCTTTGTTTCTGTTGGAGCTTCTCTACTTTGTGTTGGAGGCTTTACAAATGGCAACCTATTATCCGAGATTTTCCAATTGGATGCTGCCAGGGAGGATAGTTGTGCAGAGATGATGCTTTCCCCCAGAGTGGGACCTAACGTCGTAGTCATGGATGGAAAGCTGTATATTATGGGCTGTCAATCAGTTGATGGTATATGGGGTGAATGCTATGATCCTTGCTGTAAGAAATCGTCTCCTCTACCTTTGCCTCCATCTGATGGGCTTCTAAACACAGTAGTTGCCCCGCTTCATTCCTCTAAGAAGATTTTGGTGGCTCCCGTGTTTCCATCAGCACCACGAGACGTTGCCTTTGTGTATCGTGTGGAGGATAAAGTTTGGGAGATATTGGATCACAAGATTGACTTCTCTAAGGTCTCTGTCCACGGTGAAGCAGCCGTGCTTCGAAACAGTACCACTCTGTGTTGGATTAATCGCATCACAAGGATGGTTCAGGCCTATGATTTGGTTCTCAGAAAGTGGTTCATATCTCCTATAGAAGGCTTGGACAAGGTCGGCACGCTAGACGGTGAGCCCACCCCTTGCTCATTGTTCTGTCTGGATGACAACCACCTCTGCTTACTCTGGGAGGATTATTTGGGTTACTCCCGTTACTCCCCCAATTCTGCTCACGGTCTCATTCACTGTACCAAAGTTAGAGTTTTGATCAGCAAGGGTGCTCAGGGGGAATCCATATTTAATGCCTTTGTTGTTTCCTCCCAATCTTATGTGCTTGAACCAGGGGCAACACTCGTCGATGGCCTTTCTTTGTGAGTAGTAATTTTTCTATGTTCTCGTGCTTCGCTGTTATACAAGTATTTCTTATTGTCCTTCCCTCAATAATCTTTTTTTTTTTTTCCCCGGATAAGTATGTACTTATTTTATAAAGCACAAACAAATTTACAAGTGCACAGGGGCATTCCCTAGAATCAAAGCATCAACTAAACAACTCAACACCAAACCCATAACAAAACAACTACCACTAGCCAAGCTGTCAGGAAAAAATGTAATTAGCCAAGTTCCATCGCAAGGCTAAAGCCTTGTTCGCTGAAGGCCTAAATTTGCGACAACTGACAAGAACTCAACCAGTCCCTCACAGCATTGATCGAAGTCAAGGAGCCCAATTAGGTTTAGGATAAGTAGCGCTAATAGATTCCCATGCAGACTTGGCAGTGTAGCCACCACTCTTATGAGGCAACCAAACCACATCATCTTCCAACTCGCAAACAGGCTTCAAATTTGACAAAAGGGACCTACCGAGATTATACACCACCTCATTGCCAAATCTGCCATATAAGGGGCCAAGCGGATGCCAAAAATCAAGCCATAAGAAAGTACTCCTTCCATTCCCAATTTTATATTGAACCAGAGGCTGTTCAAGCCTGCCAAACACCTTTCGAATAGTTCATGAAGCATCGGCTGGAATTAGAGGCTGTCCTCAATTTTCATTGACTGGAATAGTTCATGAAGGGTGACTTGACATTTTATCAAGGTATACCCTGGCTACGTAACTATCCACGTCCCTAACTGCTTTTTCAAGCTTTCTCCTGTTTATAATCACCTAACATACAGGGCATAATTATTCTATGCACTTTCAATTGTCCGATTAATCGATACGCCGTATTCAGAAGTTTTATCGGTAAAAATATGCTAAGGGACAGGACTCAAAGTCGGAAGGTGATAACTTTTTGTGTGTGAATCTGCTGAGAAAAAGAGATTGTGTTAACAAAGTGGTGAGGCGGCATGACCCACGTACATCTGGGCCGGGAAAAAAAAAAAAGAGAGAGGTGGAAGTGAAATGAAAACAACAAAACATAAGCTCATGCCCCCCCCCACCAAAAAAAAAAAAAAAAAAAAACCCATGTGCAACCATAACTCGCGGTTACTCTCCTTTGACCGTTTTAATCTCTTATTTCCTGCTCTTTCCTCTTCCCGCGAGGAGAATTGGTTGGCACGCTAGTAGTTGGCTTGACAATCCCTCCCCCTCCCCCCTCTTCCAAACTAGGAATCATAAAGGATATGGAAGCTCAACTGAGAAAAACTGATTTTAAGGGGCTGATAGTTTAATTCAGCTTATAATACAACTTTTTTCTCTCATTGCATGGCTAGGTTACTCCATTGACTCTCTCTCTCTCTCACACACACACATGTATACAACAACATATGCATGCCCCTATGACTAGGACTATATGCAACAATTTCAATTGGTTAAAGATACAATATCAGTCAGTATACAACTCCATATGATGTATGCTTTATCGATTGCAGTTTGATTTGATTTTCTTTGTTTTCCTGTGCATGAGGTGTTAATCTGTGAGATGACTTCATCTTTTTTGTTTTGGTTTATGATTATGCGTTTGCATAGTGGTCTCGGAGTGGGTGATGATGGCCGTACTGAAGCAGTTGATATTACCGCGCCAATCAGGGTGCCAGTTCAGCATAGCACGGGAGGTAGCAGCAGTGGTGGTTGTGGCCATGATGGAAGGACTCACCAAGGTGGCAGTAGTAGTTGGGGAAATGTTTGCTTCAGGTGTGGGGAAATGGAACATAAGGCTTGGGACTGCAATGAAGGTGATCAGGTGGTGGCTGGTATGTTGCCATAGGTAGCAGCGGTGGTTGTGGAGGGGGTGGTGGCTACACCTATCGTTGAGAGAGGGCATTTTGCCAAAGAATGCCAAAATATTTATGGGTAAGAGAGAAAGGGTTTAAGCGTGTATGCTCACGTTGTATCACTCTTGTTTTTACTTTTGTTGTTGTTGCTCTGCCACCATATGACACAATTGTTTTATGAGGATTATAGCTGCTATGTGGTTTGCTTGGTTTGATATGTTATAGGATTACTTTCTAAGCTGTTAAAAAATTGGTCATTATATTAATGGTCTGATGTCTTTCTGAGTTTGCTGTGGTGTGGAGGGGACGACTTGGGATGTAATGTAGAACTTTTCCCTCTCTCTCCCCTCTCTCTCTCTCTGCACAGTTGTATGGGAGAAATTGTTCCATGGTCCTAGGAGCAAACCCAACACACTCACGTGTGTGGGATTTTACAATTTGCTGGAGTACTTTAGTTTTGAAGCTATTGCTGCGTGATTTTGGCATTTCCTTGAGATGAATTGAGCAGCTATTTGCTAGCGTGGGTTTTGCCTTCTACTTGAGTTGAATTTAACAGCTATTTGTTTAGGGCCCATTCCATACAATGAGCTGATTTCCTACGCGGCCAAGTTACGGGGTAGGAAGGTGTAAAAGCAACCCGATAAAGAGATGAACTAGAAGATATACTCCTATTAGGTTTGTTGGATGGTTCTTTTCATAAACGAATCTCCCTTGGTGCAATCATAGGTGAATTGTTTGCCGGTTCAAACTTCAAATTAGTAGCATAATAATTGACACGAATCAGGCTGTTGGCTATAGGTTTCACGTTCTTCTTCTTTTGGATACTAGCACCTAACGAAGTGTTCACCATCAATTGGGTTTTCTCGTGTCCTTGTCAAAATCTCAAGTATTTGCAAGCGAGTTGTTTTTTTTGATACTAGCACCTAATGAAATTTTGTATTGTGGTAAATTGTACAGGACTATGAAATTTGTCTGTGGTGGTCCATAGAAATTACGTAATGGATTTGAATTGGATTTGAGTTCCATAGAAATCACGTAAGGCCATCCACAGTGGTATAATCAAAAACCAATTGTTTTTAAAGTTAACAATGTTAGTGCAAAAAATGGCATAATCAAACTTAGCAAGATCCTTAGAAATAATCAAATTTTAGGCTTTGGATAACCAAAACTAGCAACTTTTTTCAATAATCAAAATTTGTGGACTTCACACCACATAAGTTAACTAGTTCCAAAATTTGTATACACGCGTGTTTCAACTGGTATTTTCTTATTCTCTTCTTCACCTACTCTATATCTTCTTCACTTCACTGACAAAATATTTCTCTTTCTTTCTCTCCAAAAGTAAAACTCATATCTCTCGATCATCTACAATCTAACCCATCGTTGCGCGGATTAAGGTATTTCACTCTTCTTTCCCGTTTTTATTTCCCCCCCCCCCCCAAAAAAAAAAAAAAATTCATAATAGGAGGGAAGAAAGTCACCTATTTTTTCCCAAAATTAAAAGAGGAAATCGATATATTTTTGTCCAAAAAAACGTAAATGGAGGGAAGTGAATGCGCGAGAAACAAAGGGACAGAGAGAGAGAGATTGTAGCGGACCCCTTATTTTGGTTATGAACTAGAAGTGACCATTGTGAAGCTTAACATTGTTAAGCTTAACAACCTCTTAAGTGAATAATCAAAAGCTGATGTGTCAACTTTTGGTTATCCTTTTTTTATTATACCACTGTGGATGGCCTAATGAAATTACGTAATGAATTATGTGGACGTACAAAATCAATCTTAACAATTCTTTGAGTTCCTTTGCCACTTCAGTCACCAAATGAGATAGGACTATCACTTTTGCCTCATTTGTAGGGTTCTTATTTTTATTGCGGATTCCAAGCTTTTATTTGATTTTGCTATGAGCTCCATTGAAGGTGACTCCAGTTTCTTCGAAATCTAAGCTACTTCTATCAAGAAATCATTTTGTTCTAGAAGCTCATATGCAACAAAGTGAAGGCTACGCCCAATTTGAAATCATGGATGTTGCTTGTGAATTTTCTCACCACATGTAGATTATTCTCAAGATGATGATTAAAACACATTGAAAATATTCTCAATTGCAAATTTTAAAAAAAATTTCTCAACCTTTTTGAACCGAGAGTTATCTAAATGTACCGGCTCCGCTTCATAACTACCACGTGAGAATATTCTCAATCAAAAAAACTGAGTATTTCCATTCTAAATTTTTTAAAAATTCACCACCACCACCAAAACAAAAACAAAAATGATTGAGAACTTTTCAAATATAGAATATCATCATGGATGGTGCTTGAGAATATTATCGTCATTCAATCCATAGCTGGTGTCAAGTCTTTACACAAGTATGTGAAGGGAGCTAAAAATCCTCAGCAGTTTATAAGTAGTGATAATACATTTAGATACCTTAACAACTACAATACTTCAAAAACTTTTACATAGAGAGTGAATATCCAAAAGAACATTGGCCAAAAAAGTCTCAGCATCCATTGGTCTTTTAAGCCCAGCAACGAACTCAGAGGCAATCGATGAAAATCACCAACTCTTTTTTTTTTTTTTTCCCAGTAAACTGGAAATTAGATAAAAATAGGAATTAAGGGTCCTGGGATATTCAACCCCTACAACATCATCAGATAATTGAGTTACAACATTTGAAGGGCCAACATCAAGAACAACAAAAAATTCATTTCCCTGTTGCAAATTCTTGGGAATAAGATCCACACACTTGTTTGGCTCCCTGAACACGTGTGTGAATGTGGCCGCGTCAAACTATGAGGTACCTGCAATCGTATACAATATTGCGAAAGGGGTGTAAACGACTCATGGGCTGTCTTAGCATCCGTTTCCACAGCAATCTTGTGTGTAGACCATCCCTTCAAGACCATAATTCAGATTCAAGGGCTGTGGTAACGGAAAAAGTTTGGAAGAAACCTTTAATCCATGCCCGGAAGTGATCTCTGATAACCTCCGCCACTAGCAACTCCGGATATCCGAAGCGCTCCACCTATATTCAGTTTAAAAGTAAACCTACCATGACTGGTAAGGTTCCAAGCCACCACATCACTTTGGTTCCCAAACCATTGGATTGCATAGTTGTGGAATGCTCAATGTCGTGAGGAAGGGTCAACGACAATTTGGACAAGTCGTCATCACCTCTTTGATTCCTCTACCAGCAACATATTGCAATACTTCCACGCCTGCAAAAGCCTCCATGAAAGCAGTGAAATGAGCAAACAGACAGGATACTTCTGGAACCCCCTATGATCCATCTTGTTTAAGTCCTACCCAGGTTGCAGCACCTTGCCAATCCCGACTCTCCATCCTGAAAGTTACAAACAAATGTTGCCTCAAAGTACAAGTCTTGTTAGTTGCATTCAAGGCAATTCCATAATCGTCGAATGAGAGAGAGAGAGAGAGAGAGAGAGAGAGAGAGAGAGAGGTATGAAACACAAGTTTAATAGTGATAATGGGCTAATTATCAAACCCCAATATATTTAAACACCTGAGCAGATCATTTACCCTCAACAAATCCAATGGGTACTTCTCAACTAATTGCAGTCAAGAATCAATAAATACTAATTGTTGAGAAAGTCTTGATGGCTTGTAGCAGAATTGGAAGCATTCCTGCAGAAATTCATTCTCATTCTCATCGAATGATCCATCTAAACGGATGGAAAATTTTCTTTCTATTTCCCATTATTGAAAATTAGCACTGAAACTCAAAGACCAGAACTTGAGATACATCGTCTTAATCAAATGGAGTGACCAGACTACTCAAAATTTATAAGTGAATCAAAGTACGACCTACAGCCTTAGTTTCGGCACGACAAACTTACAACCGCTAAGTTCCCTGAGGAGTACCCAAGAATCTGAAAAACATGTGCAAACCTTGTCCTAGCAATGCTTTTTAAGGTTTAAGATAACAAATCAGTCAAAATGAAGTCCAACAAGTCGGCCATGTCCAGCATCTTCCGAATCTTAAAATTTTAAGCATTTTTGTGAAGATCAAGATAGACACTTTCTGATTGAAGCATAATTCGTACATACTTCTCCGATTGAAGCTGTTTATCAATCCATTGAGACAACAAAGAAAAAACTTACACATGGTCAAACAACTTGCCAACACGTATACAAAGAATCTATATAATAAGGGAGCTCAGTTTTCAAAGGAAATTGATATTCGCGCTCCCTTTTTTGATGCAGGCGCTCCACTTTGCACTGGATGTTATCAGTAACATCCAGTGCAAAGTGGAGCACCTGCGTACATTTTTGGAGCGCCAAAATCAGTGTCCTTTTCAAATCTTATGTTCTACATAAATCCAACGGTCTAGCTTGGCCCCTAATCAGCCCTAAGGTCTTGTTTGGCCCCTAATCAGCCCTTAATCAGCCTAAGGTCTTGTTTGGTGGCTGGTCCTAAGGTCTTGTTTGGCCCCTAATCAGCCCTTACCTTCCCCCTATAAATACCCCTATTGATCTTCCATGTTAAGGGTTCCAAAAATTGCTTAAGAAATTCATTAGTCATTCCACAAGCTCTACACTAGCTAGCACAAAGTTCTCAACCCTCAAACCACTTCCTAAACTTCTGAACTTAGTGTGTTCATGCACTCTTGGTAGCAAGGTCACACCAATCAATCTCATCTACTCCCAAACCCTTTCCAAGCAAAGGTATAATGTTTAAGCTGTTTCTGTTTTGATCCCTGAGGGGGGCTGACAGGACCAGGGCTGGTAATCAATACCATGTCCTGGTCCTAAAGCCAGCAAAGTTACAAGAATTCGTGGCTGCTACACCCTCGCGCGATGGTCCCCTTTACTCGAGCGACACTTGTGTCAGCAAGAGAATGGACCTTGTGGGGAAGGGAAGCTAGCCCTTTTCCTGTTTTGTAGTGTTTTCATGCCCGTTGTACTTTACTTTGATTTTTAGATCACTGTTATGCATGCAAAAACAAAATACAGTAGCTAGTTTATTTGTTTTAAACAGTTTGGAATGCCCTTGGGATCCCCTGAATCTGTCTCAGGACCCCAAACATGCAAAGCAATTCCTGGAAGTCCAGTCAGGAGTGTCGCGCGAGGTCCAGTCTCTGTCGCGCGACAGTTCTCTGATTTCCATGGATGGCCCTTGCATGGGCAACTAGGCCTTTGGCCTCTGTTTTGATACCCCCACTGTTTAGGGGTTGTATTTCATCTTATCTGGCTCCTGCTTGGAGTATGGTGTAATAATTAGTATTTTACAGTCTTACAATAAACTGCTTGGTTTGCTCCCTGGGTGTGCACTGGTCCTTCCAGAGCCCAGGAGGGGATGATTTTGGGACTGTGGTGAGATGACAACACCCGCGCGAGGGTCAGTGTGTCTCGCGCGATGGTTGACTTGCATACAGATCTTTTCAGGCATGCAAGTTGATCATCGTGCAGGGCAAATCTGCCCCGAGCTTGGTTTAGGCATCTGATCACTGTCTCAAGATCATTCCGTTTATTTTTCATCATGCTATCCATCCATGCCATTATCTGATCACATCTTGCAAACTTGTTACAGTTTTAATCCCCGATTAACTGTTCCCCGCCCTAATTGGCTAAAATCAATTAAAAGAAGAAGAATCACAAAGGTTTTCATAAAAATGCCTAAGTAGAGACCGATCTCCGGATTGGGCGAGAGGGGTGCCATATAACCCTTCCCCTCTCGTAACCTGGCTCCCGAACCCAGATATGGTTATGACGGACTGGTTTCCTTAACTTTTTCAAATCAAATAGCGCGGCAGGTGCTTCGAAATACGGTTCCTTGAGTGTCGGACCTTCAAAACTCAAGTGGCGACTCTGTATTTTTTAGCGCTCGCCACCGGCGCTCGCGCTCCCTCGATTTCCAAAAAGGGCCGCAATGGCAAAAAGGAACGGAATCCTTTTTCCAAGGGCACGCTGCCCACAGTTTCACTATGACATCAAGTAATTCTCAACTGGGAGGAAATCACGTCTATCCAATTTCTTATTTGAAATGTCAAGTTTCAAGTGTTATAGTCTTGACAAGACTCTTGAAGCACTAATGCCGCTATAACATGAAGATAAAGGAATATCTTCACATCACAAGAAGCCTATTGCACATTTTACATAAATTTCAAAACAACGTTCTTTTAGATGATCTATCCTTACTGTCCATTTAATTTCAGCACGATTAATACAGATCCAAAATAATCTAGCACTGACAGTAAGCTTTTTGATATCCTCTGGTTCAAAATTTCCAAAATGAATCTTTTCATTCGACGAGGTAAGTTTGACCCCACACAATTAGAGACTTAGACTATACTTACTATTTTGAGGTAAGTTGGATGAAACTCTGCAAAGAGGGGCTATTAGTTGTTCCTTTTGTGGTGTCAGCTCCAAACATCCAGTTAGCAGACACTACTCTAAATTTTGATGTCTTTTGCCTATGCAGCACAATCCTCATTCAATAGCATTCTCAAAATTCGGTCAAAGATCTTTAGTAGTCTATATCTAAGCAGATACTACATCGGTTCATTTCCGTAGCACCGAAAAATAGAGAGATTGCATCATTAGTCTCAAAGGTTCAAAGGAACTCAACACAGTTGGCCTGGAACCATTCATAAAGAGAAGCATATATGTAAGGGTTTCACGGGGAATTCCAACCCACGAAAGCTCTACACCCACGACATAATATCAAAACTAAAGTGTGGGCATCAATAACAAGCAAAAACACAACACCTCATATGCAATAGCCCAATTGGTGCAGTATGTTATCTTCAGCATACAGGTAAAGAGTTCTGGGTGACACTGAGAGATTGCTGAAGTCCTTTCTTTGGTCTGGTCCTGAACTTAAAACTTCTGGTGCTGAAGTGGCCTGGCAGTTTGTGTGCGCTCCTAAGGAGAGGACTCGGATTCAGACTTCTCAAAGACTGGAATAGAGCCTCCATGTTAAGGCATTTGTGGGCCTTATGTTTAAGATCTGATACTCTATGGATAAAATGGATTCACACCTACATCATCGAAGATCAAAGTTTATGGAGAGTTAAAAATTCCTAATGAGGCTTCTTGGACCATTAGGAAGATCTTTCACCTCAGGGACTTAGCTTAACCATGGATTATATACATCATTGGCAATGGCTCCTCTACTTTCCTATGGATTGATAACTGGCATGCATTGGGACCTCTATATCAGAAATTTGGTGATGCAATGGTAGTCAATAAGGGAAGATCTTTGCTCACCAAGGTATCTGCCATCATTCACCAAGGTACCTGGAAATCGCGTAGACCTAGGAGTGTGGTCACTAGGGAAATTGTTGCTCATACCCCCTCTACTTTGATCCCTAATACAACTGTCCCTGATTCTGTTAGATGGACTTTAACTAGGGATGGCAAGTTTTCTGCCAAATCTGCTTGGCAGCCCTTGAGGGCATCTTTTCCTATTGCTCCATGGGCAAAAAGTGTTTGGTTCTCTCACCATATACCTCGTTGGGCCTTCATTGAGTGGATTGCTTTTATGGGAAGACTATCCACCAAGGATAGGCTGCTTAGTTGGGGGCTGGGGATTGATGCAGTTTGTACTCTATGCCTTGATGCAATGGAATCTCATGAACACCTCTTTTTTGAGTGTCCTTATTCTGAGGAGGCATGGAAGATGGTCTTAAATAAGAAGACCTGTTTTGGAGCTGTCAGGAGAAATTGACTGGGTTTGTTCTCGGATGAATGGAGTTTCTATTCCTAGCACAATTTAAAAGCTATTGTTGGCAGCTACTATCTATTGGATTTGGCGTGAAAGGAACAACGAAGTATATCAAGGCAAAGCTCTCCCTACTCCTTTCCTGGGCTCTCACATTATTGCTGAAGTTAGAGCAAGTCTATGCTAATGGAGAGGTCTCAAACGAACCGATGGGAACCGGATGTTGGTTGATGTATGAGGTTTAAGCTCTAGGATCTATAGATCCTAGCTGTTTGCTGTTTTGTTTCTTACTTTGTTTGTGTCTTGCTCCCTGCTGCTGTTTATGCAGAGGTGTCTGGGGACATAGTTTGTTCTTGTTTTACTGTCTTTTCTGCTTGTGTCCTGCCGCTGCTGGTGTTTGTGCAGGTGTCTAGGCCTTAGTTCTTTGGTTTCCAGTTGAGGCACCTTTTTGGTAGCCATTTCAGAGTCTGTATTGTAAAAACTCTGTTTGGTTGTGATTGTTTGCTTTATAAAGTGGTTAATTTACCCCCCCAAAAAACGTACAAATGCAAACTTACGTAAAGAAGTCTATCAACATGGCAAACGTAAAATTACCATGTCAAGTACATTTGTTGTTTTGATAACTCACGTGTCTCGATCAGCTTACGCGGACATCCCCTAATCCAGGGGAATAGTAAATTTGTTGTTCCCTCACCATATTGTCATCTAATTCTTTAATTTAATACAAAAAAGTAGGCAGACCAAAGACATGAAGTGAAACTATAGGCCCAATCACCCAGATTTACATGTAGAATGCGCAAAAGGGAAGATGGTTCTAACAAATAAGCAAGATGGGGGAGGAAAAAAAGATGAAAATAATCAAGATCAAGAAAGGTCTGTACACTAAAGGAAGCATAAGAGAAGAATACGTACTTCTAAAATTGGAGTGCCCCCATTTTTCACTATTGCAAGCTTTCTTTGGAATGAGTTTCCGTGCATCTGCAACCATATGAAAGCATAAGTATCTCCCAAAAAGTCATAAATACCTAGTTAATGTCCAGGAATTACATCATAATAGATTACTTACGGCAGATTTTGTAGAGTCCCAGGTGAAGAAACGTGTGAAAAAAGGCGGTTCACTCCCTTCAGCAATAATATATATTGGAGCTTCACGAGATAACTTTTCGAGAAGAAAATCACGTTCAATAAATTTCTGTTAAGAAACAATAATGGGAGATTGTGGATGAGACCAAGAAACTTGCAAGCATCAGAACCCAAGAGATGGTTACTCTATGACATTAGGGTGACTTGGGGTTTTTTGTTGTTTACAGCACATCTATTAATATGAAAGGACACCAAAATCAGTTTCACGACTGTCCTTCGCCCATGGCCTTGGGCCTCTTTAAAACTAACAAAGCATTGACTCAGAACAGAAAATCAATGCACTGACAATGTTCTACAAGCTATAAAGCTTCCTCCAATGGTCCAAACCACTGAATCTGTATTAGTCACACTAGTAGCCACTTTTTGTCTCTAACAAATCAAAGCATGGAAGTTTCTTCAAGCAGAAACCTTTTAGATCATACCTCTCCAATAGTTAGAGCATGTATTCTAGTCTTGGAATCGACCTGTTGCCCAACCCAGATGAAGATGTCTGAGCGACAATCCAGGATGTATATATCTTCAGTCATCAAATCGTCCTGATTGAAATTGTATATTTCGGTCACCTGCAGTTGCAACTCATAACTCAATCATGGTGCATAGATTCAGCAGAATTATTGTTATTAGAACCAGCATGCATGGTGAGCAACAGTATCGTCTTACTTCCAAAATAAAGTCCGATAAGAAAATGCAGTTCAACATGCAATTGAACGGTTTATTATATACCGTAAGTAAGATTATATTATAGCAAAAAACAAAAAAAAAGAACGGGAGAAGAAAAAAGGGGAACGGGACTTGAAAATTGGTGTCTCTTTAGAAAAATTTCAAAATGGTAGTAAGGGACAAAGCATGCACTGTAAATCCCACTAAGATAACAAATAGAGAACTCAAGGGGAATACAAACCTTCAAATCACCTGAAGACCAGCAGGCATTTCAGCAGTAATCAGTGCAATGGAAGGGACGGAAAGAATCAGATTACAACAAACACCAAGAATCACATGAATTGGAATATGACGTTATTAAGAAATAATCTGTCCCAACCTTTTATGAAAGTACAAGAGAATAGGTGAGATTCACTTTCAGCATCCCTTCCAATCTTTTGGCTGGGGTATTCAGATTTTCCACCAAACAAATCCCAAAATTGTTCAGATTCTGCACCTTCTTTTTGTGTTTTCGACTGCAGATTTGGCTGCATGGAGAATGTAAAACATGTGAAGACTAGCTAGACCTGACTAGAGCGAGACAAAATGTTTTTTAAAACCCTTTCGATGCCTAGAACCAGTGTATACACACTAATTGAAGTACTGTCAGAGCATTCAGATGAAAGGATCAAACCAATTTAAGTCATTCACTGACTAGTGAGGAGATATCCACTACAATTCAGAAATGCAAATTTTATAGGAATATTACTCTTTCTATGCATTCTGTCTACCAAAGATGTGTTACATAAGCACAGCTCATGCCAATATCTAAGTGCTGAATCAAAACTCATCAGAGTTATTTAAAAGATTTAATGAAACTTTTTTGCCGTTCAAAAAAAAAAAAAAATTTCATCAGAGTTGGAAAACATCCAGAAACTAAGTAGACCTTTATGAGATCCAGCTGCCTTTCAACTAGTTCCTGGTCCTCTGAAGTTGTAAGATTTCCGGACCACGTAAACACAGTTGACCCACTGTGTAGGATGTAGCAGTAAGAGGAGTTTAAAGATGAAGCGACCTGATTCAAATAAAAGCATGAGTAAAAAAACTTCATAAATATTGGAGGTAAATATTATAGGACATGAATATAAATAATGAGTGTCGGTAGTAAAATCTCAGTGTGGGACATCCACAAATCGTCGATCATCAACAAATCGGATAGCATAGAATAACCTGACATGATATGTAGTTATCATTTTATTGTGAGGTTTTCTTGCATTTACAGGAAAATTTCAAAGTTACTGAAGACGGCCTCTTATGGAAGCGGAGGGGCTCTTAGCAGCACTATTATTTCGTTTTGCCAGCAATAAAGATGCTGCTAGCTGAAACCTCTTTGGTAGCCAATAAAGAAGTAACCAAAAGAGAGATTACAATAAATCAGAAAAGGAAAAAGACTGACAATCCCTCCATATCTAGTTCGTAAGAAATAACAAAATAATGGGAAAAACCCAAAAAATGAGACCGGAAACACAAATGTTGTGGGGTCTGAAAACTGCATCTACTCGGAGGAAAAGACAGAAAATTAGAAGGCAAACTGTAAGCAGGACTTACTGGTTCCACTTGAATTGCTTGCATATTTTCAGGTCCAGAACCTTGTACCCGAAACAATGCGAGTCCATCCTCTGTATACGTTATATCAGGAAGTTCAGTCTCTGCAATGTGTTTCTTGTATCCATCACTGAGACCACCCTGATGAGTAAACAAATTGGAGTAACAGTCAATGTGAAAATAAATTAACATGAGAAATTGAATTCAAAATATTAACTCTAAAGTGAACAACGTTAGCTTGAGTGAAAAAAAAAAACCGAAGACAAAAATCTAAAATGTCCTATACCTTAAATACAATAAAGCTCTGAAAGATTGAAAAGAACTGGATCGGTTCATTTCCTTCGTAGATTCGAGCCTGTAAATCAACAATAACCAAAATTGTAATATAAATGTACTTCATACGAACACACAAAACATTCGCAGTTATAGATTCCTAATCTAGCCATTCATTAAGGTAACATTACCTGAACAGGTAAAAACTTCAGCGACTCGACCATTTTGCTTGCCTGTGAGATAGCTGAAGCTCGATCTTCCTTTTGTTGTGTGATCAGAGATTGGTAAATAATTAGATTCACAAATCACATGAAAGCTACATCAAATTAGGGTCATGACACGGTTGACGGATGATGCAAGAAAAAGCAAAGAAAAAATAAAAAGACGGTTTACATATCGTTTTCCAATACCATACTACACTTCTACGTTTTTGTCTGCACTTGTGCAGTTGTGAATGCTTGAGTTGCATGCGCGCACACATGTGTGTTTGTGAGAGAGAGAACTGTACTGGATAGTGAAGAAGAAGAAGAAGAAGAAATGACTGAAATTTGTGAATAGTGGTGTTCCAACAAATGCAAACAAAGATTTCATGGTTCAGACTTCAAGTAACATAATGTCATCTTCATACGCTTACATGACGTGAATCGATTCAAACACCATCTGCAAAGGTTCCCAATGGATTGAAGATGAAACACTTGACAGGTCACAGGTGTGGTGCTAAACAAGAACTGTACAGGTAAAGAATGACATGCTACTACATGTCTTGGAGCAAGGTGACATAATAAGAAAGATAGGAACGAAATAAAACACGAAACAAAGACAGTAGAACTCAGCCAAAAAGCATATCATTGTTTTCCTAGTAGTCAGGCACAACTGATAAAGCTAAAATACGAAACGTCCAAATAAATTATAGCGGTATGGGAGAGACAGAATAACAAAGGAATTTGCTCGTAAGCTAAAAGTTAAAACACATGGAAGGTAAACAAGGGGAAAATGCTTGAGATGTGTTACTCGAGTTCAACGTAGACCAGCAAATGAAGATGTAAATATCAATGGGATAACTGAAGAGGAACGTGATATATCTCGTTGTTTTAGAACGATCTGTACTATTACTTGTAGATTAATATGTATTAATATGTAAGTTTAGTGCAGTTTGACGTCAAAAGAATAACTAAACTCAAAATTATTTTCACCTCAACACTCTGCTTTCCAAACCACGTCCCTATAAGGTATTCCTCTTTATCTTCTCCAGGATAAGAATACTGAAAGATATAGCAATCTCCACTGTAGAATTTTGACTGGTCAGATGCTGGAAGGAGAATCTTCTCTTGCCCATTTATACGCCAAACCTGTGCAAGCATTTAGGAAACGACCATTAGCAACAAACCAGAGATCTAAATTTCCAAAACAGACTTTATGCTGCATCAAAGTCGATATTGTTCCTTCATAAAGGGCCTACACTTACTGTCAGAGGGGAATACAGATGAAATAGTATCCAGGAATCGTTTGCTCATTTCATGTGACAAAAGTATCATAAGTATTTCAGATACACGTAAGAAATGGGTTTGCATATACTAGTCTATACTTTCCTAGATTAATATGGACACTCATCAACTTAATGCAGCACCTGTAGATTTCCAGTGCAGTCAATATGTGGTTGCGGCTCTTCTTTTGCAGGAGCAGCTTTCAATAGACCCTTCACATTAACTCCCTGGCGTTTTAGAAGTGCTGCACAATCATTACCCGATAACAGTGGTAAGAACTTCTCTAGTACAAAAAGGAACAAGACTAGCAACAGGCATAGAAACACACAGATATACGACATATGCAAAAATCTAGGTGCAGAACATCTATTGCGATAAAAATTTCCTGGGACAAGCCACGAAAAAAAATCAGTTACTGACCAGCAACCTTTCCTCTGCCATCCTCAGATACAGCTACATCATCAGCCTGAGGCCAGGAAACAAACTTTGACCGGAACATCACTGTCTCAAATCCCTCAATTACCCGAATTATATGAGATTTTGGACGATTGAGGCCACGAACAAGCTCCTGTTCAGCAGAATTAGTAATGATAGAAGGATGGAAGATAATTCACGTCAAATTACCAATCACTAAAAAGAACTAAAAATTACTTCTGCAGCTCCACTTGCACTTTTCCTTTCGTCTAGAGACGTACTTCTTCCCATCCACACAAAAACTTCTAGCCCACAATCCAAAAGATAACATCTTTTTGTGTCTAGGAGCTCCTTAGTCAAAGAATCAGCCCCAACAGGTTCTGCCTGCCCCTTGTCAACGCTGTAATAAAAATAGACTTTTTTGTCAGAATTCAGAAATAAGATACAAGTATATAGCTAATACCGCAACAAAAACTTCTATTTCTAATTGTAATTACTTCTGTTAACCGAATGCCCATGTTTTCATCATTAATATTCAGCTTGTGCAAATGAAAGTCCAGTTCGGAAACATATTCCTTAAATCCGGTTTCTTCCATTTTTCAAATTTAAAATTTAATTTTAAACGGATTAACAGGAATTAAATAAAAAATAGAGATGTATATATCCCAAAAATATTAGCACAGAATAGAAAGACACCTTAATAAATGCTATATGAAATAATTTACGTGACAATAACTTAATGTTCAGCCAATTGTATCCACCAGATAGCAACTATGAACAACAGAATAAAAATTATGTTGTAATGTAAGGTTTCAAAAGGAATCCAACTACGAAAAAGTTGGACAAAAAGAAGGGTAAAAGAGAATCCAAGTAGATCTATATTTGCAATATATCATTTGGGCCTTTGGTAATATCAAATGCTTTTAGAAAGAGATCAATTTAAACTCTAAATAAATGTCAAATGGCATTGCATTACCGAAACAGACTCGTAGAAACTGCATCAGCAGCTTTATCCTCGTCATTGGCTGTTTTCCTTGGAAGTGGAGCAAAGCCCCCAAAGAAACCCCAGAATTCACCAGTATCAGCATCAGCCATCAATTTTCCATCCTCTGTTAGACAGACATTGAATAAACTTAGTTACTGAGAGTAATTAATGTTTGTCTTTGAAAATATGAAATTGATTATTCACTTACCGATGGCAGCTATCTCACATTTTCCATCATGGTATGTATCTTTAATGTACTGCACAACTTCCAGTGCTTTGGCCCTTTCTTGTATAGAAGAGTTAGAACCATTGAACTGAAAAAATTTCGACTTGGTATCCAGTATAAAGATGTCATCATGACTGAGAGAGGATCGAGCAAAAGGAACCTATCCCCAGCATTAAAAAAAGAAAGAAAGAGGAAAATAAGCTGATATATGATACATATCCGTGAACCATCATCAGCTGAGCACCTGAAGAATAAAACTTACCTCTTTCACTTGGACAACATGCTTTCCTTTGCAAACAAACAACCGCGTAATGTGCTCCTCAGCCTCTACATGTTTAAAACCAGACGAAACTCCACCTTCTTGAGGTATAATACATGGTTTAAAATAAGAGAGGAACTTTTCAGTTTCACGGCCTTGTATTTCACGATACTGAACAGCACGTCCACCAAGAGCTGCATCCAATTCGACGGTCTTGATGGCTGCAGCACCAGCTTCATCCTATTTAAACAGAGTTGAGATGGCCATCTTACAGTAGTCGCAAGACATCCGATGGACGTTACAAGTATATAATAGTAACTGTACCTGACTGGTATCTTTCCCAACCCAATAGTGGATATCATGACGTAAGGCCCCACTTTTTAGAGCAATTGTCTGCAAAAAGAAAAGTAAGAAATATAAGATTCTTAAAAAATTCATGAATAATGAGTAGTTCCACATATGCAGAGTAGACAAAGATCAGGACTTAAATATACTATCTCACTTAAGATGAAAACCATGTAACCAACTAATACAGGCGAAGGCTGTTTGGGATTTTATATTAGCTGTATTGCCGGAGTGACTATCTGACTAGACCAATAAGAGCATGTAACTTAGTGCTCACGTCCTTCCCCACACGTACCATGTTACTCGTACTTTCAGAACAAATCAAAGTATATGGTGACGTCCTCAAGCGTAAAAGTCCATTCCTTTACAATAAATAGCTAGTACCAACAGTTTCATTCATTTACCTACACTAATATCTCAACATTAGTTGTCACCAAGCTGGGATGTTAGGTTGATGATGTCTCCGCCCTTGGAGATCATAAGAGTACCATCAGACCATTAAATGAATAATGTTCTTGGGTCTAACCTCCTCCATCAAAATCCAATGAAATCATATGTCAAATGGCATAATGCAAGGATATGTGAGTCAGAAATTCTGGGCACAAAAATGTAAGTGAGAATGGGAACCAAGCCCCTTCCTTGATTAGCCCCTCTATTCTTCCTTAAGAGACACTTAAAGTAAAAGAACACTTTGATCATCTGCATAAGAAAGAAACCTCAGTTACAGAAATGTAAGCAGTACGCTTCCAAATTCTAACTTTATGCCATTATCCACTGACTGATGTCAGTTAATTATGGCCCTGGCTTTATAAATGTGGAAGAAAGCTAGTACACTCTGAAGGAAAGGGACAAATGCAAAGTTCTACTATGAAACGATTGTTAGCTATACTAGGACTCTTCATTTGAGAATATCCAGTGGAGGAGGAATGCACGGGTATTTGAAGCCATGTGAAGAAATGCACTAAAAATGCAATAACACATTAGTTTTACTACTTACGTAGATCACTAAAATGAGTAAAGCATCAATCATCATAAATACAATGTCATCAAGGGAAAAGTGTGTTTGATTAGAAAAAGATAAGTTACCTTCAAAACCACATATGAGTCCCCAGTAAAAAATTTGCCATGTGCGGACTTTGAGACAGGCACGGGCCGGAAGTTTTCAATACGCCATATTTCAATTCCGCTTTATATTGTAAAGGAAAACAGAATGTGAACATCCACAAATCGTCAATTCAAATACAAATACTTATGTGTAAACCCGTTACAATTGGCAAAAAGCAGCAACAGCAGCAGTGACATAGTAATAGCACCATACATTATTGTTCCCTTGTTATGCATGTCAACCCCATTTACCCTTTGCTTGTGATAAATACAACTACGAGAATAGAACTTCATTACCCCCCGCGCAAAAGGAAAGAATAGTCTGCAAAGTAGTGCTGAGTGTTTGATTCTTAGTTTTACTACATTAGAAAGACGATTGCTAGAGAAGTTCACAGCGTCACCACATCCTAAGGTAAAGGATACGCCTTTTGTCCAGCTCCCTGGAAAGCAGGATCCAAATCCCTCATCGAAACAGCCATACTCTGTCTTTGGCGGTTTGTTTTTTCACACTTTGGGCCGAAGATAGGAGTATAACCCTGAAATATGGGCACATGGAATAGGTAATGGATTTTCAAATTAAAGGTAGCATAATAATTCAACAACTCATTGTAGTTACGCCATAAAGAAAATAAACAAACTCAGAAACTCATTAAAGAGGATTACCAAGAAAAAAAGAGAGAGCATAAGCTTATGCATGAAACAAATGACAATTGTGGATTCAATTCAACCCCTCACTTCAATTTGGATTCCAATGATGTATCCCACAATAATTCTGGAGCCTGACCTCAATCAAGGTAAGTTTAGTCTCCAGTGTGATTTACAATTTGAACCAGTTGAACTTATACAACACCAACTCTGTTGCCATTAGAAATTCGTAGTAATGAAAGCTTTGAAAAATAAACATTATTCAACTTCAATTTGGTAGATCTAGTGGAACTAGATTGATCGGTAAAGTGAAGTATCATTGAGTATTCTCAATGACTTATAGATTCATGTGCATGCTTCAAGATGAACCAACACATAATATCAAGAGTTCATTCGAACACACAACCTTCCCAACTAGTGAGACCTGTTCGCCAAAGAATCCCTTTACCAAAAGCAACCAGAAACCTCCAAATCACTACGAGATGTCATCCAATTTCTCATCAAAGATATTTTAACTTTTTCTTGTCCACATGAAATTAGTCTAAAATGGTCTATACCCTACTTGTCCAAAAACATAGTTCCCTTGCATCTTTTTCTGATTGTACTTGGAGCTGTAAGATCCATGCTGACATAATTTTATCAGGTTTCTCGCAATAACAAGTTCATCTTATACTCATTTGCCTGTATGATAACTTACAGTTTCCAGGTTTGTTTCTTGCTCTTTGTTAAATCAGCATCCTTTCCATGTCAAGTTTGGTTACATACATATATGCTTGCAAAGAACTGCTGTCTATTTTTTTCTAAGACACAACAAGTGGTAAGTGATTTAATCATGACCCACTGTGAGGCTGTGAAGGTAAACAATGACATCAAAAGGATGTGTCCATTATGTCTCAATTCTCATAAAGGTGTGTTGGGTCATTCAGCTTTGGTTTCATCACAAACAAGATATACAATGTCACCCCTGGAAAAAGGAATGGCTACTTCAAATTCATTTTTATTTTGGTCTTTGTAGATTACAAATTACAATGTCTTTATGCTAACAAGATGAGCAAAGTAAACTTTCATGCAATGCTTGGCCTTTGGAAAATGCCTATTGATTCCATTCTCCAACTGCTTTTTCAGCTTGTTAAAGTAAGCTATCTAACTCCTTACCTATCTGAATGAGTCTGGTTTTTTTTATTTTTTTTATTTTAAGGGATGCCGGTACTGGACCTCGGTTCAATAAATGCAAATGATGTTCCAGAGATTAGTTACTCCTACTAATTAGAATGACAAAATAGAGAAAAAACAAAAATAAATAAGAGGCAGAAGCATGACAACGAAGACATTTCAAAACAAAGAACTTCAAAGTTGAACCTAAAAGAATAAGGGAGGGAGAGGAAGTTAAAGCGACCTCAAGGGTGGGGAAAGAACGGAGCAGCAGAGCTGGACACAGTAAATTTTATTGTAAGGAGATTGGGCACGGGAAAACAAAGGGAGAAACTCATTATTTTGCTTCAGCCTTTAGATACCACTGAAATAAAAAAGGACAATTTTCCTACCGAACCACCTCCCTCATGTATGGGAACAAGATCAAATGACGGCACAAAACCAAAAATAAAGCAATGTCTTCGTCTTGAAATTCTAACATTCCTAAAACAAGATTTCACAGTTACCAACCATTGGCATTCCAACATTCCATCATAGATGCTCGCAAATAAGTAGTAGTATTTACTTGGGTTTTCCATGATAATTACAGGCAATACCGCCAGAAATCAGCACAACTCAACCCAGATCAGCGAATGATATACACAGACAGTCGACACAGATCAGAGAATTAAATCAAACCCTCACAACCCAACCATGCACACCTATAATTTGTATGCACAGCTAAAAAATTATAAATTTTTGAAATTTCTATACCAATTCGTTAAAAGGAATCGACTCCGCAAATCCATGCCTCGAAAATCAAGCACTCGAAATATAAAAAGAAATTCTTATTTTTTTTACTAATGTCGGAGAAACCAATTAAGTAATAGGGAATACATTCCACAAATCCAGGCCTCGAAAAAGAAAACGCACTTGATTGATTTTAAGCTGGAAAAACAAAATGGAAATGGGGCGAAGCGAACAAAACAAGAAGAGTTTCGATAGAGAAATAAATACCTCTTCGTGGACGAAACTAATCCGAAGCAGAACAACAAAGGAATGAATGGGCAGATCCAATCTAATGACGCAAAGCAAAGCAATTCAGTTCGATCTTTGCGAAACAGAAGGAGACTGGCTGAAAAAGGTGACAAACAATGAGGAAAGTGGGGTTCACGAATAGCAAACAATTTCGAGTCTAGAAAGAGAAAGAAATTGAGAGGGGAGAGAGAGAAAAAGTAGAGAGAGGGTTTGGAGGGAATGATGAGTGCCAGCGTGCTTATCACTACCGCAGGAAAAAGGCCCCCACCCGCAGAGAGAGAGTGAACTGTAAAATTTATTAAAAGAGGGTCGAAGAAGACGTTAACAACGTAATTGGAAGAGAGTTTTTAATTAACGTAATTGGTTACTATAATATTGTCTCTATGGGGTGAGTAAAGTTTGGTGATGGAATGGTAAAATTAAACAACAGTAAAAACACAAAAAGGAAAAGGAAAAGAACAAATATCAGGTACCTTTTATGATGTGTATAGGCTCCTTACAGGTAAAATTTGCTGTTCTGCTCAGGAACCTTTCTATATTTTGAATGCAAGTTTTTTTAATTTTCTTCTCCAGTTTTTAAAGATTCCTTGTTTTGTTTTTTAGGTAATTAAAAACTAAGGGCGCCGTACATTGTTGCGTAGAGAGAGAAAATGAGGGTCCAAGAATGACTTTGGTTATGGTTGGTGATGGTGTGCTGATTTCCGCTTTGTGAGGCTGGGAAGAGAGAGAGAGAGGAAAGAGATACCGGTGGAAAGGTCGGCCACCGGCCATTATTCGTGCATTACCATACATGCGTTTCATGCAAGAACCGCCTCCCCTTTTATGCTTCCTTGTTTCATGTTTAGTTAACCATTAAATCGGTAATAGACTAGCGATTTATTGATTTTTTGTAGGGCCATCTCGGATCCCACAAAGATTATTCAAAAAACTACTAATTATTATTCTTAAAATGTTTTTATGGGTTCATAAAAAATAATCACCTCAATCCGATAACGGTAAGAGTTTTTTTAGAATTCGTAAGAGCGAAACACTTCATTTTAGATTAACACTTTATCGATTTTTAAATAGGGCCCGCAAAGATGATTCAAATCGCTCATTATTTTTAAAATATTTTTTTTGGGTTAAATTATCTCAATTTGATATCAGTAATGACTGTTTCAGAATTCGTAAGGCGCCCTACGAATTCTAAACTAGCCCTGGCCGATATCAGGTTGAGGAAAAAAAAAATTCAGGAACCAAACATGGAACAAAGACGCATAAAAGGGGAGGGGTTCTTGCATGAAACGGTGCCCTTTTTTATTTATTTTTTTAAACATGATCCCCCAATCCGGTCTAGGAGGTTTATGCTTTGTTTGGAGCTTGTGGAAAGTGGAAGAGAAGAAAAAATAATTAAGAGAGAAAAATTATACCAAACATTGATTTTCACACTTTTTTTTTTATATCCATACTCTTTTTTTTTTTTAATGTTATAAATATACGTATTTTTATTTTTTTTTGCTAAAAGACAAAAAAGAAAGTGTGGATATAAAAAAGGGAGAATGAAATTTAATTCCCTTCCTAGAACCCTATTTTGTCATTTTATCTTCTCTTCTTTCTCAAACCAAACAAGAGAAGGGGAAAATTTTAAACTTTCCATTTTTTTCTCTTACTTTTCACATGTTCCAAAAAAAGCATTAGTTCTGGAATGGGGAGGCGGGGGCTCTACTGCCTCAAAGGGACAGCAGCCCCTACCCACGCAATTAAACAACACAGTTTTGAGAGGCAATTGCTGGTCCCTCTTTGTTTTCTCCTTTGTCCTCTTTGACACTCTATAAACGAAACCAGTTTATATGGAGTAGTATATTAAAAAATATAAGCTGCTTATTTTGTCACTCCCTTTTTTGTTAACGCCACTCCCCTACAAGTATATTTTTTGTGCAAAAAATACACTTGCAGGGGAGTGGCGTTAACAACAAAGGGGAGTGGCAAAATCATTTCCCAAAATATATAGTTCAAAAATTAAGTGCTCCAATTTTCATTCCGTTTGAATCGATGCAAAAATCTTATTTTTTTGATTATTTTATTCTAAAGGGTCAGAATTTATTTGTCTCTAGGGCTCTCATAATCGAGTTTCTGCTTTATAGGGTCCTAAATAAAGAACATATACTTAATTATGAGAGCCTTAGAGACAAAAAATAACTGATTCTGTTGTTATTCTCATCCATTCCGAACTACACTATGCAATTTTTTCAAAGCTATCAAGCAACTCTTTTTTGTTTTGTTTTCGGTTTTAAATGAGTATTAACTGTCTCTCTTAAAAGAAGGAACACCATGAGTGTGTCAGACTGTCAGTGCGATCCTTTATGAAGAGACTGGTAGGTGTACGTGTGCAATACTGCCAAGCCAGGCATTGTCTTCAAAGCCTTAACCACCCTTCCATTTACTTTTACTAATGACCAACGCTAATTATTTCACGAACTCTCTTCTTCTTCTTTTTTCCCATGCATACACTTCTATTTTATCCTCATCGAAGGGAAGTTGTACATAATTACCTCCAGCTTTAAAAGGGCTGGGGTCTGTTTTAATGTCCCAGCTACTGCACAATAAAATGTCTCCTGAAGAAAAGAGCGCACAAATGATTCCACTTTTACACTTTCTGTTTGCCCTGACGTACAATCCATCACGTTTGGCAGGAAAAAGATTGAAAATACTTCTTTCAACATGGGAGGCAATTGTGGGTAAATAACTAACGAGTACAGTAAGAAAATCTACAAAGAGGAAGAAATGCACCAAAATAACCCGTGCATGCATCCCAATGTGCAAGGCAACATACCATTGTTCCGACTGCTGATGGCTCTGACAAGGAAACTAATTCTTGTCTTATTCAATACTCGTCCAATCCATGACTATGGGAGAAGAAATGATATCTGGAAAGTTAGCTCTTCTATCAGACTTCGAGCATAGGATTGAGCTGCTTTGCCCTCTCTTACAGAACCCCCAGTCCCTGAAACCGCCAAACATTGCATTCAAACAACTTAAATCTTTAAAATGTACTGAAAAGAACATCACAAAAAGAAACAATTTCATATGAGTGCGAAACTGATCCACCTAGCACTCTATTTGCAATCTTCCCTGGAACGAGGGAAAATGGACATCATGGTCCTATAGCTATACCGTAAATAGAGGGTCCATTGCTATGTCAGCCTAAGCATGGTCTGATAGAAAACTCAGAAGCCTCAACAGTCAATACAGCTGTCTATCAGACATACATGAGAGCATCCCCTTTTCTTGAGGCTTGTGACTCGGGTAAACTAACTTCAAGAAATCGTAACTAAACAAGAATCAGAACCTAAACATGCATGGTTGTTTCTCTTTTCCGAAGCTAGTTTCTTCTTTTTTTAAAGCTAAAGTGAAAACGGTAAGATGACTGAATATTGAGGAATGATGAGCAATGGTTATGGGTTGGAACCATTACCAATTCTTGTAGTTTCCCCACGGAGTCACGGGACCACCATCCCTTCGGGCAAAAAGTTACTGGTTGTTGACCATCTTCATAGAGTTAAAAGCTCTGTTATTTTTTCACCCTGCACATGACATACTCCTGTAGCAAGTAGTTTTCCATTCAGAACCATAAGACTCCAAATATATGAAGCATTGCTCCTAAATTTAATGGAATAATGAATATTTCAACCTTTGTAAAACGACACAATCTTGCATTAAAAAAAATTTGAATACTGATAGTGATATCATGACATCTTTCATATGATGTTCACCTTAATGCATGCTTTCTTGAACTGCGACAAATGCAGAATACCATTAAAAAGAAAAGAAAAGAAAAAGACCCAGGTTTAGAATGTGTAAGTTATTCAACCGTATTATACAACTTTGAGCCAGCTATGGTGATTTGCAACCCTTATCCTAACAGTCCGCTACTTCTTACCTTAATTTCAAAGACTGCTTGTTGCTTCTAAATTTTACTCATTGCAAGTGCATAACCAGCTAGAATGAGTCCTGAACCTATAGTTTGAGATGCATGTTGGTCAGCGGTCTTAGCTAACTGTTATCAGTGATGGGATAAAGAACCATCAAACTTTATATAATCATGCTAGGGAGTAGGGCCTCTCCTCAGTATTCGTCAGATGGTGCTCTCATTTCAAACCGTGTACCTTTCTATATTAATCATAGACCGTGTACCTCATCGTTCACTTTGGTTGTTAATAATCTGCTTCAAACAAGTGTTAAACAGGACTTTGGGAAGGACCATACAAATTCTATTGAGAACAATGCTTCAACAGTATAGTGCAAGAATCAAAGTGATCAGCTGGTAATTAAGCAATACAAAGCCTGCAACAACACTGACAGATTTGTAAGTTCGCCATATATGTGCATAATCAGATAAAGGATTATTCTTTATTGACAGCAAATTTAAAGAAAGTGAGCAAATTATCAATGCTTTGTACTCAGTTTAAAATAGGAATTGGTTTCCAACTGCTGGCATGGTTCTTTAATGGCAATCAGTGCCTTCATAGTTTTGAAGAGATTGCTGTCATAAAAAAAATAGTTCTATAATTGACAATAACAAACTTCCTCAGCTCTTTCAGACAAGAACTAGTTCATAACTGTCAGTATTACCATGCGTTGTGATAATTTTCTTTTAAAAGATGTGCTCTGATAAAAGGACCATGTAGAATGACAACTTGTAATCACCTCATGATGCTTCAGTAGCCTTGTATGCACCGTAAATGTCTCCAATCTCCATCTCTGATTCATCTGAAAGTGCAGAATCCTCTAAACCGCATATGGTGTCTTCCTGTTTTGGTTGCATATGCACATTGTCTTCCTCGGACTCACTCCCACACAAATCCTCAGCCTCCATTTCTACAAAATCATGATGAGTTTCAATTTTCTTCTTCCTTCCTCTGTAACCAATAAGGGTTTGGACCTTTTCCTTCCAAAGGACCAACGGGCATTTCTCAATCAAATCAGAACCTTCATATGCTTCATTCAAAAACACACTAAACCTCTTCCCCCTCTCAGAAACATAGAATATGCCAAAATGCTTCAGTAGAAGCCTCATCAGCTTCTGAGGCATAACAAGCTCCCTCCGAAAGTGGGTCAAATGATCCGTTACCAACCTCTTCTCTATGGTAAAGCTAAGCAATTCATGCATGACTGCAACTGCTCTCTTATCAAATTCTAACGATCCAGCTGTCAGCCCATGTGCATCCGCGTAAGGAGACAAATACGACCGCCTTTGAAAGTGATCAATCTTCCCAGCATACCTGTATACCTTCTTGTAATTAGAAGGGAACTTTAATGGAAAAGCAAGCGAAAGCAACCCCGGTTGGTGATCCTCTGACACCCCAATCACTTTCTTTTCCAATTCAGTAATGGCCCAAGATGGTTTCCAAGAAACAAGCTCCAAAAACTCAATATCATCCTCATTCTTAACCACCCTAAAATGCTCTGGATACCTATAAATCCAATTTTTCCGGAAATCAATAGGCAAACCAAAGTCTCTCCTGAAATGGGCTATCTTATCCAAAGGCAAACGCTTAGCAACAGACATCATCAAGCATCTCGTGACGTGCTCTGCTGCCTTCTCTGAGTACTCTTCAGTGATCCTCTCCTCTTCTTGGACCAATTCTTCGGCTTCTTTGGTCATCCCACACCACAAGACCCCCTTGCGGTCCTTGTAGAGTTCAAACAGCTTCGGCAATTTCTGAATGAAGTCCGATATCTTGTGGGGCTTGGGCAAGTTGATTTGCCTTCGGTATTGGTCGAGTGACCTTATGGGTATTACTTGTTCAGGTTCTTCCTTCAAAATCTCCATCAGGAACAACACTTTTGATACTATCTTCCACTTCTCTGTTGCAATTTCGAGATCATGAATTCTTTTCATCTCGCTTCGGTCTTGAACTCTCTTGCTTGTTGTCATTGATCGATGGTGTATCACCAAATGTGTGGGGCTAACTATGAGGGAAGCTCCATTTGATTTATGAAAAAAAAGAAATTTTCTAATGGCTCGATTTACCATCACTCTGTGCCATAAGAATAAAAAAGAGTCAGAGATCAGCCAGAATAAAGATTTCGAGAACAGAAACAGTCGCACCTACATACCAGGCACTTGGGGCCCGTTTATTTGACTGTATATAAGTATTGGATTGGACTATATATCGAAAGGACCACATATCCGGTGTTTAGTCACAAATTTTACGGTCATCAGATATATTATACCACAAAGTGTGGGATATACAATACAGTGCTTGTGGTATTATTAATCGCATCACTATTAGGCCGATGGAATTACATACTTTATGGGATATGTATCGCTTCACTACTAGTCCTGTTAAACAAATGAGTCCTCAAAGTATTATGAAGATGTGCGTGATATTATGTAGCATATCATTGACAATAACCGAGATGTCGATGGATTAGACTCCAATAAACCAATTTCAAAGCTATCGATGGAAGTCCTCTTCCATGGATGTCGCACACGAGCGTTCAACTGAACTTCATGAAATCACCGAACTCATCATCACATAAGAAAAAGAGATACTCTTGAAGAGGACCTAGTAGAGCACTTGTGGGAGCTCCATGGAGAATGGGCCGAGAAAATGTGTAGCCTTACAGCATCCACACCAAACTCAACGAAAAAACGAGTAAATTATAACTTAAGAGTTGCATGTTTATATATCAGCCAGTCACTTTTTAAACTTTCCCTACCTCAAACCCTGAATTCTACTTCTATCCTGTATTGTTTCTTCATTCCTTTTCAATTTTCTTTGTTCTTTGTTGTGCTTTGCCCATATCAACCACTTAAAAAAACGATCTTGACTGAATCAAAGCATCAATACAGCTCGCACTCTTAATTTACATGCATGTACAAATTCTGCAAACCACATAAAAGAATAAAATTATCCACATTATCTCTCAGAACCATGAAATTATCACAAATTATCCCGACAAACCATAATGTAGTTATATCATTCATACGAAAAGGAATATCATCCTAATACAGCATGATTAGAGTGGGTAAAAATAACTCAAATTAGTATCGAATACGTTCTCTTATGCATACCATCAAACGAGTAATGGGCATGATACTGCACATGAACTAAACCTACACGAATGAAGGAAACGAAGTCCTTCTTGTAGGAGATAGAACAAGAATGGTTAGGGCTCAGATCTCAAACTGCGAAGGGGATAATACCTTGCTATGCAGCGCTGTAGAGGAGGAGGGGTAGAGTCAGCGGCATCAAGGAATAGTGATGGAAGAAGAAGAGCAAAACCACAGCTTTGGTTTTCTGGCGGGAACAGAGAGGGTGAGATTGAGGCAAGGCAAGGGAAGCGAAAATTTTCAGCGGTGAAAGTGATTACTGATTACTAAAAACAAAAACCCCAATAGCATGTGAAAAGAAATGATGAGACACTAATATCACTTTCACAGCCGTGTTCAATTCGCTGGGTCGAGGCTAATATATGTGGTGGAAGTTTTGGAGCTCATTTTGGTAGAGTAAAAAATAGTGAGGCTCGAATTTGGCTTAGAAAATATAGGCGCTTAGCTCGTCTGAGCTGGATATATAGTATATTACAAGTAATAAGCTGGACAATGTAACCGTTATTTCTTCATCACTTTTTTTTTCATTTCTCTTCTCGAAATGGACAACGGAATCGTTAAACATTGTGGAAAAGACATGGGTTTCTGATAACAAAAAGTAAAAATACTTGAGGGGGTGCCAAATATTGAGGAAAAGACGTGGGTTTCTTCGAAACAGCTAAATGGTGGATGTTAATACTCGTAGTAGTACGGAGTAGAAAGTAATCCTTCCGTCTCATAATATTTGTTCGATTTGCAAAACAAGAACGTAAAATTAATGACTTTTGCAAGAAAACTTCAAATTTTCAATTCATTAGATATCGATAAGTTCTTGTAATTTATAAAAAGAATTTGAATTTTTTATTAAAAAAATATATTATTTTTGAATCCTTATTTTACATACGTGACAAATATTTTATGAAGAGTGGAGTAAAAAACTATTTGGTGGGAGCGACCCCTGTTTCTAACCGGATACTACTTCTTTTTGTAATTTCGCGGGGGGGTTGGTATTTGTGACGGCATTTGAATTTTCTTTCCCTTCCTTTTTTACCAGTCTCTCTAGTCTCTGTCTGTCTATGACCAAGTTTCTCAACACAAAAAGAAAAACTCCTTGCTGCTTTCCCTTCGCCTGTGTTCGTCTACCCGCGTCTGAATTATAGTAGTAGATTCTCGAGCCAGACGGTTCCCATATCCGATTTTACCCCTCTCTCAATATCTCTGTGAGTGTTTTCTCTCTCCTTTTCCTCATACAACGATACCTCTGCATCTCTCTATGTATGTGTACAGTTTTCTCTTCGACCTACTGTTTTCTTCCCTCAACTCAGCTGCTGTGCGTAATTCTTCCCTTATTTGGTGTCTTTTCACGAATCCTGTTGTGATATGGTTTTAATTTCGTGATCTAGTTGCCGAATTGATACCTCAACTCAAATTTAGTAATTTACATTCATCACAAACAGATGGAGTATACCTATAATCTGATATGCAAATCAGCATATTTTCTGCTCTTTCTATAATAGGTTGTTTCTAATTCTGCTTAAGAAAGAACGAATTTTGTGGTCAGAAAACAAGACCTCAATTGCATACTTGTAGAGTATGTATTTGTAGAATTTGGGAGACATATGGATTTTTCTAATGCTTAGCCAATCGGAGGTCTTTTCACTCCGACTGGGACTCTTTCTCTTCTTTCCTAGTATTTTTTACTACTTCTTATTACTGCTTTGTTCGTATCATGTTTCCTGTTGATGCACCGTAATAGTTTTTATCTTTATATCACAGTCATACGGTGCAACCATACTGTTGACTTCTAGTGGAAGTAGTGGAATACCAATTTTAAAGGTGGCTTGCAGTTCCACCTGCTAAAAAACTAGTTTGGTTTTTTCTACCCGACGCGGTGACTTAAGCTTATATCTGGACCTTGAATGCAAATTGAACAAGGCTGTTGCGAGCACAATGGGAGGACGCAGTTCCAAAGGTTCCACTCCGCATAACAGGTTCTCAGATGCCAATGGTCCTTACAATAATTATGCAGCTGGCCGTACCCTTTATCAACCAAATGACTTCAAATCAAACTCAGCAAAGGAGGATAAATCAAATACGCAAAGTAATGGTAGTCCTTCACAAGGACGTAAAAGTGTAGAGAAGCAACCACATGAATGGAAGCAATTAAATGAACCCAGTTTGTTTCCCGAGATCGGCACAACTGGTTATGGAAGCAGTGAGGATGATTTTTATG
The DNA here is from genome assembly GCA_018127125.1 of Rhododendron griersonianum. Classification (NCBI taxonomy): domain Eukaryota; kingdom Viridiplantae; phylum Streptophyta; class Magnoliopsida; order Ericales; family Ericaceae; genus Rhododendron; species Rhododendron griersonianum. The sequence goes on along the minus strand of CM030790.1, from coordinate 48,456,839 downwards.
ACGGAATTCCACGTTTTCCAAGGGCTCTATCGCAAAAGTCTCGATCAAGGAGGTCTAAGCAAACGGGTCTGGCAAAGGTAGGTTTACCCAAGAAACTTATTTCAAACTTCCAGCATCCTAATGTTACTTCATTGTCGTTTGTTTGAGTCAGAAATATAGTATGATACTTGATATAACATGGATTGTTTAGCAGTATCCACCACTGAACTGTATTGCCAAATCAGTATACTTTCATGTACCAATTGCAATTGACCAGAAAGTATTGTTCTGTGTGTGCCAGTGTTTGTCTTGGAATTGTTTTCCCAAATTTACAAGCTTGAGAATGTTTGGCATTCAAAATCCATCTTCAAGCTAGACCTAAACAATTGATCCCTAACCAACACCCAAGCACTAGTTCTCTCTGGGGCTCATTGTCGTTCTAAAACTTCTCAATGTAGCTGCTAATTATACAAATCATGAAGAATGACACCGAGCAAATGTATTAGTTTTTTGTTTAGTGACATCACTTGTAGTTAAGTACAAATAATGGTTCCAGGGGCGGAATGCTTAGCTATTAGGTATTGTGATCTGCTACTATCATTCCTGAAATTGTGTTTCTTCTTTATTTGACTTTTATACCTACTTGATGTGCCATCACACGAGTGAGACACAGTTGGTTTGGAACATATCACTTTGGCTTTCTTTGGGTTGTTCTTTATTCCCCTTTTTGATAAAACATGAACCAGTGGCGGAGCTACATTGGGTGGGTGGGCACAGTTAACTTCCTTTTTTCACATTTTTTCCGCACAACATGCAACATGATAAGCTCCCATAGGACGGTGCCACTCCCACGTTCAAATCTTGGCTCTGCCACTGACCAGCGCAAGTACCGATCCATTAAATAAAATTCAATGTCCTGTCTTCTCAATATAAAGAAATAGTTTTGCCACAATTTATGCTTTAACTTTTTGAAGACAATAAGGAAGGACCATGTTAGATATGGCATTGTTTAAACTCTCAATTGGAGGCATGCTGGTATATAATCACATCAACTTACCTTCTTGCGGCATTGAGATAACAAAGGTTTGTAGGTGGAATAGTAAAAAAGTTCGTGATTTGGTTAAGGATTCCAATGTTATACAGATTGAACTATGGCATATGAAAACATATGTAGCATATCTCCTTTTGCTTCGTAAAGTTTTTTGCTATAAAGTAGGGCATTGGACCACATCTGATGTATCAAAGGACGATAATTGAAGTTTGGGAAGCAGAATCAAATGCGGGGTTCTTTCCCTATTGTGTTGCAAAGGAATTAGTGACCATCAGTAGATTCATTGTATAACATCGTCTGTAGTCTTATTAAAAGTATAATTGTACATCATTATATATAAGTTTGCAAGGTCTAATCCACTTCCTGTCTCTAGTAAATTTCTAATATTTTCTAACTTCAGACTGTTTTTGTTCTTAATTTTCTTGTATTACTTGTCAATGGAAGTGGTTGCTTTGGTTAGATTAGACATGTTAAAATACTAAGTGCGGCGATGTGGCAGGGTTCAGAAGCGGGTTCTCGCCTAGGCAAACCTCGTAGTCTTCGGCTTGGGAAGGCTGTAGAAGTCTTAGATTCTCTCGGGAGTAGTGTGACGAGTTTAAACCAAAGCAGTGGCTTTGTTTCTGGTGTTAAAACAAAAGGCAGTGAACTTCAAATTTTAGCTTTTGAGGTTGCCAACACAATTGTTAAGGGTTCCAGTCTTATGAAGTCCATTTCGAAATGGAGCATACGACAGTTGAAAGAAGTGGTGTTTACTTCTGAAGGGGTGCAATGTTTAGTTTCAAAAGACATGAATGAACTCCTAGCTACTGTTGCTGCTGATAAGAGGTCAGTATTAGAGAAAGTTTTATGTACTATAGTTCCTTCCGTTAAGGAGGTTACACTGAATGATTATGCATGTTTGTAATTTTTTTGTAAGTTTAAGATAGCAAACTTGGCTATTCTTGTTAGACTTGTCCCACATCACTCATTTAAGCCACCCAAGCTTGGTTAATATATTCTAGAGGTTACTCCACCTATTGCCAATTGGTTTTAGGTTGGAACCCTCCAAGAAATCTAACAATTCTTTGAATTCTTAAACAGGGATGAGTTCAGAACTTTCACGGCAGAAGTAGTTCGTTTTGGAAATCGTTGTAAAGATTCTCAGTGGCACAACTTGGACCGCTACTTCGAGAAGTGAGTTATCACATTACCTTTTTGCTATTAAGCTTATTTATCTTATGCAACATTTACCATGTTTTCAACTGTCGGCATTTTTTTTCTCAGGCGTAGCAAAGAACTTGCCCCTCAGAACCAGTTGCAGGAAGAAGCAGAACAGAAGATGCAGCAATTGATGACTTTGGTTATCCGTACTGCTGTGAGCATCATCATTTTCACGTAAAGAATCTTAGAGCTTTGTAATATTAGCTGTATGAGAGCCCAATTGTTGGTCAAGAAAGGATGGTGAACTTCTCTAATCTACTACTGTAAAAAGTGTGATGCCACCATAGTATTTCTGCTAATTGTTTCCCCGATGTAACCTTGATTATCTGCATATTTTCAAAAAAAATGCAAGCCAAATGGGACGAGGTGGGTGTGTAGCCCTCTCCACCTTTGTACCTTAGCCCCTGAACTAGGTTATCTTCCGATGAAGGGACTGGTCCTTATCTCTGGACTCAACTTTCCAGATGTGTTCCTTGGTTTCTAAACCAGGTTGACACTGTTTCGTTAGTCGTTATGATACTCCAGCTTAGTAACAAAAAGGGGGCAAAATCCACATTTATCTTGGTTTATTCTTGGATATACCCTTTGACGTTCATAATAGCCACTTTTCCCCCTTTTCCACTCCACCTCTTTGCAATTATTAATCATGGGCGAACTAATGGGCATTGTCCCCTGCATGCCTATTTGTCGAGTTGGCATGGGAAGAAAATTAGGTTGATGTCCAAACTTCACTACAAAAAGGCAGTTGTAGCCTTGTCTTCATCTTCCCCTCATCAATATGAAACCCCTACCCTTGTCATAGGAGAAGTAGAGGAAGGATAAGGAAGAGGAACCAACATTCACCTTGGTTCTTAGATCATTGATGTGTTGCACATGAAAGTCACACGTCACTTACATTACATACATGTCAATTATGCTGATTTACATTGTTGTGGCCGTGCAAATAGATTAAATGACAATGATTCAATCCCAGGGTAATGGTAATAGGATTACAAAGATGTTGAAAGAAACCCACCAGGGTAGCCAAGTGGTCTAACATTATCAATGGCTCCAAACGTAGAACTAGAGGTGTTGTGTCCAACCAACTCTTGCTGGCAATGCCTTGAGTTGACCTTAGACCTGTGACTTCTTGGTGGTTACAGGTATCCTAGGTGAACCTTGCTGCGGTGAGTCGAAAGTGGCTCTACATTGTACAGCTTCCTCTAAAAAAAAATGATGTTGAACAATTCCAAAAACATTAATCCTATAGGTGTTGTGTCCAACCAACTCTTGCTGGCAATGCCTTGAGTTGACCTTAGACCTGTGACTTCTGGGTGGTTACAGGTATCCTAGGTGAACCTTGCTGCGGTGAGTCGAAAGTGGCTCTACATTGTACAGCTTCCTCTTAAAAAAATGTTGTTGAACAATTCCAAAAACATTAATCCTAATCTTTTCTTTGTAAATGTGCTTCAGTGTTTTGCTACTGTGAAGGTTAATATGCCTTTTGCTGCAGGACTTGTACAATGAGATGCAGGCAATTGACAAGCTTTCTGAGCAAGATTGTCAACGTAAGCGTCTAGAAGACGATAATCCATATGCAACTCAAAGAGGTGAATTTGCTGTCCCTTTCTGCTTGACATTCATTAGGTGTTGAAGCAGCACTTTAGCCGGAAAGTTAGATTAGTACAAGTTGGATATGGTAACTTAGCGGAGCAAGCATGACCTAAGATATTTGCAATTTTCTTTGCAAAATAAAAATGCGCTAGCATGCAGTTTCAAGTAGACGTGCTTATGTTATTCCAGGCAGATTGCATACTGATGTAAAATTTGGTAGCCTTTGCGTAGAAAATATATCTTCCAAAGAAGCAAGATTTAAACTCAAAGATTTAAACCCTCTTCATCATTGTTGTGGGCAATGGAGCAATCAGCTTTACATAAGAAAGCCATTTCACACCAAATTTGTTGCAAGAATGGGGCTGTACTGCAAAGAAAAAATAGCTGGTTTAAGGTCGGAAAAAAAAAAGGAACAAGGTCAGGGGTAGTAAAGGCAATGAATGTCAAGCTTTTGGTTCACATCTTGGAGACCAAAGTACTGGAAACAGATCTGAAATGGGGAAATTGTTTAATTAAGAGCAACTAAGTAAGAACCAGACTCCGTGTCCATTTTAATATCCACAACTAAACCTTTGGATGAATTTTCCGCACTTCTTCTTTAGCCAAGGCGAACTTATGCTCCACCATAAGGTAGAATAGAGCAATGGATCTTTCTTTTTGGTACAAGAAAGCCCAAAATACACTTTCTACATACAGCAAGATGAATTACCGAAAACAAATTAAGTCTAAACAATTACCTGGACACTTGTGCACAGTAGAGCAATTCAGGTATGGCTGAAATCTTTGCATGTTTTAATGTGTTTCAGTATCCATCTGATTATGGCACCATACAACTCATGCTATATGCCAGTTAAAGACATCTCTTGTGTTAGATGAGTATTGGTCTGGCCTTTGCTTCCATCATGTAAATTGTTGTAGGTTATGTATGAGTTCTAACTCTACCATGTATCATGTTGACCTTAATCTTTAAGGTAGAACTGATGAATGTCATCAACTATGCATTTGGTTTGTTGTTCTAGCTGGAAGTTTGACATTTCATGATTAATTAGTGAACTAACTGTATGCTATGCTTTTCATTTGTCATCAGGTGACAGCCTTTCATTCTTGAGGACAGATTTGAAAAGCCAAAGGAAGCTTGTAAAAAACTTGAAACAAAAGTCACTCTGGTCTAGGAGTTTGGAAGAGGTAGGTTTTGGAACTATTTTGACATTTTAAGTGGTAAATATTTGGGGGCATCCTAAATGGAAAGGACCAAGCAGTCTGGATAGAGAGAGTACTATATTGTGATCTTAATGTAGACTGTACAAACCAATTGTTGCTTTTACAACTTCCTGATAGTTATTAATTTATTATCCAATTTTGTTCTTGAATTTTTCCTTTTTTTATGTACTGTTTGGAAAACGATACTATTAGATTAAATTCTGGTAAAGTAATCAGATATTGTGGAATACAGGTCATGGAGAAACTTGTTGACATTGTCCTCTTTTTGAATCGGGAGATACAAAATGTCTTTGGCAGTGCTGGTATGTACTAATTCAAAATGTTAAAGACCAGGTCCATTTATTGTCGCCTTGATGTATGACTTGTACTACCTCATAAGTTACATATTTCTTGTACTTATCAAAAAAAATAATAATAACAAGTTACATATTTCTTGTGCAACATCTTGTATCAGGGAAAAAGATGACAATTTTGTGAGTCATGTTGAAGGTTCAAATAACAGTAGCGATATTTCCTATCCTTGCAGTAATAAATATCAAGGGTCTCTCGTATGGGGAAAGAAAGTTGTGGTGCTACTATCGATTCAGTATATTATCTTCCCGCAATTGGGATATTTATTGACAACATAAAGGTTGCTAAGTTAGTTCTATTATCAATGCCAGTAAATGGTAAAGATAACTTCATCTCCTTCTCAGGGGCAAGCTTGTGGGATGGTGATGTTTAGAGGCCAAATAACAAAGGTTGAATGCACGATAAAATTGTTAAGCTATTATATTAGGGATGGGTGTGTATTTTGGCGTCAATTTTTTGATGTTAATTGTGGTGGTGACGGTAGAGGCCAAAGTAACAGAAATAAAACTCATTAAGCCTTGTTCACATCAACATCTAAAATGGGATGCCTTTAACAAGCTGACGAGTCAATCTTTGCTAGCCTAAAAGCATGATATAAGGGCTCATTAGCTTTTTTCAATTTATGAACTGTCAACAATTCATATGTGGAACTGTGTACTTGTCTTGGGGAAAGTGAACATCATTAGACAAATGCATTGCTGGGTAGCTTACAATTGGAGAAGTTTGTAACAGAAAACTTTGTATTTTCTTATGCGTGAGACAATGTCTGCAGATTGTGATAAACCAGCGGGAGGATCTCTGGTCAATCAGCAAAGGTTAGGACCATCTGGTCTTGCATTGCATTATGCTAACATTGTCATCCAGATTGACACAATTGTGAGTGCACTCTCTTCATATGTCTTATATCTATATATCTGGAACTTTGTTCTTTTTTAAGAAAATTACATTTGTGGCCGATCAAGAGCATAAAAGAGAAGAGATTGAACATGTTCTTGAACCTTTGAATGTTGCTTCTCAGCATGGTGAGTCTGGTGACTCTCAATGGTACCTTGTGATATCTAATGAACACACTGTCCAAATATGAAAGATGCTTTTAAGCTTTAGTCTTTGAAGGCGACTTCTTCTAATTCAGGAAGATTGATTGGGATCAGGGTAAATGACTTGACACATTCAGGCGAACGAAGATGAAGCAGGATGTTTAGATTTGTGTGGAAATTTTTCGAGTCTTCTTATTCTTTTCATTGAACTGTAAGTTTTTGTTTATCAGTGCATGAATGTTTTGGGAAGAGGAATCAACTAGTAGAGTTTATTTAGATAGTGGAATCTACTGGTTATCGCGTACCTTTCACCCTTAGGGCCTGAGTGACTGAGTCTCTCCATCCCTGCATCTTCCTCTTTTCCTTCTTATTCCCTTCTGATGCGGATTGTAACTGTTCTAGCCGCGCGAGGAAGGTTTTGGTCCAAAAATATATTATTAGTATAGTATTGCAGTTATATTGTTATTACTACGTAGTAGGTTAGGATCATGATAAGTATTTAGTTATGATAAAATACGATCATGTTAAGTAATAGTTACGATATGTTCTGTACAAGTTGGTTTCCTAGTTTTACTAGGACTCTTGTTTCTTTTGTCTTGGGATTTTATTTCTATGAATAAGAGCTCCTTTGATGTTCTATTCAGAGTTTAATTAATGAGAATTGAGGTAGCATTACGCTTCTCCTTCCCGTCTCATCCCTCCACGTGTTGCATCACCTTTGCATCTTCTTTCTCTACTCTGCTGGTGCGCCCCTTTCATGTCATTTTGTATTCTACTTGTTAATCATCAATTCATAATCAGACCAATCCTCTATGATAGCAAACCAAAAGGCGTAGTCGGTTTCCTGATACGTTGTAGGTTTGAGTTTAAATTTTGAGATTCTTAAATGGAACTTTTGAAGCACGTAGTGTATGTGAACACAAAAATGATTCTGTTGAACAAGGCCTTTATTTTGATGCGTGACAAAGAACACTTAAATGGACTTTGTATTATGAAATACTCTTCTTATATGTTTTGTCACCATTTATACTACAAAAAAGACAGGATTAATGCAATGTAGGCACTTTTTGAAGTCTTGTATTAGGTTCTTTTGACTGATTGATTTCCGATGTTATTAGGTAGCCCGATGCAATTCGATGCCTTCCAGTTTACGGGAGTCATTGTACCAAGGCCTGCCTCCGAATATGAAAGCATCGCTGCGGTCCAAACTTCTGTCTTTTCACGTAAAAGATGGGGTACGCTTCTGGTGTTCATTATAGTATCTTTGAAGGGCAGGTTTTTTTCATTTCCAGATCCACCTTGGCTTTAGCTATCCATTCGATTTCTGATAAACATGCCAACATGAAAGGAAATACTGATTCTCCTTTTTCCCAGTAGCAGCTATATCATTGCTATAGTTAAATTCCAATTACTGCTTTGAATGATAATTTCTCAGTTTATCCTTGTGCTGTGTCTGCACGCAGCTCACTGCGACGGAAATTAAGGATGAGATGGAGAAAACATTGCAGTGGCTTGTTCCGATGGCCATAAACACAGCAAAGTAGGATAGCCAGTCTCCTTGTTTTCAATTTTGTCCTCCTGCAACTATATTTTCATTTTTGTAGTTGCCTTTTACATTCTTCTGATTCTCATTTTAATCCTTTTGGTTGCAAACTTCTGAATTCAGAGCCCATCACGGTTTTGGTTGGGTTGGAGAGTGGGCAAATACCGGGTGAGTAACGAAGCTTGGCCTACTTATGTTTACGATAGTTTGTTCAGTTTTCACATTTTACAACCTTCGTAGTAAAAGCAATAGCATCATAGAGATATTTTATGGCCTAGAAATAAAAGATAGGGCTTTTCTGTGCAGGTCGGGAGCAAATCGGAAGCCAGCTGGTCCAATTGATGTGATTCAAATTGAGACTTTCCACTATGCCGACAAGGAGAAGAGTGAAGCTTGTATTATTGAGCAACTGTTGTGGCTTAACCATTTGATAAAGCAGACCAAAGTTGATGCAAATGGTGGTGAGAAAAGGATGCCCATGAGATCTCCATCTCACAAAACCCTCGGAACAAAAGATCAGAATCCCGTGCCATTGGCCACTAGTGCCCCATCACCTAAACGAACCCTCCAAACAAGAGAACAGAATCCCGTGCCATTGGCCTCTAGTGCCCTGTCAACCAAAGCAAGTACTGAAGATGAAGAGAAGCTGCAAGACGTAAGCAATGAAAGCGGACACAAGGAATAAGAGATCCTGATCCCGTGGAAAAACAAGTTGAGAATACGTGACAGACAGAGCAAGAGTAGCTGTGATCTCCAACATGCAGAACTGAAGAACCTACTTCCAGTTAAGGGCCTTTCTTCTTGCATTGCTGTTATTGGATTTGGTTTGGATAAGGTTAAACTTTGTATTTCATCGACACAGTGGGGACATCACAGCCATTGGTTTGGAGGCCTCGTTGTTGTATTATCCAGAAAAAGTAGTAGGAGTACCAAGTATAGGAGGCTTATTCTAGATGTGGTATAAGTGCTTTCTAAGAAAAGCACAGATTAGTTCCCCTTTCCTTCATTCTTTCAAGGTTTTGGCAAGGGATGGCAGCTAAGATAGGATATATAGACGACTCATTATGTACAGAAGTAAACTTTTGTTTTTCAAGCTTGTGATTATTGAGTGGAGCTAAGTGCCTTCTGTTTTCATGTGTAATTTAGTTTCTATGCGATTTTTCTTTTTCATTTAGACTTTAGTTGAAGATAGCTGCATGGCAAATAAAAAACAAGAAATAGAGACGATGGAAACAAATGATGATTGCTATGGGCACCAATTTTATTTGCACACAGAAGTATACAGTATTTGGTTTGTTCTTCATCTTCCGGGTGTAAATTATGTACTTCTCGTTCCCAGTTTACTGTCATTATCCTAACCCTAAGGATGGTCGCTAGGACGAGTGACATGAGAAAGAAAATCTACTGATCCATTCTCAGAGGTTTCAACCCATACCCTCCCATGCCAGTCTCTGGCGAACTGGGAAAATTCAGTCAATTAGGCACATAGCGTCCGGTATATTCCATTGTTAAATACGTATCAGATGTGTTAGCCCAAAGATTTCTCTAAAATACCTTAATTATTTGTTTTGATGATAACAAAACATAATTTATTTGAAATTGAAATATAATTATTATCATGATATATGATACTCATTGGAACAAATATTTATTGTGTAGGAATTTGACTGAGCAACATAGGGAAATATTCTACATCAAAATCCTATCTCCGATAGTAAAGAGCAAAGAAAAAGAAGGAGAAAGATTAAGGTCCAATCTTTCCCTTGATAATTCAAACGGCTATATCTAAACATGGGAACATGCATCTTGCTTTGAAGCAAACAAGAATGGAAAGAATCATTAAGCCAAGATTGTGGAGCTGATTGTCTCTAACGGCTAGAAGGAAAATCCAACGTTCAATTGAGTCTTCATGGTTAAAAAGAGAAGTCGACAGAGGAAGCAATGGACAGAACTCTTGAAGAAAATTACAGTGAGCTTCTCTTGAAAATCTGATTTTTATCTCTAAGCTTTCATCTTGATATCTATACACTTGTGTGTGAGAGAGTTTGTATTTTGATCTTCATTGTAAAAGGGATTGTACACCCTTGTTCGTACTCTTGTGAGTGTTTATCTTTTTGTGAGTGGTTTTGGAGAGAAAATCACTTGAGAGTTAGGTGTTACTAGCACCGGAGTCAAAACTAGTTGGGTTAGGTGTGACTAGCACCGGAGTCAAAATTAGTCGGAGCGATTGGGGATAGATTGCTCGTTGTAAAGGTTGTCTAGCACCCGAGAAGCTAGAAGATTGTAACTATTGGAGATAGTGCAGCAAATCCCGAGTTGGTCACTTGGGGAGTGGACTAGGCCGTGAAGTTGCGGACCGAACCACTATAAATCCTTGCGTTTGATTCTCTCTTCCCTACTCTCTTTATTTTCAGTTTTGCATATCAATATTGCATGAGTAGAATAATATATCGTTGAAATTGGAATTGTGGTTGAATAGATTGCAATTAGTTTTTAAAATTCCGCGTTATATTTGAGATACCCAATTCACCCCCTCTTGGGTTGCTATTTGGACCAACAAGATGGATGACACTTTTGCTTTGATGAGCATAGCCAACAATTGACTATCAACAGCATAAGGATTGAACTTCGTTCGGTTGACTAAGAAAAATTTCAATGTTTCTAAGGAAAGCCACAAATTTCAGCATTGGGATTTTGTTTCTCATTTTCTTATCCAACCAAGTGAAGTTCAACATTTATGCTACATTTTGTCGCAAAACTTCAAGGTCCCAAGATGTGCTCTAGTTCTAGTCACAATAATTAGTTTAGCAAAAAAACAAAACAAAATGGTTAATATGTGAAATCTGCGACAAAGTAGCTTATAATCTGATTGGAGGAGATGTGACAGCGAATAGTATAAACGATATTCGAGATTGCGCCCATCAGAGAGCCAACAAAAAGCCAAGGTAGCTGTGTGAATTCTAAAGTGCGTGTGCCCAAGAATTGGCCACTTGAATTCATCTATGATTCTGTGTAACCAAAAATGTAGGGAAAATCCCCTGCCCACTTTGCATTTATTCATCAACCTGCATATAGATCTACCAATCCGTGAGCACACTGACAAACAGTTAATTTGCAGATACATTGCCAACGAAGCTCTGACCACCTAAAGCAAGTATCTACTCTGTTCACCTGCACTGTTTCATCCCAACTTCAGATGTTGGCAGAGAAAAAATAACCTCATTTTGATCTCTTCTTCTGTGTAGAAACATTCGTAAAGGCATACTTTCCATTGTGGAGTATAGAAACCTTAATGTCTTTGAACAACTTGCTTCCAGATGCGGTTGGCATATTCTGGATGATCAACAAAAGGATTTCGGTTATGCTGGTACTTCATGCATACTCTCTCATTTCTCAACTTCTCTTCTCTAGACGGTGGATCGATTTCATTCCATTTCAGCAATGCAGAAAGCATCCCCATCTCCTTGTTTGCTGCAGAAAGGACACATACACAAGCTATCATTCAAACTATGCAAGTTCTTGTTCCTTGATTTGGTGACCAGGCCGCAAAGAATCATCAAAAACCATTTTCAGTGGCAGAGAAGATGGTGTCAAAAAGAATATAGGCATCAATAGAGAGGGATAATGCAATTTATTTCGTACATTTCATTGTTTTCAAGACAAATGAATGGCCCTCCATCATGGTGCTATAAAGAATTAGTTGACACATGCTCGATGGCGAAAGCAAAACATAAGAAGATATCATCTCAGGGGCAGATTAATCCCTTCAATATAGTCTTTCTTCTCCAATTTGCTCTTTTTCTTTTTTGGTTAGGTACGGCAAGGAGACTCAAAGGGAAGACAAAAGAACACAACTAAATAGTACCTCTCAGTTTCTGGATGCAGAAGAAAAGTCAAAGTGAACGACAGAAGCAACAAGAAGTTCCTCACGTTATACGCATAACATTGTTCTACTTCTGACATATCCACAACTGTCAAAATATGCTGAATTAAACTAGTAAATGGCAAGCAAAACACAACAAAACTCTGAGGAATGCTATTTGTATTGCTCATTGACCCAATTATAAATCTATCTCAAGTAGCTTGAATGTTTTAAACATCATAACTGAATAAGCCGAATATTAACTTGTTTAAGCTTGATTTAACAACCTAACGCACATTCTTTCTCCACCATTGGATCCAGAATAAGAATCAAATCCTTAATGCTTATTACTTTCTCTGACTCTGTTTCTCTCTCTCTCTCACTGTTGGTTTGAATTACGCATGTGGGATAGAGAACCAGAATCTCTTTAGTGCTGAATTCATGTAAATTTTTTGGATGATTCTGATTTTGATATTTATGATTCCTCTCTTTCTTCACCCTCACGGAATGCAGAGATCTCATACAAAATCTAAGTCTCTCTCTCTCTCAAGATCTCACAAGATTTCCTAGACCCATTGAATACCAACCAGTTTGACAAGAAAACCTGAAGAAGACAAAAACTATACAAAATTACACTAGCAAACGAGACATGGACAGAAAATGGCAAAAGTCCAAAAACCCATTAAAGTGAAATTTTAAAAACAGTTATAGTACATGAACAATAGCCCACTGTAGCAGCAAAAAGTCGAGATTGCCCAAGACCTCTAGCCTTGAGGCTCCCCAATAAGGGGGCTTGATTGGAAAACTTGGGAAAAGAAAGTGGTGGTTGCTTACATGCCCAAAGAAGGCCAATCCTCTAGGCAAGCAAGCCATGTAAAATTTTCAGATGATTCTGATTTTGATATGATTATGATTCCTCTCTTGCCCTCATGAAATGCATAGATCTCACACAAAATCTAAGCCCCTCTCTCTCTCTCTCTCTCAATTAGACGAAATTACATTGGTGAACAGGACACAGACGGAAATGGCAAAAGTCCAAAAACTCATTAATGTAAAATTTTAAAAACAGCTAGTGTACATGAACAGTAGCCCACTGTAGCAGCAAAAACTCAAGATTGCCCCCGACCTCTAGCCTTGAGGCTCCCCAATCAAGAGGCTCAATTGGAAAACTTGGGGCAAAAAGTGGTGGTCGCTTACATGCCCAAAGAAGACCAATCCTCCTTTAGGCAAGCAAGCATGGGATATTATTGCACATACCTCTTCAAAAAGAAAATTATTGCACATACCAATGTTTGGAGAATCAGAGAGGTGAAGATTAAGGCCATTGCCTAATTGATTGACCCCATAACAGACTGCCATGTACATTACTGCCCTTGCAATATCCCTTCTTACCTTAATTGCAATGATCGAAAATAATTTGTTACATGACATAAATGCTAAAACACTGCACGCTGGGAGTAAAATCAAGGGGAAATTTCATTTCAGGGGCAACAAGGGAGTTATGAAACCCCAGCACTGGTGAAAAGTTCAAGAACGATACCGATGACATGAAATTTCAGGAAAAAAAACCCATGGAAGATTTTGGCCCTTCTTCCACCCCTATTCTCTGGTTTTAGATTCCACTTCAATGTCACTATGGTGAAGTAGACATAGCTATGATAAACACGGCTATATAGAAACTAAGGCCAGACACAAAAAAAAAATTTGGCGCAATGTGTGACGCCTAGGCAGATGTGCCTTCAACCTAATGACTTCAAGCGCAACTTGCGTTCAAAGACTCGATGGTTCGCCAGAATTTGTCGGGAAGCCTTTATTGGCTTATCTATAACAGTGTAGTGATAACTGAAACAATTAGCAGCAGCTGAATAATCAGGAGCATTGCACGCTAATGAGAGAGAGCAAAAAAGAAAAAGAACAAGGAGCATAATGTGCAATAACATAATGCACGTACTAGTTTGAACATCGCAAATTGGCAACCACGTCATCCAAATCAACTACTCCATATCAGATCCAAAAGAAAAACTCTACGGGGAAAAAAAAAAAAAAAACCTAGATATACCACAGGGACCTCTTGTAGCATTTTAGGCGTAAGTAAGGAGAAAGGAGGAAACAAAAAAACAAAAGGGAAAGAATAAAAAAACAAATAGGACATGGCAAAAAAAGCTCTATGTACTTATTCTGGTCAGAGTGTTGTGCTACAGGAAGACATCTTCTCTCCCTCTTTGAAAAGCAATCTAAGCAAGATCACTGAAGATAATTAGATTACAAAAATGAAGAATATGTACAATCTTCAAGACTATTAAGATTAAGGAGAAGCTATTCACAGTGAAGCAAGTCATCAACATACATGTCTCAAACCTGAACCCCAGAGCCTAATCTACTACCCCCTGAACCTGAATTCACTAAGACCAGCCTAGTTGGGGAATGACCACGAATAGTAAGGTGTTCCTGCTACCTTAAATGGCCTGGCATTGAAATTAGGAGCAGAACCAAATTGGGTACCAAATGGTGGGAATCCCCCGCTAGCAGGAATACTGGATCCATGTTGTGACGCTAAATGACTACTCATATGAATGCCGGGAACAGGAGTGGAGGCCCCACCCAATGAATAGTGTCCAGAGTGTGCTCTAAGATAAGGTTCAGTTTCCGAATAGTAAGGTGTTCCTGCTACCTTAAATGGCCTGGCATTGAAATTAGGAGCAGAACCAAATTGGGTACCAAATGGTGGGAATCCCCCGCTAGCAGGAATACTGGATCCATGTTGTGACGCTAAATGACTACTCATATGAATGCCGGGAACAGGAGTGGAGGCCCCACCCAATGAATAGTGTCCAGAGTGTGCTCTAAGATAAGGTTCAGTTTCCGAAGCAAAGATGGCAGGTGGGTGCTGAACAGGCTGTTGTATGCACTGCTGATGAATGGGGGTGGGGCAAGTGCTACTCAAATGATTACTATTTGTCACCCCCCCTGAAGTTGATAGATCTTTTCGGCAAAGCTTTTTTGCAGGATTCAATTGTTGAGTACTAGAGGAGACGTCATGGTCTGGAATTTGGGCAAAACGTTTCTTCCCACACTGCGGCTCTTGTGTTTGAGACTGGGAGGAAGGGGATGATGTCACAGAAGCTCTCCAGTGTGCTTCCTCTTGTGGTTGAGCCTTTGATTTCACAACAATCCTCTTGTCCACTACGTCCGGCAGCTGAGCCTTGGTGGCACGTAGTAGCGCAGCACTTCTCTGGCCTGTCTTTTGCCTTAGCAACTGTCCAACGCGTTCCTTAAGTTGCAGGGGTGAGTATTGTGATTCAAGCCCGTGCGATGTGATGCAGTTGATTATCATGTTGAGAGCAGCCACTTCTTTCTTTATGGCGATTTCCTGAGAATAGGTTTCATATGCAAAAGTACTTAAGTTATTATTCGTGTTGGATGGGATGTGTTTCAGTGCCATTGCCATAGTAAAAAACAAAAACAAACAAAGTACAGAAACATAAAAATGAGGAAACTTTTTAAGAGTTATGAAAGGGCTAGGAAGGTGATTAAAACGAGCCATTAGAGAAGCTAAGTTGAAAGCGTATCACGATCTTTACACAAAATTAGCCAGTAAATATGGAGAAAAGAACATTTGTAAAGATGAGAGAGAAAAAAAGGACCATAATCAAGGCAAGTGCATCAGAAATATATTAAGAAAAGGTGGATTTGTTTCCTCTTTTTTTCTTTTAGGTTAAAAACTGTTGAATGAAACAATTTAGAAAGCTTGATATAAGAGGAACAAGGTAAACTTGATATAATTAGACAATACAAGTCCTATCATAGAACAAGGTTTGAGGTGAAAACTGTGCTGAATAGGATGAAATCAGGTAAGCCATGGGAGCCATATGCAGGGGCGGAGCCAAAAAAATTTGTCAGTGGGGGGCAAAACCTTCTGCCAAAAAAACTATACACAAAATTTGTTCTTATGTTTTTGCTTACCTACCTCATTAATCTTTAATTTATTTCAAATCTTAATCAAAGAAGATTCACAGCACACCAAGTTTATTAATTATTAATCATGTAATATTTTATAAAAGCTCACCTTAATTACGTCAAATAGTTAAACAAATTTCATAACTTAGTAGGGCAGAACCACATACAAACCATTAAGTGAGGGCAAAATGTAATTTTAATGGGGGCATCACAGAATAAATTTCATAACTTTTAGGGGTAAAACTGAGGTTTTTGAAAGTTCAGTGGGGGCATGGGGGCACATGCCTCCATCCATGGCCATATGGTATCCCTGTCATGTGGGGTGGAAATGTTTAGGTGAGTTAGGGGCGTTTTGGTTAACAAAGTTATTAAACAAGATTAAAATGACTAGCAAAATGCCTAAAGAGTGGAGGAAAAGAATTATAATAGTACTACGTTTAGACAATAGCTAAGAGATATTTAAAGTTGCAATAAGAGTACAAGACCAACTATAGAGATACTAAGTTGATGAGTCACATAATCAAATTGTGGGGATAGCCATTGAACATTGCCTAACAATGGTGACAAAGGCGTCAGGGAAACTGGAAACAGTTTGGAACCAACTTCTTACTGAGGAGACTAATAAAAAATATGAAGAGAAGAATTTATTCATATGATTATAATCAAGTTAGAATAAACCTCTATTAGGGTGCCTAAAAACATAATACGGTCAATGTATGAGAAAGGAGACAAAGGGTGACATTGATGCAATAAAAGACATGTAAAAGTGTCGTTAGCCTTCCGACTATAATTAGGTCACCTGTTGGAGACACTAGTGAATTTTCAATCACCGTAGGATAATACCATGGGTCATATCCTTGAGTCCCTCTCTTTTTGCTCTAGTATTGGAGGAGTTGACTAGGCATGTTCATGCTTATGGTCCGCGGTGTATGTTGTTTGCAGTTAATAGTCTTAGTGGATGAAACTAAAAGCAGAGGCAATATCAACTCAATTACAAATTTGGAGAGAAGCACTATAGTAAAAGAGTAAGAATTCGTAGGCACAAAACTGACTATATGAAATGTAAATTATGCTACAAGGGGCATAGAAATAACGAACAAGAGAAGATTGAAAACCGTAAGATATGAAAATGTTCAAAGTAGGTTTACTCAATTGGAGGGGTGCTTCTAGCATATTATGTGATTGACAGATACCCACAGAAAACTCCAAGGACAGGAATGTTGTGCAGGACAGAATGTTGAGAACCTAAGAAACTATGAAGCACGGATACTCTATTTTGGCCTCCGTATCATGTACCGTACGCGTATCGGATACGGATACGCTCCGGATACATATCCAATACGTTTTTTTAGAGAATCCTGTTTTTGAAATTATTTTTTGGCATCCGGATACGTTTCGGATACGCTCGGATACGTTTTGGATACGCGCGGGGGTAAAAATGTTATTACTTAAAATATACGGGTCAAACTGTAATTAGCAAGTTTCAACGCCTTTCCTTTCACATAAGGGTGAATCTGAGGAGCAATTTTCATTAACTGCTCAAGCAAAAGTATGCAACTCCTCCTAACTACATCCTTTTCAAACACCGCATCACCCTTTTTCAGATGAGGAGGGTAAAACCCTTCCATTGCATCTAGAACTAGCTTAGCAGGATCCAACGACAATCGAAGATCTCTATAAACTTCACTAGACATTGACTCATGATCGTTCGAACGCTCATTCAGGAACAACTGCAAACTCCTTCCATCCATTTTGACAACAAATTGAGTATCAGCGGACAAACATTTACTTACATTGTCAACTGGCATACCTTCCACTTGCTCCACCTTGACATTGGATTCGGCACCACCAAATTGCTTCGTTTTCAACTCAAGTTCTTTAGGCCTTTCATCAATTTGCTTCTCCTTCAATTCGAGTTCCTTGCTTCGCTCCTCGATCAATTGTTGGTCCAACTTGAGTTGCTTGTTTTTTGAGTGAATATCTTCAAAGGATTGACTGATAAAGTTTTTAACGGAATGCAGCTCCTTCTCTCTCGAATCAAGTTTCTCTGCCCGTTCTTCGTTCCCTAGTTTAGCAAAATCAACTTCATTCTCTTTCAATTTAAGTTCCTTCCAATGCTTTTCGTTCAATTTCCGCATGGAATCAAGTTCTTTAACGCGTTCATCAATCTGTTCTTCTCTCGAATCAAGCTCTTTGGCGCGCCTCTCTATCCAATTCTGAATCGAATCGATTTCTTTCGACCGACCTTCAAAATACTTCTCTTTCGAACTGATTTCTTCCAATCGTTGGCAAATAAATTTCTGGGTAGTCTCAAAACGCTTCTTCTCCTCCTCATGCCTCTCCAAGAGGAGACCCTCCATCAACTTCTGCCGATCATTGAGCCTTTCCTCTCTCAATTCAGCCTCTTCAATACGCTCCTCGGCCAACCTTCGAATCTCGTCGAGTTGCTTCTCTTTCAATTTCAACAACTTAGTATGAACTTCAAGAAAAGAACGAAATTCCTTATCCTTAACTTCGAGTTCGTCTGTGCGCGACTCGATCGATTTCCTGACCAAATCAAGCTCTCGGTTGCTCTCTTTCACTGATTCTCGAAGCGATTCCAAGTTCTTCTCTCTGCAGTCGAGTTCGTTGATGCATTCGCCGAAGCAGTTGTCGGTGGAGTCCAATTGCTCGTCGAAATCCTTCCATTTGAGCGCCAGTGTCAGAATTGCGTTCCGGAGGCTGTTCTTCTTCGAATCGTTTAGCTTCATATTCGCTGATATCCTCTCTGATAAAGCCATCTCTGTCTTTTCCTTACTCAACAAGTCATATAAATATAGGTATATACATAGACAGTAAGATAGGGTAAGATACCTTCAAATGGAGAGAGAGAGAGAAACCTGAGTTTCTGGGGAAAATCGAGAGAGAGAGAAACCTTGTTCTTCCTTCGTTTGCAGTCCGTTCGTCGTATTCTTTGTCGTTCAAATCGCCCAATCTCTCTCTCTCTCTCCATTTGAACGCAGAAGCAAAGCTTCCAGCTTCCTCTGGAAGGATCGGGATCCTCTCCGACGATTTCTCTCCAAACATCTTCCAAACCTTTTCACAAGAGCTTGACACCGCATTAATGAACCCATCTGACGGTCCAAATGAAGCCAGCTTTACAACTTCCAAATTCTGTAGTAACACGGCACCGTTTCATTCTTTGCTGCAAACGGCAGCCTAACGGAGTAACGTTTCTCCTTGTACTTTTCCCTTTTGGATCAATTACAACGTTGACTGGAGAGAGAGAGAGAGAAATTCAGCGATGGGAGACGACGACTCCGAAGAACCCCTTCATACCTCCATAATCTCGTTCCCTTTCCTTCTTCGCAACTGAAATTTCCTCATCTCGTGTTCCAGTTGAACCAGATTAAGTCTCTGAATCTCGAAATTTATGCTTAATCTGAATCATGTCTATACTCGCAAAAAAAAAAAAACATATATGGCCCTCATTTTCCTCGAGCTCAAGGACGACTGAATCCTCCATTCAAGTAGTCCGGCTCCATCCTCCATTTGACTCAAGGACGGTGATTCATCCCCCATCCTTATCTCCATGTGGAAAGCTACTGATCTCCCCGGATCAGAATCTCTACATATTTAGGGTTTCTTTTTCTTTTTATTTCGTTTTGCGTTTGTAAATTGATTAGGATTTTGTCTTGATTTTCCATGCCGCTGATAAAAATTGCGGGATTTGTTTTGAATTTGTTGTTTGTGTTGATGAACAGTTTACATCAGAGATTGGTCAATTTACTTGAGATTTGAATCCATGAATGTAAAAATTTTCTTGAACAGATAATTATTCTGTGTATTGTCGATGAAGATAAGATATGCCAAGGGAGGGAGGAGTTGGGATTGAGAGAGAGAGCTTGGTATCCGACCATGGGTAGAACTGGAACTGTTGAAATCGTGACTGGTATAGAGAGAGGAGATGGGAAACAGAAACGGAGAAGAGGGCTGGGTTAAGCTGCCGTTTGCAAGCAAAGTATTAAACGGTGCCGTGTCACTACAGAACTTGGAAGTTGTAAAGCTTGCTTCATCTGGACCGTCAGATGAATTCATTAATGCGGTGTCAAGTTCTTGTGAAAAGGTTTGGAAGATGTTTGGAGAGAAATCTTCGGAGAGGATCCCGATCCCACCCCTCTGGAAGCTGGGCGTCTGAAAAGGATCCGCGTGTGTGGGAAAGTTTGACCCGGTACCAATATTACCCGACCCAGAGCTCCTTTTAACCCGCGAGTTCCTCTTTAAAACCCCAGCCGTTGGATTGAGATCCAACGGCTCAGAACAAAAGTCCGCATTTTTGTTAGTTAGGGTGTCCACAATAGAAATATTCTAGATACTGTATACATAGATATTACTACTCCTATTTTGATGTAAACCCTAAACAGACGGAAACCCAAAAGAGAGACACGATTGCAGCCATCTCTATTCTCGCCCAAGATTTTTTCCTTTTCGGGGTGTTTAAAAATATTCTAAACTTCCAGAACAAATCTGAGCCATCCAAAACACTTTTGGACGGCTCAGATGAAAAAAATGAACCAAACTGGTCGGAGACAACTTGACCGGATCCGACCCCAACACACCCTAAGAATGGATAGGATGAGAGAGACATTTTTTTATTTTTATTTTACCAATATTGTATACATCAGCTAAGTTAGCGAGATGTTAGTAAGTTTTAAGAAGATTCTGTCTAAAGCCTGAATGGCTCGAAGTATGCCTCCACTGAGGGAGGCAGCTAAGAGCTTATTGGTGATGAGAGGGAATTTCACTTTGTTTGGTTTGTATCCATTTTTGAGATTAATTAACAAGTTTAATGAACGGAAATACGCTATATATATCTAGAAAGTAAAAATTTTGATAAAAAATCACTAAAAACAAAAAGGGTCCTGCTATTGTCCGCCTAAAGGGCGGAGCTTTGTCTTCCGTTTCTGTAATACTTTACTATTATTTTTTAATTGTGTCAAGAAAGCAAATGCTGGAACAGTTCTTTGTACTATATAAACAATAATAAATGCCGTCCTATGTCTTCTCACTCCTACATGACAACTCTGCCATTTGACCATATGTTCCCTCTTTTTTTTTTTTTTTTTATAGCTGGGGTGTTTCTACTAACAAAAATTATAAAAGAATTTAATATATTTTACCATTTTATTTTCAGGCTCCGTTTCAAAAAATTTCTTAAAAAATAAACAGCTTATTTCATATTTTTAAATTCAAAAATAATGTAAATGAAAAATATTTTTTCAATATTTTTTGCATCGTATAAAATATTTCATCGAGATCTTTCAAATAAAATCCATATTGCATATTTTTAGATTTCAATAAACACATAATTTTTTAGTTTGAAATTACTTTCTTAAAAAATAAGGACTTAAAACCCGTTCTGGAACGGGGCCTCACTATCAAAAATTGCTAAAATTTAACGCATTTTACTAACTGATTTACACTAACAAAAAAGTTTTTATCAACTCAATAACTTCATTCACATATCCAGCAAAATCTTTTTCATTACCAACTTAACGTATTTTATCATCTCGTTTTCACTAATAAAAAGGTTTCAGCATTTTTACTATCAAAAACACCTAACAACTTTTCAACCATAAATAAAAATTTACACAAATTTTTCACTATCGGAAACACCCCTAAAAAGCAAACCCATAAAATTCTTAGGCAATTATTTTAAACAAATTGAGCGTCTCCGATCATTATTGTGAAATCCCGATGTGGGTCCGGCACAACCCGTGAATATTTGGTTTACGCTAGATAGTGTACCCATAGTTCTATTTTAGGCGTGTTTTGGCAACAACAAAAAAAAAACAAGCCAAGCCAAGCCAATCATGCACAAAAAGCTCCTCACCAACAGCCACACATCTGAACCTACCACCAGACGAGTCACCGATGAACGACGAATATGAAGGAGGTCCGACGATAGAGGAACTGGAAAGGCCAAGGCGTCCAGAAGCATGAGGGGACGAAAAAAGTGAAATAGGATCAGGTTGTGTTCCAGTTTAAAAAAAAATGAACTTTTAGAAAATGAAGATAATTTCAAACTCAAAAATCATGTGTTTACTCAAATAATTTTTCTACCAATATGGATCTTGTTTGATAGATCTCATTGAGATCTTTTAAACGGTGCAAAAAAATTTTTTTTTTTTCATTTTCATTATATTTGAGCTTAAAATTACCTTCTTTTTGAAAAAAAAAAATTTAAAAGAAAGCGAAACGACATCTCAATAATTTGGGACGAAAAAAATATTTTATAGAATTTATTTAAACGACTGCCCTTTGAGTCCGTTCTAGAACACCTTCTTAAAAAATAAGTACTTATTTCACATTTTCAAACTCAAAAATAATGTAAATGAAAAATAACTTTTCAATTTTTTTTACACCGTATTAAAGATCTCAATGAGATCTTTCAAACAAGATCCATAGTACATATTTTTATATTTCAATAAGCCCATCGTTTTAAAGCTTGAAATTGTCTTCTTAAAAAATAAGTATTTATTTCGCGTTCCGGAACGGAGGCTTTATGCTTTAGTGCCTCTTCTTTTTCGTTGGCGGTCAAGCTGCCATTTGGAGGGAAAGGTTATTCAGCACGCATGAATTGGATGGAAGTCAAAATTAGGGGGAAGATGCACAAGGTCAATATGGTCATTGTGCTTAGCCGAATAAATTAGTCCTGCAAAGCCTGTCACTCTGTCAGGCATTAAAGAGTAGGATGGTTGGACTCTCTTTTAACCGCGCGTACATAGCACTAACATCAGCCCTTTAGGCTGATTATAGCATTCTCCAAACAAAAAAACCTGGATGGAAAGATTCGAGATAAAGTGTATGTTTTGAAATTAAGTAGTAATATGAGAAAAAAAAATTTAACGAGGCCTTCCGTAAATAAAATTTACAGTGCTCCATCTCGCACGTCCAAAAGTGTTTTAGACGGTCCGAATTAAAAACAAACAATTACCTTTAATAGATATTTATTACCGGTAATAGTTTAAAAATGTATCTCAGCTATTGATTGTCGAAACAGACTGCTGAGATTGCGCGGAGCCGTAACTCTCTCATAGTGTAATATACTGGTGTATATGTTTGCAACCATTCCATTGCAAAACTTCATCGTCCCAAGACACGCTCTAGTTCTAGTTATAGCTAGTTTAGCTAGCAATGCTATGTTTCTTGCAACTGACAGAAAAAAGAAAGAAAAAAAATCAAAAGGATCGATTAGTATGCAAGTCTGTGACATAGACGACATTCGAGATCACAACCATCAGAGAGCCAACAAATAGCCAGGGCAGCAGCACGAATTCTGAAGTGCGCATGCCCAAGAATTGGCTACTGAAATTCATTTATAATTCTGTGCAACCAAAAACATCAGCAAAAATCCCCTTCCCACTTCGCACTTTTTCATCAACCTGGATATAGATCTTCCAATCCACAAACACGCGATTAGAAAAACAGTTCAATTGCAGATACATTGTAAATAAATTGCCAACGAAGCCCTGACCACCTAAAGCAAGTTTCCACTCTATTGACCCGTACTGTTATGAACCAGACGTAAGATGTTGGCAGATACCTAACTAACTTCTTTTTGATCTCTTCTTTGTTGTAAAAAGATTCATTAAGGCATACTTCCCATTGTGGAGTATAGAAACCTTAATGTCTTGGAACAACGTGCTTCCAGATGCGGTTGGCATATTCTGGATGATCAACAAAAGGATTTCGGTTATGCTGGTACTTTATGCATATTCTCTCATTTCTTAACTTCTCTTCTCTAGATGGTGGATCGATTTCATTCCATTTCAGCAATGTAGAAAGCATCCCCATCTCTTTGTTTGCTGCAGAAAGGAGGCATAGAGAAGCTATCATTCTAATTATGCAAGTCCTTGTTTCTTGATTAGGTGACTGGGCCACAAAATATCATGAAAACAATTTGCAGTGGCAGAGAAGCTCGTATCAAAAAGAAAATAGGCAACAATAGAGAGGAATAATGTAACATATTTCGTACATTTCATTTTTTTCAAGGTTAAGAACACCATCATTTGAGAGTTTGAATGAATGACCCTCCATCTTGGTGCTATAAAACAATGGCACTAGTTGACACATGCTCGATGACGAAAGCAAAACATTATAAGATATCATCTCAGGGGCAGATTAAACCTTTCAATAGTCTTTCTTCTTTAGTTTTTTCTTCTTCTTTTTTTGGATAGGTATGGTAAGGAGACTCAAAGCTGAGTCACTTTATTGAGGATATAAAGCTCTGCAATTGCCCAAGGGGCAACGAAAAGGGAAATCAAAAGGACAACTAAATAGGACCTCTCAGTATCTGCATGCAGAAGAAGAGTAAAAGTAAACAACAGAAGCAACAAGAATTTCCTCGAGTTATATGCATGACATTGTTCTACTTCAGCATGTTGTAGGTAAAAGAAAAACGGTAGAATCTTTTCTAAGTGTGAATGAGTATCAGACTCTGATGGCATATCCACAAGTGTCAAAATATGTTGAATTAAATTAGCGAATGATAAAGGAAAAACACACAAAACCCTCGAGGTATGCATGCACGTGCCAACACAGACAACTCATTCTACTGAATATATTTGACATACCAATGTTTGGAGAATCAGAGAGGTGAAGATTAAGGCCTCTGCCAGATTGATTGACCCCATAACAGACCGCCATGTACATTATTGCCCTTGCAATATCACCTCTAACCTGAATTGCAATGAGTGAAAATAATTCTTTGCATGACATAAATGCCAAAAACACTGCACGCTAGGAGTATAATTAAGGGGGAATTCCATTTAAGGGGCAACTAGGGAAAGTATTGAACCTTCAGCACAGGTGAAAAGATCAATAATAATACCAATGATATGAAAGTTCAGAAGAAATCCATGGACGATTTTGCCACTACTTCCATTCTAATTCTCTGCCTTTAGGTTCCACTTCAATGTCACTTAGGGTCAAGTGGCCACATCTATGATACACATGGCTGTATAGAAACCGAGGCCAGAAAGATTTTATGGACAACCTGTATTGTATCATCTATAGCAGTGCGGTGGTAACTGAAAAAATTAACAGCTCCTTAATAATTTATCCATGACAACAGCAAACCTGCCTCGGTGGTGCCCATCTCTCTTTATCTGCTTCTGTGTCAAATGCAGATTCTCTGGTTGCCGGCTTCCGACAGTTAGATGAACTAACATGGCATTCTCCATAGAACTTGTTTCCCCTCGATGAATTCACTACGAAGAACGTTTTACGAAGACGATATACTAGTTGAAAAAAATTAAGACCACAAATATACGCAGAATGGAAACTCATATTACCATTCACATCAGCTGGGCGAATATTGTGCAAATCAGTTAAGGACGGGCCACTCATTAATCCATAAGATCGAGGCCATAAATGTTCGCCTGAAACCCAAAAATTGAAAGAGCAACATGAATAGTTTCCAGTTTCTAGAGCTTTAGGAGCTATATAAATGTCATTGCGACATCATCCGCAACACATGGATGTCATTGCGACATAATCCACAACACAATGGGCTTCACTGTGCTAAGAAGTTATAGATGAACACGTATAACAATCACAAAACTAAGTTTTTTTTTTTTTGATAAGCCATCGCAAAACTAAGTTGCTGAAGGTTTTTGTGAGAATCATTTTTTGCCTTGCCTTGTTGATGCTCCTTGACAATATCACACTATACATCATAAATCACAAGTAAAATAAAATTTGATAACATGACTAATCAGGTCGAGTGACTCACGATTCCACCCTTCTGGTTTTCCCGCTAAGAGCTTCAAGACAACTCTCAAGGAGTAAATTTCAACTCTGAAATCAACAAGTGACGGTGTAAGGACTCTCTCATTTTTTGTCTGATTGCTAATTCAAATTGACAACATGAATGTTAACAAGCCTTTACACTTCTGATGAAGCCTCCGGTTTATCAACATCGGCAGCATCAAGAATCTTAAGAGCTTCCCAAACCTGCTTCGCAAAACCAATCATCAGAAAGCCTGCTTAATCCTCATACGAAGAAATTAGTGCTATATTTTTTTACCTCCTTGTAGGATAAGGAATGATGTCTGGCAATGATAGAATTCAACTTTTTCTGTAGTGCTTCACCTCTCAAATCCTCCATTCCGGCATAATAACTTCGAACATTTTCACAAGCATGATAATCAAATGGGTAATGTGGAATATCGCGAGCCTCTGCAGCAAAACTGAGACATAGTACTAAATAAATGGAGACCATTCGAGAGGTCCAACTCCATGGGATGATGATATACCATCTTCTAAACCACTTGAAGTTGCACATTCCCCTGTAGAGAATAAATATTACGAGATCTGTTAAGATACAGAAGAACTTTCTGGGTCGCTGTTACTGTTAGCTACAATGCAAAAAACCCAACTTTTATTTGTTTTAGTCTTTTTCTTGATAAGTGCGAGCATGTGTATTGATTCAACTGAAGCTTTTCCTCCAGAAAGGAAACAGAAAAATGCAGCATAATGTCAACTGCTTTGTCAGCAAGCATACATAAATTTAAACAAATGAAATAGGGAAGAGAAGAGTTGAAGAGCGAATTCACCAATTGATGATGATACCACTACTATTAATGCTTGGGTATTCACAACTACTAGTACTAGTACAAGAAAACCAATCTCTGCCTCTGGTGCTTAATTTCCGGCGGAGGGGAAGGTTCAATTCCAAAGGCAATTTCGCTTTCAATTTGAGCGGCGCGCCACCCGCAACGGTGGCGGTAAGTGGATGCTTGTGGCGCGGCTTCTTCGTTGAAGAGCTTTTTCTACAAGCCCCCAATCTTTTAGTAAATTTTATCGCCGGAGCCGCAGAAGCGGAAGCGCACGCCATTTTAGAAAAATACAGATTTGTTTAACTCGCCTCCCACTGTTTTTGTATCGTCTGTGATTTTCACTAAGATAGAGTCTTCAAAACCCGAGTTGTCTCGTTTTACAGTAATGCGCAAGATTTTCCGTGCATAGACGCAAGGTTCTACCATCAGACCGCAAGCTTTGAGATTGTGGCCGCAAGCTTGTTCGTTTGGAGACTCAAAATCCCTAGGCACGGCCTCCGGTGAATAAATTTTGTCTATCTATCTCTCTCCACTTAATACACTCAAAAATCTCTCTCAAAACCCAAAACGAACAGGATAACCCACAAATTTGCAGTATCTGGCCGCAAGTTTCTCCTTGATCATGAATGTCTTGTGGCTTTTCTGACTCATCTTCTTCGCCAGCTTTTCCTTGATCTTGAACGTCTTGTGCGATGGTTGTTTACATGTAGCTTCATATTATATGTAATGACCCGGTATTTTTTAATAAATAATAATTATTACAAAAAAAAAATATTATTTTCTTCGTTAGTTTATTTATTCTGAAATTTTTTTTATGTCATCACACCAATTTTGTTTCTATAATCGATTGTGTGCGCACATATCCAGTGAGTAATTTTCCTAGTGTGTGCATGTGTTGCACCGGATCTTTTTTTTCCAACCCAAACCCATTTCTTCTCCTTTTTCCATTTCATACTTTCGGGCTTCGGCTGAGAAAAAAAAATAAAATAAAATAAAATTCCTCATTCTCCTCCAATCAAAACTCGACAACACATGATTAACCACATGCTATTAACCCCCATGCAAAAATCCAAAATCCAATTATATATTCCCCCTTCTCCATTCCCTTTTCTTGTTCCCAGCCAATTTCCCAACCTTTCGGCAGAGAGAGAGAGAGATTAGTTCACACCTCCTCCATTTCTTCCACCACCATTTTCCCCTACTGTCACAACTGAACTCACCCAATCCAAGTTCTAAAAATCAGCCCGTTACAGCCTCGTTCCAACTCCATTTAAGCACCAAAACAGCTCGTGAAATACCAGTTCCGAACAGCTCCTTTCAGCCCCAAAAATCAGCTGCATTCCAGTCCAAAACCTGCTGCATTTCAGCTCCAAAAGCCGCCATGTTCTGGTCCGAACAGCTCGGTAAACCAGCTCCTTTCCATTTCCGAATCAGCTCCAGAACCCGTTCAAACCAGCACTGAACTGGGTCTCGATCCGGCTCCAAAACAGCTCCTATTGTAGCCTTGAAAATCAGTCCGGAGCCACCACCACCGGGCGAGCTCCACGCCACTCCGACCGCCACCGATATCTTTCCGAAACCCTGTTTCGCCGGACAAGAGGTAGTTCGGAACTCACCTCCCTACGTATATATTGTGTTTATATATTGATTTTACGTTTCGGTGTGATAATAATCGAACCCGACGTCGTCGGTCGAGTCCGGCCGAAACCCATGGTTTTTCCGTTGAAAACAGTCACTGGAAAGTTTTGAAATGGTTTTAGTATATTACAGTTTAGCCCTCGAGATTTAAGAGCTTATAAATTTGACTCTTGAGTAGTAAAAATTGATATTAAGTCCCGAGGTTAATTAGTTTTCAATTCGGTTCTAATTCCGTTAACATCCCGTGACGATTAAGAGTAAATGTAGACTTTAGTTTTGAAAAAGAAAAGAGAAAATAACAAGGATCACTTAATTTATTTTAATCGCATGATTAATTCTATGACATGACTAGTTTTATCGCATGACTTGTTTTTATCGCGTGATTAATGTTGTTAGCATATTAGCATGTTTTGTTGAAATGTCCTAATGATGTGGAGATCTAAACCTGTTAAATGCAAGTATTAGTTTAAAAGACGATTGGTGTTAGGTCGATTACTCTGTTTAAGTGATAGTTGGTAATGAAAGGTGAACATGGTTATTAGTTCTTGTGAAGCATGATTTATTTTGTCTCTTGCTTAATTCCTGTTAATTGTGGACATGCATGATTTCGAAAACCTAGAATGGACATTAGAACCCGGGGTGGTATACGATTAGAGGATCACGTAGACGCTGATAAGTAAAGGATAAATTGGAAAGTAATTGAGTTATGATTTTAAGATGGGTGCTAACAGGGGCCCAGTCTTGTGCTAAGATGGGTGCTAACAGGGGCCCAGTCTTGTGTTAAAGATGGGTGCTAACAGGGGCCCAGTCTTGTGCTAAGATGGGTGCTAACAGGGGCCCAATCTTCTGTTAATGGGTGCTAACAGGGGCCCAGGTTGTTTGAGAAACGTAACCCTAGGCAGGGCACAGTGGTGATTGGCTGCGAGAACATGTTTGGTTCCTTCCTTGTGTGGTTGCGTCGACTGTAGATCCGAGTAAATAATTTGGTAGCTATCAGCGGGACACAACAAGGAGCTGTCTGAATCACACTGGGTTGCCCTACGCTGGAGGTTGAGGGTAGGACGGATCTCGAGGTGGAGATCTTAGACTGTCATATAAGTTGAAGGATAGTAACGAAATCAAGCGCTGTCATTTGCATTGCACTCTTTATCTTGTTGTGTGTATGTTATGGGTTCGGGTAGGTTTTGGCTACTGAGCGTCATCGCTCACGGTACTATGTTGCCCTGGTAACTCGAACGCCAGGTACAGAAGACGGAACAGAAGTATCGTACGATTCGATCGAATTCAATCCTATTGAGGAAGAAGCTGAAAACCTTGGATTTCCATGCGCATAGTCGCTCTGATTAATTTAAGTCGACTTTATTTTGGAAGCTTGTAAGTTTATTTTGGAAATTGTAACGTTTTGATTTATTCGAAATGGCTGACATATGCTTTTGAAATGGTGACGCAGTAAATCTATGAATTTCTTTTGTGAAAATAATCTTTTAAATATTTATTAATGCCTCTGAATTTTCGGGGCGTTACAAATGGTATCAGAGCTCTAGGTTCAAACCCTCGGCCTTGGGTAGATTGGGTAGATCATTTTCCTAGAGTGTTATCCGGGGTAGTTATGCGCTTAATCTATCTATTGTCTTAGCTACTATACGATTCTATTTTAAGAAGTGGCATATAATTATGTTAGTAGCCGTCGCCCGAATCAATGCCATCAAAGTACTAAAGCCCGCAATCCCAAGAAAGAGATAGAAGAACTTGCTCCTATTGGAAATATGGAGCCGATCAACGGGGTCAAAAAGTAGTAGTTCGAAGACGAGGAGATCGACCTTGGCAAGCGTGGGAGAAGAAATTGAGGCTGACGAAGAGGCTACCTAGGAGAATGAGTACCTGTTGAAAGATGATCTTCCTTCCCCGTCTAAACTACGTTCAAAATAGGTTGGATATGGTAGGGCCATTGTGAGAACGTACGGTGAGAAAACTTAAGTGTACATGTATGACTAGCAGCTAGGGCTAACTGTAGAAAGCACGTGTCGGGCCTATGTTGCACTTTTTGCATAGATACTCTCAATTATTATTTTTTAATTAAAAAAAAAATTTGCATGTCATTGTATATGAACATTTGAAATCTGTTTTACTCTTGCAACTTCAAAATCTTTGTCATGTTACCGTAATTAGAAACCCCTATCCCAAACTTCGTATAAACCTCAATGTCAACGTCAACACAGCTCACGTCATCAACATGCTAATGTCAAACTCGAGGTCAACGCAACACGAAGCCCAATGAGATACCGAGTAACATGGAGGTTATGCAACTTCTACAAGCGCCACATCGACTATTTCGACACCCCAACCTCAAGCGTCGTAGACTCCTCAAAATAGTAGATCGACGAATAAAAGTATGATGTTGTAAGAGATTCGCAATCGTTACCGAACTATATACCATGAAACTACATCCGACAATGACACCATCGTAGTTCAAACAGACCGAGAAGAGTTCAAGGTTGTGAATAATTGAGAAAGCGGCGACCATTCTCTTGGAGGAGGTTCTATTATTTTAAGGGGGATAGAAGAGCTCTTGTCGGTTATTCATCTAAACTTTACTTCTCATTCAATTGATTTTATCCAAACCGCTCACTATTTTTTATCTCTCTTTACTCTTTTTACAATCGCCTTTATTGTGACTCTTCACTATCAGAACTATGAATTCAACTCAACCCCAAATTGTTGAACTCCTTGTAAATTCCAAACGCCGAATCCTTGTGACATTTTGTGAGTTTGTTATTCGTAAAGATCATCTGTTCCCACATTTCTTAATTTGACTAGATTTGATTGTGAAGTCAATAGTTTACTCAAATATGAGTCTAAACTTCCTAATCCCTTGCACACTGCATTCTTAGAACAATCCTCGTCAAATTTGGACAAGTGTACTCTCAACAAATTTTAAGTAATCCTCATTAAAAGCCGTTTAGGGTCCATTTGAAACCTTCAATTCTTTTGATGTCATAGTAGGATGTGTCTCCGACCTTTCGAAACACTCAATTTGCATACTTAATTCGATTTTCAATGTTGGAGTTGTCAAGTCCTTGAACGCATACATTGTGGTTATGCTTCACTTTCTTTGAGTTTTGTATCCTGTCTTGAGCTAGTAAGATCCAATCATCGTTCTATCAATGACTTTTTCTATTTTAAAAAATGGACTCGTAAGCCATTGCTTAATTTTTCAATTGTGCCCAATATTTTTTTTTGATAACCAGAGTTAGATGCTTGTTTTGAAACACGTATGGCCGACGTGGTGCAAAATAAATATCTAATTTGGTTTCATCGTTGGACCTTGCAATCATTCAAAACCTATCACGGTGGACCCTTGTTTAACCCATTGCCATGTTTGGAAGCCCGAGTATTTGTTTGGTTCATTTGCATGTTAAACCAAATCATTGAGTTACTTTGGTTAACTTAATCCTCATTGTCCTCATTGTCCTCATGTTCCAACTCCAACTCAAACCCAATTGGACCTCAATTCGTGGAAGAGGAACTATTCGTACTTTCTATTTGGTGCTATGACCTTTGGACATTTGGCTCATGTTAAAACCTTTTGAACATTTTTGTAATCTTCTCATTCCTTTTGGAGAAAAGTATCATCCACCATCTAAGAGGTAGGGAATCTTACGGCAGACTCTACATCAACGAGATTATTCGATTGCACTGAGTGCCAACATTTAGAGTTTCTGATCGAGACCCCCGTTTCACCTCTAAATTTTGGGGAAGCCTGCAGAAAGCATTGGGAACAGATATCTGTTGGAGCACAGCTTTTCACACTCAAACTGATGGAAAATCTGAGAGGACGATTCAAACCCTGGAAGACATGCTTCGAGCTTGTGTGTTAAATTTTAAAGGAAGTTGGGAGAGACACCTACCGCTGGTGGAGTTTGCCAATAACAACATTTACCAACCTAGCATCGGGATGGCCACTTATAAAGCACTGTATGAACAACCATACCGATCACCCATCTGTTGGACCGAGGTTAGAGAAGACGCTCTGCTTGGACCTGGGCTAGTCCGAGAAACTACTAAGAAGGTAAAGGTGATCAGCGAGCGACTTTTGACCGCGCAGAATAGACAAAAGAGTTATGCTGACAAGAGAGTAAGGCCTTTGATATTTAATGTGGGAGATCATGTGTCTTAAAAATCAAGTCACGCCGTGGGCTCATCCGATTTGGCAAGAAAGGGAAATTATCGCCTCGCTACATTGGTCCATTCAAAATCTTGGGGCAAATTGGAGAAGTAACCTATCACCTAGCTTTATCGCCGTAAATCGCCAAGGTTCACAACGTTTTTCATGTCTCCATGCTATGGAAATACATGGCCCACCCCTACCCACGTGTTCAATTGGGAGGACGTCAAACCTGGACGAGGATACGACTTTTGAAGAACAACAGGTGGAAATTCAGGATCATGGAGAAAAGTTACCCAAGGACGAACAATCAAATTAGTCAAAGTCCTATGGAGACACCGAGGATTGGAGGAATCGACTTGGGATCGCGAGGATGCAATGGAAGCCAACTATCCGCAGCATTTTCAAATCGAAGGTATATCTTAATTTCGAGGACGAAATTGTTTTAAGGGGGATAGGTTGTAATGACCCGGTATTTTTTAATAAATAATAATTATTACAAAAAAAAAATATTATTTTCTTCGTTAGTTTATTTATTCTGAAATTTTTTTTATGTCATCACACCAATTTTGTTTCTATAATCGATTGTGTGCGCACATATCCAGTGAGTAATTTTCCTAGTGTGTGCATGTGTTGCACCGGATCTTTTTTTTCCAACCCAAACCCATTTCTTCTCCTTTTTCCATTTCATACTTTCGGGCTTCGGCTGAGAAAAAAAAATAAAATAAAATAAAATTCCTCATTCTCCTCCAATCAAAACTCGACAACACATGATTAACCACATGCTATTAACCCCCATGCAAAAATCCAAAATCCAATTATATATTCCCCCTTCTCCATTCCCTTTTCTTGTTCCCAGCCAATTTCCCAACCTTTCGGCAGAGAGAGAGAGAGATTAGTTCACACCTCCTCCATTTCTTCCACCACCATTTTCCCCTACTGTCACAACTGAACTCACCCAATCCAAGTTCTAAAAATCAGCCCGTTACAGCCTCGTTCCAACTCCATTTAAGCACCAAAACAGCTCGTGAAATACCAGTTCCGAACAGCTCCTTTCAGCCCCAAAAATCAGCTGCATTCCAGTCCAAAACCTGCTGCATTTCAGCTCCAAAAGCCGCCATGTTCTGGTCCGAACAGCTCGGTAAACCAGCTCCTTTCCATTTCCGAATCAGCTCCAGAACCCGTTCAAACCAGCACTGAACTGGGTCTCGATCCGGCTCCAAAACAGCTCCTATTGTAGCCTTGAAAATCAGTCCGGAGCCACCACCACCGGGCGAGCTCCACGCCACTCCGACCGCCACCGATATCTTTCCGAAACCCTGTTTCGCCGGACAAGAGGTAGTTCGGAACTCACCTCCCTACGTATATATTGTGTTTATATATTGATTTTACGTTTCGGTGTGATAATAATCGAACCCGACGTCGTCGGTCGAGTCCGGCCGAAACCCATGGTTTTTCCGTTGAAAACAGTCACTGGAAAGTTTTGAAATGGTTTTAGTATATTACAGTTTAGCCCTCGAGATTTAAGAGCTTATAAATTTGACTCTTGAGTAGTAAAAATTGATATTAAGTCCCGAGGTTAATTAGTTTTCAATTCGGTTCTAATTCCGTTAACATCCCGCGACGATTAAGAGTAAATGTAGACTTTAGTTTTGAAAAAGAAAAGAGAAAATAACAAGGATCACTTAATTTATTTTAATCGCATGATTAATTCTATGACATGACTAGTTTTATCGCATGACTTGTTTTTATCGCGTGATTAATGTTGTTAGCATATTAGCATGTTTTGTTGAAATGTCCTAATGATGTGGAGATCTAAACCTGTTAAATGCAAGTATTAGTTTAAAAGACGATTGGTGTTAGGTCGATTACTCTGTTTAAGTGATAGTTGGTAATGAAAGGTGAACATGGTTATTAGTTCTTGTGAAGCATGATTTATTTTGTCTCTTGCTTAATTCCTGTTAACTGTGGACATGCATGATTTCGAAAACCTAGAATGGACATTAGAACCCGGGGTGGTATACGATTAGAGGATCACGTAGACGCTGATAAGTAAAGGATAAATTGGAAAGTAATTGAGTTATGATTTTAAGATGGGTGCTAACAGGGGCCCAGTCTTGTGCTAAGATGGGTGCTAACAGGGGCCCAGTCTTGTGTTAAAGATGGGTGCTAACAGGGGCCCAGTCTTGTGCTAAGATGGGTGCTAACAGGGGCCCAGTCTTATGTTAATGGGTGCTAACAGGGGCCCAGGTTGTTTGAGAAACGTAACCCTAGGCAGGGCACAGTGGTGATTGGCTGCGAGAACATGTTTGGTTCCTTCCTTGTGTGGTTGCGTCGACTGTAGATCCGAGTAAATAATTTGGTAGCTATCAGCGGGACACAACAAGGAGCTGTCTGAATCACACTGGGTTGCCCTACGCTGGAGGTTGAGGGTAGGACGGATCTCGAGGTGGAGATCTTAGACTGTCATATAAGTTGAAGGATAGTAACGAAATCAAGCGCTGTCATTTGCATTGCACTCTTTATCTTGTTGTGTGTATGTTATGGGTTCGGGTAGGTTTTGGCTACTGAGCGTCATCGCTCACGGTACTATGTTGCCCTGGTAACTCGAACGCCAGGTACAGAAGACGGAACAGAAGTATCGTACGATTCGATCGAATTCAATCCTATTGAGGAAGAAGCTGAAAACCTTGGATTTCCATGCGCATAGTCGCTCTGATTAATTTAAGTCGACTTTATTTTGGAAGCTTGTAAGTTTATTTTGGAAATTGTAACGTTTTGATTTATTCGAAATGGCTGACATATGCTTTTGAAATGGTGACGCAGTAAATCTATGAATTTCTTTTGTGAAAATAATCTTTTAAATATTTATTAATGCCTCTGAATTTTCGGGGCGTTACATTATACTATGTTTGACACGAAACGAAATGACATATAAAATTAAAATTGTTCGGTCCTAAAACGTGAACTTAAAGAAAAAATGTCTTTGTTGAAAAAAATCAATTTTTTTGCCGCTATTTACTACTTAAATAACAACGAGTCCTTTTAATTAATCAAACAATTTTGAACTTGATTAAGGGATTGCATATCTCCGAATAGAATTTGGTTAGATTCTTGCTATCGTCCTTTATTCTTTATTTAAACTACCTTTAATCATTAAAATTAGTACACTTTTTCCTTTGACATTTTTTAAGAGAACAAATATTTTGAAACATTAGAGAAAGAAATAAATTAACAAAATGGGATTGAAAAGAACAGATGGAGGAAGTTTGAAAGTTATGATCCTTGTGGTAGAGGTCACGGTGGGGGAAGAGAGACGCCTGGCACGCCTATCAAAGCAACGTGTTAAATTGGATTCCTTTGCCGCCTCCTCTCCCACCGCCTCGTGCAACTATTCACTCCTCGCTTTCACTTTCCCTTACTGCCTACCATTTTCATTTTTGTTCTCATTTTGTTACCGCCTGGCACGCCTATCAAAGCAAGTGTGTTGATGTGCGTACAAATGGTGGTTGTGGTGGCGGTGATGGAGGCGGAAGTGGCGGTGGAGCTAATACAAATGGTCTATTACAGCTTCGGGATGAAGTGAAAATGTGTAGCTACAAAGATGTACATGTGATGTGGAACATTTTGAATGGAATTGATACTAATATTCCCGCTCCAAAGAGCAAGTTTACCAGCTCATGTAAACTACCTTTATAGCCATTTTAGATCACCAAAAGTGAGAAAAGTAGTCTACAGCAGAATCAGTAAAGGAGGAGGTAAACTCCCTCCAGCTACAGTTCCGAGGTAAAAGAAGAGTGCGACTGTTCATCATCTACCCAATTTTTTATTGTATTCTCTCTCTCTCTCTCTATTAATATTTTAATAAAAAATAGGTAAAATAGATTGTATTGGTGTAGTGTTAGAAAAATATGAGTAGGTAAAATGAAAAATGTATACTGTTCAAGAGGTTTTTTAACAAATGACTGATAAACTTGCTCTAAGTCCACTGCTACTGAGAGGCGATCCTATTGGAGTTGGAGGATTCTCTTTTGGTCTAATCACAAATGGGCTCCCTCCTCCTTCTCCACCTCCTTTCCTTAATTCAATTCAATGCTTGCTACATCCTTGAAAGGGCTTCCTAATATCGTAAGTGAACGATACAATACATGTTATTTACACACAAACAATGTAAAACAAGATTGCCATTAGACGATATAGTTTATTATTAAGATGATAAACAATTAGCGAAGGCAAGCAAATTTATCACCCATATCACATCGTTTCTTTCAAGTTATTATTTCTTTCAGATTGAAAGATTAAAATCACGAGAAAAACATCATGTACTATCGGATTCTTGACCTTCTAGTGATACACTAAGAACTTGGCCAAGTTATGCACATTACAAAGTAAGTACGTTGAGCTTTTGACGAATGACTTTTCATGTATTCAATTGCTGAGCTGAAGAAACTGTAGTGCCATGGGATGCTTGGCATGGGATAGTTGGTTGGGTTTCAAGACTTCAACAATTTCCCCATCCACGAGGAGGCACACAAGATCAGCTATCCTTTGTATTTGCTTGATGCTGTGTGACACCATTACAACTGTCATCCCCTTATTCTTCTTCAGCTTTACAAGAACATCCTCTATGTTTTGAGTTGATATTGGATCCAATGCACTCGTCGGCTCGTCCAATAGCAAAACCTTAATTATAAAATGAAAAGAGAGGTGTGAAACAGTTTTGCATAAGAGTTTCATATCAAAGTTGGAAGGTTTTTGACTCATGATCAATTCAATGAGTCACAATGGGAAAGTAGACCATATTAATTAGTTGGAGGGCCTAACTAATAAGAGTTTTTTTTTCCCCAATTGGGGGTATTATTAATTAATTCCAATTGAAGTGGTGGTATCAACAAACGGGGGGCTTTTACCTCAGGGTCGTTGGCTAGAGTCCTCGCTAGTGCGACTCTCTGAGCTTGACCAACAGATAATTCACGCCCATTTTTATTGAAAAAGGAGGAATCCAGGTCAGCAAGGGTGAGCAACTTGTATACTTCATTGTCAGCTAGCTTCTTCCCTCTCAATAGTGGTCCATATCTTACATTATCTGCCACTGTACCTGCAAATATATAGTATAGTATCATAAAAGTATCCAAAGTTGAGCGACCACTATTCATCCAAAGCACGATGAATTGAGTTCTTTTTTAGGTTATGTGTCCAAATTGAAAGGAAATGATTTGGATACTAATGTGCCGACACAAAATTGTATTTGGAGTCGATCGATGTAGTGGGGCTGATTTGCTGTCTTAGTTTGAATGTCTGAGGGGTAATTTAGTGGTTACAATAATAAGAAAAAAGGGATGCGGACAAAGACACAGTATCTATAGACTTGGGAGACTCTACACGCAGAATTTCAAAGAACTTCTATTACTGAATAGTATTTGTTCAAAATTTATGAAAAAAAATTAAAGGTACCCTTCCAAAATTTACACATATTATTCCAAAATTGACTTGATTGTTGCAACAAATTTGTATTGCGCATGCATTCGCTTTACCAGAAGGAGTTTTCTTACTTGGCTGCTTCATTACGGTTCGATTTGTATTGCGCATACATTCGCTTTAGCAGAAGGAGTTTTCATACTTGGCTGCTACGTTGCGGTTCGAGTTTGGGCACTTGGTTGTGCATTTTTCTTAACTGAATGGAAAGTCTCTTTACTTGCGATTGGGACCTCATGGCCTGCCTAAGTGTAATAATAAGTTTATAATACTCCAGCTAGTATGAAATTATGCCAAATCCTTAGAGGAATTTGGACTTTCTGTTAAAAATTAATTATAGTGGGCCGTCCTGAGTTACAAGGCCTCAAGCCCATTCTTGCTTGCCATTTACGTATTCTGATTTGGGTTAAAAAGCCTATCATAAAACTGCAAGTTGCCTCCCAAATGTTGCTGGAAGCTATTTTGAGGGCATTAGTTTGTGTTTGGTGCCCTCATCTACCATGGTCCTAGAAGGAGGCCCGGCCCAGAGGAAAAGGCCCATGAGACATCCGACTAGGGTCCCTAATTTTGGGTCCAGAAAAGGGGCCTATTTTAAATAATTATGAATGTTATTTTGTTTGCAACATGAATGATTTTGCTTTGACTGGTTCTACGGTAGGTTGAATTTAGCCCGTCTGAGTTCGAGTCTAGCCAGCACTTTTTTTAAAGTGTTTATTTGTCAAAAATAATTTCATAGGAGACATTTGGAGCTACTATATGTATTGAACCTAATCTGGGAAACCAACCAAGCTAGGTCGAGGCCATTCAACCACAATCCGATGGACCGGGCTTCGTGGAGTTGCATTTGATCTGCACTATGGATGTTATAAAGGTACGACAAGAAGTCCAAGGCCCAGGATCATTTTGGGCATGAATTAAACATTTTGTTTTTTTATGTATCTGTTAGATTGTGGATTATTCAAGTGGAAATTTCATTAGGGCGACCGTCCCAAAGTCTTGATTTCAATAGGCAGAAATTTGATTGCGAGCCCAAAAAATTTCTTCTCGTTAGAATCGTTAGCGTAAAATTGAAAAAAAAAAGAAAAATTAAAATGATTCAGTACATAACAAAAAATATCGTTTTCTTTGCAATGGGACAACACAAAGGAATACTATCATTTTCTTATCAAGGATTTATATTGCCTATTCATTGTTAACAGTTCAGACAGTTCTATGAAGTATGAAGAGCATGACTACCAGAATTTCAAAATTGATCATTGACATTCACTTCTGGCGTATGGAATTACCATATCCAAATAACCTTAACAATAAATTTCAAATTCTAGATAATTTTTTTGAACTTTTTCATGGACCAAAGAGTACTTTCTCCATTTTTATTAATTACTACTCCAGTATTGTCTTACTTTTCTTTGGAGTTACTTGACTTAGGAGTATATTTAGTGACTGGCAAGCAAACCAAGCCCAAAAAAGAAGAGACGAAATTTATCTTGGTTATGAAGGTAACGTTAAATCATATCATTTGGGCCATGTTAGTAGGGGGTTCCAGTACTCTAGTGGCCGGGCATGTGCATGCAATTATCCAACCCTTAAGACATGCCTCCCCACCTTTTCTATTTTTTCTCTTCGATCTAACTTGCACTTAATTTTTCATCCCCCCACGCCATTGGACGCCCCGCAGCTTTCTTGCTCGATCAACTTGTCCCACAAGAAAGACCCGCGTAAGCATCAACTTTCCACTTCCATCAAAAGCATAATCCTTAATTTAGGCCGGGTCGCCAAAAAAAATTTCTTGCAATTTTCCTAGTCCCAAAATGAAAGAATATGTCTTTTGATATGGCCTTGAGAGAAAATTAGTTGAGGTGCATTATTGTGGCCTTGATACCCTTATCTCTAAGCCAAAAATAATAATACGTACTCTTGAAAGAAACCAAAGTGTTAATAGGCGCGCGTTACTATTGTTTGGGGACCAGAAAGAGGACTCTTATAATGTTATTATTTCAAATTTTGATTTCGTTTTTTGCTGCACTAATACTTTGGTGACCATATTTGAATACCACATTTAGGGTACGTACCACGTGATGTGTCACAAATGTATTGACAAAGTGTGCTCTATTTGTCATATAGTGGAGCATATTCTACAGATGTAAGGGTGGCTTGTTTTTGCTATCCCATATTTTCTTGGAAATTAAACGTATAAAGGTTCACAACATTAACATTAGAGTCAGGAGTACGTCCATCCAAATCAGTAATCACGCATGTGCCTACTGCTCCGTAACTTTCCTTTGAAACGTAGGATTCAATAATTCTTTCTTTGCAAGTGTACTTCTGTTTAACCTTTTTGCACATTATCCATACGTAGCTAGGCTATTGTCAACGCTTCAACACCCTATATCCTCTTCCTCTATATATAAGTACATGCAATTTCACCATTCCGACCCTATCATCAGCCCCTTCAATAAACCTTCATAAAAAATTCTCGACCACTTCAGCTAACAACAGCGACCATTATGAACAACGGCGACAACAACAATAATGGAAAAAAGCCAGTTAAATTGCTTGAAGGAGATGGGTTCTTCTACGATAGACTTCTCCTAAAAGACAATTCCATCGGAAACTCATCGCGTATTTACTATCGGAGTGCCACGGATGGGGTTCCCTTTCAATGGGAAAGATCCCCCGGGACACCCAAACACGAGCTGCGGAATGAGGTCATTCCGCCGCTAATACCTCCACCGGCAGCGCGGAGTAAGGGGCTACCACCTAGGCCTAAAAATTGTGTGGAGCAATCGTAGGAATCCGGCAACAAGTGGAAGGCTTGGTTTTGGAAGAAAAGCAAGAAGAAAAGGGATTGTAATGCCATCCATAGGAGTGTGAGTTGTGACGTGAGTGCTGATAAATTCGAAATGGAATTTATGGGCTCAATTCATGATTCGAGTTCCTCGGCCTCTTCATCATCGTCTTCGTGGAATCGTGCTTCTTTGCACTCGGACGTAGGGTTGCAAAGGGATACGCTAGATTCGCGTTATTTTTGTAGTCCTTGGAACATCACGGCGATATTGGTTCGTGTTGCTAGGCGGGTTTAATTGTTTTTTTTTTTTTTGGTTTTACCTTGTTATAGTTATAGTTTGTTTTGGGAAAATTGTAAAATATATGAAATCAAATAACTATGTTGTAAGTCTGAGATTGACATAAAACATGCCAACAGGCAACATGTCTACAATTAAACTCACTCAACAGTTTTCGAATGTTTGCAAATATATCAAACAGTTGGATCCTTTTACCCAATTTCTGTGACCTACCGGCCCCTTCTAATTCCATTCTGATTAAATCACATTCTACTTATTCAGATTACGAAAATTAACCCATTTTGTTTTTAGTACATTTGGAGGTCGTATACGGGAAGAGGTGAAAGGTCTTGTTAGGGCTATTAACAGACCGGATTAAATCTAGACCCGAATTCGAATACGAGAATTTGTCTCGAACCCTGGTACGTACGTACCTATGTGGAAATGGGTACAATCATCTTCTTAATTTGCCTAGCAAGTCATCCCTATTAACATGTGATTTGTTTATTTGCATAAATAACTGCAAAATTAAACTGTATTTTTAGACACAAAAATATAAGAAAACGGATACACATTGAGACGGAATCATCTTTCTCCAGGATGACATTGTACATATAAAAGTACTACTACGAATCAACAAATAACTAGTGCATGTTTTAGATGGGAGTACTCATCTGTGTTGCGGTAAAATAGGAAAATGGGGTAAATGCAGATGAATTTGTAGCTGCGCACCTTTCAAAATTTAAACGTTTCATGCACACCACATCAACAAGCTGTTTTGGACCTAAGCGATACTACCTCCGATATATAATAGTCAAATCCCTCTTAAGAAAAATATTAAATCTTTTATCATGCAAACTTTTCTTCAGTTGGTAAGTGAATTTCATTCTGGTTAAGGTTTTGCATGCATGGCATTAGTCGCAGAGGCTAAAAAATGAACCTTCCGACTTTTGAGCCCAAAGGTTTGTCTAGTATAAGGCCCACGGCCCAACCCCACCCCTAAGTTTGAGCCTTGGCAATAGGCTCAGTCAGCTGTCCGAAACCCATTACTTATTTCTCGGAATATGGGGGGGGGCTAGAGCCCAAGACAATAACATCTAAACTCCCTGGACTGAACTTGTCTGCTGGGCCTGGTTTTTAGATGCTGGACGGGGCTTTGTATACGCAGATTTTAAAAATATTCAGGGGTAGTTATAGTAATCTAATCCATAGAGAGTTCAAAGGCTCTCTGTAGTCTTGAACCACAAACGTCTTTGACATAGCTCAAACTTTGGCTTCGTACGAGGGAAAGACCAGAAATACCATTAGGCTACAAGCCTTTTAGCGATCTTAAAAATACTTTTGTTACGAAGAAACAACTTTTCTCAAAAAAAGTACTTTTTTAAAAATTTTAAAATCTTTAAAAGCACTTTTAAACAGTTAGGATCACACACGAACGCCTATGCTTGATAAATTCAACAAATGCTAGTAGCAGAAATGGTCCCAGAATTTTGCATGAGGGGATGTGCATTTCGAGGAAACACGTGTGAGCAGAAACAGCAGGGGGGGGGGGGAAACATCAGATCACGTGATATCTACTCCAATCGTCTCTATCTGATCTCACCGCCCATGGGATTCCACAGGCCACGTGCCAAGTGTTAGGGCTAGCTAGGGGACTATTCCTATTTCTATTGATCAGTGCATGCATGCATGCCTGTAATGTGGACGCGAGTGAAAGGGCAGCACGTGCATGCAGCGTTATTTCTTGACCTTCTCTCTGCAGGCAGGCAGGCACAGCAGAGCAGACTTCTCGATCTCTCGACTGCTTAAATTATTGTTGTTGCAGTAAAACTACACATTAGTACAGTATTTAACTGTTTACTTGCTTATTTAATTAAATCCGATAAAAAATACACGTACAGGAGGACAAACTAGATGTGTCATCAACATGCTAGCTAAAAACTGACTTTGTTTGGTTTTCATCTTTGGATATAATTTGTTTTGGTAGTGGGTGGAGAGAGAAATAAGATAATAATTTGAGATAGGGGTAAAAAGTAGAGAGATAGAGAAAGTAATAATTGAAGAGAAAAATAAGATAATGATTAAAAACAAAAACAAAACAAAGTTAAAATGGAAAACAAACAAAGTGTCTACCAAATTTAAGTCTATGCAAGAATGATCGATCAAGTTCAGATTTTGTGGTGAAAATATGAGTGAGGGACGGAGCTAGAGATTTTGTTTAAATAGGGGGCTTGAATTTGACAAAAAAAATGTACATAATAATACAATATGATGATTTTAATGTTTATGTGCTAATTTTTTTTTTCCCTCTTCTACATCCTTGACGTATTATCTTTTGTCTCAGTTGATCGTGACAAAAACAATGATAAATTATATCACCAAGATAATACACTAACTATGTATGAGAATATTTGTGGTAATTATATCTAAATAAAAAACCGTAACATCGATCCAAAGTATCCAAGAAATAGTGCGATAATGGAAGATATATAACCAACCAAGAAAGTGAATGTAGTTCCTAGGGAGGTGGGAAAGAAATTAATACTAATAATACTCCTTGTTTTCGGCAAAG
Organism: Rhododendron griersonianum; assembly: GCA_018127125.1. NCBI lineage: Eukaryota > Viridiplantae > Streptophyta > Magnoliopsida > Ericales > Ericaceae > Rhododendron > Rhododendron griersonianum. Next base: position 48,413,529 of record CM030790.1, on the reverse strand, counting down.
TTAATCACATGACCAATTCTACATTAATAGTAGTATTAATTAGACTTATAGAGTAGCATTAGCATATATTAATGGTGGTTTACTGCATGGGAGTAATTATTTGGCCACCTAGCTACTCTTTTTGAATATGTCACCTAGCTAGCTACTCTTAAGTCTTTAATGTGGGGGAAGAAGATATTTTAGATCCTAAAACTCTAACGGAAATTAATTACTTTCACAAAAGTCAGACGGATCAGAAGGTTTTGAGAATCACTTAACCTAATTTTGGGACTCTTCACAACAAAACAGAAAGTAGACGTCAGCAGGGCCGGTTCATATATTTTGGAGATCCAAAGCGAATTCCTTATATTGAGCCTCTTACCTATTCATGAATTCCTTTAAAAAGTGATAGAAGTACAAAAACTACAAAAAAAAAATCGAACTAAAAGATACAATTATGACCATATAAATGTAAAAAGATATGATTGCAAGAGTTTTTGAAGAAAATAAGATACAATTGTGTTTTTATTTGGAAACATTCTAATATTAACATGTAAGTTACATTACAATGGGGCCTCAATTTTGGATCAAAATTCAGGGGCCGGAAGCAATCGCTTCTCTCGCCTCCCCTATAAGCCGGCCCTGGAGGTCAGAGGATCAGGTAGTACTGAATCCATGGAATGACATTTTTTTAATTCTAGGAAAACAATTTATATAAGAGAATAAATATAGAATCTTACATACATATTGATCAACGCTCAAATACTTTTCATATTTAATAGTCAATATATGAAAGGAGCATTTGCTATGCCAAAAATTATAATATTTCTTTAATTAAAACATAAAAGGTATAATTCCTCAATTGAGATCCATTAAATAGCAAACTAGTTTCTTGTTTTTTTGGAAGGCAGCGAACTAGTTTCTTCAGTCTGCATTGTTTTTTTCCCCCTTTGGTAATATATTGGTGCAGTTTTATATCTTAGTGAAACAATATACGTAACAATATTAATGTGATCATATCTACTAATGGTGGTGCATGGCTGTCGTCACCTCGTGCCGTAAGGTGATGGGTTAAATCCCGCAACGAGTGCAACCCTCGTGTTTAGTTTGCCATGGTTAACTTTGGAACCCTGAATAGACTGGCGGTGATAAGCCACTAATATGAGCTTTAGAGCATTGAGTGGGGTCAAGCCACACCCTTGTTCCCTCCGCTCTTGGCCTCATAATTGTTTCGCTTGCTTATTCGTAAGGTGGAATGGTTTCAAGTGTTTTTTTTTGCTCGGCAATAAAGTTTAAAGAGTTGCTAACAAAGAGAGTTAAACGTGAAACGTTAGGAAGAACCAAACGACTAAGTTTCAGAATTTCGCGATAAGAAGCCACATGCATATTACTTAATTTATAGACATGAGAGATGAGATGATAAAGCTTCCTCCAAAGAATAGTAAAATACAAGTTGTCTCTGTATCTACTCATGGGATCCCTGTCTGGTTACGATGGGAAAAGCCATGTGGGAGGGGAGGTGATCATCGAGTAATAATTTATAATAATAATAAACCTAGGGGCCAAACGTGAGAAATGATTCGTTCTTCTTAAATTATTAGAAAAGTAGTTTGACCGTGGACGAAAATTGATGGGGCCTTTCAATCAAAGAGAGACAGACACTTCCTTTGGAGTAATTGTTTAATGCTTAGCCAAGGCATATTTTTTTCAAGGGAGATATATTGATAGGTCCACTATAGACATTTTATAAGTTCACAAGTCCATTTAATAGTTTTGTAAAGCACAAGTTCACACAACTTAAACTTTAGGATACCCTATGAAAGTGCCTAATATCCTAAATTCTATGAAAGTGCCTAAACCACTAAAATCTTATAATAGGAAAGTGCAATTTAAAACCCTATAAAAGTGCCTAAACCCTAGGGTACCCTACGCTAGGGTAATCTACCCTATCCTATGGTACCCTATCCTATAATAAAAAAAGTGCACCCTAAAATCTTAAGAAAGTGCTTAAACCTGAGGGTGCCCTAAAATGAACTTAAGACCTTATAAAATTAATAGGTGAACTTATTGGCTTATGAAGTTTACATAATAGACCTAAGACTAATTTTCTAATTTTTTTTATTAACCTATTAGAGACCAATCGCCAGTCCAATAACGAGAGATTCAATTATGGAGCAAATCTTCGTAAGAATGGATCCCGTAAGAGTTGATATCTCCTATGAGAATTACAATCAGAGAGTTCACAAGGAGCAAAGCTTTAAATTCTAGATCTTGCACACCAGACTCAAGGAAAAGCAAACTCACTGGAGTTCCTATTTTTAGTGGCGGCATGAAGAAAAAATTAAATGTAAATGACACAGTCCCTACCGATTTCTCTGCCCATCTGCTTAATTGTTTTCTTACCTTCACAAAGCAAACTCCCCTTTTGTTTTGCTATCATGTGGACATGTCTTTGGATTCACTCAAAACTCTATGAGAGAGAGAGAGAGAGAGAGAGAGAGAGAGAGAGAGAGAGTATTATTCCTTCTTAGCCATTAGGTTAACTTTTAGTTTTAGTGGTACGTGGTTGGATTAGACTAAGCAAAGGTATCATCAACCTTGTGACTCTTCACATTTCTTTGCCACGATTAAAGCCTCTTTTAAATTGTTCAATTACCATGACAGGGTATTCTTCTTCTTTTTTTCCCCTAATTTTAGGAGAGAGAATATTCAACGGTTCATTTTCACCTATACTTAAAGTACATACCTGACAGAGGACGGAAATAGTGAAGTGCGCATAAGCTGGCTAAAAAAAGTGCTATCACTTCTCATTTTTTTCCATATTCACAATGATGGTACATAAAGTTATAACATTCCATCAAAAAGCTACTCCAATATGTTTCTAATTATGACATTCTATTTTATTGCGTTATGGTGTTGTGGACTGCACACATTCATATAGGACTTGTTGTGCCATCGTGTGTGAACAAGCATAAGAAGTGAAAAAATCAACGAAAAATTTCTTGTTACGTATGTATCATTTGATTACCGAAAATGATTATTTTTCAATTTACTACTCCTTTTTAGAAAAGTACAAATATGGTCAAAATGTAATGCCTGAAACATGCCGTAATCTTAGGCTTATAAATAAAAATAGGCTCAATACAAGACAAAGTAATTTGAATTTTCTATTGGAGCCGAAACTATTTCCAATACAGGCCCAACTGGCTTTATTGGGCCATTCGAATGTAATGGACTTCCTAAAATGACCACAAGCCCTTATTCAAAAACCCGGCCCAGCTGAACTCAAAACTAGTACTCTCTCCGTCCCAAAAAGAATGACAATTTTGAAACTCGTGTCATTGTTCATCGTTTATATCTTTTAATCTATAATGTTTTTCATGAGTTTGAAAACTTTGTATAATAGAACTAGTCGAGAACTATCAAACAAGGTTCATATTGCATATTCTTTGAGATCCAAATTGAAAGATATAAGGAATAGAAATTGGCACAGATATCAAAAATTGACATCCAATTTGGGAGGGAGGGAGTAATTAATTAACAAATCCAATGGTTATCCATTGCAGTAATAATACTTTATATCAAGCTTACAAGCGATTAGCATGAGAGGACAGTCCTTAATCTTAATTAAGATAGTTTAGTAGTAAATCTTTGTACGCCAATAATGGCAAGAAGATTTGGTTCACATGGAGCAGTCCTATACGTGGCCATAACTCTCAAACTACTACTTTAGAATCTGATATTATAGAGCTTATCCCATATCTAAGCATAGCCACCATGCACCTACCAGATACCACCCTATTTTACTCTTTCTTTGATCAAGTAGCACCCATTTTACTCATCAAGATGGGTTGAACTTAATTAAAGTTGGTTCTCATCGGATACAAAATGGGATCTCTATTAGACTATCACAGTTTAATTTACTTAACAATTTGACTCGTTCATTTTATAACACCCTATAGGGACAGCGTAAGGATCTTTATTATGGAATAACAAAATTAAAAAAAGGCAACCACAGAAAAATGTGTATATGTTCCAAAGTTAATTACCCTTCGATATAGAATGAAAATAGTGTAATGTTCCATGAGATGAAATGTCCCCAAAGCAAAAGCAATTCTCTTAACTAAATACATTATACAACTTAAAATGGGGATTAAAGTTAAAAAATTACACCAGACTTTCTTGAATAATATATGCTTACCTATATCCAATCTACCTTTGAATTTTCGTATGATTAGTGTTAAACAAATCAAAACTTATAAAACGAATGTTTAAATTACCAAATGCATTAATAACGGGTCCGTCTTTTCTTGCATATTATGAAGAATGAATCACACTATATTTCTCTTTCATTTTTTTTTTTCTAATTTACTAACTACTATCGAGTATACTTAATTAATTAGAGATTAAATTTTTTATACCGCCGGTGTAAAGATTTGTTTCCTCCAAATCAATTATATTACTCCACGTCGCTATGTTCTATTGATTGGGACCACTGTTTTGCAATGTGGCGCGATGGAATTGATTTAGAGAAAACAAATCTTTACACCGATAGTGTAAAAAATTTATTTTCTACTTAATTAATAATTGGTGTAAAATCTCCAGCTCGATCTGTTTTCTAGAGTGTACTTTGGAGTACATTTTTTAGAATTCAGAGGGCGGGGGGTGACGCATGCAGGCATGATATGCATGTGCAAGTCACTAGGAAATCTATCCTCTCTGCAGATCAGATGGAGAAAACTAAAGGAATCATCGACAGGCAGAAGCCTCCATGCCTCGTTTTTCAGCCATTGGATGCTTAACACGTGTTCATATATACCACCACCCACCCCCTCCTCTTAATACCACAAATATTGCACGTACTCTTTTTTATAAATAGATTTTCAGATCAGTTTACGCGCATCTTAACTTATGAATGTGTTATTTGATCGCATGACAATATCATCAAAGTATGCCTAGAAGAAACTTTCCCCTCCCCCGCCCACCCTACACCTTGAGAAAAGAAGAATCTTGAATACTCTTAAGCTTTCATTACGTGATGTTCTATCAGCCTTCACAATAATACATTCATGTATAATTTTAAGGATCAGAGTATGCATTCTATATACAAGTGTGGTGCTTTGTAAAAGGATCTGAAATATTTTTGGATCTTGAGTGAGGTATGTCTTATTGTATGCATTCTCCATACATATTAGTGTTATAATTAAATCATCTCAAATATTACCCGGGTGGTAGCTCAATATCAGTAAATACTTCTTCCGTTCCAATTTATTTGTCTATTTTTTGATTTTTAAAAAAATAATTTAAAAATGACACGAGCACAAGGCGGGACCAAATAAAATGATTTGAGAGTGGTCCCTCATGGATCATCGTGTCCCCTTTCCCTCCCTCTTGCTTCCCCACAAACCTACACATACCCCTCCGCGTTCTTTTAATTTCTTTCTTTAATTTAATTCTCTCGCTTTTGCTAAAGGTAATTTAAATGAGAAAATGAATACTCGTAGTATTTCTTTGTTCTTTTCTTCACTCTTTCTTTCTTTCTCTCTCTCTCTCTCTCTCTCTCCATCTGTAAAGATGTCAAGTCCAGCTTTCTTCGGTCAACAGACAGGCCAGAGAGAGACCGCCCAGGTCGTCCCATGAAATTCTTCCACTTGCTCCCCTCTGCATTAATATACTCTGCTACGCTTCACCACCTCAGTGCATGCATACAATAGTTTTATTTAGTCTCTATCTAGTCTAGTCTAGTGGTAATAATCAATAGTAATTACCATTACCCCCCTCCATTCCAGAGAGAGAGAGAGAGGGAGTAAAAATTAAACACCTCGATCCTCGTGCAATTTCTCTCTCTTCGTCTCTTCTCTTCCTGCCTCTATATCTGTGTCAATCCTCACCCTCTTCAATAGGTAGCATTTACCTCTTCCTTCATCGGTTCAAACACCCATCTCTCTCTCTCTCTCTAGAAGTGCGCTGTTTTCCAAAGAAAAAAATACACCCCACATCTCTTTCACGCTCTCTCCTCCCAATGGATTCTTCTTCTCAGCAGAACTGGCTCGGATTCTCTCTTTCCAATCACCACCATCACCTGCCCTCTGATTCTTCCCACCTCTCCCTCTTCCAAGCCTTCACCACCCCCAACCCCCACTCTCACAGTACTTTCTCTCTCTCTCTCTAGAAAATAGAGCTTATGATCTCTCCATGTGACACTATTTATATCTTTGTAGATATGTAAAATAGAAGAAGTTAATCTTTTTCTTTTGACAGGTGGGGTTGTGGATAATAGGCAAGGGGAAGATGCAAGCGGTGCAACAGACCTGTCCATATTCACTGGAGGCGGCTGCGGCGTCGGTCCGAAACTGGAAGACTTTCTCGGCGGCGGTGGCTGTAGCTCCGCCGCAGCCGGAGATACTGATGCGTGCCAGTTTACTGGGGAAGCTCAGGAGATATATGATTCGGAGCTGAAAACAATAGCTGCAAGCTTTTTACGTGCCTTTTCTTCTGAGCAAATCGCTGATGATGATGCACAGAAGCAGTTGGTGGTGGTGGCGCCTCCTGAACAAGCGGCGAAGAAGGCCGTCGACACCTTTGGCCAGAGGACCTCTATTTACAGAGGTGTCACCAGGTACAAATACTTTTAGTAGTACGATATAGTGAGGACTGAGGTTATATATGTATATGTTCTTCAGCTAGAAACTACTTGGAATTACATTTAAGGGTCGGATGTTATGTCGGTGAATAGGCATAGGTGGACCGGAAGATATGAAGCTCATTTGTGGGATAACAGTTGCAGAAGAGAAGGGCAAAGTCGGAAAGGAAGGCAAGGTACTATGAACGGGCCTGTTAAGCTATTTTTAGGGTTTGTATTCGTATTGTACTGTTGCTATTCTGCGCTTTGTGAGGTGTAACGCTTATCCTGCGACTCCTGTGTCGCAAGATCCGAGTCTTTTGTCTTGGTGTGGGAAGACTAAAGAGCGTTTGTGTGTGACTCTGTGCATGCGAGAGAGAGAGAGAGAGGGAGAGAGAGAGATTGATTCTGGTCATATAGGAGTAGTTGGGGTTTGATGTTTTGTGCTAACATGCGCCGGTGGGGAAGATTCTAATGCGTTTTTGGTTTCTGTGGCATGTACGTGGAATATGATTGCTGCTGCCCATATCCAAATGGGATAATTACGGAATCATCTTCAGTTTATTCGGGTAAGATTAATTCGTGGTCTAGCTTTTCAATTCAATCCAATCCAATCTGTTTAGCAAAAGAAGAGATTCTTC